>JAUIMM010000957.1:6199208-7600916 GCA_031769625.1 Taudactylus pleione
CTGGCTGCGTTCGCTCATGGCCGGCCGGTTGTTGCAAACTGCGCATGCGTAAAAGATGCAGTGCGCGTGCGTGAACTAGTCACAGCGATTGGGAGACGATGCTCTCAGCATACAGCCAGCCCGCTAGTTTGAGTGAGAGAACAGGCCATTTGTGGGAGGTGACAGGGGAAGGACAACGGAAACGGGGGTGTGGATGTGCGAACGCAGGCGTGTCAGTGCATTTTTACACCATTATAAGGGCATGCATAATTAAGATGCAGCGTCAGCATACACGTCATGAGTGAAATCAAGACAGCAGCACTCGCAGTGCTTGCGGTAGGCTAGGGTCTACCTCAACACTGCGTGCTGGTTCGATGTCGCCCGATGGTACCGATGTTCTCATACACTTCCTGGATATGACGTCTGAAAGTGGGCATCTTTTGTCCAGGCTAGTGGGCATCTAACTTCACCCGGCGATCGCACGTTAAGACATAAGGGGCGTCCTAATGTCTTAGAGAGCAATCGTGGCATTTGCATACTGGCCGTCCTTACGGCTGCGAGCGAGCGGGTCTGAATGAGCTCCCATGTTCCAAACCCCGGGTCAGACCTGGGAGTTTAGTGTAAAAGGGGTACTAGTCTGTCTTGAAGTAGTGAGAACTCTGGAGAGCTCATCCTTAAAGCTATCTAAGGAGATGTGGGCCACCAAGTAATATTTTTAAGGCCTGCTACTCCACAGCCACCATCCGTGAAGTAGTGATGGGACTGGTATGTTTTAAAGTAAGAAGTAATATTTGTTAGCTATATTGGTTGGCTCGTGTTCTCATATTCATTTTCAACCACAGAGATGTGATAATAACTTTGCTCTCTATTTAGAGGTGAGCATGGTATCTGTCTTATTGATCCAATTTGTTTTTTTGAGGGCTATCGTTGATGTCTCAGTGAAATTTGCAATCTGAGACTCTAGCTGCTTCTTCCTTTTTATGTACTGCCCCGAAGCTGATCATTTACCCAGGATGGCGACTTTGTGAGATTTCCATACAATCAGGAGAGTAATCTTTTCCATTAGGTAGAAAGTGAAATATTCCTTCCTTATAATTCTGATTGAGATGCATTGTCTCATTTAATTACCATTGCAAGGCTGATGGTGTAGAATACGACAGGTCCAGACATAGTGTAGCTCTAGCTGTGTAATTAGAACAGGACTTGTGGTTAATGTCAGCAGTTTACCAGTGACGGTGGATCAAAGTTTGAGAATATTTAAAGATTCGTACCTTGAAATGACACTAATTAGATATTACATAAGGATGCCACAAGTTTTTCATTCAGTAGTAGTGGAATCTAACAAAGATGTTCCAAGGTGGTTGGTCTTCCGCAGCGCAAGGGTGTCCTGTTCAGCATAAGTGTTAATTGTAAGGCGTTATTGAAAGAGTAAAGAGTATGTTAAGAACTTGGCCTACAGAATAGATACTGAAAAGTCTGTTGAAAAATTACATCCCGTTTTGGTGCGCGCAGTATCATCAATGCAGAGAGAATCACAGGAGCCCGACACCTGTCCTGAGGACACAAAAGTGCTGTTCCTTAGATGATGCCCAAGGGAATGCTGTAGGCTGATAACACAACCTCTGATCCTGATATGTGTGCTGAAGAAGAGGTGTGGGGTCTGTTCCCAAGTAGACAGGTGTCAGTAGAGAGGTCAGAATTGTCAAATGAAATGCACATTTCTAAATTCTGCTACCAAATCTACGTATGCAAGTTACGTCCTGCAGACCTTCAAATCTCCTATATGGATAGAATTTGATGATGAAAGTGCAAGTGATTCTATTGAATGTCCATTTCTATAACACTACTACTTTACACTACTTTCCTCAAGTAACCAAATATTGCAGTGACTTCTACACAGTGGGGTCAGATGTAGTTGTCTGCAATTGTGTACCAAAACGTAGGTGCATTTTATTTTCACAGAAAAAAAGCAGAAATTCAATATATATGCAAAATTCGCTACTATTACAACATACCATAGATGGCCAACAGTAGCATATGCACCCATCACATATTCTTATGCCTAATTTATAACCATTTGTTTTTATTTCAAAGTACACATTTGCTACTATGCATCAATAAAACTTCAAATATTACCCAAATGCACCAGATACAACTTCGCCTACAAGAAAAAAAAATTGGTTAAACCGTAGGTTCCCAAACTCCACTTTTACAGTCCACGTTTTAAGGATATCCATGTTTGAGCACAAGTGACTTAATTAGTCCCTCAGTCCATTTGATTTAACCACTTGAACTCAAACATGGATATCCTTAACACAAAGGTCTGCAATGGTGGAGTTTGGGAACCTCTGTCTTAAACACTAAAGTATAATATATGCCCAAACAACAAGAAAACAGAAACAGTGGTGTATTGAAAAGAAAAAAATATATTTTTTACTGCTTTGACACAAGGTACAATTAATAGTTAAAATAGTTATCAGCCTTGAGTTATGAATCAACTAGTCAACATTTAATATACATACAGTGCAAAACAACATACCTAAATTATACTGTAATAAATTAAATACTATATTGATAAATATGTAACATGGCAGCATAAAACTAATAATAAAACAATCACACTGCAAAGATTGTAAACTGCTAGGACTGTAGCACCTATTAGAATGAATGCACATTCTGTTGGGAGTGGTAGTCTTTAGTGGAGAGTAATGTACAGATTCACATGGACTGGACTAGTGAATACCTTAGGGTCCAGTTAGTGAGTAATGTACCCCAAATAGCAGTGGTCCTGTAGTAGGGTCTCAATCAGGGAGCATCTCTGGTTATGGGCAGTAATAAATGGAGCCAGTGTACTACTGTGGATATCGGAGAACACAAACCCAGCATATTGGTTCCTACTTGCCAATAACCCACTGCAAGCGGGAGGGGCTGGGCTGCACATCCTAATATTAAACATGATGATAGGTGCTACCATGCTGAGACCAGTAGTTCTACAGCAAAAAGGAGAGGGGGGGTGGGGGGGGGAGGAGCTGGTGCACACTATAAGCACTAAGAAAACAAATGATCAAAATATAATAGACTAATAATTAACATGGTTTTAAATGTAAGGTTTCTTAGTACATGTTTGGCCAAAGATGTTTGCCCACCTACCACGTCACGATCTTTGGCCAAACATGTACTAAGAAACCTTACATTTAATGACAGGTATATAGGGTTCTGTGCAGGCTTGTATTATATCATTTGTGCAGTTATTAGACACTGACATGCTGTGCTGATAATTTGGGATGTGTATTTATTTTACTCTAGCTAGCAAGCCTATATATACTCTGATGTAAAACAGAATATATTTTATTTCTTCAAGCTCAGGGGCAAAACACGGCATCACAGAGCCCTAGAGCAAAATGTGCAGATGGGTCTGACGATGACTGTATGTGTTCCAGCTCCTGGTAATGCTCAGAAGATTACAGGATGGTGATCTGGCAATGCTGGGCCCCTGCACCTCCTGGCCTTGTAGTGGCAGCACTTACCCTACTTTTCTGGGAAATTAAAGATTTATGCTAGGAAATGTCCTATTTCAGTGTTAATGAACTGCATTATAAAATCTGTATTTGTTTCTACATGTTGGTCACTGTGCTTACTATCTCTAGCCCAGTGGTTCTCAAACTCGGTCCTCAGGACCCCACACAGGTCACATTTTCCAGGTCACCCAACAGATACAAGGGTGTATTCATTACTCACTGACGCATTTTAATAAATACGCAGAAAGAGCTAATTATTCACTAATGATTCTGTGAGGAGACCTGGAAAACATGCACTTTTGGGGGTCCTGAGGACCCAGTTTGAGAACCTGTGCTCTAGCCTTTAGAATACAAGTTCCCAAACTCTGTCATTACAGTCCAGGTGTTAAGGATATCCATGGTGACAAGGTGACTTAATTAGTACCACAGTCAATTTAATTTAACCATCCGGACTCGATCATGTATATCCTTAAAACCTGGACTGCAATGGCGGAGTTTGGGAAACCCTGCTTTAGAAGCATTTTGTTTTTAAACTGAGTATTGTAAATAAAAAATGATGCTGAAATTGTGTAATAATAATGTGGTGCACTTTGTATAGTTCATATTAAAAAGTATTGTCATTTGAATTAGTTATAAATAACATCAATACCCTAGGTCGGATATACCACATTATTAAAAACAAAGATAGATGTATAGTTAAGAAATAAAGGTGTTTTTTTTTTTACTTGCTTTGAAAAAGCAATCAGTAGTCAGAATGGGTGGGTTCATTGTATTGTACAATAATAAGCACATAAATCCATTGCTATTCGACCACAGGCAGCCCAGCTTTCATGGACCCAATTGCATCTCATGCAACCTGATAGGAGTGCACACCAGCACAGCAGATGCCGGCTTCTCGCAGCACAATGAAGCTCCGTGCAGCTGCCCAACAGCAGTGAAACCTTACCTTACTGCATGAATTGGTTTGAAAAGCACTATTATACAAAATACAAGATGAAAGAGTGCAATCGTTCTGTTACAGTGATCCCAGCACACAGTAAACCATCTGAAACCACAGTTCATTGATGGAAAGTTTTTATTTAAAATAGTATATACTTCAAACATAAATTCAGTCCTGAGTCATAACTTATAAGCATTACAGCTCCATCTTGAGATAGCCCTTGAATTATCTTCTGTCTGTGGCTCCCCTTAAGACAATATTGTTCATTAGAAATAGCAATGTCGTTTCAGTAATTCAAGCGAGGAAGAAGATACGTTTGTGGATGTGTCTTCTGAGGAAGAACCCAATTTAGCAGATATGCGCCAGTTTTGCATATTACACACACAAAACTCTGGTTAGGCACCACCATGTTTTCCATTTATGGGAGAAAGTGGAGTTTTGGGCTACTTAAGTTACTTTTTTGGGTCTTGAAAACATATGCCAAAAATATTTTTCTCTCTGTTATGTTGCAGCTTGAGATGCGACCATACCAGCCTGGGCTCCTAACACAGTCGTGTCTGATGTGACCATGCCAGAGGAGGCCGTGGAGGCTGCTGGAAGCTAATCTTCCAGCACCTGCTGGGCTTAGCCCACCCAGCCAGCCCCTTGGTTGTTGCAGCAACAGCCACCAGCCTTCTTCTTTTGACTGGGCTGTGTACAGAAGACCCACATGCAGCTGCAGGAAGACTGTCTTCTGGCTGCCCGGCTTCCCTGCTACTGGGCATCACACAGGACGAAGACATTTGGAGGATGGCCTGGTGTCAAGAAGGGCAGCAAAGAAGCCACTTCTCTCCAGTAAAAACATCAGGGTAAGATTGATATTCTGCAAAAGGTACAGGGATTGGACTGCTGAGGACTGGGGTAAAGTTATTTTCTCTGATTAATCCCCTTTCAGACTGTTTGGGGCATCTGGAAAAACACTTGTCCGGAGAAGGAAAGGTGAGTGCTACCATCAGTCCTGTGTCATGCCAACAGTAAAGCATCCTGAGACCATTCATGTGTGGGGTTGCTTCTCAGCCAAGGGAGTGGGCTCACTAACAATTTTGCTTAAGAACACAGCCATGAATAAAGAATGGTACCAAAACATCCTCCAAGAGCAACTTCTCCCAACCATCCAAGAACAGTTTGGTGATGAACAATGCCTTTTCCAGCATGATGGAGCACCTTGCCATAAGGCAAAAGTGATAACTAAGTGGCTCGGGGAACAAAACATTGAAATTTTGGGTCCATGGCCAGGAAACTCCCCAGACCTTAATCCTATTGAGAACTTGTGGTCAGTCCTCAAGAGGCGGATGGACAAACAAAAACCCACAAATTCTGACAAATTCCAAGCATTGATTAGGCAAGAATGTTCGGCCATCAGTCAGTATGTGGCCCAGAAGTTGATTGACAGCATGCCAGGACGAATTCTTGAAAAAGAAGGATCAACACTGCAAATATTAACTCTTTGCATAAACTTAATGTCAATAAAAGCCTTTGACACTTATGAAATGCTTGTAATTGTACTTCAGTATACAATAGTAACATCTGACAAAAAGGTCTAAAAACACTGAAGCAGCAAACTTTGTGAAAACCAATACTTGTGTCATTCTCAAAACTTTTTTCCATGGCTGTACTGTTTGCTGCTCAAAGAGAGACAAAAGAAGCAAGAACATTTGTAAAGAAGATAGATAAAGAAGATAAATCTGCAGAGAGTGATGTTAGACTTTGCAATGTACCATGTTTCAAAATATATCATACAAAATAAAAATGCAGAAGTTTTGTTACTAACATTGTGTTGAGTTTAAGGTTTTATAATCAAATGTAATAATAAAAATAAAATACTATTTGTGAAAATGTTTTGTTGAAAACAGTAGCCAGTTAATTGCTTAAATACAAACGTGATTTTCACCATAACATAGAAACATAGAATTTTGACGGTAGATCAAAACCATTTGACCCATCTAGTCTGTCCCTTTTAGTTTGATTATTAGGATTGTTAGGGGGTTAGGCTTGTTTCGGCATTAGGGTTAGGGGTTGTTATTAATGTTTGCAGATTGTAATTAATGCCAATTTACCTAAATTAATATTAAATGCTCCAATAACATGTTCCTGGTGCATTAGTATTTCACCTCAATGCCAGCTGTGAATAGTGTATTTTACCTGTTTGCTGTGAAGAAGGATCAATCACATCTCCTCGATGTCAGCTGTAAATAGAGCTAGTAATATTTCCTGTATAAATCATATTAACTTTAAATGTAATTACTCTTAGAAAATAATAATTAAAAAAAAAACACTTTAATATCCTTAATGCTATAGTGACCAGCATGATTGTGTGTGCAGGCTGTTAGGATGAACACTTTTGCAACCAGTGAAATCACACTACAGTCAATTAGTGTTCTATCAATAACAACATAGTCATAATAACTACTATTAAAGGGGCATTGTTACATGAAGAGCAGTCAGGTCTGAATATTTTTTTTTAACATTAATAGGAATCCTGAACTTTGCCACTTAATAAAAGTATTACCACAAAAATGCTGCTTTAGTGACCTTCCCAATCCAGAGCAGAGAATATTGCATAGACAAAACGTTATATCAAAACATACTTGGTTTTGTTAACCATTTATTTATTACCAGTTATTTATATAGCGCACACAGATTCCGCAGAGCTTTACAGAGAATATTTGGCCATTCACATCAGTCCCTGCCCCAGTGGAGCTTACAAGCTATATTCCCTACCACTTGTACACGCACACATACACACTAGGGTTAATTTTTGCTGGGACCCAATTAACCCACCAGTATATTTTTGGAGTGTGGGAGGAAACCGGAGCCCCCGGAGGAAATCCACGCAAGCACAGGGAGAATATACAAACTCCACACATATGGCCAAAGTGGGAAATGAACCCACGACCTCAGAGCTGTGAGGCAGTAATGCTAACCATTACACTGTCTGTAACCACTTAACTGGCAAATGTTTTTTTTTTTAAATGCATGTTTATCTAATGATTTATTTACGTCAAGAACATCTTTAAAACTTATCCAACATGATTTTATAATATATATATTTTTAAAAAAAACATAACATTATCATTATATTGGTCATCGATATATTGGACTATCGATCATCGGAACATTGCGACTTTCATTTCCCCAGTAGCTGACCTTCTGAGCAGGGGTGTTTATTTACATTTCCCTGACGTCTGCTCCTTACTGCAGCTGACAGGTGGGGTAATGCAGGACTGCCCTATCAGCAGTGATCGTCAGTATGGCAGACAATGGGGGAGGGTACAGTGATCCACATTGGTGGGTGCTGGAAGATTATCTTCCAGCAGCTGCCCAGTTTGTGTTTCTGACAGGTCACATTGTTTGCTACCATATCAGGTAATGCACAGCCTGGCATGGTTGCCCACACCAGGCAAGTGGTTAAAAATTATAACAAATATAATCCTAAAAATATATATGTGACTTTTAATAAGAACAATAAGAGGAAGTTGGCTATATTATAATAAATAATAACTGATTTTAGAGAAGTTTTTGTAGCAAATAGCAATTCTCAATGTGACCACTTATTGACAAATATCACTAGAGGGAGCTCTTTCCCACTGAAGCTCCCCTTACAGTATATACAAAAAGGATACTCATTGTAACATTTTAAATTACTTGGATACAAATATATATATATATATGTATATATATATATATACACATACACAGTCAGGTCCATTTATATTGGGACATTGACAGAATTTTCAGATTTTGGCCTCTATTCACCACCACAATGGTTTTGAAATGAAACAAACAAGATGTGCTTTAACTGCAGACTTTCAGATTTAATTTGAGGGTAATTAAATCCAAATCGGGTGAACGGTGTAGGAATTACAACGGTTTCAATATGTGCCTCCCACTTTTTAAGGGGCCAAAAGTAATGGGGCTATCAACTCAAAAGCTATTTCATGGACAGGTGTGGGCTATTCCCTCGTTATTTCATTACCAATTAAGCAGGTAAAAGGTCTGGAGTTGATTCTAGGTGTGACATTTGCATATGGAATCAGTTGATGTCGACTCTCAATATGAGATCCAAAGAGCTGTCACTATCAGTGAAGCAAGCCATCATTAGGCTGAAAAATCAAAACAAACCCATCAGAGAGATAGCAAAAACATTAAGTGTGTCCAAATCAACTGTTTGGAACATTCTTAAAAAGAAAGAATGCATCGGAGAGCTCAGCAACACCAAAAGACCCGGAAGACCACGGAAAACAACTGTGGTGGATGGCAGAAGAATTATTTCCCTGGTGAAGAAAAACCCCTTCACAACAGTTGGCCAAATCAAGAACACTCTCCAGGAGGTAGATGTATATGTGTCAAAGTCAACAATCAAGAGAAAACTTCACAAGAGTGAATATAGAGGGTTCACCACAAGATGCAAACCATTGGTGAGCCACAAAAACAGGAAGACCAGATTAGAGTTTGCCAAACAAAATCTAAAAAAGCCATTACAGTTCTGGAACAACATCCTATGGACAGATGAGACAAAGATCAACTTGTACCAGAGTGATGGGAAGAGAAGAGTATGGAGAAGGAAAGGAACTGCTCATGATCCAAAACATACCACCTCATCAGTGAAGCATGGCGGTGGTAGTGTCATGGCGTGGGCATGTATGGCTGCCAATGGAACTAGTTCCCTTGTATTTATTGATGATGTGACTGCTGACAAAAGCAGCAGAATGAATTCTGAAGTGTTTCGGGCAATATTATATGCTCATATTCAGTCAAATGCTTCACAACTCATTGGACGGCGCTTCACAGTGCAGATGGACAATGACCTGCAAAAGCAACCAAAGAGTTTTTTAAGGCTAAAAAGTGGAATGTTATGCAATGGCCAAGTCAATCCCCTGACCTGAATCCGATTGAGCATGCATTTCACTTGATGAAGACAAAACTGAAGGGAAAATGCCCCAAGAACAAGTAGGAACTGAAGACATTTGCAGTAGAGGCCTGGCAGAGCATCACCAGGGATGAAACCCAGCGTCTGGTGATGTCTATGCGTTCCAGATTTCAGGATGTAAGGATTTGCAACAAAGTATTAAAAAGTGAAAGTTAGATTTAGGATTGTTTAGTTTGTCCCATTACTTTTGGCCCCTTAAAAAGTGGGAGGCACATATAGAAACCATTGTAATTCCTACACCGTTCACCTGATTTGGATGTAATTACCCTCAAATTAAATCTGAAAGTCTGCAGTTAAATCACTTCTTGTTTGTTTCATTTCAAAGCCATTGTGGTGGTGAATAGAGGCCAAAATAATAATTTATAACTATGAAAATACTTTTTAATATGAGCTAGTGGAGTCGAAATTGCATCAAATGACTGAATTTGTTCTCTGCTCTTTATTACTATTTTGTTTGAAAAGTTTATTGGTAGCAGCCCTGTAAAACAATAAAAGGGAAATAATAGGGAAACCCTTATCAGCTATTGAAAATAAGGGTTTGGACTCCATGGGGTTTATTTATTAAAGGTTGGTTTTCTGTTTTTGATTTTGAGTCAAAGCTGCTGGAAAACCAACCAAAAATCTGACTTTAGTACATCGCACCAACAATCAATACTTTTACTTATGCTTGGTACACACTTGGTGATATATCATTCGTTCTATCGATGCGCGATATATCTCAACTGCGTTGGCGTGTGTGTATACCCGATATGTGTGTGAAAGTTATTGGAAAATATATCTCTGTGTTATTGGAAAATAGAAGGAACCCCACTCTGTGTTTCCCACAGCTGAGAGGTCCAAGGCTGGTTAGGGGGAATGGTGGTGTCACAATTGGTGTCTGGGAGTTACCTGACTCAGGTGATGAACTGGATTCAGCAGAGACTGGCTTGACTGGAATCATGGATGACATTAATAGCTCTATTGTATAAGAATTGTGTAGCAGTGAGAACTGCCTTTGATGATAAATGACAGGAACTAGAAACTTGAAACATTGGCGTGGGACCAGTAGGAAACTTGGTGTGGCTGGGAAGCAGTAAGGAGAATGGTAGTAGCACGGGAGCTACTTGGTGCGGCTGGGAAGCTGTATGGAGAATGATGGTAGCACGGGAGCTACTTGATGTGGCTGGGAAGCAGTAAAGAGAATGGTAGTAGCACGGGAGCTACTTGGTGTGGCTGGGAAGCCGTATGGAGAATGGCGGTAACACGGGAGCTACTTGGTGCGGCTGGGAAGCCGTATGGAGAATGATGGTAGCACGGAAGCTACTTGATGCAGCTGGGAAGCCGTATGGAGAATGGTGGTAGCACGGGAGATACTTGGTGCTGCTGGGAAGCTGCATGGAGAATGGTGGTAGCACAGGAGCTACTTGTTGCAGCTGGGAAGCCATATGGAGAATGGTACATTGGATGGTAGAGAATACTCTGGGAGCACAGTGAGGAGACTCTTTAGACAACAAAAGGACTTGCTGAATCGGACCCTCCAAGTGAATGGAGGACAGCTGGATTATCACCGGTTAGGACCGGCAGGTAACTGGACTCCACGTAATTGGAGGACGGCTGGTTCACCGGTTAGGACCAGGAGGTGACTGGACTCCACGTATTGGAGGACGGCTGGTTCACTGGTGTGAACCAGTAGGATTCCCAAATGCACCAGGTATAGCTATTAGCAGGATTGCTGATTGAACTGGTCTGGGAACCAACGGAATTTCTGGATGCGCCAGGTATACCTATTAGCAGGATTGCTGATTGAACTGGTCTGGGAACCAATGGAATTACTGAGAGTCAGAACTACACCTGCGATTTCAACCAAGGCTAGCAGTGTTCACAGACAGAGGAGGGCCCAGGAGAATAATCACTGTGGAAAGGAAAGCACAGTCCAAATGCACACACAGAAGTGTTACAGCCAGTATGATTTAGAGCAGATCTCCCAGGCGAATTGCACACACAGATCCATGGAGCAGCTGGCAGAGGTAAGTCTCAAAGCAAAAGGTAAAAACTAGCCAGGGATATGACAGGTGGGACCCAATGCATTTGTTTTCTAAAATGTAACTATTTAGCTGTTCTTAGCCTGGCAGTTCCCACAGACATCTGAGCCACCGGCTTTTAGCAGTGTCTGAGTTGCAGGCTGACTTTTAGCAGTAGCTGTGTTATTTTATTATGACTGTCAACATTTGGTGTCGACCTTATCATTTGACTATATTTTAACTGTTGACATTTTGGCTGTCTAAATATTGTACCTGTTAACATTATGGTGTCTATGTTTGAATGTCTAAAATTTGACTGTCTAAGTAATATACCCAACCCAGGACATCATATCTAGATGCCATCTTTGGGTGCCAGTGGGCCACACAGTCAGATCCCTGCACTAAGATACGCAGGAGTGCATCACCACAGTGTGAGAGGATGGCCCACTGCTGTGTCCACCGTCGGCTGCACCATGTCTAAATTGGAGAGCTTTGAGTCCCCCATGTTGGAGGTAAATGCGCACTACCTTCTCGTAAATGCTACCCAGGCAGTGGCGCATGCTGTGTGGCTCTACAGTGGATGGCCTTTGATTGGAGCCCCGCCCCCTTGTGGCTGTAATGCTGTAATTTGCAGGTCTATGTGAAACGGCGAGGCCAAATATAATGCCAATCTATGAAATGGCATCATGTTAGCCTTGTCCCCTAACCATAGACTAACAAATAGCAGCATTATGGACGTGAGGGGGTGGACCTAATGCCACAACTGCTGGCTGTTGCTGTGCCTCAGTAAATATTTGTGTGCTATTGTGTGCTGTGTGTGTGTATATTGTGCTACTTGGGGTAATTAGCTTGGTAGACTAGTGTCAGTGGTGCAGTGATTAGGTGCAGAATCAGACTCCACACATGGCATTCCAGTAAAACAAATAAACGTGGTGCTTTACTTCCAGCATAATCAGGAACAAACAGAAAATAATAAACGCCTAGCCCTTTCTTAGGGCACTAGCTCACTTCTTGAACCCTCTCTACAAAAGCATGAAAGTCTCTCACAGTCTCTGAGATTGGTGGTCCTTCCTGCCACATGCAGGACTGGACACTGGCCTCCTGGCCTGGTATAGCTTCCTTAGCTTATTGGCTGCCGCCTCTCACAGTCTGGCCTGCTTGCAGGTACCATAGCTCAGTCCCAGAGTTGGATAGCCTTCCCTGTATCTCACAGGTCTAGGCTCAGGCCTCCTTGCCCTCACCGGCTTGCTAGCACAGTGAGCTCTGTCTGACTGGTTCACTCGGCAGCCCTTACACCTCTTCCCAGAATCCTTTTCTTCTCTGTGTGGGTGGATCTCTCCTGCCCCACAAAGAATCTGCTGCTCACCAGCGCCATCTCTGGTTATACTGCCACAAAATAAAAAAAATTATATATATATATATATATATACAGTATATATATATACATACACATAATCGGGACCGAGTGAACACCCTGCAGCCAGGCATGCCAGCATGGCTGGTCACAGCTTGGCCACTTTACGGTATAGAATATTGACCATATAGCAGTTCCACCTAGAGATGGTGATCGTTCCCTGTTGCTATTGAGGGCAGAGAGCAGATGGATCCACCAATTGGACACATTGTCCCCCAAAGGCCTCAATGAGACTCTAGGACTTTTGTGTTTCTTATAAACTTATGCTGGGTATACACTGACCAACATATCGGCCATCTAATTGAGTCAGATCATATTGAGTCAGACATATCGGCTGTTCAATTGAGTCAACACAGTCAGATCCCTGCACCGAGATACGGAGGAGTACATCTCCGCACAGTGAGAGACGATGGCCAACTGCTGTGTCCACCGCCAGCTGCACCATGTCTAAAGAAGGAGACCTTTGAGGTATCCAGGTAATATCCACACTCACAGTAGGTCCTGGGGTGTCACACAATGTAAGAACATGGCAAAATCTACTCTAGTCAAAATATAATGAAAAGCAGGGTTGCACTCACCAGTTGTAGATTACAAAATAAACCCTTTACTGAGGTATGTTAGCAAATAGAAATGTTTCGGTCCCCAGTGGACCTTGATCATGGCATGATGACCTGTCAGCAGACACAGCAGAGCAGTGAGAGGAGGCATACGGGTCTGTGTGCTTTAAATGCCAGGGCCAATTTTTAGTCCCAATCTGGCCCTGAATCCTTTTGTATTGCAGATGATAGTAAGGCAGCTGAGTGTCCTTAACTGACATATTATTTATTTATTGTTTTTCCCGAGTTTGCTATATTGATTTCAGTTTTGAGTTAAGTGGATAAGAAAAATGTACTGTACCAATTAAATTCCACTCATATATATATATATATATATATATATATATATATTCCATAGACAAAAAAACCTTACGGTTTCACATGACACAGACAGCACTGCGTGTGTAGCGCTGACCAGACGGAGTTCGGTCAGCGCTACACTGACAAACACACAGCCGCCGGCTTCAGCAGCTGTGTGTTTGTTTAGATCAGCAGCCAATGAGACTGTCAGACTCTCATTAGTTGCTGCTGTGCCCACTGCAGGAGCCGCTCCATCTTCCGGCTCCCGCAGTGGGTAATGGGAGAGGCGTCATGACGTCATATGACGTCTCTCCCATAATGCAGAGCGGCAGGACAGACAGAGGAGCAGATGGCGGGAGCGGGGTAAGGATACTGGATCAGAACCTCTATACACACCTTCCTATACCTTCTAATGTCCTGCCTATACCTTCTAAGGATGACGCTAATTTGCGTACGCAGTCATACCATAAATAAAGACTTAGACGTGGAATCTGTGGTTCCAAAGCACAAGTGATATTCAGGTAAAAGTTCAGACAGTTACACGCAATTGATCAAGACACAATTTAGGCGCAAAAGGAAATTATACAGACCGCAAGTACAGTATACATACGCAGGCGCTTCCGGACCCAGAGATAGGCATCAGCAAGAGACCCCTCGTCATTCAGCATTCAGCACGAAGACTCAGAACCAGCGTTCGTGCACTCATATTTATACCCCCCCCAGAATATACAGGACAATAGGGAAGTCTGTTGCTGATATCATTGGTTCTCAGGGGTGAAGCATCTGTTACAGCACATTTAACAGGCTGGTTCAAACAGACACTCCCTGCCTCTAACAGCTGGGGGTCTTCCTCTTCACGCCTCTCGTAGCATCCTAACAGTTGTTTCTAAAATATACATTTTGTTGCTTGTAGGCTCTGCGATCCATAACTCGGGAATGCATGAGGCGATCTCCCCACCGATAACACCGGAATACTGTAAAAAGGATACGCATCAGTACAACTCCAAACATGACTTGTTTAGCATGTATAATACCTTAGTTATCAAATATCTTTATTTCTCAGCATTTAAACTAACTGAACCAACTTAAATCATATACTTTAGACTGAGCTTATTGAACCTTATGTGTGAATATGTAATGTGTGGGTATTCAGGGTTTGAAATAAGGACGCTAGTTAACTTGGGGCAGATGCGTGCGCATAAAGCTAATAAAACAGCGGTTTCATACAAAGTCCTATGCATTTGCTAATATGCGACTAGTTAACAGCGCAATTGTGTGTATTAATGTGTGTATGAGAAATGGTGAAAGATGCAAACGCATGGTGCTATTAGTATTATCGCCACATGTACTAAAATGTGAGTTTATCTAAAATGGCGCTTAGGCGGCCATTCGCAAAATGGCGTCTTGCGATCTCATTTTCAAGATGGCGTCTTGCGGCCAGTCGCAAGATGGCGTCACCGCGATTAAATTTTAACCTGAACTTGTCTTAGCCAATTATTCAGCTTCGACAGTGGATTCAGGTAAGTGTTTTTTTATATTTTGTTTTTTATATTACGTGTGTCTACTGGGGGGGGTGTCTGGCACTACTGGGGGCACTATAAAGGGGGGGACTACTACTACTGGGGGCACTACAAGGGGGGTGGGGGACTACAACTACTGGGGGCACTACAAGGGGGGACTACTACTACTGGGGGTACTACAAGGGGGAGGGGACTACTACTACTGGGGACTACTACTGGGGGCACTATAAGGGGACTACTAATACTACTACTGGGGGCACTACAAGGGGAGGGACTACTACTGGGGACACTACAAGGGGGGGACTACTACTGGGGACACTACAAGGGGGGGACTACTACTGGGGGCACTACAGGGGGGGACTACTACTAATGGGGGCACTACAAAGGGGGGGACTACTACTGGGGGCACTACAAAGGGGGGGACTACTACTACTGGGAGCACTACAAGGGGGGGACTACTACTACTGGGGGTACTACAAGGGGGGGACTACTACTACTGGGGGCACTACAAGGGGTCTACTACTACTGGGGGCACTACAAGGGGGGTACTACTACTACTGGGGGCACTACAAAGGGGGGGGGGACTACTACTAGGGGCACTGCATAGGGGGAGGGGACTACTACTATGGGCACTACATAGGGGGAGGGGACTACCACTGGGGGCACTGCATCGAGGGACCACTGCTAGGGGCTCTATGTAAAGGGCAGTACTGGGGGTACTGCATAGGGGGGAGACTACAACTAGGGCCACTATTTAAGGGGCATTGCATAAGGGTTACCACTATTGGGGGCACTGCATGGGGGGTGGACTGCTACTGGGGGCACTATATAAGGGGGTACCACTATTAGGGGCACTATATAAGGGGCTTACTACTGGGGGCACAAGGGGCACTGCACAGGGGGGACCACTACTGGGGGCACTATATAAGGGGCTTACTACTGGGGCACAAGGGGCACTGCATAGGGGGGATCACTACTGGGGGCACTGCTGGAGGCCTGCATAAGGGTGTTCTCTCCTGTGGAACACGGGGGCACTGCATATGGGCACTACGACAGGGGGCTGCCCTAATCTTTATTTTTACCTTACATTAATCCAATATGGACTCGCCTCCTCCATGGAACACTTGAGGGGGGGGCGCCATAGCACGCATATTCTTCAGGTACCCTGGCTACATGCTACTCCTCTGCCAGGGCCGCCTGCATGCATTTACCCCCCAGGCTAAAAGTTGCCAGCCAGCCCCTGGGTGGAGCTGCTAATTCACAGAATTGTGTGCTCAATGTAATACATAGCACGGGGCTGGTTGGTGTTTTTTGGGGAGGGGGCTACGCCATTTTTTTTTTTACACTATTTATTTATTTTTTTAAATTATTTAGTAAGCTCATAAAAAAGATAACATAAAAAAACACAAATATAATAAACAGTATACATGAGCCATTTTTCAATAAAGTAAATAGCAATAAACATGTGGGGGGAGGGGGGAGCAGAAGGGGTGGGAGGGTAGTGTGGGGGATTGGGAACAGGACTATCAAGAGAAACAAAATATATATTTTTTTTTCTTTCTTTGTTTTTTCTTTTTTTTCCCTCCCCTCTCTCCTTTATAATAAGTAAATACTAGACAAAAAGTGTTATAAAGATAGAAAGAAAAACATGCCAGTTGGAAAACAGGAGAAAAGAATATTCAGTCAGTTAGGGAGGTTTGCATAGGGAAGTCGAAGTAGGGAGATCAAACTCAACCATCGCGCATGAGTCACATATGGGTAGTGAGCGCAGGGAGCAGAGGTAGTGAAGTGTTGTCATATGAGAGCCATGGAGCCCAAACTTGAGAAAATATATGGCCTCTATCTTGAAGATAATAGGTAATATTTTCCATTTCCGCTATATGCCGTATTTGTGATTTTAGGGCAGAAAGAGTCGGTGGAAGAGGGTTTTTCCAATTACGGGCAATCAAACTTCTAGCAGCAACTAGAATATGGGACAACAGCTTAAGAGAGTGGTTGCTGAGATTAGGAGAGGGGTAACTTAAAAGGAAAGTCCATGGGTCTTTTGGGATCGGTTCTCCAAAGACCGTATTTAGGAGAGTATGAACAGAGGTCCGAAAGGTTCAAGAGCCAGGCAGGTCCACCAGATATGAATTAAGGTACCTCGGAGGCCACAGTTTCTCCAGCAGAGGGGTGAAGCAGAAGGGATCATATGGGAGAGCCGTACTGGGGTATAGTACCAATGGTAATACAATTTATAAGAAGTTTCTTTAAGACAGGTAGCGATAGAGGTTTTAGCAATTGCCAGTCTCATGTCATCACAAGCCTCTTCATCAGGTGGAGGGCCAAGATCTATCTCCCATGAGGATTCATGGGGATTATTAGTAGGCAGAGCAGCATCAATGAGGATGCCATATATTTGAGAGCTCATCCCTTTGGACATAGCGTAATATTTACAGAGCCGTTCAAAGGGAGTGAGGTCACGGAGAAGCGGGGTCCGTGGTAGGGAGCCTAAAAAATGTCGTATTTGTAGGTATTCAAAGGGATTTAAAGATTGAGTTGGACATTGCAGTTGTAGGTCTGAGAGAGAGAGCCAGAGCCCTTGTGAACAAATATCAGCAGGAAATTTGAGGGATGCTGTTTTCCACGATGCCATGTGGGTCGCATGTAAACCTGGGGGGAAATTGGGGTTACACCATATAGGGGTAAGAGGAGATATAAGAGTGGTAATATTAAATTTAAGTGAATAGAAGACCCATATATGGAGGAGGAATTTGAGTGTTGGAGGAAGGTTAGAGGGAGGAGGACAGTGTTTCTTTTGTAGGCCCCATAGGGAAGAAAGGTCTGGGGAATTGATATAGCTAGATTCAATATTAAGCCAGGAGGACGTTCCATGGGGGGAGTAGGAGGACACTATTTGGGATAAATGTGAGGCTAAATAGTAGAGCTTAAAATCCGGGAGACCTCTACCCCCTTTGGAAATAGGTTTTTTAAGGATGGACGAAGATAACCGAGGTGGCTTACCATTCCAGATGAAACGGTTGACTAATTTCTGAAGATTTTGAAGGAAGGTAAGGGGTACCACCACTGGGAGGGTTTGGAAAAGGTAGAGCCATTTGGGGAGGATATTCATTTTTACTGCGATGATCCTGCCCAGCCACAAGAGTATAAGCTGTTTCCAGGAAGTCAGATCCGCTTGTAATTTTGCAAAAAGTAGGGGAAAATTTTCCTGATATAAAAGATCATAACGGGATGTCAGGAAGACCCCAAGGTATTTAATTTTTTTATGTTGCCACTTAAAACTGTAGGAGGATTTAAGGGTCTCAATATCCTGGTGGGGGATGTGGAGGGGCATAGCTTCAGATTTTGAAAAATGTATTTTATATCCAGAGAGGACACCATAATGGTCTAATAATTTGCAAAGGTTGGGTAAAGATATCCTGGGCTGAGTGAGGGTAAGTAGGATGTCGTCAGCGAAGAGGGCAATTTTGGAAGATGAATTCCCGACCTGCACTCCGTGAACGCTAGGGTTTAGTCAGACGAGGGCGGCCAGGGGTTCTATCACTAGGGCGAAGATCAAAGGGGACAAAGGGCATCCCTGCCTGGTGCCATTTGAGATAAAGAAACGGTTGGAGGGGATTGCATTGATGGAAACAGTGGCAGAGGGAGTGGAATAGAGGGCCATGACACCAGTCAGGAAGTCTCCCGACATCCCAAACGATAGGGTCTGGGACATAAAGGTCCAGGAGATCCTATCGAATGCTTTTTCAGCATCAAGAGAAAGAACAACAGCTGGAGATCTCCTGGAGTTTATGGTAAAATCTATGGTCCTACGGGTATTATGCCGAGCCTGACGACCTGGCACAAAGCCGACCTGATCATAATGGACCAAGGAGGGAAGGACCTGGTTGAGTCTATTGGCTAAAACTTTAGCATATATTTTGATATCTAGATTGTGACTAGCACAATTATGCAGGTCCTTACCCTCCTTAGGTATCACGACAATTCTGGCTTCTAACATATCCGCAGGGAAGGAGCCCCCTTGTAAAACAGTAGTAAAGAGGGAGTGCAGGTGGGGAACCAGATGCTCCATGAATTTTTTATAGTATGCAGCTGTAAAGCCGTCAGGTCCGGGGGACTTGCCAGACTTCTGTTGTTTAATAGAAGTTATAATTTGCTCTTCTGAGATCTCCTCACTCAAACCCCAGAGTGCTTCCTGAGACAGCTGAGGAAGATTGGCGGTGGAAAGAAATTCTTGGATTGCCATCTCAGTAGGTGGGATAGAAGTAGGGGATGAAGCAGAGTGTAGGTTATACAATTTATTGTAAAAATTTTGAAATTCAGATCGAATAGCTGCTGAGTCGTGAAGAAGATGATTATTGGAATTTTTAATCATAAGGCTATTTCTATGGGTTCGTGCCGTACAAAGCCTAGATGCCAAAATCTTATCAGCCTTATCTCCTTTTTCATAAAAGGTTTGACGCAGCCATTTTAGACGTTTAGCTGTGTGTTGGGAAAAAAGGAGAGCGAGGGAGTGTCGAACAGCAAGGAGCTCTTGTTGGAGGGAAGGGCTAGG
The DNA here is from genome assembly GCA_031769625.1 of Taudactylus pleione. NCBI lineage: Eukaryota > Metazoa > Chordata > Amphibia > Anura > Myobatrachidae > Taudactylus > Taudactylus pleione. The sequence continues at coordinate 6,219,000 of JAUIMM010000957.1, forward strand.
GAACTGTTTATGTTGTGACTCTAGTTGTTGAAGACGGTTTGAGAGGGAGTTAGTATGGGTTTGAAAATCTTTTTTAGCTTTGGAAGCTATACTAATCAGATGTCCCCGTAGAACAGCTTTATGAGCCAACCAGAGAGTGGAGGGAGAAGTGTCTGGGACAGTGTTTAATTGAAAATAATCCGTAAGTAGGGTTTTGAGATGGGTGATCGTATCGCGAGAATGAAGAATAGTGTCATTTAAGCACCATGTCATTGGACGAGGACATTCAGTAATACAAGATAGGTTGGCTGAAACAGGAGCGTGATCAGACCATATCAAAGGATGGACACGAACATCCACAAGTTGCAGGGCTAGGTCGTGGCTGAGCAGAATCATGTCTATACGGGAATAGGAGTTGTGGACGGGGAGAAGAAAGTATAGTCTAGGGTGAGGGGCTCTCGAACCCACCAGGAATCATAGAGAAGCTAGGATTTCATGAGATCAAGCAGCGCCTTGGAATTACGGAGGTCTGCCCTGCCAGAGTTAGTGGCTCCCGAGGTAGATCTATCCAATGAAGGGTTCAATACTGCATTAAAGTCACCAGATACAATAAGAGAGCCCTGACGTTTATGGGAGAGGAGGGTGTCTAGTCTAGTGAAAAAAGCTGGTTGGGCTTGGTTAGGGACATATATGTTAACAATGGTGCAAAGAGTATTGTTAAGAGCACCCACAAGAATAAGGTAGTGACCCTCTTTATCTTCATAAAAATCGATCATATCAAAAGTGAGGTGGCGGGCAAATAGGATAGCAACTCCTCGTTTCTTCTGCTTAGAGTCGCAGGCATGATATGTGGTGGGATAGGATTTAGAGCGAAGTTCTGGATGGAGATTTCGCAGGAAATTAGTTTCTTGGAGAAATACTAAATCTCCTTTATAAAAAGTTTGCTATGCTTTTGTGGGCTACTGAGGCCCTTCACGTTGAAGGAGAGTACCTTAAGACCCATGCGCTATGGTTGAGAAAACAGCTAAAAAAAACAAAAAAACAATTGAGAGTGGAGAGGTAAGCAAAGGTGACACATCATCAGACATGTAAAAAGGAAGAAGTCGTCCTGTTTGAGAAGGAAGGATGACTGGTAAGGGAAAAGGAAGGTAGGTCGGCCAAATGGTACAGAGGTCCAAGGCTCGGGTGCTGACAAAGGGGAGGGAACTATGCACTAATGAAGCACATAGGTCAGCAGATAGGTACAAGACCCTGGGGGGGCGCGGCAGAGGTAGGTCATAATGATGTCATAGAGAGGAAAAAATATGTACATATAGAGCCCTCCCACAAGCCCCAAATATAATAATTATATGGAAAGAAAAAAAATACAACATCGTACAAATCGAGTATAGGAGAAAAAAAAACAACATAGATAAACCAGTATTGTGTAAGAATAGAAAACAAAAAACAATATAAAAAAAGGGGAACAAATAAATTGGAGAAGAAAATACAATAAAAACAGAAATAGAAAAATTAATAAACAAGAAATGGGAATAAATCGAGATATAAATCGAGGGATAAATCATCCCAAAAAACACTGAAATACTAACCAATAAGCAGAGTATATATATGTTCATTTACTTATATATATAGTTAGATCAACAAAATCTCAGTAAGTTTATAATAATTGAACAGCTAAGATAGGAAAATATATAGATGTATCTTATATTCATTATGATGGAACTTCATCAAAACTTAATTACATAAACTTCTATAAAAATATCAAAAATAGGCTATATGAGTTCTAGATACATATAATGATACTATAATGTAAAATATTCGCAATGGGTACATCCTCACAAGTGTAGGGGCCCCATCACGAAATCACAAAAATAATGCAACAATGAACCTTTTAGTAGGTCTTAGGTTTCAGAGATCTGAGTGGAGGACTTGGAAGACATAGGAACAGTAGACCATTCAGATGGAGGGGGGCATCGAGTCGGTTGTCGAAACCTCTGAGGGAGGGAGGCGGAAGGTATTGAAAGAAGAGGTTGAGCTTCGAGGAGAGACCGAGCCATATGCAGTTGGTTCTGGTGCCATATTAGAATGCGAACGGGGTAACCCCAACGGTATCTAATATTATGATGACGTAGCAGGGTGGTAAGAGGCTTAAAGTCCTTACGTTTAGCAAGAGTCAGAGGGGAAACATCCTGAAAAATCTGGAGAGTAGCATCTCTAAAAGTGTCTGAAGAGAGTTTGCGAACTTCTCTCATTATAGTCTCTTTGGCTGTAAAGTAGTGCATACGTAGGATGACGTCTCGGGGTTGAGAAGAAGACTGGGAACACGGTTTTAGTGCACGGTGGGCTCGGTCTAGGATCAGGTGATCTTTCTGAGTAGAGGGAGAGAGTTGCATGAACAGGTCTTTGAGATAGAGCTCAAGGTGGGGGAGCTCGACGTCTTCGGGAATACCTTTGATGCGGATGTTGTTACGTCGGGCCCTGTTATCTTGATCTTCTTGACCGTCTTCAAGCTGAGCAACATCTTGGCGTAACTGTGTAAGGTCGGCATCGTAAGATTGTTGGGATGTAACCACCTCCTCAACTCTACGTTCTAGTTAGTCTGTTCTGGAACCAATAGCAGAAATTTCCACTTGCATGGCATGAAGAACCTGAACAGACTTTTTCACATCTTTGAGTTCTTTGAACAGTAAAAGGAAGTCCCTGCGAGTAATGGGAGAGAGGTCATCTTCTTCCGATTCGGAGTTGGAGTGGTCAGGAGCTGATTCTGGTGCAATATCTTTAGCATCAGGCAAGGATTTAGGTTTCAAAAGGGATGCTGTAAGGTCTCCTGTGAGGGATTTCTTCGCCATTCTAGGCATTATGAATATGGATATATAAAAGGGGGTAAAAAAAAAAAAATGTAAAAGAAACTACGTGTACTAATTAGGGGTGGGAGGGGGTGAAATCAGTTAGTACATGTTGTAGCTGTAGCTGTCAGGGCGGGAGTGTAAACTGTATATCTATCTCGGCCAATGTAGTAAGAGTCGTAGGGGCATCAAGGGGCCCAATTGCTAGTAATTTATGGAGATCTCTATGTGGGCAGCAACAAGGTCCCAGTCACAGCAGATGGAGAGAAAGTAGCCCGTCAGCGGAGGACCCAATCCAGCAGGAGGGAGAGAGCTGTGGATTGAAGCAGTGGATGTTCCTTAGACTACAGGAGGGGGCCCCAGCCGGCGGTGTTTTGCAGCAGTCCAAGGCCACCAGCACACAAGGGGAGAGGGTAGCTGGAGAAAGGAGGGCCCAGCAAGAGAGGAGAGGTCTCCGGATGCCTGTATATAATAGAACACGCCAGCAGTAGCAGTACAGCTCCAACAGGAGGGAGGCAGCCAGTGGCAGAGGACCAGGTCTGGAAGAAGAGGGGTAGCCAGAGGTGGTAGCAGCAGAATGCTCTGCGCTTCTGGAGTGCAGCCGGGGCTCACAAAATGGCGACCTCCCGCGATTCGTGGTTCCGGCGCGGGTATTTCTATGGGCCTCTGGAGGTATACACCTCTTCACTCACAGCCAGTGAAGATCCGGAGGAGGGTAGGGATGTCGTGGCAATCACCTGAGGAGAGCGGCAGTGGTATCTAACAGCCGCGGTGCCGCTGGCAGAGTCGCGCCGGGGACAGGGCCGAAATTGAGGCTCCGGCTTCACTATCGGACTAGGCCGAAGTGGCGGTCAGGCATCTGCGGATTCACGACAGGCACAGCAGGGTTTCTGGGAGCCGGTAAGGTGTAGGAGCCCTCTGGGGAGAGTCATCAGTAGGCAGGGGCTCCAGAATATGCTGCTTTTATTGCCGGCCGCAGCTAATGCCCGCTAGCCCCTACCCCCTCTCCCCCGCATCTCAGCCGCAGCAAACATCGGCTTCCTGCCCCCGGTCCCGGACCCCGCTACTGCCCACAAGGGCAGTGGGCTATCTTGCTGCACCCAAGTGAAGCCACTATGACTACACCTGCTGGAGGCTCCTACTGAGACTGTGCAACAAGTTGAAAAGTCCTATCTGGCGCATTCTTGAGGTAATAGTTTAAAAACTGTAACTTTCTAATTTACCTGAACCCCAAAAGCACATACCCTGGCACAAAGCTACCTAATAAAACAAACCCCAAGTCTAAATTTCACCCCTACCCTGAGTTATGCCTTCCCAAAAATCCCCCATAGACTATAGCAGAAATGGGTTCCTAATTGAGAATGTCAGTAAAAAGTGACAGTTGGCACCTTAGATTACTCCCAAATACAAATTTTTTGTTCTTGCCCTGGCATGCAGCACCCAGTGACAGTTCTACCCGGCCATGCCAAATTTCAGATCCGTACCTCTAATAGCTTTTGAGGTGTAGCCCCTTGAACACCCTGCCCCCCCCCCCCTCCGGAATTCTCTATGGATAAATCCGATTTTTTAGATGCAGCCTTAATATAAGGACACAACCGTGCACTTATAATATATATATATTATATATCTCTCAGGAGTGCTTGCTCCGGTGGCGCTCCCAAATATATCCAATAAAGATAAGCCGCAGAGACTATGGATCCGTGAGAAAAGTCCCACACAGGGTGCTTCGATACACAAAAAATGCTGCAAAGTAAGAATGCTTTCAAATTAAAAGTGTTAATAGTTTATTTTTATCAATTAACAAAATGCAAAGTGAATGAACAGAAGAGAAATCTAAATCAAATCAATATGTGGTACGACCACCCTTTGCCTTCAAAACAGCATACATTTTTCTAGGTACACTTGCACACAGTTTTTGAAGGAACTCAGCAGGGAGGTTGTTCCAACCATCTTGGAGAACTAATAACAGATCTTCTGTGGATGTAGGCTTGCTGAAATCCTTCTGTCTCTTCATGTAATCCGAGACAGGCTCAATGATGTTGAGATCAGGGCTCTGTGGGGGCCATATCATCACTTCCAGGACTTCTTGTTCTTCTTTACGCTGAAGATAGTTCTTAAATACATTGACTGAATGTTTGGGGTCATTGTCCTGCTGCAAAATAAATTTGGAGCCAATCAGACGCCTCCCTGATGGTATTGCATGTTGGATAAGTACCTGCCTGTATTCCTCAGCAATGAGGACACCATTAATCCTGACCAAATCCCCAACTTCATTTGCTGAAATGCAGACCCGAACTTACAAGGAACCTCCTCTATGCTTCACTGATTCCTGCAGACACTCGTTAGTGTACCACTCTCCAGCCCCTCGGCGAACAAACTGCCATCTGTTACAGCCAAATATTTAAATTTGTCTCATCAGTCCCGAGCACCTGATGCCATTTTTATGCACCCCAGTTCCTATGTTTTCGTGCATAGTTGAGACGCTTGGCCTTGTGTCCATGTCGAAGTTATGGCTTTCTGGCCTCAATTTTTCCATGAAGACCACTTAAAAGCAGACTTCTCTGAACAGTAGATGTGTGTACCTGGTTCCAGAGCCGTAACTAAACTTTTTGGTGCCCCCCTCCTTTTTCAAAGGGACATAATGCACCCAAAAAAGGGGAATGGCCTCATGTGGAAGGACCAGGGAAGAGATAGGAGAGGCCAGGAGATGCTGGGGATGAACTAAGAGGAAGCTACAAGTGAGAATGATAATAAACAGACATTTCACAGGCCCAAACAGTGCCCCCTGACCTGTGGTGCCCTGTGCAATGGCACCAGCCGCACTACCCAAGCTACGGCCCTGCCTGGGTCCCACTGGTTTCTGCCAGTTCTGAGCTGATGGCACTGCAGGACATTTTCCGATTTTTAAGGGAAGTAAGCATGATGTATCTTTCATCTGATGCACTAAGTTTCCTTGGCCGACCACTGCGTTTACGGTCCCCAACGTTGCCCATTTCTTTGTGCTTCTTCAAAAGAGCTTGAACAGCAAATCTTGAAACCCCAGTCTGCTTTGAAATGTTTGCCTGAGAGAGACCTTGCTGATGCAGTATAACCTTGTGTCTTGTTGCTGTGCTCCGTCTTGCCATGGTGTATCACCTGTGACATGAAACTGTCTTCCACAACCTAACATTTGTAGCAGAGTTTGGCTGTTCCTCACCCAGTTTTAAGCCTCCTACACAGCTGTTTCTGTTTCAGTTAATGACTGTGTTACAACCTATATATGAAAATGTTGATCATTATCACCTGTTTGGTATGATTGGTTAATCATACATCTGACTAAAATCTTACAAAATCTCTGACTTTGTGCAAATGTACCTAGAAGAATTGATGCTGTGGGGAAGGAGCATCACTGGAGCATGCAGGAGGGTTCTGGGTACCAGTAGAAACCCCTTCTGATAAAACAAGTTTTTCCTCTTACACTGATCACAGGGAGGGGATGGGGGTAATGTGGCTAGTCCTGCCTCCTTTCCAATAGCCACACATATCATGGTATTATGGGGTCTAAGTATGCAAGGTGCCTGTCCCCATTAACTACCCGAAGCAGCTGCTGCATCAAAAGTAAGTGTATGTACAGGGCCATTGCTAGGATGTTCAACGCCCCCTTGCAAACTATAAATTTGAGCCCTCCCATTTTTATAAAGGGACGTGCTGCAAAAAGGGACATGATCTCACTAAAATGGGCGTGGCCATCCAATAGCACCCCCAATTCAAATAACGTCACACAGTAGCATAAACTTTTTCACTTTACACCGCACATAGTGCCCCTGATTCACATTTCACCACATAGTAGTGCCCCTTATTCACGTTACGACTCATAGTAGTGCTCCTTTTACACAATGCCCACAGTACTGCCCGTTATACACATCATGCCCACAGTAGTCGTGCCCCTTACACATAATGCCCACAGTAGTAGTGCCCTCTATACAATGCCCACAGTAGTAGTGCCCCCTATAAAATGCCCACGGTAGTAGTTCCCCTTATACAATGCCCACAGTACCCCTTTACAATGCCCACAGTAGTAGTGCCCATATACAATGGTCAGAATAGTAGTTCCCATTATACAATTCCCACAGTAGTGCCCCCTAGATAATGCCCACAGTAGTGCCCCTTATACAATATCCACAGTAGTAGTGCCCCCTATGAAATGCCCACAGTAGTAATGCTCTTTATACAATGCCCACAGTAGTAGTGTTCCTTACACATAATGACACACAGACTCACACACAAAACTATACTTACTTGAAGCCCCACTCCTGCGCCCGCCACTGTTTGACAGCTCCTCGCTCTCAGCACTGTGGGAGAGACGTCATGACATCTCTTCCTACACCCACTGCGGGTGCCGGAAGGCAGAGCTCAGGAATGAGCTCCAGACTTCGGCTGCAATGATGGAGTCACCGGGCTCCCGATGGTAACAAAATTTCAGCGCGTGCCCGGCAAATGGAGAAGGCGCTGGTGCCTCTCCAGCCCGGTGCCTCTGGCTGACCGCATCATGCCGGCCCTGTGTATGTATGTGTCATACTGTATATAGGCTTGCCATATCATACTTGTAATTTGGGACACCTATGAATTACACAGATTCTGTGGCTGGCTGACTTCAAGTCTCCATTTCACCTGGTTTTATTCAGTCATAGAACCTGTGTAATTCACGTGTCCCGAATTAAATGGATGATACCGTATGGCAAGTATATATATATTTTATATATTTAGTTAGTTGCACTAGGTCAGTAATCACTTATATCATAATGTATATGTTATATTATACTTAATGGCTTTTGTATACCATAGATTTTTACTAGTCTATAATCAAATTTCTCTTAGTTTTCATAATAAAAAATTCAAATAAATGAGGACTGGAAGTTCACTAAATATCACTGCTCGTTTGACTAATCTGGCACGCATAGGGTAAATGTGGCTTTGTTAGTTCATGGGATTGTGTCATCTGCTTCCAATTGCTCTATTTTAGTTTGCTTCCAGAAAATTCTTGTGCAGGAGGAATGAGAGGGGGAAAGCTACACAGGAATGTTACTACACTTTATGGTCATCAGTCCTTTTGAAGCAGATGTGTTACCTCAGGTAGCCCATTCATTTTCAGAGTTGTTTTTAGATTATTCCTGTGAACAAATTTATTTTTACACCAGAAATATCAATAATTTATTTACAGTATGTTTTCAGGATAAGGTCAGCCATGTATTCATAATGTACCTTTGCAAAGAAAAAAAATGGTAAACAGAAATCCCTTTAGTCGCTATATATCCCTTTGCACGGGACAAGAACAGCCATTTAAAGGAGACTGCAAATTCCCATTCTCTGTTTGATGCTGCAGTGTAATAGAGTCATATTGATGCCTTTTTACAAGAAGTCGGAGGGTGGCCTGCTATTTTTGGGAGTATGGGGTTCTCTCCCCATAATTCGGGAGACTTCCACTTCCTACTTCAGAAGAGGATTCAGCTTGTTGTATAGTAAATTTAATAATCATATCACAAAATATAAACATAAATGTAGCCTTTGTTTATATTTTAGGGCCTAATTTATCAACGGGTTTTATCATTCACAACCCGTAATAAAACTCCTTTGTATGATAAATGGTGCTCGAGCCAATCAGCTCCCATTTTTCAAACAGATGACAGTTAGGAGCTGATTGGCTGGAGCACCGTTATCATACGCAGTGAGTTTTATCACTTGTTGTGAATGATAGAACTCGTTGATAAATGAGGCCCTCATCAGTCTTGTATACAGTACAAATGTAAGAGGCAAATTGTCACAGGCAGACAAGTAACTTTCTAACTACAAATACATATTTTCTTAAAACTTTTTTTATTAGTCAAAGTATGGATGGGACATCAAAAAGAAACATTGGTCAAAATTTTTTTTTTAAGTTTTAAACATTATTATGGAATCACTGATGGTTTCTCATGGTAGTCAATGTTTCTACTTGTTGAAGTAAACTAACTAATTATCAACACTCCAAGCAAGGTATTTGAAAACGAAACCTCCTATACCAGAGGTTCCCAAACTCGGTCATCAAGGCACCCTAACAGTCCAGGTTTTAGGGATATCCATGCTTGACCACAGATGACTTATTTAGTACCTCAGTCAGTTTGATTTAACCACCTGTGCTCAACCATAGATATCTGTAAAACTTGAGGACCGCGTTTGGGAACCTCTGTCCTATACCATATCCTCCTAGAAAGGATAATGTAGAAGTAGTGGAGAAGTGCAGGGTCGACTACATCGGAAACTACTGATGACTCCAGAAGTATTAAAAAGAAGAATCACCTGTCAGACTGGGCAGTGACAGAGTCAATGGTCAGTTTAGTTAAAGCAGTCTCAATGGAATGTTGTTGACAGAAATCAGGGTCAAGTAATGTAGGTATTTTTCATAGATAGTTGGTTCAGGTAATAAACTTCTTCACTGCAGAGGAGCTCTTCGTCTGAATACTGGGCCGGCGCTAAGCTTCCCTGCGCCCAGCGCCATCTCGTTCTGCACTCTCCACCACAGCCGACCATATACAATGGTGGTATGTTCTGGCAGGTGGACCTGTCCCCCACTGGTCCAGAAGAGCAATCAGCATCAGGAAGGGACACCACTTTTGTGGAGAAGAAAAAAAAAGAGAGATATGAGTAAAGGGTGGATGGAGGGATTTTAATTTCCTATATTTCCACCACCATGGCACCTACAGAGATGGGGGCCACTTGTTTGGTGCCCCCCCCCATTAAAAGATAATGGGCAGGATGTATCAAAGTGTGAAATGCAAGGTTTACCTCATAAAATAGGCTTGCTGCCATATGTATTACAAAAAAAGGTCAGCAGCAGATATCCTATATATAAAGTTCATTGTATGTTTGTTTGCCTGTCCGGTTATGCATTTGGACACCCCTGCACCGATTGGGATGATACCAATGGGAGGTGGTCCAGTTGGATCCTGGCCATGTTTTAGGGGGGTTAGGGTCCCATTGGTGTATGCTGGCCAGAACTTTGATCCCGGGAGCCTATTCTGAGCCTTCCGCTGGATGAATTTGGATGAAAACCTCACAGAGTGGTAACATTCTACCCCAGAAGACTTACTAGGGGGTTGAGGTCCCAGTCGGACCTCCCGTTGGTGTACACTGGGCAGAACTTTGGAGGAAAACTTCACAGAGGGGTGGCAATTAGTCTGGCATGCCTAATGGTTGGGGTCCCAGTCAGACTTCATGGGGAAGTGTGCCCGGGAAGAACTTATGAGATATAAATGATATATCTTGAATTAGCCAAGCTAATGCTGTGGACCCCAGTGCCCATTGTTCTTAACCAACTAAGCTCTAAAAAGTGTAGATTTTGGAGCTTGGCCTCATTAGCCAACACCTATGGTGAGAGCTTCACTGGAGAGGAATCATAAGATCCCCTACAGCAGTCTCCATGCTCAGGGGAAAATGCAGGATTTGGTTCTATGTGTTTTTTTTCTACACACACATACAGTATATACTGTATATATTATATATAATACATACATATACCTACTTTTGATGCAGCAGCTGTTTCCAGTAGCTAATGGGCAGTGGCATCACAAGGGGGGTTGTGGGCTGCACCCGGATGTCACCCGCCGAGGCGTGACACCAAAGTGCTAACTCCTCCTCAGTGAGAGGAGCCAGGTGCTGCACTGTAACATTATGTGCAGCACAATACAATTCCCATCATGCCTGGTATTTTGGTGCTTGTAGTTCCACAACAGCTGAGCCTGCTGCAGGTGGTGGGATGGGAGTGTTCTTTGGAATATGTAAATATGTAAATGTGAATATCAGTTTGGCAGAGCCAATCAGAGGTGGGGGCCCATACCAGTGTCTTGCCAAGGGTTCCATTGAGTTATTACATGGCTCTGAACACTGTGCACTTGAAATCAATTTTCACTACCTTTGTTATATACCTAGCATATTGCAACAGAGTGTTTATATCAGAGGTTCCCAAACTCCACCATTACAGTCCACGTTTAAGGATATCCATGCTTGAGCACAGGTGAATTGATTTGTACATCAAAATATGTTCCCATGTGCAATAAAATGCTTTTGACACCCGCGATGGGAGCTGCCCGAGCACTAACCTTATGTGTCTATATTTCGTGTCTAACATGCTAATATATGCATTATGTATATATGATTTCTGGTGTGATACTTTGTTAGGTGCTAGTTATGTCTGGTAATTATTACACAATCTAATACAATGTAATATGATGCAATATAATAAGTCCATGCTGGGTCATTGGTAATTCTAAAATAAACAATGATATTTATTTTAATATTACAGATAGTATGGTTTAGATCAAATAGGTTTAAAATAAATGATGCACTTTGATTGCTGCGACTGTGGTGTTCCGTTCTACAGCTGCTGGTGCCGGATGCACTTGGTCACTTTGGCTGTGTGCTTTGTTCTGCAGCTGTTAGCGCAGGATACAATTAGAAACACTGCCTCATGGATGTGAGTGCGGTGAAAGGTGTGTATAATGTCTCTGGTGTACAAAGGAGAAAGAAGAAAGAAAGCACTGTTTCTTGGTTGCACATAATATTTTGGTTGTAGGGAGTTATATTATCCCATGTCACTATCTCCACCTATATAAGGTTCAGATCACTGGTTGGTTGTATGCAAAATCATTGAGACAATCTCCCTATCACTCTAGTCACAACGTGAACATAACATGGCTGTAAACGCCGAAGTACGTTTCACTATCTTTTGTCAAGGCAACCAACGAGTGATCTGAAACTTATATAAGTGGAGATAGTGACATGGGATAATATAACTCCCTACAACCAAAATATTATGTGTATGAGAAAGCTATTCAAGTATTAAAGAGGAAATGTACATGTTAACCAAGCACCAATACAATATCCATCTGTAACTTATACATGATTGCAGATCGATTTTGATGTAACACGATTTATATGCTCCTACAGAGGGCGCTACAATAAGTAAATTCCATTATTATAAAAAAAAATTTAGTGCAATATATGAGAAGGATATCGGCATCTGCGGCCATTGCCGCGTGTTATGTCCATAATAAATGTACATATTAACTATGCACTAATACAATACCCATCTACAATTTACATATGATACTCATAAACTTTAAAGCCCTATAGGGAGAGCTATAACATCTATCTTGATGTAACATGATCTGTATGCTCCTACAGAGGGCGTCACAAGTAAATTCTAGTGTTTAAAGAATTTCTGTGTGCAATATATGAGAAGTATATCAATTAACTTTACAGTGATACAATATACTTACGGATAATATGTATAATTTATGTAACAATCTTGCAGTCTTATAGGAGGAATTATATCAACTATCCTGACTAGATTGCGATGTACACATTCCTATAGGGGGCGCAATAATAAGAGACAATTCTCATTTACTAAACAGGCATTCCTATAGGGAGTGTTGCAACAATAATATTTGTTGATATGTAATTCCTTAGCAAACAAGACATTCCTTACCCACTTATATACCCATACAGGAGGTGATTGCAATATTAAATTGGGTACTGATTTATATCCCATACCACATAGGGCTCTATTTACTACAATCCGCATTTGTAATGCAGATTGTAGTGTGATATTACTGACTGAATTCGAATTGCGAATTCAGGCAATATCACAGGGATTTACTACAAATCCCTTGCAGGGACAGAGCTTGTGATAAAGCTCTGTCTTTGCGAATCCCATCCGCACACTAGTCACAGTATTGTCGCAAAAAAATACAGTGACTAGTGCCCCGCACATGCGCCAACCGACCATTGCTGCTACCCCCACGGCGCTAAGCCCCGGCCCCATTGTAAAGCCCCACCCCCAAAATTGCGGACCCCCCGTGACCCCCCCTCCCCCCTCTGTGACCCCCCCTCTCTTTAATTACACTTTCCTACACGATCCGGGCTCCGGTGATGTCTTCCATGTCCTCCGGTCAGGTGATATCCCATACTGCACTGGGACCCGATCACCTGATGACCGGGCCGCAGTGTAGCATGGGAAACCAGCTGACTGGAGGGGAGACATCAGCGGAGCACTGACCACCGGTCCCTGGAGTCAGGTAAGTACATTTTTTGATTTTGCTTTTTTTTAAACTTTTTTTTACACTGTATCAGCGTGTGGTCTGTTTAGACCAGTGGCGTAACTAGGGTATTTGGAGCCCAGGGCAAATTTGAAAATGGAGCCCCCCCCCCATCAACATACCGATATGCGCATGCACCTTTGGCGCGCGCGGAAAACAAATGGCCGTGGTCACTTAAAAATGGGGCGTGTCAACATGACACACCCCTTTATTTTCACGCTGAACATTCCTATCCATATGCACCTTAACCCCAGTAGTACCCCTTATACAGTACCCCCAGTATGCAGTTGTGGTCCCTCTTATGCAGGCCCATAGTAGTGCCCCTTATACAGTATCCCCAGTAGTGGTCCCCCTTATACAGCCCCCAATTAGTTCCCCTTACTCAGTACCCCCAGTAGTGGCCCCCCAAATGCAGTGCCCCACGTAGTGTTCCCCCTTATGCAGTGCCTTCAGTAGCAGTCCCCACAATGCAGTGTGCCCAGTAGCAGTATACCCTTAAGCAGTGCCCTTTATATGGTGCCCCCAGTAGTAGTCCCCCCCCATGCAGTGACCTTTATATAGTGCCCCAGCAGTAGTCCCCCCCCATGCAGTTTTCCCAGTAGTGGTCCCCTTATGCAGGCACCCTGTAGTGATCCCCCCTATCCAGTGCCCCCTGTAGTGGCCCTTCCTATTATTGCCCCCAGTAGTGGTCCCCCGAGTGCAGTGCCTCTAGTACGCCCCTTTTATAATGCCCCCAGTGGTAGTTCCCCCCCAAGTAGTAGTCCCCAGTAGAGTAGGTTCTCCCAATGGTGCCCCCAGTAGTAGCCACCCCTCCCCTAGTAGAGGTCCCCCCAGTAGTAGCCAGCCCTCCCCCAGTAGAGGTCCCCCAGTAGTAGCCACCCCCCTCGGCTCTTGCAGTGGGTGCTGCAGCAGTCAATGAGAGTCTATCTGACTCTCATTGGCTGCTGTTTAACACACGCATCGCCGCCAGCGCTGGCGGCGATGCGTGTGTTATGCACAGCCTGAGCCCGCCTCCTGGCGCTATTGGGCAAGCGATCAGGGGGAGGGAATGGGCTCAGGCGTGCAGCACAGGACCGGCGCTGGAAGCCTAGCGCCGGTCCTGTGTAAATGTGTAGCGCTGACCGCACTCATTGCGGTCGGCGCTACACTGGCTAACTAGGGTGGGCGGGCCGGTACCGTGGCCGGCGGAGCCTCCCCTGCGCCGCCGATCCAACGGCGCCCAGGGCACGAACCCCGCCCGCCCTGCCCTAGTTACGCCACTGGTTTAGACCACACAGCTGATCACTGGGGCCGGCTCCCGGCTCTGCCCTCCCCGTTAGAGCAGGGCAGGAGTCCGGTACCCGGGGGAGACCCTGAATAACGCCACCTCCAGGTGGCGTTATTATCACAGGGCTTTCTCCGGTATTTTTTTACAATTTATTTTTAGTAACTTTGGTCGGATCACATTTCCCATTACAATTATGGGAAATGCGATCTGCTTACTAAAAATAAGTGATACTTAGGGGTTGAAGTAGAATTTTACGAATTCTACTCCAATTGCCCTTTAGTAACTTTAGGTGAAACTAAAATAATGTGAAAAGGGTGTGAAAACACCCTTTTTCACTTTATTTTAGTAAAAATAATGTTAATAAATACAGCCCTATATGACTGATTCAATCTATCTAAATAAGGGGCAAATACTGTTTGATTAATTACAGAGAAAACACAGTCACCTCCATTACTGTATGAGGATGCTTCATAATACCATCACCCATCCACACTTATAGGTTTTTTGTTGGAAACAACACAGTTGGAAGTGCATTACTAATAAGGAAGACATTACAATCCAGTTAATAATATTAAATAAAACACAACACAATAAGGACACAGAGACAAACATATCACGAATCATTAAATATCAATTATTAGAGATATATTTATATGTGTGTTTAATATTATATTTTATTGTTCATGGAATACTTCACTAAGGGCTCTATTTACTACAATCCGCATTGGTAATACAGATTGTAGTGTGATATTACCAACTGAATTCGTATTGCGAATTCAGGCAATATCACAGTGATTTACTGCAAATCCTTTGCAGGAACAGAGCTTGCGAGAAAGCTCTGTCCATGCGAATCACCTCTGCACACTAGTCACAGTATTTTCGGCAAAAATACCATGACTAGTGCCCCGCGTGTGCCGACCGGCTGTCGCTGCTACCCCCCCTGGTGCTAAGCCCCGCCCTGTCATTAAGCCCTGCCCCCCACGATCAGGGACCCCACGATCCCCCCTCTCCCTTAATTACACTTACCTGCATGATCCGGGCTCCGGTGATGTCTTCCATGTCCTCCGGTCAGGTGATATCCCATACTGCACTGGGACCCGATCACCTGATGACCGGGCCGCAGTGCAGAATGGGAGACGAGCTGACCGGAGGGGCAACATCACCGGAGCCCCGACCACATGTCCCTGCAGTCAGGTAAGTTAATTTTTTTTAAACTTTTTTTTGCAGTGATCAGCTTGCGGTCTGTTTAGACCACACAGCTGATCACTGGGGCACGCTCCCGGCTCTGCTCTCCCTGTTAGAGCAGGGCAGGAGTCCGGTAACCGGAGGAGACCCTGGATAACGCCACCTCCAGGTGAGGCAAAGTGAATTTTTAAATATTCATATATTAAAAGTTATATTTTAACTTATTCTCTAACTTTGTGAGCCAACCAAGAGACAGTGTTTTCTTTCTTCTTTCTCCTTTGTACGAGGGTTGTCCTAAAAGTAATGCCTAAATGCTCATAACTCTGAAATAATAAGCAACATTTATTTGAAACTTTGTCAGTTTGTAGTTTAAAGTGTCTGCTAACTATGGGCCTGATTCAGAGCCGTTCGCTATTTGTGGTCGTTCGTTCAAAAACAAGGGGTGGCTATTCAAATGATCCGTTCGCAAATTGCAGTCTGTTCCCACCTCTAAGTCTGAACGAGCGAGCAAAACATACGCTCGTTTATTTGATAAAAACGCCCCCTGGCCGCACGCACCATACGTCATGTCCGCTATTTATTAGATTAATCGAGTACATCGTACAGCGTATGAACTGCTCGCTATTCTTGTGGTTGGTGTTTTCAACCGCTATTTTGCGAGCAGTTCTGAGTTAAAAAAAAACAAGTGACGTGGTCAATGACGCTGCTGTATTAATTATGCACTCCCTTAAAACGCCCGTTTTGACCTTTAAGCACGCCTGCGTTCGGATCTCCACTCCCCGTTTTCAAGCACCTTCCCCTGTTACCACCCACATACGCCTCATTCTGTCACTCAAAATAGCAGGCCCTCGCTATATTGCGTACCAACGATTTCCGGCCGCACTGACTGGTTCGCGCATGCGTACTAAAAACCGTACGCATGCGCAGATGTGCGAACATCGCTCGGAACGAGCGTACTGCCGCTAGCGAGTGGCTCTGAATGAGGGCCTATATATGTAGTTTTGTTTAGGTAGTTCAAGAAATACCATGGAATCCAAGATGAAACAAAGAGCCGTCATTGTATTTCTGGAAAGAGAAGGCTGCAGTGCTACAGAAATCCACAGTAGACTGAAAAAAGTGTATGGTGAGCGTACAAATGACTATAGCAATGTCAGAAGGTGGATGAAGCGTTTTCAATCAGGAGAATCGTCCGTGTGCGACAAACCTCGTGGTGGCAAACCATCAACTGCAGTGACAGCAGAGAACCAACACAAAGTCAATGCCATGATTCAGAAAGACCGTCGTGTGACCATCAGAGATATCAGTGATGAACTTGAATGTAGCCATGGCACTGTAGAAACACTAATCAATATCGTAAAGTGTGTGCTAAAAGGGTTCCAAAGCAATTAACCAGGGATCATAAGGCCCAGAGGGTGGAAGTGTGCAATGACCTTTTGACCAACTTTGAAGCCAACCCTGAGACATTTTTGGAAAATGTCATTACAGGAGATGAGACCTGGGTATTCCTTTATGAACCAGAAACAAAGGCCCAATCAAAGCAATGGAAACACCTAAGTCCACCTAAGCCTAAAAAGTTTAAATCACAGCGATCCGTAAACAAAGTCATGGCCACATTCTTCTGGGATTGCCGAGGTGTTATTCTCATCGATTACTTGGAACCAAACCAATCCATCAACAGTGATCGATACATTATTACACTTAAGAAGCTGAAAGAAGCCATCCGCAAAAAAGGTCAACAATTCCACTGTCAAATGTCATCTTACACCACAACAATGCCAGACCCCACACTTCGATGGCAACATCTGCGGCCATTGCCAAAATGGGGTGGGCAATAATGCCACATCCACCATATACTCCTGATTTGGCCCCTTCTGACTTTCATCTGTTTGGCCCTCTCAAATACTGTCTCCGGGTCAACATATTGAAGACATAGAGGTTGTTAAAAACGCCATATGTTCCTGGGTCAAACACCAACCACTGGAATTTTTTCAAAGTGCATTCACAGCTTGGGTTGAGAAGTGGAGAAAATCCTTGAGGGCAGATGTTGAATTTTTTGAGTAGAGTCATTCTGTTACTAAGACTTCAAAGTATTTTACTGCAAATTTTCAAATCTGTATCAATAATAAAATTTGAGTTGTGAGCATTTAGGCATTACTTTTTGAACAACCCTCGTATATTGCTAATTACTTTCTATGGCAGCACCCCCACAGGATAATTACACATTTTTACTTACCATTGAATTGGGGCTAATAAACAATTATTTTTCTGAATTAAACCTTGTGCAGAGGTGTTTCCCAAACTCCCTATCCCTTAGTTAATAATGTCTCTGGTGTCCAGCTCAGTCCCTTCTGTCACTTTAATTTAACCATCTGGACTCAAGTATTGATATCCTTAAAACCTTGACTGTAATGGCAGAAATGGGAACCTCTGATTTATATGATCCAGAACTGTAATAGTTAAAAATACAAATATACTTGTGTAGAAAAATTATCTACAGGGGCGACCTATGTGCAGGGAAGCATACTGTCTACATCTGGATTCAATCACTTCCTCTCCAGATAGGGCGCCCATGAAATGCACTTAAAATGGGGGTGTTCTTTAACCATTTCTATGTAATATGTATGCTGTACTACAATGCATGTTAGTACAACGTGTACAAGTATAAAACAAAAATAAAAAAAATCACAAAATGTTCACAAATGTCATTTTATTCTTAAAACATGTTATGAAATTATTTTGTTTTATTTCAAGAATTCTGTTGGCCAGCTGGGCATTACATTATACTGTACAGTGAACTCTATTATACATATCTAATAAAGTGCAAATTGTATCTGTTAGTAAATGACATGTATGTGCTATCAATTGCAAAGATCAAATTGAAATGAAAATGATAATTATTTTTTATCAATAGTAGAAAGTTACACAAATGTATATGGTACATGTATGGATATGGTACATACTGTATATACTACATTGTCTGCACCACTATCTGTGTGCTGCTGTTTTTGTACTGTTTATGTTTGGATTTATATGGATTAATATTGCTAGCCTGTTGTGGGAAGCTGAAACAATTCAATTATCACATGTGCCTGTTAGTATACTTAATTAGTGGGTTATGGCTGTGTAGCTATTATAGTATAGTCTGCTACAAGAGTATTTCTATTATTGTTAATTTGTTATATAGGAGGTGGACAGAAGGAGAACATTCTAGCTGACGTCACTTCAACAGGAGAACTACAGGTCAGAAGCCCTCCATCTCAATCACCTGCTTTCTGCACAGCCTAGGTACCCCTTGCAGATTTCCTTGCTTATACCTCTTTCACACCAAAGTGCCGGATCTGTCCTGGGATTTTGTTCACACGTCCATCCAGGGTGTGACATAGCTGAGACCCCTTTCAGACTAACTGCCCAACCCTGGTTGCTGTGTGTTCATGTGCAATAATAACCTGAGTTATTGCTTGTGTAACCCCCCTTTATCCACAATAGTTTAAGAATAGTGCCTCCACTCGAGCTAGATGTTATATGTGTAAGTAGGGTAGGTCACGTGTCATTCGTCGAGATCTCTAAACATGGCAAGTTTTTACACAATAAACCAACTTGGGATTCATTAAATAATACTGTATAGCATTTAGTGTTGCTAATAATAGATTGTAAGGGATATTAGTATCTGAAAACATTAATATATACAAAACGGCAGATATTGGTGTGATTTCTAAATAACACTTGTACATACAATTGGTGCTTGTTTATCACAAATGAAATTACATAACTTCAGTATCTAGACTGCAGAATTAAAACAAATAAAATATCTTTAATCATTGCATTTACACCTCATAGGGGTCTATTTACTAAGCAGTGTTAGGAGACAGAGTGAAAAATGATAAGGTGCCAGCCAATCAGCTCCCAACTGTCATTTTTCAAACACAGCCTGTGAGATGACAGTTGGGAGCTGATTGGCTGATACCTTATCTCTTTTCACTCTGTCTCCTAACACCACTTAGTAAATAGACCCCCTAGTCTGTTACAATGTTCCATGCACAGAGTCTGTAATACCCCTTTTACACCGGAGCTAAAACCCGGGTTTTTGAAGGGTTAACCCGGGCGGCTCCCTGGTGTAAAAGGGGAGAGAGTTGGATCGCCGGGTCGAGTGACCCGGCAATCCAACCCAGGTAACTAGCAGGGTTTAACACGGGCGTAGCCCATGAAACCCTGCTGTGAGAACAGCGCACTCCGGGTCACAATGACCTGGAGTGCGCTGCTAGCCGGCCGATTGGTCCGGCTTCAGTGGTACTTGGAGATGACGTCATCTCCAAGCAACCACTTTCACTCCGTAAAAGCCGGGTCTATGCAGACTCGACTGCGGTGTGAGCGGCGCTGACTCGGGAATATCCCGAGTCGGCGCCGGAAAAATTCCGGGTCTGATCCGGATAGGAACTTTGTTCCAACTCCGGGTCAGACCCGGAATTTAGGTGGAAAAGGGGTATTAGAGAGAGTACGATTTTGCTTAGTCTCTGTAGTCCGATTTAGGTTCAATATCCTAAAGTCGATAATATGGTGAGTAATAGTTCCTGTCCAAACTTGGATTTCATCTATATCCAGGAAAGTTAGTAAGTCTCTCTATACATATCAACTTTCAAGTATATTTCTACTACAGCAATCGATCTCATCAAGATGAATTATGACCCTAAGAGATGGTATATGTTCGGGTATTATTAGTTTATTGGGACATTATTACTTAGCTTTGAACCTCTGATTGCTGTATCTTATCTCAGATTCTCCCCCTACTCTTCTCTCGGTCAGTCTTTGCACTATCTCAGGTCTTGCCAATTAAAATGAGCGATTGAACGATAATTATATCGTTCAATCTAGTGGCTCATAGCACTGCACCCGCCACCAGTGTCCACCAAGCCCCACAGAATTGGAGCTGCTGTCGATGCCGGAAGTATGGGTCCCGGACCCGGCCAAAGGCTCGAGTCCCTGCTGGAGGGGGAGGAGGGGCCGCTCTCCTCCCCTCTCATCTATAGAGCGATGAAGCGATCGGATTATCAAAGTGATGATCCACGGCCAGCTGCTGTCCCAGCAGCTGGACGCGGATCATTGCTCTGGTAATCCAATCCAAGCAGTACTGGCTGCACTGAGACCTACGCGGGAGGGGGCGAGGCTGGGTCATGTAACGCAGGGCCGGTTTTACATATTCGCTGGTTACGCAGCCGAGTAGGGCGCCATCTAGAGGAGGGTGCCCTGATCCGGCCGCGGCTAGTGACATGCAAAGCGGCCTCTGGGCAGACTGTGTCAATGTGACACAGCTCCCTCTGCAGGCACTCCGCAGCGCTCAGGAGGGCGCCCGCCGATGACGCTGCCAGACCTGTTCCCTGCCGCCCGTCCTCTGCTGCCACTGTTGGAGCCAGAAGGTAAGTCTGAGTGGGGGGCTGTAATGAGAGGGACTGTAATAGAGGGGCTGTGATGGAGGGGGGTTGTGACGGAGGGGGACTGTAATGAAGGGGCTGTGATCGAGGGGTGCTGTAATGGTGGGGCTGTGATGGAGGTGACTGTGATGAGGGGGAGTGAGAGGGGCTATGTTGAGGGGCTGTGAATAGAGGATATGAGGGCGGGGCAGTGATGGAGTGGCTGTGATGAGGGGGATATGAGGGGCTGTGATGGAGGGGCTGTGAAGAAGGGATATGAGGGGCTGTGATGAGGAGCTGTAATGGAGGGGCTGTGATGAGGGGGATATAAGGAGCTGTGATGAGGGGGATATTAGGGGCTGTGAAGAGGGGATATGAGGGGCTGTGATAGAGGGGCTGTGATGGAGGGGATATGGGGCTGTGATGAGGGGAGTGAGAGGGGCTGTGATGAGGGGAGTGACAGGGGTTGTGATGGAGGGGATATGAGGGGCTGTGATAGGGGGGTATGGGGGCTGTGCTGAGGGGTGCTGGGCTGTGAGGGGCTCCATGGGGGGGATGAGTGAGATAGGATGAAGATCCACTGAGGGGCGCCAAAATCTATACCTGCCTACAAAAAACATTGGCTTGGGCCGGCCCTGATGTGACATCAGCAGCCACTCTCCTGGAGAAGGAGAGAATAACCGACGCTTCATTACCTGCATACTGGGTGCGTGGCTGCTTCGGACAAGGTGTGTGCTCAGGGCATGCATGCTGTTGTTGTGGCTGCAGCGCGGAAGTTGTAGTGCAGTGCTGGGTGCATACAAAGGTTAGTGTGTGTGACCAGGGGGTACAGAGGTGGAGCAACCTGTGCTGTGTGCATCCGTTGCCGGCTGCACAGAGCCACCGTATGTGCCACCATATGTCAGCCTGCCTTGTCTCTGCAGGGATCACGCAGGCGACGGGGGCACAGTGCTAGTGGGGGAGAGAAGGATATGTGTAGGCTCAGATGTTGGGATGCGGAGTGCCAGTAATGGGGGGGGGGGGTGCAAAGCATATTCTTGCACCTGGGCCCACCACTCTCTAGTTCTGCCACTGGTTCAATCGCTCAGAAATCGTGTGCAAGTCAGACATGAAAATATCAGAAACGACCAGCGATGCACGCTTCCGCTGGTCACTTTTGACATCAATCATCGCCTGAACATGCCGGTAAATCTGCTGATAATGACAGATTGACCATGTTCGGGGAGGGAGGGTGCCTGCACTGAATGACATATTGTTCAATGTAGGCACTACAGGAGCAGAGGAACGACTGTACAATTACAATGTTGTAATCGTACTGTTGTTTCACTATCTGCTAGTGGAAACGCACCTTAAGAGTATGTGGTTTTGTTACACTGGCCCCCTCCTCTCTTCTAACGCCCCTGTCAATAGGGTTAATTATTAACACTGTATAATAATACACTATCCAGTGCATAAGGAGACCAATATGTACATATACAGTATGTCCAGGGAAGTGCTAGGTTCTTCTGCTACTCCCCTAGACTCCCAGACTTGCTCCAATGCTCTGGAATCGTGCCCACATCTGAAATAAAAACATTAATCTCAGGCAGAATGGCCCTACTGCTGCATCTAATGGCTTACTATGATCGCTGGTCATGTATATGCTGGAATTATGACACACAAAACACTTTGTCTGACGCATAGTAAAGCTGGTTAAGTGCTAATTATGCCCTCTTCATGGACTGTCCATACTCGCTCTAAAGTCAAGCATTTGGAAACCCCCCCTCTGGAAATCCTGCATTTGCCACTGTGTGGGCTACTTGCAACAGCAGCCAGTTTTTACCCCACATGCAAAACATGTATGTATTTGCGGGTGTGATATGTATTAACGCCGGACAGCGGCTGCCCGACAAAGAAGGAAATCCCGATTGTCCTAAAGGTAAGTATTTACTAACCTAACCTAATCCCCCTAACCCTAACCCTCCTTAGGGGTGCCTAACCCTAACCTTCTCCCCCTGTGCCTAACCCTAATCCCCCCCTCTAAGTGCCTAAACCTAACCCCCCCTTCCACGCTGCCTAAACCTAAGTCCCCCGGGGGGGTGCCTAACCCTAACCTCCCCCCGGGGGTGCCTAACCCTCCCTCCCTCCCTCCCCCTAGCCTAACCCTAACCTCCCGGGGGGGTGCCTAAACCTAAGTCCCCCCCCGCAGCCCTAAACCTAACTCTCCCCCCCCGCGGCTGGCTCGATCGGGATGCCGGGCGCCAGTCTCCCGATGTCGGGCAAATGACAGGCGTCTAGATTTAGATGCCTGTCATTCGTCCCTAGTCGGGATAAAGCAGTCTGGAAGCCAGCGGTCGGCATTTAGACCGTCGGGTTCCAGACTACATCCCGTATTTGCAGCCCTTGCATTGCAACATAGTTTGTCCAGGTTCAGTTACTTGTTCTTCTTGCTTTATTCCCAACTCAGAATCAGGTCTTTACTGACTATTTTAATTACTATACACACACCTCTTTGTCTGTATAGCATTGCTATATTATTTATTTATTTATTTAGTTAGTTAGTTATAGTATTGAAGCCCTGTAACAGTCATATTCTCAGAATATTAATGTACATATTATATGATTGTAGTCCTGCTTTCAGTTTTACCTGTACTCTCCTTTTTTAGGGTGTGGTATTCAGAATGTCCACAGACAAAATGTCGACACGGACATTATGTTGAAATACAGGAATGTTGACATTGTTATAATGTCGAAAGTCAAAATGTCGACATAGCATTTTTCACTATTTTAGCCTAACCCTAAACATAAACTTAGCACTAAAATGCTATATAGACATTTTGACTGTCGTCATACACAATGTCGACACTCAGAAAGTTATCATGTAAATGTCTACATTCTGACCGCATATCCCTTTTTTATCTGCATATTTACCTGCATTGTGTCATTTTGCCTGCTCTGTATTTGTATCTCACTATTTCATTATCATTACTATTGCCACCCCACCTCCGTTCACCTCATTCATGCCATGCCCCTCATTTTTCAACACCCCCCCATCATTTATCAGCCTGATACTCTTTTCTTCTACCACCTGCTCCCATCTATTTCTCCTCCCCCTAGTCTCTTGTCCTTCCTCTCTCCTGGGTCTTCTTTAATGCCCTATTTATCTCCAACTCCCTGAATCATCTAGCTATCACTGAATCCAGGGTCACCCCACCACAAACCATTTTTCCAATTGCCCTCTCCAGGGGTGCCGAGAGGAGGGGGGAGCGGGTACAGATTACCCAGGCCCGGCCTTCCTAAGGGGCCCGGAGCCGCCCCCCCTCCCTAACAGCAGCCCAGCACACAGCATGTGCTGAGCTGCAGTGGGAGACTGCTCGTGGCTGCCGAACAGCAGCCACAGCAGTCTCCTATGCCTGTGGGGGGGAGCGATCACACTGATCGCGCCCTCCCTGGCTTTGAGCAGGGCTGAGGGGGCTCAGAGCGCCCCCCCTCCCCAGCGCGTGCGCAGCGCTGCAAAGCTTTTTTTGGGGGGGAGGAAGGGGGTGTAGTCACGCCTCCCATGATTAGGCCACGCCCCCTGTTACCCGGGCCTGTCGCGGCTCTTGGTGGGCCTGTCCCTCTCGTCTGCTATCCTCTCATTCTCTCATGTAAGGGTCCTTTTTTTCCCTCTGCTGCTCCTTGTAATTCATATTCGCAGAATCATCCCTGTCATTGTTGTCCTTTGAGGTTAATGCTGTTCGTTTCTTCCACACCATTCACCTTCGCGTTATCATTTATCGATCCCCTTGGTCCTATTTTTAAGTTCCTTGACAGCTTTGCCTCCTGGCTCTGGAGTAAATTGTGCTCCCCTGCAGGCTACTTCAGACTACTTTCAAATGTATGTTCTCTTCAATCAGTGCTCCCCTTGTCGAAGCTGAATAATTGGCTGAGACAAGTTCAGTTTAAAATTTAATCACGGCGACGCCATCTTGCAAATGGCCGCAAGACTCCATTTTGGAAATGAGATCGCAAGACACCATTTTGTGGCCAGCGTCAATTCAAGTTATAACTCAGGAGCTAAGAACAGATGGCAATGTTTTTGTTAACCTACCAAGGGCAAGTGGAAAAACAAGCTTTCTGAGTAAAAGTAAATAAGAATAAACAATGGGTATTTTTACATACAAATTGGAAATCCCTGGATGCAGATAAAGTATAGTTGTGGCAATTGTAATATAATCCAGGCATTGATCTACACAATTGGATTTGTCTGAATCCTAGACAGGATGGCCCCAAACTCCACAGCTTGAAGTGGTAATACATTTGCATTTCACACAAGAGTCTGTGAGAACAATAGAGGTTGGGTTGTTTTCCTTTGAACACACAACAGGTGGGGGCCTGCTGACAGAGGGCATGTAGAACTACAACCCTCAGCCATCCACACTGTTGGATGTTCACTTCATGTATGAGAGATTATGCACTTAAATCTCACCCATTAATAACTGGCGTCCTTATACCAAACCCCGAATACCCACACACTACATATTCGCACACAAGGTTCCATTAGCATCAAATTGTATGATTCAAGTTAGTTAAGTTAGTTTAAATGCTAAGAAATAGAGGTTTTTGATAACTAAGGTATTATACATGATAAGCAAGGTGTGTTTGGTTTCGTTCTGATGCGTACGCTTTTTACAGCATCCCGGTGTTATCGGTGGAGAGATCGCATCATGCAAACTCAAGTTACAGATCGCAGAATTTACAAGCAACAAAATGTTTAGCTGATGGAATGTTACAGGAGGCGTTACTAGAAAGACCCCTGTTGTCAGAGGCAGGGAAAGTCTATTTGAAACAACCTGTTAAATGTGCCGTAACATATGCTTCTCCTCTGGGAACCAATGAGATCAGCAGGAAGTTTTCCCTTTGTCCTGTTTCAGTCTGGGGGGGAATAAATACATGTGTCCAAATACTGGTTTGCCAGTTCATGCTGAATTTTGGGTGTACTGAGGATATCTAGTCTGAGGTCTATCTCTGGGTCCAGAGGCGCAGCGTATGTATAACTGTACTTGGGTCTGTATTATTTCCTTTTACGCCTAACTTGTGTATGTATAGATTGCGTGTAGCTGACTGTACTTTTACCTGAATAATACTTGTGCGTTGGAAACACAGATTCCACTCCTGTCTTTATTTGCAGTTATACTGCGTACGCAATTAGCGTTCTGTTTAGAGGTTATAGGCAGGTTTTTGTCTTAGAGGTTCTAGGCAGGTGAATCTTAGAGGTTTATAGGAAGGAATATATTAAAGGTTAATACTGACGATTCAACAGTTGGGGGATCATAGGTTTATCACACTATCTGATACATGATAACACTCGATTAGTCCTCTCTCAGCAAAAGGGTGGAGGTGCCTTTTGAGAGATGCATTAGTCTTTCATTACCACAGTGTTGCTGAGAGCGTACTGCCGGTTATTGTGTAGAGGAAGCGCTGATTTGAATCCAGGGACAAGAGAGGAAAAAAAAAAAAAGTTTGTTTTTCCTCTGTTGATAGAACCTTGTGTTTAGAGGGGTGCTGCAGTATTGTGTACGCAGCTAAAACGCATTTTTGCATACGGAGTTAAAAAAGTAATTATACGCTTGTGTGGTAGTCGCATTATTGTGTATGCGGCCGATCGCACAATAGCGTATACGCACTTCCGGTTCTGCTGCCACGTGTTTGAACAAAGCCGTTGAGGTTTAAATTTTTTTTTCTATCTACCAATATCTGGGTTAACGTTTATTTTCTGCGCAGGAAAAAGTGTGTAATAGTGAGTGTATTGTTGGTAGGGGTAATTTATTCCCTAAAGTTAAGGGTACCGTATGATCCTTAAGGGCTAGGTGCAAGGGTTAGCCTAGTCGCTCGGTAAGCAGCTTTACCGTTCTAAACACAGTAGCAGGTGTACATGTTGTCTTTGTTGTATAGAGGTGCGTGAGAGTGGCCGACATATAAACTCTCATAGGTCTGGAAGTTACCTTACTAAAGCTTATCCGGGTCTGGAAGTTGCCTGTTTCAAAACTTATCTAGGTGTGGAAGTTGCCTTATCAAATCTTATCCAGGTGTGTGGACGGCGCCGACTTAAATCGTTCACAGGTAAGTCAAAGTATCTTGATTGTCTTTCACCAGCTTAAATTTTTATTGAAAAGTGTAGGAGTTGTCTCAGAATGGGAGCCACGCAAACAGTAGAAATGTTAGGCAATGATGTGCTGCTAATGGAAGCGCCGATCGGGTCAGCACGTCGTATCATGCATACCAAGTATGGTACTTATGCAATAAGGTATTGTGATATATGGTTTAAAATGACGAGAAAGAGTGTTAGACCGTTTCCCAGAATTGGTAATTTTGACAAAAATGTGTTAGATAATGTCCAGGAACAGGGGGGGGGGATGGAAGAGAATCAGCGCTTAATTGTAATGAATCGTGATTACTGTAAGGGAGCTGCTTCAGAAGGCTAGAGATGTCCCATCTCCAGAGGGTGAATGGCAATATATATGGAAGTACTGAAGCGCTACACCTTGCAGTTTTACTATCTAATAATGCTCAATGTTAATGTACTAAACACACACTGATGTATCAAACTTGAAGAAAATGTTTTTACTATTCAAATGGTATTCAATATTAGACATACATATACAGAAAAACAAAAACCGAAGTACAATAGACCAACAAGGTAATAGGTTACATACAGTCAATGTAAATTATGTAATTGCATAGGTGCGAACACTGCAATTAATGATGAGGGGTTGTGAACGGGGGATGAGGTGACAACAGCTAGAAGCACTATAGTCACTATCTCCTCTGAGGATAATGAGACAGACTGAGAGTTTCTGATTGATAATCGTGTGTCAGATTTGCGGCGTCCCGCTAGCTGACTTGATGTAGTGTTGAAAGTTAATGGGGGTGTGTCTGAGAGTGGTGCCCCGGGGTTGTCTTCTCAGGGCAGGAGTACGGCTCCAACCTGGGTGTGTTAGGTATGAGAATATGCCTAGGACGCGATGTGTGCCCCCCTGTGCAGGGCACTAAACGGCGCTGTACCTGGGTGTTCCAGCACAGCACCAGTGAATGCGCTGGAGACGGGCAACAATCACGTCCGGGGAGTGGATGTAACGGAGTGGGCTCTCCCGGAGCTTGCTACCGTTGATCCTCTCCTATCACGGCACTTACCTCCCCTCGCATGCCCCAGATGGCCGCTCCTGTCCCTTGCCGGCTGTCGGTGCCTTCAGTCTCCGTCCTCTTCTCCTCCTCCGTCTTCAGCGTGCAGGCGTCACTTTGAGTCACGTGATCGCGACCCGGACGAGTGTGGTAAAGGGAATCAGGCTAGTGGAATATTGTCCATATGACTTCTATGAGCTCTTCCATCTGTCTCGTGTGAGTGCTGTGGATCTCCAACGCGTTTCAGCTTCCGCCTTTCTCAAGGAGCATATCCTGTTGTTGAAACTGATGTTATAATACTGTTGGTTTCATTCTGATTGGTAGTTTCATGAAAAGTGGGTGTGTTTTCTTTAAACTGACTGATCTGTACTTCTGTGATTCAATCAGGCTACCTTCGTATTCAAAAAGGAGATGGTCTGGTATATAGGAAAATTCTCTTAATAAAAATAACATTAATAGAAATTGACATAATTAAAAATAAAAAGATGCAAATGTTCAGTTGGTTGATCTGTTTACAAATGAATCGGGAAAATGGTCCTAATATTTAGAATCATATATTGTGTTGTCCTAATTAATACGGTGAAATAAAGACATAAAGACCATATACGAAATGAATGAGGGGGGGCGGGGGGGGGGGCAAAGGGGGGAAAAAGGAAGGGGGAATAGATGTGGATGGTGGATGGGGCCTTAAGTTCAGGGATAGGGAACATTTGCTACAGGGTACATCCAGGGCATAATAACGACAAGGGGCATAGATTGGCCTCTTGTCATGATAAAATACCTTTATTAATGATATATACAAAGAACTTGTGTATCATAATGTACAATATTGAAAATCAACCTAAAGGCAGACCACCATAGTTCTCAACAATGTAACTAATATGGTCACTGAGTCATTAGGCTGGTTATATTAAAATCAATGTTTAAACCCCGAGGTTCTAATGTATTCAGGGTATAAATCCATTTTGCTTCTCTTTTGTTCAGCATTCTTAAAAAGTCCCCTCCCCTCCAGTTTTGTGTTGGTTTTTCTAATATTAGAAAGTCGGTACCTGATGGGTCAGAGTCATGGTGTGTTTTATAGTGTCTTGAGACACTATGATCATCTTTCCCTATCTTTATCTTCCGAATGTGTTCATATAGTCTTTGTTTCAGAGGTCTGATTGTCCAACCCACATACTCTAAACCGCAGGGCCATCTAATGAGATAAACTACCCCTTTGGTGTCACATGATGTACGGTTTTTAAGTTTGTGTGTTTCTCCTGTTGTGGATGAAATGAAGGTATTAATTGCTTTGGTACTTTGTTTGCTCAAAGTCCTGCAGGCTACGCATCTCCCACAGTGGTAGAAACCTCCTATTTTCTCACTGTCACCACCATATAATGTGGTTTGGATGATTGTGTTTGGAGGAATGTGATTATGAACTAGACTGCTTTTTATGTCAGGGGCTTTTTTGTATACTATGTCTGGATATTCTTTCAGAATCTGTTTGAGATCTTCGTCTTGTAGAAGTATGTTCCAATGTTTTTTCAATATTCTTTTGATGTCATTTGCTGATTCATTGTATTGTGTGATAAAGAATGTGCAATCTGATTTGGGGTTACTATTGACAATGGAATTCTTGGGTTTTAGTAAAGTGTCTCTATCTAGAGTTTTGACTGTTTGGTAAGCTTGTTGTATGAGATTGGTCTCATATTTCTTCTCTATGAATAACTCTGTTAGTTGTGATGCTTGGGATTCATAATCTTCTAGTTTGCTGCAGTTTCTTCTTAGTCTAGTGTATTGTCCTTTGGGTATGTTTGTCAACCAGTTGTGGTGATGTCCACTCGTGGCTAAAATGTAGCTGTTAACATCAACACTTTTTCTGAAATTCTTTGTATGTATTTGTCCATGTTCAATGAATATTTCTAAATCTAAAAATTCCACTCTGGTTTTGCTGGCAGTACTGGTGAATGTTAAATTGTTGGGATTATTACCCATGTGATTCATAAAATCCTGAAGCTTATCATGACTACCCTTCCAAATAAAGATGATATCGTCAATGTAACGTCGCCAGAGAACGAGGTTTGCTCCGAAGCCATGTCCCCTCCATATATAATCCTCCTCCCACTTTCTCATGAAGAGGTTAGCATAGCTCGGAGCAAACCTCATTCCCATGGTGGTCCCCGTGGTTTGTAGATAGAATGTGTTGTTAAACCAGGTGTAGTTATGATCTAAAATGAATTGAATGGTCTTAGTGATGAATTCAATTTGTTTTGGTAAATAATCGGTATCTTTATCCAGAAAATATTTGGCACTATCTAATCCCTGCTCATGTTTGATAATAGTATACAGTGATGTCACATCACTAGTGACAAGCCAACAGTCTTCTCCCCATTTAATCTCACTGAGTGTTCTTATTATATCTGTAGTATCTCTAATGTAAGATGGTTGTATTTTTACTATTTCTTGCAGATATGAGTCTATATATTGGGAGAGATTTGATGTAAGTGACCTAATCCCTGAAATTATGGGACGTCCTGGTGGGTGCTCCCTGTCTTTGTGAACCTTAGGAAGGTAGTAAAAGACAGGAATCACCGGGTGTGGTGTACTGAGATAGTCGTATTCAGATTTCATCAATATTCCTTCCTCCATCCCTGTCTTCAGTAGTGCAGTCAATTCTCTCTGGTAAGTTTTTGTTGGATCTGATTTCAAGGTAGTATATGTCTCTGTATCCCCTAGGATCCTTAATGATTCTTGTATGTAATCTTGTCTATCTAAGATTACGATCCCCCCTCCCTTGTCTGCCGGTTTTATCATTATGTCATTATTTTGTGCCAGTTGTCTTAATGCTCGTTTCTCTTTATTGGTCATATTTTTCTTTTTGTATTTATTTTTATTTTTATTTTGTTGAGTATTAAGTTTTTCTATGTCATTTTGTACCATGGTTTCAAATGTGGTGATAAAATTGCCCTTCATATAGGTGGGATTGAATTGTGATGGGGGTTTAAAATTTGTATGTTTGTAAGTAGAATTTTCTGTTGTTGTTTTTTGCGTGTTTCTACTCTGGATGAAATATTTCTTTAAAGTAAGTTTCCTAGTGAACGCCTTGATGTTCAGATATGTCTCAAATTTATTTAGTTTTCTGTCTGGTGCAAATTTCAATCCTTTTTGTAATACTGATGTCTGTATTTGATCGATAGGGGTAGCACTATGGTTAAAAATCCCTGTTTCTATTGTTGTGTCATGTTTTTCAGTAGGAACATGATTGGTGTCATGATTGTTGTTGTTTATTATTGTATCAATACATGTTTTGTCCTTTTGATGTTTGAGGTTGTGTCCCCCTCCTCTACATCCTCGTCTTGTTCTATGTTTTTTCTCTTTGAACAGTGTGGGTACTTTAGGGTTGGGGTGCAGGACTTTCTTCCTGCCTCCAGATCTAAAAAACCCTTTCCCCATGTTGTTTCTTGCTCTGGGGATGTGGTATTTGCAATGTCTGTCTTGTGTTCAGTATTGGGAGTGTTTTTGTTATTCTCAGTGTTAGTGGTTTGTAATTGTCCTCTTATTGTATTTATCCAACCTTCATCGAATGAAAGTTTGGCTAGTTCTTCAATATCTAATTCTTCTTCCCAATCGTACACTGAGAAAGATGTGTCGTTACCGTTAATGGATTCAATAGTGGTATTTGAATCCCTCTCTGTAGTCTCTCTATCTGAAATAGATAGGATTGATGTGTGTCGTTTACGTTTTTTTGTTATTGAGTTCTGATGTATCTTTGTCATAAATTGTTGATAGGTGAGACCTATCTTTTTACAGATTGGTGTCTTGATATTATGTTTGATTTTGTTTATCTTCTCATGTATTATCTGTCTGTTCCCTTTTGGGGATGTAGGGGTTCTCTTGTGACCCTTATAAGGTTTTCTGGTTTTGGATATTTTTGTATTCCATTTCGTGATGCTGTGGTGTTGGTCCCGTTTAATCTTATTGAGTTTGCATTTGATGATTGTCTGTTCTTTTGTGTGAATTCTCTTATTAATATCCGACTCCTTCTCTTCAAAACCTTCCTCTTTAATGTGTTTGTCTAATGATATGTAAATATCATTAATCTGTGTCTCTAAGGTCGTGAGTTTATGATCCTGCTGTTCTATGATTAGTTGTATCAAGCTACGGGAACAAGTATGTAAAATACTATTCCAATTTTTCATGAATGTGTCATCATTCTGATTATGAGTGGGTATTTTCTTAATTCTTAGTCCTTTCGGAATGATATTATGTTGTAAATACCACTGTAGTGTGTGTTTATTCCACCATGTTTTGGTTTCTTTGTTAATAGTTTTCTCCAATTCTAGGAGTAAGTCATTGCAGCTTACTTGTGGTTGTCTCTCTAGCGTGGGTTCTATATAAGAAAAAAATTTATGCGCTCTATCTAATCTAGAGGCTCTAAATGAGTTTGTCGTCATGTGTATGCCTAGATCCAAATCCTTCTTGCAGCTGGTTCTCTAGGGACAAGACTTTGATATTCGGAACAGGGGGGGGGGATGGAAGAGAATCAGCGCTTAATTGTAATGAATCGTGATTACTGTAAGGGAGCTGCTTCAGAAGGCTAGAGATGTGCCATCTCCGGAGGGTGAATGGCAATATATATGGAAGTACTGAAGCGCTACACCTTGCAGTTTTACTATCTAATAATGCTCAATGTTAATGTACTAAACACACACTGATGTATCAAACTTGAAGAAAATGTTTTTACTATTCAAATGGTATTCAATATTAGACATACATATACAGAAAAACAAAAACCGAAGTATAATAAACCAACAAGGTAATAGGTTACATACAGTCAATGTAAATTATGTAATTGCATAGGTGCGAACACTGCAATTAATGATGAGGGGTTGTGAACGGGGGATGAGGTGACAACAGCTAGAAGCACTATAGTCACTATCTCCTCTGAGGATAATGAGACAGACTGAGAGTTTCTGATTGATAATCGTGTGTCAGATTTGCGGCGTCCCGCTAGCTGACTTGATGTAGTGTTGAAAGTTAATGGGGGTGTGTCTGAGAGTGGTGCCCCGGGGTTGTCTTCTCAGGGCAGGAGTACGGCTCCAACCTGGGTGTGCTAGGTATGAGAATATGCCTAGGATGCGATGTGTGCCCCCCTGTGCAGGGCACTAAACGGCGCTGTACCTGGGTGTTCCAGCACAGCACCAGTGAATGCGCTGGAGACGGGCAACAATCACGTCCGGGGAGTGGATGTAACGGAGTGGGCTCTCCCGGAGCTTGCTACCGTTGATCCTCTCCTATCACGGCACTTACCTCCCCTCGCATGCCCCAGATGGCCGCTCCTGTCCCTTGCCGGCTGTCGGTGCCTTCAGTCTTCGTCCTCTTCTCCTCCTCCGTCTTCAGCGTGCAGGCGTCACTTTGAGTCACGTGATCGCGACCCGGGCGAGTGTGGTAAAGGGAATCAGGCTAGTGGGATATTGTCCATATGACTTCTATGAGCTCTTCCGTCTGTCTCGTGTGAGTGCTGTGGAATCCCCAACGCGTTTCAGCTTCCGCCTTTCTCAAGGAGCATATCCTGTTGTTGAAACTGATGTTATAATACTGTTGGTTTCATTCTGATTGGTAGTTTCATGAAAAGTGGGTGTGTTTTCTTTAAACTGACTGATCTGTACTTCTGTGATTCAATCAGGCTACCTTCGTATTCAAAAAGGAGATGGTCTGGTATATAGGAAAATTCTCTTAATAAAAATAACATTAATAGAAATTGACATAATTAAAAATAAAAAGATGCAAATGTTCAGTTGGTTGATCTGTTTACAAATGAATCGGGAAAATGGTCCTAATATATAGAATCATATATTGTGTTGTCCTAATTAATAAGGTGAAATAAAGACCATATACGAAATGAATGAGGGGGGGCGGGGGGGGGCAAAGGGGGGAAAAAGGAAGGGGGAATAGATGTGGATGGTGGATGGGGCCTTAAGTTCAGGGATAGGGAACATTTGCTACAGGGTACATCCAGGGCATAATAACGACAAGGGGCATAGATTGGCCTCTTGTCATGGTAAAATACCTTTATTAATGATATATACAAAGAACATGTGTATCATAATGTACAATATTGAAAATCAACCTAAAGGCAGACCACCATAGTTCTCAACAATGTAACTAATATGGTCACTGAGTCATTAGGCTGGTTATATTAAAATCAATGTTTAAACCCCGAGGTTCTAATGTATTCAGGGTATAAATCCATTTTGCTTCTCTTTTGTTCAGCATTCTTAAAAAGTCCCCTCCCCTCCAGTTTTGTGTTGGTTTTTCTAATATTAGAAAGTCGGTACCTGATGGGTCAGAGTCATGGTGTGTTTTATAGTGTCTTGAGACACTATGATCATCTTTCCCTATCTTTATCTTCCGAATGTGTTCATATAGTCTTTGTTTCAGAGGTCTGATTGTCCTACCCACATACTCTAAACCGCAGGGGCATCTAATGAGATAAACTACCCCTTTGGTGTCACATGATGTACGGTTTTTAAGTTTGTGTGTTTCTCCTGTTGTGGATGAAATGAAGGTATTAATTGCTTTGGTACTTTGTTTGTTCAAAGTCCTGCAGGCTACGCATCTCCCACAGTGGTAGAAACCTCCTATTTTCTCACTGTAACCACCATATAATGTGGTTTGGATGATTGTGTTTGGAGGAATGTGATTATGAACTAGACTGCTTTTTATGTCAGGGGCTTTTTTGTATACTATGTCTGAATATTCTTTCAGAATCTGTTTGAGATCTTCGTCTTGTAGAAGTATGTTCCAATGTTTTTTCAATATTCTTTTGATGTCATTTGCTGATTCATTGTATTGTGTGATAAAGAATGTGCAATCTGATTTGGGGTTACTATTGACAATGGAATTCTTGGGTTTTAGTAAAGTGTCTCTATCTAGAGTTTTGACTGTTTGGTAAGCTTGTTGTATGAGATTGGTCTCATATTTCTTCTCTATGAATAACTCTGTTAGTTGTGATGCTTGGGATTCATAATCTTCTAGTTTGCTGCAGTTTCTTCTTAGTCTAGTGTATTGTCCTTTGGGTATGTTTGTCAACCAGTTGTGGTGATGTCCACTCATGGCTAAAATGTAGCTGTTAACATCAACACTTTTTCTGAAATTCTTTGTATGTATTTGTCCATCTTCAATGAATATTTCTAAATCTACTGGTGAATGTTAAATTGTTGGGATTATTACCCATGTGATTCATGAAATCCTGAAGCTTATCATGACTACCCTTCCAAATAAAGATGATATCGTCAATGTAACGTCGCCAGAGAACGAGGTTTGCTCCGAAGCCATGTCCCCTCCATATATAATCCTCCTCCCACTTTCTCATGAAGAGGTTAGCATAGCTCGGAGCAAACCTCGTTCCCATGGCGGTCCCCGTGGTTTGTAGATAGAACGTGTTGTTAAACCAGGTGTAGTTATGATCTAAAATTAATTGAATGGTCTTAGTGATGAATTCAATTTGTTTTGGTAAATAATCGGTATCTTTATCCAGAAAATATTTGGCACTATCTAATCCCTGCTTATGTTTGATGATAGTATACAGTGATGTCACATCACTAGTGACAAGCCAACAGTCTTCTCCCCATTTAATCTCACTGAGTGTTCTTATTATATCTGTAGTATCTCTAATGTAAGATGGTTGTATTTTTACTATTTCTTGCAGATATGAGTCTATATATTGGGAGAGATTTGATGTAAGTGACCTAATCCCTGAAATTATGGGATGTCCTGGTGGGTGCTCCCTGTCTTTGTGAACCTTAGGAAGGTAGTAAAAGACAGGGATCACCGGGTGTGGTGTACTGAGATAGTCGTATTCAGATTTCATCAATATTCCTTCCTCCATCCCTGTCTTCAGTAGTGCAGTCAATTCTCTCTGGTAAGTTTTTGTTGGATCTGATTTCAAGGTAGTATATGTCTCTGTATCCCCTAGGATCCTTAATGATTCTTGTATGTAATCTTGTCTATCTAAGATTACGATCCCCCCTCCCTTGTCTGCCGGTTTTATCATTATGTCATTATTTTGTGCCAGTTGTCTTAATGCTCGTTTCTCTTTATTGGTCATATTTTTCTTTTTGTATTTATTTTTATTTTTATTTTGTTGAGTATTAAGTTTTTCTATGTCATTTTGTACCATGGTTTCAAATGTAGTGATAAAATTGCCCTTCATATAGGTGGGATTGAATTGTGATGGGGGTTTAAAATTTGTATGTTTGTAAGTAGAATTTTCTGTTGTTGTTTTTTGCGTGTTTCTACTCTGCATTAAATATTTCTTTAAAGTAAGTTTCCTAGTGAACGCCTTGATGTTCAGATATGTCTCAAATTTATTTAGTTTTCTGTCTGGTGCAAATTTCAATCCTTTTTGTAATACTGATGTCTGTATTTGTTCGATAGGGGTAGCACTAAGGTTAAAAATCCCTGTTTCTATTGTTGTGTCATGTTTTTCAGTAGGAACATGATTGGTGTCATGATTGTTGTTGTTTATTATTGTATCAATACATGTTTTGTCCTTTTGATGTTTGAGGTTGTATCCCCCTCCTCTACATCCTCGTCTTGTTCTATGTTTTTTCTCTTTGAACAGTGTGGGTACTTTAGGGTTGGGGTGCAGGACTTTCTTCCTGCCTCCAGATCTAAAAAACCCTTTCCCCATGTTGTTTCTTGCTCTGGGGATGTGGTATTTGCAATGTCTGTCTTGTGTTCAGTATTGGGAGTGTTTTTGTTATTCTCAGTGTTAGTGGTTTGTAATTGTCCTCTTATTGTATTTATCCAACCTTCATCGAATGAAAGTTTGGCTAGTTCTTCAATATCTAATTCTTCTTCCCAATCGTACACTGAGAAAGATGTGTCATTACTGTTAATGGATTCAATAGTGGTATTTGAATCCCTCTCTGTAGTCTCTCTATCTGAAATAGATAGGATTGATGTGTGTCGTTTACGTTTTTTTGTTATTGAGTTCTGATGTATCTTTGTCATAAATTGTTGATAGGTGAGACCTATCTTTTTATAGATTGGTGTCTTGATATTATGTTTGATTTTGTTTATCTTCTCATGTATTATCTGTCTGTTCCCTTTTGGGGATGTAGGGGTTCTCTTGTGACCCTTATAAGGTTTTCTGGTTTTGGATATTTTTGTATTCCATTTCGTGATGCTGTGGTGTTGGTCCCGTTTAATCTTATTGAGTTTGCATTTGATGATTGTCTGTTCTTTTGTGTGAATTCTCTTATTAATATCCGACTCCTTCTCTTCAAAACCTTCCTCTTTAATGTGTTTGTCTAATGATATGTAAATATCATTAATCTGTGTCTCTAAGGTCATGAGTTTATGATCCTGCTGTTCTATGATTAGTTGTATCAAGCTACGGGAACAAGTATGTAAAATACTATTCCAATTTTTCATGAATGTGTCATCATTCTGATTATGAGTGGGTATTTTCTTAATTCTTAGTCCTTTCGGAATGATATTATGTTGTAAATACCACTGTAGTGTGTGTTTATTCCACCATGTTTTGGTTTCTTTGTTAATAGTTTTCTCCAATTCTAGGAGTAAGTCATTGCAGCTTACTTGTGGTTGTCTCTCTAGCGTGGGTTCTATATAAGAAAAAATGTATGCGCTCTATCTAATCTAGAGGCTCTAAATGAGTTTGTCGTCATGTGTATGCCTAGATCCAAATCCTTCTTGCAGCTGGTTCTCTAGGGACAAGACTTTGATATTCGGAACAGGGGGGGGGGATGGAAGAGAATCAGCGCTTAATTGTAATGAATCGTGATTACTGTAAGGGAGCTGCTTCAGAAGGCTAGAGATGTCCCATCTCCAGAGGGTGAATGGCAATATATATGGAAGTACTGAAGCGCTACACCTTGCAGTTTTACTATCTAATAATGCTCAATGTTAATGTACTAAACACACACTGATGTATCAAACTTGAAGAAAATGTTTTTACTATTCAAATGGTATTCAATATTAGACATACATATACAGAAAAACAAAAACCGAAGTATAATAAACCAACAAGGTAATAGGTTACATACAGTCAATGTAAATTATGTAATTGCATAGGTGCGAACACTGCAATTAATGATGAGGGGTTGTGAACGGGGGATGAGGTGACAACAGCTAGAAGCACTATAGTCACTATCTCCTCTGAGGATAATGAGACAGACTGAGAGTTTCTGATTGATAATCGTGTGTCAGATTTGCGGCGTCCCGCTAGCTGACTTGATGTAGTGTTGAAAGTTAATGGGGGTGTGTCTGAGAGTGGTGCCCCGGGGTTGTCTTCTCAGGGCAGGAGTACGGCTCCAACCTGGGTGTGCTAGGTATGAGAATATGCCTAGGACGCGATGTGTGCCCCCCTGTGCAGGGCACTAAACGGCGCTGTACCTGGGTGTTCCAGCACAGCACCAGTGAATGCGCTGGAGACGGGCAACAATCACGTCCGGGGAGTGGATGTAACGGAGTGGGCTCTCCCGGAGCTTGCTACCGTTGATCCTCTCCTATCACGGCACTTACCTCCCCTCGCATGCCCCAGATGGCCGCTCCTGTCCCTTGCCGGCTGTCGGTGCCTTCAGTCTTCGTCCTCTTCTCCTCCTCCGTCTTCAGCGTGCAGGCGTCACTTTGAGTCACGTGATCGCGACCCGGGCGAGTGTGGTAAAGGGAATCAGGCTAGTGGGATATTGTCCATATGACTTCTATGAGCTCTTCCGTCTGTCTCGTGTGAGTGCTGTGGAATCCCCAACGCGTTTCAGCTTCCGCCTTTCTCAAGGAGCATATCCTGTTGTTGAAACTGATGTTATAATACTGTTGGTTTCATTCTGATTGGTAGTTTCATGAAAAGTGGGTGTGTTTTCTTTAAACTGACTGATCTGTACTTCTGTGATTCAATCAGGCTACCTTCGTATTCAAAAAGGAGATGGTCTGGTATATAGGAAAATTCTCTTAATAAAAATAACATTAATAGAAATTGACATAATTAAAAATAAAAAGATGCAAATGTTCAGTTGGTTGATCTGTTTACAAATGAATCGGGAAAATGGTCCTAATATATAGAATCATATATTGTGTTGTCCTAATTAATAAGGTGAAATAAAGACCATATACGAAATGAATGAGGGGGGGCGGGGGGGGGCAAAGGGGGGAAAAAGGAAGGGGGAATAGATGTGGATGGTGGATGGGGCCTTAAGTTCAGGGATAGGGAACATTTGCTACAGGGTACATCCAGGGCATAATAACGACAAGGGGCATAGATTGGCCTCTTGTCATGGTAAAATACCTTTATTAATGATATATACAAAGAACATGTGTATCATAATGTACAATATTGAAAATCAACCTAAAGGCAGACCACCATAGTTCTCAACAATGTAACTAATATGGTCACTGAGTCATTAGGCTGGTTATATTAAAATCAATGTTTAAACCCCGAGGTTCTAATGTATTCAGGGTATAAATCCATTTTGCTTCTCTTTTGTTCAGCATTCTTAAAAAGTCCCCTCCCCTCCAGTTTTGTGTTGGTTTTTCTAATATTAGAAAGTCGGTACCTGATGGGTCAGAGTCATGGTGTGTTTTATAGTGTCTTGAGACACTATGATCATCTTTCCCTATCTTTATCTTCCGAATGTGTTCATATAGTCTTTGTTTCAGAGGTCTGATTGTCCTACCCACATACTCTAAACCGCAGGGGCATCTAATGAGATAAACTACCCCTTTGGTGTCACATGATGTACGGTTTTTAAGTTTGTGTGTTTCTCCTGTTGTGGATGAAATGAAGGTATTAATTGCTTTGGTACTTTGTTTGTTCAAAGTCCTGCAGGCTACGCATCTCCCACAGTGGTAGAAACCTCCTATTTTCTCACTGTAACCACCATATAATGTGGTTTGGATGATTGTGTTTGGAGGAATGTGATTATGAACTAGACTGCTTTTTATGTCAGGGGCTTTTTTGTATACTATGTCTGAATATTCTTTCAGAATCTGTTTGAGATCTTCGTCTTGTAGAAGTATGTTCCAATGTTTTTTCAATATTCTTTTGATGTCATTTGCTGATTCATTGTATTGTGTGATAAAGAATGTGCAATCTGATTTGGGGTTACTATTGACAATGGAATTCTTGGGTTTTAGTAAAGTGTCTCTATCTAGAGTTTTGACTGTTTGGTAAGCTTGTTGTATGAGATTGGTCTCATATTTCTTCTCTATGAATAACTCTGTTAGTTGTGATGCTTGGGATTCATAATCTTCTAGTTTGCTGCAGTTTCTTCTTAGTCTAGTGTATTGTCCTTTGGGTATGTTTGTCAACCAGTTGTGGTGATGTCCACTCATGGCTAAAATGTAGCTGTTAACATCAACACTTTTTCTGAAATTCTTTGTATGTATTTGTCCATCTTCAATGAATATTTCTAAATCTACTGGTGAATGTTAAATTGTTGGGATTATTACCCATGTGATTCATGAAATCCTGAAGCTTATCATGACTACCCTTCCAAATAAAGATGATATCGTCAATGTAACGTCGCCAGAGAACGAGGTTTGCTCCGAAGCCATGTCCCCTCCATATATAATCCTCCTCCCACTTTCTCATGAAGAGGTTAGCATAGCTCGGAGCAAACCTCGTTCCCATGGCGGTCCCCGTGGTTTGTAGATAGAACGTGTTGTTAAACCAGGTGTAGTTATGATCTAAAATTAATTGAATGGTCTTAGTGATGAATTCAATTTGTTTTGGTAAATAATCGGTATCTTTATCCAGAAAATATTTGGCACTATCTAATCCCTGCTTATGTTTGATGATAGTATACAGTGATGTCACATCACTAGTGACAAGCCAACAGTCTTCTCCCCATTTAATCTCACTGAGTGTTCTTATTATATCTGTAGTATCTCTAATGTAAGATGGTTGTATTTTTACTATTTCTTGCAGATATGAGTCTATATATTGGGAGAGATTTGATGTAAGTGACCTAATCCCTGAAATTATGGGATGTCCTGGTGGGTGCTCCCTGTCTTTGTGAACCTTAGGAAGGTAGTAAAAGACAGGGATCACCGGGTGTGGTGTACTGAGATAGTCGTATTCAGATTTCATCAATATTCCTTCCTCCATCCCTGTCTTCAGTAGTGCAGTCAATTCTCTCTGGTAAGTTTTTGTTGGATCTGATTTCAAGGTAGTATATGTCTCTGTATCCCCTAGGATCCTTAATGATTCTTGTATGTAATCTTGTCTATCTAAGATTACGATCCCCCCTCCCTTGTCTGCCGGTTTTATCATTATGTCATTATTTTGTGCCAGTTGTCTTAATGCTCGTTTCTCTTTATTTGTCATATTTTTCTTTTTGTATTTATTTTTATTTTTATTTTGTTGAGTATTAAGTTTTTCTATGTCATTTTGTACCATGGTTTCAAATGTAGTGATAAAATTGCCCTTCATATAGGTGGGATTGAATTGTGATGGGGGTTTAAAATTTGTATGTTTGTAAGTAGAATTTTCTGTTGTTGTTTTTTGCGTGTTTCTACTCTGCATTAAATATTTCTTTAAAGTAAGTTTCCTAGTGAACGCCTTGATGTTCAGATATGTCTCAAATTTATTTAGTTTTCTGTCTGGTGCAAATTTCAATCCTTTTTGTAATACTGATGTCTGTATTTGTTCGATAGGGGTAGCACTAAGGTTAAAAATCCCTGTTTCTATTGTTGTGTCATGTTTTTCAGTAGGAACATGATTGGTGTCATGATTGTTGTTGTTTATTATTGTATCAATACATGTTTTGTCCTTTTGATGTTTGAGGTTGTATCCCCCTCCTCTACATCCTCGTCTTGTTCTATGTTTTTTCTCTTTGAACAGTGTGGGTACTTTAGGGTTGGGGTGCAGGACTTTCTTCCTGCCTCCAGATCTAAAAAACCCTTTCCCCATGTTGTTTCTTGCTCTGGGGATGTGGTATTTGCAATGTCTGTCTTGTGTTCAGTATTGGGAGTGTTTTTGTTATTCTCAGTGTTAGTGGTTTGTAATTGTCCTCTTATTGTATTTATCCAACCTTCATCGAATGAAAGTTTGGCTAGTTCTTCAATATCTAATTCTTCTTCCCAATCGTACACTGAGAAAGATGTGTCATTACTGTTAATGGATTCAATAGTGGTATTTGAATCCCTCTCTGTAGTCTCTCTATCTGAAATAGATAGGATTGATGTGTGTCGTTTACGTTTTTTTGTTATTGAGTTCTGATGTATCTTTGTCATAAATTGTTGATAGGTGAGACCTATCTTTTTATAGATTGGTGTCTTGATATTATGTTTGATTTTGTTTATCTTCTCATGTATTATCTGTCTGTTCCCTTTTGGGGATGTAGGGGTTCTCTTGTGACCCTTATAAGGTTTTCTGGTTTTGGATATTTTTGTATTCCATTTCGTGATGCTGTGGTGTTGGTCCCGTTTAATCTTATTGAGTTTGCATTTGATGATTGTCTGTTCTTTTGTGTGAATTCTCTTATTAATATCCGACTCCTTCTCTTCAAAACCTTCCTCTTTAATGTGTTTGTCTAATGATATGTAAATATCATTAATCTGTGTCTCTAAGGTCGTGAGTTTATGATCCTGCTGTTCTATGATTAGTTGTATCAAGCTACGGGAACAAGTATGTAAAATACTATTCCAATTTTTCATGAATGTGTCATCATTCTGATTATGAGTGGGTATTTTCTTAATTCTTAGTCCTTTCGGAATGATATTATGTTGTAAATACCACTGTAGTGTGTGTTTATTCCACCATGTTTTGGTTTCTTTGTTAATAGTTTTCTCCAATTCTAGGAGTAAGTCATTGCAGCTTACTTGTGGTTGTCTCTCTAGCGTGGGTTCTATATAAGAAAAAATGTATGCGCTCTATCTAATCTAGAGGCTCTAAATGAGTTTGTCGTCATGTGTATGCCTAGATCCAAATCCTTCTTGCAGCTGGTTCTCTAGGGACAAGACTTTGATATTCGGAACAGGGGGGGGGGATGGAAGAGAATCAGCGCTTAATTGTAATGAATCGTGATTACTGTAAGGGAGCTGCTTCAGAAGGCTAGAGATGTCCCATCTCCAGAGGGTGAATGGCAATATATATGGAAGTACTGAAGCGCTACACCTTGCAGTTTTACTATCTAATAATGCTCAATGTTAATGTACTAAACACACACTGATGTATCAAACTTGAAGAAAATGTTTTTACTATTCAAATGGTATTCAATATTAGACATACATATACAGAAAAACAAAAACCGAAGTATAATAAACCAACAAGGTAATAGGTTACATACAGTCAATGTAAATTATGTAATTGCATAGGTGCGAACACTGCAATTAATGATGAGGGGTTGTGAACGGGGCATGAGGTGACAACAGCTAGAAGCACTATAGTCACTATCTCCTCTGAGGATAATGAGACAGACTGAGAGTTTCTGATTGATAATCGTGTGTCAGATTTGCGGCGTCCCGCTAGCTGACTTGATGTAGTGTTGAAAGTTAATGGGGGTGTGTCTGAGAGTGGTGCCCCGGGGTTGTCTTCTCAGGGCAGGAGTACGGCTCCAACCTGGGTGTGCTAGGTATGAGAATATGCCTAGGATGCGATGTGTGCCCCCCTGTGCAGGGCACTAAACGGCGCTGTACCTGGGTGTTCCAGCACAGCACCAGTGAATGCGCTGGAGACGGGCAACAATCACGTCCGGGGAGTGGATGTAACGGAGTGGGCTCTCCCGGAGCTTGCTACCGTTGATCCTCTC
Organism: Taudactylus pleione; assembly: GCA_031769625.1. Taxonomy (NCBI): domain Eukaryota; kingdom Metazoa; phylum Chordata; class Amphibia; order Anura; family Myobatrachidae; genus Taudactylus; species Taudactylus pleione. The sequence goes on from JAUIMM010000957.1 coordinate 6,262,692, forward strand.
CTATCACGGCACTTACCTCCCCTCGCATGCCCCAGATGGCCGCTCCTGTCCCTTGCCGGCTGTCGGTGCCTTCAGTCTCCGTCCTCTTCTCCTCCTCCGTCTTCAGCGTGCAGGCGTCACTTTGAGTCCCGTGATCGCGACCCGGGCGAGTGTGGTAAAGGGAATCAGGCTAGTGGGATATTGTCCATATGACTTCTATGAGCTCTTCCGTCTGTCTCGTGTGAGTGCTGTGGATCTCCAATGCGTTTCAGCATCCGCCTTTCTCAAGGAGCATATCCTGTTGTTGAAACTGATGTTATAATACTGTTGGTTTCATTCTGATTGGTAGTTTCATGAAAAGTGGGTGTGTTTTCTTTAAACTGACTGATCTGTACTTCTGTGATTCAATCAGGCTACCTTCGTATTCAAAAAGGAGATGGTCTGGTATATAGGAAAATTCTCTTAATAAAAATAACATTAATAGAAATTGACATAATTAAAAATAAAAAGATGCAAATGTTCAGTTGGTTGATCTGTTTACAAATGAATCGGGAAAATGGTCCTAATATTTAGAATCATATATTGTGTTGTCCTAATTAATAAGGTGAAATAAAGACCATATACGAAATGAATGAGGGGGGGGACGGGGGGGGGCAAAGGGGGGAAAAAGGAAGGGGGAATAGATGTGGATGGTGGATGAAGCCTTAAGTTCAGGGATAGGGAACATTTGCTACAGGGTACATCCAGGGCATAATAATGACAAGGGGCATAGATTGGCCTCTTGTCATGGTAAAATACCTTTATTAATGATATATACAAAGAACATGTGTATCATAATGTACAATATTGAAAATCAACCTAAAGGCAGACCACCATAGTTCTCAACAATGTAACTAATATGGTCACTGAGTCATTAGGCTGGTTATATTAAAATCAATGTTTAAACCCCGAGGTTCTAATGTATTCAGGGTATAAATCCATTTTGCTTCTCTTTTGTTCAGCATTCTTAAAAAGTCCCCTCCCCTCCAGTTTTGTGTTGGTTTTTCTAATATTAGAAAGTCGGTACCTGATGGGTCAGAGTCATGGTGTGTTTTATAGTGTCTTGAGACACTATGATCATCTTTCCCTATCTTTATGTTCCGAATGTGTTCATATAGTCTTTGTTTCAGAGGTCTGATTGTCCTACCCACATACTCTAAACCGCAGGGGCATCTAATGAGATAAACTACCCCTTTGGTGTCACATGATGTACGGTTTTTAAGTTTGTGTGTTTCTCCTGTTGTGGATGAAATGAAGGTATTAATTGCTTTGGTACTTTGTTTGTTCAAAGTCCTGCAGGCTACGCATCTCCCACAGTGGTAGAAACCTCCTATTTTCTCACTGTCACCACCATATAATGTGGTTTGGATGATTGTGTTTGGAGGAATGTGATTATGAACTAGACTGCTTTTTATGTCAGGGGCTTTTTTGTATACTATGTCTGGATATTCTTTCAGAATCTGTTTGAGATCTTCGTCTTGTAGAAGTATGTTCCAATGTTTTTTCAATATTCTTTTGATGTCATTTGCTGATTCATTGTATTGTGTGATAAAGAATGTGCAATCTGATTTGGGGTTACTATTGACAATGGAATTCTTGGGTTTTAGTAAAGTGTCTCTATCTAGAGTTTTGACTGTTTGGTAAGCTTGTTGTATGAGATTGGTCTCATATTTCTTCTCTATGAATAACTCTGTTAGTTGTGATGCTTGGGATTCATAATCTTCTAGTTTGCTGCAGTTTCTTCTTAGTCTAGTGTATTGTCCTTTGGGTATGTTTGTCAACCAGTTGTGGTGATGTCCACTCATGGCTAAAATGTAGCTTTTAACATCAACACTTTTTCTGAAATTCTTTGTATGTATTTGTCCATCTTCAATGAATATTTCTAAATCTAAAAATTCCACTCTGGTTTTGCTGGCAGTACTGGTGAATGTTAAATTGTTGGGATTATTACCCATGTGATTCATGAAATCCTGAAGCTTATCATGTTTAGTGCCCTGCACAGGGGGGCACACATCGCGTCCTAGGCATAATCTCATACCTAGCACACCCAGGTTGGAGCCGTACTCCTGCCCTGAGAAGACAACCCCGGGGCACCACTCTCAGACACACCCCCATTAACTTTCAACAGTACATCAAGTCAGCTAGCGGGACGCCGCAAATCTGACACACGATTATCAATCAGAAACTCTCAGTCTGTCTCATTATCCTCAGAGGAGATAGTGACTATAGTGCTTCTAGCTGTTGTCACCTCATCCCCCGTTCACAACCCCTCATCATTAATTGCAGTGTTCGCACCTATGCAATTACATAATTTACATTGACTGTATGTAACCTATTACCTTGTTGGTTTATTATACTTCGGTTTTTGTTTTTCTGTATATGTATGTCTAATATTGAATACCATTTGAATAGTAAAAACATTTTCTTCAAGTTTGATACATCAGTGTGTGTTTAGTACATTAACATTGAGCATTATTAGATAGTAAAACTGCAAGGTGTAGCGCTTCAGTACTTCCAGATAATGTCCAGGATCACATCAGTATGGTGCGATCCCGAGAGAAAAAGATTAAGTATTTTGAATGTTTAAAAATATGGCAGCATGAAGGGGATGCTTGGCTTAAAAATGTGCAAACGACGCAAACTAGCGTTGCGAACGCATTGCCAGAAAATACATCCACGACGCTGAGTTGCAATACGGGCGAGCCGCAAATTGGCGCGCACGTGTGGCAAAGTAGCGTCGTGGAGAGTATTGCCAGCAGTTCACGCTCACCTCCCCCACCTTATGTGGATGGAGGTGCAAGTACAGTTACCAAAAATACCAATAAAAATGTAACAAGTAATTTGTACCCCCTCTTAAGTAACCATAAAGAAAATGTTTATGATGTAGAAGATGAGCCTATTGTAATGTCTGCCATTTCCCATGCTGTGCAAATGATAGATGCTGCATCACCACAATCACGGGTGGTGCCACCATCTCCATCGGTAACAGCAAGGGAAGTGTTAATACACTCTGCACCCATTGAGGAAGTTGTTAATACCATACGTAGCAGCAGCAGATTAAACCCCCAGCCAGGTAACCAGGTCAGAGGTAGCAGCGCTGCCGGTCTGCATCCCATTCGGACAATAACTGTTCCGAATGGAAATGCGGATGCAAACGGTATAGTACCCACGAGGGAAGTAGTGATGCATTGTCCATGGACAAGGGCAGAACTAAATTCCATCATAAATGATTTCCCTGATCCAAAAAAAGAATTAGCCAAATGTCAAAGATTTTTGAGAAATTTGGGTAGTTCTCATGAGCCCACAAATAAAGATTGGCGTGTGGTGTTAAGGGCTTGCCTGCCACGCAATACCGACGTGACAAATTTATCACGGACTGTGTATTGGATGGCGACGTTCCCTTAACAGACCAAGTAAACCAAGGTAACATTTCCCGCATTGTGACTCAATTGGGTGTATATTTTCCAGTAGTAGTTAACTGGAACAAAATCTTCACAATTAAACAAAAAGAGAGTGAAACTGCAGAAGAATATTGCGACCGCGCTCTGCAGGCTATCACCCTGTACACTGGGATAGAAGAGATTAAAGATAGCATTCACCACAGGGGAATGATAGTCACGATATTAATGGATGGGTTAAAAGAGAATTTAAAAACTCGGGTTCAGACCTCACAGCCTGGCTGGCGGGGACTTACAATAGATAACCTCATAGAGTCTGCCATAGAACATGACAAAAACATCTCAAAAAAGAGGGAGACCCAGAGCGAAAAATTAATGGCTGTCAGTATACAAGCTCTGGAGGGAATGACGGTAACACCACAGCCAACAGACACGCTTGCACTTGCACACACACTCATGTCAGAACAAGTTGCTCTCACTAACCCCACTCAACAACAAACACAATTCTATCCCACTAACCCAATGCAACCACAGGTCCCAGGATATCCACCCACGTCTTTTCCCCCACAATACCCTTACCCTCCCTATCCTTACCCATATTCACCACCTTTACCCTCTGCTCAAACTTCACAACAACACATGCTTTCACCTGAATCACGGACATGTTTTAATTGCAAACAAACAGGACACTTAAGTAGAAACTGCACAGTAAAAAGAGTATGGACCCCACATCAAGGAAAATCTGGACACCCCCATAAGGGATATGCACAGAGACCAGCAAATGCTCAGCAAGCACCAGCTTCAATTGTAGCCGTAACTGCTTTATTGGAGAATGGTAGCCAACGCTAGGGGTCAGGTCATACCTGTAGTCTACAGATAGTCAGGTTAACGGGAAGTACTAGGGAAGAACCGGTCTTGATGGTTGATGTAGCTGGTACTGAATATCCTTTTCTTGTAGACACAGGGGCGACCAAGTCAGTGATGAAATCTCCTGTTAATTTACAGGTGACCAATGAGACAATACCAACAATGGGTGTGACAGGTAAAGTGGAACGTTATCCTTTAACAAGGCCCGCAGAGGTTAGTATTGGGCCGTTGCATACCAGACATTCTTTTCTTCTGGCTGCCGCAGCTCCTACTAACCTGCTGGGCAGAGACTTGTTATGTAAAATGGGATGTGTCATATATTGCACCCCTGATGGTGTATATTTAGATATCCCAGAGAGAATGGTATACGAGGTGCGGGATATGTTAGACACCCCTCAAAGGATAATGTACCACTCTACAGTTTTAAAAGAAAATCCATCACAAGTAGATGAAATGTTGTCCCAAATTCCAGATTCCCTTTGGAAAAAAGATGGACAGGACACTGGATTAATGGCAAACGTAAGCCCGATAATGATAAACTTAAAAAGCGGTAGGCAAGCTCCAAAAATTCCCCAGTACCCACTTAAACAGGAAGTGGAACTAGGGGTGTTTCCAATAATCGAGCGATTATTGCAACAAGGAATTTTAGTTCGTACAGCTAGTGTAGCCAACAGTCCCATCTTTCCAGTAAAGAAGAGTGGTGGGAGGGGTTATAGGCTGGTGCAAGACCTTAGAGGTGTTAATAAGGTAGTAGAGTGCCAATTCCCTGTAGTGCCAAATCCAGCTGTCATCCTGATGTAGATCCCACCAAATTCAACCCATTTCACTGTCATTGACCTCTGTTCTGCTTTCTTCTCTGTGCCTCTCCATCCTGACTGTCAGTACCTATTCGCATTCACATACAGAGGTGTGCAATATACATGGACACGATTGCCCCAAGGTTTCATAGACAGCCCCAGTATTTTCTCCCAGGCATTGCATGACTGTTTACAAGCTTTTCAACCTGCCAATGGATCAGTTCTAATTCAATATGTGGACGATTTATTGCTATGTTCTGACTCTTTTATGTCATGTGTGAATGATACTAAACTTTTGTTACTTCATCTCTCGCAAACAGGACACAAAGTGGCTAAGGGCAAGTTACAGCCGTGCCAGCCCAGAGTAAAATATTTGGGACACTGCCTAACCCAGGGGTTACGACATCTCACAAATGATAGAATCCAGGCCATACAAAACATGACACTGCCGCAGAATCAACAGCAAATTCGTACCTTCTTGGGAATGTGTGGATATTGCCGAATGTGGATACCAGGTTTTTCTATTTTGGCCTTGCCTTTACAGGAACTAGTCTCTTCCTCAAAGCCCGATCACGTCATACACACTGAGGAATCAGAACAGGCTTTTCTTAATCTTAAGGATAATCTAACAAAAGCTCCTGCATTGGGAATACCTGATTATGAAAAACCTTTTGATTATATTGTATGGAAGCCAATGGTTGTGCTGCAGGTGTCCTTACACAAAAACATGGTGATGCCAGTAGGCCCGTAGCATACTACAGTGCCCAATTGGACACGGTAGCAAGATCACTCCCCACCTGTTTGAGAAGTGTAGCAGCTACCGCTTTACTGGTGAGTAAAAGTGAGGACGTAGTATTGGGCCATGATATGATTGTCTACACTCCCCATGCTGTATCTGCCCTGTTGAACTCAGCTCAAACCAAACACATCTTCTCGGCTAGGTTCACCAAATGGGAACTAGCCCTAATCGCTCCTGCAAATATTACAGTTAAACGTTGCAGTACGCTGAATCCAGCAACATACCTGCCATATGTACAATATGATGTACAAAGGGTGGAAGGAGAGGAGTTGCTGGCGGGAGGTGAGTTCGGCAGACATGATGATACTCACGATTGTATGACATATCTGAATCAGACCTTTACTGCTAGACCTGACATACATGACACACCTTTAGAGAATGTGGATGTAACTTTCTATACGGATGGGAGTTGTCATAGACAAACAGACACAGGTGAATTATGTACAGGTTATGCTGTTGTAAATGACACAGACATCATGGAAGCTAAACCTCTCAGTCCTCCTCACTCAGCCCAGGTGGCAGAGTTAGTAGCACTGACTAGAGCATGTGAACTGGCAGCAGGCAAATCTGCTAACATTTACACTGACTTGAGGTACGCGTTCGGGGTGGTGCACGACTTTGGGGCCCTATGGCGTCTGAGAAATTTTATGACAGCAGCAGGCACACCAGTTGCACACTCCCGACACATAAAACATCTCTTAGAAGCAATCCAACTGCCCAAAGCAGTGGCAGTAATTAAATGCAAAGCCCACACATGTGAGGATGACCCAGTGTCACTGGGCAACAACAGAGCTGATGAAGCTGCAAAATGGGCAGCAGGGTTAAAATGCCTTCTCCAATTGAAACAATTATGTCATTCCAAACCATTGATATGCTGAAATTAATTGAGATGCAAAATTTGTGTTCAATTCAGGAAAAATCCATTTGGAAGTCCAAGGGGTGTGGGCAAGAGTCTTCCAGGCTCTGGAGGGACGGACATGGTAAGCCAGTAGCCCCCAAGGCATATTACCCCAGCCTGGCTGAAGCAGCACATGGTCTGACTCATCTTGGTAAACAGGGCATGTGCAAGTTGGTGAGGGCATACTGGTGCGCACCAGGGTTTTCTTCACAAGCAGAGAAGATAGCGATGTCCTGTCTGACCTGCTTGAGAAAGAACATAGGGAAAGCGATCCCTACCGAACCGTCCCACATTCCACCGACTGATGGACCTTTCCAGGTGATACAAATTGATTTCATCCAATTACCACCCTGCAGGAACCTTAAGTATGTATTAGTGTGCACAGACGTATTCTCTAACTGGGTTGAGGCCTACCTAGCAGCCACTAATACTGCTGCATTTACTGCCAAGAAAATAGTTCAGGAATTTGTATGCAGGTACAGTATCCCTAGAATCATCGAAAGTGATAGGGGTACCCATTTCACAGGTGATGTTTTCCAAAATATGTGTAAGCTGATGGGCATTAATAGCCGACTTCACACCCCCTACCGACCGCAAGCCAGTGCCAAGATAGAGAGGATGAATGGGACTATTAAAAATAAGCTAAGTAAAATCATGGCGGAGACTGGACTGGGATGGCCAGAAGCTTTACCTTTGGTCCTACATAGTATAAGGACCACTCCGAGATTTCCTCTGAATCTGTCCCCATTTGAAATATTGTTTGGTAGACAACCTCATTTGATTATAAGTCCACAGGAAGATCTAAAGGGTAACAACGAGGTAACTGTGAAGTATCTTATATCAATGAGTAAGCAGTTAAAGCAACAGCAGCAGAAACTGAAATTGTTGTCCCATGATATGCCTGAAATGAACTGCCATGATGTTGAACCAGGAGAATATGTAATGATCCGAAATTTCTTATGTTCGGGTTGTTTGACTGATCGGTGGGAAGGTCCGTACCAGGTGCTGCTGACATGTACTACATCTTTGAAGGTGGCCGAGAGAGATACCTGGGTCCATTCCACTCACTGCAAAAAGGTCAATCAACCGGTGGAGAAACAAGTCGGAGATAAAGCTGATAGTGTGGATCTATCACCCGCGAGCTTGTTCCGGGAGGATTGAAAAGGTTGTAGTGAGATACCTGAACTGAGAGAAATTTGCAGGTCTTGTTGTGACAATGGACGGCCTGCAGTGTTCATTTTCATATTCTCTTTTAGAGTGTTCAAAATTCTGGTCAGTTCGGGAATATCCAGTGTCTGTGATGGGGGACCTATTGAGGAAACAGGAGCTGATGGCAGTGCTGATGGAGTGGAGAAAGGAGGAGTGCAATGCCAATTAGGGGAGTGTCTGACCAATCTTAGTACTGTTATTGTTAAGAGAGCTGTCATTCCGGATACTCGGGGAAGGTGTGAAGGGTTATCGTCTGAAGATTCCTGTATTTGTGAGTTTTGTGGGTCCCTAGTTGATGAGAACTGTATTCAACGGTGCCAACCTAAATATAACCCGTACTGGGGAGGGTATCCTTTAGGGGATTATCACAGCATGGTAGGCAAAGTGTTAAATCAGACCGATTGCTGGGTGTGTTCACATGTGCCACAGGGACAGCATAATGTAGGGTTGGTGCCATTTCCGCTGAATATCACGGAAATTTTAGAATTACAAAAGGGGAAAACATTGGATGGAAAATTCCTCTCATCCAAACCGCCTCATTTCAAACTCTATCAATTTCAAGTAGATAAATCACTTTTGTGTTTAAACATAACCAACCCCAATAAACCCGGAGGTTGGGAAGTGACGGGGAATAATCAGACGATGACCTTCTCACAAAGAGCTGATAATGAGTCCATAAACTATGATCTGCTACGCTCAATTAAATCAAGTGGGAAATATTTTAGGTACCTGTATACATTGAGTTCCACCAAAGAAATGATTGGTAAAGTACCAGATGGTTATTGTGCTAAAATAATACAACCAGAAACTTGCATATACCAGATGGAAGAGCCTGAGATAGGATTGTTTGCAAGAGAAATGTGTTTAACGATAATGATGCATACCATTTCTTATATTCTCCCTGATAATGTATATTTTATATGTGGAAGAAAAGCGTATAAATGGCTCTCCCCGAGTTCCGAAGGTTTGTGTTATCTGGGAAGAGTAGTCCCAGAAGTTATGACTCTCACACATGTTGAAATGTTGGGAATACATAAAAACACACCGTCACCATATCTTCACACATAATATGAACACAGAGGCAAGAGAAATATGATACCTGGTGATATGCATAAAGCCGCTCAGTTAATCAGTGAGACAACTGGCTTCCAAGTTTTAGTCGCCCTGGATCCCACCAGAATTGCTAGGGGTATATTAAATTTTAGATATATCCAGGAACTTGCTAAATTAATAGATAATATCACCGAGATGTACGATGACACATTCAGGTACACAGGGAGAGAATTGCAAGCATACAAGAAAGAACTAGTGCAACACAGGCTAGTGTTGAATTATTTAACTGCTGTTACTGGAGGGTATTGCGTAATGTTAGCCACCCAATTTGGAGTAAAGTGTTGCACTTATGTCACCAATGATACCAGCGACCCTAAGGAGGTGATAGACCAGAAGATGGATGAGATTCTGCAGCTAAAGTGGGAATTTCGTAAGAACCATAACGCATCAGTGGCTGAAGCAGGGGAAAAGATAGAAGGATGGGTGTCATGGCTGAACCCAGTGAAATGGTTCTCGGGTCTAGGAGAGTGGGTCCAGGAAGTGGTCGCCAGCGTAGGCAAATTCTTGATCCTTATACTGATTGTCATCATAGTAATTGGCATATGCGTCCGGTGTGTTCCTATTGTGTTGAAGTGTGGAAAATGTGAAAACAGAGTGAAATGAAGGAATGAAACTATGATGGTGGTCAGAAATGATAATATGTATACCGAGGTAGATACAGAGCTGCACTACAACCCTGAGCTAGGAAGTACCATCATTTAAATGTATAATATTTAGACATGCATAGAAGATATTATTGAAATGTTATTTATAGAACACCCAGACAATGTAAAGTCTCAAATTCCCCTTCAAAACTGCTGTTATAAGACTGGTGCATTCCCACATCTGTCACATGATCTCCCAAGATCCGCGGTGTGCGTATAATAGTAGTTTTATGCCCCCGCCTAGAGACACATTATTGATGGATTAAGAACCACCTTGTGCCATCCCATAATAACACCAAATAATATGTAAATGTAAGCCTAAATTAAATTCTAATAGCAGATTGTGATAGCATGTTGTTTGCTATCAAAGGGTGGACTGTCGAAGCTGAATAATTGGCTGAGACAAGTTCAGTTTAAAATTTAATCGCGGCGACGCCATCTTGCAAATGGCCGCAAGACTCCATTTTGGAAATGAGATCGCAAGACACCATTTTGTGGCCAGCGTCAATTCAAGTTATAACTCAGGAGCTAAGAACAGATGGCAATGTTTTTGTTAACCTACCAAGGGCAACTGGAAAAACAAGCTTTCTGAGTAAAAGTAAATAAGAATAGACAATGGGTATTTTTACATACAAATTGGGAATCCCTGGATGCAGATAAAGTATAGTTGTGGCAATTGTAATATAATCCAGGCATTGATCTACACAATTGGATTTGTCTGAATCCTAGACAGGATGGCCCCAAACTCCACAGCTTGAGGTGGTAATACATTTGCATTTCACACAAGAGTCTGTGAGAACAATAGAGGTTTTGTTTTCCTTTGAACACACAACAGGTGGGGGCCTGCTGACAGAGGGCATGTAGAACTACAACCCTCAGCCATCCACACTGCTGGATGTTCACTTCGTGTATGAGAGATTATGCACTTAAATCTCACCCATTAATAACTAGCGTCCTTATACCAAACCCCGAATACCCACACACTACATATTCGCACACAAGGTTCCATTAGCATCAAATTGTATGATTCAAGTTGGTTAAGTTAGTTTAAATGCTAAGAAATAGAGGTTTTTGATAACTAAGGTATTATACATGATAAGCAAGGTGTGTTTGGTTTCGTTCTGATGCGTACGCTTTTTACAGCATCCCGGTGTTATCGGTGGAGAGATCGCATCATGCAAACTCAAGTTACAGATCGCAGAACTTACAAGCAACAAAATGTTTAGCTGATGGAATGTTACAGGAGGCGTTACTAGAAAGACCCCTGTTGTCGGAGGCAGGGAAAGTCTATTTGAAACAACCTGTTAAATGTGTCGTAACATATGCTTCTCCTCTGGGAACCAATGAGATCAGCAGGAAGTTTTCCATTTGTCTTGTTTCAGTCTGGGGGGGAATAAATACATGTGTCCAAATACTGGTTTGCCAGTTCATGCTGAATTTTGGGTGTACTGAGGATATCTAGTCTGAGTTCTATCTCTGGGTCCAGAGGCGCAGCGTATGTATAACTGTACTTGGGTCTGTATTATTTCCTTTTACGCCTAACTTGTGTATGTATAGATTGCGTGTAACTGACTGTACTTTTACCTGAATAATACTTGTGCGTTGGAAACACAGATTCCACTCCTGTCTTTATTTGCAGTTATACTGCGTACGCAATTAGCGTTCTGTTTAGAGGTTATAGGCAGGTTTTTGTCTTAGAGGTTCTAGGCAGGTGAATCTTATAGGTTTATAGGCAGGAATATATTAAAGGTTAATACTGACGATTCAACACCCTATTCCTCTCAAAATAGCCCTGTTTCAAAACCCTTATTTTCTCTGTCTTTCAACCCTATTGTCTCTTTGCCCCTCTTTGCCTCCCCTCCTCCGGCATTGACTGTGTATACAACTTCACATCCAAAATTGATTCCATCCTCTCCCTTCACATCCAGCTCCGTCCCCTCCAGCCTCACTCCATCTTTCACCTCCATTCTTCCAACTCTGACTACTTTCTCCCCAGTTTATGGAGATGAAGCCATGACACAAATCTGGTACTCAACCCTCTACTACTCCACCTCCTATCCCCTCCTGGCTCCCCTCCCCCCTATTTTTCTCCTGTTACACTGTATGTTAAAATGTTGCCTAATTCTTTTACCTTTGTCTATCATTGAGCATCGTCCCCTCTGCATTCAAGCAAACATTTGTCTCTCCCATTCTTTAAAAAACCTACCCTTGACCCTAATGCTCTCGCTCTAATTAACACCCCAGTTTTTTCCTCCTATTTAATTTCCACCCTGAGCGGTTTATCAACAACTGCCTCACTACCTGACTTTTCTCCCACTCCATAATGGAGCCAATTCAGTCTGACTTTTGTTTACGCCACTCTACAGGAACTGTTCTGATTAAAGTCAGTAATGACCTTCTTGCTGTCAAATCCAAGGGTCACTACTCTCTGTTGATACTTCTTGAACTCTGCCACTTTTGACCACATGGACTAGCTTCTTATCCTGCAAAACATTCACTCCCTTGGTCTGCATGATATTACCCTCTCCTGGCTGTCCTCCTACCTCTCTGACCACTCTTTTTCTGTCCATTCTCATTGTTCAATTTCTTCCCTTCTTTCATTACCAGTTGGTGTCGCCCAAGGCCCTGTTCTTGATCCTCCTATTCTCCCTACATACTTCCTTCTTATGTGAGATCATCAGCTCTTTTGGCCTCCACTATCATCTCTTTGTTGATACTCAGATCTACCTCTCCTTCCCTGACCACTCCCTCTATTTCCTCCTAGATGTCTCAGCACTTTCTTAAACTTAAAATACCTAAGACTGAGCTGATCATCTTCCCACCCTCCTAATTCCCCTCACTCCCCTCAATTTTACTATCCATTGATAACATCACCATATTTTCTATCCCGCAAATCTATTGTTTTGAAGTTATCTTCGACTGCACCCTTTGCTTCAAACCCCACATTTAGTCCCTCTCACAGTATTATTGCTTCCATCTTTGAAGTATCTTTCTTTCTCACCCTAGAGGCAACCAATAACCTCATCTACTCACTGGTCATCTCTAGACTGGACTACTACAACCTCCTCTTAGCTGGCCTCCCTGTCTCCCACCTATCTCCAGTCAAGTCTGTCCAAAATGCTGCTTTCCCCTCTCCACCAAGCCCTGCACTGCTTCCGCTACAGCACACAATTCAAACTCTTAACACTCACTATAAAGCCCTCATCCAATCCTCTCCCTCATACATCTCCAACCTCGTCCCCTCCACATTCCTGCCTGCCCACTCACCTGGATATGGTGGGTAGGCCCATAACCTTGGCCATGATTATGCTAAAAACCTTTATTGATTGCAAAATTTTATTGCATTTATATATATTATTAATAATTTGGAGATGTGCACCTGAGATTTGTCTGTTTCTGTGCCTGCAATTAGTCTCATCAGGTAGCACCTCCCATTATATATATATATATATATATATATATAGTCAGGTTGTGCAGTCCAGAAATCTTTCCCATATACTCCATTTAATGTGCTTTATTGCACTTTTGAGGGAAAGGAGACGCCCGCAGTCTTGATTAGCACCCTTCCTTATTGGTTTAAAAGCATGGAGTATAGTAATGTATATGCAGTGCACACTGGCATTAGGCACAATTGTAGGTAAGTCCTACAAGTTATATACTGTAGTGCAACTTTGGTTCATTTTTGGGGCATGGGTCCCCCTGGATTGCATTGGCTGATCTGTCTCAGGGCACCGCATTATAAAACATTTTCCTTTATAACACATTTTAACCCTTCACTGTGTGTTTAATATATATGTACTTCACTTTTTTATTTTCATTCTTTATATGCAGCTGCAGCTGCTCCTAACTATCTCTTTATACTGCACTTTTCTTACTATGGTGGTGCCCTGGGGCAGCTTGGCTGGGCCAGTTTTGGGGGGTCCTGCGCTCTGGATTTGAACCCTAGTATGTTAAGGACCTACCCGAAAGAGGTTACCTGGATATGGTGGGTAGGCCCATAACCTTGGCTATGATTATGCTAAAAACCTCTATTGATTGCAAAATTTTATTGCATTTATTTTATATATATTATTAACAATTTGGAATTGTGCACCTGAGATTTGTCTGTTTCTGTGCCTGCAATTAGTCTCATCAGGTAGCACCTCCCATCATATATATAGTCAGGTTGTGCAGTCCAGAAATCTTTCCCATATGCCCACTCACTGCAGCAGCTGCTGTCTTGTCCTGTTGTGGAGTGGAGCATAATGATGTGTAGATGTGCTTAATAAAATTGCTCAGTTCTGAGTCACAAAGTACATGTATATCTGATTTACAGTCACTATAGACCTAAATTCATATAGTGTTATTAATGGTTCAAATGCAATTAGTTGTACTGTAGATTCAATAATCACTCTATCATGAACTAGAGACCCCGGATATTGTGCATCCCTTTGTATGTAACAGAGGTGCCCAACTGTGAAAAAATTATCAAGTCACTGCCAACAGTGCACGAATCGCAATTACCACTTGAAAATTGGTGTCACCCATGGAATTATATATCCAAAATTTTCCCCAAACTCCATCTCAGGTATAGGATCATTCCACAAAATGAGATATCCATTAACCTCATGTACATAAGTGGTATAACAAGGGACCATAATAGTTCAGTATTTAAAAGATAAAAAAGATGGAATAAATAAAAATAAAAACTGCTTATGTGTAAAATATAAGCAATCTTATCACTCCTGGTAATCCTCTATAGATATCTCCCTGGCACTGAAATTCCAGGTAAAGAAATTTCAGAAGAACTGCAGAAAAACTGTACCAAAATTTGAGATAATAGAAAGAAGCCGCAGAAAGAATAATTCTTTGATGCATATTTTGCATATGCCTAGATGAACTCAGCTCATCCATGAGACCAAACAGGCAAACTCTTATGTCTAAAGGGACATGAGAAGCCATAACAAGTCTACAGCAGCAGGGCATCTAAATTCTGTCTTAACAGTTGGAGGCACAGAGCTCTCTGTGGTTACTAGACAGATATCCAGTGCATCCGATGACCTCCATCATAGGCACAGCGTCCGCTGAAACCCCACACAAGTCGCAGTCCCTTCAGCTTCTGGCACCTGCCCCACCCACTGCCCCCACTCAGATCACCCATGGAGTCACTACTGCCACTCAAGGTACCCAGCTCTCTCACATAGGGAAAGATAGAGTTGACAGAGAAAGTGGGACATCCGCAGCGATGGGAACTGGCGTGGAAACCGGCATCGGCAAGTGCATACTCACTTGCTGATGCTGGCAGTGACAGCGGGAGCCATGCTGCATTCGGCAGCATGACCCTCGCTAACGACATCCCCCATTGGCCCTGCATGTAGGGCCAATGGAGGATGTCGCTGACAACCAGCAGGAGCACGCGTCGTCGGTGACAAAGTGGGTACACACTAGCGATGTGCCCGATATTTCAGTCCGATCAGCTGACAAAAGTTTCAACTATAGATGTATATGATGCCATTAATCATACAATCTCAAATGTGATATAGGGTTAAGGTCCCCAAACTATACAGAGATAATATTGGGCCATGTATTCTATTATCTTACAGAAAGGAGTAAATCCTAAGGGAGGGTGAAACTTAAAACGCTCAGTTTGGTATTAGCCGCTAGCCAGGCATCCACTCTACAGGTCTTAAAATAATATTTACAGGCAGATCTCTTGTGATAGGTGTCAGTAATTGAAACTGAACAATTCCCCTAACTAACACAGATATTCCTCTTAAATATTGTTAAAAGGAAACATGGTACTGTGGGCCCATTCAACGCATCCCCTTAATTATGCAAGGACTTTACTACCTGTAATGTGTGTCTCTTGATGACTTAGGGTCTATTTACTAAGCAGTGTTAGGAGACAGAGTGAAAAGTGATAAGGTGCCAGCCAATCAGCTCCCAACTGTCATCTCACAGGCTGTGTTTGAAAAATGACAGTTGGGAGCTGATTGGCTGGCACCTTATCACTTTCTTATCACTTTTCAGTTTCCTAATACTGCTTAGTAAATAGACCCTTGTATATCCATTGAATTCCTTGTAATCACTTTTAGGGCTGATGATCTTTTTACTCTATTAATTATTCCCATCACATTCCAGATAAAGAATGGAAACGTTTTTATATATATATATAAAACCATTAGAAAAGGGAGGGGGGTTTAATCCCCTATTGTTCCTCAGCACACTGAATTATACTTGCAACAATATATGAAAACTATATGGTAATAGAACTTCAGAGATATTGGTTGCATGCATTTGCAAATACATGGGAAGCTGCTAGGCCACGTCACAGCTTTTCTGTCACTAGCGGTCCCTAACACTAAGGGGTTCTACTACCATATAGTGTTCATATATTGTTGCTAGTATAATTCAGTGTGCTGAGGAACAATAGGGGGTTAAACCCCCCTCCCTTTTCTACTTGGTATGACCCCTCCCTTTCATGCACCTGAAAAGTACTACCAGATTGATTGAGCAGCTGCCATTTTTTTGTTTGTGGATATAAAACCGTTAGCTTGTTGGGGTGTAGTCAGGATTTTTTTATACATGGTAAACCTAACTGGTGGTATCACAAATGTAATAAGCATATACAGTACACGTTGTAGCTGGTACTCAGCATCAAACCATTAAACAACTATAAATGTTACCCTCCTGCCCATGTTATGTGAGAATTAACATATGTTATAGCCTTGTGGCTTGTACCCAAGTTTGCACCAACACATTTACATGTTTACAGTGAATATATTGAAATGTTTGCAGTATAATGACACCTACTCTATAAAAACGCTAAGATGAAATACAAATAGGAGTGTTAAATGGACATACAGATGTGTCCTCATTTACCTAGCGTTTGTGCATAAGGCGCAAGACCCTTGGCGTGACTTGTACACTCTACCACACGTAGTGGTTCCCTAACTTTTTCCTGAATATTGCATCTTATGTGTATCGTTGCCACATATAAATTCTCTGTGTTATTACATACTTAGGGTTGGTACAAAGTTGCAGCGTAAACAGAATAAAGGAGAAGATTACTTACTACAGACCTCTCTATTTTGCTTTTTTATACAGTCACACACAGTAGCTACATGGAATGCCAGCATCAGTGCTCAGGGTACCCGAGCATTGTACTT
This sequence comes from Taudactylus pleione, assembly GCA_031769625.1. NCBI lineage: Eukaryota > Metazoa > Chordata > Amphibia > Anura > Myobatrachidae > Taudactylus > Taudactylus pleione. The sequence goes on from JAUIMM010000957.1 coordinate 6,279,583, forward strand.
TTGTCACATTAGTGATAGGAATAACATTCATATCTTGTGAATGGTGCGAATTTAAGGTAAGTGTATGTGGACACATGTACTTCAAAACGTTGCTATGGGGACCCTGCATACCCAGATACCACTCTGCTATGGTCCCTTTTACCACACACCTAGAGAATAATACATAACTGAGGGTTTAGCCAGTATTCCAGACCATTTTCGTTTTGCTGTCCCTCCAGTCACTCTAGAAGATCTTCCAAATAAATGTTGTTCCCAATCTATATTTCTGGTGATCAGCGTGGCTTTGTAGTTGGCAAACCTGTTGCTTTATGTGTTGTAGCGAATGTGGAGCCACCTTGTCCCCAGTTAGGACAATATGAGTTTATGCCTCTGTTTCCCATTCAAAGATTATATACAGTTCGGGTCGGATTATATGCTCTAAACTGGGGAAATAAAATGATCTAGTCATTGCGGGAACTACAGAGTCATGGGCGGGATGCACACCTCCACCCTTCGCATGCATGCCGGCGTTAGCAACACCAGTATGCATGATGAACATAATAGCAATTATTTGAGTGCATCGCATTCTGGGGCTTGGTGCATATGAGAAATGTGGTCACACCTGCATTTTCGGGGTTTGAATGTGTGTGATGAAACTCATGTTTGGGACATATACTAGATTATACTCTAAACATGAGGTGGTGGAGGGCCTCTACACATAATAGAAGAAGCTACTTGTTTCATCTGCCTTATGGCGGGTATCCACTTATAGATATACAAACGAGAGCACGATTACGACACTGCTGTCGCACGCTCGTTTGCATATATAGTAACGTGCCTAGACTGAACGTTCACTCGTTCAGTCCCGGCACATCCCTCATCTCCGCACATGCTGAACCTGACGAGATCGTCAGGTTGACCAGCATGTACGGGCGATGTTGGATGTTGGAAGCGACCAGCGGGCACGCGCATCCGGCCAAAACATGCCCGATGCATGAGTGATTTGCAAGCGATTGCACAATAACTACGTAGTTATCGTGCAATCGCTTGGTTAAATCACTAAGTGTATACCCCCCTTAAAGACTGTCTGGGGCTGTTACAAGTACCTGTAGATTCTAAGGGGGAGATGTATCAAACCTTATGCTGCAATCACACAGGACGATTTTCCTGAACGATATGAACAATAATGATATCGCTGAATGATTTATTTTATTTATTTACTAACAGTTATTTATATAGCGCACACATATTCCGTAGCGCTTTACAGAAAATAGTTGGCCATTCACATCAGTCCCTGCCCCAGTGGAGCTTACAATCTATGTTCCCTATCACATGCTCACACACAAACACATTAGGGTTAATTTTTATGTTTTGGAGCCAATTAACCTACCAGTATATTTTTGGAATGCGGGAGGAAACCAGAGTACCCGGAGGAAACCCACGCAAGCACAGAGAGAATATACAAACTCCACACAGTTAGGGCCGTGGTGGGAATCGAACCCATGACCTCAGTGCTGTGAGGCAGTAACGCTAACCATTGCACCATCTGTGCTGAATGATATATATCGTTCATACCGTTCATTTTTAGGCAATGAATGATCAACCAACGATGCGCGTTTCCGCATGGACGATAAAGATTTCTTTCATCATCCATGCATGCAGGCCAACTTGGACAATATCGTCAATTTTCCCTGTTCAGAGATGTGGCAGGATGACTTCACTGAAAGATATCTTTGAACGATCTATGAACGATATCTATGAATGATATATTTGAAAGATATCTTTCAAGTCATTGGTGGTACATATCTTACCGTGTGTATGCACCTTTAGACAGAGATAAAGTGGAGAAGTTGCCCATATCAACCAATCAGGTTATAACTGTAAATTCATATGGTGCATATACACAGTCAGATTTGATGAACGATTTTTACAACGATTTGAACGATTTAATCAACGATGAACGATTTCTGACAGTATTAAAATGAATGAAACTGACTGCAAACACAGTCGATGTCAGAGATCGTTATCTGACATGCGGGAACGCGCATCGTTGGTTGTTGCATGCCCTACATGTCAAAAATATGAACGATTGAACGATTTTTCCAATTGTTATCGTTCATATCTGATAAGAAATCTGACCGTGTATGCAGCAATAGACTCTGCCAGATAAGTCACAGCTCAATGATTAGTTGATATTGGAAACTTCTCCCAAAAGCTAAGCATTTACATGGAATGCAGGAACAGAGGTAATAATTCAAGACAAATATAAAGTCAACGGCCCAGATTAGAATAGGAGCACGAGGAAAAAGTAGCCAGTCTGGTTATAAATATGGTGAGAAGCATTGTTACAGCAACAAATATTGGCCCTCATTCAGAGCCGCTCGTAAGCGGCAGTACGCTCGTAGCGTTCCGATGTTGTGAAACCACGCATGCGCCGGTGTAAAACTGCGCATGTGCGTACGGCTGATTGCGATCTTTTTTTTAGTCGTTCTTCGAATAGCGAACAGGAAGTGACATGTCAAATGTGATTGACAGAACAGGCCGTTTTTGGGCGTTGACGGGGGTGGAGATGCGAAAACGCAGGCGTGTCGAGGCATTTTTTGGGCGTACATAAATTATCTCATGCGAACGGCCAATGTGAACGGAACAAGTGATACGTCACTGTCTGATCCACTTTCCGTTCAAACTGCTCGCACAGCTTGTGGTCTGGTATACTCTACCACAATGCTGATGGTCTCGTCCTCCTTCCCGTGCCTCTTCGATGTTTAATCGATTTATCATTTCTTGCCAGAAAAACAATCAACTTATAATTGAAAACCAGCTTGTAATGTGTTTCGCAAATAGTTTTTTTTTAGTAGCACAAAACCGTACGCAGGTGAAATACTCAGCTGCTAATTTCTGGATTAGACAATCAATTAGCGTACCAATTTTTTTTTTTTTTTTTTGTAATTTTATTTTTGGTTTTGTGTTATTGCAACAATATTGTCATCATGTTTGTGTTTTTGCAACATTTTTAATGGGCCAGGAAAAATTGCATCCATTTTGTTTTTGCAAAAAGTTCCTTAAAACTCCTAAATGGTTTTTAACCCTTTGGAACCTGAATTCAAAATAATGTCATTTTTTTTTTTTTGGCCGGGATTACCTATAAACCATTTTTAGAATAATGTCACAACACAATGGAGCAGATTTTCAAATGTTTTTATTTTTTAGACACATTTTTTTTTCTAATGTGCATTTGCCAGATTTCAGCTCTGGCTAACGTAACAAAATTGAAAATAAAAATTAAAAACACAACAATAGTGGCATTTGCCAAAAAGAAAATAACACACATTAAAAATAATTCACAAGAAAGGAGAGGGAAGTTTTGGCCCTTAAGGAATATGGGGCAAGCACAGAAGGATTGTGGGAAAATTAGCCAGTGCTGTCATCGCTTATTGCCCCGTTTGGCCGGGGTAGGGTGGGAGCCTGACCGGGTCCGGGATGTCCTTTGGCTGGCCTGTCCAGAGGCAGATGTTGTGGCCTCTGGACTAGGCAGAGGGCTAGGCACATTTGGAGGGATGGCTGTTGTTGTACCAGAGGTGGAGGATCCTGATGTTCCAGCAGGAAGGGAGGCCGGCTCCACCATGTGCTGGCGAACGAGCTGCTCCAGGGCATTGGCAATTCTGATGTTGGCCCCGGTATTTTCGGCCAGGTGCTGAGCAATGGTCACGTTGGCCGCAGCATTTTGCTCCATGGCCTCCGCCACCCGTAGCAGACTGGCGTCCATCCTCAGCAGAATCTCCGTGTGGTGATCCGATTTAAAATTGAGATCCGTGAGGAGGGCCACTGCCTGCGAGGGGGATTGCCCTGGACTGGCTTCTGCGGGGTCCCCAGCCGGATCTACTGCTTCCTCTCCTGCAGAGCCAGCAGAAATTCTGCGGCCAAGGCTCCCCTCTGGAGCAGACTCATCCGCCTGTGTCTCTGTGAGAAAAAAGAGAAAAGAGTAACATTAGAATCTACTAGGGGTGTGCACCGGACACTTTTCGTGTTTTGTGTTTTGGTTTTGGATCTGGATCTTTCTTCGTGTTTTGGATCTGGATTGGTTTTGCCAAAACCACCCTTCCGTGTTTTGGGTTCTGGGTTTTGTGTTTTGGATCTGGATTTTTTCTTAAAAAATAAAAAAAAAACGCTAAAATCACATAAATGGGCCTTTTTTTGTTCCTACGCTATTAATAACCCCAATAACATTAATTTCCACTCATTTCCACTCTATTCTGAACACCTCACACCTCACAATATTGTTTTTAGGCCAAAAGGTTGTACCGAGGAAGCTGGATGACTATGCTAAGCGACACAAGGGGGCGGCACAAACACGTGGCCCATCTAGGAGTGGCACTGCAGTGGCAGACAGGAAGCCAATCAGCGTTATGGTGCCCATTTGCATGTAGCACGAACCCGGGAGATCCGTGCTACATGCATCTGTGTGATTGGCACAGAGCAATGACAGGTCCGTGAGACCCGTCTGTGCTGCTGTGGTAAAAAAAAAAAAAAAAAACCTGTGTAAAAAAAGAAAAAAATGGCGTGCACCCCCCCAAAAAAGAGCAACCAGCCCCGGGCATTAGTAACCCAGTGCTGGGTGTGCTTAAATACAGGGGACAAACGACGTAGGGGTCCCCTGTACTTAAGCACAACCAGCACCGGGCTAGTCAGAACCAGCGCTGGTTGCCAAAATACGGGGGACAAACGACGTAGGGGTCCCCTGTATTCTGCGCAACCAGCTCTGGGCTCTGATCCGGTCCTGGTTCTGGAAATATAGGGGACAAAAAATGAGTAGGGTTCCCCTGTATGTTCCAGAACCAGCACTGGACTTTTTCTAGCGGGGGGCTGATGCCACAGCCAGGGGAGCCCTTTCACCGGGCCCCCCAGCCGCAGCATCAACCCTGACCGCTAGTCAGCCCAGGCCGGGGATCCCTGGAGAGCTGGGGACCCCCCCAATAAAGGGGTCACCCTCTCCAGGGCACCCCAGGCCCAGGCTGATAGCCCGGGGCTATCCCCGCCACCCCTGGTGGCGGTGGGTGGCGGGTTGATTGTGTGGTGTGGTGTAAATAAAGAATATCAAACATTGTCTTTACAAGTAGAACTGCAAGTCCCAGCTAGCCTGCCCCGCATGCTGGTACTTGGAGAACCACAAGTACCAGCATGCAGGGCATTAAGGGCCCACTAGTACCTGTAGTTCACCTGTAAAAAAAATGTTTAAAAAAACACAGGACACACACACCGTGACAGTATAAGTTTATTAAACATACATACACACACACACATGTACACATACTCACCTATGTAACCTGTAGCATCGGTCCACTTGTCCGGTAAAGTATCCCTAGGGGACCTGTGAAAAAAAACATACTCACCATCTCCTATGCGAGGTTCTGTCCTCTTCGTTCCAAAGTAGGCATCCCCGGACTTGGCAAAAAAAAAAAACGAAAACGCGATCCACGAACTTAGTACCGTTCTATAGAACGGTACTTCCCGAATGAGAGCTTAGCGGCGGGGTATCACCATGGAAACCCCGCTGCTAAGCGTTCATTGGCTGAGAGAGGTCATCTCCCGTCTCTCAGCCAATGAACGGCTCCCTCCATTGTAGTCAATGGTGGGAACCGCAGGGTAAACTTTAATAACCTTGCGGCTCCCAGCATTGACTACAATGGAGGGAGCCGTTCATTGGCTGAGAGACGGGAGATGGCCTCTCTCAGCCAATGAACGCTTAGCAGCGGGGTTTCCATGGTGATACCCCGCCGCTAAGCTCTCATTCGGGAAGTACCGTTCTATAGAACGGTACTAAGTTCGTGGATCGCGTTTTCGTTTTTTTTTTTTGCCAAGTCCGGGGATGCCTACTTTGGAACGAAGAGGACAGAACCTCGCATAGGAGATGGTGAGTATGTTTTTTTTCACAGGTCCCCTATGGATACTTTACCGGACAAGTGGACCGATGCTACAGGGTTACATAGGTGAGTATGTGTACATGTGTGTGTGTGTGTGTGTGTGTGTATGTATGTTTAATAAACTTATACTGTCACGGTGTGTGTGTCCTGTGTTTTTTTTAAACATTTTTTTACAGGTGAACTACAGGTACTAGTGGGCCCTTAATGCCCTGCATGCTGGTACTTGTGGTTCTCCACGTACCAGCATGTGGGGCAGGCTTGCTGGGACTTGCAGTTCTACTTGTAAAGACAATGTTTGATATTCTTTATTTACACCACACCACACAATCAACCCGCCACCCACCGCCACCAGGGGTGGCGGGGATAGCCCCGGGCTATCAGCCTGGGCCTGGGGTGCCCTGGAGAGGGTGACCCCTTTATTGGGGGGGTCCCCAGCTCTCCAGGGATCCCCGGCCTGGGCTGACTAGCGGTCAGGGCTGATGCTGCGGCTGGGGGGCCCGGTGAAAGGGCTCCCCTGGCTGTGGCATCAGCCCCCCGCTAGAAAAAGTCCAGTGCTGGTTCTGGAACATACAGGGGAACCCTACTCATTTTTTTCCCCTGTATTTCCAGAACCAGGACCGGATCAGAGCCCAGAGCTGGTTGCGCAGAATACGGGGGACCCCTACGTCGTTTGTCCCCCGTATTTTGGCAACCAGCTCTGGTTCTGACTAGCCCGGTGCTGGTTGTGTTTAAGTACAGGGGACCCCTATGTCGTTTGTCCCCTGTATTTAAGCACACCCAGCACTGGGTCACTAATGCCCGGGGCTGGTTGCTCTTTTTTTGGGGGGGGGGCACGCCATTTTTTTCTCTTTTTACACAGGTTTTTTTTTTTTTATTTACCACAGCAGCACAGACGGGTCTCACGGACCCGTTAGTGCTCTGTGTCAATGACACAGATGCAAGTAGCACGGATCTCCTGGTCCGTGCGTGCATCTGTGTCATTGAAATACACAGCAGCACAGACGGGTCTCACTGACCCATCTGTGCTCTGTGTCACTGTCAATCACACAGATGCATGTAGCACGGATCTCACGAGTCCGTGCTACATGCAAATGAGCACCATAATGCTGATTGGCTGAGAGCCGTGACAGACGGCTCTGTCAGCCAATCAGCACTTTGCCCATTAAAGGCAAAGGCATTTTTTTTTAAATGGCCGCTCGAGGCAAAACCTCGAGATCCGACAGCAGATCTCGAGGTTTTGCCTCGGGAGAGGGATCCGGGGCAGACAGGGAGATCCGAGCTTGGGCTCGGATCGCCCCGGATCCCCGAAGTTCGGGTGGGTTCGGTTCTCAGGGAACCGAACCCGCTCATCCCTAGAATCTACATATTGTCACAAACACATTTCAGAGTTGGTAACATAACAACATTTACCTGGGACAACATGAGGAGCCGCAAAGTCGGGCATGTCCGTATCCATGTTGGACACGCCAAACACCTCCTCATCCTGCACACACCCCTGTGCCAGCTCTTCCAAGTCATTAAGCTCCAATGACACAGGGGTGGGACCCCCACCTGTCCCCCTTGCATGCCTAGCCCTCTCAGCCAGTTTTTGTTTCAGACGATATTTAAAATCGGTCCATCTGTGGGTGAAAAAGTTTGCATTATTAATGTAGTACTTGGCCCTGTAACCACTTTTTATTAACATGTAGTTTTTACATACCGACGTTTGACATCCCGGGTTAGATGTTCAAACTCACCCACCCTATTGACAGCACTGGCTATCTCATCCCACATTTTCCACTTCTGGCTTGCACCCATATTCCTTTCTGCCTGTGGCAGGGTGTCAACACACATTTGGACCAAAACCTCCATCTCCTTTCTTGTGAATTGTGGCTGCCTTTTTTTTTTGATTTGTTTTGTTGGCCTACTCGGCCCAGCAGCCTCTTCCATGGCATCCTCAACACCTTTTTTGAAAAACATTGTTTACATTTTGATGTCAACTTTCTCTAAATTAGGGTTCTAAATAATCCTTTAATACAAAAGAGACATATACTTACCGGGCGCCTCTTGGCCATTGTTTTGCTGTTCTGTAGCCATTATGAGCACCTCAACTTGAACTACAGTAGACCGTTTGTGAATTTCCGTGACGTATTTATACATGCGTCCTCATTATTCGTCCGCATCATTGATTGTGCGCTCCTATGATCCGTCCTTAATTTGAGCGGGAAAATAAAGACTATTTATGGCTTGTTGCGACTCGAGTCGAGGTGGCGGGTGATGAATGTTGGAGGTTTAGCTTGGAGGAGTGGATTGTTGGCGTAATTAGTGGTTTGAGGCGGTTTGTTGGAGTTGGTTATTGTTTTTGTGATTTTTGGATTTTACGTTCGCTTTTTTTTGTGGTTATTTTCTTTTTTGGTTATTTTTCGAGTAAGTCTTTTTAAAAACTCCTTGAAAAAATAATGGATCTACTAACCAAATGTTATTACTTATATTTTTTTAAAAAAATTTTTTAAGTTATTTAGGCAGTGCCCCATTGAAGTTTTTGGACTGTGACTTATTTGTCGCTTTTCGGTAAGTTTTTATTGTTTCATGATTTTACAATTTTGATGTGTTGGTCTTCGCATATTTTTTTACATTTTTTAAATCCGAACTATTTAGCGCACTAATGTTTCCTTCTTAACCAGTCAAAAATGCAAACTATTTAGCGCACTAATGTTTCCTTCTTAACCAGTCAAAAATGCGAACTATTTAGCGCACTAATGTTTCCTTCTGAACCAGTCAAAAATGCGAACGTTTAAGGCGCACTAATGTTTCCTTCTTAACCAGTCAAAAATGCAAACTATTTAGTGCACTAATGTTTTTTGCCTGGAACAAATGTAAAGTCATGTTTTACCACTAGCAGGGGTATTCAATATGGGTGCTATAAGTATTTTTTTGTGTTAATATAGCACTTTTGTAAATTTTTCCGTTAATATCACTGTTTTTACTTTTACACCATATTCAATATCAGAGACTTTTCACATTTTAGAATAGTCGAAGTTAAAAAACGGGGATAAGTTTTCACCATTGAATAGGTGTCTAAAAAAGTGCAGATTTGGGGTTTAGGGGTACAGGCTTTAACAACAAAAGCCTGCACCCCTGAGAATGTCATTTAAAAAAGAACTGTGTTAAAGAAAGGTTTTTTTAAAAATAGGGATACCACAAAAAAGTTTTTGTAAATTTTGGGTTCCCAAAAATTCTAAAAAAATATAATTGTTAAACAATAGGCAAATAGGTTCAGGGCTATTCTGCATGTATGCGGCAGGTGTTTTGAAGAATAGAATTATAGCGGCAGGTGCACAAATGCAGAATTTAAATAAACTTACTTTAGGGACACCAAAATATGCTAGGATCCATTTTAATGTACCCCAAATTTGATGGGACCACTTAAATTCTTTTCTGAAATATCCTAAGTGCTCTTCTGCATCACTTGCTCAATGTCGGTAAAAAAACACCTGCTGCGGCTATTTAAATCCCCGACTTTCACTTAAAGGCTAAAACGGGGGTACCCACAGTGTGCCCCCATGTTTTTGCAACTTTAGGGGGGTCTTACAATTATTTTAGGGAAAACTTCATAACTTTACGCCAAGCCCACTTCGGAGTTTCCCGTTTTCGTTAATTTGATATTGAATACGGGGCATAAGCGGGAGCGCGCACCATACCTTTACGCAGAAAAAAACTCTGATATGAAACGTTAACTTCGACAGTGAAGTTAACGTTTCAGATTGAATCCCCCTCTAAGAGGGGTATTCTAGCATATTTTGGTGTCCCTAAAGTAAGTTTATTTAAATTCTGCATTTGTGCACCTGCCGCTATAATTCTATTCTTCAAAACACCTGCCGCATACATGCAGAATAGCACTGAACCTATTTGCCTATTGTTTTTCAATTTTTGGCCATGTTTTTTTTTATCACCACAATTTTTTTTATTTTTTTTTTGGTCGTGGCCCATTTTTGTTTTTTTTTACACAGTTCTTTGTTAAATGTCAATCTCAGGGGTGCAGGCTATTTTTCTAAAGTCTGCACCCCTAAACCCCAATTCTGCACTTTTTTGCCACACCTATTCAATGGTGAAAACTTATCCCCGTTTTATCACTTTGCCTTTTCAAAAATGCGATGTCTTTGATATTGACTACAGTGTAAAAGTAAAACCTGAGATAATGACGTCATAATTGCGATATTAACGCAAAAAGGGACTTATCGAACCCATATTGAATACCACTGTAAATGTAGCGTGCATTTCCTAACTAATGTGTGCTCCCTTCTATATATTTATGTTTTTAAAAATGTGTTTCGAATAATTGTTTAAATAAAAATCAAAATAAAATGACGTTTTATTTTTAAAATGTAGGATTTTCAAATCATGACAATACCCTGGCCTGTAAGCATCTTTGGAGTGATTGGAAAAGATAAGTTTTTTTTTTAATTCACATTTGTCTCAAACAATAACTACCTGGCTTACCATTTCAGGTTGATGTTGGTCGTATTATCTTGGCCATGTTGCCTGAACCCGACCAACCTCAACTTCGTCCCAGGCGTAGGCCTCGTAGGCGTGCAAGGCCCAAGATATATAGAACACGTGTCACCCTTTTTGGAATGCCAGATGATGAGGTCTTAAGACGATACCGTCTTCCTCCAAAAATCATCCTAGACACTCTCTCATTAATAGAGAGTGATCTTGAACGGCAAATTAACAGTCCTACAGCAATACCACCACTTACGCAATTGACGTCGGTGTTACATTTCTGTGCCTCAGGATCCTTTCAAACCACGGTGGGAATAGTTGCCGGAATATCCCAATCCTCCTTTTCAAGGATCCTGAGGGAAGTGATGGAGGCCATTTTTAAACACCTCCATCATTTTATTCAAATGCCAGTGGATATGGGCTCCCTTAGTGTGGCGAAGGCCAATTTTTACCATATAGCTGGCTTCCCACACATCATGGGGGTTGTGGATGGCACTCACATACCACTTCAGCCTCCAGCAAGGCTGGAGGCTATTTATAGGAACCAAAAACACTTTCATTCACTGAATGTAATGGTGGTATGTGATGCCTCCCTCCAGATCCTGTCCCTGAATGCCAAATTCCCCGGGAGTGCACATGATTTCTTCGTCATCCGGCAATCAGGGATTTGGCAAAAATTAGACAACCTACAAGCTGGTGATGCATGGCTTCTGGGTAAGTTGACACCTTCCGTGGCAACCAATGCAAAGCTTGTTACACAATGGTCCTGATGTTTGTGTTTGTTTTTTCACAGGAGACAGTGGTTACCCTTGCACGCCCTGGCTGCTCACTCCTTATTTGGCTCCCACACCAGGGCCACAAAGTGAGTATAATTCCACACTTACAGCCACCAGGCAGGTGGTGGAGCGCTGTATCGGCCTTTTAAAAGGCCGATTCAGATGCCTCCACCACTCTGGTGGCGAGCTCATGTATTTGCCGGATATGGATTCAAAAATTGTGGTCCTGTGTGGGATATTTCACAACATTGCCATAAGGAGTGGTGTCCCAATGCAGCCAGAGGATGCCTTGCCTGAGGATGGCTCCCCCGAGGTTGGTCGGAGGTCAGTATGTGGGGGGGCCATACGCGATGATGTGGTGGCCAGATATTTCAGGTAATTATTGTCAAACATTTACTTAATTGACACAATGTCGACATGTCCGATTGTAATGTGCCTTTTTTATTTTTTTTATTTTTTATTTTTTTCTTGTCTTCCTTTACAAACCTCTAAAAAACGATGCCTACTACCTGATCCACTAAATTGTGTACATGTGGCCACATTGGATCCAACTTTGGAATCAATTATTTCATCGCCTCATTTGTGGATTTATGTTGGCCTGCTACTTATTTCATCAGTTCTTGATTGTTTCTTTTGTTGTTTGCTTTTGGTGTTGGTTGTTTGAATTGGCTGTGTGAATTGCTTGTCACAATTCACTTTCTGTATGTGTTTGGTGTGTATTAAATTTTTGTTTGCCGTTAAAAAGACTGTTTTTTTCAAAATTAGAATCACGTGTAACCTGGCACAAAAAATTCCACCTTACGTAATGCCTAATCCTGTAATGTGTGAAATGTTTAAGTCTTTGAACAAGCTTTGTGGCTTTCAAAAAACATCAAAGGTATTATGTTGAATCAGTAGGTTTTCCAAACTAGGCCTAAGCAGGTTTATTTTTCAATTTACATTACCCACCCAAAGAAAAACCAGAAAATGTTTGAATTTCTAATAACCTATTGGTATGGTGAGGTGTTTAATGTGGCAGTTTACATACTTACTAGCGCTTTGTACAATGTAATTTACCTTACTTTAAAGAACATGATCAAATAGTCGACTTATGGAAGGTTAAACAATGTAATTGTTTCAGACAAGGAATGAGACTTGTTAAAATCCAACGAAATTTTAATTTCAAACAAAGTTTTTGAAAAAAACAAACAAGCACAAAAAAAAAAATCAGCTCCGAAGGGCCACCGCCATGTGGTCAAGGACCACTTACATCTGGATAACGTGCCCACGCAAGGCGGTCAATCCCTCCTGCATAGAATGCAGCCGCCTCTGGTCCTCTGTTGGAAAAAACAAAAATGAAACTTAATAAAATGACACCTTACATTATAAGTTTACAAAAAAAACTAAACACATAAATCTAGGTTAAACAAAGATCCAGTTGTGATGAAAAAAACAAAGTACTGGCAAATGCAAAGATGGTATAAATACTAAATTACAAATGAACACACAAAAAGGCGACCATAAAAAGGTCGAAGTACCCTTGTTAGGGTAAACAATAACTACCCAAGTATGAGTGTTTGGACATGTGTGATATGTATCAGTGGTAAAAATCCAAGACATTGTCTATCAAATTAAAAATGTCTCCACTAAAAAAAAAAATTTTTTTTAAAGGGAAACATACCGGTCATTGGGATTTGGGTGTTTGAAGGCCCTCCATCCTGAGGGTGAAGAAAAGAGAAGGGGGGGTGGAGTGGAGGGTGAAGAAAAGAGAGGGGGGGGGGTGGAGTGGAGGGTGAAGAAAAGAGAGGGGGGGGGTGGAGTAGAGGGTGAATTTTGGTGGTGGGGTAAATTTCCAGAGGGAGGGGCCTCAGGTAGTGGCCGGTCAGGGGTGGAGGGGGAATTGGGGGAAGGTTGGGGAGTTGTTGCTGTGCTGGGAGTCGGACTCTGGGGACGAGCCCGGCGTCTGTTACTGCGGCGAGGCCGGCTTCTGCTTTCAGCCCCTAAATGAGGTTTGAAAAATGTTTAGTCTTTTTTTTGGGGGGTGGGGTTTGGCCACAAATTAACAACTCCACAAATGTTAGAACATTAAAAAAATGGAAAACATGCACACGCTGGCCTGTCAAAAAACTACCAAAAGGGCTATACTGAAAACATGCACGCGCAGATAGGACCACAATAAACAAACAGGGCTATACTGAAAACATGCACACGCAGATAGGGCCGCAAAAAAAGCCCAGAAAATAACCAAACAAATACTTACTTTCAGCTATACGCAGCCGAAAACAGGCCAGCAAGCGTGGCGTGCGGCAGCGCAGATCCGACCACCTGCGCTGTAGCTGCCCGATATTTCGGCGTGAGGCGAAGGAGCGCAGGCAGTGGCGAACCTCCGCATAGGCGGAACGCTTCTGGCGGTTGCTGATGGGGGGAGGCTGGCTGGTGATCCGCCGGTCCATCACCTCCGTTAGCACCACGGAGGCTCTCATGATGGCAAAGTTTTTTTTTACACCAAACAGTTTTAATAAAGGCCAGAGAAAAAATTTGATTGGCTAATGTACTTGGTAAATTAACAGGAACCATTCTATTGGTTAGTGTATGAGTCATGTGTCCTCCAGCCTAAAAAATATAACGTGAGTTATGATAGGCTTGATGCAGTGACATTCGTAAGCTAATTTAAATAAAGAAATGAAGAAACTAAAATATGCCTAACACAAACACATGAAAACAATAGGATCATTGGTTACAACATGTATTTTTTAGAAAGTAAAACATTGGTGAAACCGTACGTATTCTGCGGGAAAAATGACACACACGGACAAGAATAAAGTTTATTGAAAATGGAAAAAAAACCGGATGGCAAACATGTGAAGAGCAATTAAGCTAATTAATATATTGATTGGCATGAAACGATTAAAGTATGTATGCAGAATGAACGAGCAGGTAATCGAAATCTGACAGGCTCACTTCCGGTTTGGACTTGTGCGAGCGTTCCCTGCAACCAAATTTGGAGATGGACGGTCGCAATTTTGCTCGTTCGTTAGCAAGAGGAGGGGTTTGGGAGACTTTGGGGCGGAAGATTAGCTACGAGCGAACTTACGAGCGAGCGCTTGAATTTACATTTTCTCGCTCATTCGTCGAACGAGCGATCATCCACTTGCGTCCGCCTCTGAATCGGGCCCATTGTGTTTAGGAAATATAGGCACACTTATGAGACTGAAGATAGAGTAGTATGGCTCAAAAGAAATTGCCAGTCAGAAATTATGGGCGACCAAACTTTTTTTTTTTAGAAATATAAATGAAAGGAGAAATCCAAAAGAGAGATTAATAAGAATAAAGATGGAGACAGAAATTCTTGTGGAAAGAGACAAGTGTTTGCAGGATCATCTAGGTAAGTTTGTTTAGTGCTTACAGTGGAAGGTGGAGAGGTGCCTCAGTTATGTGTCAGGCTTATAGATGCCTAGAAAGAAGGCATGAGTCTATTTACAGCAGGGAGAGTATCCTGACGGAACTCTTAATACTGAAAGTAGACAAATCAATGGGGCCAGAAGCAATGCATCCAAGAATATGAAATTAGGATGCGGTTTCTGCTATCAACTGAGTTATTGAACCAGTTGCTATAAACAACTAGTCCTACTTCACAAAAGTGGAAGCGGAAAAGAGGCCTGCAACTACAGGCCAGCAAAACTGATCTTGGTAGTAGAGACATTAATTAAAACACTGATACAAGAATGGAATATAGAACATCTTATGATGGCTGTCTATCAAATATAGCAAGGAATATAACAAGGCATAGGAAGATTGCATACTACAGAGGAAGAGGAGTATTGGAATAATAGGATATGCAATAATAGTGTGGCAGGTTAAGAGAAAAGAGAAATATTTACATGGCTAAGGAGTCTATTCATTATCACTTAATTTCTACAAAAGCAGGTGAAAATGAACTTTATCACCTGCTTTTGTAGAAATTTAATTTTGGGACCATTCATAAAGAAGGTAATGCAGGAGATATCACAGATAACTCCTGCTCATCTTTCATTTCTGATGTGGCCGCTGTTCCCATACACTACTATGCGGACAGAATTCGTCAAGCTCCGAAAGTACAATATTTTCAGAGCTTGACTGCGGGAGCATTTGCCATCTGCACAAAGCCCCTTCCGCCGGGGCTTTGTGTGCCTGTGTGAACTCAGGGTCATGCAAGCACACTAACACAGCCAAGTCAGACTCAGCAGTGCTAATTTTCACTGCTCTGAAAGGACGTTCAGATCAGCTGTCTCCGCGCCAGAGTAAGAATGGTAAATATCTGCATCCGCTCGGACCCCGATAATTAACATAATGAATAGACCCATTAAAGAAGTAAATACTAACCTTGGTCCTCAAGCTTTGTCACCCGGTGCAAGGCATTAATTTAGTGCCCCCCTCTCTGATGCGCAGTCCAGCTCCCTTGTGAGCGCATTTTGGGGGTGGGGCTGCACATCATGGGCCTGATTCATCAGTGTTTGGGAATCTGTGCAGGAGCACGACCTGTTCTGTGCATGTGCAGAACAGGTCTGCGAGACCACTCGTAAAGTGACAGCGGAGGCGTGTCAACGTTGTTGGGGGGTAGGGAAGAGGCTAGGATCTCCGTCAGCAGATGGAGATTTCCTGGCCTCTTCCTCTAAACTGCGGCGGCCGGCTGCATGACCCCATGGGTTACTGTAACCGGCCAATGTTACACAGTTTATCCGATGCTGCGTGGGACAATGCAGCTTGATGCCTACTGCCTCATTACCATATCTACAAGGATCACAATTGCAAAGCTACCTGGGGGGGAGCTCAGTGGTAAAGTCTAGGACGGGAGCTGCGGCCCATGCTTGATAAGGACTCAGAGTAGTTTAGTTATATTGGCGCCGCCGCGTCAGTGCCCATCTTTCTGCACCCAGTATTCTGTGGGCTCCAGCAGCAGAACCACCCGCCCCTGGGCCTCCAAAGACTATTCAAGTGCTAAACACTACGTCTATTAGGCACATTATTGACAGCTATAGTGGGACTATCTGGAGTGAGAATACCTCCATCCCTACTATCTCCGCTAGATGTGGATACAGACTTTTAGTGTGCAGGAACAAAACAGCATATCTCTGCACGCCCTCTCTGTATAAAGAATTGAATTATTTGGATACTGGGCCTGATTCAGGCCCGCTCGCGAGCGCTGAGCGCTCACAAGCGGGTCGATGTTGGCCAAGTGCACATGCGCACGACGGAGGCGGCTCCTTCGTGCGCATGCGCAAGACCCGAATAACGACGGCCAAGCGTCGTAATGGGTCTCGCACCAAAGGGGGCGTGCTGTCGATGGTGATTGACAGCACGCCCCCTTTGGTGAGCGTGCCGGGGGTGTGGCTGCCCAGACGGAGGCGTTCCCATGGGAACGCCTACCGTCTGGGGCCGGCCCCACTGACATCACTAGTGATGTCAGTGGGAGTGGTTTTGGCTCTGATAGAGGGTCTCATCGCAAGCCCGATGGTCGCGATGGTCTTGACCATCGCGACCATAATTTTGGCCGCTCACTATAGCTGTGGGTGGTCACCCACAGCTATGCGAGCAGAGGGCCAACCCTGATTCAGAGCGAGCGCTCTGTCAGAGCATCCGGCTCTGAATCAGGGCCACTGTGCACCATTCCCAGGAAATAACATTGAACAGCTCTGTGTCATTGGAGTCTGTACTTTGCACTTTCATGTGTACATAACATTTTTATGTTTCCAAAGCCATCAAGTCAGGCATTTTTTAAAAAAGGTTTTTATTGAGAATTCTCAGTTTTGTATTAGACACATTTGATGCACATTTTATTTGTATTCCATTTATACTGTATGTATTTAAGATTGCCTGTTTAATTATTGAGAGCGTAATAAATTATATACGTGATATTAAACTCAGGTGTTTTGGAGCCACATCTAATATATTATCACAGTCTGATCTAATTAAGGGGGATCCCCTGTCCATTAGAAAAGGCAGCCGCACGCACACATAGCTTAGTACTCTAATATATAGGGTAGTGCAGTCTGATTCTCTTCTTTATATCCACATTTATACAGTAGCTACAACTATATCAATATACAGATATATCGAGGGCCAGATTAATGTCTGTGTGGGTCGCTATCAAATTGTGAAAAAAAACATTATATATATATATATATATATATATATATATATATATATATATATTTTACAAATACACATACACACAAACTGGGTGAATATTGCAATATATATATATATATATATATATATATATATATATTAGGGGTGTGCACCGGCCACTTTTCGTGTTTTGTGTTTTGGTTTTGGATCTGGATCTTTCTTCGTGTTTTGGATCTGGATTGGTTTTGCCAAAACCACCCTTCCGTGTTTTGGGTTCTGGGTTTTGTGTTTTGGATCTGTATTTTTTTGAAAAAAAGCATAAAAACAGCTAAAATCACAGAATTTGTAGGTTTTTCTGCTCCTATGCTATTATTAACCTCAATAACCTTAATTTCCACTCATTTCCAGTCTATTCTGAATACCTCACACCTCACAATAGTGTTTTTATGTCCAAAAGGTTGCACCGAGGTAGCTGGATGACTATGCTAAGCGACACGAGTGGGCGGCACAAACACGTGACCCATCTAGGCGTGAAACTGCAGTGGCAGACAGGATGGCATTGAAAAACTAGGCCCCAAACTGTACATAATGCAAAGAAAAAAAAGAGGTGCAAGATGGAATTGTCCTTGGGCCCTCCCACCCACCCTTATGTTGTATAAACAGGACATGCACACTTTAACAAACCAATCATTTCAGCGCCAGGGTCTGCCACACAACTGTGGCTGAAATGATTGGTTCGTTTGGGCCCCCACAAAACAAGCTGGCAATTAATCTGTCCCTGCACAAACTGGCTCTACGGAGGCAAGAAGTCGTCCTCATCCTCCTCATCCACAGATTCCTCACCCTCTTCAGTGTTATGTACATCCTCATCCTCACAGAGTATTAATTCGTCCCTGCTGGAACCACAGGTCCCTCTGTACGTTCTGGAGGCTGGTCTCCCTGGAAGAGTTGATCATTCATTTTATGAACATCATCTTCTCCACATTTTGTGGAAGCAACCTCCTACGCCTTTCGCTAACAAGGTTCCCGGCTGCACTAAACACTCTTTCGGAGTACACACTGGAGGGGGGGCAACTCAGGTAAAATAGAGCCAGTTTGTACAGGGACCTCCAAATTGCTTCTTTTTCCTGCCAGTACAGGTACGGACTGTCTGACATGCCTACTTGAATGCTGTCACCGATGTAATCCTTTAACAGACAGACGCACGCTTGTCGCTGCTGCTTTGAGGATTCAAGTGCGGCTACAGCCCACACAATTCACAAAGACAGAAAAAAAAAAAGAATATTTTTATTGTTTGTGGAGCACACTTTGAGGGTTACACCACCCTCTAACAGACAGACGCACGCTTGTCGCTGCTGCTTTGAGGATGCAAGTGCGGCTACAGCCCACACAATTCACAAAGACAGAAAAAAGAAGAAGAATATTTTTATTCTTTGTGTAGCACACTTTGAGGGTGTCACCACCCTTTAACAGACAGACGCACGCTTGTCGCTGCTGCTTTAAGGATGCAGGTGCGGCTACAGCCCACACATTTCACAAAGACCGAAAAAAAAAGAACAATATTTTAATTGTTTGTGTAGCACACTTTGAGGGTGTCACCACCCTTTAACAGACAGACGCACGCTTGTCGCTGCTGCTTTAAGGATGCAGGTGCGGCTACAGCCCACACAATTCACAAAGACAGAAAAAAGAAGAATATTTTTATTGTTTGTGTAGCACACTTTGAGGGTGTCACCACCCTTTAACAGACAGACGCACGCTTGTCGCTGCTGCTTTGAGGATGCAAGTGCGGCTACATCGCACACAAGTTACAAACACATAAAAAAAATAGTTTTTTATTTTTTGGAGCACTTTGAGAGTTACACCACCCTTTAACAGACAGACGCACGCTTGTCACTGCTGCTTTAAGGATGCAGGTGCGGCTACAGCCCACACATTTCACAAAGACCGAAAAAAAAGAACAATATTTTAATTGTTTGTGTAGAACACTTTGAGGGTGTCACCACCCTTTAACAGACAGACGCACGCTTGTCGCTGCTGCTTTAAGGATGCAGGTGCGGCTACAGCCCACACAATTCACAAAGACAGAAAAAAGAAGAAGAATATTTTTATTGTTTGTGGAGCACACTTTGAGGGTGTCACCACCCTTTAACAGACAGACGCACGCTTGTCGCTGCTGCTTTGAGGATGCAAGTGTGGCTACATCGCACACAAGTCACAAACACATTAAAAAAATAGTTTTTTATTTTTTGGAGCACTTTGAGAGTTACACCACCCTTTAACAGACAGACGCACGCTTGTCGCTGCTGCTTTAAGGATGCAGGTGCGGCTACAGCCCACACATTTCACAAAGACCGAAAAAAAAAGAAGAATATTTTTATTGTTTGTGTAGCACACTTTGAGGGTGTCACCACCCTTTAACAGACAGACGCACGCTTGTCGCTGCTGCTTTAAGGATGCAGGTGCGGCTACAGCCCACACATTTCACAAAGACAGAAAAAAAAAGAACAATATTTTAATTGTTTGTGTAGCACACTTTGAGGGTGTCACCACCCTTTAACAGACAGACGCACGCTTGTCGCTGCTGCTTTGAGGATGCAGGTGGAATCTAGACGGGATTTGGAACCGAGGACACACTACCTCCATCAATTGTCTAAATCCCACTGCACTAATGTCGGATACCGGACGCACGTCTAACACCAACATAGCAGTCAAGGCCTCAGTTATACGTTTTGCTTCAGGATGACTGCTGTCGTACTTCATCCTCATCGCTAGGGACTGTTGGAGGGTCAATTGTTTAGTAAAAGTAGTGATGTTCCTACTTCCTCTCTGGGATGATGAACAACTCCCAGCAGCAGCAACAGCACTAGTAGGAAGTGGTTCTTGATCTTTCCCTATTTTATTTTTATCAGAGAAAGTTTGGTCCTCCATTTATGTTATATTGATATATATACGTACGGCTAAAGCGCACACAAACACAGAAAATATTTTTTTATTTTTGCTGGAGAGTAGTGCACTTTGTGGGTTACACCACCCTTTAAGAAATGAGCCAGCCGGCTCTTTACTTATGGGACACAGGCGCACGCTTGGCGCTGCTCCTTTGTTGATGCACGTGCAGCCACAGTGCACACAAGTCACAAACACAGAAAATATATATTTTTTTGGTTTGGAGTGTACTTTGGGGGTTACAGAACCCTTTAACGGTCAAGCCAGCCGGCCCTTTACTTATGACACAGGCGCACGCTTGGCACTACTTTGTTGATGCACGTGCGGCTACTGCGCACACAATTCACAAACACAGTAAAATAATTTTTTTTTTGGTTTGGACTGGAGTGTACTTTCGGGGGTTACAGCACCCATTAACGGTCAAGCCAGCCGGCCCTTTACTTATAACACAGGCGCACACTTGGCACTACTTTGTTGATGCACGTGCGGCTACTGCGCACACAATTCACAAACACAGAAAATAATTTTTTTTCGGTTTGGACTGGAGTGTACTTTGGGGGTTACAGCACCCTTTAACGGTCAAGCCAGCCGGCCCTTTACTTATGACACAGGCGCACGCTTGGCACTACTTTGTTGATGCACGTGCGGCTACTGCGCACACAATTCACAAACACAGAAAATAATTTTTTTTTTGGTTTGGACTGGAGTGTACTTTCGGGGGTTACAGCACCCTTTAACGGTCAAGCCAGCCGGCCCTTTACTTATGACACAGGCGCACGCTTGGCACTACTTTGTTGATGCACGTGCGGCTACTGCGCACACAATTCACAAACACAGAAAATAATTTTTTTTTTGGTTTGGACTGGAGTGTACTTTGGGGGTTACAGCACCCTTTAACGGTCAAGCCAGCCGGCCCTTTACTTAAGACACAGGCGCACGCTTGGCACTACTTTGTTGATGCACGTGCGGCTACTGCGCACACAATTCACAAACACAGAAAATAATTTTTTTTTTGGTTTGGACTGGAGTGTACTTTCGGGGGTTACAGCACCCTTAACGGTCAAGCCAGCCGGCCCTTTACTTATGACACAGGCGCACGCTTGGCACTACTTTGTTGATGCACGTGCGGCTACTGCGCACACAATTCACAAACACAGAAAATAATTTTTTTTTTGGTTTGGACTGGAGTGTACTTTCGGGGGTTACAGCACCCTTAACGGTCAAGCCAGCCGGCCCTTTACTTATGACACAGGCGCACGCTTGGCACTACTTTGTTGATGCACGTGCGGCTACTGCGCACACAATTCACAAACACAGAAAATAATTTTTTTTTTGGTTTGGACTGGAGTGTACTTTCGGGGGTTACAGCACCCTTAATGGTCAAGCCAGCCGGCCCTTTACTTATGACACAGGCGCACGCTTGGCACTACTTTGTTGATGCACGTGCGGCTACTGCGCACACAATTCACAAACACAGAAAATAATTTTTTTTTGGTTTGGACTGGAGTGTACTTTCGGGGGTTACAGCACCCTTTAACGGTCAAGCCAGCCGGGCCTTTACTTATGACACAGGCGCACGCTTGGCACTACTTTGTTGATGCACGTGCGGCTACTGCGCACACAATTCACAAACACAGAAAATACATTTTTCTTTGGTTTGGACTGGAGTGTACTTTGGGGGTTACAGCACCCTTTAACGGTCAAGCCAGCTGGCCCTTTACTTATGACACAGGCGCACGCTTGGCACTACTTTGTTGATGCACATGCGGCTACTGCGCACACAATTCACAAACACAGAAAATAATTTTTTTTTTGGTTTGGACTGGAGTGTACTTTGGGGGTTACAGCACCCTTTAACGGTCAAGCCTGCCGGCCCTTTACTTATGACACAGGCGCATGCTTGGCACTACTTTGTTGATGCACGTGCGGCTACTGCGCACACAATTCACAAACACAGAAAATAATTTTTTTTTTGGTTTGGACTGGAGTGTACTTTCGGGGGTTACAGCACCCTTAATGGTCAAGCCAGCCGGCCCTTTACTTATGACACAGGCGCACGCTTGGCACTACTTTGTTGATGCACGTGCGGCTACTGCGCACACAATTCACAAACACAGAAAATAATTTTTTTTTTGGTTTGGACTGGAGTGTACTTTCGGGGGTTACAGCACCCTTAACGGTCAAGCCAGCCGGCCCTTTACTTATGACACAGGCGCACGCTTGGCACTACTTTGTTGATGCACGTGCGGCTACTGCGCACACAATTCACAAACACAGAAAATTATTTTTTTTTTGGTTTGGACTGGAGTGTACTTTCGGGGGTTACAGCACCCTTAACCGTCAAGCCAGCCGGCCCTTTACTTATGACACAGGCGCACGCTTGGCACTACTTTGTTGATGCACGTGCGGCTACTGCGCACACAATTCACAAACACAGAAAATAATTTTTTTTTTGGTTTGGACTGGAGTGTACTTTCGGGGGTTACAGCACCCTTAACGGTCAAGCCAGCCGGCCCTTTACTTATGACACAGGCGCACGCTTGGCACTACTTTGTTGATGCACGTGCGGCTACTGCGCACACAATTCACAAACACAGAAAATAATTTTTTTTTGGTTTGGACTGGAGTGTACTTTCGGGGGTTACAGCACCCTTTAACGGTCAAGCCAGCCGGCCCTTTACTTATGACACAGGCGCACGCTTGGCACTACTTTGTTGATGCACGTGCGGCTACTGCGCACACAATTCACAAACACAGAAAATATATTATTTTTTTAGCACTTGGGGGAGCACCCCTGATGGACAGAGCACCCCCTGGACAACACTACAGCACCTCTTTAGGACTGGGACACTGCACAGGACTTTGGAGTGGACACAGCCCCTATGGAGAACTGACTGCACAACACAGTCCAGCCAGCCCCTATGGACTTTGAAGTAGTGGACACAGCCCCTATTAACAACAGCAGCACAGCACAACACAGCCAGCCCCTATGGACTTTGAAGTAGTGAACAACAGCAGCACTACACTACACTACACTACACAGCCCTAACTCCCACCCTCCCTCTTCACTGTCCACAGCCGAGTGAGAAAATGGCGCCGACGTGGGTACCTTATATAGGATCCAAAACCCGCGAGACTCGGAAGGCGGGATGATGACGTTTTGCCTCGATTTCAGATCCGAGTCAGGCGGGAAAAGTCGAGCCTGATTCGGATCGGACTCGGATCGGGGGGGCTCGGGGGATTTCGGATTTCAGAAATCCGAACCCGCTCACCCCTAATATATATATTAGGGGTGTGCACCGGCCACTTTTCGTGTTTTGTGTTTTGGTTTTGGATCTGGATCTTTCTTCGTGTTTTGGATCTGGATTGGTTTTGCCAAAACCACCCTTCCGTGTTTTGGGTTCTGGGTTTTGTGTTTTGGATCTGGATTTTTTCTTAAAAAAAAAAACAAAACGCTAAAATCACATAAAATGGGCCTTTTTTTGTTCCTACGCTATTAATAACCCCAATAACATTAATTTCCACTCATTTCCACTCTATTCTGAACACTGAACACCTCACAATATTGTTTTTAGGCCAAAAGGTTGCACCGAGGTAGCTGGATGACTATGCTAAGCGACACAAGTGGGCGGCACAAACACGTGGCCCATCTAGGAGTGGCACTGCAGTGGCAGACAGGAAGCCAATCAGCGTTATGGTGCCCATTTGCATGTAGCACGAACCCGGGAGATCCGTGCTACATGCATCTGTGTGATTGGCACAGAGCAATGACAGGTCCGTGAGACCCGTCTGTGCTGCTGTGGTAAAAAAAAAAAAAAAAAACCTGTGTAAAAAAAGAAAAAAATGGCGTGCACCCCCCCAAAAAAGAGCAACCAGCCCCGGGCATTAGTAACCCAGTGCTGGGTGTGCTTAAATACAGGGGACAAACGACGTAGGGGTCCCCTGTACTTAAGCACAACCAGCACCGGGCTAGTCAGAACCAGCGCTGGTTGCCAAAATACGGGGGACAAACGACGTAGGGGTCCCCCGTATTCTGCGCAACCAGCTCTGGGCTCTGATCCGGTCCTGGTTCTGGAAATACAGGGGACAAAAAATTAGTAGGGTTCCCCTGTATGTTCCAGAACCAGCACTGGACTTTTTCTAGCGGGGGGCTGATGCCACAGCCAGGGGAGCCCTTTCACCGGGTCCCCCAGCCGCAGCATCAGCCCTGACCGCTAGTCAGCCCAGGCCGGGGATCCCTGGAGAGCTGGAGACCCCCCAATAAAGGGGTCACCCTCTCCAGGGCACCCCAGGCCCAGGCTGATAGCCCGGGGCTATCCCCGCCACCCCTGGTGGCGGTGGGTGGCAGGTTGATTTTGTGGTGTGGTGTAAATAAAGAATATCAAACATTGTCTTTACAAGTAGAACTGCAAGTCCCAGCTAGCCTGCCCCGCATGCTGGTACTTGGAGAACCACAAGTACCAGCATGCAGGGCATTAAGGGCCCACTAGTACCTGTAGTTCACCTGTAAAAAAATGTTTAAAAAAACACAGGACACACACACCGTGACAGTATAAGTTTATTAAACATACATACACACACACACACACATGTACACATACTCACCTATGTAACCTGTAGCATCGGTCCACTTGTCCGGTAAAGTATCCCTAGGGGACCTGTGAAAAAAAACATACTCACCATCTCCTATGCGAGGTTCTGTCCTCTTCGTTCCAAAGTAGGCATCCCCGAACTTGGCAAAAAAAAAAAATGAAAACGCGATCCACAAACTTAGTACCGTTCTATAGAACGGTACTTCCCGAAAGAGAGCTTAGCGGCGGGGTATCACCATGGAAACCCCGCTGCTAAGCGTTCATTGGCTGAGAGAGGTCATCTCCCGTCTCTCAGCCAATGAACGGCTCCCTCCATTGTAGTCAATGGTGGGAACCGCAGGGTAAACTTTAATAACCTTGCGGCTCCCACCATTGACTACAATGGAGGGAGCCGTTCATTGGCTGAGAGAGACGGGAGATGGCCTCTCTCAGCCAATGAACGCTTAGCAGCGGGGCTTCCATGGTGATACCCCACCGCTAAGCTCTCATTCGGGAAGTGCCGTTCTATAGAACGGTACTAAGTTCGTGGATCGCGTTTTCGTTTTTTTTTTTTGCCAAGTCCGGGGATGCCTACTTTGGAACGAAGAGGACAGAACCTCGCATAGGAGATGGTGAGTATGTTTTTTTTCACAGGTCCCCTAGGGATACTTTACCGGACAAGTGGACCGATGCTACAGGTTACATAGGTGAGTATGTGTACATGTGTGTGTATGTGTATGTATGTTTAATAAACTTATACTGTCACGGTGTGTGTGTCCTGTGTTTTTTTTAAACATTTTTTTACAGGTGAACTACAGGTACTAGTGGGCCCTTAATGCCCTGCATGCTGGTACTTGTGGTTTTCCAAGTACCAACATGCGGGGCAGGCTTGCTGGGACTTGCAGTTCTACTTGTAAAGACAATGGCCCTCATTCAGAGCCGTACGCTCTGAGCAGAGCGCACGCTCTGAATGAGGGCCGGCCTCCATGAAAATGGAGCGTCCTCCTGGACGCTCGTATAGCTGTGGGTCACCACCCACAGGCTATACGAGCGTGCATTTTGATGGCCGCGATGGTCATGACCATCGCGACCATCGAAACTGCGAGCCGGAGCCTGCGGTTGAGGTTTTCAACCGCAAGCTCCGGAGTGATTTTGGCTCTATCAGAGCCAAAATCACTCCCACTGACATCACTAGTGTCAGTGATGTCAGTGGGCCGGCTTCTGACGGGAGGCGTTCCCGTGGGAACGCCCCGTCAGAGTGGCACGCCCCCGGCACGCCTACCAAAGGGGGCGTGCTGTCAAACAACATCGACAGCACGCCCCCTTTGATCAGACACAACGAGCGAAGGACTTTCCTTCGCTCGTCGCGTCTGGCGCATGCGCACGACGGAGCTCCCTCCGTCATGCGCATGCTCAGTCCAGAACATCGACCCACTTGCGAGCGGACAGCCGCTCGCGAGTGGGTCTGAATCAGGCCCTATGTTTGATATTCTTTATTTACACCACACCACACAATCAACCCGCCACCCACCGCCACCAGGGGTGGCGGGGATAGTCCCGGGCTATCAGCCTGGGCCTGGGGTGCCCTGGAGAGGGTGACCCCTTTATTGGGGGGGTCCCCAGCTCTCCATGGATCCCCGGCCTGGGCTGACTAGCGGTCAGGGCTGATGCTGCGGCTGGGGGGCCCGGTGAAAGGGCTCCCCTGGCTGTGGCATCAGCCCCCCGCTAGAAAAAGTCCAGTGCTGGTTCTGGAACATACAGGGGAACCCTACTCTTTTTTTTCCCCTGTATTTCCAGAACCAGGACCGGATCAGAGCCCAGAGCTGGTTGCGCAGAATACGGGGGACCCCTACGTCATTTGTCCCCCGTATTTTGGCAACCAGCTCTGGTTCTGACTAGCCCGGTGCTGGTTGTGCTTAAGTACAGGGGACCCCTACGTTGTTTGTCCCCTGTATTTAAGCACACCCAGCACTGGGTCACTAATGCCCGGAGCTGGTTGCTCTTTTTTTGGGGGGGGGCACGCCATTTTTTTCTTTTTTTTTACACAGGTTTTTTTTTTTTTTTTTACCACAGCAGCACAGACGGGTCTCACGGACCTGTCAGTGCTCTGTGTCAATGACACAGATGCAAGTAGCACGGATCTCCTGGTCCGTGCGTGCATCTGTGTCATTGAAATACACAGACGGGTCTCACTGACCCATCTGTGCTCTGTATCACTGTCAATCACACAGATGCATGTAGCACGGATCTCACGAGTCCGTGCTACATGCAAATGAGCACCATAATGCTGATTGGCTGAGAGCCATGACAGACGGCTCTGTCAGCCAATCAGCACTTTGCCCATTAAAGGCAAAGGCATTTTTTTTAAAATGGCCGCTCGAGGCAATACCTCGAGATCCGACAGCAGATCTCGAGGTTTTGCCTCGGGAGAGGGATCCGGGGCAGACAGGGAGATCCGAGCTTGGGCTCGGATCGCCCCAGATCCCCGAAGTTCGGGTGGGTTTGGTTCTCAGGGAACCGAACCCGCTCATCCCTAATATATATATATATTTACCCACATGAATCCATAAATATATTTCCTCAAATGTGTTTGGGAGAGAGGGGCATACATATAAGGGGCGCCAAAATCTATATTCACCTACCAAAAAATGTAGGCTTGGCCTGGCCCCGTCTATGAGTCTATGATGGTGGGAGGACTGCGCATGTGAAGAATGGGGCCTGCGTCAGCGCAAGCAGTGCTCCCTAAGCCACAGCCTGAATGACAGGGTGCGGGGAGGGGGCGACCACGGGGTTCATTTTATAGGCATGCTGAGGCCAGGGCCTGCATCTTCCAATGCAGAATTCCTGGCCCCTGCAGAGTAGTTTCGATGGCCATTCTGAGTAAGCATAGGGTTAGACCATCGCGACGATATTGTATCTATGGGCACAGCAATCTGACCTGTGAGGCATCTCCAGCAGCAGCATCATATTTTTGCATCACTTGCAGTCTCCTCTGCCTATGAGGGGGGTAGGGGGGGTGATCATCCTGAGCTCACAGTGTCCCTCTCCCCAGCGTGCAAATTTTTTTTAAGGGGGCGTGGCCACACTTCACACGATTAGGCCACGCCCCTTCACCCGGGCCTGGGCAGGAATTGAGGCATTACAGAGAGATTGCTGGATTGGTATCTAACAGTATATTAGTTTCGGAAGGGTGGATCTATCTGCCATCTCGTCACTCTCTAATCTCCCCCAGCTTCTCCAGTGTGTGTGTTTGCTTTTTAGGTGATCCCATTGTGTGGGCCAGATAAGTGCACAGTTTATCATAACTGCTTTCACAATTTGCCTCTTTGTCTGTTTATAGAAATACAGTTTAAAAAAAAAAAAGAAAAAGTAGTTTTGCAGAAGGTTAAAAACAGACTTTGTATGTCACATATTTACCAATTAGGAACATCGCCATCTCATAAGAATGTGACTTGTGGTTTAATAATATGACAAAATTAATTCATAATCAAAACTGCTCTTGACAGAAGCCTCTCTCCCAACCCTGTTTTATGCACTTTCCTCAGGCAGGGCATGTGCAGTATGGGTCTGCGGTGCTGGACGGAGTTCGGCAGCAGTCTGTCAGTGATTGACAGTCTGCTGCCGTTTCGGGGCAGAGAGGGGGCGGCAACAGTGAGGGAAGGATGGGTGGGGGGGGTGGAGGCTAGAATCCCTGACGGTGACTTCCTGGCCTTTTTTATGCATCTGCGGCGACCGGCTTGCATGACCCCATAGTCACTCAGTAGGCCAATGGGATCGCAGATGATCAGATGCTGCATCCTTGGACACAGCTTGGATGAGTAATGCATGCAGGAGGCAGAAGGCCTCCTGCTGCATTACCATAATAGTGCTATTGCAGCTTCTACAATGTTAACAGCTGTGATAGCAACTACATCCGCAGCTGAATCAGGCCCTTTGGCCCAAATTAAATAGCCTGTGAGTTGCGAGCAGTGACAAGGTTTTGAGGATGTACACTCTAGATTTAAAGTGGCAATTGTTTTCTAAAACCAGCCTGGTTTGCCTGTAAAAATTTGCCTCTTTATATTTCACGGTTACACTGGCAAACGCAGGATTTCTAGAGGGGGGTTTCCAAGTGCTTGATTTTAAAGCAAGTGTGGTTAGTCCATGAAAGCATATCAGCTCTTAACCAGCCAGAATAGACATCGTATAGTGTAAATAATAATTCCAAAATATACAGGACCAGTGATCATAGTATGCCATTATATGCAGCAGTAGGATCATCTTGACTGAGTTGAATGTTTTTATTTCAGATGTGGGAACAATTCCAGATCATTTGAGCAAGTTCAGGAGTCTGGGGGAGCATCAAAAGAACCTAGCACTGCCCTGGACATTTATGTACAGATTGGTTTCCTTATATTCTGTATTATTATACAGTATTAATAATTGACCCTATAGATGGTCTATATCAGTGGACTTCTAACAGTGCCTGAATTCCAGATCTCCTAGTTGGTATATTCACTACTGGCTGACACATTTTAAAAGATCAACAGGCGGTGCTAATTATTTATTTATTTGTAACACTGAGGGGATCTTAAAAACTTTAGTATTATATGCTATTTCTATTGGGGTCATCATGATGTGGTCTGGGGAGGGGGTTTCCAGGCAACCGGAAACCCCCTCTGCGTTTGCCTATGGGTTACATCACTGGAATCTCGCCACTGCTGTCAGCTCTCAGGCTATTACATTTGGGCCATTGTTATAACAAGTTCTTACAGTGTACGAGTACATAAAATATAGTAATCAAACATGAGCAGTTTATACAAATGCATGATTTTATTTTTTTATGGAGGTCATATTTGAGAATCGTCTTGTAGCTATCGGTTTCAGATCAAATCAAAAAGATATAGACATCGTTCAATTTGCATATTTTTTCTTATGTTTTCTTATTTTGCTTCTTTTCTTGCATAACTTCCTATGTCTAATGATGATCACAATAAAAAAAATAATGTGTAGGTTTAGCAAGACTAAATAAGCGAATGGACCTCAAAAGTTCACCAGATATGAATGAATGATTAATCAATGGATCTATGTGTACCTTTAGCTACACGGGTAACTTTACCACTAAGGAGTGAGTTGTACGGTTTGATTACTTGGGCACAGCTTTACTTTCCTCTATAATCTTGTGAGTGACCCTGAAATTGACCATTTGTAGTAGTATGTATATCTACTTTTCCTAGTTAAATATGTTAATTATAACAACAAAGAGTATCACATTAATCCTGACTTAATTTGTTATGTGACCTTATCCCCTTTTTCATATAGAATGGGTGCTACAATACATAGCATACTTGTTTCAGCAAACCCAAGTAGACCGATGTGCCAGGCCCACCTTTAACAAATGTAAGAACAGACGTCCCTCCCTCCTGGAAGTATCACTCAGTGGAAGGAAAATGTCAATGTTTCCATATATGTTCTGCTACTGAGGTACATGCAAGCACATCACTCATGGCTTAGACCTTGGTGTAGTACAATAGCATCATGTTATGTTTATATTAATGCAATGTTCTTATGGTATACACTATATTGTTTGCAGAATATTATTGAAAAGTAAAAGTAAAAAAGGAATAGAAAATAATAATTGGATTCAGTATGCACATATGGGGCAGATGCAACTGTGACAATATTAAGGATTATGATTACAGATACTTCACTTGCAACTATGCAGGAGGAACCATCATAAACTCATCTGTGGTTCATGTATCTAACCAACCATTGTGTCACACAAAGACTGTTCTCATCTGTGCGTAAGCGGACTCCATGCCCCATGGCTGTTTTCCATCTTGCACTTCTGGAAATATATGTTTGTTTCTATAGTATGCATTGTTAGAGTTCAAGCAACTTCAGGTACAGTCTCTTGGCTACTTTCTCTGGTTCCCTCCATCTCCAGCTCTGTAGCCTCATAGAGTGTTATATCGCTGTCATCCCCACTGTCCAACCTTGGCCAACTGCAACACTTTTGCTCTCTATCAGGAACATCCATAACACCTTCCTTTACTGCTCTCTCTCCCATGTTCAGCTTCACATCAGAGCTGTAGCATCTCTCACTTACCTCCCTGTGCCGGAGCCGGTCTCCCAATTGTGGTAAGGATGAAATACATGGGTCTGAGTGAATGCTCATTAGTGACACAGACAGGTCGTTAATGGGAGGACACAATAGCTGTGCTCTAATTAATATATTTCTCCTGTTATCCAGCTCCCCAGAACTGTCATTCCATGTATTCTGGGCTTGCACTTTTACTCCATTGTTAGCAGATAACGACATATCAGCATGTGTCTGTGTGACAACACTGGTTTGGAGAAGCCTCCTGGTCTCCATGTCCCTGTTTTCATACAGCAATGTGTTAGCGCATATGAATACAAATAGACCAAAACCCATTATAACTGGACCAATCAGCTTCAGTCTCTCTACAGAAAGTCGGGGCTGAGGTGGAGCCATCGATGGCAAATGGTTGCTAGATTTGTGAGGCCAGTAGCCAATCACAGCTACTGTTAGACCTATTAGGACAATAAAAACCCCTACAAATACAAATGCTCCAGGCAGCGATCGAAGACGAAGTTGCCCTTTAGGGGTTGTATCAGAGGGTGGAGGGGAAGAGTGGCTTCTCCTAAACAGACCCAGGAAGCGGGGAAAGAGGCTAACATCCAGGCGATGAGCAGTTAAGCGCTTCATTACACAAGAGAGCTCTGTGGAGATTAACAAACAAAAAATATTTATATTACATATGCACTCAGGAGATACCTAGACTTGTAAATATAGATAAATAAATATATATAAATTATTTTATCAAACCTAGAAAAACAAATTGATTTTTATTTTTAAATGTTGTAATCAATGTGTATACTTGAATGATCACATTTATTGACAACACTCATAAAATGTGACTTGTGGTTAGAGGGGCACAAAGTATTCTCTCTATAAACCAGAGCTAAGTTGCAGTTGATGCATTGTTCCAGTGACAGTTATACCAAAATCAATTCTCCAATGATTTTAAAAAAGGTGTACAAAATCGCATAGTTAATCGTAGAGCTGTGCATTAACCCCCCCCTGCCGACCCCCCCTCCACTCCACGTGTCTTGGTTTTGGATCTAGATTTTTCTTTGTGTTTTGGTTTTGAATCTGTATTAAAATGAAAAACAGAATCCCTCAGTTGATCCATCCGGACCAGGTGGGTTTTGTCAGCGGCAGACAAGCATCAGATAACACACGCAGAGTCTTTGACCTGGCAGAACTGATGTTGAGGCGGCGTGAGAAGTTCATCCTTCTATCTTTAAACACTGAAAAGGCGTTTGATCGCCTTCACTGGCAGTTTCTCTATGAATCATTATTGCACTTTGGTTTTCAAGGTGTAATTTTGCAATCTATTAAGGCTCTATACAGCAATCCTACAACTAGGGTTCTTAGTAACGGCTTTTTGTCTTCCCCGTCTAACATAAGGAATGGTACTAGACAGGGCTGTCCCCAGGGGCGTATCTATAATGGGTGCAGGATGTGCGGGGAACACTGGCCCCTGGGTCCAGGGGGGCTCCGCACCGCACACCCTGGACCCACAATATTGCTTACGTCTCCGGAGTCCCACATCGGCGCGGGGCACAAATTATGTCTTTTTGCAGACAATATACTTTTGTGTGTCATTAACCCGGTTCCCTCGTTGCCCACCCTTCATGGACTGCTAGATAAATATAGTGCAGCATCTCTGTATAAGCTCAATCCTACTAAGACCGAGGCTCTGCCTTTTAACATATCTGGGTCAGTTTTGTCTCGTTTACAATCCCAATTTAGGCCCGTATTCAAATTGGAGCGAAAAGCTGGAATCGGTGAAAAAGTTTCGCCGATGACGTCATTTCGCCAGGCGGAAAAGTATCGCCGTATTCAATTTGAAAGACTTTCCGCCTAGACGGAAAGTCAATGCAGTGTAATAGGCGAAAAAGTTTCGCCTATGAATAGCACGAGTTTTTAAACTTTACTTTAGCAACTTTAAAATATGCTGGCCCCCATTTTAAAGTACCCCAAATTTACTGGGATAAGTTATTTTCTGCCAAAAATACTCCTGAATCCTATTCTGCACCACTTATACAAAAACGCAATTTAGCAGCTATTGAGCCCGTTTAAAAAAACCAAATACCTTCAGCAAGCCAAATCGGGGGTAACCATAGCTAACCCCCATGTCAGAGCATCATTTGGGGGGTGACAGGCTGATTTCCCCAAATCTGACATGACTTTCCGCTTGTTTAAGTTTCGCCGGGTCCCGTTTTTGCGTACTTTCAAATTGAATACGGGGAGACGCGGCAACGCCCGCGATACTTTTCCGCCTGCAAAACAGGTGAAGCAGGCGAAAAGTCCGGGAGACGGAAAAGTATCGTGGGTCCGCTCAAATTGAATATGGCTCTTAGTTACAAATGGAAATCGGACTACCTCCTCTATCTTGGTATCAATATACCAAATCGTCTTGATGACTTTGCTATGATAAATTTTGATCTGATACTTAAAAATATAGAGCGATTGTTACACAATTGGTTGGACTTTGAGGTCTCGTGGCATTTAAAATTATGATATTGCCAAAATTAATGTACTTATTCCATACTATTCCCTTTTTGGTCCCAAAACAATACCTAACCAAGACCCGTAA
Source organism: Taudactylus pleione (assembly GCA_031769625.1). Lineage (NCBI taxonomy): Eukaryota > Metazoa > Chordata > Amphibia > Anura > Myobatrachidae > Taudactylus > Taudactylus pleione. The sequence goes on from JAUIMM010000957.1 coordinate 6,313,011, forward strand.
GTTGATAGTGTCTTATATTTGGAAGGGTAAAACACCGCGGCTAGTTTACCAGCATTTGACTAGACCTAGGAATAAGGGGGGGGGTTGCAAGTTCCAGACCTAGATATATATCAGTCAGCATGCTTAGTATCACAAATTAGTGGTTGGTCTCTTCCCCCCCGACCCAATATTAAACCATGGGTTGACCTAGAAATGGCCCTACTAATGATTACCCCTTGGTAGATTTAATTTGGACTCCCAAACAAATGCGTCCTTCATTAAAACATACTTCTAGGACAATACTTGACTCCCTTAAGATGTGGGATGATATTGTGCTTAAGTCTAAATGTATTAAGTTGCTGGCTAAAACTCTCTTTGGCCACACTCTCACGTCTGATCCCTGACTTACCTGTAGCAGTCTGGCAATCCCGAGGGATAGAGACCATCGCAGACATTTAGAATTCTACCTCACTCATCCCGTTCTCTCACTTGCAATCACAGTTTAATCTGCCACCTGGTGAACTATTTACCTATCTTCGTATACAGCATTCATTGGGTGGCTATTTCCATTAAAGTGAGCGGCCCTTTGGAGTTACCCTCAACAGATATTTTGGCTAAAATGACAAGAGGTAACTCAAAGCGGTATATTGGTTTTTGATATGCCCTGTGCCTTTAGGCTAACCCTCCAGTCAAATCCAAGTCCCAAGTTCAATGGGAGTCAGACCTTCAGGAGTCATATACTCTTCAGTATTGGGAATCTATTTATACTTCTGCCCACAAATTGTTCAAATGTAACCATTTAGAGTTACAATAAAAATACTTCAAAGGTTATATTTCACCCAAGCCAAATTGCATGCTATATGGCCTGCCCAGTCAAAGTATTGTTGGAGGTGTAGTGTGAACATAGTTTCTGGAGTTGTTCCCACCTCCAAGCTTTGTGGCAAGATGTCTTTGATATGGTTTCCAAGGTTTTAAATGTTAGTATACAGCCATCCCCTTCTTTGGCACCACTACTCCTTTCCTAGGCGGAAAGTCAATGCCATATACTAGGCGAAAAAGTTTCGCCTATGAATAGCAGGCGGAAAAAAGTGCAGAATTGGGGTATTGGGATGCAACGTTGCGGGAACCCCCCTGCAGCCTTCAGACAGTCCCCCAAAGGTAAACTGTGTAAAAAAAATAAAAAAAACACTTAAGGACACCCCAAAAAATGACTTTGAAAAAGGGGGCGAAAAAAAAAGTTGGTATACCAAGTTAAAAACTAGCGAACTTGAGTCTGGGGGGTCCCCAAGTATTCCCCAAGTGTTTTTTTGATTGCAGGTGTTTGCGTCAGGTGGATTTTTCACGATTTTTTCAACTTCACTTTAGCAACTTTTAAATATGCTGAACCCCATTTTCAGGTACCCCAAATTTGCTGGGATAACTTATTTTCAGGAAAAAATACTCCTGAATCCTATTCTGCACCACGTATTGAAAAATGCTAATTAGCAGCTATTGAGCCCATTTAAAAATACCAAATACCTTCAGCGAGCCAAATCGGGGGGTACCCCCATGTCAGAGCATCTTTTGGGGACTGTCAGGCTGATTTCCCCAATTCTGACAGTACTTTCCGCCTGTTCAAGTTTCGCCGGATCCCGTTTTCGCGTACTTTCAAATTGAATATGGGGTAAAGCGGGCACGCGCGCGATACTTTTCTGCCTACAAAACAGGCAAAGTAGGTGAAAAGTCCGGGCCGCAAAAAAGTATTGCGGCTCGGCTCAAATTGAATACGGCTCTATATAGCCGAGTTCTGACTGCGGGAAGATCTGAACCGGGACTCCGTTCTACTCAGTACCCCAAAGTGATTCTGAACTTGTACTCTGTTTGACTTGGAACCCTAAATATGGTTGTTGTCGGTTCTCTGGGAACTGAACCTGCACATCTCTAATAAATCGATAACAACCCTGTGTGTTGCTTCTCGTATTATCTTTACATTATTATTATTATTATTATTATTATTATAGCCCAGATAAAATACTTGGAAACCTTGCTGTATAATGTCACACAAATTCAAACCGTGATTGATTGATTTATATTGCAGCATATACCCCAGCATCCCATGTCCACAGTCACACTGGGCTATGATAAATCACTGTAGAATTCTCCAGTGCAGTCCTAATCGTCTCATAATCTTTAGAAAACCACTTATGTTCCCCTAAACAAAGGACATGAGTATTAAACAATATTTGGCACTGACATATTACCCAGTAGATAAGGAGACACAGATGTTCTTATCTGAAATATAGCACTTATTCTTGTCTAACAACTTCTACACACTGCAGTTCAGTTATAAATGGGGAAACGCTTAGGCAGCCTCATTCAGGAGCAGGTTTCACTATTTTTTTTTCTAAATAGTCTTAAAGGCAATTTATCAAAGAATAAAGTTAATACACATGGCCAACATGAATATCTACCAAAATCGGTGACGGTTATTTAGATAAACATATCAGAGCCACATCGGGGGGAGGGGAGGGAACGGAGAGACAACAGAAGCGGGGAGAATTTGTCACCAGAAACAAGGGAAGTCCGTCATTAGGGTTATTTATTTTACAAGCAATTCAGCATTTATTTATTTTTATCCATGTGGTAAGATTTATGTGGACAAGACTAGCAGACCAATGACGCTTCTATTATCTGACCATAAACATTGTAGGAAGCTTTAAAAGATCTAGCTAAAGAAACTATTGACTCAGATAACAAAGCACTCCTGGCATATGAGATATTCTATGAATCAATTATGGTACCAAATAGCATTAGCCGATGTGTACCCAGCACGATATCGCCAGCGACGAGACCCAGCAATTGCGTACACACTAGCCAATGCCGGGTCCGATGTTGAGAGGGAAATGTCATGCTGCATTCTGCAGCATGATATCGTTAGCGACATCCCCAGTTGGCCCTGCAGCAGGGCAGACAGGCGATGATATTAACGACCCGCGAGAGTGCACATATCACGTGTACACACTAGATGATGTACCTGATATGTCACTCCGCTCCGCGGGATAGGACAACACATCGTCTAGTGCAGGCATGTCAAACAAGCGGCCCGAATAAACATTTTCTGTGGCCCCACACCTCTGCCACATATATATATAACAGGCGGCCCACACCCCTGCCACGATCAGAACACAGCTCCATTCGGGCAGTGGTTACTATAAAAAGCTGGCAACAGTGGTCTCTGATCGCTTCAGAGGCTAGCGTTCCCAGTGATGCAGCACGCGGGTGACGTCATGTCGCCTGTGACGAGTGGAGCCTGCTCCTGCCGCTCTGGATCCAGTCAGCGGCAGCATCTACGCGGGACGCCGTGGACTGGAGCGGTGCACAGCAGCCGTTGTGAAGAAAGGTAAGTACTACACAGACAGGTGAGTGGGGCCTGTTCTATACTGGGATTGGGCACAGCATAAGGGGCATTACTGCGGGCACAACATAAGGGGCATTACTGGGGGCTCTGCATAAGGGGCATTACTGGGGCACTGCATAAGGGGCACTGCATTGGTTTTTCTTAATAAACCTTTCAAAATTGCATATACTACTTTTTTTTTGTTGCGGCACACACACTCGTAGACCTTGAATATTCGGCCCGGTTGGTATTTTGAGTTTGACATGCCTGGTCTAGTGTGTACCCACCTTCACTTTTGTTTCATTCAGCAGAGTTGCTATTAGAGAACAGCTGGTAAGAGAGGAGGAATGCTTTTGGATATTTGCATTGACTAGTCCACAGGTTCTTAAACTCGGTCCTCAGGACCCCAAACAGTGTATGTTTTCCAGGTGTCCTCACAGAGGACCTCATTCAGAGTCGGTCGTTGCGGCCGCATGGTCGCACGCCACCGATGTTCGCAATGCGCATGCGCAAACAAGCTGCTACGATCAGAGATTTCTCTCTCCTTGAACACAGCCAGGTCGGTAGTTTGAGTGACAGAATGAGGCGTTTGTGGGTGGTAACAGGGGAAGGTGCTTGAAAACGGGAGAGTGGAGATCCGAACGCAGGCGTGCCTAATTATGCGAAGGGCGTTTTATGGGAGTGCATAATTAACTAAGTAGTGTCATGGCACACGTGACATGGGTGGTTTGTACACTAACCTGATCGTAGTGCTTAAGAGAGGGTATGGTCAACCTTAAGCTCTACGACCAGTTCCGATGGTTACCGATGGTCTCGATTAATCCTTATATGGCCGGAGATGACGTGTAATGCATACGAGAAGGGGGCGTATTTTTTGTCTTACTGCCGCATCCTCCCCTTGGTCGGCCAGCTAACGATCCGATCTTAAGGACGCAACTTGCGAGTGCATCATTTGCATATCCGGCCCCTTTTCGCTTACGATTGTGCAGCCGCAACGACCGACTCTGAATGAGGTCCAGAATCACAAGTTAAATAATTATCTCCACCTGTAAAATGTGTCAGTGAGTAATGACTACACCTGTGCAGCTGCTGGGTGACTTGCAAAACGTGACCTGTGTGGTGTCCTGAGGACCGAGTTTGAGACTGGACTAGTCTAACAACAAAAGGTATGAGTGACAAAATGGCCTTATGAGTGTCAGGTATTTCTTTGTAATTTCATCCTACTATTTTTCATATAGTTCATGTGTAATTCTGGATTGAATTGGTCACCTCCTGTAAGAAATAAGGATACTATCAGGATCTTCTAACTACCTACAATACTTTACATTTTGTTTATGATTATTATGTATTTGTGTTATAGTATCATGTTTTTTTTTTTTTTTTAAAAGAAGCATTTTGATGGTCTATTTATTAAATCTGAAAAAATCCTAAATTGGGCAAAATCAGCTGCTTTTGCCAGAATTAAGGTTTTTTGCTATTCATCAAGGGCTTCCAGCAGTAGTGGCTATTACCAAGTATCACCTCTTTTAGGGGCAGGATGTACTAAAGTGAAAAATCCTGTAAAACCCCAAAAACGCCATTGTCAGGGGGTTATACAGCATTTCCCATATGTACTAAGCACAGGAATGCGCTTCGTCCTGGTGGGTAACATTATCTTCAGGTGGCGTTACCCAATAGAAGCCTATGGGCTTGTTTTCGACCCCCCCAGAACCCTGATGTCCCTCTATCCTAGGGCTTCTTATTGGCAGAGCTGTCCATTGTGATTTTCATTGCATACCGCGGTAATCAGACAATTTCATCTACTTTTGTAGAAATGGAGTATCAGGGCCATTCATTATAAAGGTAACACAGGAGATATCATGGCTTTTGCTTACTTTTCAGTCCTGATCTATCCTGCATCCACATACTATTATATGAGGACCTAAATTCATCATGCTCCAAATATAGTACATTTTCAGAGATTTACAGCGTGAACCTTCACCATCTTCAGATGAAGCTGACTCTTGGACCCTTCTCCTTCCCTATGGGAAGGAATCCCGGGTTGCAAAGATAGATCCTTTTGGATCCCTCTGCCCCAGCTCATCTTAAGTCTTAAGTGCCCTGGGCAACCCAATGGCTTAATCCGGCACTGAGAACATTTGTCTTATTGTCTCCCATACCAACCCTCCTAAACATGTACTTATTATTACTAAATACACAAACTGTACAGATGATTTATATAAAGTACTGCGCTGGCGAATAAGATAACTGCGCTGTCTTTGGTGTATATTTGATTAGCGAAATAGAATCTGTCACAAATGAGATAATTTTAGTTTTTCTTTCCTCCCTCCATACAATAGTTCGCATAGAAAAACAAGGTGTATTGTAGAAAATGTGGGGACTCTCCTTAACATTTGTCCCACATATTACTCTCTATCCTCCCACCTGGACACTGCCTTCCTTCAGCTCTCTGCTTTGAGAGAACCTGATGTGATGTAGGAAGCCCTCATCAATGTATATACAGTAGATAGCTCTATGTGTTCAATGGTCTGTATAAATGCTGTCAGATCCGAGCAGCCATTATCACATCTGTCGGCATGCTGAAACATTTCTCATGCTGGATAATTGCTACTCGGTCGTGGCCATACACAATGCAATTATTGGAATCAATAATCAGTAGATTGTGCCAATAATTGTGCAGTGTATGGCAACCTTTACACTTTAATTAGCCACCCCCAGATTAAGCTGATTATTTGTCTACATATATAAATGACTGATTTGGATGAGATATATCTGTTGTGCTTGGCCTGAGCATACAGATCTCTTTGGCACTGATGGGGCAGGCCAGCTATCTCCTGACAGTTTTTATCAACATGTTTGATAATTGATAATGAGATAACTTGATAGATATTAGAATTTGATCTCACTATGGTTCTTCATGTTGTGGTACAGTCCCAATCGACTGCATATTTGAAGTACATGCTGTGTCTAATCACCACCCATTCATCACGGCCATATAATGTTCCCACACATCCAAGGTCAGCTGTGTCCAGGAAAATACCAGGACAAGGCCTTATAAGGCATAATATGGAAATATGACACAACCTGATATGTGAAAGAGAGAAACAAAAATGTAAACTCAAATAAGCAGAGAGTGTTATAGTTGGCACATAACTAGGTGTACAGTATGCTTATATGTATTCAGAGAGGTTCTCATTCTGTATAATGCATATGTTTCTTACATCTAAAGCCTGACGTGACTAATGACCAAACTGACCAGTGATATGCACTTAGAGAGCTGTCTATAACCCAGAACATTCTGATCTTGTTCCTGCAATGTTGTATAATTGTTTTCTATAGCACATAGTCATATGGCACCAATTATACCCCTAGACTGTGTGATCCAGCCCAGCGTCTCCTGCAATCTGTGCCTGCAATGTAATACTATAGCCACTATCTGAGGTCAGGAACTTGCCATGTATTCGGAAATAATGGCTGATTGACAATGGCCCTGGATTATGTCTGCATGTACAAAGCATCTGAAGACTATAATACTGTACATACCTTTCTATGTGCAACATGAATGTAAAGCGGTCTGCTTGTGTAGTACTTTAGTCATTGGATTCGCTCTCAAAGTACTACACTATTTCTCTCTTAGCAGGACTGGATGCGCAGAACTTTATGTATACTGTTATTTCTCTTGCCTTTGCTTGTTTCATAAGCAGACAAAACAAATCCATTTCTCTATCCTCTCTTCTTTCTCTGGTTGTACCCATCCCGGGACTGAAGGTTTGGGTTGAGAAACAGAGTTTCTGGAAGTGGGAGGAGGCGAGAGATGGGGAAGAAGGGAGGAGGGAAGTGTTAAAGAAACAGAAACATTCCCTGGTTTCCTAAATTGCTCCATGTTACTAGTCTGTCCTACGACTTCTCACTGCCAACATGGATCATTTTTTTAAATGATTTTTAGATTAGAAAACGTAACCCTTCTGCTGAACGTTAGTAGTTGTTTTGGGAAACAGAAGGATTTTGCTTATTCAGAAAAGTGGAAGAGAGTTTCTGCTGTAAGCATGGATGGATAAGGGATTCATGTAGTGTATCATACTATCGCCCTTCAGAAAGCTCAATTCCGAAAAGCTGTCATTTGTGCGATGACAGCTTTTAGGAAAATAGATACTTTTCCTTGTTATGCAACAAAAGTGAGGTGTCTAGAGAACAGAATAGTCACCCTTTATTTAACATGTCAGGGCACAGCCATAGTATTGTAGGTAGTTGGGAAATGTTTCTATTTAAGTTCAGGATGGGGTAAGACAGAAATGTGTGCCTCTTGGAGAAACAAAATATCTCCTTTCTGATGGCGGAGAGTGTGGAACAGGGCAAACCTTTTTTAGGGCAGTCTTCTGCTTTTAACAATGTGGTTCTAATTCACAGTGAGTAACGGCAGTTCGCATAGTGTATCTTGCATGACATGGCTGTACATATGCCCAGAACATTTCATTGATGCCTAATAGTGAATGAGTATTTTGCAAACAAAACAATTTATGAAAACATGGGTGTAGGTGTATGTGATGTATGCCTGGTGTAAAACAGGTACATGTGCTACTGGTGCCAACCTGCACACATCTTGCGGAAGTTAAAGCTTTTTTTTTTTTAGTGAACACAAATTTCGCTTGCATTTTATAGGACAATTGCAGCCAACTCAGCATCAGCCCCTATGTCAATAAAATGTGGGTTGTATAAGCAGCGCTGCGGAGAGCTGAACGTTGCTCTGGTACTGGGGAAGTGGCTAAATCCAGGAGGCGTGGCTATACTTTTCAAGAAAATGTTAAAAAAAATTGTCCCCCTCAGCAGCTGACCCGAGCCCCTCACAACAAGCCCAGGTAATCAGTACCAACGCATGCAGCAGCCTTTCTCCCAGCCCAGCACACAGCAGCTTACCACTTAGGGCAAGTAGAAGAGACTGCTGCCTCTTCTCTCTCCTTACCCTAAGTGGTTGCAACATTGTGTTATGTGGGTGGGGGGCAAGGCTGCAGAACCCAGTCCCTTCCAACAGGCTCAGGTAAAGAGTACCCGCTCCCACCCACCCCTTGGCGCCCCTGATTTTGAGTAGCCTAGGGTCTACTCTAGCTACTCTCCTCAAATACAACTAAACATGGCCTTTGAAGCTGTGGACTTGCGATTGGGATAGCAGCAGCGTCCCCAAACATGCCTGTGACATTCCCATAACATGCCCATGAAATGGCTCCTCCCGATAACTTTAGGTCACCTCCTAGGCCAGCCTCCATCCTGAAACGCCCAGGGATCACGACCGTCTTCTCAAGTGTTAGCGAAGCCGTATGCAATTGTGAATTACATTGGACAATTGGGTTCGCGCGTGTGCAGTAATGGTATCCCGACTCAACTGCGTACGCCATCGACATCGCATCAATCTCTTATTCAGATACAATGATGTATTAGTGAGGCTGCAAATTATCCAAAGTTGCTACAAATATAAAATATGCCTATTGTTAACTCAGTGTTACACTCTTCAGAACTGGTAAATGTCTCAGAAGGACTGATTAATAATAGCGTTTCCTGGATTAGTAGAGTTACCACCTTTTAATTTTCAGATTCCTGGACAAGGAGCATGACCAAAACCGCAGCAGGGTTTTACAACCACTTTTTTTTTCTCAGATTTCAGGCCCTCACATGCCCCTATATATGCCCGTGCAGATTGCAGCAATTAGTGGATATATAAAGACCACCGTGTTTAACGTCAACTCATATACAAACTGAATCTCCCGTATCCAGTTATTCCAACATACTTGGCATGACTGAGATAATGACACTTTTGCTTTTTGATGGTTCATTGTACATAAACTTTGTTTAAGGCACAAAATTAATAAAAATAAAGTATAAAATTACCTTCAGGCTTTGTGTACATGAAACATAAATTAATTTAATGTATGTACACAAAATTATTGAAAATATTTTATAAAATTACCTGAGGGCTGTGTATAAGGTGTATATGAAACATAAATGCATTCTGGGTTTAGATTTGGGTCCTACTCCCAAGATATCTCATTATGGTACCCCTGGTTCCAAGCATTTTTGGATATGGAAGACTCAACCTGTATGTCATGATTATGGTGGCCACTTTTCCGGGTCAGGCATAGCAAAATTTTCCAATCAAAAGTAAACCAGCAATGCTGCTCAGTCTACTGCTTGTGTACTGTAGATTAAATATTGTTAGGAGCAGGGGTTAAAGTGGGGCGGAACAGGGCGGAACTGCGTTCCGTCACTTGTAATTGGAGGTCGCTCACTTTGCCCGGCCACAGCAGCTAAGTACAGGCAGCTGCGGCTGCTTGATTAAGAAGGACACTGCAGCCTTCTCTCGGGCTGCCCCGCCTCTGCCCACCCACCTTGCCCAGTCACATACTCAGTTATCGGGACTCACCTTTAGGAATGTTCTGGGTCCCTGGGGATGCGCTGTGCTGCGGCCAATCCCTGACAGCCTGTCTCCGGGGGCCCGGCCCAGCCGCACAGCAGAGAGATACACTGGACAGCGCTCCTGTCATTGAAATAGGCTCCAGTCGTGAGCCACAGTTCGCAGACTGGCAGCCAATCAGATTGGCTGCCGGTCCGCGACCTCTGATTGGCTTGCGACCGGCGCCAGATTTCAATGACAGTGGCGCTAGGCTGAAGTGCCAGTGCTGCAGCAGCTGCCTGCTGATGCATAGAGGCGTGGAGGGGCCCGACCTGAGAGAGCGGCATGCTAGGTAAGTGGCTGCTCGGGAGGGGAGCATAATGTATAAGGGGCATTATTATTACTGTGTAGATGTAATGTAATGTAATGTAGAGGGGGGAAGCATAATGCTGTTTATTGTGACTGCACCTAGTTGATAAGGTTACCATGCTCTCCATCACTGTATTCTCCACCCTCTCTGTATGTGATTTCCCTGCTCCCTATGTCCTTTCATATGTGAACACTGAACACCCATTGACCACTGTACCCCTCTCCACTATATATGATCACCCTTCTTTGACTGTATTTGATCACCTTGCTGTCTCTGTCCCTTCATATATGTTATGTCGCTATGCCTGGGTGGCTGAGGGTGTAGCACCCATGGGGGGGGAATATAAGGGTCGGTAGGAGGTGAGTTCCACCACCTCTCTAAGGCCACTTTAAGCACTGGTTAGGAGAGTATAACAAAACTTTCAATAACTGGTGCAATACTCGATTTAGCAAAATATACCTTAACAGAAAAGGTCCAATGGGCAAGCTGGAGATACAGTAAAAACATATAAATGTACTATTATAATGGTATGAAGACAATAGAAGAAAAACATTTTCAGGAGAGTTAAAAAACAACCTAAAAAACCCCCACCACATATAGTTGTTTTTGAAGTTTTATATAAGACGGGAAGGGAACGAGGTGAGATCTTGTAGGGAAAGTATTCTGTTGATTACTGCAGTTTTAGATGCTTGTCCTGGTTTCTTCCCATCTTTAACTACTTGAAATTTAACTACCTTGTATATATGGAAAATTAATGTATCTGTATGTTTACAGAGTGATTTCATGAGTATGCTCATCAACACTATAGTCCATTATGTATATGGACATTAGTTAGTTCTGCTATTAACGTAAAGATGTTCTTCAGATATCTAGAAATGAAGGGACTTTCCTACTAAATATGCAAAAATGTTGCTATGTAATGCAGGGCACTGTATATGATCTTATATATTTTATATGCATTATCTTTGACGGCGGTTAACTGATGAGTATCAGGGGTATGCAGGGGTGTTGAAATGATTTTGTTGGGGGAGGGGGCTATATATAATTTAATTTTGGAGTCTCCCCTCCTCCCTCTCACTGACTTACCTTTTGCTGAATGCATAGGCGCCGGGGCACAATAGCTGGAGCAGCAGCCGCAGACTGACAGGGGCTGTGCTTTCTAGCAATAGGCTGCACGGCCCCTGCACTGCACAGAGGAAGAGGAGTATTGTGACCACACATTACTCCTCTTCTATGCACAGCCACTGACCGTGGCCGCCATTTCAATGGCACCTTTCCATTTTTTTTGGGGGGGGTGGCGGCGAGTTGTCCGAGAGGCATTCTGTGTGAAGCACTGCCCAGCCTTTACGCCTTGGCTGATAGAGGATTAATCAGGAGGACAAAGTCACTCTGCTAGGGACAACCAGTTTCATTCTTGATAGCACTATGGCTATTCCAAGTATTTAAAGGGTACTACCAGTTTGTTGAAACTCCTGCATGGCATTGAACAAATCCCCAAATTAAGGATGAGCAGTTCGGATTCTGTGGGATCCGAACAGCTCCAAACATCGGGATCCCTAGGGTGTTCCCGCCGACTCGGATCCCACTGCGAGGCCGAACAAGCAAATAAGCGATTGGGCTAGCGACCAATAAGGAGCGATAGTAGGGCACGTCCACCATATATGGAAAAAGGATCCCACTTGACCACAATTCCACCAGCACATGTTGGAAGTAGCAGGATATATTTGGTTAAGGCGCTCTGGGACAAGATGCCATCAGGTATACACTTTGTATGAATTTTCTTTAATGGAGACACTAATAGAACATTTTGATATATTGAGGCGAATGGCCTCCCAAGTTTCATCCCCCAGAGCATTGCCTTGATCTAATTTCCAGGAAAGTTCATAGGCCGCCAGGGGTGGATGTTCCTGGCTTAGAATAGTGTGGTAAATGCGGAAAATTATGCCTTTATCTGCAGGACTATGAATACAAAGACATTCCATTGCCATGGGGTTGCATAGGGAATGGGAAGATGGAAGGGATGAGGTAATGGAAATTCGAAGTTGGAGATATTGGTAAAAACAGGATTGTGGGAGTAAATGTTTCTCACGCAGGTCAGAGAATGTTTGCGGAGCAAAATTATCAATGATGTGTCAAAGCCGGGTAATGCCAGCCGCCGACCAGGTAGAAGCCATACGGGATGAATTACCAGGAGGAAAGGAAGGATGATGCCATAGAGGAGTTTGGGGCAAAGGGTAAGTGGACAAAGCAAATTTATAGAAGAGAGAGAGTCCCAAACAGATAAAGTGAGAGCAACTGAAGGGACTGAGGGCCTGATTCAGAGCCGGACACAATCAGCCGTTCGCCCGCAGTAGGTACGACCATCCAAATGTCAAACCAAGCGCTCGCACGGGTGGTCGCTCGTGGCGAGTCTGCCGCCTCATATTTCCACAACCCCTCCTCTAGCTAACGAGCGTCCGAAATAGCGAGCGCACTACTCGTTTATGGATGAAGTGTTCGCTCGCACAAGTACGACCGGAAGTAGGCCTGTCATTTGTCGATTGCCTTGGTTTTCCTTCGTTACACATCCGTGAATCGTTTGGTGGCAATCATTACCTTAATTGACTTAATTGTTGGTCGAAAGTTTTCAATCTTGTTTCTTTTTTGAATGTCAATAAACTTTATTGTTTGTTTTGTGTTCATTTTGGTCCGTAGAATCCGTCCGCTTTTAACTGCAAACTTGTTTTTTTTCAATCCAAAGGCAGTTTGTTTGCTTTTTTACTAGCTTTTATTTTGGTTTATAATTTTGAAATTGTTTTATTTCCAGCTTGTTGCTAACGCATCCAAATGCAGCAAGCCAATCATAAGTCACAATATATTTTTAGGGGTTGTTCACATGACTCACACATTAACCAATAGAATTCTTCATGTTATTTATGAAAGTACATTAGCCAATCAAAATTTAGGGGTCCCTGTAATAAAACTGATTTGTGTAAAAAAAAAACGATTGCCATCATGAGAGCCAGTGCTTTTACACGGCGTGAGCTGCTGGTGCTCACTGAAATTATTGATCGCCATATAACAGACATGCCGCCCCCTGTCACCAACCAACGCAAGCGCCGGGCGTACGCGGAGGTGCGGCGCAGGCTGCGGGCCATGGGATTTCGGAGGACCATCGGCCAATTAGAACGCCGGTGGTCGGATTTATGATGCCGGTCCCCACACCTGCTTGTGCATCTTCGGATGAGGATCCGTCGGCATAAGTGGATATTTGAATGTTTATATATCTATGACAATCTGTTGTTATTTTTTTAATTTGCTAATGTAAATTTGCATTAATGCGTGTGCATGTGTGCAGTATGCGTTTTTTTGAGGCTAAATGAGACCTTGTTGTTTTTTTTTAAGATTAATATTTTCTTTTTGGTTAATGTTTTCCATTTAAAATGTTTTTTGGTATACATATTTGCTAATATTACAAACTATACATCATTTAGGTCAGGAGCGGATCCAGAGACAGAGACGGAGGCCTGCCCAACCCCTCTCCCCATCTCCCACCATCTCCTCCCCTGCCCACTCCTCCCAAATTTCGCCACCCTCCCCTGACCTGCTCATCCCTATTTCCCCTCCCTCTCCTGCTCCCCAAATCCAAATAACCCCTCTCTCCCCTGTCCTACCCATCCACATTCCCACACCCTCCCCTGATGCACCCACTCCTGAATCCAACCCCTCCCCTTTATCCCCCCCGGACATTTCGCCCCCGTCTTCGCACATCCACTGGCCCACTTCGGAGGAAGAGGATCTGGGCCAACCTGGCCCTGAACCTGCAGCTATTGTTTTGGGGATGTTTGCAATTATTGTGTTAAAATGTGCCCTATATGCATACACTGTTGTATCCCTGCTTACAATCTAAGGGCAGTCCATTTTTTTGTTTCTTTTGGGTGGTATTTTTGTTTAAATTTTGCTCCAAATTTTTTTTTTAAACGCTTTTTTATTTCTTTTTAAAGTTTTTGTGATTTTGTTTTCCTAAATTTTTGCCCAATTTATTCATGTTTCTAAACAAAATAAACTTTACAATAACCACATATGCCAGAGCCAAATACAAGTTTCATTGTTTTTTTTTTAAATTTCTACACTAAAATCAATATACAAATAGTGTAAGGATTATTTAAGATCCCAAAGTGTTTGTTCAAACCACTATTCTCATGTTCATGTTTTTTTTTGTGCCAATTGGTAATTTAGGCAAATTTATGTTACCACTATAGTTTTGCAACTAAATTAGTATGGTATGTAAACTTTATTTAAGTGTAAATAAACCTGTTTTTCTTGTATGTATTTTTTTAAAAATTCACATTTAATTTAAACTCATATTTGTCTTTCTACAGACCCAAGGATGCGGGATCAAGCCATTTTGGGCCAGATAATGGCAATGAGGGGACATTTGGTCCAGCTGCTGGTCGCAATGGACCATTTGATTTTGTTTTTGAGACATTAATTTATTCTGTTATTTTATTTTGTAAATAAAAGCTGTTTCTTTAAACCAATCTCATTTATTGACTCCAAAATTAGCTCACAAGGTAATTTTTTTTTTGGTGTAAACATTTGGGTTTATGGAATTTGCATATGAAAATGCAAACAATGTGGCATACTAAATTTTTGGAGTAAGTATTCTTTAAAAGTTAAACTTTTAAAAAAAAAGTGGTTTCCAAGACTTTAAAGACATATTTGTACATTCCAATAATTGGGAGAATTGACATTAACTCCATAATGTTTTTCAAAAAAACCCTTATGTAATTATTTAATTTATTCAAAAATATCCATGGAACTCCCAAAATAGTTACAAAAATATGAAAAAAGGTAGGCCTAACTATGCAAACATGTTGTTAATTTTTATGTTGTTTTTAAAATAGTTTTTCCAAAAAAGTTATAATTAAAAAAAAAATACTTGTAAATTAAGTTAAAAGGTACTGTCCATTTGCTGGTTTTTCAGGTAAAAAAAAACAAATAATTTTAAAATTAGTTTATTATACAATATCTCACAATAAAAACAAAATACACACAAAGATTGGAAACAAAAAATCAAGAACTGCTTGAAGATGGTGCATGCCAACATGTCCCAAAATCAGGTAAGAAACACATTTGTCCAGGTGTAAAGGTCATTTTTGAGTCATTAATGTCACAGGCGAGCATTTTCAGGAAGTAAGAAGGTTGTTGTTTGGATTTTGCAAAAAAAATAAATAAATAAAAAAGGTTAAAATCCAAAACATAGGATAGTAAACACACATAATTTTCAGTCTTCACAATGTCAACAAATGTAAAATCAAGGAAATTCAAATACCTGAAAAGGCAGGAAATGACCTCAATATGTATGGCCCCCCTGACAATCTCCTCCGACCAACCTCGGGGGGGCCATCCTCAGGCAAGGCATCCTCTGGCTGCATTGGGACACCACTCCTTATGGCGATGTTGTGAAATATCCCACAGGACCACAATTTTGGAAACCATAGCTGGCAAATACATGAGGTCACCACCAGAGAGGTGGAGGCATCGAAATCAGCCTTTTAAAAGGCCAATACAATGCTCCACCACCTGCCTGGTGGCAGTAAGTGCGGAATTATATTGAGTTTGTGGCCCTGGTGTGGGAACCAAATAAGGAGTGAGCAGCCAGGGCGTGCAAGGGTAACCACTGTCTCCTGTGAAAATAAAAAATCATTCAGTACCATTTCTAAGTCAATAGTGTTTGGTTTAAAAATTAGGGGTACCACTTACCCAGAAGCCACGCGTCACCAGCTTGTAGGTTGTTTAATTTGTGCCAAAGCCCTGATTGCCGGATGACAAATGAATCATGTGCACTTCCTGGAAATTTGGCATTCAGGGACAGGATCTGGAGGGAGGCATCACATACCACCATTACATTCAATGAATGGAAATGCTTGCGTTTCCTAAATATGGCCTCCAGCGCTGCTGGAGGCTGAAGTGGTATGTAAGTGTCGTCCACAACTCCTATGATGTGTGGGAAGCCTGCAATTCCGAAAAATTTCTGCTTCACCACATTAAGGGAACCCATATCCAATGGCATATTAATAAAATGATGGAGGTGCTTAAAACAGTGCATCCATTACCGCCCTCAGGATCCTTGAAAAGGAGGATTGGGAAATGCCTGCAACGATCCCAACTGTGGTCTGGAAGGATCCTGAGGCGCAAAAATGTAACACCGACATTAACTGTGTAAGTGGTGGTATTGCCGTTGGATTGTTAATTTGCCTTTCAAGATCACTCTCTATTAATGAAAGAGTGTCTAGGATGATTTGGGGTGGTAGGCGATACCGCCATAAAACCACATCATCAGGCATTCCAAAAAGGGTGACACGTGTTCTAAATATCTGGGGCCTTGCACGCCTACGATGCCTACACCTAGAAGGATGTTCAGGTTGGTCGGGGTCGTGGACCATCGCCACTATAATTCACCCAACATCAATCTGAAATGTTAGACAATGTAGTTATTTTTCCAACATTTAAAAATAAGAAAATATACTTATCTTTTTGACACATTAAGAAGAATCTTACAGGGTTAGGCAGTGACATCTTGAAGTAAACCTACGAATTAGATTTAACATAAATAAAAACTCAAAAAAATTCCCACAAAATAAATACAGCCTAAGGCAAAAATATAAAGAATGCATGCACTACACAGATGTTGTTAGTGTCTGATTTTAATCTAATAATCCAATGTATGCTAACGCCACAGACAGGAGATGTGCAAAATATACGCAATAGAGGATACAAAATTCCGCTAAATGGTACGCTAACGCCACAGACAGGAGATGTGCAAAATTTACGCAATAGAGGATACAAAATACCGCTAAATGGTACGCTAATGCCACAGACAGGAGATGTGCAAAATATACGCCAGACATTTCGCATTTTTGATGGACAAATAATCATTTGGGCAAAAAAAAAAAAGCATAATGAGATCCCTTAAAAAAACATGATAAATGTTAACAATAAACAGGGTCTAATGTATCTCAATAAACACTTACCGTACAAAGACGATCCCGAAACTCGAAATGCAGTCCACAAGACGAAAGGAGATAAATAAATAAATTTTAAAAAAAAACATTTTAAAAATAAATTAAAAAAAACAAACAACCAAAAAAGCGAACCACCAAACTTACCTCAAAACCAAAAAAAAAGGCTTATTACAAAAACGCAAAAATGCGGAAAAAAAAAACAATCGACAACTCGCACAAAATCCAAACAACTTCACAAACCACAAACCACAACTCCGCACCTGTAACAACCACCAACCACTTCTATCAACCCACCCCGAAACAAGGCCACAAAAAAGCCTTAAATAGACCTAACTTTCCCGCTCAAATCAATGACGCTCAATAGATGCACCCGTATAATGCACCGCATCTATAAAAACATCACGAGAGGCCACAATGGGTCTGCTGAATTCAAGGGTTTAATCATGTCCACTGAACAGCAGCAAAGCCAAATTCCCGGACCAAACAGTAAGTAGCTCCAAATGTAAAGTTAACACACCAAAAAAAAAAAATAATAATAATTATTGTTTTATTTTTTGTAAGGTGTTGAGACTGACAATGAGGAGGCTGCAGGGCAACCACAATTCACAAGAAAGGAGATGGAGGCTTTGGTGCAACAGTGCGTGGATAAACTGGCACAGGCACCCCGAAATATGGGTGCAAGCCAGAGATGGAAACTGTGGGAGGAAATAGCCATGCTGTCAATGGTGTTGGTGATTTTGTCCGTTCAACCAAAGAAGTCAAACGCCGGTAAGTAAATGATATAACCTATTTCCACAATTCTAAAAACTTAGTTAAAAAACTAAACATTTTTAAACAACAGATGGAGCGACTTCAAATAACAGCTCAAACAAAAACTGGCTGATAGGG
This sequence comes from Taudactylus pleione, assembly GCA_031769625.1. Lineage (NCBI taxonomy): Eukaryota > Metazoa > Chordata > Amphibia > Anura > Myobatrachidae > Taudactylus > Taudactylus pleione. Next base: position 6,331,013 of record JAUIMM010000957.1, read on the forward strand.
CTAGGCATGCATGGGGGACAGGTGGTGGGCCAACCCCTGTGTCATTGGAGTTAACCGATTTGGAGGAACTGGCACAGGGGTGTGTGCAGGAAGAGGAGGTGTTTGGCGTGTCCAACATGGACACAGACATGCCAGACTTTGCGGCTCCACATGTTGCTGCAGGTAATTTATTTAAAAATGTTTGAACAACTTGTTTAAATACAAAGACTAATGTACTAATATTTTTATGATTTCTCTTTTTCACACAGGCACAGAAGAGGACGAGTCTGCTCCAGAATTGAGGTTTGGCCGCAGTAGATCTGCTGGCTCCGCAGGGGAGGAAGCAGTATTTCCGGCTGGGGAACCTGTGGCAGACAGTCCAGGACCTTCCCCCTCGCAGGCAGTGGCCCTTCTCACAGATCTCATTGATAAAACGGATAAAAACACAGAGACTCTGCTGAGGATGGACGCCAATCTGCTACGGGTGGCGGACGCCCTGGAGGCAAACGCTGCGGCCAATGTCAGAATAGCCCACCACCTCTGGCACAACATCGGCCATCCCTCCAAATGTGCCTAGCCCTATGCCTAGCCCAGAGGAAACACCAACTACCTCTGCCCAGGCACGCCATACAACCAGACAGACAAAATCATGCTCCCTCCAACATCAAGCCAAGCAGGGGAGAAGGCATTGACAGCACTGGCTAATTTCCCCAAATTCCATCTCTGTGTTTGCCCCATATTTTGGCTACAACAAACCTCCCTCTCCTTTCTTGTGAATTGTTTTTTTTTTACATTCATTTATTTTTTTGATGTCAAATAAAATGACAAATTGGCTTTAAAAAAAGCCACATTTGTAAAAAAATGTCATTTAATTTTTGAAAAATAAAAATCCATTCTTAAAAAAATGTGTGTCCAATTCATTAGCAAATGGCTAAAAGGGACTGGCACAAACATACTTAAATACATAACAAAGGTCATATACTTTAAAAAATATTTAAACCCAAAAAACATAAGGTAACAGGTAGGTAAAAAATAACACAAGCAAAGCAATTAGTAGCTGATTGTCTTTCTGTATTGTAACCAAATTGTCCCAAAAAATAAGACATAAAAAAAAGGTGTTGGGCTTTTTAAAAACAAAATAAATCTGACAACAACATGCGTACGGAATTTAGACAAAAAAAAAAACATTTTTACCTTTTATTTTAAAATTTATTTTGTGATTGCTGTGATTACAAAACACAGACAAATAGGAACACAACATGCGTTCCAAATTTAGCTAATAAATCATGGCCATTGAAAATCACCTTCTCGCAAGTGATCCAATTATTAGATGATTGGTCTTGTGCCTTGTAAAGGAGAATAGCAAAACATCGATTCGCTAAGGGAGCTACGAAGAGACCATCGTCTTTGCGAGATCCAATACCCTACCACAAGCTGAACGAGCAGTCATAATGGAAACTGGATCACACAGTGACGTCTCCAAAATAGCGTCCAAATTGGACGTTCGCACAAGATAATACATGTACGTCCAAAAAACGCCTTGCCACGCCTGCATTTTCTCATCTCCACCCCCGTTACCACCCATAAACGGAACATTCTGTCAATCAAATGACATAGGTCACTTCATGTTCGCTGTGTATACAAGCAAACAAAATATTACTGCAATGATCCAGCCGCACATGCGCAATGAGAACCAGACGCATGCGTGGTTTAAAACAATCGAATGTGTACGAGCGAACGGCTGATTGCGTCCGGCTCTGAATCAGGCCCTGAGGGGGCTGAAAGAGGTCTATGTTTGCGTAGGAGCCAAGCGAGATATGAGACGGATGCGACCTTACAAAGTTCAGATTCCAAGTCAACCCATCATTTGGTGTCTTTAGAGGAGTGCCAGGCTGCCAATTGGCTGAGACTGGATCCTTGATAGTATTTAGACAGTGATGGGAGGCTGAGACCTCCAGTAATTGAACACTTGAAAAGGACCGTCCTACGAAGACGAGGTCTCTTGTTATTCCAGATAAAATTACAGTAGAATGATTGAAGAAAAGAGAGGACACGGGGAGGTACAGCCACAGGGAGGGTCTGAAAAAGATACAATAGTTTGGGGAGGATATTCATTTTTACTGTGTTTATGCGACCTATCCAAGAGATGTAGAGAGTACGCCAACGAGAAATATCTTGTTCGATGGCACGAAATAGAGGAGGATAGTTTGCTTTGTATAGATTGTGGTAAGATTTTGTGAGATGAATTCCAAGGTAATTGATGGAGTCTGTCCTCCAGGCACAGATAAAATTGAGATGAAGGAGGTCCAGGGATGAACTTGGGATGTGGAGGGGCAAAGCTTCAGATTTATCGTGATTAACCTTGTAGCCAGAAAGGTGGCCATATAAAGATAGTTCCTGAAAGAGGTTTGGAAGGGAAATCAGAGGGTTGGTGAGGGTAAGGAGAACATAGTCGGCGAAAAGGGAGAGTTTATATGAGGAGTTGCCAATAGAGATGCCAGAGATGTCTGTTTTCGCTCTAATTCTGCAAGCTAGGGGCTCGATTATCAAGGCAAAGATAAGTGGGGATAGTGGGCACCCCTGTCTAGTACTGTTTGAGATAGAAAAGGGGTCTGAGAGAATGCCCCCAGCTAAGACAGATGTGGAAGGATTGAAGTAGAGAGCCCCAATGGCCTGGAGAAATTTACCCTTAAAGCCAAAGTCAAGTAGAGTGTTGGTCATAAAAGGCCATGATACCCTATCAAAGGTCTTTTCGCCATCAAGGACAAGAAGGAGAGAGGAGAGCCTAAGGGTATTTGCATGGTGGAATAGGTCCACCGTTTGTCTGGTGTTGTCAAGTATTGGCGGGTACACACAAAGCCCACCTGATCCGGATGAATAAGAGAGGGGAGAATAGGGTTTAATCTATTTGCTCAAAATTTAGTGAATAGTTTAAGGTCAGTGTTTAAAAGAGAAATTGGACGGTAATTGATTACAAGTTGGGGATCCTTACCTGGCTTTGGGATAAAAGTAATCTTGGCCCTAGTGGTGTCTGGAGGAAAAAAGCTACCATCAAGAATATGGTTGAAGGAGGTCGTAAGGTGAGAAATGAGAGAACACTGAAAGGTCTTGTAGTAAGGGGAGACCGTCAGGGCCCGGCGCTTTTGATGGTTTCTGGGCTTTAAGGGCAGTAATTACCTCTTCTTCGGTTATGGGAAGACTAAGATCTGCAGCAGTAGAAGAGTTGATCTGAGGTAAGGCACAGGAAGAAAGATATTCAGAAGTGGGGATAGGGGGGGCTGGTTGAGGAGAGTCGCGAGTCTTGAGGTTATAGAGGTTGGTATAGTAATCCCTAAAAATAGAGTTAATTTTAAGGGGATTGTATTGGAGAGAGCAAGAGAGATCCTTAAGTGCTGGTATTGCTGAGAGAGACTTACGGGCCTTCAGGCGATTGGCTAGAAGAGTGTCTGCTTTGTTATTTTTTTTGTAAAAGCGCTGATTTAGCCTTCTAAGAGATTTCTCTATCCTCTCCGAGAGAATAGCGTTAAGAGCAGATTTTGCTATAACCAATTGCCTATATAAGGCATCAGTAGGGATACATTTATGAAGAGACTCCAACTGATGGACCTGATCTGTAAGGGACTTGAGGCATTGCTTATGTTCTTTATTCCTGTGTGAGGCGTAACTGATGACATGGCCCCGAAGGACGCATTTGTGGGCTTCCCAAAGAAGTGGAGAACATCCAGAGTCAGGGACATTAAGGGAAAAATATTCCTTCAATACATCTGTGATCTTCGTCCGAAATTGAGGGATTTTCAAGAGCGTCTCATTAAGTCTCCAAGAGGGCCGGGCGACCGGGGTGTCCAGAAAATCAAAAGAAGAAATGACAATAGAGTGGTCGGACCAAGGATTAGAGACAATCGCCGAGTCAGTGAGGTGCTTGGAGACTAGGAGACTGCAGAGGATGAGATCGATTCTCAAGTATGAGCGGTGAGGAGCAGAAAAAAAGGTGTAGTTTCTGAAAGAGGGATTGAGAGAGTGCCAATTATCTGAAACACCAGCTTCTGTAACATATTTAGTAAATGACCTAGAGAGAGGACACACCCGGGGACGGGCCTAAGGGGAGGATTTATCGAGAGCCAGGTCCAGAACGCGATTAAAGTATCCACCAAGAAACAGCCAACACGTTGCTTATTTCAAAGAACCAAAAAAAGAAGGAAAGATGAGTTGTTCTGGTGCACTGATTCAAAGATGAGTTGTTCTGGGGCAAATAATTCACCGTAATAATGATATGGTAATTCTGAATTGTCCTATATAATTAAAATATAACCTTTAATGATAATGTTCTAAAAAGAATTATTTGAAATGGATAGATAGGCGAAATATTAAAATAAAGATATTGAAAGTGAATAAAGTGTAGAAAAGTTAAATTAAAATATAATTAAATAAATTGCTGTAACCAAGTGTGTGTATACATTCATTAATCAAGACCTGTTATTGGTCGTATATATTCTCAAAATGGAAAAAGAAAGGAAAAGCCTAAATCCTATTTGATACTATATATTGGTATATGGTAGGGTAGATATCTGAGTTATTGCATCATTTGATGTCAATGTAATGTAATAAACAACAACTCAAAAAACAAAACGGTTACCCTTGGTGTAGTATATTCCTTAATATTGGGTGCCTAAATAACTGTGATATAGATTCAATGGAATCAGCTATTAGAGAGCTTAACTATAGAAAAATACTGTCTGATATTATAACATGAATACAAATCAGTCACCGTGAGAAATCAGCAACAGTATTCAAGTATTCAGCAATGTTACAATATCAAATGTTACTTTAATTGTAACATTATCATGTTGATGGTACTAGACAGGCAGTGTTAAAGCTCCAGCGTCTATATCTATCTGAGATGCTGGTATGTTACTTGGCACAAGTCAAGCTATTTCACATAAATCAATCATATGTCATGTTAGAAGTAGCATGTATTCAGTTAGAACGTAGGACTCTATATTCTAAATAATCCTATTTGTTGTTGGGGCTTATTGCTGCCCAATATTAGTATCAGCAATGCTCAGATAAAAATCCCTATAGTTGCTGTGTCCCAACTAATCTCATAGATGTATGGGCCAAGAATATTTTCTTGCTTAAAATGGTAACTCCCAATTAACCACTTGTGAGCTGTTGTCAATATATTAACACTGCAGCAAGGAGGGTATCATCTGACAATAGTATTTAATAGTAATAACTATATATATATAAACCAGGTCTCCCTCTATCAAACGCTGTGCTAATGCTTTGATACACATATTATCCAGATTAAATAACTAATTCCACACATGTGTGGTATAAATTGGTTGGAGGTGACACTGTGAACCCCGCAGGTAACGCTGTCTGATTATACAGCCTTAGCATAGGGTAGCTGTCTATAGAATCGTCGCTGAGATATTGCGGCTCTGTTAATTATTCAGACACACAGTGAAGCATGGGGCAAGTTCAAACACACAGTGAAACATGGGGCAAGTTCTGACGATTTATATTGACAGTATCAATAGTGTTAATTCTGTATATGAACTTGGTCTCCCTCTTTCATCCTCCGTACTAGTGTCATTAGATAATGTGTATATATCAGTCACCTAAATGGCTAGTGGTATAGGTAGTTAGGAATAATTCTAAGAACTCCCTGCTAAACAAACAAAACCATGATAGTAGCGCAGTACTGGCATACATTGATTGTCTCCTGAGAATGCCGCTAAGGTATTGCGGCTCTGATGAATGTTTCAGTACTATGTTCCCTGCTCGGAAATGCTGTCTGATAATACAGCGCTGTTAAGTATTAGCTGTCCACTGCAAATGCCACTGAAGTATTGCGGCTCTGTTAAATATTAGGCATTACTACACAATAGGCTTTTCCAATTTTACACACACACATGGCACGCTAAGTCCCAATGCACATTTCGCCCTTTGGCTTTATCAAGGTAAGCCGATTGTTGCATCAGATCCGGTTTAAATACCCTTACTCATGTCCGTCATAGGGGTGTGTCTGGATTCATCATTTTCATTGGTAGGTGTATTTATTACAGCAAGAATGAAAATAAATCATATATTTAAAATCTCACATAATGTGTATCATTCTTATGTATCCACATTATTTCATAGAATCGATTAGAAAAAATTAATTACATTTAAATAATTGTTATTCTTACTAGAAACCAATAATCATTTTAATATTATTATATATAATTAAAAGCACATATCTCAGCTCACACTCCTAAAAGCATACCCCATTAGTATTAATTAGTTGTTCATTATTAAAAAAGTATATAAAAGTGTTTTCCTAATTCCAATAATGGAGTATAATATTTTGAATAAGGGATATGTGTATTAAATTAAAATTAACAAAGTTGAATCAAACAATATCTAATTTTTAATATATTATTTATTTATTGATGTCATCATCATAACATCAATAAATGAAAATATAATAATATATCGAATAGAATTGTCATATAGTGCACTAAATAAATATATATATAGTTATAATATGTTATTATAGTGATTCAAGTAAAAAAAAATTATTTATAAAATATATAAAATTAATAATAGTGCATCATAATATCAAAATATGAAAGTGTTATATCTTCAATAATTCTCATCAATTAAAAAAGTGTAAAAATCAAGTGTATCTAGTGAATTAATAAAGTACAATGGCCACGTTGCCAATGATATAGGATACAATCTATAAACATGAAGTGAATTATATACTATAATGAAGAGGATCATCTAAGATCCATATAAGTGTGAAAATGGTGACTAATAAGTGAGAAAGAAAATTGTTTTAACCATTCTAACATAAATAAAAATAGAAGTGCTGTCCTAAAATATGAAAATATTTATAATGAAAATGTCTCTACGTGCAAATATAATACCTCATCCTATTACTCCTAAATAGTCCATAAACAAATATTTAATGGAATCTATCTAGGATTCTATATCCCCTCTATATCCATAATAAGATTGTAGATTATACTAATATTTAAATTAAAAAATATGAGTTGATATATGTGTTTATTCCTTCCAATAATATTCTCCACATGTCAAATATCACTGGTGGATTCAATGGTAGGTGTTATGCAGGTAAGTGATAATTTTTAATATGATAATAATGTATTGATTAATTGTTAATATATCATCATGTATGTCAATTATATTATTATTCCATCATGGGATATATTATATTATGTAAGTCTGGATTGATTCTTTTTTTACTTCTATCTGGATCCAAATAATAGTAAATTACTCTAAAAATGCTGTGTAGTTATTATTATCATTCATGCCATTAGGAGTAACGGTATTCATAAGAAAGATCATTTTAGTTTCCCTCCTCATGAGTTCTTTCGTCAAATCCCCCCCTCTTATTCCTAATTGTATTTTTTCGATTCCATAGGCTTTGAGGTCATTTAGATTACATCCATTGTTTTTTGAAAAATGTCTTGCCACACTCGTAAGTTGTTTGAATTTTGCTTGATCTTTTTTGGCATTTGTAATGTTCCTATGTGTTCCAAAAGTCTTTGTTTTAATTTCCTACTTGTCATGCCAATATATTTTTTCTCACAGCTACATTCTAGGCAATAGATCACCCCTGTGGTATCACAGTTAATGTAACTCTTGATGTTGTTTTTCCGCCCATACCTGTCTACAAATTCTTTTGTTTTCTTGATGTAAGTGCATGCTTTGCAATGCCCACATGAATAACATCCATTTATTTTCTCTCTTGATGTACCAGGTAATTCTGAGTAGTGACTATGTACTAATTTATCCTTAATGCTGGGTGATTTTCTCCAGCTGTGTACTTGTTCGCCTATTTCCCTCGCTAGATCCTTATCTGACAGGAGAACATGCCAATGTTTTTGTAAGATATAGTTTATATCTTTCCACTGATTGCAGAAAGTACCTATGAACCTGGTTTTGTCTGGAATCTTTGGTTTAGTCCTGGGGGTCAAAAGGTCTATTCTATCCCTATTTTTGGTGTTTTGATATGCCTTTTTAATAATCTTTTTACTATATCCTCTATGTTGGAGGCGATCTCCTAATTCTTTTGTTCTCATGTTGAAAGTTTCTTGTTCTGAGCAATTTCTTTTCATTCTGAGCATTTCGCCCCTTGGGATTCCTTTTTTGGTGGCTGGATGATGAAAGCTATCAAAATGTAGTAAACTATTCGTAGCCGTCTGCTTACGAAATAAATCTGTGGTTATCTCCCCTGACTCCGATATCATTATTTGAAGATCTAGAAGAGTCACTAGTTTTTGGCTCGTATCCATCGTTAATTTGAGATTGAGGGAATTGTTATTCGATATCCCTATGAATTCAAGAAGCTTATCATGTGGTCCTTCCCAGATTATCAAGACATCATCAATATATCTATACCATGCGTTTACATGTTTAGTATATCTCTCCAGTTGGTCATTGAAAATATATTCTCTCTCCCACCACCCGAGGTACAGGTTAGCGTAAGTTGGTGCACACGTAGTTCCCATTGCTGTACCTCGGGTCTGCAGGAAGAATCTCTCATTGAAAATGAAATGATTTTAAGTTAGAATGAATTCCAACAGATCACATAGGAATATATTATGGTCATTTTCTCGTTCCATACTCAAAAAATATTTCACTGCTTCTATTCCAATGTTATGATGAATGCTGGTATAAAGCGATTCGATGTCACATGTACATAACCAAGTTTCTTTGGATACAGACAAATTTTGTATTTTGTTAAGAATATCAGTTGTATCTCTGATATAGGAGGGTAATTGTAACACAAAATCGACTAGCGTTTTCAGTCAAGCTTCCTATCGCAGAGACTACAGGTCTTCCTGGTGGACACAATTTATTCTTATGTATTTCTGGTAAGGCATATAGGGTGGGGACCTTAGGATTTTCAACCCACAGATAGTTATACTCATCCTGGTTAATAATTTCTTTAACTAATGCTTTTTTAATTATTTGATGGAATTCATTTTTAAATTTAGCTGTTGGATTAAAGATCAGAGGCTTATAGCAATCTTTTTCATTTAATTGTCTATGTATCTCTTCAAGATATAACTCTCGAGGCCATAGGACAATATTGCCCACCTTGTCTGATGGTTTAATAACGATTTCCTTCCAGGTTTCTATTCCCTTCAAAGCAAGTTGTTCTTCATATTTTAAATTGTCTGTCCTTTTAGATTTATTAGTTGTTATTTTCATAATATTGTCTAGATCTCCTGAGACTAAATTTTGGAAGACTTGTACTTGAGGACAAATATTAAGGGGTGGAGTAAATTTCGATTTCCTTTACATTTTTGGGCGAAAATCCCTGGTCGTTTGACTTTTGATGGATTCTTCCTCTAAATCTTCTAGATCTTGTAGTGCTTGTTTTTCCAGGATTTCCATATCATCCAAATTATCTTGAATGGATTTTTGACTGAAGAACTTCTTTAGAAGGAGTTTTCTTGTGAATAATTGTAGATCCTTCTCAATATCAAATCTTTTCATATCTTTGGTAAGAGAGAAAGGGAGTCCTTTAGAAAGGACACTTATCTCTGAGGTGTTCAAAACTCTATCTGATAGATTGATAATTTGTAGTTTATCCATATCCATTACTTCCTGTATGCTTTGTGTTTCCTTTGTGATCGTGTTTCCCATTCTCTCATTTCTCTTTTTTTGAGATTTTTTCCCCCTTCTGATCTTTTTTCCAGGGCCGTCCGTTGGATCCTGACCTGAACCTAAAAAAATGTCTTGTCCATTTGTTGCTTGAAATAAGTTCTGACAACTCGCTTTCTGAGGATTCCATTTCTGAAGTATCATAGTTGGTTTGGACTGTTTTTTCTCTTTTCTCTCTTCTATTGTTCCATCTAAAGACTCGTTGCTTATGCAGAGTGCCAAAAAAAGATTTAAAAAAGCGCTGGTGACCTACATTAGGGGTGTAAATATTAGCAATTGTGATGTCTAAATGACCAAGTCTGTCAGATAAAATACTGTAACAACCGTCTGAATCAGTATGGGCAGAGTTTTGTATAAAGGGCAATTTATTGTTAATTAGAATCGCAACCCCATTGTGCTTGGTTGTGCTGGAGGAGTCTAATACATTGGAGAAATGTTTAGAGAGCAGGGATGGATGGCCAGGGGTACGAAAGTGGGTCTCTTGAAGAAGGATAATGTCAGCCTTTAGACTACGAATAGACCGTTTCTGGGGGGTATTGAGACCTCGAACATTCATAGAAGCAATAGTGAAAGGCATGGTAAGGGAAGACCAGAGAAAGATATAGAGAGCGTGGAGGACTGGACAGGATCCCCAGCTCACCTGGGGAGAGGGAAGGGAGTTGAAAGAAAGGGAACAACCACAGAGGAAGAAGGAGAAAAAAAAATTATATATATAAATGGAATGGAAAAGTACACAGAGGGTAGGACACAGTTGTCCAGAGAGGCTCAGGTAAAATAACCTGGAATACCTCTAGGGAGAGTAAACAAAAATAATTGACTATAGAAAACTAATAAAGATCTTAATTGATTATAGGGAGCGGAGAAGAGATGTTTGGAGACAGCAGCGTCCCCTGGGTGCTAAGGGGGAAGGGGGAAAAAAAAACATAAGGAGAAGGAAGGGGAGACAACAAAAAAAGGGGGGGGGGGATAAAGGGTAGCAAAATGGTAGACATATAGTAAAATATTGACATGTAAATTGGTGCATTCTAGACCTGTATCAACTAGTAATATCATAAACAATAGACTACCAGTTATTTGGAAAAATGACAAAAACAGGAAACAATGAAAATATGGTCAATACATATATAATTTTTTTGATGCAACTCCGCACTAGTGTGTTTGAAAGTAAAGTAGCTCAATTAGTAGTAAATAAGTCCATAATATAACAAGTGAGCGCTACGTGAAAAAATATAAATAAATAATTAGCTATTTTCTTTACAGGTGCCACTAATTATTAATATATGTTTATAGCTCCTTTTGGACAGTTTGAATAGCGTTGGATCCCGTTACAAAGTCACTTATCCATGATAAACACAAGTCTAACGCTCCCTACTTTACCCCTTCCGGTCCCTCCAGGGAGCAAGTCCGGGTTGCGGTGGGGAGCAAGTTGCTAGAGTCTGGCCTTGGCTCTCGCTCCTCTGTGTGCTGCTGGTGTCTGGCCGGGTGCAGATGACACATCGGCGGAGTAGCGGCGGGCAAAGTGAACCCCCTGTTGCCTCAAAATGTTTCATGTGCACGAAATGCGATTGAGGCAACAGGTTGTTATCCCCCAACACTGGAAACTCCGGCCGCTCAGCCGTTCATATTTTTATATATAATTGTTACATAGATGATGCATTTTTGTTATGGACTGGGGGCATAGAAATGTAAATAAAAATTGAGACCACGTAGTAGGTAAACAGTCTATTAATGTATCTTATTGTTAATGTTTATTTCCATATTATGACATATTACTGTTTTTATTAAATGCATGAGTTTTGCTTCATGGTCCCTGATTCATATGTATGGTTTACCTACTAAGTGGGCTGAATATAATTCTCATTGATGTATGATCACAAACTAACATTATACACTCTTATGAGGCATTGAAGCTTTCGTGTGGATGGTTGAAGAACTCAATTTTAATATCCCCTTCAAATTTACTTTTACATATAGCTTAAAAGAGGTGAATTTTCTGGGTTTAAAAATTACAGTTAAAGACAAGTTGATGAAAAACATCTATAAACCGCTGGACAGAAATACCCTCTTAATGCCTTCAAGCCATCACCCTAATGCCCTCAAAAAAGGACATCCATTATCGCAGATGAGGACTGCAAGGATAACTAGTGCCCATTCCAAGGTTCCAGCACAATTGGATACACTAAAGCTGGGTACACACTGTAGTGATGTTGGACCAATTCTGTTTCGTAACGACACTCAGTGTGTACCGGCTATTATGTGCTCCCGCGGTCGCTAGGTTTGATGTGCTACACCTCAAACCTAGCAATATTGCTAGCACCCTGTAGTGATCGTTCCGTTGTACATTAACTCGTTCCAGTGTATACGGGCAATCCCCGTTCAAGGGCATTTGTTCCAATATCGGGACAAATGCCTATTGCTCCAGTGTGTACCCAGCTTTATACAAAACTTCCTTGACAGTGAATATGACAAAACAACATTAGTTCAACAAGAACTCAGTCGTCAGTATATCTAGACAGGATTTATGAAAATCACAACATAAAAGGAATATTCCAAAATTATCCCTTGGATGAGTCAGCACACAGTGGCCAGTCTGTAAAGCCACTCAAGCATTGTACCCAATTGTTTCCTCTGATAGAGTAATCTATTTTTAAGAACTCTCGCCAAGTAGCTGCCTTTAAGCAAAGCAGAAATTTGAAGGACAGATTGGCTGTTACAAATGTAACAATTGTGTGACATGTAGATATATGGGGGTATATTTACTAAAGATCGGATTTGCTGTCGGTTTGAACCTGATGGGAATATCTAATGCAGTCCAAAATACACTATTTATCATGCATCGATATATGAACTTTCAACCTCATACATCCCAGTTAGATATCTAACTCATGGAGTCACTTCATCATACATAGGAAGAATGAAAATATAGTTATGGTAGACTTACCTAGATAACTCCTTTTTTTTAGGTCCATAGGGTCCACAGGGATACCATGGGGATATTATGGTTGGAAGACCAGGCATCAAATAGTTAAAGCTTTGGCTCCCAGAATGCCCTGGGTCCTCCTCCATATATACCCCACCCTAGCCATAGGACTTCAGTTTAGTTAACAAGCCTAAAGGCAGGAGAAGGAAAGAGGAGAAGGAAGAAAAACCACACACCAGAAACACTCTTACAGAAGATGAGGGAATCTGTGACTGAAAGAAAATCACCCAATGAAGCCAGGTGCGTCAGGGTGGGTGCCCTGTGGACCTTGAAGAAAAGGAGTTCTCTAGGTAAGTCTACCATAACTCTATATTCCTTCTTGGGGATCCATAGGGATCCACACTCCTGAGCATAAAGGAGAACTTGTCGCCCAAAGGAAGCATCCTGGGAGGCAAAAGTATCAAAGGCATAATACCTAAGAAAAAAGTGTGGACAGAAGACCACGTGGCAGCCTTGCACAATTGTTCAGCAGAGGCATCACGACTGAATGCCCATGATGGCCCTACAGACCGAGTAGAATGAGCTGTCACTTTGCTTGGGACAGGAAGATCAGCCTGTGTGTACACCTGAGAGATAGTCACGCGTAGCCATTTTGCCAGAGTCTGCTTATTAGCTTCCCATCCTCATTTGTGAAAACCATATAATACAAAAAGAGAATCTGATTTTCTAACAGTTTGTACGTTCCACATAAATATGGAGAGCACAAAGTACATTAAAGGAGGCTTCACCTACAGAAAGGTCTGGAGCCTGAAAAGCTGGAACAACAATTTCTTCATTTACATGAAAGAGGGATACTACCTTAGGAAGGTAACCCTTCCTTGTACAAAGAACAGCTTTATCCTGGTGAAAAATCAAAAATGGGGAGTGACAAGAGAGCGCTGACAAATCCGAGACTCTGTGAGCAGAAGAGCTAGCAAGAAGAAGTGTCTTTGGGGGCGTGGCCACGGCAGCAATAGTGTAGGACATAGGGACTCTGAGCTCTCCGGCTGATAATCCTGCTTAACCCTCCTGAGACCCCTATATCAACCTTACTGCCCTGCTGTCTCTCACATACCTTGCCAGGAACCTGCTGACTTGGTTGGAGCTGTGTGGAGTGAGGAGAGTGGCTCTTGAGGGCCTCCATTGCATTCCCTGGGCCTGCCTATCTGTGATTCCAGAGCTGCACCCAGGCCTCTCCTCTCCTGTTGGCTTCTGTATTATGCAGCCTGTCTGTGCCTGACAAGGGGGCTTTGCTGGGAGCTTCTGGTCTGCTTCTCCTGCCTGGCTTGTGTTTAGAGTCAGGGTCAGGGAGGTTATCTTTGAGTCTGATACTGCCAGTTCTGCCAGACATCACTATTTCTCCCTGCTCTGTGTGAAGAACTGTCAGCTCTGCAACTGTGGGACTCAGCAACACTTCTTTCCTTGTAAGTGATTTCTAAGTTTGGAGGAATCTCTGCCTGTTGCTGCTGCTGTGTCACTACCTGTGCATTTATATATTATAACTAGTCTCCTACATTATTCTCCTACATTATATTAATACTATGGGGAAAACAGGTCATGCTGCTGCTGCAAAACTGGAACGCTTTGCCCGTTCCTCTACTCCTGTGCCCCCAGTGTGTTGTGATCCCCAGGGTACATCCAAGTCTGTGACCCCACCTCCCCCTGCTGCATCTGGGTCAGATTCATCACCAGAAGTTACGCTGCAACAAGTGCTGGAAGCAGTTACCTCCTGCGAGACTAAATTGGCAGATAAGATTGAGAAAGTTCAATCCGATATATCTTCTCTTCATCAAGGTCTCCAGCAGGTCCGCGAAAGAGTCGGAGAGGCAGAAACACGTCTATCTAATCTGGAAGATTCCCAGACCCCACTACGGGCTCAAGTGGCCTCCCTGACATCCCAAATGTCCGCAATGCAGCATAAAATTTCCGATATGGAGGGCAGACTGCGCCGCAATAACGTGCGTTTCGTTTGTCTCCCGGAAAGAAAGGAGGGGTCTTCACCTGAAACATTCCTTGAGAAGTGGTTGGGGGATACATATGGCAGAGACTCATTTACTAACCAATTTGCTGTGGAGAGAGCGCATCGGATCCCTACCCGTCCCCTGCCGCCTGGCGCTCCACCGCGCACATTTATAGCCAAATTTCTTCATTACCAGGATCGTGATACTGTGCTGCGATTGGCTCGAGTTAAAGGGCCACTGGAACGCAACGGTGTAAAAATTTCTATGTTTCCTGATTTCGCAATGGATGTCCAAAAAGACAGAGCTAAATTCCTTCCAATAAAGCGTCGTCTCCGGGATTTAAATCTTCAGTACGCTATGATTTTTCCATCTAAGTTGCGAGTGGTTGCGGATGGAGAGTCAAAATTTTTCTCTACACCACGGGAGTCTGCGGCGTGGCTGGACCGGAGATCTCCTGGGAACAGGCAAATGGCACCGGAATGACTGTACTGATTGCATTTGCTGATTATATTTGTTTATGGCCAGAAATTGCTAGTGTCATTACGACATTAAATAGGCCTTTTTCTGATATTCCAATATTTATATTTCTATAATAATATTTATGTTGTGATATTGGTTGGATATTGTTCTATGTCCCGCTCCCCTTACTGGGTATATATATATTTTTTTTTCCCCACCTCCCCCTGTTTTTCTTTTTCTTTTGTTGTTTATGTTGATATTTCGGTCAAAATATGGCTGGAGAGTTCCGTTGCATTGGTGGTTATTTTTATTTCAGTGCCTTTTACGCCTATAAGGATCGAGTAGTTGTATCCTGTGGGTTTTAGTGTAGTTTAGTTTTGGGTTTAAGTATGCCTAAGTTCGGGTGGGTATACAAGGTGGGGGGTGGTTTTGGATGGGTTGTCCAGTCTTTTTCTTACAAATGTTTTTTTTTTATTTTTATTTTTTCTGTACCACACTATTTTTAAGGTAACTTCAATTATGCTTTATAGTTCAATGTATTACAATGGTGAAACTTTTAACATGGAATGTCCGGGGGGTTAATGATCGTTTAAAGCGGTCTTTGGTCTTTAAAATGATTAAGCAATATGGGCCTGATATTTCTTGTCTAATGGAGACGCATTTGGTCGGGAGTAAGGTACTAGCTCTAAAAAGACCATGGGTGGGATGGGCTTATCACTCCTCGCATACTTCATCATCCAGGGGTGTCTCCATTCTTATTAATAAATATGTCCCTTTTTCTTTTACTGCGGTCCAAACTGACCCTTATGGCAGATATGTGTTTCTGGATTGTGTACTGTATTCTAAGCCCATTTTATTGTTAGCAGTGTCCATCCCCCCTCCTTTTTCATATGACGTTTTAAAAAAAGCTGCTGAATTTGTGGCCCGTTCTCCAGATACGCCAGTGCTCTGTTTGGGAGACTTCAATAATATAATGGACCAGTCTATGGATAAGTGGCGTGAGTCTTCAAGTTCTCTTTCTAAAGGTGGTGAGGGCTTTGCTAAGTTTGTAACTGACTTGGGATGGGTTGATGCGTGGCGAGTTAAACACCCTGGAGTACAACAATTCTCCTGTTTTTCCTCCGCGCATCACTCTTTCTCTAGATTGGATTTGGCCCTGGTGTCCCCATCTATTGTACCTAATATAACTAACATTGAATATAAAGCCAGAGGAATCTCAGATCACTCCCCACTTCTAGTAGAATTGAATATGTGTAGTCCTAGAGGTCTCCGTTTATGGAAACTACACCCCTCTTGGCTTCTTCAAATGGGTGCAGGTTCAGAGCCGGAAGTTATGTGGGATGGCTATTTCACTGACAATGTGGGATCTGCCTCTGTAGCGAATGTTTGGGACGCCTTCAAGGCCTATTTACGTGGGTCTCTGATCAAAAGGGTAGCAGAATTAAAAACATTTTATAGGGAAAAAGAACGTGTTTTGGAGATGGCCTGTAGAAATCTTGAGTTGGATTACTTGGGGGACAGGTTGGAATCTTCATGTTTAAAATGGTTGACTGCACAGACAGAGTGGACTGATCATTTGACAGATAGAATGAACCGTAGACTGTTATTCCGTTCTCATTTATATTATATGCAGGCTGACAGAACTGGTAGTTTTTTGGCACACTTGGTTCAAGCTGATCGTCCTTCTGCTGTTGTCTCGGAACTAATTGGGCCTGAGGGTTCTATGGTCACATCTACACAAGATATTGCAGAGGTTTTTAGTTTATTTTATAAAAAACTTATATCAAACACAGTTGACTGAGGACGTGAATGCTTTGTCATTATATGTTGCTTCTGCTAGGCTTCCAAAATTGTCATCCGAGGCTCGGGCATATTTAGATGCCCCGTTGACAATGGAGGAGGTAGATGCTGCGATTAGTTCCTTTCCCGGTAACAAGGCACCCGGATCTGATGGGATTCCCATAGAGATATATAAAAAACATGCTCGTATCTTTGTTCCAAGACTTTTAGATCTGTTTAATGGGCTCTATGAAGATAATTTGTTCTCTCCATCTATGTCTGAAGCCATAATTGTTGTGCTCCCTAAACCCGGGAAGGACCCTAGATACCCTGATTCCTATAGGCCAATTTCTCTAATTCCCACAGATGCCAAAATTTTGGCTAAGATCCTTTCTATTCGGCTAAACACTGTTATTACTTCGATTGTTCACCCAGACCAATCAGGATTTATGCCAGGCAAGTCAACGTCAGAGAACATTAGAAGGCTGCACACTCACTTACAGGCCTCCAATGGCGAAGAATCGTCCTCTGTTATTGTGTCATTAGATGCTGCAAAAGCATTTGACTCTGTGGAGTGGCCCTTTCTGTGGGAGGTCATGTTATGTTTTGGGTTCGGGCCGGTGTTCTTGAAATGGGTAAAGCTTATGTATGCGAACCCTACTGCCAGGGTGTCAGTGAATGGGTTTATCTCCCCATCCTTCCCCCTGTCTCGGGGCACAAGACAGGGTTGCCCCTTGTCCCCAACCCTGTTTGCATTGGCTATTGAGCCGTTAGCCTGTATTATACGTTCTCACCATGATATTATAGGTCTACAATTGGGTAATAGAATGGTCAAAGTTTCCTTATATGCAGATGATTTATTACTTTTTTTGTCTGACTATGTAACAGCTATGCCTGTGGTTCTTCAAGTCATAGAACAATTTGGTATTTTTTCTGGTCTTAAGATAAACTTTGACAAATCATCTATCCTTCCTCTTAGGGGGTTGTATCCGACTGTTCCCATTGTCACTCTCCCTCTCTGTTGGGTAAATAAATTTAAATATTTAGGTATCTGGATAACTAATTCCCCAAAGGACTATATAGTATTGAATGTTGAGCCCCTGTTTGTCTACTTAAAGGGCAAACTTCAGTCCTGGTGCCGGCTCCCTCTTACCGTTACTGGTAGAATTAACTTAATAAAGATGGTGGTGCAGCCAAAATTTGTGTACGTTTTGCAGCATTCTCCTGTTTTTATTACAGATACATTGTTTAGGCGTTTGAATAGTCTTCTTTCTTCATTGGTCTGGGTGAATCGTCGACCACGTATTCAATTGGCAGCTCTGACCCGATCTAGGTCTGGGGGAGGTTTGGCTCTTCCAAATTTTAAATTTTATTATTATGCGGCGCAGATGGCACATATACGGTTATGGCTTCAAGATGACTCCCCTAATGCCCTGCACGTTTTGTTGGTTTCTCAGATTTTCCCTAACTTTACACCATTGCAGGCCTTGCTTGCGGGTAGAATTATACAGAAAGGCCCTCCCCTGTTGATGCAAGCTATTAAGATATGGAAATTGGTATCTAGTATTCTACAGTTTACGTGATTAGATCCAGACACTTCTCTATGTAGTTATCGTATATTACCTGAACTGGCCTCTTTACAGCTTGAGGTGACATGGGGTTCTAACGGTGTAACTACATTGGGTCATTTATATGACACTTCAATTCTTAAATCATTTGCACAACTCCAAGAAGCTCATCATCTCCCTCAATCATATTTCTATAGATATTTGCAATTACGGCATGCTCTCTCGGCTCAATTTTCAGATGGCCCTCCTCTAATTCAAATATCCCCATTGAAGTCATTCCTTTTATCTTTAGGTCCCCGGAAGACGCTTTCTTACTTATACTCCTATATATTGTCTTCTTATCATAAGGATAGTTTACCACATCTTAGATCAAAGTGGGAGAGAGATATTGGCCTTATAAGTGATGCGGAATGGGATAATGCTCTAGAAGCTCCTCGTATTTCCACAACTTCTATAAGATTTCAACAGATTCAACTGTTTATTTTACACCGTACCTATTTAACTCCTGTTCGTTTGCTGAGATTTGGGGGGAGAGCATCTGACATATGCCCTAAGTGTAAAATTAGTAGCGGTACTTTCTGGCACCTTCTATGGGATTGTCCGGTGGTTAGCACTTTTTGGAATAAGGTTCTGAGAGTTTTGTCCAATACAGGTATTGCTCCCACTTTAGCTACGCCATTGACATGCTGTTTAGGCTCTATGGACGATGAGGTAGTGGACAGATATCTTAAACAATACATTGTCAATATGTGTACACTAGCTAAGGTATGTGTGGCTCGGTCGTGGATGGCTCCTACAGGACCAGATTATAATGCTTGGCTGTCCTTGGTCCGTACCACTGTTGAACATGAAAAACATGTGTTTATTTGTCGCAAAGCTGAGAAGAAGTATGAACGTATCTGGAGCAGTTGGCTTAAATCCTGTTATGCCCGTGCATTGCCTAATGATTGACCGGTATATTATTGTTAGGATAATTAGGTAGATTATTACTTTGTTGGAGGTAATGTGCTGTGTGATAAGTTGAGAATTTGTTGGGATCTAGTTGATTTTGCCAATTTTTCAGGTGTTATTTTTGACAATATTCCAATATTTGTATAGTGTGGTATTTTTTTTTATTTTTTTTTTATATATATATATGTTTTATGTGTATGTGTATATATATTTTGTTTGGTTATTTGTTAATGTATTTCTATAAACCAATAAAAATTTACTCAATTTAAAAAAAGAAGAAGTGTCTTTGCTGTCAACCACTTCAAATCTACACAATCTAAAGGTCCAAAGACAAATCCCATGGTGCAACAGATGGAATAAAAAGGAGGCTGAACTCACAGAAATCCTTGGAAAATAATTCTAACATCTGATCATGAAGCAATCTTCTTCTGGAAACAGACTGACAGTGCAGAAACCTGCACTCTCTAAGTGGGCAGGGAGAGACCATTGTCTAACCCTGCCTGCAGAAAAGCCAGTATCCTGGAAATCCTGTACACCCTAGGATCATATTTTTAGAACACCACTGACCAAAAGAATGCCAAATTCTGTAATAGATACAGGCAGAAGCAGGCTTCCGTGCTCTAAGCTTCGTTTGAATTACAGAACTGGAAAATCCCTTCGCTTTTAAGATGGAAGATTTAAGAGCCACGCCGTCAAAGTCAGATGGGGCAAGTCTGGATGTCGGCAGGGATCCTGCCACAGAGGAAAGGATATGGACTGCTTACCGACAGATTGTGTATGTTGGTGAACAAATGACGTCTGGGCAAAGCCGGAGCCACCAGTATTACTGCTCCGCCTTCCTGCTTGAATTTTCTGAGAACTCTTGGGAGAATGGAAATTGGAGGGAAGAGATACGCCAACTTGAAGTCCCATCTTACTGCCAGTGCATCCACGAAGGCTGCTGATGGGTCTCTGGACCTGGTCCCGTACCTGGGGACCTTGTGGTTGTGGCGTGATGCCGTGACATCTCTCTCTGGTAGACCCATTTGTTTACCAGGAGCTGAAAAACTCCCGGATGCAGAGACCACTCTCTGGCGTGTATGTCCTGGCGACTTAGGAAGTCTGCTTCCCAATTTAGCACTCCCAGTATGAATATTGCAGAGATGGCCAGAAGATGACGTTCTGCCCAAATCAGAACCTTTGTCACTTCTTCCATGTCTGCATAACTTCTTGTGCCTCCCTGTTGTTTTAGACAGGCCACTGTAGTCGCATTGTTGGACTGGATCTGGACTGGCCTGCCCTGTAGCAGGTCCTGTGCCTTAATCAGTGGTCTGTATACTGCTCGCAGTTCCAGAATGTTTATTGGCAGATGACTTTCTTGATTTGTCCATCTTCCTCAGAACGGGCACCGTTTGTATAGATTGATAAAACAGGTATCACTGCACTTAGGGCCTGATTCAGAGCCGGACGCTCTGACCAGAGCGCTCGCTCTGAATCAGGGCCCTCCTCCATTAAAATGGAGCATCCTCCTGGACGCTCGTATAGCTGTGGGTCACCACTCAAAGCATAGACGAGCGTGCAAAAAGATGGTCGCGATGGTCTTGACCTGAAAAATTGGCGAAATCAACTAGATGGTCAAGACCATCGCGACCATCAGACTTGCGAGGGAAACCCTGCGGTCGGGTTTCCCAGCCGCAAGGCCAGGAGTGATTTTGGCTCTATCAGAGCCAAAATCACTCCCACTGACATCACTAGTGATGTCAGTGGGGTCGGCTTGAGACGGTAGGCGTTCAACATCGACAGCACGCCCCCTTTGGTGCAAGACCCCGAGCGATGGAAAGCCCGTCGCTCGCCGGGTCTCGCGCATGCGCACGATGGAGCTCCCTCCATCGTGCGCATGCGCAGTGGGGAACATCGACCCACTTGCGAGCGTACTGCCGCTCGCGAGTGGGTCTGAATGACCCCCTTAGTTCTTTAAGTGATAATAAATAAAATAGTAAATAATAGCACAATGATCTGCTTATTCACATAAATAGGCCTATTCACTAGCAATCCATATCTATGTATGCAGTGAGGTTTTCTGCAGCGTGTCTCCGGCCATCTACACGGACTGAGCTACCAAGACTGGAATGGGTATGATACCAGAGTTCGATTCCCGTCAGTGGCAGCCCGACAGGAGCAGAGTGCGATGCAGTGGAAGCCCGACAGCGCTGGAAATCCCGATCGTGGATAGGTAAGTATCCACTAACCTAACCTAACCCCCCTAACCCTCCTTAGGGGTGCCTAACCCTAACTTCCCCCCAAGTGCCTAACCCTAATCCCCCCTCTAAGTGCCTAACCCTAACCACCCCCTTCCCCGCTACCTAAACCTAAGTCCCCCCCGGGGGTGCCTAACCCTAACCCTCCCTCCCCCTAGCCTAACCCTCCCGGGGGGTGCCTAACCCTAAGTCCCCCCCGGGAGCCCTAAACCTAACCCTCCCCCCCGCGGCTGTCCGCTCGGAGAAATGCGGGCGTCTACATCTAGACGCCCGGCATTTCACCCATGCCGGGATAAGACAGTCGGGAAGCTGGCTGCCGGGATATAGGCATTCGGCTTCCCGATTGCTTCCCACCAAGACCTGCTGACACACAGCGGCCGGCTATTAAAGACCGCAACCAAGCAGTGTTGGCCTCTTACATTGAATACAGCTTTACCATTTGCCCAGGACAATACACTAATAAACCTGGAAGGGTTAATATATCTTTCATTTTTCCTGCACTACAGCACCTGCCATTATTATATACTTCACTGGGTCGCCAGTGTAAAGTTAAATATATATATATATATACATATATATATATTATTCCATAGACAAAAAACCTTACGGTTTCACATGTCACATTAAAGCTGCTTAGACATGATCTGAAAATTCACAAAACCTACTGAATTTGTGCAACACTAACTTCAAAAAGCAATGAAATTACGATCATTAAGACTGATGACTTAATGGACGTGTTCCTTGTGTAATACCGATATGGTATGCCATGACACCATGTGGTTAACTGCAGATTCAGCACTCTCACAGAGTGAGATTGCTGTCACTCACAAAATGGGGGAGCTGCTAATTCACAGAATTGTGTGCACATTGGAATACACACATGCAGTCTATGCAACTGAGGTCTTAGCAGTTATGTGGCACACACATCTCATTCAGTGCCCACAATAATCCCACTGGGTTCCAACATCCTTCTAACTCAATACAGTGCCTTGCAAAAGTATTCACCCCTTGGCCTTTTACCTTTCTTGTTACATTACAACCTGTCATTTATTTATTTTTATCTGAATTTTATGTGATAGATCTGCACAAAATAGTCTAATTTGGTGAAGTGAAATGAGAAAAAAATATATAAAAAAAGAATCTTTATAAATAAAATTCGGAAAATTGGCATGTGCATATGTAAATCACCCCCTTTGCTATGAAGCCCCTCAAAAGTTCTGGTGCAACCAATTACCTTCAGAAGTCACATAATTAGTGAAATTAAGTCCACCTGTGTGAAATCTAAGTGTCACATGATCTGTCAGTATAAACACACCTTTTCTGAAAGGCCCCAGAGGCTGCAACACCACTAAGCAAGACCAAGGAGCTCTCCAAACAAGTTAGGGACAAAGTTGTTGAGAAGTACAATTCTGGGTTGGGTTATAAAAAAATATCCAAATCTTTGATGATCCCCTGGAGCACCATTAAATCCATCATCATCAAATGGAAAGAAAATGGTACCACAACAAACCTGCCAAGAGAGGACCACCCACCAAAACTCACAGACCAAGGAAGACATTAATCAGAGAGGCAGCACAGATACCAAAGGTAACCCTGAAGGAGCTGCAGAGTTCCACAGCAGAGACTGGTGTATCTGTGCATGTGACCACAATAAGCCATACACTCCATAGAGCTGAGCTTTATGGAAGAGTGGCCAGAAAAAAGCCATTACTTAGTGATAAAAATAAGAAGACATGATTTGAGTTTTCCAAAAGGCATGTGGGCGACTCCCCAAATGTATGGAGGAAGGTGCTCTGGTCAGTTGAGACTACAATTTAACGATATGGCCAGACGCAAACCCAACACATCCCATCACTCCAAGAACACCATCCCTACAGTGAAACATGGTGGTGGCAGCATCATGCTGTGGGGATGTTTTCAGCAGCAGGGACTGGGAAACTGATTTGAGTCGAGGGAAAGATGGATGGTGCTAAATATAGGGATATTCTTGAGCAAAACCTGTTTCAGTCTGCCTGTGATTTGAGACTGGGACGGAGGTTCACCTTCCAGCAGGACAATGACCCGAAGCATACTGCAAAAGCAACACTCAAGTGGTTTAAGGGGAAACATTTAAATGTGTTGGAATGGCCTAGTCAAAGCCCATATCTCAATCCAATTGAGAATCTGTGGTCAGACTTGAAGATTGCTGTTCACAAGCGGAAACCATCCAACATGAAGGAGCTGGAGCAGTTTTGCCTTGAGGAATGGGCAAAAATCTCAGGGGCAAGATGTGGCAAGCTCAGAGACTTATCCAAAGCGACTTGCAGCTGTAATTGCCACAAAAGGTGGCTCGACAAAGTTCTGACTTTAAGGGGGTGAATAGTTTTGCACGCTGAAGTTTTATGTTCTGTTGTCCTAAATGTTTGATTCACAATAGAAAAAAAAAAACTTCACAGTTGTAGGAATGTTCTGTGAATTAAATGATGCACACCTTCAAACAATCCATTTTAATTCCAGTTTGTGAGGCAACAAAACATGAAAAATGCCTTTCTGTCTGCCCTATCCACAACGCCGTGTCTTCTCCTCTCATCCACCATACTTTGATCTAATCTGCGCAGCTCTATATTCTGCTCAGCCCTCAGTTGCATAGACTGCATGTGTGTATTCCATTGAGCATACAATTCTGTGAATTAGCAGCTCCACCATTTTGTGAGTGACCGCAATCTCACTCTGTGAGAGTGCTGAATCTGCAGTTAACCACACGGTGTCATGGCATACCAGATCTGTATTACGCAAGGAACACGTCCATTAAGATGTCAGCTTTAATGATCGTAATTTCATTGCTTTTTGAAGTTTATGTGGCACAAATTCAGTAGGTTTTGTGAATTTTCAGGTCAGGTCTAAGCAGCCTTAATGGGACATGTGAAACCGTAAGGTTTTTTGTCTATGGAATGTCATAGCTTTTTTTATAATTTATTAACCATCAGGGTTTTGACGAACAAACCGGGCCATCTGCAGGGCAGTAGGACAACAAATAGATACACTAACACGGGTGAAGTACCAGACAGCACGCAGGAGGTGGTTTAAGGGTCCAGAGGGAGAGACGGCTGTGGAGGCAGGCTTCAGGTGTGTGGGGCAGTGGCAGCAGCGGAGGTGTAGAACAGTGGCAGCAACAGGGCCGTGCACAGAAGCATCAGTGGGACTCACTGGTGCTGGGCATGCACCTGAGAAAATCAAATCAATAAGACACAGATGCATGGACGCATCAGTGAGATCCATCCATGTATTGTTTTAAAAAATGAATGTGTAATATTAAAAAAAAATTGCGTGCCCCCACAGCACAACCAGCATCGAGCTTTGGAGCCCCAGTGCTGGTTGTGCTAAACACAGGGGACAAATGACATAGGGGTTCCCTGTATAAAGCACAACCAGCACTAGGCTAATCAGAGCCAGTCCTGGTTACCATAATACAGGGGACAAACGACGTAGGGGTCCCCTAAAAAAAATTGAATTCTCCCATAGAGAATTGCGGAGGGTGGGCATGTGTTTAAGGGGCTACACCTCAAAAGCTATTGGAGGTACAGAGCTGAAATTTGGCATGGGCTGGTAGAATTGTTGCTCGGTGCTGCATGCCAAATTTCAGAGCAAAAAACATAAAAAATGAGGACATGGGAGTAATCTAAATTTCCAACTGTCATTTTATTCTGACACTCAATTAGGACCACTTTTCTGCTGTCCTCTATGGTGGATTTTTGGGAAGGCATAACTCAGGGTAGGTGGCAAAATTAGACTTGGGGTTTGTTTTATTAGGTAACTATTGTTCAACGGTAGGTGCTTTTGGGGTTTAGGTAAATTAGAAAGTTACAGTTTTTAAACTATTACCTCATGAATCTGCCATTATAGAGATAGGAAGTTTCAACTTGCTGCACAGCCTCAGTAGGAGCGTCTATCAGGTGTACTTACTGTGGCTTCACTTGGGTGCACCAAGATGGCAGGTCAGTTCGGGGCGGTAGCGGCGGATGGGCTCGGGGGGAGGAAGCAGCCGTAAGTTACAGCTGGAACCCGGGGGGGCAGCAGGCATTAGCTGTGGCCGAGACCCGGGGGCGTTACTGGTGCAGGCGGAAGGACCCGGGGGAGGTAGCAGCAGACAGATGCAGGCTCGGATCTGAAAGATGTGATACCTGCATCTGTGTATGAATAAACACAGAAGCACGGATGGGATCAGAGAAAAATGGCGTGGCCCTACCCCCCCAAATGAAAACCAGCACCGGGCTATGGAGACCCAGTACTGGATGTGCTAAATACAGGGGACAAACGACGTAGGGGTGCCCCATATTAAGCACAACCAGCACCAGGTTTTTCAGAACCAGTCCTGGTTGCCGAATACAGGGGACAAATGACGTTGGGGTCCCCTGTATTCAGCGCAACCAGCACTGGGCTCTGAGCTGGCCCTGGTTCTGGAAATACAGGGGGGAAAAAATGCGTAGGGTCCCCCTGTATTTACCAGAACTGGACTCTTTTCTAGCGGGTGAGGGGAGTGTGATGCCACAGCCAGGGGAGCCCTATCACCGCGCCCCTAGATGGATTTTGCTTTGGAACTGCAAGTACCAGCAGGCCCATAATGCACCGCATGCTGATACTTGGGGTTCTCCAAGTACCAGCATGCGGGGGAGGCTTGCTGGGAATTGTAGCTCCACAGCAAAAGCCAATATTTCAACTCTTTACTTGCACCACACTTTACACAATCAACCCGGCACCCACCGCAACATGGGTGCTGGGGCTAGCCCGGGCTACCAGCCTGGGCCTAGGGTGCCCTGGAGAGGACCCCTTTATTGGGGGCATACCAAGCTCCCCAGAGATCCCAGGCCTGGGCTGACTAGCGGTCAGGGGTGATGCTGTGGCTGGGAGGCCCGTGAAAAGGCTCCCCTGGCTGTGGCATCACCCCCCCAACAGCTAAAAAGAGTCCGGTGCTGGTTCTGGTAAATACAGGGGGACCCTACGCATTTTTCCCCCTGTATTTCCAGAACCAGCTCAGAGTACAGTGCTGGTTGCGCTGAATACGGGGAACCGTACGTCATTTGTCCCCCATATTTTGGCAACCAGGACTGGTTCTGAAAATCCTGGTGCTGGTTGTGCTTAACCCCTACGTTGTTTGTCCCCGGTATTTAGAACAACCAGTACTGGGTCTCCAAAGCCCGGTGCTGGTTATTTTTTGGGGAGCGGGCCATGCCATTTTTTTTTTAAACAGAAGCAGGTATCACGGATCTTACAAATCTAAGCCTGCATTCTGTGTGCTGCTACCTCCCCCAGGTCCTAACGCCTGCCCACCGTACCGCCGAAAAGGCTCGCTACCGTCCCGGGGTCATGGCCGCAGCTAACGTCCGCTACCCCTAGGTGCCTTTCCCCCGGGTCCCGCTGCAGCTGATGCCAGCTTCCTTCCTAGAGCCCACCACCACTAAAGCCCGCAAACGATGGCCATCTTGGTGCACCCAAGTGAAGCCACAGTGAATACATCTGCTGGAGGCTCCTACTGCGGCTGCGCAACAAGTTGAAAAGTCCTATCTATTTAATGGTGCATTCTTGAGGTAATAGTTTAAAAACTGTAACTTTCTAACTTACCTGAACCCCAAAAGCACGTACCCTGGCACAATAGCTACCTAATAAAACAAACCAAGTCTAAATTCACCCCCTACCCTGAGTTATGCCTCCCCAAAAAACCCCATAGACTACAGCAGAAAAGTGGTCCTAATTGAGACGGTCAGAAAAATGTGACAGTTGAAACTTTAGATTATTCCCAAGTCCTCATTTTTTTATGTTTACGCCCTGAAATTGCAACACCGAGCAACAATTCTACCCGCCCATGCCAAATGTCAGCTCGGTACCTCCAATAGCTTTTGAGGTGTAGCCCCTTAAACACCATGCCCCCCCCCTCCAGAATTGTCTATGGGAGAATTGCAGTTTTTTAAACGCAGCCTTAATATAAGGGCACGATTGTGCCCTTATGAGACATGCATGTGCTACATTGTTTCTACTAATCGATATATTATATCATAGATATGGATTGCTAGTGAATAGGCCTATATACAGTATTTGTGACTGTGCAATAGATTTTATATTTACTGATTGATATTTTTATTCATTAATAAATACTAAATTGATTTACAAACCTCTTGTGTGCCACAAATAGGAAGCAGATCATTGTGGTATTATTTACTATTTTATTTATTATCACTTAAAGAACTAAGCGCAGTGGTAGGGTCTCGTTCATCGCAAGCCCCAGAGAGCTTTTGGCTCTAACGGGTCTCGCGCATGCGCACGACAGAGCCGGCTCCATCGTGCGCATGCGCTGTGGGCCACCATCGACCCGGTTGCAAGCGCTCAGCGCTTGCGACCGGGTCTGAATCAGGCCCTCAGTCCGATCATCATGGAAGACCAGGTAGGAAGAGCAGAAGGATAGTTCCCCAAGTTCTGAAACCCTACAAGCCGCAGCCAAGGCCAGCAGGAGAACACTCATACAGGACTGGTAATTCATGTCCACCTCCTCTAAAGGCTCAAACACTTGCATCTTTAGTGACCCCCATGTGAAGCTCAGCATTCAACCCCACTTGGAGGAAAAGCAGGAGACGGGGGAAGTAGGAAGCAATAAGTGGGGAACCCACACCCTTCACACCACGCCAAGAAATCCTTCCTAATACGGTGATAGTGGGTGGACGTCACCAGCTTCTGAGCCCGAAGCATGGTAGGAAGCACTGCTTCTGGGATACCTCTGCTTCTAAAGATTGCGGTTTCAACAGCCATGCCATTAAACACAGTTGCTGTAAGGCAGGGTACAGGAATGGACCCTGCTGCAGAAGATCTAATCGCAGGGGCAGCGGCTACGGATAGTTTGCGAGAAGCAGCCGAAGGTCCGAGTACCATGCCCGATGGGGCCAATCTGGAGCCACTAGGATGATCCTTCTGAAGAGATTCTCACAGAGAAATGTGTTAAGTGTGTCCCTGGATTAAGTCTGCACTTCTGTTATTAGGGAGATAATAGATTTATGGCGGTACTTCACACACTATCCTCCCGGCATTCACACTGGCATTTATACCAGCTATTGGACTCAGTTTTGTGCCAGCCTGCCCCATGGTTACTATATATTTGGATGTTATTCAGAGTCCGGGACTGTGAGAATTTGGCACCTATTGCTGGCCGTACCTATTAGGCGAGTGGACAATCCTGCGAGCAGCAGTCCTCACCCCTAACTATAGTGAGCAGATGACCGGAATACTCCAAGGCACAGCAGCTTGCCGGTTGCAAGAATAACAATGGGACCCGGCCTCCACCGTCGATTATACTTACCAGGTGATCGAACACACTCATACGTAGCAGCTCCTTGGTCACGAGCACTGACAGCGGGTGGTGACAACAATTGCCTAGTCCGGTTCTATTTACCATCTCATGTGCATAGGCAAGACAAAAATTCTGGCTATTTCCACACAATTGTAACCATATTTAAATGGAACTTTTTAAGTGCCAAAGGGCAGGCATGGAGGCACCTGTAGTTCCACTGTAAATTACAATAGTTTAGAACTATATACCACATTATTACCCCCATACCCACCGCTCCAGTGGTTCGGGGGAAGAGCCCTGGGCTTCAGCCTAAGCCTGGGGTTTCGGGAGAGGGGGGTCCCCACCTCCCCTGAGATCCTCGCCTTGCGGTGTTAATGCTCTGGCCCTGGAGACCCGGTGATAGGGTCTCCTGGCTGTGGCATTACACCCCGGTTGGTTTGGGTCTGGTGCTTGTTTTAAATATAGGTGGAACCGTAAGCATCCCCCCACCTAAACATCGGAACAAGTCTGGAACTAAACCTCATTGAACTGAAAAAGGCGAGCACCCGCCGTGGGAGCACCAAGGTGAGATGGATCCCATCACGCCACAGGTTTGTTGCCCGATTTAGGGTCCGGACGACGAGAAGTACAGGGTAGATGACCCCTAGTACTTCCTCCTCTAACTGCAGACGAAGCACCTCTGGCTCTTCCTTAAAATCTGGTGGGGTCTTGAAAGGAACAAAAAGAAGGTCCTGAATAGGTCCGATGTGGAGCAGCCACATTAGAGGCCAGGAAGGTACTCTTGCCATCCGTGGGCAGAGAAATCCATTTGTCCATTTCCGGACCAAATAGGATATCCCAGGGAAAGGGAAGGCCTCCTCAGTCCGTTTTGACTCTGCATCCACTTGCCAGGCCCGAAGCCATAGAGCACGGCTGGCAGCAACCGCTGAAGCAGAGATTTTGGAACCTACCTGACTAATGTCTCTGGATGCATCACCCAGACTCTCGAATATGCTGTTAGGGGGATTAGGTCAACTTGTGGAGTATTAGGCCGTAAACCCTCAACCAACTGTTCCGCCCATTTTTCATCAGCCTTGTTTACCCAAGAGCAGACTAAGGCCCTCATTCAGAGCCGTTCGCTATTTGCGGTCGTTCGTTTAAAAACAAGGGGTGGCTATTCAAATGATCCGTACGCACATTGCAGTCTGTTCACACCTCTAAGTCTGAACGAGCGAGCAAAACATACGCTCGTTTATTTGTTAAAAACGCCCCCTGGCCGCTCGCATCCTACGTCATGTCCGCTATTTATTAGATTAATCGAGTACATCGACCAGCGTATGAACTGCTCGCTATTCTTGTGGTTGGTGTTTGCTACCACAAATTTGCGAGCAGTTCTGGCTATAAAATAACCCAGTGACGTGAACAATGACGCTGCTGTTTTAAATATACACACCCATAAAACGCCCGTTTTGACCTTTAAGCACGCCTGCGTTCGGATCTCCACTCCCCATTTTCAAGCACCTTCCCCTGTTACCACCCACATACGCCTCATTCTGTCATTCAAAATAGCAGGCACTCGCTATATTGCGTACCAACGATTTTCGGCCGCACTGACTGGTTCGCGCATGCGTACTAAAAACCGTACGCATGCGCAGATGTGCAAACATCGCTCGGAACGAGCGTACTGCCGCTAACGAGCGGCTCTGAATGAGGGCCTAAGGCCAGTTTGAGTAAAATTCCTGCTGCCGTGTACATGGATTTGAGGGTAGTCTCCAACTTTCGCTCCGAACCCTCTTTTAAAGTTGTGGCCCCTGGAACGGGCAGCGTAGTCTTCTTTGACAGTCGAGTGACCGACTGATCCACTGGCGGAGGAGTCTACCATTTGGCTTTATTAGCTGCAGGAAAAGAGTAAAAGGGAAAGAAAATGCTTGGTCATGTGGAACATTTTGTCCAGATGTTTCCAGGCTGCAGACATCTGTTCATCCAGCTGGAGAGAGTGGGGAAAGTAACAGCTAGTCTCTGTCTCTTACTGAATAATGAGGTATCCTGAGACTCATACAAAACAGTCGTGAAGAGCAACAAAAGACAAAACTATCTTTTTGGGGCACTCTTGAAAAAATAAAATATATTGAAAATATTTTGAAAAATTGAAGATTAGGATATTGTGGTCAATAAAATGTAACCTTTATTAAATTCCCTCTAAAAAGAGCGGTAATTAATACACTCCAAATATATAGTCAATCATGAAACATTTTATATAACACACAGATCATACTGAAATAACATACATGAATGTATGTTTAAAGGCAAATTTTTTTTTCTCATAAATTTCTCAAATAAGCCCTGAGGCAGAAATAATGAGTATATAAAGAAAATGTATAGATTTAATCTAGTCTTCAGGGATATACAACCACTCCAAAATAATGAAAAAAATAAAAATAATGATACAGCCTTTACTACACGATAGGGTGAATAATGAATGATCACAATAATGTATTCTGGTACACAATAATCTCTCTCTGCTTAGATTAATTGATAAATTGCTAACTCAGTCAAGTTTTGGCACTGCAGTTGCCATTAAATAGATCCCGGTAATAAATGACTATTCAAGCTTGGTGCTAATATGACATATATGCGTACATGGTAAATTCAAATCAGAATCAAATTGCTACGAGTTAAAGAGAAACTTAATCAAATAGAAACCTGTGTAGACAGATCAGTTCTTAAACCCAAATAAATGTTAATCATTAACTCTGTCCTCAAAATAGACAGGGCTCGTCTGAGACACATATACATAAATCCTCAGGCCCTGAATCCGAAATTATAAGACCATGGCGGATTGCCAGGATGAGTTTTAATACTCTGTGTGAACCCACATCCTGTTTCTTCAAGAAGGCTTCTACTTCCGAATCCGCCAATAACTTGCCTTCCTCGGTCGTGGGAGGGGTGATCTGCGTCAGTCTCATCCCCAGACTGCCAACTTCCGGCAGAAGTCTCTCTTTTGATGGACGACAACCGGAGGTCTCTGCCTGTATCCTCATGTTCTTGTAATATGTAATTTAATAAATAAAATAAAAGTGAGCTGTAGAAGACAGCCCAAAGTGCTAAGGCTCCCTTGGGCACATGTCTAAAATTGGGGCTGATGGGGCATAGAGGGGGAGGAGTTAGTCACACTTCAAAATATTTAAAGTGTCCAGCTCCACTCTACCACCGTCTATACCCCAGTGTCTTAAGCTTCAGTGGACGAAGGAGAAACCTCAATAATGGCAAAATGGATAAAGCATTAGGTAGCATTGCTGTTGCCCTATTTACACACTTCTATTTCTTTCCACTCTTAGATCATTAGCAGGAGGGGTACCCACATTAAATTAAAATTGTATGTATTAATATTTTGTTTTTTTTATATTATAATGGGTCATGAAATTTGATGACTCAGACAGACTGTTAACCTTGGGTCAACAGCTGGAGACAAGTTTAAGTGTAAGTATATAGGAGAATACTGCCATGATAAGTTATAGCTATCCCATTCACAATGGCATGCAGAATACATAGGTCTGTTGCATGTAATGTTCACATATGCAATTGATGGGACTGTGTGAGATACAAAAGCCATCTACATGTGGTCACCTATGACTGCACTTAGGGGCTTATTTACTAAAGTGGTGTGTCTTGTAAAAGCCTCCACTTCACAACATGTTAAAACACTGGGTGTATTGTTATTAAAAGCCTTGCCCTTTTACATTTCAGGTTTAAACCCACTGAGAAACGGCAGCTTAATAAATAAACCCCTAGTGCATAGAGATATGGATGATTCTAGAGACTGTTAATGTTTTGAAACATTTATGTCCGATCTGGCAATCTTTATATAACATGTTCATAACTACAATATATATAAAAGTCACTTTATAAAATGTGCTCTTAAAAATAAAGAGACGTGACAACAAAAAAAAAAATATTTTACTTTTTGTGTGAGAAACCAAAAATATTCTACTATACCTTAAACCCCTAGTGGACGAAATCACTAGGAATAAATGCAGCAAGGCACCACAGCAAGTTAATCATTGTGTCCCTTACTTCAGCACTGGAGTGCTACTACATAATGATTAAGCAGACACCAAAACATCTGAGCATATACAGAGAAATCCTCACACTCCACAAGTTCATCCCAGAGCATGGTTGTGCAACATAACTAGGTGGTAAGGATAGCCTCTTTAGTCGTGTTTTCTTGCAGCAATCTTACTTGGTGTGTGCCTTCCTGGCCTATGGCTGGGCAATTAAGTTGTTGGATTGTTGTTGTACCATCTTTTACATTTTTATCCAGCTCTGCACACTTCAATTCTGCGCCAGATTGTGGAACATAGTGATAGAGTTAGAGATTTTCAGAGCAGGTCCCAGTTTTAGCCCCAAGATCTTCACCAAGTCACTCTGAGTAAGCAGCAGGAAGGCTTCCCCATCTATCTGCTGTGAGAAATAGAAGGAGGCATTATTGCACGTTTAAAATGATATACAGTATGAAGTGGTCCCAGCCGTGCAATTTAAAAATGCATTCTGGTAGGTAGGGAGAGGGAATTCATATTTTTCCAGGAGAAAGAGCGTGGTGGGGACACAGACTGTGAGGAGTTCCCAAAGCTGCCCTTATGGGTGAGTATGCCCATAAATTGTGTTGTACAGGTCCTTTCCTTCAATACTAGCATCTGTACGCAAAAAAAGACACTTCTGAACCAAGGACCAGGTGGTCACCTAACACAGCTGCCCAGCTAAAGCCCCATCCCTCATGAGTTTTATAGCTCGCAAACATTTCAAAAGCTGCTCTGACCACTTTTCCAAGGTTTGCCATGTTAACCCATGCAGAGGATAAAATGGGTCTGAGGCATCCTACCAGCTAAACATAACGATGGTTTCCATTTTTCTATGGGTGCAAAAACATCCAGTACACAACATTTCTGTGGGTAAAAAAAAGCCTGTATAATGAGCAAGGTCAGAGGAGAATGACCAGACCGGTGAGTATCCTCCTACCTCTTCTCTGAAGATAGAGGCTTGTTCCATACACCCTGGCAGTTGCTGGACAAATTGAGAAACCTACAGAATAAGGAGGACGAAAGCTTCAATAAATAATGAAATAGGATGATTTTTTGGGGGGAGGGTGACAATCAATTCACTGTGTAGAATCTAGTCCCCATGCGGGATCTTACTTCTTCGGCATTCCACTTGCTGACGGATTTGGCAGTATATGCTGACACCTCAGGAAGCAGGTGACACTGCTGTTCCCAGCACAGGTGAATGCGATGACCAGGGTCTGAGGACAAGGATGTCATGAACACTGACTGATGCAGCGGTTGCTCCAAACTCAATTCACAATCTGGGAAATAACAGGGGAATTCCAACTGTAGCATCACCACTTACGAGAAGTAAACATTGTATAACAGTGATCAGACTACATACCTGTACCATCTCTATCCTGTCTAATCAGCTGCAGGCGGATATATGTATGAGCACCGCTAAAACAGAAACTGGTGTTAAAGAACACAAACTGCCAACACTATTATAAATCTGCATATATAACAAACAAATGACTGCAATAAAACATTATCATCATGCAATTAATGTTAAGAAATAGAACTAAATACTGTATATCACAAAATTGGGCTATGTCATTGTACCCAGCAAAATCTCATACTGAGAAGAAAATAAAATCCCACTGCTCAGAAGATTAACCACCTATGGGGGTATTCAATTAGCTGCAGGGTTTACAATGCAGCTAATTGCTGCGCCAGAGCTATTTAATTAACGTGGATTACCCCGCATTCGAGTCCCCACAGTCGGGCTGCTTTCCACGGAAAAAACAAAATCAGGTTCATGCACAGTTTAGTGGAATCAGTGGGTTTCCACCCAAGTCCCGACTTTTCCGCACAAGAAAAAGGCTATTTAATTGAATAGCCTTTCCCCATGCTGCAGGGATTTTTGCCGACAATTTTCTGTGGGGTAAATACAGATATGGCCCTAAGTGGAGCGCAACGGCACAGTATGTGACAACCTTTACATATACAAGTAAATGTGAAGTGCAGTAGTTTTTGACCCTTATACATATTAGGGCTATAAGAGAAAACAGGGAAAGATAGAAGCTGACAGCAGGGCTGGCTCCAGGGGTCGGAGCACCCTGTGCCGGCCCCCACCAGAGCTCCCTCACTGGGGGCGTGGCCTAATTACCATAGGTCACGCCCCCTACGTTACATTATTAGGAGGTGTGTCCGCCTCCAAATAACATCAGGCTGGGGGGAGCCTCACTAGCTGGGCTTCCCCCAGCCCTCTCCTGTTACAGAATGCGCGCATGCGCGCAGCATCCATTCAGAGTCTCCGGGGTCCGGCACCGCCGCACAGCTGCGGCAGTGGGGGTGTCCCCAACCTCCCGATTTAACCACCCGCGGGCCACTTCAGTAATGTCCCGCTGAAATCGGGATGTTGGGGGAGGGGTGAGCCATCTATGGGTGGCGCCCCTGTGCGACCGCTCAGGTTGAACACCCCTAGAGCCGGCCCTGGCTGACAGTATATGGAAAGCAGACAGACAGCGCTAGCATAAGTCAAATACAAAGCAGAAATAACATGGCTGCAAAGGGCACTACATTCAACTACACAGACCCAGTGGCGGGTAGGCTATAGCGCCACATAACCTGACTCTAGGGAGAGGTATGCAAGGGGACCGGACCTAGCGTTTCCCAGAGAGAGCTGTGGCTGTGCATTAGAGAAAATGGCCGGCGGGGTCTGAGGAGGAGAGCAGCTCTGAGCGGCAAGACCGCGGTGGAATGGCGCCTAGAGCTGGGGAAGGGGCAACTGAAAGGGAATGGCTGACCTCCCCATGACGATTTTTAACCCCCGGGGCACTGGATTCCCAATCCAGATGGTGTCCCTGGTGGTCTAGTGAATCCCGCAGGCCAGTTCATTCAGCATCTCCGCTCTGTCCCCTGACCAGAGGTAAGACTGCTAAACTGCGGGTTAACGCGAGGGGTAACCCACCTAACTGGTCCCCTGACTGTGTTGCAGTCTGGGGTTCTCCAGTGGGACCGGCTAGCTAGGTCCCCGGGAGCCCCTGCCGAAAGTACCGAGCCGTGGCTGGAGTTGCGGCCGCGGAGGGGTGATGGAGCGGCAGCACAGACGTCCTAAGGACAGTCTGATGCTGCGCGCTCAGTGTAAGAATAAGAAAAATGAATCAAACATAAATCTTTGGGCTGCATAAGGCAGCCCACTGTCTAAAAAGGTGACAGACTCCTCCCGAACACCAGCAAAACTGAAGTGCCTCAGGCCTAGGGGTAGGGTATAGGGGGAAGGACCGAAGCATTCTGGGAGCTAAAAAGCTTGACTGTCTGGTGTTCGCTCTTTAACCACTACATACACCCCATGGTATCCCTGTGGATCCCTATGGACCCTGAAGAAGAAATCACAACCCTGGATGGAACATAATGGTGCTCCTGTGTAACTTCACAAGTGGTCATCTGGAATATAGAAAAT
The DNA here is from genome assembly GCA_031769625.1 of Taudactylus pleione. Classification (NCBI taxonomy): domain Eukaryota; kingdom Metazoa; phylum Chordata; class Amphibia; order Anura; family Myobatrachidae; genus Taudactylus; species Taudactylus pleione. The sequence continues at coordinate 6,367,384 of JAUIMM010000957.1, forward strand.
CTGAAACATTTGTAGTAAACCCGGGCTGCTATGGAGCACTTACAAGAAAAGGAATTATCAGGTACACAATTTAGTTTTCTCCTTCAGCATCCCATGGCAGCTTTTACAATGGGATGCACACAAGCTATGCAATAGGGAGAGCCACAAAGAAACTATTAAGCCACATATGCTGCAAAATCAGACATTTATATAAGCGAGTGTGTGAAGAACATAGTCTATCCTCTGCTGATTCTCAGTTTTGGAGATTATGTTTGCGATGGTTATAAAAGGCATGGACAGATGTCCGTCCTGCCACCTTGCAAAGTTCCGTCACTGACATCTGAGCCTTCTCCACCCAATTAGAATGGGCTCCTACTATTTCTAGCACTTTATGTCAACATTTCTTGTGTGCCTTTAGGACTACAGCTCTGATCTTTCTAGAAATGGTTTGTTTGGAAGGGACATAACCTTCCTAAGGTCTTTCGTCTTGGATGAATATGAAGCAATTGCTCTGACTAAATCCAGTGAATTCTGCTGCTTCTCTTCCCCATCCACCAGCTGTGAGCAAAAACATTGCAAAATAATTTCCTGGTTAATATGAAATGTAGATAAGAACTTTGGTATAAAATTTGGATTAGTTCTCAGAATCACTGTATCCTTGTTCCTTGCACCATAGTGCATGCAACTTCTCTCAAGGATACTTCCTGAACTGGTTCAAATTGAACATTTACTACAAAAATGGATGAACAATTCTTCTGAAGCCAATTTAGTTGGTAATAATGCCATAATGTCCATCTGAAGACCAACTCATTCAAACAGTAATTGGAAGACTTCCTGATGTAGAACAATTCTCCTGGAACCACTTGCCTGCAATTTAGGTAATCTGCCATTTAATTTTCCCTGCTTGCTGCATAGAATACTGAAAGTGACTGTAGGTTTATTCTGCCCATGGTATTAATTCACTAATTCCAACATCATAACTCTGCTTCGGGTGCCTCACTGGTGATTTATGAAGGCCACCACACTTCTCTTGCCTGAGAATGCCCTGAGATGCTTCCCTTGTGTTACCTTTGTATCATTGGAATCTGATTCCAGTGATACAAATGTCATAGGTGACAAACCCCCTGCCCTTAATCATGGGTCTTGCCACCAGATTACAGAGGGCCTGATTCAGAGCTGAACACTCTGACCAGAGCGCTCGCTCTGAATCAGGGCCCTCCTACCTGAAAATGGAGCGGCCTCATGGACACTCGCATAGCTGTGGGTTACCACCCACAGCTATAGCGAGCATCCATGATGATTGTCGCGATGGTCAAGACCATCGCGACCATCGGGCTTGCGACGAGACCCTGCGGTAGGGTCTCGGTGATCGCAAGCCCTGGAGTGATTTTGGCTCTATCAGAGCCAAAATCACTCCCACTGACATCACTAGTGATGTCAGTGGGGCCGGTCCCAGACGATAGGCGTTCCCATGGGAACGCCTCCGTCTGGCAGCCACGCCCCCGGCACGCCCACCAAAGGGGGCGTGCTGTCAGTCACCATCGACAGCACGCCCCCTTTGGTGCGAGACCCCGAGCGACGTATTTCTCGTCGCTCGCCGGGTCAAGCGCATGCGCACGACGGAGCTCCCTCCATCGTGCGCATGCGCATTCGCCCAACATCGACCAGCTTGCGAGCGACCTTCGCTCGCGAGCGGGTCTGAATGACCCCCAGAGTTCTTGACAGGTTCATGATATAATTTAGTGAAGGCTGTTTGTGATCCAACAGAACAAACAATTGTAACGTGAGATTGCTTATGTGCCATCTTTTCTAGGGTGGAGGAAAACATCCCAAACAACTGAAGCACTCTCCACACTGTTGATCAGTGATAAACCTGTATGCACCAAGTGCTGTACTTTAAAACGCCTCTGCTCCAGCAGAGTTACTTAGTTCTCTATGGAGTTTATTTTTACCTCTAGAAAAAGTATTTGTCGTTAGGGAACAAGTTGACTTTTTGTCCATTTTACAATCTAGCCATGTTATCACTTATCTATAACAAGGATGTCATCCACAAATGGCCAGATATAGACCCCTTTCTTGTCCCCGTCAATTTTATAAAAGGTTTTAGTTATATATTTATTAACTGTTATTTATATAGCGCATACATAATATGCAACGCTTTATAAAGAATATTTCATTCGTTCACATCAGTCCCTGCCCCAGTGGCTCTTAGGGGTATATTTACTAAAGTGAGTGTTTTTAGAAGTGGAGAGGTTTCCCATAGCAACAAATCAGAATCTAACTATTATCTTCTAGAATGTGCTAGTTAAATGTTAAGTAGAATCTGATTGGTTGCTATGGGCAACATCTCCATTTCTGAAAACTCTCACTTTAGTAAACATACCCCTTACAAATCAATATTCCCTGCCACATGTACACACAATAGGGTTAATTGTTGCCCAAAGTCAATTAACCTGCCAATATATTTTTGGATTGTGGGAAGAAACCAGAGCAAACTCATGTAAACATAGGGAAAACATACAAGCTCCACTAAGATACTGCCTTGGTGGTAAGTGAACCCAAGAGCTCAGTGCTGTGAAGCAGCAATGTTAATCAAAATCTTGAAAGCCCACGTGGTAGATGTAGAAGTAACCTTCTGTCTACTGTATTGCATTCCAGATGTATAACTTTTTGTGCCACCGACTTGCTGACATGGCGGAAACTGAAAAAGCTTGGAGCCTTCTTGTAGCAATTCCTTTAAAAAGGACAGATTAGCCAAACTATTCTGATTGGTTAACAGATGCCCATGAGTTTAAGAAGAGGGCTCTTCTAGTCATTAATGTTGATGCAATGTGATTAAAGTAGGTTCACAAAAAATAAAAATTATAACTCCCTTCTGTATAATTTCCAAACTTTGTAATAGGTTTTGCCCGTTTTCATTGTCCTCAATAACCATTTAGAGATCATCTCTCAGCAATCTCAAAGGCCTATCAAGAGGCTATGGTGATACCCAATTCCAACGTGGTTCCTGAGGAAATAAGGTTTCTTCTCCTAAGGAAACATAAGGTTTCTTCCTATCCATGGAGTCCTTCAGTGGACACCCTTCTTCTAGTGAGTGGGTAATGCTCCAGGCTGCATCCACTTTAGGACCACGGCCCATTTAAAAAAAATATCTTCAGGTCACTTAAGTTTGTCTATTTCTTAAAGATTAGAACACGTATTAAGTATTACATTCTTTGCCACTCTGTTATTGTGGTTGTGCTCCCCAGAAAGAGATTTTGTGATAAGGTGGATGTTATTAGGTCAGTGATTCCCAGAGACTTGGACAGTGTGGAATGTTTGCTGAGAAACCTGTACAAGTTAAATTTCCCCAGATTTTGCACTTGAGAAATCTTCTACTTTCCTGGCGAAATCAGTTTCTGAGTAAGAAACACCATCATCCATGCTAATAACCTTGTTCTTCTAATCCCATGTTTAACACAGTGACAACCAGGCAAATTATTCAGACATTCCTCACTTAACGACCTACCTGTTTAGCGGCCGTTCAGAGTTACGACTGGCGCTCCGACCAGCTTACTGCTTGCACTGATACAAAAAAAATAAAAAAAAAAGACAGACACTGCCGCGAGAGGGGGCTGTGGCTGCAGCGCAGGACACACAGGAGACCTTGCCTCCCATGAGGGAAAGGTCGGACAGGGATGCAGTGCGCTCTTGGAGGAGGTGGGGCACACACAGGCACGTGTCATCCTCAGCCTGGGTGCTGCTTCCTGGCCACTAGTCTCCCTCGCTTAACGACAGATTCGTTTAACAACAGAGTCGCAGGAACGAAACTTGGTTGTTAAAGTGAGGAATGTCTGTATTTTCTAAATTAGCATCCAGAATAAAAGACTCCTTTAATTTGTGCAGAAAAAAAACCTTTTATCCTCATAGAATCACAAATTATTCTGAATCGATGGATTTGAAAATACCTCAAACTAAAGGGGCTTACTTCCAGTGGGTGTCTTCTAGCCGTTTGGGATTGGGTTTAGGGCCTAATTCAGAGATGAACAGTAATGCATACGCAGCTGCATACTCTCATGGATTGCAGCTGCTAAATATGCAATGCTTTCCAAAGCACATCCGAGCACACAGACGCCCACTGCTGCCTTCTCGTATCCGTACGACAACATGCAACAGCATAAACATCAGTATCATGGACTCACAGCAGGCATCCATGCTTCATCGGCGGCAGGTCTGACCAGCCGAGGGCTCGGCAGCTCTCCTGACACGCAGTGAGCTCTCTTGCTGCTAAAGAGATCGCAATGGCTAATTTATGCACGCCCATGGAACAGCATTTAAATGGTCAGACACTCCTGCATTTTTCTAACCACCGCTCCCAGTTACCACCCAAACGCGGACTACCTGTCACTCACTTTGCAAGTGGGTACTCTGTGCGTTAGTAATCGCAATGCAATCGCTGTGTGTGTGCAGTCTGGCGTTTACGAATGCGTATCAGCAAACAATCACTCAATCTGTGTAAAAATCACCATTGCATCCTTCTCGGAATCAGGCCCTTAGACTCATGCTTCTGAATACATTTTCTTTCATTATGCAGAACCCTCATTTAGAGTTTACCGGTCTCTACCCAACTAAGAAAGGACTTAACCAAGTGTAAGGGTGGCCATGGAGTACTGGTGAAACTGAAAAATATATAAATATATTATATATAATGTCCATGATCTCTCACACGGAAAAAAATCTGAATATTTCTATATATATTTGCCACTAAAATATGAACTAGCAATGAAGACACACCTTTTAGTCTCTGGCTTAGTTTCTGCTTCCTCCTCTGGCCATTCTGCCATCTCCCACATGTTGGCTCGTCCCCATTGTTCCTCGGTAGGGGTTGGACACTTTCTGGAAAGGGATAGAGTTGAATTTTTAGTGATAATGGTTCCTCTATATTTCATTAGAATTAACAGTGAGTTTGCATCTAAATCACCTGGACTGTGGAGAATCAGGAGGGGGGTCAGGGATAAGGTTGGGTGTCCCTGGTCTACGGGACTTTAATGTGTTTTGTGTTGGCGAAGGCCGTTCCCCACCAAGACGATCCTGCAGTAAATTTTCTCTGTTCAGGTTTACCTCAGAGTAGGGACATCCAACAGCACTGTGATAGAAGATAGCATGTGTTGCTGGACTCATCTATACTTTCAGATGGTATTTTATTGCTATTACTATCAATTCACATACGTGTAATGGGTGCCATATCTCGGCCCTCGCACATGTCCAATTCCTTTGCATCCAGCAATAGGACAGCCCTGTCCAGGAACAGCAGTTGCGTCTGCAACATTGGGAAGAAAAAAGTGTGTTACTCATTCCATGCAGGTGACTAGGCTTTTCATGGCATTTCATTATTATTATTATTTTTTAACTCAGGGGCAAGTGTACATAAATTAACATATAGTTCCGTTTAGCCACTTCCTCTTACCAGGAGGCAACTGGAGGGGGTGTCCAGTCTTTGCACACCAGCCAACCGGGTGAATATCCGGACTGTCAGCATCCACCCAGAAGTCATAAAGAGAAGTCCAACCATCAAAATGTAGCTGAAACAGAAGTACACCAAGTGTCATTATGTGCCCCCCTTATTACCAGTACTGAAAAAGTATTCCTCCCTTTTAAAATAGCTTTCCCATTTGTTCTCAAGTCACCTTAATACGGTTTTCCTCTCTCTGTACAATACTGCAGACTCGGATTAACATAGGATTTCTCTTGTCTACAGCCTCAAGCTTCATGTTTGGTTGGAACCCATGAGAAGGGCGCTGGAAAAAAAGGGTAAGTGTAGATATGACTTCTTAAAACCAAGGGGGTATTCAATTTGGAGCGAAAAGTCTGGAGGTTTGGCTGGGGATAAAGTGTCAGGTGCGTGCCCGCATATCCCCGTATTCCATTCCAGTAGCTGCGGAATTGGGTCCCTGCGGAAAGGTAAGTATGGAAAAAAATGGGGAATTTTCGGGAAATCATCCAGGGACCCCCCCTAAAGATGTCCAGACATGTGGGATCACTATGGGTACCCCCGTTGTTGCCTGCTGAAGGTAATCGGGGTTTTTAAATAGCCGCGGCAGGTGCATAAATGCGCCTGTGAAGAAGGGATGCAGAATAGCACTTAGCTTTTTTTGGGGGGGGGGAACTACTTCCAGCAAATTTGGGGTACATGAAAATGGGTGTAAGCATATTTTTAAGTCCCTTAAATGATTTTTAAAAATTCTTCAAAAATGCACCTGCCGCTAGCTCCCGCAATGAAGAAAACACCTGCCGCATACTTGGGAACCCCCCTGGAATCTATTTAGCTATTTTAGGATTTTATCCCCAATATTTTTTTTTATTTTTACCCCAAAATTCAAGTACATTTTTTGGGGTGTCCCGGTTTTTTTTTTTTTACTTTTTTTGACACACATTTATTTTAGGGGACATTCCCAGGGGTGCAGGCTATTTTTTTTTAAGCCTGCACCAATAAACCACAATTCTGCACTTATTTTTGCCACCTATTGTGTGAAGAAAAGTTATCCCCGTTTTTTAACAAAGACTTTTCGCACCGGCGGCGAAAAGTCTTTGAAATTGAATAAAGGGGATAGTTAAAACAGGCGAAAATTACGTCAAGGTAACGGGTATTCGCCTCAAATTGAATGCGGGTCCAAGATGGATAAATGACTTGTACATGGGATTTGTACACATGTATCACAGTGTCAGGGATGTTCAGAGAGGTGGGAAAGAATTTAGTAGAGAATGAGGTAAACAGAGAATGAGGTAAACATACTAGGTACTTTTATTATATTTTATTTATTTTTATTATATTTATTATATTTTCAATTCAACAGTGAATAAAAATACAGCAAATTATATATATATATATATATATATATATATATATATATATAACACACACACTGTATATCTCTCAATAGTAGAACCAATTACAGTATCAATCAGGTTCTCTTTGCATAGGCTTCCAACCGCTTCTTTATGGAAAATCCTAAGAAGCAGTGCCACATGGGTATTTCAGTAGCCTGGAAATCGCAAGGCCTCTGCTAAAGGGCCAACACAGAACATAGGCGCAAATCAGCATATCACAATACATACTTACCACTTTAAAAGCCCTTGCTGGGGCTGCCTGAGCTCCAGTCTTCTCCAGATATGACTCCCAGGAGAAACTTTTAGGGTCTTTAAATTCTAAATATAGATACAGCAGTTATATGTACAAGGCAGATGAACACTTTGCTGACAAACATTTCGATAACCCTGCTCTTTGTGATCAGAGTCAATGTCACCTTCAATATTGGCTAATGCTTCCCATCCACTAGGCGATAACGACCGTCGTTATCACTCTATCTCTTGGTAATCGCCCGCAAATCTGGCAGTTTAATGTAAAAAACTACCAGCGATGCGCGTGCCCGCTGGTCGTTTTTGCCATCTATCATGCTGGTCAGCCTGACAAATTACGTCAGGTTCAGCATGTACGGGGGATGATGGATGTGCCTACACTGAACGACTGAACGTCCAGTGTAGGCACATCACAGACATAGAAACAACAATTACAATTACAATGTTGTAATCGTGCTGTCGTTTCTATGTTGTGTAGTGGATGGGCAGCATAAATCTATTCTTCCAATACTGTTGATGATAACACTTTATTGTAAATATTTAGTACTGTTGATAAAACTATTCTTTTATGCAAAACATATAGTTTTTTAAAAATCACATAAGTTTAATTATGTACTTTGTACATTTATGGTATTTAAGGAGGAAAAATTATTATATACACTATCTGTAATTACAGTTGTAAAAACTAATTTTTATATTGTTTACATAAAGGTTATATATTTTGTCAATATATACTTCATTAAAAAATAAATTAAAAAAATCAATTTTTCTAGATAGACTCCTTCTATAGCGAATCTTAATCCAAGGAAGTTGCCTCCACTGTTAGAACATGCAGGGTTTTTCTCTTTGCTTCCAGAAGAACACCATCAAACAGCGACTGCATTAATTTACTCTTACCTGGGACACCTGGCCAGTGCAGAGGACAATGTATGACTGCTATAAGCCTAGATACTCAAAAAGGATTGAAGTCATCAAATGGAAGCACTTTATATGTAAAAAGGTAGATTATCCACACTAGTACATGATAAATGCCTATTTCATGCATAGTAAGGGCATGATTTAGCAAGGAACGCAGTGGCTTATATGCACGCAATCTGTTGATTAATTCGCACTGCACATGCATCGCAGTGCGCAAGCCAAGCGCTGCACTCAGAACTGCGATTGCAGAGGCTACGCAGACCCATGGCAGAGTGATTGACAAGAAGTGCCGTTTGTGGGTGGCCTGGCGAATGAAGGCGTGCCAGTGCGTTTTAACGCTGTTGCAGGGGCGTGCATAAATTATCCACTGCGATACCAGATGCCGCCTGTGGCATATATATATATTTATCACACATACATACAAACATGGCTCCAAACGCTAGAATTCTGCAATTGGCAGTGATTTGTAAGTTTTCCTAAATTTTGCATCTTATTCGCATCGTAGCCGCAGACAAAGTCTCTCGCAGTGTACCAGACACACTAGAAAAATATTTTTTTCTAAAAGGATTTGGTATAAAGTTGCAGATTAAGAATAAGAATATGTGGCACGCAGCCTGGAGCAGTTGCTCATAATGGAACAATTTTTTTTTCCAAAATAGAAAACCTCTATAAAAGCATTTAGATAAGCCTCTGTGGAGGAATGATTTTTGAAACAGACAGCTCTTATGTGTAACACGATGGCTAAATCACAAAAAAATATTTTTTTTTACACTTTACAAAGATAAAAGTGCAAGTCTACTGTAACATGTGTTACACACTACTAAGATGCAATTGCATGCAGGCAAAGACCAAACGGTATGATGCCTATGGGACTATATATATTCATTTGGCTGGTGTGTACAATTTACATTGCACGGTGAGGTTTCTATGAACACTGCCTACTCCACTGTAACAATTTGGATGTGCACTTGATGGAACACATAAATTGATGTGTCTGTACATGTGGCGAGTGAGATCAGAACCCTGACATCTAATAGAAAAGGGAGGGCCACAAACAATCAATTTTCTCTGAAATGCCTATGATGATTTATTATTTGGTACGGAGGCACTTTATATTTTGCTACCTTTCACTGGCTATGAAACAGTATTACACTTTACTTTGTTCAATTCCTGAGGTATTTACAGATAAGCATGTGGTGTTCAAATGTAGTACACAGGCACTTTTCAGATGGGCGTGTAGAGCTTGGATAGATTAAACTACTGGACACACATAAACTAGTCTTTCACAGCAGAACATGGAGATTTTCAATTCAGGGCGCACACTGCGTGCATATTATAATTTTCAATCCTATCTTAATTACTACATTATCAGCTGCTTTTGGCCTTCTCTTTTCTCCATAAACTTTTTGGTACCTGCTTGAACAATGGACAACTAAGGCTGGGTACACACTAGGACGGCGGAACGGTCACCAAAATTGCGTCCCAGCGGCCGAATGGTAAGCTATACACACTATAGGCCACTTAATATATATGGGCTGACATCACAACTGGACGGGCAAATTGAGTTGAGATGTCGGCGGGACCTGCAGCAAGTGTATGGGTGGTAGGCGGGTCGCCCATATACACAGCCAGATGCCGAAATATCAGCATCGGAATCAGATACATTGGCATCAGCTGTGCTGCAGGGACGACCCGATATGTCTGTGAACAACGTCGTTCACAGACATATCTGATATACACACCCACCGATGCAATAGAACAAGCAATACATCGACAAGAGTTTACCCAGAATAAGGATGGCAGTCACTCTAAAAAATGGGGAAGTGTACTATTATCAAATCATCACTGACTAAACACACTCAACATTCTGTGTACTTCTGACAATATATCTAGACCATAGACACAAGTGCCCAGTCTAAACCATTATTGTAATATCTGTATGTACGACTGTAATCAATTCATATAGATATTGCTATATAACATACATATATAAAATTACACATACATACACACATGGCTCAAAATGCTAGTGTAACTTAGACGTTTTGCAATTGGCAGAGATTTGTACTTTTTCCTAAGTTTTGCATCTTATTCGCATCGTAGCCGCATACAAAGTCTCTCGCAGTGTACCAGACACACTAGATAAGTATTTTTTTCATAAAGGATTTGGTATAAAGTTGCAGATTAAGAATAAGAATATGTGGCACGCAGCCTGGAGCAGTTGCTCGTAATGGAACAAGGTCTTTTTTTTACCCAGATTAGCGACTTAGTCGCACATAGAAGAACACAAATGCCAGCATCAGTATTCAGTATACCCTTGTATTGGACTTTTGTCACATTAGTGATGTAAATAAGATGCATATTTTGAGAAAAATGTGGGACGGTTATGCAGATAAGTCGCAAAGTCTATGGTGTGCCAAATAGTCCGATTTGAGCAAAGGTGAATGACACATCTGTATATATATTTATCTAAAGTATACATATTTGGCAGAGGAATCTCGATTGTCATCACCAAATGTTAAAAATCACAATTGTTGATGAAATAAACCAACCTTACCTGGAGGGGGTGTCAGAGATATACCAAACTCTTTAGAGTGACCAACTGGTCGGATGTATGGACTGCTGGCATCACACCTAGGAAAGAAAGAGTATCAGGATGCTGGCTAGCCAACATACATTATAGACCCAATAGTGAGCTTCTAAAGACTAGAAAATAATATCAGATCATCTCTTCCCACCAGTCAACAGATTTGTGCAAAGATATCTGGAATTCAAATTGTGTCTTCAAAACGCAGATAAATAGCTGAAACCACTACATTTCGAAATAATAACGGTGTTAAAATAGGTTTAATGGTAAGTGAAAAAATCCTATTTCACTGAATCTATTTGCTAACCTTGGATATAGTAGGTTCTGCACATGAGTAATCACTCGTGTAAAACTAAAAACTTGTTTGCAATCTCTCTCCTACACACTCCACCATTCGGAGATCAGATTACAGACTAACAAAGCCCATTAGATAGAATAGAAAAAAGCAATCAAAGAAGAACAACACTCAAACATACACTAGTGATGTCAGTAGTGGACTTCCTGCTCTATTAGTGCAGGAAGTCCACTCGGGCTTGCAGCAGCTAGACCCTAACCCAGGGTCTCGTCGCAAGCCCGATGGTCACGGTAATCGCGACGGTCTGCAGCCCGCTCGCACAAGCTGTGGGTGGTCAACCACAGCTTTGCCAGCGGCCTGGAGACAAAAAACAAAAAGCCCACAGACCCGGCGAGCGGCCATCGGCTGCAGGCGGGTCTGAATCAGGGCTTCTGTCTTTGGGGAAGTTCCAAAACTGCCCCTATGGGAGGGCATGCTGAGACACTACAGTGCACAAATCCTGCCACCCAAAGCGGGTGTCTATGGACACAAAGACATTGAAGCTATAGAATTTGGAAAAGCTATGGAGGGAGGACCAGATTGCAGAATGGCACAACGGAATGGGTATGATATACCGTCGGCCGCATGGCCGGCGGTTCGATTCCCGTCAGCGGCAGCCCGACAGGAGCAGAGTGCGACGCAGCGGAAGCCCGACAGCGCTGGAAATCCCGATCGTGGATAGGTAAGTATCCACCAACCTAACCCCCCTAACCCTCCTTAGGGGTGCCTAACCCTAAACCTAGCCTAACCCTAACCCTCCCGGGGGGGTGCCTAACCCTAGGTCCCTAAGTCCACCCCGGGAGCCCTAAACCTAACCCTCCCCCCCCCCCGCGGCTGTCCACTCGCGGCGCTTGGCATCACTACAATCGTGATGCCGGTCGCCGGTCTCCCGGCGTCGGGGAAATGCGGGCGTCTACATCCAGACGCCCGGCATTTCAACGTTGCCGGGATAAGACAGTCGGGAAGCCGGCTGCCAGTATATAGGCAGTCGGCTTCCCGATTGCTTCCAAGCACAACTATTCCACTAAGGCTCAATGCTACGTGGCCCAGGATGAGTTTACTAATCTGGAACCAGAGATTGTGCATGTTTCACAGTAGGCACAATCCACCTGTTGCAGTGCGGACCATCCTCTCGTGTAAATCACAAAAGAAAAGGGAGGCTGTCTGTCCTAAACAAGGATAACATTATCTATACCTATGCTGATCCACAAAGCTCTGACAACAACCATGAGGTACAAAAAGATTTAATTGTTCAAGGCTATATTTTATCTAGAGCAAGGAGGACAAGCTCCTGGTGCAGATGGAATTTTAATGCCACCTGGGTTAGAGCGAATGTTAGGTGTGGAGAACAGATCTGCTACTGTGAGGTCGAAATATGGAGTTCTACATAGGACAGCCACGTTCGACACAACCTTCTTGCAGAAGCAATAGCCCTATACATAAAAATAAATGTAAAAAAAAAACAAAAAAAAAATCCGCACACACCTTCAGGGTCAGGAATTTAAAATCAAGAGTCCAGATGTCAGACCTATCTTAGGGCCTAATTCAGTTCTAAATTTTATTTTTATATTTTAACGAGTACATCAAAGACTCTTTGTTTCTCATGATAGACAGCAAAGCTTGAATTGGGTAAAGTTTACACAGCGCACTGATCCTTTGCCCTTGTCACTGCCTCAACTCCAACTAATTCAGTCACTGGTTGTTGGTCATGGTTTATTACAATTGACAGGGTGACTCTTCAGGAGGGAGCCTATAAGGAGGCAGTGTTGGCAGAGTAGCCCTGGAGTGGTGCTTATGCCCACCCTCCATAAATGGAGTTTCTTCTGCCTTGTAAATATGAGAAAATAAAGTAATACAGGCTGCTTGAGCAGCCAAAACAAGAAGGTGCCTACTCCTGCTGTAGCGCCTTCTATCCCAAGGTTAGCAGTGTCCCTTAAAGTGAATGAGTCTAGAGCCTAGTTTGCAGTGACCCTAGTTCTGATCACTGGCATATATGAGCTGACACAGCCTCCTCTTTTTATTAATTATTATCATCATCCTTTATTTATATGGCGCCACAAAGGTTCCGCAGCGCCTTACACAGTACATAAATGAGCGCACAAGAAAAAACAGTAATAGTAGTACAAAACAATTTAGGACAAGGACATGATTTATAAACACTGCTGCATACCACAAGCAGCAGGGCATAAGCAACCAAGTGTTAGGTGCCAATTGGGGAGTTAGGAGTACATGATAGTATAAGTAAGGAAGGAAAAGCACATGAGGGACGAGGGCCCTGCTCATGAGAGCTTACATTCGAAAGGGGAGGGGGGGGGGCATCTATCAGGATCAATAGGCATGTGGCCTGCTCATACAATTAGAGTAGTGCTTAGCCCAGAAAAGTATGAGACTGCAGGCTAAGTGGAGAATATTGAAACAGTCAATTACCTTTCACTTTACTATCTACACTATTATTCATTAATAACCCAGTATGTTATGTTACACATAAATCCATAGAATCGATGATCACTAGCAAGATGAAGTTGCATTTATGAAAATACTGATGTCACTCATTTTATGAATATAAACAAACCAAATACCAGTAATCATAGCTGTGGTCCCAGCTGTCAAAATGAATGAGCAATCTGTTCTCCACAATATCTGATATAGTAGCCACACAGAGCAAGGAGGGATTCTTTCGATCCACAGCTTCCAGTTTCATACCCACACGGAACCCAGAGGGAGTAACAGGCTGTAGGTGGAAGAAAGAAGTAACAATACAGGCTCTGGGAAACAAACATGGACAGATGGATGTGGACAAGGGAAGTTTATTTGTATAGAGGGATGGGGGAAGTTGGAGAGCACTTGTATCTAGTTTTCCTTCTCACCGTGTTGTAACTTTTAAAGAATATTTTTGGAGCAGCCTGAGCCTTACATTGCTTCAGGTATGTAGGCCAATTAAACTCCCCATCCTTGTAACCTGGAAACAGAACAACATGTCATAAAAAACAGTAAGTTTTGACTAATTCTCTACTACATTCTAGAAATCTCCTGCCTGCTGGTCTGTCACCTTTAGGGTGCATGAGCCGGTGTCCAGATTTCTCACACCATCCCACTGGGTGTATATCCAGGGAATCTGCATTAACCCAAAAATCATAGCAGTCAGGATAGCCATCAAAATGAAGCCGCATTCGGTAACCTTGAACCTATCAGAAAACAAAAGCACGTCAAAAACAAAGCTGTAATAGTTGCAGATAGACTGGGTGCACAAAGAGGATTTTTGTACTTGCCATATAATCTATTCCTTTGAGTCCATCTGTGAGACACTGCAGACTGAGGGCCCGATTTAGAAATTAATAGTCATGTGGTTAGCGCACATCTTCGATTGTTGAAGGACTGCACATGCGCAGAATGTGTACTGCGCATGTGCGAGTCCTCTCGCAGTGTCTCCCCCGACAGACAGCGGCATTTGGGGGGCATACCTGGCCACCATTCCTGGAAACATGATGGTCGCGATGGTAATCCGAGGCAGCATCTACTGTACAAACCTTGCACTCTGATCTCTCAGATGCTGCAATGAGGTGTATATTACCTCCACACACCTCCTGCTACATTTACATTTTGTTGGATAGTATTGCACAGCCGCTTCTGTGTGGCTGTGCAATTCCATCCATCTCTGAATCAAGCCCAGAGTTTAGAAGTGATGCTCAGGTGTAATCACTAAATAGTTAAATTATTGAAACTGAAACTCTGCCTCGTCTATTCCCTCCTACCCAATCCAGACCTGCAACAGGCACAACAACTACCAGTGAGGGAACGCAGTATTACAAAAATCCTCTTTCCTCCATACCTTGGGCACACTGCACACTGTGGTAATTCTAAAAGCAAGCTTTAAGTGGAGAGAAAAGGTGCACTTTGTGATGGTATGCACAGAGTACAAGTTAGCTGATCGGCACAGCTGCTCAACAGAGGCACACTGCCAAGTCACCCTAGAAGCACTCACAGCCTGAGTAGAGTGAGCACCAATGAAATCAAGCATTGGCTCGCCCAGAGAGACAAGTCTGTCTTATATTAGAGGCAATACACCCAGCAATGGACTACATATTGGTCGGTCAGCCACGCTTGTGAACATCAAACAGAACCGAGAGACAATCAGACTTGTGAATAGCTGCTGTCCGATACACATAAATGTGCAATGCCCTGACAAAATTCAGGACATGGTGAGGATTATAAGAGGAGCCAGACTGCCGGAAGGAAGATTTACTGGTTCAGATGAAAACTAGAAACCACCTTAGGTTGAAAAGACAAAATGGTACACAAGACCACTCCATCTGGCTGAAATATCACCAGAAGAGCGAGACGCAAATTCAGAACACCGTCTTACCGAAGCATTGACCGGTTGAAATTAAATCTTCCAGGTGAGCAACTCCACCGACTCAAAAGGTTCAAAAAAGGTCAGTTGAAGTACCTCAAAAGTCCAGATTCAGGTCCCAGGGCATAACAGATGGAACATAAGGAAGCTGAATGTGCACAACACACTACATGAAAATATGAACCTCAGAAATAAATGCTAACTACTTTTGGAACAGGAAAGACAAGGCAGAGATCTGACCCTTCAAGGAAGAATGCAGAAGACCTTGGTCCAAACTGACCTTCAAGAAGGAAAGGAGGCATGGGAGCCTGAATGATGGGCATGAACACCCTTGTGCTCACACCATCCAATGCATGTTCTCCATACTGATAATTAACGGCAGCAGCTGGTTTGGTAGATTTAATCATGGTATGGACCACAACCCTCTAGGATCTCAAGATTTGGGCTACGATCCATGCCATTAAGACCAAACAAGGTAAATCTGGGTGCATAAATGGTCCTTTATGTAGAAGATCCTCCTTTAAAGGCAAATGCCAAGAAGGTTCTACCAACATGGCTAGCAGGTTAACATATCATGCCCTTTTGGATCAATCTGGAGAAATAAGAATGTGTCTGCCTTCTCTCTTGATGCACCGGAGTACCTGTATTAAAATGGAGATCAGAGGAAACATACAACCCAAGCGAAAAGACCACCTGGTGGACAGAGCATCCCCCAAGGTCACATGAGGGTCACTGGACCCTGCACCATAACCAGGAGGTTATTTATTCGACTTGGAAGCCACGAGATCGATATCTGGAGCCACCGTTCTACTATCAGGTTGAACATTTCTTTGTGGAGTTTCCACTGTCTTGGGTAAACAGTGTGCCAACTGAGGAAGTAAGTCTTTTTGTTTTCCACTTCCAAGATGAACATGGCAGAGATGACTGGGACAAACCTTTCTGCCCACCACGTGATGCAAGAGATCTCTAGCATGGCCAGATGACTTCTGGTCTCACCGTGCTGTTTGACATAAGTAACTTCCCTGGAATTGCCTGAATGGATGCAAAAGGAGTTTGAGCCTGCATATATCATTCAAGGCTTCCTGCAACTCCAGTCTACTGATGGGAAACAGAAAGGCAAAAGCTCACTAGATCTTGATTTGCAACAGACCGTGAAATGCCAGGTCTCACAATCCTTATGACTTTCTGGATTTTAAGCAGGAGGTGTCAGAAACTGGGGCCCTGAGGTTACGTGCCAAGCCTGACAGGCTGGATTCCGCTGTGCTCAGTACCGGACTGAAAAACAGAGGTGTTTTTTGATGTCCAGAAACACTAGGAATTCCCTGCTCTCCATAGAAGTTATAACGGACTGCAGAAATTCTTGAATTATTCCACCTGAAGATGAGGGTTCAACACTTCAGGCTGAGGATTGGGCAGAAGGACAAGTCTGTTTTTTGAACCAGCAATAGTTTGGATAAAAACACCACCAATCCCCTCTGCCCCTGCTAGAACCGGAACAATGACATCTGAAATCAGCACAGCATTCACAGCCTGTTTTAGGGCTGCCCTCAAGACTGAATCCCCTGGAAGGGAAGTGGCAACAAATTTGCATGGACGAGGACTGGTTAGGCCCAAGATGCAACCTGCTGAAAGGATGCCTCTCACCCAGAAATCTGACAAAGATGAAAAGCAGACGTCCGAAAATTAAAGTAGGTGGGCTGCCGCCATTGGAGTTCTAGCACTGACCAGGAGACCATAAAGCCAACCGTTTGTCATCTGGCTTAGAACCAAGGTGTCTGGACTCCATTGACATATGGTCTCTGTGTGCTGTGGACTGCCACCATGAAGGGCATAGAGTGAGCGTGCATAGGAAAGTGAAAGGGACTATACAAATAGGTTTAGCCTTACTAGGTAGGATAGCAAAAAGACTCTTACCTCCTCCTGGCTAGAGAAATTATACGTTCCAGTTCTGAACTAAACAGCAGATCTCCCAGCAAAGGAACGATGTAAAGTGTCTTGGATTTAGGGTCTGTGTGAAATGACTGCAGCCACAGAGACAGTCTGATAAAAAAGGCCAGTGTAGACATACCCGAAAGAAAGGAAGCCACAGGATTCAAAGGCCTTGTTGGCCCAGTCCGAACTGAGGTCCTGCCAAAGAGTAGTCCCTGCAAGAGAGCATACACATTTCAGGATGGCCTCAGTCTAACGGCCAATGGGTTCAAAATTGGTAGTAAGCATAACCGTACATCCTGGCAATGGGAGCGTCAACTGTAGGGGGAACCTCCAAACGCATCGTAACTACCTCTTCAAAGAGGTAACTTTTTGTCTGGTTTAAGCCAGGTATTCCCCAATAGATCCTCAAAATGTGAGAAAGCCAGGAGGGAGCCACAGTAGTAGAAGGATCACCCTCCAAGATCTGAATGGTCTGGTGGTTTGCTAAAATTAGATCCTGAACCCTCGGACTATCAGGGAAATTCTCCTCCCGTCCTGACTTGTCTATCCACTCTTGGTCCAAGATCTCCACAAATTATTTCAAGGAGGAATAGACTCTGGAAAATTCCCTCCTAATATCAAGGGCCCATCTGGGTTCTTGTGAGGGACCAGTTACTTCTGGAAGGGGAGACTGGGGAACAGTAACTGGCTGTGCATAAGGTGGAGTGGAGTCACTTACCTCTCTTTGGCTAGGTACCTCATAGTTAGATCTATAATGGACTGAGCCATGATCTGAGCCCAACCAGGTTTCACCTCTGCAGCTGGGGAACTCTCAGACGTGCACTGACGGAGTGCCTTGCTCACACAACCTGTTCTATGTTGCAACCTGGAAGCTTATTTTGAGCAGCAATATTGCAAAACATTGGTGACCACCTTGGGTTGCCTATCTCTATTTTCAGCAATACTGAAAGAAATTCAATAAACAGAACAGAAAAAAAAACTGCCTAGGCTCAGGCAGAGATAGCGCAGAATATATGGACAGGACAGACAAACTGCCTAACTCAAGCAAAGATTCCTTAGTGCCAACTCCTAGCTAAGAGATGCCTCCAGCAGGGACACAGGGCATCTAACATCTGATCTATGGAATGCCAATCAGGGGTCCAGAATAAAAAGGACCTTTTCCCATTTAGTGCGATGGGGCCATCCAAGAAAATTGTGCCTACACACAACAGCACCCACTAACACTATGCTGCTTAGCAACAGAGCTTGAGAGACAGGATCTGCTATCCATAATTGCCTGCCCCCTCCACCAACATTAAGGTGGAGGCCGTGGTCAGTGATAAGTAACAGTTGCAGTACCCAAGATGGTAGCTATTAAGGCATTTAGGATTGAATCCAGCACGGGTCTCTGGTTTGCCTCCTGGTGCCCAACCAGAGTGAGATAGCAGCAGAGGACAGACTCTTTTACACCGCTTTGAATTGAGCGAGTACCATCAGGGGACTGAGCTTCCCCTCGAAACCCAGTGGGTGCAGTATCTCTCAGATATACACAAAAGAAGAAGATGCAAATAAATATTTTGAACTGCCAGTTAGTTCTTTTATATAATAAAATACACATTACTCATAATGTTTAGTTGCACTGATGCAGACAATTAAGCTCTTTAACGGTTGACTTCAGATAATAAAGTTGAAATAATAAACTGAAACCTGAAAATAGATGGGGGTTTATCTACTGCTGGACAATACAAAATGCCAACTAGCATGCATAAAACTGGTCACTCACCTCTACCACAGTCAGGACACAGTACAAGGACGGATGTTCTAGATCTATCCCTTCCAACTTTAATCCCACTTTAAAGCTATTCCGTGATTGCGGGAAAGACTGATGCTGAAAGCAGAGAAAAGGGTTTGCAAAAGAGGAACACTTAATAGATAAATGAAGATTAACAGAAAGATTTCTGTGGTCATTTGTGAAGATTCGCAATGCTGCTTTAATTAGCCGATTAGTCTCTGGACTTTTCCGGTCATCGCCTCAAATACTAAACATTTTACTCATTTTATACCTCTTTGAAGCATTTGAGTGGGGCAGCTTGCATCTTCTCCTCATCTAGATAGGAGACCCAGTTCCATAACTTTTTCTTTGGTAATTGCGCTGAATTGGATAAAATAAATTACTTATACATTAGTAAAAATATATAGAGTGGATTTAAGATAACAGCAGGAGTCAAACCAAGGATAAAAAAATAGACAGTAGGAGGGGAAAAAACAAAACAAACTTCATATGCTCCACTACTGTACCTGCTTTTATGTGCTTAGCAGCTTTTCGACTCTTCTGGTGCCCTCTGATTTTATCCTATTAAAAAATAAAATAAAAGGGATATAATACAGTTGCATTGAAAATTTGGGGCCACCAAGTTAACTTCTTTATTGTGAAACTGCAATTTAACAACACATAAATAGGGTACAAATTGAACCCCCCCAAAAAAATACAACCCAGTGAGTGTGTAATAAGCAACAGTGTAGAAACCCTTCAAGTTGTAATGCAATGTATTATTTAAGGCTTTACTGGAGAGTGACCCCTTATATGCACTGGTGATAGGTTTATATTCTGGATTAGTTATAATTGGAGAGAACGCCTTGATTTTCAGTATATGCATGGTAGGTTGCCTACTCTGTTGCCTTGTAGCTTCCACAACAGTTTGTGAAGTTTATGTTCTCGGCTGTGGGATGAAATCACAAGTTATTCTTCATTGAAAACATCAAGCAGTTATTTCAATTTTAGCAAGCTAATACATAGGCAAAACCTCATCTATCTGTCCTGTCATATTAATCTTTTAAAAATATTTATTCTCTCATATATAACCCTTTATTTAGACTAGGGTGTAAATTAACCTTGGTTATTCCTGGTTTCACTTGTGATGGACAGGCTAAACTGAGATTACCTACTTTGAAGAAGTTAAGTAGAGTGGCCTTACACTTCTAAACCTTACAATATATTACTTAGATATGCAGCTTAGCTATATATCACACTAGTTGCAAACAGGTGATGGACACATACCAGAGAGACGGTACATTACAAAAACCTACAAAGGTGGAATTATGTTTATTATCATAACTTATGATAATAAACATAATTCCACCTTGTAGGTTTGTTTTGAGCCAACACTCTCTATAACCCCAACTAATAGATTTTTTGGCATTCCATGCTAGCAGACTTGCCTACACTCATGGATATAGGGGAGTTTTCCCAAATTCCTGGAAGAACAGGGCATTCTCCAGCATCCTGCCCACTTTTTTAGTGAAATGGGCAATTCACGGCAAATCACAGAATACTGCCCATCCCCAATGTGCGAAGCACCCAACACTTTTTACCTGAATCGCTCAGAGGGAAGGTAAACAAATATAGGCCAATATGCATACATGGGATCTCCAGATTTCAGTAGAGCTCACTATAGCCATCTTAAAAATGGATCTGTGGTCCCTATTTATCAAATGGGATCAGTTTACACTAAACAACGAAAAATGAAGAGGCTGAAGCATAAGTTCTAGACAGAGAGTTAATATTCAGTTAGAAGACACAAATGTTCTGAATAAAGACATGGCATGAGAAGAAAAAGGTTCGTCCTTTACCTCATCTTCCTCAATTGCCTCTTCTTCATCCCCTGAATCCATGAGAAGCTTCCTCTTTTTCCGCAACCTCTGAGGACGTTCATTTTCTGTAGTGGTCACAGGGCCTGTGGTCAAAGCGGGCGATGTCTGTGAAATTGTTTGCTCTTCCAGAAAGGGAGCTACTTTTTCACTGCAAGATAAAAGTTATGCTATTGTAAATCTGACCTGTTCAATAAACACATATGCACAAGTTGTAAATGCTTCGTATGCATGCATAAACTACATTTATTGAAATAAACCTTGAATGACTTTTTACATAAGATTATTAGAGTTTGCTCTCATCCCATATTTTCAATGTTAACTGCCCGGGAGGAGTCTCACTTCATGGTTTCTTTAAACTAATAGAATACTGCATTGCAGCTTCACTTTTAACCTAGGCACGGACAAATTAGATACAAAAATATCCCCAGAGCATATATACCCGTCACCTCGACTTTATCTATGTCATTCAGTAACTTTCCAAGTTGTCTCAAGGAAATAGAATTATCTGTAAATAGAACTCCCCGTTTTCCTCCTCAACCCTCCATGGCAGCTATTACAATTGAATGTACCCAAGCAGCACAGTAAGGTGAGCTACAAAATTAACTTAAATAAACTCTTGATTTATACAACATATGTGGCTTAATTGGCTGGGTGAACATGAATTCCAAATTGAGTGTTAATACAGGACAATATATCTACAAGATAGTAACTAGATAAGTGTACATAAGCCTGAGCTCTTTTTGTCAAAGATGTTGCCAATTCTTGTGTTGAGTGAGCTCTCAGTATCTCTGGCACCTTACACTCATTCTACTTGTATTCTTGTATGATTACTTCTCAGATTCATCTGAATATGCTTAGCTTTGAAAGGGCAAGATAGCTGTTCTGTATTCCTAAAACTGTATGTTCCGAATAAATATATAGTGAATGCTCTTATCAAATCTAACTAGTGAAGCTTCCTCTCCTTTTCATCCACCTGTCATGAGTAATAGGATGGTAAAACAACCTCCTGGTTGATATGAACTCTAGATACAACTTCAGCAAGGAAATTGTGTCTGCCATCAGGAACACTACTTTCAGTGATATTAATTTTAGAGAAACTTGAGGTGCTGGTTCAAACGGGGCATCCATCAGGAGCATTAAGCACTAGTCTGAGGTATCACGGAGCCACAAAAGGACCTTATCAAGGAAAATTATTTTAGTCACTTGGAAGAGGTGTATGATTAATTCTTCTGAAGCCAATTTGGCCTCCAATAAGACACACAGTTCTGACAACTGAACTCTGAGCGTGGATAAGACAATACCTTTACTAAATCTATCCTGCAGAAAGTCAAGGATGTTTGGAATGCTTGTCTTGGTTGGATTTGTTTTAGATTCACACCATGTAGTAAATCTCCTAAGATACTGTAAAACATTATTAAAAGGATTGTTTTTTCTTGGCTGCAAGAGTGTGCCAATTACAGACTCAGACAATCATTTATCTCCAAGCAAATGCTGTTCAATTTTCATGGCAATGTAGTTATTTTAAATTTGGGTGAAAGTCTGGACTTTACTGCAATAAATCTGAACAAAGAGCAGGGTTCTAATATCTTCAATGCTACTGAGAACCATGGACATCATGACCAAAATGGAAGGATTTCTATAACCTCTACTTTCTCTTTTTGATCTTTCTTAGCATGAAAGATATGCAAAGAGACAGAGGAAAGACATAGGCTAGCTAAATTGTCCATGTTACTCAATGCATCCACTGCCTTTATCCCTAGAACGATGGAGATCTATCAACAACTTGAGGAACAACTTTACTTTGCTAATCTGCCACTGCATTTTCCTTGCTCACTACGTAGAATGCTGAAAGGGACTTCAGACTTTCTTCACAATAGATCATTTTTGCTACTTTCACCATCATAGCTTTGCTTCTAGTGCCTGGTGATTAATGAAAGCCAAACATTATTTTGTTGTCTAAAAATACTCCGAGATGCTTCTCCAGTAACTGTTGAAAATGTTGAACTGCTTCTATAGTGCACTCATTTCCAGTATCTTATATGTGAAGTTTCTGCTCTTCCTTGCACTACCCTTGTCAGGAAGCCTGTTGTAAGTATTAGCCATTCAGGGGTATATTTACTAAAGTGCGGGTTTTTAGAAGTGGAGATGTTGCCCATAGCAACCAATCTTATATAAAGCTTTATGAAAGAACTCTTCATCTTCCTATCCATGGGGTCTTTTAGAGAACCCCCATTTGCAACTCTATTTTTGAACTTCCGCATGACTAAATGGAGTGAGCCAGTCTTTTAGAATTAGAAAGCTTTATCACCAGCATCCATTTCATATGGATTAAAACCTTCCCCACTTGACAAAACAGGAAAACACTATTTTTACGACGGTGGGCCTCAAAAAGATTTTATGGATGCGGTCATCTCATTCATCCATATATCTATATTTCCAGATTAAACAGTCTGGGTGTTTTGTTTTTTTTCAATTTCTCTTCATTTGTTCTTGAATAGTCTTCTAGAATCAGTGACTGGTGTTCCCAGGCAGCCAGCACAGCCCACGGCTTACATCAATGAAATTGCTGTGTGCAAAACTTTCCATCCAAAATAATTGTCTTCTCATGCAAAAATTATGAACTTGTAGAACTTTGTGAACATATGGCCCAGCACAACACAGCTGCTCCACATCTTCCACGGCCTAGCTAAAGGTTGCCACAGAACCAGGTTTTGCCATGCGAAGTACCCTGTGGCTATTTACAAGCGGAGTAAACTCAGCAATGGGCAAAACAAAAACCTGTATCAGCGAAAATGACCCACCAGATACAGCTCTGGAATTACACTTTTTATCAGATGTGAAAGGAAAAAGTTAGCAAAGTGGACAGATGTATTACATAATCACAGTGAGAGTGTGAAACTATAAGACCTCACAGAAAGTATACATAACATGACAAATTCATAATATTCTATTACTTCTCTGGCCAGTAGATAAAGAGTACAGCAGCACCGGCTTTCTCAGTGTCTGTCAGCTGTAAGACAGGCCTTTCCTGTAAATCAGCGAAGAACAACTGTACAAGACAGAAAGAAGCTTGCCATCCCTTCAAATCCAGTACAACCATTCAATGAACAGGCCCCTGTCTTATCTTTCAGGCAGTCCCTCACCTGATATTTTACCTGGTACCAGAGTTATGCACATAGCATAATGTACAGAAATATTCATGGACTTCCCAAAATCAATATTAAATCATATTAAAAAACACTAATTTATATAAACCCGGATTGAGGAGTGTTTCAATAATCAATGTCCACGGACTTCCTGAGAACAGTAGTGCTTAATGGCTAGAATGCTGGTATTTAACTTGTGTCCATATATTTTCCACTTATAGCCAAATATAATAGTCCTGCTTGAACAGTTTGATGACACCGCTGTTATCAAAGACATAGGGCCGTATTCAATTAGGCTGCAAAATTGGGTTAATCGGCGTTAATTTCATCACCGATGTCATCATTTTCGCCTGTCTCACTTATCCCCATATTCAATTTCATAGACTTTTCGCAGGTGCGAAGTCTATTAAAAAACGTGAACAAAGTTTTAAACTAGCGAAATTGATTCACGGGGGGCCCAAGTATGCTGCAGGTATTTTCTAGAAAGCGGCTGGTAGCGGCAGGTGCATTTTTGAAGAATTTTATAAAATGACTTTAGGGACTTAAAAATATGCTTGCACCCATTTTCATGTACCCCATATATTTGATGGGACAAGTTATTTAAAAAAAACAAAAACAAAACACAAACCTAAGTGCTATTCTTCACCCACTCTTCTAAAGCCGCATTTGTGCGCCTGCTGTGGCTATTAAAATCCCTGACTACCTTCAGCAGCCCAAATCGGGGGTATCCATAGTGATCCCCCTTGTCAGAACATCTTTAGGGGGGTTACAGGAAGATTTCCCGAAAAATGAATGGACTTTGATACTTACCTTTCCGCCGGATCCTAATTGAATACTGGGATAAAGTGAGCACACGCCCGATACTTTATCCCAGAAAAAGAAGCGATGATGGCGAAAAGTCCGACCTCTGACTTTTCGCCTGTAATTGAATATGCCCCTTAATGTTACCTCTTGGCACTGGTCTGCTGGATCACATAGCGGATAATTACCCAGTGACTTGTGCTCAAGACTTTTCACACACAGGGGGGGGGGGGGGGGGGTCCTGTGCTCAAGACCCCTATCCCCTTGGGGAGTCTTTTTGGATTACAGCCAGCTGTTATATGAATGGTCAGCACTGCCTCCGATCAGTTTGTGCCTGCAGGCAACACTTGTGGCAGGCTGTCACTGCTGTTCAGCGGGGAAGAGTACATGGAGTCCAGTAAAGTAGCAACACTCAGTCCAGGAGTCGCCAGAAAGGTAAGTATAATCACAATCACGGTGTTCACATAACAGGGAGTGCAGCATTGACGCGTCTCGCCCTACAATCGAGGGGCTCTTTGAAAAAGAATGGGGGTAGAACCTTGTTACTGAAACAATTAAAACATTCAAGCTAAGGAATATAGCTGAATGAGCTCAGATTTCACTGAGATTTTCTTAAAGTGTCTAAGCTCCTCTACGCAAAGTTATACACCACAGTTTCAGAGTCCCCAATGAGTGCAATAGAAAAAAAATAAAAGGAGGCTATAAAATCAAGTTATTATGGGTCCCTTTTACAGTCTGAAGGGAACCACATGGGTGCCATTCTGAGGTAAAAAAATAAATAAATAAAAAAGTATTAAATATATACGACCAAGTCCATCACAATATTTAGGGTAGCAAATCCCCAAAGATCTCAGTAAGTTGTACACACCCAATTTGAACTATATTATACAAGGTGTAAGGGAGGATGCAGGGAAATGGCAACATCCTAAGCCATCATAGGCCGAGCTAACTTGGTAAAGATGATAATATTTCCAAGAATCCTTTACCCTGTTCAGTCTCTTCCCATATTATGATGTAGACGTGATGCCATGGAGATTGAAAGAATAACATGTACTTTTATTTGGAATGGTAAGAGGGCTAGAATTGGTCTTGTAAAGCTTCAGCAGAGTAGATCCAATGGAGATAATATTAGCGCTTACAGTCATGTTCGCTACTTGAGAGTTGGTTTAATAATAAAAGTATACATACCAACACTAATTTGGAGCCTGAGTTCTTGAATGGCATTACCTCTTTCTTGCACTTACATGATAGCAAGATATCCATATCGGTACAAGCCACTATTAATGTCTACCCGTAAAGTATGGCATATTTTGCATCATAAACGTTCTTTGCACCCATATGTATCTCCATTTCTTTCATTAATAAGTAATCAGAATTATCGAAGTGGGTCTGCAGGTTATCCTTTTACATTGTGGCACAGACAGGGCAGTGTCTGGCAGATTATGAATGGTGTAACAGGGAAACCAGTGTTGTTTACACAGGAAGTGGAACAATATCCGATATGCAAGGTGCGTACACACTGGGCGATTAGGAAAGACCGTACGATGAAGACATCGTAATCGTACAGTCGTACCTGTTCCCCTGTAGCGCCTACACTGAACGATCAGTCGTTCAGTGTAGGCACGCTCCATCATTAGCAGATACAGTGTAGCCGCGCTAAATGAAAAGCAGCTCTATATGAAATAAATAACTTGATAAAAAATGATAAGAGCGCTACTGATGTAGCGCTCTTATCATTCATCAGAGGAGGCTATCAGTGGAGACCACCAGGACATTCTGCACACCTAGCGGAACTCCCCGCATCCACACCGTCACCCACCAAGTACATCATCACCCTCCGCAAGGCTGGGCCGGTCACGCCGGGATAGAACGCTGTAAACAACCTACCGCTGCAAGCCGTGAGAGAGACGCTTTACCACCAAGAGGCAGCAGCGGGAAGGAGCGCGGAGATTAACATCTCAGTACCATTGGCAGGGATCGCATCATCACCGGGACAAGACCAACGGGACTTTACTGCCACTTCCATTCCAGGATAGAGGTAGGGAAAGTCAGTATGTGATCCCTTGCACACCTTTTGGAATTTATCCTAGTAGGTCTCCATTGAATTATCTCAAAAGAGCTATAAATCATCTATGGTGTTTGTCAAACTTTTTTCTTTTCTTCTCTCTCCTTTTTTCCTTGCTTGGTTTATTTTATTGGTTTTATTACATCAGTAGCGCTCTTATCATTTTTTATCACGCTCCATCATTCCTGAACATGGCAAATCTGTCTTTATTGGCAGATTGGTCTGCAAGTTCAGGCGATGGACAATGTCGGGAACGACCAACGGGAGCGCGCATCGCTTGTCGTTTCCGTCATTATATTGCACGATTTGTGCACGATCTCTCTTTGAAAAAGCCCCCATACTGCAGTGCGAAACGCTTCAGTGCCGATATACTAGACCCACTGTGGATACTCGTTGATACCTGTTATTTAGCTGTGGAGCCCTGGAGAGTCAGACTCTACATTGTACAGCTGGACGCGCTGTTGCTAATAAGGTTGAGGCTGGGCTTAATACGCGATCTATGGGACTGTGTACATCTGACAGGTTGCCGCTGCCGCTGCCTCCCTTTGTCTCTCCTTGCTTCTATTGTGTGCTTACTGCATGATATGCGCTCTGGAACCAACATCTTTATTGCGGAAATCCGCAGGACTATACAGAACCTGTAATTGAGTTCTATTGAACAAGTTACGGGACTCCAATTAAATTGCATCTATTACAGGCGTAATCTATAATCCTAGAGTATTACATAAAACAATTTTTACACTGGTATTATCAGGTTTTTTAGGATCCACCTTCTTTAGGTATAATGTAGATATTTTAGTGTAACAATATTAATTAATTTATCAAAGTTATCTTTTTCTGTTCAATATCGCTATATATACACGAGATGTTTAACTTTTTGACCGGTCTAATTGTTGTTTTAGGATATTAAATTTATTATTTTTGTGATATACCTCGAATATGTGCTTCATTTCAGCCAGGTCTCCTTTTCTTTCAAATTAGCGCAGAGATTAATATTAAAGATCTGTGTCTTACCAGTTTTACAGGTGTGTGTTTGTTGTGCTTCCACAAGCACATCTTTTTTCTGCTGCTTTAATATATTCTTTAATCTATGTGTATTTTTTAATTTTTGATTATTAATTATAATATTTTCATTATATTGTTCAATATATGTTCACTAGTGCTTGGTTCTTTTTGTTACTAGTAAAGTTACATAAAAACCCTCTCCCACTCACTTAAGGAACAGATATGGAAGTGTTCCAGAAACACACTATGGTGTGAAACTCGTGTATGTTCTCAAGACCCTCCGTTTTCCCTCACAGATGACTAGACTATGGCCGATTTTAATCATAGTGGAAAAATTTAAATTTGTTACATAGATATGGACAGGGTGAAGAGTAGACGATATGAATTCAGGTTCACACCATAATTATTATTATTTATCTGTAATGTAATGACCGACTAACTTTGATGTATATTGGTTATGTGTTCCAGAAATGTATAACGTTGGATTTCCATTGAATTTACTAAATGACGTACCATTTAAAAGGTTTTCAAATTTTCCTTCAGCATAAGATCAACTAGTTTACATTTCATACTATTATACGAGAAGGTCTTTCTCTCTCTAAAAACACAGCAATGGTTAAGAAGTTACTGTGCATGCATTGCATGCAAGTGATCCACTTATTTACATTCACATACAAACAGCCAAAAGATCTTGCAGCCACTGACAGGGCTGAGAACCTACCCTTCCATTAAGTCTTGCTTTTTCTCCATCTCGTCAGGTTTTGTTTCACTGGAGATTTTAACCTCTAGGAGAGTGAATAGCAAAAAGTCAAGTATTCATCATAAATGTGAAGTTTTCATGAAGCCACATAAAGTTATGATCACAATCATCCCATACACTTACCCTGGTCAGATGTAGGACAGGTAGAGCTTTGAACAGATTTTGCTGGATCTTGGGAGTTAGAGGAAGTAGCCAGAATGGTGTCAGAATTTGTAATGATTTCCAGGGTGCCAAACTCACTAAGCCGGAACTGGAAGCATAAACAGACTATGAGACAGGTACTAGACAAGATTCTTCTCAGAATCAATACAGATTCAGGAAACAGCTGCTTGGAAAATGAAAAGTAAATAGGTGAAGGATAGTAAAGTTCAGTTCCCAGAGATGCTTTGGCAGTATATGTAGAGTGTGTAGTCAAGCCTGACCCGTATTTGACTTCCAGGAAGGGTTGCAATGCCGTCGCTCCAATCTAGTGCATTCATCAGGTCAAAGTCCGCAGCAGATCCCTGAGACATCTCCTTACGCCACCTGAGGACAGACAGATACTGTTATAAAGACCATAGCATGTTGAAAATGCCATAGTAAAATGCTGCCAATAAAAAAAACACAATATCATTTCTTAACATTCAGCAAGTACAAATAGGCTACATTTCATCAATCACATTCCATAGCATACCTCCCTATATTCAGGTGTTTAGAGTAGGGAGGGGGAGTAGGCTGCATCATGCTGGGAGTAGGGGCCACAATATGGCCATGTCATCGTTCTAGGGGAAAAAAAGCGCCATTTTATTGACATAAGCGCTGGAGGCATCTAAGTATAGCCACACATGATCCAAGGTCTATTATTGAATTGGACACTTAAAGTTCCCCTCTTCTTGATTCCAATATTATCTTATGGCAGCAGCAAAAAAAAAAAAAAAAAAGGGGCGGTTTGCTACACACTGTTAAATCCATTTCACTGAATTCACTGGGGGGACACTAGTACAATTTGGTGTCTAGAGGGCGCCAGACCATGAGCAGGAAATACATTTTAATTCAATTTGTTTGAAAGCTTGCTTCCTCCCCTCTACATCCCATGAGACCATTGGATCCATAAGAAATCAGTTGCAACTTAACAGCCCATAGGAGAGCTAATAGACTACTCAACCAGAAACACGCTGAATGAGAGGGAACAGAACAAAAGTTAAATGGGGATGCAGTCAGGGGATGCAACTGTCACAATACAGACAGCAGCAACCCGAAAGTCACAATCCCGACAGATCCTGACGGAAAGTATTTAGGGTTAGCAGGGCCGGCTCCAGGGGTTGGAGCACCCTGTGCCGGCCCTCAATAATGCAAAATTTGGGGGCGTGGACTAATTACCATAGGCTATGCCCTCTATGTGACGTTATTTGGAGGCGTGCCCGCATGGCACACCTACAAATAACGTCAGGCTGGGGGTAAAGCCCAGCACTTAGTCACTGCCTGGGCTTCCCCCAGCCCTCTCCCGTCAGTGAATGGACGCCACGCGCATGTGTGCGGCATCCATTCACACTCCGAGGGTCCGAAACTGCCACACAGCAGCGGCGGTGGGGGTCCCCAACCTCCCGATTTGACCACCCGGGGGCCACTTCGGCCCGCGGATAGACTAGCGGGACAGTACTGTCCCGCTGAAATTGGGATGCTGGGGAGGGGTGCGACCTCTACGGGTGGTGCCCCTGTGCGACTGCACTGGTCGAACACCCCTAGAGCCAGCCCTGAGGGTTAGGGTACTACTGGGAGAGATAGGTTGCGAGAGGGGTGGGTTAGAGGAAGGGTTAAAATACTTTCCAAAATCTGTTGGGATTCTGACCGTCAGGATTCTGACTGTTGGCATTGTGACTGTCAGGATCCTGTACCCAATCCAGTTAAAGAAGGGGAGGGAACAATGTCCACACGATGAGTAAGGAACTGCGGAACCCTTGTGACACCATATAGATAAAGGAAAATAATAATAGTAACCAGCCACCACCAGCAAGCATGCGCAGACTGAAATTTTTTTTTTTTAAATCAGGCCTTTGATCTGCTACCCGTTTTTGCCGCTATATAATTTCGATTATAATCCTATGCCTCTTGCTACAAGCACATGTGAAGTGTTTCAGATTTCCTATAGACAAAGCCTTCACCGATGTACAAATTACTTTTTGGACATCTGCACGCAAAGAACTGACACCATGGAGTATATTTAGTAAGTGGCTGCTTTGAAAAAAACCTGCTTGTCAGCAGTACTGGATGCAGGATTTAAAAGGGCAATAATATCAAATGCAAAACACTCTTGACTTTTCATTTAATATTATTGACCTTTTAAATTCGGCAACATCTTAGAAAAGCCGCCACTTAGTAAATATTCCCCCAGAAGACTGACAGTGCCCAGTGGATAATTACTCCAGATGCAATCCTTTGTGGCAGTTACAGATCGTAAATCCTATTTTCGCTACATAGATTTTTTTTATTTTTTATTATATAAGTGGCTAATACGCAGACATACATCTTATAGCAATAATAAAATAAACCTGGATGATGTTAAAAGGCATCTAAATAAAAGTATTGATCAATGTCCTATTTCCACCAGACAGTAAGATGTATAAACGATGTATTTGCCAGCCCTAGACTTGAACCACCCTGCAAATTCATTGTCCACTCCAGAGGTTCCCTAACTTTTTTAAATCACGGCGCCCTAAAGTATCAGTATTGTTTTTACGGAATCCCTAAGCCAAACATTTGTTATTGAGAAATTCAGAAAAAATTTAAAAGTAGTACAGTGAAGTAAATTGTGCTTACCTGTCATCCTTATGTGGTGCTGGACAGGTTTGAGCTTCTGTTTGTCCACATATTTACATTACATTGTCCATAAATAATTTGATTTGTTGCTGGACCACCAACCTGAGGGAACCCTGCAAGTGTTCCGAGGCACCCCAGGGTGCCATGGCGCACAGTTTGGGAACCACTGGTCCACTCCATTAAGCTAATTTAAGTAATTTGCCATTCAATTTAGAAAGCTCCAACTGAGATGTAGTTATCTTATAAACAGTTAAAATGTTGACAAGTAGAAGGGTGGCAGTGGTATGTCGAACCCGACATGCTGGCATGCTAGTACTGCATTGAACAGCACTGTGACTGTCTTAGCTTTACATCTTTATACATGATGTCTTATTAAGTTTAAACTGCTAATTCCAACACTGTTACAATTCTGTACAGCGCAGTGCTAGCATGCCAGCAGGTCGGGGTCGACATACTGCTGTCCCCATTCTACTTGTCGACATTTTAACTGTCGATCA
Organism: Taudactylus pleione; assembly: GCA_031769625.1. Lineage (NCBI taxonomy): Eukaryota > Metazoa > Chordata > Amphibia > Anura > Myobatrachidae > Taudactylus > Taudactylus pleione. The sequence goes on from JAUIMM010000957.1 coordinate 6,399,301, forward strand.
AGCTTACAGATCTCCCATCAAAAGGAGCAAAATCTTTCACCCCTGCAGTATATGCCATCTTGACATGCCACGCCATGAGCCAGCTCACCCATGAAAAAATAAGCACAAATTTCCGAAACATGGCAATTGCAACAACAACCGATGCATCTTAAATATTAACTACTTGTGACTGACCAACTTTTGAACTATGCGTCTTTTGAATGCCCCTTTTTTTTGATAAATGGAAACTTAATTCCTAAACTAATAATGCAATAGTATCCATCCTTGTATAATGGCTGTTTTAATGATATGAAAAAATAAATACATAAAAGCATATCTTGTCATGACAAATCTTTACCCCTTTACATAATTCATCATAACTCATTTCAAGTAACAATCAATTATGTAATACTTTGGGCCATATTCAAGTAGCCGACTAATTGTCGCGCTGATTCAATTCAACTCGGGGGGGGGGGGGGGAATTACCCACGCAACAGACCCCCGTAGTCAGACTGTACCACGCCCCTCGTGGAGGGGCGAGGTCACGTCCGCTTAAAAATATTAATTGACTACCCTTCATTTCTCCTGGAGAGGAGTCCTAAAGCATCAGCTTCTATTGGTCTATGTACTAATGGTGCATACACACGGTCAGATATGTCAGATGAACGATGAACAACTGAACGATTTGACCAACGATTAGAACGATTTTAGACTATATTAATGGAATCATCCAAATCTGACTGCAAGCAAATCAGACGTCAGATATCGTTATCTGACAAGCGAGAATGCGCATCGTTCATCGTTGCAGGCTCACATGTCAGATTTTCTTTCAGATATGAACGATTGAGCGATATTTAAAATCGTTATCGTTCAGATCAGACAGAAAATCTGACCGTGTGTATGCACCATTAGCCTTGGAGCGAGAAAAACGTAGAGAAAGATAAAGTAACAACCAATCAGCTCCTGTCATTACTCTAACAGCCTGTAAAGTGATAGTCAAGAGCTGTTTGGTTGGTACTTTATCTCTCTCCAAGGCTTAAGATGGGTACACACTAGGACGATTGGTAAGTGCATAAACACTTATCAATCGTCGGTCTGATGTGTCGTGCCTGACGTCACAACTTGGCGGGCATTTACATGTGCCCGCCCAGTTGTGATGTCAGTCACCTGGGGCATATGCAGCAAGTGTACGGCTGGTCGGCTGACCCACCATACACATAGCATGATGTGCCAATATATTGCCCATCAGCTATGCTGCACAGCCAACACGATATGTCTGTGAACGATGTTGTTCACAAACATATTGCTGGTACACACCCGCTGACGCGCCCACGATATATCGGCCGTTCAAACGAATGCCCGATATATCGGCCAGTTTGTATCCAGCATTAGTACATAGACCACTATGTTCCTAATAAAATATATTATCACATGTGCACTAAAAGGAATCTAAAAGAAAAATATGCAGCAACGTAGACATCATGGTAACCAGTATGTAGTCAGAAAGTCGACGGTCTAAATGCCAACCGCCGACATCCCGACTGTCTAATCCCGGCAAGGTACTAATGACAGGCATCGAAATCCCGACGCCAGTCATTAGATCTACGCTGAGAGCCCGACGCCCGGCATACTGAACAAAAGGTAAGCCAGGCGCGGACAGGAGGGTTAGGTGTTAGGGGGAATTCTGGTTAGGTACCGCCCCCGGGAGGGTTAGGTTTAGGCTAGGAGAAGGGGGGGTTAGGGTTAGGCACTCCCAGGGGGAGGTTAAGGTTAGGCACCCCCCAGGAGACTTAAGGGGCACACATAGCGACATTTTACACGATTTGGCTGATTTCGACGAATCGTGACGACGAATCGGGTAAAAAAAAAAAAGTACAAATCGTGAGTTTATACTCACGAGCACGATGCCGATGCGCGTCCCTGCTCGTCGTATATCGCATCTTCTGATCTGCCGTGCTGTAGGGCAGATTAGCCAATCTAGGATACAATGCATTGGCTGCAAGATAGATCTTTATTAGTCAGATTGGACATTTTTGACTCCAAATCGTGATCACGACGGCAAGGGAGCTCCTGTGAAAGTTCATGAGGAAATTGGCCATAAAATCGTATCGTGATGACATCGTTATGTGTGTGGGCACCTTTAGGTTTAGGCTGCGGGGAAGGGGGGGGTTAGGTTTAGGGACTTAGAGGAGGGAAATTAGGGTTAGGCATCCCTAAAGGAGGGTTAGGGTAGGGAATTAGGTTAGCGGTACTTACCTTAATTAGCGATCAGGATCTTCACCTGTCGGGCTTGCGCCGTGCGGCCGGCGGTAATACCTACTACACCCTGGTAACCCAGTACTCCAGATCTGCTAAAGAAATGGACTATAATCTCACAAGTGGAAGAAAACACACCAAATCTAACAAAAACAACAGAGAAAACGATGGTGGGACATTCTACAAAACAAGTCACATTTAATTAAATTCCAGTAATTATTCTCCAAACACAGTAAAACCTTGCACTTGTGGCCAGTTACGTACGGCTACTTTTCATAAGCAGCAGGCAATTCCTGGCCTCTACACAACACAACAGGCATCAACTACAGAGCCTGCAGTCTCCTGCACTACTCACTGCTGGCCGCTAGGTGGCGTTAGTGACCTCAGGTGAGAAGATGTAGCACTAGCAGTAACATAGTTGCAATAGGAACGTAGCGAAGAACTGTTAGATCTCACCGCTCCCATTTCTACTGTGCAAAGTTGTATGCGCCCCTTCTATTGTAAAGACAGGTAGAGCATTGCTGTTTACACTATGTAGCCACCCCTCTCACCGCTAGTCTGGTTTCCCGTGACCAACTAGTCCTGCTCTCCGTGCAGAGCATTTCCCCTCTCTCTGGCGCTGCAACATATTATTTTGTAACTGCAACGCAAAACTCCCCTTTCACTTTGCAGGGCATCACTCCTAGTCCTCACCACTCTCCTCCTGTCCCAAAGCCGCCTCTTCCACCATAAGATGGCGTCAAAGGGCGGAGCTAGTATCTAACCATGCCCACCGTGCTCTTATTTCTACGGCAACGATTCTGAAGCCCTTTTACTTCCAAACCAGCTGGGCCGCTGGGCAGCCAATCAGCGTACAGGGCCGGGCGGCCCCGGGGCACAGTGTTATTATTACCTTACCTCTCGCTATACCGGCCACACAGTGCTCTGAGTACATCTCGCCAGCTTGCAGGTTTAATCAGCGTTATATGTTAGGCCCACTTACATTGCAATTTACAGAGGCACTATGCAGCACTGTGGGTCAATTCAATCAGGTGAGTTAGGTCCTGCGAATCGTTCTCGCAGTGAACTTGCACCGCAAATTGCATTTGAAGTGGTTTAAATAGCATAACTTGGGCAATCAATAAATGTCAGTTTTAAAGTGAATATATTTACAAACTTGTATAAAAACACTGAAAAATTACTAAACATAACATTTTCTGTACCCCCAAATGCTGGAAACGTTGGTGTATGTATAATGGGTGCAGGGTGGGCAGGCCAGGGGGACCCACACCTCACACCCTGTACCCATTATTTATATTTACCTCTCCGGAGTCCCACGCAAATTACAGAGATAATGGCATGGAAGTAATTTTCCCAGAGACTTGCTCATGCACAGGAGAGGCGTTATTAGGACCCTGGCGCAGGTGCCACGTTACCAGAGTCCTGTGCATGCACTGTAGACTCTGGCACACGTTATTGAGATCCAGGATAGTGTCCCCACTTTTTCATGCACCTCTCCCTGGTCGCATTTTGTAGAAAGTCGCACAACCTCACCATGAATTGGCATTTGTGATTAAATCGCGCATTTCTCGGGTGCACGCATTCAAGTGATGTATACAAGTTTTATGAAACAAACTAGTTTTTGCAAACTCCTAATTGAATTGACACCTATGTTTCCCCCCCCCCCCTCCCACCCACTGTTACTGGCAGACAGGCGGTTTTACAAAATGTGAACAATTTTTAATTACCCTCTTGCCACATTGCCGAGTTTGAGCCTATTTCAGAGATGTAGATGTACGGTAATCCTGTTGCAACTTTTACGCAGCTGCTATGCAAAAGTATGCAAATGACGCAGCAACGGGAGATGTATTGAGAAGCTCACCTGCGGCTTTGTGAATCCAAGCATCTGCGTAAAATGTTGCAACATCGCTTGCAGATGAGTTGATCATCGGCCTTCTAAATAACCCTATGGCTACTCAGAATGGACAATGGAACTAAGATGCAGACAACATTGAAACTACGTACAAAGACAGAGGGCCTGATTCGATGGTGCCCTAGTGCGCATGCGCACGATGGAGGGAGCTCCATCGTGCACATGCGCGAGACCCGAATACCGATGGCCAAGCCGTCGCTATGGGTCTTGCACCAAAGGGGGCGTGCTGTCGATGGTGAGTGACAGCACGCCCTCTTTGGTGGGCGTGCCGGGGGTGTGGCTGCCCAGACGGAGGCATTCCCATGGGAACGCCTACCGTCTGGGGCCGGCCCCACTGACATCACTAGTGATTTGCTGGCTGTGTTGGCTGCGCTCGGATCGCTGCGGATCCCCAAAATTCGGGTGGGTTCGGATCTCTGAGATCCGAACCCACTCATCTCTAAATATTAGCATGTCGGCATGCCGGGGATCAAGCTGACTGTCCCCATTCTGAGTGAAGACATTTTGAATGCGGAAATTGGAACTGCATCCTGAGGTTAGGAAACAAAATTAGGATGGCTGAATCATGGAATGTTGACTCCCTTTTTGGAAAATGTATAATTACATGAAAGAGCAGTGTTGTCTATGCCTATAAAACAGAGAGGACCCTTGCAAGGCCGTACACCCAAATTGCAGTGTCCAAATGAATGTTGGGCACCCACCCTGATGAACAATTCACTAGCAATGTGCCCTGCTCCCCTGAGTCCTCTACTTCTGTGTATGGGCAGGCAGTGCTAGTGGTGTGGCACTTGAGGAATGAGGTGTTATGATGTCATAACAGCTAGATAGGCAGAGAAGAATGAAAGCTGCCCCAATCAGTCTGAGCTCAGCCCCAGCAACAAAGAAAGGAGAAAATAAGACAGAAGAGTACAGAAAGAAGCAGTGGGAGGAACTCAAAATCATTAAATACATACACCCATCAGCCATAAAATTTCCTAATATTGTGAAGGTACCCCTCGTGCTGCCAAAACAGCTCTCCCTCGTTGAGGCATGGACTCCACAAGAGCCGTCCACATGATGTAAAACAAAATGTGATTCATCAGACCAGGCCACCTTCTTCCATTGCTCCATGGTCCAGTTCTGACGCTCAGGTGCCCATTGTAGGCACTTTCGGTGGTGGACAGGGATCTGCATGAGCACTACGCACCTTTCTATCATTGTTTTTTTCAGCAATTTGTACTACAGTAGCTCTTTTGTTGGAACGGACCAAACTGGCTAGCCTTCACTCCCCACATGCATCAATTAGCCTTGGGTGCCCATTACACTATCGCCAGTATGGTTGTGTTTCCTTGGACAACTTTTGGTAGGTACTAACCAGTGCATACAAGGAACATCGCACAAGACTTCCCGTTTTGGAGGCAACCCGGTTGTCTACTCATTACAATTGGCGCTAGTCAAAGTTGATCAGATCCTTACATTTGACCATTTTTCCTGTTTCCAACACATCAACTTCAAGAACTGACCGTGCACTTGTTGCCTAATATATCCCACCCTTTGGCAGGTGTCATTGTAATAAGATAATTAATATTATTCACTTAGCCTGTCAGTGGTTTTAATGTTATGACGGATGGGTGTATAAGGTATTGCAATAGGTTTAATCTGCTTCTTACCACACTAAAGATATCACAGATTTGAGATATAGGGGTATATTAAGTATTTACTAAGCAGTGGATTTTAAAAACCCTCGATTTTTGCAGATTTTGCCAGCTAGGGTAACAATATTTAATGCAAAACAAGAGTGATTTTGTATTTACTGTTATTGTACTTTCAGTTATGGCAGGCAAAATCAACAAAAATCGTGGGTTTGGTAAATATAGGAGAGAGTGAGAGAGAAAGAGATTTTACACTATGTAGACAAAGTGATTGGAGACAGGGGGTTTCAGCTGGTTTGGCATGGGTCCACTAGTTGTAATGCATTGTCACATAAACTCTGAGAAGTATAGAGATGTTCTCGATAACTCTGTGCCCCTAATTGTTTTTATCAGAATTTTCTGTATACCAGCTGGACTGGTATACAGAAAATTCGGTAGCCCGGATGGACTGGCCAGCTCAGAGCACAGATCATAACCCCATTGAGAACCTCAGGGACGAATTGGAGCGACAGGTGCATTCTAGGCCGACTCCACCTTCTTCAGTGTCACAGTTGGTCATCTGCGTGACCATCGATCATCTGAGTACCCCTCAGGTTACTCAGGATAGCCGGTGTTTTCACACTGCTGGGTCAAGTGAAGCTGCGTCGGAAGGCACAGACCCTGGCCTCAGCACGCCTACAAAACAGGGCTGATGTCCCCAGTTTGTAAAACACTCTCCATCGCTGCCCTTCCCCCAAACAGCTGCATACTGTCACTCACCTGACGTCTGCAGCCACACTGTGGACCTTATTCAGAGTCGTTCGCGAGCGCCGATGCACTCGTAACCGACTCGATGGTTATGCCTGCGCACGCGCCTCGGCCGCACTACGCGTGCGTGAGCCCCGGAGTGACAGAGAAACTCTGTAGCTCCGGAGCTCGTTACCAAAGGGGCGGCTGTCGATGTTGATTGACAGCTCGCCCGTTTGGTAGGCAGGCCGGGGGGTGGTTTGCAAAATGTTTTGTGGGCGGCAGCACTGACATCAGCAGTGATGTCAGTGGGCAGCTTCCTGCTCTTTCAGGAAGCTCCCTGGGGCTTACGAGTGCCCAGACCCAACCTTAGGGTCTGGTCGTAAGCCCCGATGGTCGCAATGGTGATCACCATCGCGACCATCAACCTGGTCGGTCGTTAAGCTGTGGGTGGTAACCCACAGCTTAACGATCGACAAGGAGGTGGCCTTTCAGGATGCAAGCGGCCGCCCTGATTCAGGGCGACCGCTTGCATCTAACGACCACCTCTGAATGAGGGCCTGTGGGCCTGATTCAGAGCCGCTCGTAAGCGGCTGCTCGTTCGTTCTGACCGATGTTCGCACAACTGCGCATGCGTACGGATTTTAATACGCATGCGCGAACCAGTCAGTGCGGCCGAAAATCGTGTGCTCGCTAAATAGCGAATGCCTGTTGTTTTGAGTGACAGAATGAGGCGTTTGTGGGTGGTAACAGGGGAAGGTGCTTGAAAACGGGGAGTGGTGATCCGAACGCAGGCGTGCCAAACGGTCAAAACGGGCGTTTTAAGGGTGTGCATAATTAACAAAGCAGCGTCATTGCCCATGTCACTTGGTTGTTTTATAGTTAGAACTGCTCGCATGATTGTGGTAGGAAAAACCAACCACAAGAATAGCGAGCAGTTCATACGCCGTCCGATGTACTCGATTAATCTAATAAATAGTGGACATGACGTATGATGCGAGCGGCCAGGGGACGTTTTTTTCAAAATTACGTTCGCATGTTTCGTTCGCTCGTTCAGACATAGAGGCGTGAACAGACCGCAAAGAGCGAACGGTTAATTTAAATAGCCAGCCCCTTTTTCTGGACGAGCGAGCGCAAATAGCGTCCGGCTCTGAATCAGGCCCTGTGTCTGTTGACGCAGGACCCAATTTGTTTATTGGAGATGTATGTAGAATATCGTGTTTGTGTACATCTCTGAATTAGGCCTATGGGCCCGATTCAGACCCGCTCGCTAGATGCGTTCGCACGCAGCCGTCAGCTGCCAAAGTATGCAAATCCGGCGATCACACGGCAAGACATTAGCATGCCTACTATGTCTTGGCGTGTGATCGCTGTGTGTATGTAGACGCCCATCATCCTGTCACAAGACTCCCACTTTCCCTTAGTAGTACACGTCATCTCCAGGAAGTGTATTAAACAATCGGTAAAATCGAGTAACATCGGACGATACGCAGGACTTGTGGCTGACCGTACCCTACCGCAAGTACTGCGAGTGCTTCAGTGTGTAATTCAGCCATGTCACGTGTTTTATGACGCTGCATCTTAATTATGCACGCCTCTGAAACGGCGTTAAGATGCACAGACACGCCTGCGTTCGCACCACCACACCCCCGTTTCCATCGACCAACCCCTGTCACCACCCACAAACGGCTCAACCTGTCACTCATTTTAGCGAGAGATCTGTGCACAAGGGGCGATCGATTCGCAATCACAGTGACTGGTTCGCGCATGCGCACTGCATCTTATACGCATGCGCAAATTGCAAAATTCGGCAGGCTGCATGTGAACGCATCCTAGTGAGCGGGTCTGAATCGGGCCCTATATTTCGAGTTTGGTCCATGTGATCACATTTTACTAAATTATATGTCATATCCTACTTTTACATCAAACCATCCTAAAGTGGAAAGACACACTGAGCCATCTGTGAACATGACACAGATAGTAACAGAGCTAAATAAAATGTCCCACTCAGGACATACTGAGAAATAACAGTTGGCAATAGCAGGTCTAGAAGACACTGGAGACTAATGTCTCCCAAGTGTGATGAGGAGTGCTGTGCAGTCACTACCAGACTCGCTCTCCTATGATTTATCAGGGACTGTGGGTAAAGAGCTGGAAGCACACTACTGGCAATATGGTGCTGGTGACAGGTACATAGAAATATAGCAGGTAATAGTAAATGACTACACAAAACTAAAAAGAGACATTCTCTTTATTAGAGAAATCTAACACCCCCTGACTTTTAGCAGCTCATACTCGTACTTCTAGTGCCACGACTAGTCACTGACTGCTATAATACATCTTGTGTCCTTAAAAGAGACCAAAATGTCCCGTCAGCTTCAATTTACTGCTCATGCTGCAGTCCCACCGGCAGCACCTCCCCTTTGTTCGCAGAATACTTCATGTTGTCCCATCAGCAGAAAAATAATCAGTCAGATTAAACCCCACCCTTTCCTCCTGTTGCAGACTTCACAGATCACAAGCTAGGTATAATTTAGAAACACTCAGACAGGTATACAGTAGAGAGACATTGGTACATGGTGCCATCACACCTCCAGTATTTTCATGGGGGCACAATGACATGCAGGAGCTTTGCTTGCCTACCTGGGAGGGCAGGCAACCATAGAGCCTCAGAAATGCCCACTAGTCCTGGAATTCAAGACACGTGTCCTGCACAGTATCAGAGACAGGCATATGTGTGTGCCAGTGTGCCTGTAGAGCAGAGATGAGGTGTGTCGATGGGGGGTAATGGACCACCGCTCCCTGAAACCATAACTCACCCACAGAAATACCCTCTACATTACACCCACTACATTACACCATATCTCTCCTGTTATAATTCCCCTCATGTTTACTCCCCATATATTACCCAATGAAATTATCCTCACCCACCATAACTCCCTGGCACCATACCTCACCTATTGAAATACCTACTGTAATTTTGCTTACTTCCTAACACCAAGCGGTATATCTACGAAGTGACCACCTTTTTAAGCCTCCAATTCTTGGCGGGTTTGAGTTCAAAATTGAAAGCATCATGCCAGGCTTGTTTTGCATTTAATACTAGTAGCAATTTCGATTTAGAGCTCAAACCCACTGAGAAGTGATGGTGCTTCCTAAACATTCCTATTTACTTCACATTGAAATAATAGTCACCGTCACTTCCTGGTATCATACCTCACCCACAGTAATAATCCTCACTCACCATCACTTCCTGGCATCATACCTCACCCACAGAAATAATCCTCACTCACCATCACTTCCTGGCATCATACCTCACCCACAGAAATAATCCTCACTCACCATCACTTCCTGGCATCATACAACAGAAATATCCTTTCCAAAATCTGACCAAACAAAAAGAAAATAAACCACACATAAAATAATTGTACAACACTTTTAATTCTTAAATTAAATTGCTCAATGGCAGCCGATGCTATTCATTCTACCACCTGCTGGCTGTATTTCTCTGGTTATTGTATTTAGCCTAAGTTTGCCACTGTATTACAACACGGACCTTTGCACAGAGGTAGGCAGTATCCAAATAAATAAAATAAAAATAAAGGTAATGGTAGGTGACGTTACCATGCAGACTTGCATCAGTTGTAATCTGACATCTCATGAGTCAGTTTGAACAGTGGCTAGGATGCTCATTGCAAGGCGACGTGAATTATCAGAGTTTGAACGGGGCATGATAGTGGGTGCCCAACGGATGGGACATTCCGTTTCCGTTTACGAAGTAACATTGTTCGATCTATGGTGTGACATGTGTACCAGGAATATCTCATGGAAGGCATTACCACCCACCAAGGACATCACAGTGGTCGAAGATTTTGTGTACCAGCCTGCAACATTTTGTCATTGAAAACTGCACTGTTCTGTTTACCTGCTTGTGGTGAGGAAACAAAGCTTCTGTTGGATTTTACCCGGTCTATGTGATGCTTGTCACATTATATATATATATATATATATATACATATATATATACTGTGTATACATGTATATATATATATATATATATATAAAACTGCTTCGCTTACACATCTTATGTCTATATAACTACTTCTTTAACCAGGGCCGCAATTAGGGGGGGGGGCTAGAGGTGCACATGCACCGGGTGCCGGCTTGTGCAGGGAGTGAAAAAAGCTGACTCGAGGTGGCTTGGGGGCTGCAGATTCCACCGCCAAAGAGGAGACAAATGCTAGAGGTCCTTACTGGCCTTCTAGTGTCTGTCTCCTCCTTGGTGGCGGCCATTTTTAGCAGATTCCATGTGGACTAACAGTCACATGGACTCTGCTGAAAACAGCCATCCAAAAATGGCCACCGCCTAGGAGGAGACAGATGCTAGAGGTCCTACTGGATCTCTAGTGTCTGTTAGGCCAGCGCAATGCACACAGCGTTCCCGGCACCAGGAACGCTGGCGCTGCCGGGAGAAGATGCTGAAAGCTGCATCTTCTCCCGTGAAATCCCCTGGCAATGAGCATAAACCCCCCTGGCAACGAGCATGAAACCCCATGGCAACGAGCATGAAACCCCTGGCAACGAGCATGAAACCCCTGGCAACGAGCATAACCCCACTGGCAACGAGCATGTAACCCCTGGCAATGAGCATAAACCCCATGGCAACAAGCATAAAACCCCATGGCAACGAGCATGTAACCCCATGGCAACAAGCAGGTAATTTTAAAGTAATTAGAAGCCTTACTGTGGGCTATAAAATGCTGTCGGGCAAATATGTAAGTGGCACTTTGGTAATAGGCATTACAGTGTGTGGCATAATGTGTAATGGGCATTATGGTGTGTGGAATAATGTAAGTCACTATACCAGGGACGTCTGACAAGTGCACTACCTTATGGAGGAGCAAGGACAAAATCCAGGTACGGGAAGGGACAGGGCGCAAAATTACTTGTTTGCATCGGGTGACAGATATCCTAGTTTCGGCCCAGCTTCAACTCATACTATTTCCTTACTGTATATGTAGCTGTTTCTCTTTCTCATCCTCCAAGATGATGAGAATGTTTTGAAGATTGAAAGTTTGAAACTCATTTTATGGGTCTGTGACCCTGTCTTGTTGATTTACTTACCATTGAGTGCTGCCACCACTTTTCTATATATATATATATATATATATATATATATATATATATATATATATTAGGGGTGTGCACCGGCCACTTTTCGTGTTTTGTGTTTTGGTTTTGGATCTGGATCTTTCTTCGTGTTTTGGATCTGGATTGGTTTTGCCAAAACCACCCTTCCGTGTTTTGGGTTCTGGGTTTTGTGTTTTGGATCTGTATTTTTTTTTTAAAAAAGCATAAAAACAGCTAAAATCACAGAATTTGTTGGTTTCTCTGCTCCTATGCTATTATTAACCTCAATAACCTTAATTTCCACTCATTTCCAGTCTATTCTGAACACCTCACACCTCACAATAGTGTTTTTATGTCCAAAAGGTTGCACCGAGGTAGCTGGATGACTATGCTAAGCGACACGAGTGGGCGGCACAAACACGTGACCCATCTAGGAGTGACACTGCAGTGGCAGACAGGATGGCAGTTAGAAAAACTAGGCCCCAAACTGTACATAATGCAAAGAAAAAAAAGAAGTGCAAGATGGAATTGTCCTTGGGCCCTCCCACCCACCCTTATGTTGTATAAACAGGACATGCACACTTTAACAAATCAATCATTTCAGCGCCAGGGTCTGCCACACAACTGTGGCTGAAATTATTGGTTCGTTTGGGCCCCCACAAAACAAGCTGGCAATTAATGTGTCCCTGCACAAACTGGCTCTACGGAGGCAAGATGTCATCCTCATCCTCCTCATCCACCGATTCCTCACCCTCTTCAGTGTGTACATCCTCATCCTCACAAAGTATTAACTCGTCCCCACTTGAATCCACCACCACAGGTCCCTCTGTACCTTCTGGAGGCTGGTCTCCCTGGAAGAGCTGATAATTCATTTTGATGAACATCATGTTCTCCACATTCTGTGGAAGCAACCTCCTACACCTTTCGCTGACAAGGTTCCCGGCTGCACTAAACACTCTTTCGGAGTACACACTGGAGGGGGGGCAACTCAGGTAAAATAGAGCCAGCTTGTACAGGGGCCTCCAAATTGCCTCTTTTTCCTGCCAGTACAGGTATGGACTGTCTGACATGCCTACTTGGATGCTGTCACCGATGTAATCCTCCACCATTCTGTCAATGGTGACAGTATCATATGCAGTGACAGTAGACATGTCAGAAATTGTTGCCAGGTCCTTCAGTCCGGACCAGATGTCCAAACTTGGTCCTGCCTGCCCTGCATCACCGCCAGCGGGTTGCTTAGGATACCTAAGTTTTTTCCTGGCAGCCCCAGTTGCGGGAGAAAATGAAGAAGGAGCCGTTGACGTGTCACGTTCCGCTTCAGCTGACAGTGTGTTCACCAGCAGGTCTTTGCACCTCTGCAGGCTTGTGTCGGCCGGAAAGAGAGACACCACATAGGCTTTAAACCTAGGATCAAGCACGGTGGCCAAAATGTAGTGGTCTGATTTCAACAGATTGACCACCCTGGAATCCTGGCAAAGCGAATGAAGGGCTTCATCCACAAGTCCCACATGCCAAGCGGAATCGCTCCGTCTTAGCTCCTCCTTCACTTTCTCCAGCTGCTTCTGCAAAAGCCTGATGAGGGGAATTACCTGACTCAAGCTGGCTGTGTCTGAACTGACTTCACGTGTGGCAAGTTCGAAGGGCTGGAGAACCTTGCACAACACGGAAATCATTCTCCACTGCGCTTGAGTCAGGTGCATACCCCCTCCTTTGCCTATGTCATAGGTGGATGTATAGGCTTGTATGGCCTTTTGCTGCTCCTCCATCCTCTGAAGCATATAGAGGGTTGAGTTCCACCGCGTCACAACCTCTTGCTTCAGGTGATGGCGGGGCAGGTTCAAGAGTGTTTGCTGGCGCTCCAGTCTTCGGCACGCAGTCGCTGAATGGCGAAAGTGGCCAGAAATTTTTCGGGCCACCCAAAGCGTCTCCTGCACGCCCCTGTCGCTTTTCAGAAAATTCTGCACCACCAAGTTTATTGTGTGAGCAAAACATGGGACGTGCTGGAATTTGCCCAGATGTAATGCCCGCACAATATTGGTGGCGTTGTCAGATATCACAAATCCCCAGGAGAGTCTAAGTGGGGTAAGCCACTGGGCGATGATTTCCCTCAGTTTCTCTAAGAGGTTGTCGGCGGTGTGCCTCTTACTGAAACCGGTGATACACAGCGTAGCCTGCCTTGTAACGAGCTGGCGTTTCTGAGATGCTGCTACTGGTGACGCTGCTGCTGTTGCTGCGTAAGGTGATACATCTACCCAGTGGGCTGTCACAGTCATATAGTCCTTAGTCTGCCCTGTTCCACTTGTCCACATGTCCGTGGTTAAGTGGACATTGTGTACAACGGCATTTTTCAGGACACTGAGGACACTTTTTCTGACGTTTCTGTACAGTCTCGGTATCGCCTGCCTAGTGAAGTGGAATCTAGACGGGATTTGGAACCGGGGACACACTACCTCCATCAATTGTCTAAATCCCACTGCACTAATGGCGGATACCGGACGCACGTCTAACACCAACATAGCAGTCAAGGCCTCAGTTATACGTTTTGCTTCAGGATGACTGCTGTCGTACTTCATCCTCCTCGCTAAGGACTGTTGGAGGGTCAATTGTTTAGTAAAAGTAGTGGTGTTCCTACTTCCTCTCTGGGATGATGAACGACTCCCAGCAGCAGCAACAGCAGCAGCGGCAGCAGTAGGCGTAGCAATGCAGGATCCTCCAGAGGAATCCCGGATAGGAGAGTCAGTCATGCCAGTGACATGGCCTGCAGGACTACTTCCGATCCTGACTAAGGAGGAAATTGACGAGGAGGGAGTTGACGGTGTGGTTTGCAGGCGCTTGGATACAACAGGACAACGGGATTTAGGTGTCCCTGGACTGCTTACGGTCTTAGCCAAAGTTTCTGAACTTGACAGTAACTTTTTATGAACGCGCTGCAGGTGCCGTATAAGGGAGGATGTTCCTAGGTGGTTGACGTCCCTACCCCTACTTATTTCACCTTTACATATGGTACATATGGCAAGACAGTTGTTGTCCGGATTTGGATAGAAATATTGCCAGACCAAAGAGGTGGAATGTTTGGTCTTCTGCCCAGGCATGACCGTGATGGGCTTTTTCATCCCACGGACAACAACTGTCTCCCCCGGAGCCTGATTTAAACAAACCACATCACCATCAGAATCCTCCTCGCCAACTTCCTCCTCAGCGCCAGCTACACCAGTATCCTCATCCTGTTGTACTTCAACAGTGACATCTTCAATTTGCATATCAGCAAGTGGACTGTGGGTGCTCCTTTCAGCACTTGCAGGGGGCGTGCAAATGGTGGAAAGAGCCACCTCTTCCCGTCCAGTGCTGGGAAGGTCAGGCATCGCAACCACCACCACACTTGGACTCTCCTTGGGGATTTGTGATATCTTCTTAGAAAGCACAGTTCTTCGCTGTGCTTTTGCCAGCTTAACTCTTTTGATTTTTTTAGTGGGAGGAGGGCTTCCATCGTCATGTGAAGCTGAACCACTAGTCATGAACATACTAGGGATCGACCTTAGCCGTTCCTTGCCACTCCGTGTCGTAAATGGCATATTGGCAAGTTTACGTTTCTCTTCAGCTGATTTAAATGTCTTTTTCAAGGTCATTTTCCTGAACTTTGCCATTTGGGATTGTATGTGCCCTCTACTATGACATTGGGCATCGGCCTTGGCAGACGACGTTGATGGCATGTTATCGTCTATGTCATGACTAGTGGCAGCAGCTTCAGCACTAGGAGGAAGTGGTTCTTGATCTTTCTCTATTTTATTTTTATCGGAGAAAGTTTGGTCCTCCATTTATGTTATATCGATTTGATATATACGTGCGGCTAAACCCAGAAAATATTTTTTTTTTTGGTTTGGACTGGAGTGTACTTTGGGGGTTACAGCACCCTTTAACGGTCAAGCCAGCCGGCCCTTTACTTATGACACAGGCGCACTCTTGGCACTACTTTGTTGATGCACGTGCGGCTACTGCGCACACAATTCACAAACACAGAAAATAATTTTTTTTTTGGTTTGGACTGGAGTGTACTTTCGGGGGTTACAGCACCCTTAACGGTCAAGCCAGCCGGCCCTTTACTTATGACACAGGCGCACGCTTGGCACTACTTTGTTGATGCACGTGCGGCTACTGCGCACACAATTCACAAACACAGAAAATAATTTTTTTTTTGGTTTGGACTGGAGTGTACTTTGGGGGTTACAGCACCCTTTAACGGTCAAGCCAGCCGGCCCTTTACTTATGACACAGGCGCACGCTTGGCACTACTTTGTTGATGCACGTGCGGCTACTGCGCACACAATTCACAAACACAGAAAATAATTTGTTTTTGGTTTGGACTGGAGTGTACTTTCGGGGGTTACAGCACCCTTAACGGTCAAGCCAGCCGGCCCTTTACTTATGACACAGGCGCACGCTTGGCACTACTTTGATGATGCACGTGCGGCTACTGCGCACACAATTCACAAACACAGAAAATAATTTTTTTTTTGGTTTGGACTGGAGTGTACTTTCGGGGGTTACAGCACCCTTAACGGTCAAGCCAGCCGGCCCTTTACTTATGACACAGGCGCACGCTTGGCACTACTTTGTTGATGCACGTGCGGCTACTGCGCACACAATTCACAAACACAGAAAATAATTTTTTTTTTGGTTTGGACTGGAGTGTACTTTCGGGGGTTACAGCACCCTTAACGGTCAAGCCAGCCGGCCCTTTACTTATGACACAGGCGCACGCTTGGCACTACTTTGTTGATGCACGTGCGGCTACTGCGCACACAATTCACAAACACAGAAAATAATTTTTTTTTTGGTTTGGACTGGAGTGTACTTTCGGGGGTTACAGCACCCTTAACGGTCAAGCCAGCCGGCCCTTTACTTATGACACAGGCGCACGCTTGGCACTACTTTGTTGATGCACGTGCGGCTACTGCGCACACAATTCACAAACACAGAAAATAATTTTTTTTTTGGTTTGGACTGGAGTGTACTTTCGGGGGTTACAGCACCCTTAACGGTCAAGCCAGCCGGCCCTTTACTTATGACACAGGCGCACGCTTGGCACTACTTTGTTGATGCACGTGCGGCTACTGCGCACACAATTCACAAACACAGAAAATAATTTTTTTTTTGGTTTGGACTGGAGTGTACTTTCGGGGGTTACAGCACCCTTAACGGTCAAGCCAGCCGGCCCTTTACTTATGACACAGGCGCATGCTTGGCACTACTTTGTTGATGCACGTGCGGCTACTGCGCACACAATTCACAAACACAGAAAATAATTTTTTTTTTGGTTTGGACTGGAGTGTACTTTCGGGGGTTACAGCACCCTTAACGGTCAAGCCAGCCGGCCCTTTACTTATGACACAGGCGCACGCTTGGCACTACTTTGTTGATGCACGTGCGGCTACTGCGCACACAATTCACAAACACAGAAAATAATTTTTTTTTTGGTTTGGACTGGAGTGTACTTTCGGGGGTTACAGCACCCTTAACGGTCAAGCCAGCCGGCCCTTTACTTATGACACAGGCGCACGCTTGGCACTACTTTGTTGATGCACGTGCGGCTACTGCGCACACAATTCACAAACACAGAAAATAATTTTTTTTTTGGTTTGGACTGGAGTGTACTTTCGGGGGTTACAGCACCCTTAACGGTCAAGCCAGCCGGCCCTTTACTTATGACACAGGCGCACGCTTGGCACTACTTTGTTGATGCACGTGCGGCTACTGCGCACACAATTCACAAACACAGAAAATAATTTTTTTTTTGGTTTGGACTGGAGTGTACTTTCGGGGGTTACAGCACCCTTAACGGTCAAGCCAGCCGGCCCTTTACTTATGACACAGGCGCACGCTTGGCACTACTTTGTTGATGCACGTGCGGCTACTGCGCACACAATTCACAAACACAGAAAATATATTATTTTTTTAGCACTTGGGGGGAGCACCCCTGATGGACAGAGCACCCCCTGGACAACACTGCAGCACTCCTTTAGGACTGGGACACTGCACAGGACTTTGGAGTGGACACAGCCCCTATGGAGAACTGACTGCACAACACAGTCCAGCCAGCCCCTATGGACTTTGAAGTAGTAGTGGACACAGCCCCTATTAACAACAGCAGCACAGCACAACACAGCCAGCCCCTATGGACTTTGAAGTAGTGGACAACAGCAGCACTACACTACACTACACTACACAGCCCTAACTCCCACCCTCCCTCTTCACTGTCCACAGCCGAGTGAGAAAATGGCGCCGACGTGGGTACCTTATATAGGATCCAAAACCCGCGAGACTCGGAAGGCGGGATGATGACGTTTTGCCTCGATTTCAGATCCGAGTCAGGCGGGAAAAGTCGAGCCTGATTCGGATCGGACTCGGCTCGGGGGGGTTCGGATTTCAGAAATCCGAACCCGCTCACCCCTAATATATATATATATATATATATATATATATATTGATGTAAGTGGCGCTCTGAATCAGGGCCCTCCTACCTAAAAATGGAGCGGCCTCCTGGCCGCTCCCATAGCTGTGGGTGACCACAGCTTATGCGAGCGGCCAAGAAGATGGTCGTAATGCTCAAGACCATCGGGCTTGCGACGAGACCCTGCGGTAAGGTGTCGCTGCCGCAAGCCCAGGAGTGCTTTTGGCTCTCACTAGTGATGTCAGTGGGGCCGGACCCAGACGGTAGGCGTTCCCATGGGAACGTCTCCGTCTGGGCAGCAACGCCTCTGGCACGCCCACCAAAGGGGGCGTGCTGTCACTCACCATCGACAGCACGCCCCCTTTGGTGCGAGACCCATAGCGACAGCTTGGCTGTCGCTATGCGGGTCTCGCGCATGCGCACGACGGAGCTCCCTCTGTCGTGCGCATGCGCATTAGGGCACCATCGACCCGCTTGCGAGCGCTCAGTGCTCGCGAGCGGGTCTGAATTAGGCCCAAAGCTCATACAAAAGTGATTACAAAACACAACTAGCATTTGTGATAATGGTAATCAAAGTGAACACTCCCTATTGAAGGTGGCAGCCAGTTCTTCCCAGAAATTATCTATTCAGTAAATCATCAAAACAATTGGTGAGAAAAAGATGAAGGAACGGCGCTTTCAGTGTACCAGTTCAAACATTGGCCCTCATTCAGAGCCGGACGCTCTGAGCAGAGCGCACGCTCTGAATGAGGGGCGTCCTCCATAATTATGGAGTGTCCTCCTGGACGCTCGTATAGCTGTGGGTCACCACCCACAGCCTATACGAGCGTGCAGGTTGATGGCCGCGATGGTCTTGACCATCGCGACCATCGCCACTGCGAGCCGGAGCCTGCGGTTGAGTTTCTCAACCGCAAGCCCAGGAGTGCTTTTGGCTCTCACTAGTGATGTCAGTGGGGCCGGACCCAGACGGTAGGCGTTCCCATGGGAACGTCTCCGTCTGGGCAGCAACGCCTCTGGCACGCCCACCAAAGGGGGCGTGCTGTCACTCACCATCGACAGCACGCCCCCTTTGGTGCGAGACCCATAGCGACAGCTTGGCTGTCGCTATGCGGGTCTCGCGCATGCGCACGACGGAGCTCCCTCTGTCGTGCGCATGCGCATTAGGGCACCATCGACCCGCTTGCGAGCGCTCAGCGCTCGCGAGCGGGTCTGAATTAGGCCCAAAGCTCATACAAAAGTGATTACAAAACACAACTAGCATTTGTGATAATGGTAATCAAAGTGAACACTCCCTATTGAAGGTGGCAGCCAGTTCTTCCCAGAAATTATCTATTCAGTAAATCATCAAAACAATTGGTGAGAAAAAGATGAAGGAACGGCGCTTTCAGTGTACCAGTTCAAACATTGGCCCTCATTCAGAGCCGGACGCTCTGAGCAGAGCGCACGCTCTGAATGAGGGGCGTCCTCCATAATTATGGAGTGTCCTCCTGGACGCTCGTATAGCTGTGGGTCACCACCCACAGCCTATACGAGCGTGCAGGTTGATGGCCGCGATGGTCTTGACCATCGCGACCATCGCCACTGCGAGCCGGAGCCTGCGGTTGAGTTTCTCAACCGCAAGGCCAGGAGTGATTTTGGCTCTATCAGAGCCAAAATCACTCCCACTGACATCACTAGTGATGTCAGTGGGCCGGCTTCTGACGGTAGGCGTTCCCTTGGGAACGTCCCCGTCTGGGAGGCACGCCCCCGGCACGCCCACCAAAGGGGGCGTGCTGTCAATCAACATCGACAGCACGCCCCCTTTGATCAGACACAACGAACGAAGGAAAGTCCTTCGCTCGTCGCGTCTGGCGCATGCGCACGACGGAGCTCCCGCCGTCATGCGCATGCGCAGTGCACACCATCGACTCACTTGCGAGCGGACAGCCGCTTGCGAGTGGGTCTGAATCAGGCCCATTGTTCAGTAAATTGTTCAAAACAGAAATCCATGAATTCTCTGTGTAAATTCCTGAGGTGTCTTCATGTAGTGACCCTCACGATGTGCATCTCAGAAAAAAAAAATAATAAACATAGTGTAACCAGTTTATGAATATTAATTGTGCTCACGTGCAAAGAAAAATGTGAACAAACTTTGTGTAAAAGCACTCCACTCGTGCTAAGGACAAAATTCCAGCACCAAAAATCTAAAATCCTCGTACCAACTTTATATATTCACAGCTCAATATGGGTTAATTCTTGTCCACCTCAGGTTCCATTCAATTCCATAGACAGTTCAAACATGTATGGAAAATACAAAGAAAGGAGCCTCCAATCATGTGATATGTTTTAAAACACACATACACTTTAATAAAACCTACTATAAAGACTCATACAATAATGAAGTAAAAAACAGCTTATCTGTCTAGCAGTGTGGAGGTGACCACAGGAGGTCCAGCTCAATGCGTTTCGTCCAACTGTGGTTTCTGGGGACTTCAATACATGAAGACACCTCAGGAATTTACACAGAGACGTCATGGATTTCTGTCTTGAACAATTTACTGAACATTGTTTGAACTGGGACACTGGCCCCTTAAAAAGTGGGAGGCACATATAGAAACCGTTGTAATTCCTACACCGTTCACCTGATTTGGATGTAATTACCCTCAAATTAAATCTGAAAGTCTGCAGTTAAAGCACATCTTGTTTGTTTCATTTCAAAGCCATTGTGGTGGTGAATAGAGGCCAAAATATGAAAATTCTGTCAATGTCCCAATATTTATGGACCTGACTGTATATTATTAATGGAATAAAACTGTAAAACAGGCACTGGAAATGTTGCTGTGGAGCCGACAAAGTTCTGGGTACACCTCTAGTACTACATACTGCAAATTGGTCTAGGGAGATTGTAAAGGCTCTTGATGGGCTACATGATCTAGTCATGCAGCAATGTTGGCCTGGGGTCAGTGGGATGTGTGAGTGTAAAATAGAAAATAGTATATAAGTTTTATGTGTACTATGTAGAGGAGAGATAATTGGGTAGAATAACTTCTGGGGGTTATGTGGATGACTCAGTAATATGATAAACTTGCCTAAAAAGGTGAGTTTCCAGGGGATGCATTCAGTTTGAAGGTTAGAGGAAAGTCATGTTGTGTGAGGGAGGGCAGTCTACAGAGTGGGTGCAGCCCCAAAAAAGACCTGTACAGTGAATGGAAACAGGTAGTGAGTGTGAATTAGAAACACATATCTTGTGGAGAGTGAATAAGAGATGAACATTTTGAGGAGAGTATGATATGGGAGACATTTTGAGATAAGTGAAGCGATGTACGCTGGTGTAGTTTGTTGATTGCCTTACTGAGATGTGCTAATCCATTACAGTGCACCATTGGTCCACCATTGGACGCACCATTGAAACTTGCACCAGCCCCATGGCAGGTGCATTTTCTCCATCTGAACATGGCATCCTGTGTCAGTGCTACTGCTTTTTTATAAACACGTCTGCGACTCGCCTGCATCTGGCTAGCCACCCCCATGTTACCTTATATTGGCCAACTGCGTGGGCCATTGACACTGTGTCCACCTCTGAATCAGGCCCAATGAGTGCAAGAATGAACATCTATGTGATACTGGTGAGACATGTGCATATTCTGAATATGTTGGTCAGATATATGTAACATGATTTAATTTGGATACCGATTGAATGTGGGGAGCAAAGGACGGTTATGAGTCAAGGATGACACCTAGGCAGCGTGCTTGAGGTGTAGGGTTTATTATGTTGTCAACTGAAATAGAGATGTCAGGTCGGTAACTACTGTTGGCCAGTGGGAATATTATTACATCTGTTTTTGAAAGATTGAGTTTGAAGTGTTGAGTTGAAATATTAGAAACACATTTAGTAACACGGGGCAACACAGATGGTTTGAGATATGGAGAGGATAGGTACATTTCGGTATTATCTGCATAAAGAGCTGATTAATTTTTCAAGAGGAGTGGTATAGAGAAAAATAGAGGACCAAGGACTGAACCTTGTGGTACTCAGGAAGAGGTGAGAAGGTGGATCTAGAGAAGCTAACATTAAAAGGGCAAATGAAGTAGGATGAAAACCAGTACAGTGTCTTCAAGACCTAGACATTGTAGCATTCATATGGGAAGAGAGTGGTTAACACTGTCAAAAGCAGCAAAAAGATCAAGGAAAATTATAACTAAGTAATAGTCTTTAGATTTAGCAGTGATCAAATAATTAACCACCTCTGTGGAGTTTTGGGAATGAAAGTCAGACTAAAATGGGCCTGAAAGGTTGTGTGAGGCAAGAATGTGTGTGAGGTGGATGTAGACAAGTCTCTCAAGAAGCTTGGAGGGACCAGGGAGATGAGAGATGGGAGGAGAATTTAGTTTTTTTCAGAAAAGGAGTAATTACTGCATGCTTGAATAATGATGGAAAGATACCAGTAGAAACAGAAAGATTGCAGATATTTCTAAAAGTTTGGGAAGAGCACAGCAGTCCTGGCTTGGTGATTTGTGAGGGTATAGGATAAAGAAAAGATGTGTCATACATCAAGGTCCAATTTCTCATTACCGGGTTCGGCGGTGTCACCTTTCTGCCATCTGCGTCCCCGCTGGCTGCCTGTGGCATTCCTGAGACCTAGGATCACTCATCTGTAAATGTATAGTTCCTGCTGTTCTGCACCATGGGCGCTGCCATCTTGGATGGCATCACATGATCCGCTCTGACAAACCAGTCTCTAGCAAATCCAGTCACATGGTTCTTTTAGGTCTAATGCTGCCCTATTTAAACCAGGAACTGGTGACTGCTCATTGCCAGAACTTCTCTCCCTAGAGATCAGCACCCTGGCTCCTGGTACGTTTGCTTCCTGCATCTGTTCCAGTCATCAGTCTCCCAAATTGCTAACAGCATTCTGCACTTGTCCCAGTTACCAGTCTCTAGTATTTGTAAGCATTCTTTGCTTGTTCCAGTCACCAGTATTGCTAACAAGCATTCTGCATCTGTTACATTTACCAGCTTCCAGCATTACTATTACCATTTTGCATCAGTTCCAGTTCCAGTGGGTTCTTCATAACACTCGGTTCCATCACCTCCTGCAACCTGCTTCTATTGTGAACAGCACGAATTCCAACATCATCTGCAGTCCATTTCCATTGTGCATAGCACTCAGGCCCTGATTCAGAGCCGGACGCTCTGAAAGAGCACTCGCTCTGAATCTGGCCTTTTTTTTTTCTTTTGTGTGCCCTCCTGGCCGCTCGCATAGCTGTGGGTGAAGACCATCGCGACCATCGGGCTTGCGACGAGACCCTTGTGGTAGAGTCTCGTGGCCGCAAGCCCCAGAGAGTTTCTGGCTCTAATAGAGTCGGAAACTCTCCCACTGACATCACTTGTGATGTCATTGGGGCCGCCCACAAACAGCAGGCGTTCGCTTGGGAATGCCTCCGTATGTGAAGCCACCCCCCTGCCACGCCTACCAAACGGGGCATGCGCACGACAGAGCCGGCTCAGCGCTTGCGACCGGGTCTGAATCAGGCCCTCAGTTATAATATCTCCTGCAACCTGCCTCTGCTGCATTACAGCCTCAAAGTCCAGCATTTCTACAGCATGATCCAGATTGTGCTACCAGCCCCAGACTCCAGTATCTCTTTACAGGCTATTTCAGATTTCCCACATACTTGCCATCTCAGGTTATCCTGGTACCTGCATCAGTCCTGTATCCTGTTAGATTACAGTTTCTGCCTATAGCTTTAGTCAAATGAGGAGAAACAGGCGTGCACGCAGGGGGGGTTTCAGAGTACCTAGAAACTGCCACCTCGCCACCAATTTATCGCTGCTGACCAGTGCTCAAAGTGCACTTCACTTAGGCACCTGGCACTATCTATCACTGTCCCCTTTAAATTTGGCCGCTGGTGCCGGTTGCGTGAGCCAATCACAACTCGCGGACCAGCAGCCAATCAGCGGCAGCTGCTTGGCAGCCCCTAATTAGCTGTCGGTCTGGGCGGCCAGTACCATATTCAAAATACAGCCGGGGACTCAAATGGGAAGGAAGCGCGGCTCAGCGCTCCACTGCTAAGAGGTGAGTGATGCTGGGCCATGATGTGTGTAACTTTGTACAAACGAAGGAGGGAAGGGGGCTGTGTGGAAGAGGGAAGGGGGCTGTAAGTGCACAGATGGAGTAGAGAAGAGAGCTGTGTGTGTACTGATGGAGGAGGGAAGGGGGCTGTATGTGTATAGATGGAGGAGGGAAGGGGGCTGTGTGTGTACAGATGGAGGAGGGAAGGGGGCTGTGTGTGTACAGATGGAGGAGGGAAGGGGGCTGTGTGTGTGTACAGATGGAGGAGGGAAGGGGGCTGTGTGTGTACAGATGGAGGAGGGAAGGGGGCTGTGTGTGTACAGATGGAGGAGGGAAGGGGGCTGTGTGTGTACAGATGGAGGAGGGAAAGGGGCTGTGTGTGTACAGGCTTATTCTCGTTAGACTTTTTTTGTCATTGTAACCAATTATTTGGAAACCCCCCTTTCAAAGTCCTGCGTTTGCCACTGAGAAGCATAATCAGGTCATCTAGCTTTGTTTACACTGGGAATCCCAAAAAATGCAGGGTATTTCTAAACCAGGGCAGTATCCACTTCAACTGCAGCCTGGGACATTCCCTACAGCAAGAAGATTGCCTATATTATTTCATTACTCTCTGAGCAAGTCCTGGCATGGGCATCTCCACTGTGGGAAAAGTCTGATCCTATTTTTTCTAATTTTGACAACTTATTAACCACTTTCCATAGAATCATTGATGAGCCCTGAAAAACCACATCAGCCTTATACAACGTTTTGTGATTGCACCAAAGGATCTCTACTGATCACAGACTGCAGCACCCCTCTAATCCTCGGACACAGCAGCGGACCACAGAAGCTTGCAGGAGAGCATGTCTATTTACACAAGACGTCTCCTGCAGCATTAGCCTATTTACACAAAGTAGCTGTGCTGTGTGTACTGTGTACAACTCTGAATCAGGCCCTGTATTATTTATGCAACTCTGAAACACCGAATGAGGTCAGAATATTTACCAGTCCTTCTTGACTCAGGAGTGGCCAGGAACTTCATGACATCAGCATTGGCTAAGAAATTGGCTGTTCTGTTAACCTACATATCAAGGGACCACTGCTGGGGGCTCTATAAAAAGAGCAATACTGGGGGTACTGCATAGGGGGGAGACTACAACTGGGGACACTATTTAAGGGGCACTGCATAAGGGTTACCACTATTGGGGGCACTGCATGGGGTGTGGACTGCTACTGGGGGCACTATATAAGGAGCACTGCATAGGGGGTACCACTAATGGGGGCACTATATAAGAGGCTTACTACTGGGGGCACAAGGGGCACTGCACAGGGGGGACCACTACTGGGGGCACTGTATAAGGGGCACTGCATAGGGGGATCACTACTGGGGGCACTACTGCAGGCCTGCATAAGGGGGTCCTCTCCTGGGGCACAGGGGGGCACTGCATATGGGCACCACGACGGGGCTGTTCCTAATCTTTTTTTTTACTTTACATTAATCCCATATGGACCCGCCTCCTGTCTGGAACACTTGAGGGGGGGGGCGCCGTAGCATGCACGTTCTTCGGGCACCCTGGCTACACGCTACCCCTCTGCCAGGGCCGCCTGCATGCATTTGCCCCCCAGGCTAAAAGTTGCCAGCCAGCCCCTGCTTGAGACTCTTGGAGGGAGTCAGGCCTACTAGGCACAATAAACTGGGGTGGTCTTAGGAATGACCTTTCCATGAAACTCAGTAGCACAGGATAAAAGTAAAATAGAATTCATTCACAAAAAAATTATAATCAGCAACATCTCAAATAAAGTCTCAAACAGCACAGAGGTTCACATATGCAATTATAAGTATAGGAGAGAATCCCCAGATAAATATAAGCAGTCTTTAACATATAAGAACTAACGTGGTAGGGAACCCCGAGCCCAGAATGAGGCTAACACCTCAGGATGACATTGAGGACCTTTGCCAGGGTAGAACTCTGTAGTAATGGAACTTCGGAGCACAGCAGGCCCTGCAGTATAATATAGTTCTGGGACAGGGCCGAGCTCTGTGGTGCAGTGAGAGATGAAGCAAACTTGAGCCTTGTGGGGTAGCGAAGTCAGAGCAGGGTTAAGCCCTGTAAGGCGATGAGATTCCAGGACAGGGTTGAGCCCTGCGGCGTGGCTAGAGTTCGGAGCGAGGTTGAGCCCCGTGATGCAGAGAGGCTTGTAGCGGGGTTGAGCCCCATGATGCGGAGAAGATTGTAGCAGGGTTGGGCCCTATAGTGTGGCTAGGGTTCGGAGCGGGGTTGAGCCCCGTGATGCAGAGAAGATTGTAGCAGGGTTGAACCCCATGATGCAGAGATGATTGTAGCAGGGTTGAGCCCTGCGGCGTGGCTAGGGTACGGAGCGGGGTTGAGTCCCGTGATGCAGAGATGACACTGTAATGGTGCAGTTAACTGTAACAAGGATGAGTTCAATATCCACAGGAACGGAAAGACAAAAGGCAAAGTAAATAATGCACCAAAATGGTGAAACTGCAGTGATGGAGCAATAAGCAATACTTAGGCAATAGGAATGCTGGGGATCTGGCAGGAGTCCAAGAAAAGACCTGAAAGTAACGTTGCACAGACACTGAGACACAGTTAGTAACAGGCTTTATACTAAAGGTCTGTAATCCATAGGAAGTTTCAGAACATGTGACCCAAATGGAATCAGGTTTGAAATAATGAGCAATCTAGGCATCCCACAACCTGACGACACCTGGGAAACAGATGATCACTTTAACACTCTATCCCCTGAATGAGAAGTATGGCAGCAAGCAGGATAGCTCCTCCAACGACCACAATGGAACTTTGGCAAAAGTAGTCTATCTTTATGTACTGAAATAGTCGCAGTCCTGACACACATAGGTATTGGGATTGTCCCATAGATCTGATTCTGAGGAAGACTCCCCCCCGATAAAGGGATTATCCTCTCTCCCTTCCAGAGACCCAGTACATGTTACAATACATAAAGGAGAATCAGGAAAGGGGCTTCATTCACCCTGCTACCTCTCCTGCCAGGGCAGGATTTCTCTTTGTTAAGAAAAAAGATGGGTCTGCAAGCATCCTTCCTCCCCTGCCTTCTTTAAATATGTTTAAAGGGAAGATACACAATATTTTTCAAACGGACTGGTTGGAGATGACCTTAGACAAAGAAAAATTGGTTTAAAAATGTTTTGAGTCCTGGGAAAGTTATATTTCTATACTCCCAGCAGATTTTCAGGGTCGAATTAGACATTCCTTTAAAACTACAGAATGGTACAAAACCAGACTGCTATTGGGTGATCCCATGATATTGGATAGTTAGATCCTTAATACCTCTGTCAGGGACTCCGTTTCCAGGTCCCGATGCAGAGCCAAGCCAACAGCCTTACTTACCACCGGTCTCCGGTTCGGGGCCCTGGGCAACAGCAGATCATCTTCACGGCAATGCTCCAGCCGCAAGCTGCAGGACTCTCTCTCCACACTGACAGGCGGGACGAGGGACTCGTGCAGTCTGATGTCATCCTCCATAGTTGCCAGTGGTGTCCTCAGTTCATGGGCACAGCCATCTTGTTGTTGCCAGTGTCCATCAGTATTTCCTGGTTCTCTAGTCAGCTGAGAGTCAGCCACCAATCAGCAACAGGCACTGCCTATTTAAACCCTTGATGCTCATTCAGTGCCTGTACAACGTCTCTTCAAGTCCTAGTATTTGGCTCCTGTTACCTTCCAATGTTGGATCTGCTACGCATCTTTATGCCACTTTGGGTCAAAATCCACAGCACCAAAGACGCTACTTTGGGTCAAAACCCGGAGCACCTAGGAACGCACATCTGTGTGTTCTATCTATATTGCCAGGACATATCACAGTGTTCTACACCCGGAGTTTGATGCACCTTTGTGTACTCAAGTTCTACACTTCCTTCAAGCCTACCATTCCACACAGTCTATCTGGATATAACTCTACACCTTGTGACCTAGGCTTCCTGTCTCGTCTTACTGGGCGTACCCTGGTGACTCGGACTCAGGATATCTCCTATCATCTAGTGAGGATAATTCAGTGTCATCTGACTCGTGTCCTGCTTGTTGTGGAAGTTTATACATCAGTACTAGTCATCCTACTCCAGCTAAGTTGTTATTCATCCTGGACTTTTATTTTCGCTCCTACTCAGCGTTCCCGTCAGTTCCTTGTTGTTTCAAATAAAGCCTTCTATCTTCCACCATCGCTGTGGATATTACTTCTCCTATGAGGAAAAGCTATTTAAAACCTCCTCAGTTTCTACTACCACAGTCCCAGCCCGCACAGTCTGATTCATCTCAGGAGGCCAATTTTCCTGGAGTCCTGACAACCTCATTATTCAGTTCAGATCTTTGGCACCTCCCATCTCTAGCAAGGATCCTAGTGGGATATGGACTTAAAGCTGTTATTGTATTTGACATTTACTTACCAGTGGTTCTGGACGTATTAGCATGGGTGTAACTACCATAGGTGCAAGGGGTGCAGCTGCTATGGGGCCCAGAGCTAAGAGGGACCCATCTTACTTGTCAGAGTTAAATTTTTCACCATTCGGTGGTGCATAGGGGCACTTAAAAACTTTTGCTATGGGGGTCTTCAAATACCTAGTTACACCCCTGCATATTAGCCATATGGATGATTAGATTTATGTACATTACTGTATATTACTGCTTATTTATATACTGTATATATATTTTTTCCTTTGCATACAACATTTTTCTGAGGACTATATGTGGATTGAATTCTCTGCTAAAGAAGGTCCTATGAAACAAGCACACAGAAAAAAAATCACACTTAAAACAGGATTGGAGCAAGACTTTTTGACCTTTTTATTTGTATTGTATATTATATATCAAGTTTGGGTGACTTGTGTTAGGTCCTAGTTGCAGCCTTTCTGGATGTGCCCAGATTGGTTATCTTTTCACTACTTGTATTTGGTGATGCTGTTTGGTCTGTGTAATGCTCTTGCTGTGTTCCAGAACTTTGTAAACACGATCTATCAAGATTTGCTATATGTCACTGTATTAATATATCTAGATGACATCCTCATCTTTTCTAGAGTCATTGAGACTCATCGCCAGCTTGTCAAGGAAGTCCTTCGGCGGCTTACACAAAATAATCTGTTCTGCAAACTAGAAAAATGTGTGTTTGAGGTAAATGTCATTCCCTTTCTTGTGAATACTATCTCTATGGTTTGCGAATGGTTTAGAAAAAAGTTCAGGTGATTCTCAACTTGCTCCAGCCCGGGTTTGGTATAAAAAATCTACAGTAAAAAGATAGACAATGTCTAGATAGACCCTAAATGGTAGACAGGGACAAAAGGTCGACATGGTCAATATTGAAATGGCTGGCACAATAATGGTCGACACATTTTTTTTTCTAACCTTAATCTTCACCTTAACCCTCCCCTTGGTGCCTAACTCTAAACTTCCCCCCTGGTGCCTTATCCTAACCGTTGGGGTAAGTGCCTAACCCTAACCATATCTCCTAATGCTTCACCCTAACCATCATTGTAAGTGCCTAACTCTAACCCTCCCACCTGGAGCCTAACCCTAACCCTCCGGTTAGTGTCTAACCATAACAAACGGAAAAAAAAAACATGCGTCGAACATTTTTTTTGTGACGACCTTTTGACCCAGTCAACCTTTTGAACCTGCCTAACTTCATCAACATCGACCTTTTATGTGGCGACCTTTTGTACCTGTAAGCCTTTTGTCCCTGTCAATTGACTGTCTACCATTTGGTGTCTATCTAGACATTGTTGACCTTTTTAGTGTAGATCTATCGAGTAGAACCCACCCAGTCCACCACCTTGAAAGCAGTCCAACAATTCCTAGGCTTCACCAACTACAGTATTACTGCAATTTTATATGGGGATATTTCACGGTGGTATCTCCAATCACAGACCTCACCAGGAAAGGTGCCTATCCTGCCAAGTAGTCTGAAGAAGCCCAAGCTGAATTTCAACAACTCAAGCATTCACTTTGGCACCTATTCTTTATCAGCCCGTCATTTTTTAACACCTTATCTGTTGGAGTGGGTGCTGTTCTCTCCCAGACAGAGCAGCTGAAGGTAGACTTCATTCTTGTGGGTTCTTCTCTCAAGTTACTGTATTGGGGATAAAGAACTACTCACTATAAAGTTGGTACTCGAGGAATAGAGGCATTTGTTGGGAGGGGCAAGCTACCTGGTCACTATCTACACGGACCACAATAAGCTGCTTTATCTCAGCCCAATCATAAATTTGCACAATACACGGTAGTCCCTTGTTCTTTTCACGTTTTGACATCCAAGTGTCTTTCCACCTGGATTCCAGTAACTGCAAAGTTGATACCCTTTCACAATGAGTCCCTCAGCTGTGGGGAGACATCCCATCTCATCCCCAGTGTATGGCAGCAGTCACTCAAGTCTTCACCACTTCTCAAGGACAACCTTCACTCCTGCAATGGACCCACTGCTCCCGATTTGCCGATCATGCTGGGGTCCGTAAGTCACAGGAGCTGATACTTCAGGATTACTGGTGGCCTACACTCCAACAGGAAGTGAAGCAATTTATGGCAGCCTGCTCCAAGAGTGCTTGGCATAAGGTTTCCAGTTAAACGCCCACAGGATAACTTCTTCCTCTAGCAATCCCAAGTACCCCTTGGGCCCACATATTGATTATTATTATTCTTTATTTATATGTTGCCACAAGGGAATTATTATTCTTTATTTATATGGTGCCACAGCACCTTACAAAGTACATAAAGAGAAACAGTATTAATAAAACAAAAAGTGACTAATAGTACCAAACATTGCAGAACGTGGACAAGGTTTATAAACATTTCTCAGCAGCAGTCATAATACCCAAATGAGCAGTGGGGTGCCAAACTAAAAGGTTTGGTGTTGTTGTTGGCATTGGAAAGGAGATGACTATAAATGACGGAAGAAATAGCACATGAGGGACCATCTGGGTTGTTGTAGATTGGTTCTCCAAAATTACGCATTGTGTCCCACTCCAATGTCTTCCTTCCACTCCATACATGTCACAATTGTTCATCAGAGAGATGTTCCACCTCCATGGGTGCCTAGACAAGATTGCATCAACCACAGTGTCCAATCTGTGGCTAAATTCTAGCAGTCCCTGTGTAAAGCTCTCCAAATAATGCTCAATTTCCATTTAACATATATTCTATTCTCATCTATTGTACCGGGATGTGCGAGTGAAAAGTTGACTGTCTAATACACACAGATCTCTTCCTCATTTTCCCGACAAAATAGCTTATTAGTGGTTGAAGACCTGACTGGCTTTCATCCAAAATCAGTCCCGTTTCATCACCAAATAGTTTGATTTGTTTGTAGGGCAGGGAGAGGAAGCTGGACAGCTGTAGGTAGTACAGGTAGAAATCTCATTGGTGAACTGCTTGTTGCAGTAGAATTGATTTGCACCATATGCTTATAGTCAGGCCGACGATTACACAGACTACAAAAGTGTGTAGGGCACTATGCACTACACAGAGCCACCCTGCCAGCAACTCACGCCGTTCTCCCAGTTCCAGCACAGAAAGATTTCCCCGCCCTCCCTCCTTGCCTCTGTATCACTGTTCAGTGAGGTGAGAGGGGAGAAGGAGGGAGGAGGGGTTCACAGGGAGGGAGAGGGCGTTCGGGAGAAGTCCTGTTTACCTGCTGCATTAATGTCTGTCCGCCCCTGCTTATGTTCATTGTATGTTTCTAATGCTTGTATGCCTTGTTTACTATGCTGTGCACGTCTGCTATTGTAGTTCAAAAGGTAAGGAGTGTTATGTTGATATAGTTTGAACTAGTTTATGATGTTATCATAGAGTCTTTAGCACTGTTTCTTTTTCTTAAACTAGAATTTGTTCTGTTCAAGGTGATAGTTACAGAATGTTAATAGTTTAGGGTAGTGTAGAGAGGTTCCATTTTTTTTTTTCAGGTGCTGCACGATGTGGGGCAAGGTGACAAGAGATTAGCAAGTGATTAGCCGCTCTGTGTGTGTCTGTCTTCCCCTTCTTCCCCATACACAGATTCAGTGCTTCTTACACACACAGGGTGACAAAACAGGGTGCCTGAGTTCTTGTGCATGTGATGATCATTCACCTATCCAGTGAAGATTATGGTTATCCTTAACTTGTTCCCTTCCTCCTTTTTGTGCAAAGAGAGAGAGACAACATGTATTAATTGTATGTGTTTGTCTGTTCCTTAGCTGCAGAGCTGCCAGGTTACCCTCATGTGCCGCAGTTACACCGATTTGGAATCCTCTGCTCGGGGATGAACCATGAGTATCTCATAGGGGACAATAGCAACTGCCATGTTTGGCATAGATGACAGGATAAGCCACGATGGCAGCAACAACCTGGACCAAGGCAACGGTGCTGAGAGCCCTCTGTTCAGACGTAGCGCGGATTGGAACAGTGTGTCTGGAAGCTTGGTCCAACCATCTAGTTCTTTGGACCTGGCAACTGCGGCTCCATTAGTACCTTTGGGCTCCATCTTGGGTCATCTTCCAAAGTTTGATGGTAACAACATGATGCTGTCAGATTGGAAGGAACAACTGCATGGGACAGAGAGTGACTGTACCAAGTCAATCCTCTGATGCAGGCAAAAGTAGCCCTGCATGCTCTCAAAGGTGATGTGCGTAAGACAGTTCTTCTGAGACCTGAGAGTGAATGGATGATGCTGGATAACATCTTCAAGATGGGGACACTTCCTCTGATGCTGAGACGATTCTGTGCCTGGGAACTATGGCAGGATGAATCTTTGCCACAATTTGCCAACGCCCTACAAGAACTCTTGGTGAGGTGGTCAAGACCAGCGATGCCTGTTGGATACCAGTTCTCAAGTCACTACCATGACCGAGAAATGTTTTCGCCAGTGTTATTCACATTTGCAGAAGCCACAGGTGGAGACCTGGATTGCAGACTGTGACTAATAACCTCCCGATTCCTGTGACTGGAGTGATCTGGATAGATGTCGAATTGTGGGGAATTTCCTTAGGGTGAATAGGGATTTTGATGATGAGAACATCTGACCTCAATTACGGACCCATGATCATCGGGATGAATGTGTTGCAGGACCTTGGACATGCATTGTATCAGGAGAAAGGTGCACTTGCTTGGAGGGAGTTGCCTGCTCTCTCCAGCAAGCAGTCCAGACTGTGATGTGTTGTTGGGAATAAGATAAGTAACTTGGTGGTGTGGCAGAAGTGGGATTAATCAAGTCAAGCCCAACTACCAGCAGGAGATAGTGGTACTGCCCCAACAGGAGATCATTTGGATATAAGGACGCGACAGAATTTGGAGGTTTTAGTGGTTATGGTGGAAGCAGTTAGGCTTCTAGAGGGCGGAGATAGAGGACAGTTGATGGAACTAACTTTGGCCATAGTCACTGATGGGAGGGTTTCCTTGCGACTCTGCAATATGGGAGATCAACCACAAAATATTCCTGTGGGCACTGTATAGACCAGGGTTGTTACTGTCAGTCTGACTACAGCATTTAATCAATGTTGGATCGAATTGGAGCCAGTCCTCATCCAATCCTGGAGTATGACAGTCTGGGTTGAACTGGAAGAATTAACATCCGCTGAATGGAATGGCTGAGCCATCTTGGAGCAGATGGATATTCCTAATACAGATCTGTCGCCGCCAGATGGTTCACATGTGGAACAAATGTTGTGGAAGAGGCAGCAAGATTTTTAGCACTATGAAGGTGATTTGGTTGTATAGATCGTTTGGAGCATGGTATTCGCATATAAGGATTAATCGAGACCATCGGGAACCATCTGAGCTGGTCGTAGAGCTTAAGGTTGACCATACCCTCTCTTAAGCACTACGATCAAGTCAGTGTAAAAACCTCCCATGTCACATGTGCCACGACACTATTTAGATAATTATGCACTCCCATAAAACGCCGTTTGCATAGTCAGGCACACCTGCGTTCGGATCTCCACTCCCCCGTTCACAAGCACCTTCCCCTGTTACCACCCACAAACGCCTCATCCTGTCACTCAAACTAACGACCTGGCCAAGTTGAAGGAGAAAGCAATTTCTGATCGTAATAGCTAGTTTGCGCACGCGCATTGCGAATTTTATGCATGCGCAGTTTAGCGAACATCGGTGGCGTACGACCGTGCGGCCGCAATGACCGACTCTGAATGAGGTCCTCTGAGCGATGTAGACAGGGAATAAATGGAAATACCCAACCTCACTTGAGTTATGCAGTCTGAAGTTCTGGGTGCACTCACTCTGACAACTGTAGTCATCACTAGAACTTGGGAAGAGCAGACATGAGAACAGGACCTGGATCCTGATCTCAAACGATTATGATATTGGAAAGGGCGATGGCAACGGCCCATTAAGTGGGATTGAGAATAGTTGACTAGTCTGAGGAAAGAGTGCTAAGGCACAGGGATCGTCTCGATGATCGTCTAGATGTCAGGAATGGCCTGTTTTGTAGAAAGGAGTACCTGGATTGTGAGGGACCTTAAGTCTAGAACCTTGTTCTCTTCAAGAGTTGGTGCAAGAGGCTCACCAACAAGGGGCCCACCTGGGTGTGGAGAAGACTTTCCAATGGCTGCGGCGGCAATACTTCTGGCCAGGAGTGAGAATTAGTAGAAGAGGTGTGCAGAGCCTTCCTAAATTGTGGGAGAGCTAAACCCACAGAGCAACATGCACCAGTTCTGACCATCCAAACTGGTAGGCCCTTGGAATTGCTCATAGTAGACTATGGCCCTCATTCAGACCCACTCGCAAGCGGGCGCACGTACGTTAGGCGTACGTACAAAATTATTTAAATTCAATGGCTCGCTCGTATTTTCGTTCGCATCTAAAATTCCTCCCTAAACTCAGGCGACCCCTCCTCTAACTAACGAGCGTGCGAAATAGCGAGCGTACATCCCCGAAATGGCTTGAAGGGAACGCACGCACAAGTGAAACCGGAAGTGGCCTTGTCAGATGTCGATTACCTGCTCCTTTATTCTGCCTACCTCCCTCAATCGTATCATGCCAATCAATGTATCAATTAGCTTAATTGTTTTTTTTTTTTCAACACAATGCAAGAAACTTTACTGTTGTCCGTGTTTGTGTTTACCCGCAGAATACGTACGGATGGAACATTCGCTTTTATTGTTCAAAAAACATGTGAACCACAATTAAACAATTGTTCTATTGCTGTGGATCCCCGCATATTTTCCGGGGTTCATTTCTTTATTTAAATTTGCAAACGCATGTCACTGCATCAAGCCTATCATAACTCTCCAGAGATTTCTGGCCCTGTTGAACACATGACTCATACACTAACCAATAAAATTGCTCCTGTTAATTTCCAAAATACATTAGCCAATCAGAAATTTTTGGCACACTTTATCAAAAATGTTTTGTATGAAAAACTCCATTGCCATCATGAGAGCCTCCGCATTCACCAGGCGCGAGCTGCTGGTGCTTACGGAGGTGATGGATAGGCGGATCACCAGCCAGCCTCCACCCATCACCAACCGGTAGAAGCGCTCCGCGTATGCGGAGGCACGGTCCCGCCTGCGGTCGTTGGGTTCACGCCGCAACATCGGGCAGCTGGAGCGCAGGTGGTCAGACCTGCAACGGCGAACGCCCCGCTTGCTGGCATGCTTTCGCATGCAGATCCTTGAAAGTAAGTGTTATGTATTGTGGTTTTCATGTTTGTGTTTGTGGGGCAAACTGCGTGTGCATGTTTTCCTGTCTGTCCTATTTATTATTTGTCCTCATATCTGCGTGTGCATGTTTTCCTGTCTGTCCTATTAATTATTTGTCCTCATATCTGCGTGTGCATGTTTTCCTGTCTGTCCTATTAATTATTTGTCCTCATATCTGCGTGTGCATGTTTTCCTGTCTGTCCTATTAATTATTTGTCCTCATATCAGCGTGTGCTTGTTTTCCCTCTATTTCTGTTTTTTTCATTCTACTCCTTTTTGCATGTTTTTTGTTGCTGGTTTTTTTTTTTTTTTATTTGGGCCCCGGATTTGCCCAGAAACTAACCTCAATTTGTTTGACATATTTTAGGAGGACAGCCAAGACTACGCCGTCACCGTCCGGCCAGACGGCGTTCCCGGCCACTATCCCCAACCCCCAGCCAACACTCCACCCCAAATATTTCCCCTATACCCCACTCCTCCCCAGCCTTCCCAGACCCTCTCCCGGAACTGTCGGGCCTCCTTCCCCTCCGTCCCACTACCCCCTCTCCTCCACCCACCCCTCTTCCAATTACCCCCTCCCCGGAGTCCATCATTACCCCTCCCCGTTCTTTGGGGAATGAAGGCTCCTCCGAGGAGGAACATGGAGGGACTTCCGGAGCTCCCGTTTTGGCTCCCGGTATGTTTTTCGTTCTCATTTTTTTTAACCACAAACTGTTTGTATGTAATCATGTGTCGTGCCTTTATTCGTGCTTGTTTGGTTTACTTTTGGTGATTTAGCAGTTTGCCTTTACCTCTTCCTGCTGATTTCAACATACACATATCACACCTGTGTGAATTTGTACATAGGCCTTGTATTTTTGGCAGCACCTCCTTTTTGTTTTGGTTTTTCTTTTTTCGGTTTAGGAGTGATTTCGTTGTGTTTTTGTTTTTTTAATGTGGATTCCCTATTGTTTTATTAATCCACACACTTTTCTCACCCACAGAGGAACAGAGGCGTCGACAAGAGGTGGACGATTGTGTTGGCCAGATGCGCCAACATGTCATTGGCATTCTTGTGGCCCTTGACCGGCTGTCTGGCATCCTTCGCCAGTAGTTTTTTTGGGTTTTTTTCGTTTTGTAAATAAATTTTGTAGTTCTAATATACGTTCTGGCTCATTCTTTTTTTCAAAAACAAAAATAGTTTTCCCTGACATAAGTAGACTGTTCCTGCAAGGATTTCCCTTTTTTAAAAGTTAGATTGTATTTTGTATTTGTATGTTAAACAGCCACAAGAAACACATAACAGTAACAATGTCATTTCCCTTTTTGGGTGTAGTGTCAATTAGATATTTCGCCATTTTACAGGTTCCTAGTTGGTGTGCAAGCTGCTTAGGCCAATCTTCAAAATCCAAAGGTTTGGACAGGCTTCCTTTTGGTGTGGGTTGGGAACCTGCAAACATATTTCAGTTTACATCAACTGGTGTCAGTACTGGATTACCCCTTAGTCAAATGTAAGGTGTGTTAACCTGGTTACACTTGCTGTTAACGTCCAAAAAAAGGAAGACCATTTCACTCTCCAAACATTTATTCACAACATAAATGAGAAATCAAAGTGGTCAGTCCCCCCCCAAAAAAACAGTGATAATCTCAAATACAACACATACAAATAAAATATTTAATTAAAAAAAACAATCAAGAACTGGTTGACGAAGGACCATGCCAACATGATTCCACAAACATGGCGTTGCGATATGGGTTCCAGAATATATGGACAAAATCACCAGATCCAGGTTTGGTAAGGGTAGCAGGAAGTAGTGAGCGTTGGAGTGGCAAAGATTATGTGAACAAACAGAAGATGGTGAAAAAAAATAAATAAATTAGATGTTCGCAAACAAACACAAACACATTAGGTATAAACACTGTAGTTTGGGTCAAACTTACCTAAAAAATCTGGCCACCACATCATCGCGTATGGCCCCCCCACATACTGACCTCCGACCAACCTCAGGGGGGCCATCCTCAGGTAAGGCATCCTCTGGCTGCATTGGGACACCACTCCTTATGGCGATGTTGTGAAATATCCCACACAGGACCACAATTTTTGACACCATATCCGGCAAATACATGAGCTCGCCACCAGAGCGGTGGAGGCATCTGAATCGGCCTTTTAAAAGGCCGATACAGCGCTCCACCACTTGCCTGGTGGCTGTAAGTGCGGAATTATACTCACTTTGTGGGCCTGGTGTGGGAGCCAAATAAGGAGTGAGCAGCCAGGACATGCAAGGGTATCCACTGTCTCCTGTGAAAAATAAGAGACAACATCAGGAACACTGTGTATCAAGCTTAACATTGTTATGTACTAAAGGTCTCCACTTACCCAGAAGCCACGCATCACCAGCTTGTAGGTTGGTTAATTTCTGCCATATCCCTGATTGCCGGATGACGAAGGAGTCATGTGCACTTCCTGGTAACTTAGCATTCAGGGACAGGATCTGGAGGGAGGCATCACATACCACCATTACATTCAGGGAGTGATAGTGTTTCCTGTTTCTAAATATTGCCTCCAGCCGTGCTGGAGGCTGAAGTGGTATGTGAGTACCATCCACAACCCCTATGATGTGTGGGAAGCCAGCTATTTGGTAAAAATTGGCCTTGGCCACACTAAGGGCACCCATATCCAAAGGCATTTGAATAAAATGATGGAGGTGCTTGAAAAGTGCCTCCATCACTGCCCTCAGGATCCGGGAAAAGGAGGATTGGGAGATGCCCGCCACTATTCCCACCGTTGTTTGAAACGATCCTGAGGCAAAGAAATGTAACACCGCCATAAATTGCGTCAGTGGTGGTATTGCTGTTGGACTGTCAATTTGCCGCTCAAGATCACTTTCTATTAATGAGAGAGTGTCTATGATGATTTTGGGAGGTAGACGGTAGCGTCTTAAAACCTCATCATCGGGCATTCCAAAAAGGGTGACACGTGTTCGAAATATCTGGGGCCTTGCATGCCGACGATGCCTACGCCTGGGATGAGATTGAGGTTGGTCGGCTTCCGGGAGCATGGCCAGAACAATCCGCCCCAGATCAACCTGAAATTCAAAAATTTCAAAGTAAGGCTTTTGACCCACCCCAAAACTATATTAAAACAACTTAGCTTGATGATACCATCCATTGCTGCTTACATGCCGGGGTATTGTCATGATACGTCCAAACTGAAAATAAACAACAAAATTACTTGACACATTTCACTCTGTGCATTTTTGTTGATACATTTTGTGCTAGACCAAAGTTCAAATATGCCAAACACCCATTTAGCAAAACCGCAAAGCGACATTTAACACAGTACATCAAAACGGGTCGAAATGTTGGCTCAAAAAGCGAAAGCTAAACCATCAAAAAGTTAGAATGATTATTAAGCTGTTTAAAATGCGCTAATTAGTTCGCTAATACAAGTCACAAGAGTAACTACTAAAAATGTGCTAATTAGTTCGCTAATACAAGTCACAAGAGTAACTACTAAAAATGCGCTAATTATTTCGCTAATACAAGTCACAAGAGTAACTACTAAAAATGTGCTAATTAGTTCGCTAATACAAGTCACAAGAGTAACTACTAAAAATGCGCTAATTAGTTCGCTAATACAAGTCACAAGAGTAACTACTAAAAATGTGCTAATTAGTTCGCTAATACAAGTCACAAGAGTAACTACTAAAAATGTGCTAATTAGTTCGCTAATACAAGTCACAAGAGTAACTACTAAAAATGCGCTAAT
The DNA here is from genome assembly GCA_031769625.1 of Taudactylus pleione. Taxonomy (NCBI): domain Eukaryota; kingdom Metazoa; phylum Chordata; class Amphibia; order Anura; family Myobatrachidae; genus Taudactylus; species Taudactylus pleione. Next base: position 6,438,837 of record JAUIMM010000957.1, read on the forward strand.
TATTTCGCTAATACAAGTCACAAGAGTAACTACTAAAAATGTGCTAATTAGTTCGCTAATACAAGTCACAAGAGTAACTACTAAAAATGTGCTAATTAGTTCGCTAATACAAGTCACAAGAGTAACTACTAAAAATGCGCTAATTAGTTCGCTAATACAAGATAAAAAATGGACTCACCAAGAGCAAATATCTAAGATGCAAAATCAAAAGGTCTTTGGGGTCGAAAATAAACAAAATCTAAAATAGAATAAATTAGGTATCCAAAAATTACAAAATATACGAAACACAATGAAACAACAATTGAACAAAAGTTAGACTTCACAAAACTTACCAAATCAACAAACGAGGTCCCAAAAATATAAACCAACAAAGATAACGGAAAAAAAAACGCAAATCTAACCAACAAACGAATCTCCAACCTCCAACTCCTTTCTACGCAATCAATAAACTCCAGCCAAGATAACCTCCAACAATCCAAAAACGCCACCTCGACTTGAGACACACCAAGCCATAAATAGTGTTTCGTTTCCCGCACAAATTAAGGAGGGATCATAGGGCCGCACAATCAATGATGCGGCCGCAAAATAAGGACGCATGTATAAATACGTCACGAAAACACATTCAAATTCTGGTGTATTTCTTGTTTGGACCTCAGACATGGCGACAGACCAGGGAAAAAATGCACAAGAGTCAGGCGGTAAGTCTTTCATGCATTTTCTATCAATGATTAATTTGAAACATAAGATTAGGCAAGTTGTGATTTTGTGAATTCTCTAAATTTACACAAATAGGTGAGGAGGATGACATGGAAGAGGCTGCTGGGCCCAGTATTCCGGCCAAAGCGGGCAAAAAAAAAAGGCAGCCACATTTCACAAGAAAGGAGATGGAGGTTTTGATCCAGAAGTGTGTGGACATCCTGCCACAGGCAGACAGGAATATGAGTCTAAGCCAGAAGTGGAGAATGTGGGAAGAGGTAGCCGTTGCTGTCAATAGGGTGGGTGATTATGTCCGTCTAGCCCGGGATGTCAAACGGCGGTAAGTAAACCCTTGCCCCCCCTAAAAACAAACCCCATTTTAAACCAAAGGATAATGGCTTCCATTTTTCCCCACAGATGGGGTGACTTCAAATATCGCCTAAAGCAAAAACTCGCCGACAGGGCTAGGCATGCAAGGGGGACAGGTGGGGGTCCCACCCCTGTGTCATTGGAGTTGACGGATTTAGAAGAGCTGGCACAGGGGTGTGTGCAGCCTGTGGAGGTGTTTGGCGTGTCCAACATGGATACGGACATGCCAGACTTTGCGGCTCCTCATGTTGGCCCAGGTAAGTATTGTGATGTCACCAACTCTGAAATGCTATTGTGCCAATATGTAGATTCTAATGTGACTCTTTTCTCATTTTTCCAACAGAGACACAGGCGGATGAGTCTGCTCCAGAGGGAAGCCTTGGCCGCAGAATTTCTGCTGGCTCTGCAGGGGAGGAACCAGTACATCCGGCTGAGGACCCTGCAGAAGCCAGTCCAGGGCGTGCCCCCTCGCAGGCAGTGGGCCTCCTCACAGAACTCAATTTAAAATCGGATTTCCATACGGAGATTCTGCAGAGGATGGACGCCAGTCTGATACGGGTGGCTGAGGCCCTGGAGCAAAATGCTGCGGCCAACGTGACCATTGGTCAGGCCCTGGCGGAAAATACCAGGGCCAACATCCGCATCGCCGATGCCCTGGAGCAGCTCGTTCGCCAGCACATGGTGGAGCCGACCTCCCTTCCTGCCGGAACATCAGGATCCTCCACCTCTGGCACAACATCAGCCAATCCTCCAAATGTGCCTAGCCCTGTGCCTAGTCCAGAGGCCACAACATCTGCCTCTGGACAGGCCAGCCCGATGGCATCCCGGACCCGGTCTGGCGCCCACCCTCCCCCATCCAAACGGGCGAAAAAACGGTGACAGCAATGGCGACTTTTCCCACACTCCTTCTGTGCTTGGCTCATATTCCTTTCTGGTCAAAACTTCCCTCTCCTTTCTTGTGAAATGTTTTTAAGTTATTTTTGTACGTTTATGTTATCAGTTATTGATTATTTATTTTTGAAAAAAAGTATCTTTGGCAGAAGAAAAAAAAAAAAAATATGCCAATTGGTTTGTGTTTAAACAATAAATTTATGAAAAAAATCTGACATTGTATTGTGACATTATTGTACAAATGGGTTACATTTAATCCTGTCCCTAAAGGCAAAAAAGGACACAAAAAACCATTTCATTTGTATAAAAAAAGGCCTCTTGAAGGAACGTTTAAAAAATCACATAACGATGCAAATTCCACAGTAAAAAAAAAAAGGGGAGCTAATTAAAACATGATGACATTATTGTCACAATAGGCCATAAACAACAAATTGAGGCCAAAAACCCCCCCCAAAAAATGTACGCCAATTGATTGTGTAATCCTAACATTAGCAGGTATGATTTCCACCTGCGTACGGTTTTGTGCTATCCCAATAAACTGCTTTCCAAACACATACCAAGCCGGTTTTCAATACAACACTAATTGCTTTTGTGACCACCCGCGATTAATCGCTGCAACATCATGGAGTCCCGGGACGGAGGAGAAGGCCATCGCCAATGTGGTCGAGTAATCCAGACCCTAAACTGTGCGAGCATTTTGAAGGGAAAGAGGATGTTCCAGTGACGTATGTGACGGTCCGAACACATTTGACGTTCGCATCTGCTAATGTATGTACGCCCCAAAAACGCCTCGCCACGCCTGCGTTTTTCCATCTCCACCCCCGTCAACACCCAAAAACGCCCTGTTCTGTCAATCACATTTGACATGTCACTTCCTGTACGCTATTTTAGGAATGAGAGAAAAAAAGCTCGCAATCTGCCGTACGCACATGCGCAGTGTAACACCGACGCATGCGCGGTTAGTCAACATCGGAACGCAACGAGCGTACTGCTGTTTGTGAGTGGCTCTGAATGAGGGCCTATGTCCTCCTGGGCAACTCTGTTAGCAAACGTCAATATGGTCTAGTCATGACAGACAATTTCACCAAGTTTGTGATGGTTGTACCCACTCTGGACTGAACGTCAGAGTCCGCCAAACAGGCCACCATGGGTCAGTTAATTTGCATATATGGGTGTCCAGAAAAGATTCACACTGATCAGTGTGCCTGTTTCCAGGGGTAGTTGATGCAAGAGCTGTGTCACGTCTATGGCTTACAGCAATCCCACACTACGCCGTATCATTCACAGGGGAAAATGGAGCCTGTGAACGCTTCATTTGCACCCTTTTGCAGATGCTCTGAACCTTCAAAACTGATCAAAAACAGAGGTGGCATGAGATAGTTCCCTATCTAGTTGGACCTACAACAATTGGGCTCATCATATCCCTTACTATCTGATGTTTGACCCGGGGAAGGAGATTTGTGAATTGTACCTGAATGTCGCCGATACTCAAGAAATATGGACACCAGTTGGTTGGGTGCAGGAGCAGCAATGTTGCTTGCAGGTAGCTCATCGTATGGAGGGAGGAAGAATAGATGCACAGTACCGTTCATCTAAGACCGAGGGCCTGATTCAGACCCGCTCGTGAGCGCACAGTGCTTGCAAGTGGGTCGATGGTTCCCTACTGCGCATGCACACGCCGGAGCCGGCTCCGTGCGCGACACCCGGCCAGCGACGGCACTCTGTCGTTACGGGTCTTGCACCAAAGCGGGGCAGCTGTCGATTGTGAATGACAGCTTGCCCCATTTTGGAGGCGGGCAGAGGGGGTGGCTGGCCAAACGGAGGCGTTCCCAAAGGAACGCCTGCCATTTGGGAGCAGCCCCATTGACATCACGAGTGATGTCAGTGGGTGAGCTTCTGGCTCTTTTAGAGCCGAAGGCTCACTGGGGCTTTCGGGAATGAGGGCTTCATTCAGAGGCGGCCGTACGGTCTACGACCGCCTCGATGTTTGTCCAGTGCGCATGCGCACGAGGGAGCCGGCTCCTTCAAGCGCATGCATGAGACCCGCTACGACCGACAGCACCGGTCGTAGCGGGTCTCTTTCCAAAGGGGGCGAGCTGTCGATGTTGATTGACAGCTCACCCCGTTTGGAAGGCGGGCCGGGGGGGTGGCAGCCCAAACGGAGGCATTCCCATGGGAACGCCTGCCGTTTGGGGTAGGCCCCACTGACATCACTAGTGATCAGTGGAGAGCTTCCGGCTCTGACAGAGCCAGAAGCTCTCCGGGGCTTACGACAAGTGAGACCCTACCCTAGGGTCTCGTCGTAACCCCCGATGGTTGCGATGGTCTATGACCATCGCGACCATCACCCTAGCGGTCATTAGAGCTGTGGGTGTAAACCCACAGCCTAATGACCGAAACAGAGGCGGCCGGCCAGGATGCAAGCAGCCACCCAGTTTCTGAGCGACCGCTTCCATCCTCCGACCACCTCTGAATGAGGGCCTGAGACCCTACCACAAGGGTCTCGTTGCAAGCCCCGATGGTCGCAATTGTCGCGACCATCACCTGGCCGCTTGCTAAAGCTGTGGGTGGTCACCCACAGCTTAGCGAGAGGCCAGGGGGCCGTCTTTAAAAAAAAACAGGGACGCCCTGATTCAGAGCGAGTGCTCTCAAAGAGCGTCTGGCTCTGAATCAGGCCCTGAGTCCCGCTGCAGTGCAATGGGCAGTGGGTATTAGTCTGTCTTTGACAGTTCAGCTAGTAAGCTTTGTGAGTGTTTGGATGCACCAGTGTCCTCCATTGGCTGTTCCCTGTTGAGAGTGATCCCCCACCATCTACTGACCCCAGCAACATCGTTCTCGGGATCACGCCAATGATTGGGTGCCTTCGTCTCTAGCTGCCAATGCTGTTATTCCTTCAGATAGGCAAAATGAAGGGTTAGTTCCTAATCCTAGGCTGATTCCATCCTCTGCACTTGATCCCCTTCCTTGACAGTCACAGAGGAGTATTTTAGGTCGACCCGGAACTCAATACACTGACCCCTTTGTGTGGTCTCAGTCTGCAATTGTAGAGACTACAATAGATATAGTGGGGGGATGTGGAAGGGTGTCAGAGGTCACCACTGTGACCCCCACTAGACCTGGCACTGATCCTGGGGTGGATGTGGTGTTTCACACTACGTCCCCCGCTGTGATGTCCCCTGCTGTCCATTCTGGCACAATGTTTAGCAGCCCCATGACGCAGGCGTGTGGTGAGCCAACTAAAACTTGTCACCCATCCTGGGAGTCCTGCATGACTGGCAAGCCAATCATGGCTAGTCATGTCAGTGGTCCCGTGACCTCGCTGAGCCCATTTAAGTTGGATGCTGCGAGTGGACATAGACACACAGTACGTAGGTGGAGAGAATGGCCTCATAGAAGAGGTCCAGAGGCCCTGGAAGACACTAGAAGATGACATGGTCAAACCAGAAGATGCAGCGGCTCGTGGGTGCAGAGATAGGGCTAGTGACAGTCAACTTGAGAACACAGATGATTCCCAGGAGTGGTATGGTGGCAATGGGAAGCAAAAGAGCTAAATGAAATTCCCAATGAAGGTAGGCAGCCTTGGGCTACCAGCACTTACCTTTAAGCTCCTCCCTAGACCACCATGGTGGCAGGCATTAGGCCTGTGGGCACCAGTCAGATCTCAGGCCTGTGCCACCAGTGGGCAGGTGCTATGCCTGACCCCAAAATAAAGTAACTCTGGGCATTAGGCTCAAGTCAGTGTATTAATTAGGCAGGCACTAAGCATGAGCCTCTATTATAAGTGACCCTGGACATTAGGCCCAGGTCACTTTTTTTTTAAAAAGGACACAATTTGGGCATAAAGCCTCAGTTTACAGACTAAATCTATCAAGTGGCATCTCATCACTTAAGTATGATAGCGGGAATGAGTCAGCCTTGAATATAGCAGACACCATAGAGACTGCTGGTACATGGACTCAGGAGCCACAAGGCATTTCAATTGTAATGAAAATTGGTTCAAGTCATTAAGACCATGTGAGTCAATTAAAGTCCGAAGCATAGGAGGAAAAGTAAAGTATAATATTCTTAATGTTTAAAACTGGACTCAAGTTGTTTGATTTAAAGCAACACCAGCACATTATACATTCTTTTTCACTGTCTTTTTTTAAAGAAGCTAGCCACTTCTCTTTGAGGCTGCTGTGCTGCCTATATAAGAAGGTTCCATACGGTCAGCGCGGAACAAATTTCGGGCCAAATGTAATAAGGTGAGAGTTTAGAAAATGTGAGAGTTTAGCAGTAAACTCTCACACTATCACATTGGTCGAGTTATATTATCAAAATGGGAAAACATCTGGATAAGAGTTTTTTAAGTCTGAAAAACATGTGAGTTTGCATGTTCTTGGACTCTATTGCATTGGCCAAGTTTAAAAAGTGTGAGAGTTTACTGCTAAACTCTCACAGTCTAAACTTTCACCCTATTACATTTGGCCCTTGGTGTTATTTCTATATGTACTGTTTGTACCTAACCTAGGAACCAACCTGATTGATGTGAATGTTCTAGAGTGGAGAGCATCAGGGCTGGATTAAGGTTTGAAGATGCCCTGGGGCAACAACTTTGTGGGGGCCCCTATCAATATAATTGTATATATTTATATATACACATACACCACACACATATATTTATATACTTACACACACATACATACAGTCACACAGAAAAACACATATATACACCACACATGCATGTGTCACACATACTGTACATTACAAACATACATACACACACACAAGTCACACACACACTTACCTTGCACCATCTGCACTGCATGTTGTGGAAGGGGAGGGAACCTGGTAGAAAGGCACCATGTTATTAAGCTCTGCCCCCTCACGGCTTTGGCCACGATTCGTGGGTCAATCGGAAATGGGCAGAGCCAAATGGCACAATTGTAATGGAAATGCATCATACTGGCCCCGCCTCCAGCCGATTGACCCGCGAATCGCTGCATTTTGGCGAGAGGTGGGCGGGGCTTAATAACGGTGCCTGCCTTTGTGCAGCTGCTGCTGCTGTGTGGGAGCCCTTTAGGTGTGGGGGCCCCGGGACGATCGCCCCTGTCATCCCCCCTATAATCCAGCCCTGGAAAGCATACAGAGTTCAGTTTGTGATGGGTCAGTGTGTTGTGTAAAACCAAAAGAGGACTGTTATTGCTGCTGCTGCTACTCGATACCAACAACTATACACTTTTGACACTGTGGAGTGTTGTGCAATGGTCCCTGAGGAATCAATGGAACGGTGGCACAGGCGATTTGGGCATCTATGCTATGACAGATTACAGAAGCTTCAGAATGGTATGGTGACTGGGATGTCGGAGGACAATCCTGAAAGATTAGCATGTGAGAGCTACAGTATGTGAAGGGTAAGCACCTTTCGTAAATTTGCATTTAGAGCACTAGTGCCATTGAAGCTAGTACATACTGACGAGTGTGGACCAATGGAGGTTGAATTCATGAGCGGCAGGCAATTATTTCATGACACTCATTGACAATGCTACAAGGATGACACATTTATTTCTTAAATATCAAAACTGGTATAACAAGTAAAGGCGCACATCCACTTGCCGACTAGTGAAGGACTGAATGATAACGATATCGTTCAGTTGTTCATTAAACTGTGCAGTGCCCACACTGCACCGACCCTCATCCCTGAACATGGTCAATCTGACGTTATCGGCAGATTGACCGGCATGTTCAGGCGATGATTGATGTCGGAAAAGACCAGCGGGAGCTCGCATCGCTGGCCATTTCCAACATTTTAGTGCCCAATTCGTGCACGATTAATGAGCGATTGAATGATAATGCTATTGTTCAATTGATCATTAATATCTGCTCGTGGATATGCAGCTTTACATCAAAGTGTACAAGATTTAATCAGTGATAGAGAGAACATAATAGTTGAGAGAGCCAGATGTATGCTGTATGATTTAAATCTTGATAAGAAGTTTTGGGCTGAAGCAGTAAGGACACCAGTTTACATTAAGAACCGATCACCTACAGTAGCAGTCAAAGAGATGACACCATTGGATTGGTGGACAGGTAAAAACCCAAAAATCAGCCATATACGTGTGTTTGGAAGTAGAGTTTACGCTCATGTAACCAAGGAGAGAAGACACACGTTTTATTTAAAATCCATTGATTGTATCATGCTTGGATACTGTGTTCAAAGCAAAGGCTACCATCTATAGGACTTTAACAATAAAATACATACTGTAACGGGATGTTGTGTTTCACAAGACTAATTCAGTTAGTTCTGATAGAGATATCGTACAGCTACAGGGACCTGTGTCGGCTGGATATGTCTGCAGTTGAAAGCTTGTCTGAGTGAAATAAAAAAAGTAAATAACCATTCAGTAAACAGGAGATCTATGAGGAGGAACTTGGGAAAACCTCCTAAAAATTTTAATGAGGTGTCTGCTGGACTTGTTTGCTATATATGCCAGAGACTTCATAAACCAGGGCCAACCGTGATTAGCAGGAATTACTAATAATCTACATTTTCGAGACAAAGATAAGAAGCATGGGAATACCAGTTCTGGTGTATCCAACTGCGAAGGGAAGAAGTGGAATAAAACCTGCAGTTGTGGGACTAAATGTGATTTAAATACATTTAGTTCAGAGAGGGCCATCAACATTGCTACTGAAGATCACTTTATCAGGTCTCTGATGAAGAATAGTCAGTGCAGTTTATGTTTCCAGTGAAATGTTGAATGAATGTATGATTTCTTGTGCTCTCATTGTTTTCTAACATGAGTGTGGACTGGAACGTATTCAAAATGTAGATGCTTTGTTTTGCAAAGTGTCTGCCTAACCCTCAATGTCTTCCATTGCAGGAAAGAGATGTCAAATGTGATGCTCGTAATGTGTCCTGTGATGTATGGCAGTCCTGAGTGAGGGGGAATGTTGGAAGAAGTGTGCTCCTGTGCTGACTCCCTACAGCATCTCAGAACCCACCAGAGCTCGCTCCGACCTCTGACATGCGATACTGCGCATCTTAACTCCATGAGGACTGGGTAGATGTCACGGTACATATGGGCAGTTCCTCAAAAAGCCAAAGAGTTAGGGTAGTTAGGGAATAACTAGGAGAGTGCCAGTGACTAGGTCTTCCTATTGCAGCCAAACAAAAGTTTGGCTAGACCTGCCCAGAGGCACAGAGTCTAACTCACTTGGTGGTCTGCACCATTGACCCCTCCAGTTGGGATATGGGTTTCGCTGCACCAAGTGAGCGGTTCCCGGACCTCTGGATAGGTACCTGGGGTGTCAGGAAGACAGGTAACTATATTTATGAGAGTTAGCACTGGAAACGCTAGGAATGTAATAATACTAAGAAACACTCTCAGCACCCCTGTATATATACACAGAAGATGAGAGGCGGCACTCGGAGACTAGTACAAACGGTGTACTAGTCTCCAAGTGCCGCCTCTCATCTTCTGTTAGCGATATTGAGGGTGCTGACCCTCTAGGAGGGCACTGGAGCAAGATACATTGGATATACATCGGAGGGCCGGGGGCATTGTTTGCTGTATATATATATATATATATATATATATATATATATACAAAAATGACCGGCACACCACTTATCCATAAGGAAATGACTGGGTGCCCTCCCGGGAACAACAAATGCGAAAAGATACAAGTCGGCGGCACTCCACGGCTTATCAACAAGATGTACACTTGAGCAGTGTTTAATTTATTTACACTTGTTTTTATTGAATAACCCATTTTGCAGTCTGTGCCGGCAAAATAGGGTGCAGCGACCTGTACCAGGAATGGCACTGTCGGTACTGGCCCAGCAAAGCCCCGTTCCATACTCACCTTCAAGTCCCCAGCATTTCATGGTACTCCTCTCTTTTATTCATTATTGAACATAGACAATGTTGATGACATTGGCTTTATTCCTACTCAAACAGGCGGCTTCCAGACCATATGATCTCCTGCATGAGTTGTGAATACCGGCTCAAGACACTGCCTGTCTAGGAAGGATCAATTTCTTCAGAGGGTCCTGTTGCAGAGAAATCATATAGGTAAGAAAATACTCATTCGCATGCTCCGTCTGGTTATTCATTGAAGAGGGACTGTGGGCATGCCCATCAGCTCCTGGAGCAGTGGGCATGCCCCCAGCATGACGAAACAGGGGGAGAATGGTTCGCAAACACAAGGCCACACCCCTTGGTGCAAGACCACGCTCACTTTTTGGGCCACTTTAGGAGAATTTTCAAGGGCCACTTTAAATTCCCAATCTCCCCCTGGATACAGTACAGAGTAACCATAGAAATATCCTCACAGGAACCATTTAACCTCGAAATCCATGTTTAAACTGCCTGGATGTAAAGTTCCTGAGTCAAATATTTGTCTCATTTCAATTTTCGCTAACTGAGTAGCCAAATCTTTTCGTCGCCAATGTCCTTTGACGTTTTGTAACCCAATAAAATGTATAATTTGGGCTGTATTGCTATTGTGGTATAGTTTAAAGTGATTGGAAAGAGCATGGGTTTCTACACCCTTCTTTATATTCCTCAGATGTTCCCCTAACCTAACTTTCAGGGGTCTTGAGGTTCTACCTATATAGAATAAGTGGCAACTACATTCAATGGCATAAATGACACTTTTAGTGTTACATGTTATAAAATCTTTAATTGATATTTCATTGTCGTTGATCGTTACCTTACTTATTTTACTCTGTCCATCTCCTTTAATACCCCTGCAACCTATGCATGTCCCACATCTGAAAAATCCCTTAGATTTAGTACCCATGATATTCTCCTGTCACGCCGGAGCCGCGGTGATCGGACATTGGGGGTATTTAAGGACGGGCCGGGAGGGGGTATCATGCACTTTGAACTACACCTTGAGAAAGACCTCAGATTCGGAGGCTGAAATGCGTTGGTGGTGCGGGGGTTACCAGGAGGCACCGAAGGACTCTTTACCAGGGATTGAGAGCAGAGACACTTGTGCAGCATCTAGAATCTACACGGTGGACTTACATCTATCTGGCCTTTAAAGAACTGTCAGTTGCAACTTCTTTACGCCTTCTGGTAATTGTTTGCCTTTCAGCTACCTGAGGATACTCTTATGATTGCTTTGTTTGTTATTTTTATTGATGTCTGTACATTAAACTGTGCGTCACTATATACCTCCTCTTTCATTTGTTTTGGAGACCGCTGTGTTATCCTATGAGGAAGGTTTCCCTGAATGCTACTTACAGGAATGTAATATAGGGGCCTATTCATCAACACTAAAATAACGTTTTTAAGGTCATTTTCCTTAATTAACGTTATTTTAGTATTCATGTAGAGACTTAACACAGGAGAAATCACTGATATCTCCTTGCTAAGTCCCCCTGCATTAATTTCCACACTCCCCATACATTGGTATGGGGATATGTAAATTATGGTATTCATCAAATTCCGAAAATTATGTATTTACGGAATTTGATGGTGTTACCAAACGCCACTGTGAGGTGGCGTATAGTAGGTAACACTTACCTGCTTTCAGCTGGGCAGGTCCCCCGGCATTTTCCTCCGGTGCTCTGGACTCTCCCCTGGCTCAGTCTGCTGTGCTGTCATGTGTTCTCCTCAGCAGAGCATAATAAAGTTTAAAAAAAAGAAAAAAACCTTTTTTTTTTCTAAACTGTACTGTCTTGCTGGGAGACCACATGACAGCATAGCAGACGAAGCCTGAGGCTGCTACACGAGCAGGTAAGTTGGGGACGGGGGGGAGGTGAGTGGAGGGGGGAGGGGGGAAGGTGAGCGGAGGGGGCAGGGGGACACACACAAAATTACTGCCGCTGTAGGCAGTGCTGCGCATGCATTGGCTTTACGAATGTAACAGTACGGATTCCAGCTGCGGTAAGTTAGTGTAGATAGAGATTACTATCTATTTCATGAAAAGCTGTCATCGCAAAAACTACAGCTTTTCGAAATAGATAGTTATGGGGAGGAGGAATGATGAATTCCTCCAGTAATTAGGTAGAACTCCATACAAGTTCTAAACCTAATTACCTCCAGAGAAAGTTTAGGTATGATGAATAAGCCCCATATACTCCAGCCCATGTTGATGAGATTGCTACTTTTGTTTGCCACGTTGATTTCTAAGAGGGATTGGGAGCGCACCCTCTTTTGCTTATCTCTACACCTGCTGCAGGTTTATGCGCACGGTCATTTCTAGTCCTCTTTTCACTTAATCTGTGGAATATAGCAGCCTGGAGCTTAGTGTAATCCTGGGCATTATAGAGCGCCCGGTGTGAGCTGGGCTGATGCATCGGTGGATGGTAGCCCTGGTATTCTGCTATTTATTGGTGGTGGAATAGGGTACTTGTGATGATGTTTGGTTGCTGAAATGGCTCTGGCTGTGGTCAGAATCTAAGAGTCTACTGTTAGGATGCGGCCTGAGATCGGCCGCTACTCACCTACACACCGGCGTCCTTGGGCTTAGGTGTTCAGTCGCTGGGGTGGAGGTGAGTGGTGACTGAGTATTCTCCCAATGGTCTGCTAGGGCTTCCATGCGTGTGTCCTGGTTTCCAGGTGCCAGGCATGGGCGCAGCCATGTTGGTCCATATCACCTGACTAGTCTCTTCCAATGGTAATCCTGTGGTCACTCAGCTGATCCCTGATCCAATGACCAGCTACCCTGGGCATTTCAGTCTGACTCCAGGAATAGGAAGCTACTGTTCAACTTTGCTGTTCCAGTGACTGTGATACTCACCAGTGTTTCTCTATGTTAATTCCTCAGTGTGTTTCTTCAGCCTTCTCATTGTTCTCCAGTGTTATTTGCATCAGCTCCCAGGCTGACTTCCAGTGTGTCATTTCAGTTCTGTCACTGATCTCCAGTTCTTTACATAACAGATCTTGTGTTTTTATTATTGTGTTCTTCAGTTTCCCAGCTGCCTCCCTGTGTTACTGGTGTCAGCTTTCATGTTAATTACTAGTTAAGTCTCAGCTGGATCCTTAACAATTCTCAGTGCATTCCTGTGTTACATTTCCCTGCATTTCTCAGTGCAAGTCAGGGACTGGAACCTTTACAATTCTCAGTGCATTCCTGTGTTACATTTCCCTGTGTTTCTCAGTGCAAGTCAGTGACTGGTTCCTTTATAATTCTCAGTGCGTTCCTGTGTTACATTTCCCTGTGTTTCTCAGTGCAAGGCAGCAACTGGTTCCTTTACAATTATCAGTGCATTCCTTTTACATTTCCCTGTGTTTCTCAGTGCAAGTCAGCGATTGGATCATTTACAATTCTCAGCGCATTCCTGTGTTACATTTCCCTGTGTTTCTCAGTGCAAGTCAGCGACTGGATCCTTAACAATTCTCAGTGCATTCCTGTGTTACATTTCCCTGCATTTCTCAGTGCAAGTCAGCGACTGGTTCCTTTACAATTCTCAGTGCATTCTTGTGTTACATTTCCTTGTGTTCTCAGTGCAAGTTAGTGACTGGTTACTTTACAATTCTCAGTGCATTCCTGTGTTACATTTCCCTGTGTTTCTCTGTGCAAGTCAGCAACTGGTTCCTTTACAATTATCAGTGCATTCCTTTTACATTTCCCTGTGTTTCTCAGTGCAAGTCAGCGACTGGATCCTTTACAATTCTCAGTGCATTCCTGTGTTACATTTCCCTGTGTTTCTCAGTGCAAGTCAGTGACTGGTACCTTTACAATTCTCAGTGCATTCCTGTGTTACATTTCCCTGTTTCTCAGTGCAATTCAGCAAATGAATCCTTTACAATTCTCAGTGCATTCCTGCATTACATTTTTGTGTAGGTGAGTAGCGGCCGATCTCAGGTCGCATCCTAGCAGTAGACTCTTAGACTCTGACCACAGCTATTTCAGCACCCAAACATCATCACAAATACCCTATTCCACCACCAATAAATAGCAGGATACCAGGGCTACCATCCACCGATGCATTAGCCCAGCTCACACCGGGCACTCTATAATGCCCAGGATTACACTAAGCTCCAGGCTGCTATATTCCACAGATTAAGTGAAAAGAGGACTAGAAATGACCGTGCGCATAAACCTGCAGCAGGTGTAGAGATAAGCAAAAGAGGGTGCGCTCCCAATCCCTCTTAGAAATCAACGTGGCAAACAAAAGTAGCAATCTCATCAACATGGGCTGGAGTATATGGGGCTTATTCATCATACCTACACTTTCTCTGGAGGTAATTAGGTTTAGAACTTGTATGGAGTTCTACCTAATTACTGGAGGAATTCATCATTCCTCCTCCCCATAACTATCTATTTTCGAAAAGCTGTCATTTTTGTGATGACAGCTTTTCATGAAATAGATAGTTATCACTCTCTACTCTAACTTACCGCAGCTGGAATCCGTACTGTTACATTCGTAAAGCCAACGCATGCGCAGCACTGCCTACAGCGGCAGTAATTTTGTTTGTCCCCCCTTGCCCCCTCCGCTCACCTGTCCCCCTCCCCCCTCCACTCACCTCCCCCCCATCCCCAACTTACCTGCTCGTGCAGCAGCCTCAGACTTCGTCTGCTATGCTGTCATGTGGTCTCCCAGCAAAACAGTACAGTTTAGAATAAAAAAAAGGCGTTTTTTTTATTTTAAACTTTATTGTGCTCTGCTGGGGAGAACACATGACAGCATAGCAGACTGAGCCAGAGGAAAGTCCAGAGCACCGGAGGAAAATGCCGGGGGATCTGCCCAGCTGAAAGCAGGTAAGTGTTACCTACTATACGCCACCTCACAGTGGCGTTTGGTAACACCATCAAATTCCGTAAATACATAATTTTCGGAATTTGATGAATACCATAATTTCCATATCCCCATACCAATGTATGGGGAGTGTGGAAATTAACGCAGGGGGACTTAGCAAGGAGATATCAGTTATATCTCCTGTGTTAAGTCTCTACATGAATACTAAAATAACGTTAATTAAGGAAAATGTCCTTAAAAACGTTATTTTAGTGTTGATGAATAGGCCCCTATATTACATTCCTGTAAGTAGCATTCAGGGAAACCTTCCTCATAGGATAACACAGCGGTCTCCAAAACAAATGAAAGAGGAGGTATATAGTGAAGCACAGTTTAATGTACAGACATCAATAAAAATAACAAACAAAGCAATCATAAGGGTATCCTCAGGTAGCTGAAAGGCAAACAATTACCAGAAGGCGTAAAGAACTGGCAACGGACAGTTCTTTAAAGGCAGATAGATGTCCACCGTGTAGATTCTAGACGCTGCACGAGTGTCTCTGCTCTCAATCCCTGATAAAGAGTCCTTCGGTGCCTCCTGGTAACCCCCGCACCACCAACGCATTTCAACCTCCGAATCTGAGGTCTGTCTCAAGGTGTAGTTCAAAGTGCATGATACCCCCTCCCGGGCCCAAGTCCATAAATACCCCGAATGTCCGATCACCGCAGCTCCGGCGTGACAGGAGAATATCATGGGTACTAAATCTAAGGGATTTTTCAGATGTGGGACATGCATAGGTTGCAGGGGTATTAAAGGAGATGGACAGAGTAAAATAAGTAAGGTAACGATCAACGACAATGAAATATCAATTAAAGATTTTATAACATGTAACACTAAAAGTGTCATTTATGCCATTGAATGTAGTTGCCACTTATTCTATATAGGTAGAACCTCAAGACCCCTGAAAGTTAGGTTAGGGGAACATCTGAGGAATATAAAGAAGGGTGTAGAAACCCATGCTCTTTCCAATCACTTTAAACTATACCACAATAGCAATACAGCCCAAATTATACATTTTATTGGGTTACAAAACGTCAAAGGACATTGGCGACGAAAAGATTTGGCTACTCAGTTAGTGAAAATTGAAATGAGACAAATATTTGACTCAGGAACTTTACATCCAGGCAGTTTAAACATGGATTTCGAGGTTAAATGGTTCCTGTGAGGATATTTCTATGGTTACCCTGTACTGTATCCAGGGGGAGATTGGGAATTTAAAGTGGCCCTGGAAAATTCTCCTAAAGTGGCCCAAAAAGTGAGCGTGGTCTTGCACCAAGGGGCGTGGCCTTGTGTTTGTGAACCATTCTCCCCCTGTTTCGTCATGCTGGGGGCATGCCCACTGCTCCAGGAGCTGATGGGCATGCCCACAGTCCCTCTTCAATGAATAACCAGACGGAGCATGTGAATGAGTATTTTCTTACCTATATGATATCTCTGCAACAGGGACCCTCTGAAGAAATTGATCCTTCCTAGACAGGCAGTGTCTTGAGTTGGTATTCACAATTCATGCAGGAGATCATATGGTGTGGAACCCGCCTGTTTGTGTAGGAATAAAGCCAATGTCATCAACATTCTATATCTATGTTCAATAATGAATAAAAGAGAGGAGTACCATGAAATGCTGGGGACTTGAAGGTGAGTATGGAACGGGGCTTTGCTGGGCCAGTACCGACAGTGCCATTCCTGGTACAGGTCGCTGCACCCTATTTTGCCCTTACAGACTACAAAATGGGTTATTCAATAAAAACAAGTGTAAAGAAATTAAACACTGCTCAAGTGTACATCTTGTTGATAAGCCGTGGAGTGCCACCGACTTGTATCTTTTCGCATTTGTTGTTCCCGGGAGGGCACCCAGTCATTTCCTTATGGATAAGTGGTGTGCCGGTCATTTTTGTGTATATATATATATATATATATATATATATATACAGCAAACAATGCCCCCGGCCCACCGATGTATATCCAATGTATCTTGCTCCAGTGCCCTCCTAGAGGGTCAGCACCCTCAATATCGCTAACAGAAGATGAGAGGCGGCACTCGGAGACTAGTACACCGTTTGTACTAGTCTCCGAGTGCCGCCTCTCATCTTCTGTATATATATATATATATATATATATATAACTCTCCAAGATCCGGCACTCACAGGTATATTGTATAACTGGACCGGGTGCCCTCCTCACTGTGACCTCCAAACGGGGATACACTGACACATACTCCAACCAATGGCGGCACTCCGGATAACAAACAATGCGGACACTTAGCTGGTTTCAGCGACGTTTCAGCGCCTTTAATCAGCGCTTTTATCAAGCATATACAGTAATACAAAAGTGAATAACAGACTTAAATAGCTCACCACCCAGCAGGCCAAACCTCCGATGTAGCACACGTGCGCTGCCAGACAGCAGTCGCACAGGACATGACGTCATGGTCAGCCGCTGGTGTAACCATAGTGATGTGAATGCACACTAATACTCACTGTGACTGCTCATCGAATGATCATAAGATAAAAGCAAACTCTGTGTCAAAACCGAAAAGCGGCCTGAAACAGAATATGCACCATTAAGTGAAAATGAATGAAAACACCAATACTCTAAAACTTACTCTCGGCAGACTGCCGTAATTATGCTAAAAGCACCATGACCACTACCTACACCTATACATACATGACCGACAACATCAACACGACGTACCTTAACATATATGACATTGGACACATAAAACGATGTCAATTTACAATGTACAACAAAATATTAATGCACACAATAAACAGACGAACAGCAACAGATATGTACCCACCTTGTATCAACCCACAAAAAACTTATTATGACTATAATCAGGCCCAAAAATTAACAAAGACTACACTAAGATGTAAAATAGTGTCCGAACATATCAAACAGCCCCCTTGGAAGCAATAATCTATTAACCGCTACGGCAAGCACCACTAACTGTTAAATGATAGACTCTATAGATGTTTATACAAAGCATTGAAGACCTAAAGTCTCATTCAAACCACGAGGAGCCAATGTCTCTAACCTCATGATCCAATTGGCTTCACACTGTAACAGTTTCTTGCCACGATCACCACCTCTCTGTAGAGGAGGCACATGGTCAATAATGCGATAGCGTAACGTCGCAATGCTATGTTTGGCCTCAGAAAAATGTCTGGCTACAGGCTGTTCACTGGTGCCGCTAACAATAGCAGCCCTAATAGCTGACCTGTGTTGCGCCATACGGACTCGGAGTGTACACTCTGTCTTCCCTATGTACATTTTAGAACAAGGGCAGATAATCGCATAAACAATGTATGAACTAGTGCATGTAAGGTGATAGCGTATATTATATTTCACACCTGTGAATGGATGGAAAAACGAAGGCCCTGTCTGTAAATAGCTGCAAGTGGTGCAGTTGGAACATTTATAGCAACCCAATTTAGGATTACCCAAAAAGCTGCTTTTCTTGGATTTACCCAATTGGGTGATGTCATTACGCACTAAAAGGTCTTTGAGGTTTCTACCTCTGCGATAACAAGACATAAGAGATGAATTGATGAGGGGTTGAAGGTGCTTATCTGTGCTGATGATTGGCCACAGACGTTTAGCTTGTCGATTGATGGAGGAACTCATGTGGTTAAAGTTGTTAACCCATATATGCCTGTTAGACTGAGCATTCTTAACGGTACTAGGAACACCAAGCAGTTTATCTGCTGGAATTGCCAACGCTTTAAGTTTGGCTTGGCTCAAAGTTGCCAAACTGTACCCTCTTTGTAAAAAATTAGTCAGCATCCTATCTAGTTGTTTGATCCCTTCCTCTCGATCTTTCGCTATACGCAAAGCACGTAAAAACTGTGAGAATGGTAAAGAGTTTTTTAATGGTGCTGGATGTGCACTACTGGCCAGTAACACGTTGTTCCTGTCAGTGGCCTTGGTAAATAAAGAGGGAACTAATCTACCTCCACACTTGGTAACCGTAACATCTAAGAAATTCACCAAAGTGAGACTGGTGTGGTACGTGAATCTCACAGGTCTATGCAAATTGTTATATTGCTCAATCAAATTGACAAATGCCTGTGTGGTATCTCCCCACACAATCAACAAATCGTCGATATATCGGTAAAAAGCCAATATGTTTTTAGAAATATTGGGATCAGAAAAAAATACTTCATGTTCAATGGCGAACATATACGAATTAGCATATGAAGGGGCCACATTAGACCCCATAGTGCAACCAGACAGCTGCAAGTAATAAGTGCCATTAAACATAAAGTAATTTCTAGTGAGTGTTAATTCTAACAACTGTAAAAATAATTCCTCATTGATGCCCTTGAATAAGGGATTATCATGTATTAAATTCCTGGTGGCATGTAAACCTTCCCCATGGGGGATACACGTGTATAGGCTACATACGTCCACCGAACATAAGACACAATCTAAAGGTAAATCAGGGAGATCCGCAAAAGATTTTAACAAAGTGTTAGTATCCTTTAAGTATGATGATCTAGCTTGAACACATGTTTGCAGCAACGCGTTCAAATAAGTGGATGTCGGTTGATACAATGAGCCACGAGCAGCGATGATGGGCCGAGCCGGCGGCCTAATGGGATCTTTGTGTAACTTGGGAATCAAATAAAGCAATGGTCTGATGGGAAACTTTACTTCCAAAATTTTTTTGATAGCAGCAGGAATAGTTCCCATGCGACAAGCTTCATCCAGTATAGCATCCAATTCCTTTTTAAAAATGCACGTTGGATCCTGTGCGAGTTTTTTATATGTAGTGACGTCACTAAGTTGTCGGGATGCCTCCTCAATATAATCGGTGAGGTTTAACACTACAATCCCTCCTCCCTTATCTGCTTGGCGGAATACGATGTCATCATATGCAGCTAGATGTCTAAGGGCCATGCGTTCATCTTTGGTAAGATTCCAAAAAGAAGGTGTCCTATTATTGGAATCCTCACTAATTGCTTTATCCAAAAGCCGAGTGAAAGTGGTAATCGACGCATTGGTGCTGATCGGTTCAAACGCAGACTTTTCCTGCAACTTCATCAATTGAGGGGGTATCGATGTAGAAACTGCGGGCTTATCTGCAAAGAATTCTTTTATTTTAAGACTTCTATTCAGCATAAATATTTCTTTTTTCCATTGGATTTGATTGAAGGGTACGGTAGGGACAAAAGCAAGTCCTTTGCGTAGAACTGAAAGTTCTGTAACGGACAACATTCTATCTGATAAGTTAAAAACTAAGTCCTGCGTCCCTTGGGGGGTCTTCCTCTCCCTCTTGTTTTGTTGCCCTCTACGGGTGCACTTGGGCCCAAGTCTAAAAAACGGGCTCTCGTGCGATTGCCAACAGGGGATTGCATACGTTGTCTAGTCTTGAACTTAACAGATGTGTCAGTGTCACTTTCTGTGGTCACAGTATCATCGGAGGTGTTGAAGTGGGATTTGTGCATGTTACGTCTGAACTGTGGTCTCCTGTCATTTTTGGAATTCGCCCCCGTGAGCCAGTTGTAAACTCGCTGTTGATCGTAATCAAGATCCACCTTCTTCTTTTTGTCTGCTTTGAATTTTACAAGCTCCGTTTTGTAGGCTTCCAATTGTGTTGTTAACTTGGAAATCCATTCACCTTGTTTGTCATTCTGAAGAGTTATTAAGTGGCAAGATTCAAAGGCTGTAATTTTGTCTCTAATAATTGCCATCTCTCTTTTGGACTCTTCAATAACCAGTAATAATAGATCGAATGAGCATTTATTCAAAATTGAAGTCCATTTCTTGCAAAAATCGATGTTATAGCGGCCGATGGTAGGCACATTTTTAATTCTGAAACCCCGGGGAATTTTTTTATCTTTGTAATAATTGGATAACGTGAGTCCATGGAAAAAGAAGTCAGTTTCTTTCTTTTTGAGACGTAACAAATCATAAAATAAATCTGATGAGGTAGGTACAGACACATGTTTAGACAGATCTTCTTTAAATAGTATGGCCTCAGCCTCTGATTCAGAATAGCTGAAAATAGACCCCTGCTCTAGGGTAATACGTTGGTGTAAACCCTCAGCAATGCCTTCCGCCATTGTGCCACAAAATATAGTGTGACTTAAGCCCCCAAAAAATCCCAACAAAGGAAGAGAGCGGCTGAATTTGCTATGCCTATACAGCCAATGTTGACACACGCAGGGGGAAACACATATCACATGCTGGTTCCAATGTCAGAAAAAAACGACAACAAAAAAAATACATATAATAAACACACTGAGAGCTGGACCTGCACTTGCGGTTTGCTCTTAATCCAAGGTGCCTTGATAAATGACAGACCTGCTCCACGACTGAATGAAGAGCCTGGACATCTGCTGCCATACACAACTCTCCAAGATCCGGCACTCACAGGTATATTGTATAACTGGACCGGGTGCCCTCCTCACTGTGACCTCCAAACGGGGATACACTGACACATACTCCAACCAAAGGCGGCACTCCGGATAACAAACAATGCGGACACTTAGCTGGTTTCAGCGACGTTTCAGCGCCTTTAATCAGCGCTTTTATCAAGCATATACAGTAATACAAATGTGAATAACAGACTTAAATAGCTCACCACCCAGCAGGCCAAACCTCCGATGGAGCACACGTGCTTATGTCTTGTTATCGCAGAGGTAGAAACCTCAAAGACCTTTTAGTGCGTAATGACATCACCCAATTGGGTAAATCCAAGAAAAGCAGCTTTTTGGGTAATCCTAAATTGGGTTGCTATAAATGTTCCAACTGCACCACTTGCAGCTATTTACAGACAGGGCCTTCGTTTTTCCATCCATTCACAGGTGTGAAATATAATATACGCTATCACCTTACATGCACTAGTTCATACATTGTTTATGCGATTATCTGCCCTTGTTCTAAAATGTACATAGGGAAGACAGAGTGTACACTCCGAGTCCGTATGGTGCAACACAGGTCAGCTATTAGGGCTGCTATTGTTAGCGGCACCAGTGAACAGCCTGTAGCCAGACATTTTTCTGAGGCCAAACATAGCATTGCGACGTTACGCTATCGCATTATTGACCATGTGCCTCCTCTACAGAGAGGTGGTGATCGTGGCAAGAAACTGTTACAGTGTGAAGCCAATTGGATCATGAGGTTAGAGACATTGGCTCCTCGTGGTTTGAATGAGACTTTAGGTCTTCAATGCTTTGTATAAACATCTATAGAGTCTATCATTTAACAGTTAGTGGTGCTTGCCGTAGCGGTTAATAGATTATTGCTTCCAAGGGGGCTGTTTGATATGTTCGGACACTATTTTACATCTTAGTGTAGTCTTTGTTAATTTTTGGGCCTGATTATAGTCATAATAAGTTTTTTGTGGGTTGATACAAGGTGGGTACATATCTGTTGCTGTTCGTCTGTTTATTGTGTGCATTAATATTTTGTTGTACATTGTAAATTGACATCGTTTTATGTGTCCAATGTCATATATGTTAAGGTACGTCGTGTTGATGTTGTCGGTCATGTATGTATAGGTGTAGGTAGTGGTCATGGTGCTTTTAGCATAATTACGGCAGTCTGCCGAGAGTAAGTTTTAGAGTATTGGTGCTTTCATTCATTTTCACTTAATGGTGCATATTCTGTTTCAGGCCGCTTTTCGGTTTTGACACAGAGTTTGCTTTTATCTTATGATCATTCGATGAGCAGTCACAGTGAGTATTAGTGTGCATTCACATCACTATGGTTACACCAGCGGCTGACCATGACGTCATGTCCTGTGCGACTGCTGTCTGGCAGCGCACGTGTGCTACATCGGAGGTTTGGCCTGCTGGGTGGTGAGCTATTTAAGTCTGTTATTCACTTTTGTATTACTGTATATGCTTGATAAAAGCGCTGATTAAAGGCGCTGAAACGTCGCTGAAACCAGCTAAGTGTCCGCATTGTTTGTTATCCGGAGTGCCGCCATTGGTTGGAGTATGTGTCAGTGTATCCCCGTTTGGAGGTCACAGTGAGGAGGGCACCCGGTCCAGTTATACAATATACCTGTGAGTGCCGGATCTTGGAGAGTTGTGTATGGCAGCAGATGTCCAGGCTCTTCATTCAGTCGTGGAGCAGGTCTGTCATTTATCAAGGCACCTTGGATTAAGAGCAAACCGCAAGTGCAGGTCCAGCTCTCAGTGTGTTTATTATATGTATTTTTTTTGTTGTCGTTTTTTTCTGACATTGGAACCAGCATGTGATATGTGTTTCCCCCTGCGTGTGTCAACATTGGCTGTATAGGCATAGCAAATTCAGCCGCTCTCTTCCTTTGTTGGGATTTTTGGGGGGCTTAAGTCACACTATATTTTGTGGCACAATGGCGGAAGGCATTGCTGAGGGTTTACACCAACGTATTACCCTAGAGCAGGGGTCTATTTTCAGCTATTTTGAATCAGAGGCTGAGGCCATACTATTTAAAGAAGATCTGTCTAAACATGTGTCTGTACCTACCTCATCAGATTTATTTTATGATTTGTTACGTCTCAAAAAGAAAGAAACTGACTTCTTTTTCCATGGACTCACGTTATCCAATTATTACAAAGATAAAAAAATTCCCCGGGGTTTCAGAATTAAAAATGTGCCTACCATCGGCCGCTATAACATCGATTTTTGCAAGAAATGGACTTCAATTTTGAATAAATGCTCATTCGATCTATTATTACTGGTTATTGAAGAGTCCAAAAGAGAGATGGCAATTATTAGAGACAAAATTACAGCCTTTGAATCTTGCCACTTAATAACTCTTCAGAATGACAAACAAGGTGAATGGATTTCCAAGTTAACAACACAATTGGAAGCCTACAAAACGGAGCTTGTAAAATTCAAAGCAGACAAAAAGAAGAAGGTGGATCTTGATTACGATCAACAGCGAGTTTACAACTGGCTCACGGGGGCGAATTCCAAAAATGACAGGAGACCACAGTTCAGACGTAACATGCACAAATCCCACTTCAACACCTCCGATGATACTGTGACCACAGAAAGTGACACTGACACATCTGTTAAGTTCAAGACTAGACAACGTATGCAATCCCCTGTTGGCAATCGCACGAGAGCCCGTTTTTTAGACTTGGGCCCAAGCGCACCCGTAGAGGGCAACAAAACAAGAGGGAGAGGAAGACCCCCCAAGGGACGCAGGACTTAGTTTTTAACTTATCAGATAGAATGTTGTCCGTTACAGAACTTTCAGTTCTACGCAAAGGACTTGCTTTTGTCCCTACCGTACCCTTCAATCAAATCCAATGGAAAAAAGAAATATTTATGCTGAATAGAAGTCTTAAAATAAAAGAATTCTTTGCAGATAAGCCCGCAGTTTCTACATCGATACCCCCTCAATTGATGAAGTTGCAGGAAAAGTCTGCGTTTGAACCGATCAGCACCAATGCGTCGATTACCACTTTCACTCGGCTTTTGGATAAAGCAATTAGTGAGGATTCCAATAATAGGACACCTTCTTTTTGGAATCTTACCAAAGATGAACGCATGGCCCTTAAACATCTAGCTGCATATGATGACATCGTATTCCGCCAAGCAGATAAGGGAGGAGGGATTGTAGTGTTAAACCTCACCGATTATATTGAGGAGGCATCCCGACAACTTAGTGACGTCACTACATATAAAAAACTCGCACAGGATCCAACGTGCATTTTTAAAAAGGAATTGGATGCTATACTGGATGAAGCTTGTCGCATGGGAACTATTCCTGCTGCTATCAAAAAAATTTTGGAAGTAAAGTTTCCCATCAGACCATTGCTTTATTTGATTCCCAAGTTACACAAAGATCCCATTAGGCCGCCGGGTCGGCCCATCATCGCTGCTCGTGGCTCATTGTATCAACCGACATCCACTTATTTGGACGCGTTGCTGCAACCATGTGTTCAAGCTAGATCATCATACTTAAAGGATACTAACACTTTGTTAAAATCTTTTGCGGATCTCCCTGATTTACCTTTAGATTGTGTCTTATGTTCGGTGGACGTATGTAGCCTATACACGTGTATCCCCCATGGGGAAGGTTTACATGCCACCAGGAATTTAATACATGATAATCCCTTATTCAAGGGCATCAATAAGGAATTATTTTTACAGTTGTTAGAATTAACACTCACTAGAAATTACTTTATGTTTAATGGCGCTTATTACTTGCAGCTGTCTGGTTGCACTATGGGGTCTAATGTGGCCCCTTCATATGCTAATTCGTATATGTTCGCCATTGAACATGAAGTATTTTTTTCTGATCCCAATATTTCTAAAAACATATTGGCTTTTTACCGATATATCGACGATTTGTTGATTGTGTGGGGAGATACCACACAGGCATTTGTCAATTTGATTGAGCAATATAACAATTTGCATAGACCTGTGAGATTCACGTACCACACCAGTCTCACTTCGGTGAATTTCTTAGATGTTACGGTTACCAAGTGTGGAGGTAGATTAGTTCCCTCTTTATTTACCAAGGCCACTGACAGGAACAACGTGTTACTGGCCAGTAGTGCACATCCAGCACCATTAAAAAACTCTTTACCATTCTCACAGTTTTTACGTGCTTTGCGTATAGCGAAAGATCGAGAGGAAGGGATCAAACAACTAGATAGGATGCTGACTAATTTTTTACAAAGAGGGTACAGTTTGGCAACTTTGAGCCAAGCCAAACTTAAAGCGTTGGCAATTCCAGCAGATAAACTGCTTGGTGTTCCTAGTACCGTTAAGAATGCTCAGTCTAACAGGCATATATGGGTTAACAACTTTAACCACATGAGTTCCTCCATCAATCGACAAGCTAAACGTCTGTGGCCAATCATCAGCACAGATAAGCACCTTCAACCCCTCATCAATTCATCTCTTATGTCTTGTTATCGCAGAGGTAGAAACCTCAAAGACCTTTTAGTGCGTAATGACATCACCCAATTGGGTAAATCCAAGAAAAGCAGCTTTTTGGGTAATCCTAAATTGGGTTGCTATAAATGTTCCAACTGCACCACTTGCAGCTATTTACAGACAGGGCCTTCGTTTTTCCATCCATTCACAGGTGTGAAATATAATATACGCTATCACCTTACATGCACTAGTTCATACATTGTTTATGCGATTATCTGCCCTTGTTCTAAAATGTACATAGGGAAGACAGAGTGTACACTCCGAGTCCGTATGGCGCAACACAGGTCAGCTATTAGGGCTGCTATTGTTAGCGGCACCAGTGAACAGCCTGTAGCCAGACATTTTTCTGAGGCCAAACATAGCATTGCGACGTTACGCTATCGCATTATTGACCATGTGCCTCCTCTACAGAGAGGTGGTGATCGTGGCAAGAAACTGTTACAGTGTGAAGCCAATTGGATCATGAGGTTAGAGACATTGGCTCCTCGTGGTTTGAATGAGACTTTAGGTCTTCAATGCTTTGTATAAACATCTATAGAGTCTATCATTTAACAGTTAGTGGTGCTTGCCGTAGCGGTTAATAGATTATTGCTTCCAAGGGGGCTGTTTGATATGTTCGGACACTATTTTACATCTTAGTGTAGTCTTTGTTAATTTTTGGGCCTGATTATAGTCATAATAAGTTTTTTGTGGGTTGATACAAGGTGGGTACATATCTGTTGCTGTTCGTCTGTTTATTGTGTGCATTAATATTTTGTTGTACATTGTAAATTGACATCGTTTTATGTGTCCAATGTCATATATGTTAAGGTACGTCGTGTTGATGTTGTCGGTCATGTATGTATAGGTGTAGGTAGTGGTCATGGTGCTTTTAGCATAATTACGGCAGTCTGCCGAGAGTAAGTTTTAGAGTATTGGTGTTTTCATTCATTTTCACTTAATGGTGCATATTCTGTTTCAGGCCGCTTTTCGGTTTTGACACAGAGTTTGCTTTTATCTTATGATCATTCGATGAGCAGTCACAGTGAGTATTAGTGTGCATTCACATCACTATGGTTACACCAGCGGCTGACCATGACGTCATGTCCTGTGCGACTGCTGTCTGGCAGCGCACGTGTGCTACATCGGAGGTTTGGCCTGCTGGGTGGTGAGCTATTTAAGTCTGTTATTCACTTTTGTATTACTGTATATGCTTGATAAAAGCGCTGATTAAAGGCGCTGAAACCAGCTAAGTGTCCGCATTGTTTGTTATCCGGAGTGCCGCCATTGGTTGGAGTATATATATATATATATATATATATATATACATATACACACACACACACACACAGAAAAAATGTGCATGCAGGGGTCTGTAAAACCATACAGTCACTGGTGGAAAATAAAGAAAGAGAGAGAGACAGGGTGAAGAGAGAGAGAGAGAGAGAGAGAGAGAGAGACAGGGAGAAGAGAGACAGGGACAGAGAGAAGCGAGAGATACAGGGAGAAAAGAGAGAGAGAGAGACAGGGAGAAGAGAAAGAGAAAGACAGGGAGAAGAGAGAGAGAGAGACAGGAAGGAGAGAGAGACAGGGATAAAAGAGAGAGAGAGACAGGGAGAAAAGAGAGAGAGACGGGGAGAAGAGAGAGAGACAGAGAGACAGAGAAAAGAGAGAGAGACAGGGAAAAGAGAGAGAGAGGGAGACAGGGAGAAGAGAGAGAGAGGGAGACAGGGAGAAGAGAGAGAGAGACAGGGAGAAGAGAGAGAGAGAGAGAGAGAGAGAGACAGGGAGAAGAGAGAGAGAAACAGGGAGAAGAGAGACAGGAAGGAGAGAGAGAGACTGGGAGAAGAGAGAGGGAGAAGAGAGAGGCAGGAAGGAGAGAGAGAGAGACAGGGAGAAGAGAGAGAAAAGAGAGAGAGACAGGGAGAAGAGAGAGAGAGAGACGGAGAAGAGAGAAACAGGGAGAAGAGACAGGAAGAAGAGAGAGTGAGTTAGACAGGGAGAAGAGAGACAGAGAGAAGAGAGAGAGAGACATGGAGAAGAGAGAGATACGGAGAAGAGAGACAGGGAGAAGAGAGAGAGAGACAGGGAGAAGAGAGACAGGGACAGGGAGAAGAGAGAGAGAGAGAGGGAGAAGAGAGAGAGAGACAGACAGAGAAAAGAGAGAGAAAAGAGAGACAGAGAAAAGAGAGAGAAGAGGGAGAGAGACAGAGAAAACAGAGAGATAGAGAGACAGGGAGAAGAGAGACAGAGACAGGGAGAAGAGAGAGAGAGACAGGGAGAATAGAGAGAGAGACAGGGAGAAGAGAGACAGGGACGGGGAGAAGAGAGACAGGGAGAAGAGAGAAAGATGTTGCGATTGAAGGACTGACCTTTTACCCAGACACCAATCCTGTTGTGATAAATCACACAGTAACAACCAACACAGCAGGGGTAAAGGGCGAGCCTAATGAGTGATGGAGGAGACCTGGACCAGCCTGCCTGACATGAGCATTAACTGGGAAGGCAGGCCAGGTCTTCAGACTCCTCTGGGTCAGCGTACTGCTAGGAGAGCCAGAAACGACAGGGTACTCGGCATGTGCCTGTTTGCCACCCTCCTGGATCCTCCTATAGGTGGGTGATCCCTGGGGAGGAGCCAGCACTACAGAAGTGCATCTGTAAGCCAGTGCCCAATCATCAGGGCCGGGGGAAAACATTTACTATGTATATATATATATATATAAAAGCACAAAATCTGCAGCTAGCAGCCCCCTAAGCCGTCGGCCCACCGGGAAAGTTCCCACTGAAGTCTACGGCCAATCCGCCCCTGACTATATCCATCTGCACTTTGTCTGCTGTTTGCACCTTTGGGCACTGGCACTTTCAACTATGAAAATGTTTTATTGCATCTGTGCGTGTATTTTAATATTGAATATATGTTTTTCTATTTATTTGTTTTTATGCCCCTCCGGTGAATTTGTATCAATATGGACGCTCCTAAGGCCCTTTGTATACTTGTGCCGGTATTGCCGATGGATTTTACATATTCTCATTCATTGACGGCCGAGATACGGCTTCTTCCCGATCACCATGGCTACGGACCGGATATGATGAGACGCCAGAGAAATCTGGAGGCGAAACGAGCGTCCCTGTTGCTTGGACACACCCGGAAGTGGTCATGGATTGAGGCCCGGCGTGATGGAGGATCATGGGACTTGTAGTTGACGCTGTCGCGTTGGTGGTGCGGGGGTTACCAGGAGGCACCGAAGGACTCTTTACCAGGGATTGAGAGCAGAGACACTTGTGCAGCATCTAGAATCTACACGGTGGACTTACATCTATCTACCTTTAAAGAACTGTCCGTTGCCAGTTCTTTACGCCTTCTGGTAATTGTTTGCCTTTCAGCTACCTGAGGATACCCTTATGATTGCTTTGTTTGTTATTTTTATTGATGTCTGTACATTAAACTGTGCGTCACTATATACCTCCTCTTTCATTTATTTTGGAGACCGTTGTGTTATCCTATGAGGAAGGTTTCCCTGAATGCTACTTACAGGAATGTAATTTATACTCCAGTGCATGTTGATGAGATTGCTACTTTTGTTTGCCATATTCAACAGATTGCCTACCGCTGTTATCCCTGTGTCATTTGTTACTTTCTGTCTTTTCACCCCAACCACTATGTAGATAAAAGTGAATGGACACTAACAGCAAATAGATCAACAAGATTTTATTGACGTCAGTACTTTGTAGGTCCACAACGTGCAGTGATTACTGCATACACCGTTCTTGGCAAACTGCCCACAAGTTCCTGGACAATAGCAGGCGGTATGTTTTGCCTTAGGCACAGTGACCAACTGTGACATTGAAGAAGGTCGAGACGGACTAGAATGCACCTGTCACTACAGTTCGTCCCAGAGGTTCTCAATGGGGTCAAGATCTGGACTCTGAGCTGGCCAGTCCATCCGGGCTACCGAATTTTCTGTATACCAGTCCAGCGTTGCCCTGGAAACATGATAGGTGGCATTGTTGTCCTGATAAAAACATTTGTTGCCACAATGTAGTGAGCACAGATTTATTGAGAATATCTCTATACTTCTTAGAATTAATGTGACCATGCATTACAACTACTGCCGGAGCACACCATTTCACTTGCACGGGGTGTCCAATCACTTTGGTCTACACAGTGTAGCTCACTTTATGTAAGGTATTTATCCTTTTGAGTATCACAGACATCCAGGGGCGTTTTAAGAGAGGAGCGGGCCCGTGTGCACTCCTCGTGCGGGGCCGCCTCCTCTCTCCCTGGTGGCTGGCAGCCGACTGACGCGGCTGGTCAGCCAACAGGGCATTAGTAGACTCCGGGCACTAGAGTGTGCCCGGAGTCTACTGCGCATACGCAGAACGCCGTAGACTCCGTGCACACTCTAGTGCCTGGAGTCTACTTCGCATGTGCAGAACACCGGAAAATGGCAGCGGCGGCCATTTTCCGGTGTTCTGAGCAGCAGTGACACCCGACGCGGGACCTTGGACAGGTAAGTTTAAAAAAAATATGGGTGCAGTGTGTGCGGTGCGGGGACCCTCTGGACCCGGGGGCCCGTGTGCCCTGCACACACTGCACCCATTATAGATACGCCACTGCAGACATCACTTTCATAAATGATTCACATTCATGGGAACCAGTGGTATTGCTCCCAAATAGAATAGACACTATCATTCTCTAGTGGATTTTAATAAATTTTTTAAGTGTTCCTATCAGCGTAGGAGATTACTTTTCCTTTTACAGACTACCCCCAGAGTCTATTTGGGAGACCCTTTTTACTTAGGTCGCAAATTCGACTAAACCTTTGTGGCTCTGATCCCATTTCTATTATGCTAAATAGTAGATGTGCCAAACCACAAATGTTTATTTTGTTGCAAATTCCAATTAAACTTACGCCTTCTACAGAGTGGCATAATCACAAACTGCAAAGCCCTGATGCAGGCAAAACTTCGAGTCATTTATAGTTAACTGTACAATGAGACATTTCTGGATAGTGCACAATTTTTTTTAGGGTAAACTCATTTTGGCCAATTTGGCAGCATTTACAGGGGGTGCACTGTGTTAGGAATGGAGTTAAATGTAGTAGGAACATTGGAACTCATTCAGACCCGCTCGCAAGCGGGTCGATGTCTAGGCCCTGCGGACGAGCAGCGGCCGTACTGCGCGTGCGCAAGCCCCTGAGTGAGAGAGAAATTCTCTCGCTCCGGAGCTCACTACAAAAGGGGCGGCTGTCGATGGTGATCGACAGCTCGCCCCGTTTTGTAGGCGTGGCGGAGGGGTTGGTTTCACAAAACGGAGGCATTCCTTAAGGAATGCTTTCCGTTTTGTGTTGACGGCCGCACTGACATTAGCAGTGATGTAAGTTGGGAGCTTCCTGCTCGATCAGACCTTAGGTTCTCGTCGCAAGCTCCGATGGTCACTATGGTCTTGACCATCGCGACCATCATCCTGGTTGGTCGCTAAAGCTGTGGGTGGCAACCCACAGCTTAGCTAGTGACCAGGAGGGCGCACTTCAAGAAGCGGCAGCCCTCATTCAGAGTGACCACTCGCATTTTGCGACCGCCTCTGAATGAGGGCCATTGTATGTTTAGTTTAGTTTAGATGCAGGAGCCTATTATTGCACTCACATGCAAAAATAATATTTCACAGGAGCAAAGGCCTTTCTCAACTGCTCTCAACTTAGCAACAGGTTAATACCAGACAAATCTGAGATGTCTATGGTACAGAACTCTGCTGCTTACCTCTGGTCTCCATAAATGTCTATGGGGATGGAGGAATACCGCAATGTAGCAGCAGGTTTTTCGACTGGGCTCCAAAAGGAGACCAGGATTACTAAAAAGCGGCACAACTTAAATCTGTATTGTTGCGAAAAGCAGCCGTACAGATTTGCAATTTAAGCAGGGTCTACATAAGGGATCAGTATGTATTACCGCCGGCCGCACGGTCCAAATCCAGACAGCGCATGCCCGGCAGGGGTGAAGATCCCGACTGCTGCTAAAGGTAAGTAACCCTAATATTTTCTCAACCCTAACCCTCCCTTAAGGGTGCCTAACCCTAACCTCCCCCCAGTGCCTAACCCTAATCCCCCCTCTAAGTGCCTAAACCTAACCCCCCCTTCCCCGCTGCCTAAACCTAAGTCTCCCAGGGGGGTGCCTAACCCCCCCCTTTCCCTAGCCTAAACCTAACCCTCCTTGGGAGGTGCCTAATCCTATGTCCCCCCCTGGAGCCCTAAACCAAACCCTCACCCGCGCCTGGCTTACCTTCGATCAGAATGCCGGGCGCCGGGCTCCCGATGTAGGTAAAATGACAGGCATCGGGATTTAGATGCATGTCATTTGTACCTTGCCGGAATTAGACAGTTGGGAAGCCGGCGGTCAGGATTGCGTCCGTTGGCTTCCCGACTGCTTCCCCTACATAACAGTGTTAATTTTGACAAGGATTTTAAATTTAGTTTTAGCCTTAGTCACTTATTTAAAATTGTAGTTGGTTTAAATTCACATTTTAGTCTCTTTTTTACTTTGTTTTAGTCAAGATTTTGGACTTCAGTTTTCATTTTAGTCTAATTTTAGTCATTGTTTTAGTCCTAATTTTTGCACTTTAATTATACTATAATAACTTTTTATACTGAATAACTTTTCTCTAAAATACTCAGCATACCTTTTAGTATGTGTTTAGTAATCTAGGCTCAGTAGAGTGAGAATGCGTTACATACTGACTTACTGTAGTACTCCTCCCATATATCCAGGGCTGCCAAGTGCCGGACCGGGCCCGGATTAAGGGGGCGTGATTCAATAGCTGGAGACGTGGCCACGCCCCTTGAAAAATATTGTTGCAGGCCACGAAGAAGCACTGCGGAGGGGGGACGCTGTGAACCCCTCAGCCCAGCGCATATCCAGGGGGGGGGGCGCAATCAGGGAGGATCACTCTCCCCCACAGACAGAGGAAACTGTAGTGTGTGCTGGGCTACTCGGCTGACAGGGAGGAGGGGGACAGCGTCAGACCCGGGCCCCCGCTGGGCTCCTCCAGCAAGCCCGGGTAATTAGTACCCGCTCCCCCACACACACACACACTCTAGGTGCCCCTGCATATATCATATACAAATTAGGAGTCTATGTACTAAGCCTTATAAAGAGATAAAGTGGATGAAAACAGTTCCAACCAATCAGCTCCTGTGATTTTACAAGCTGTGTTTGAAAAATGACAGTTAGGAGCTGATTGGTTATTACTTTATCTCTGTCCACTTTATCTCTCTCCAAGGTTTAGTACCTAGACCCCCTAATGCCTTAAGTTTATTAGAACAAGTGCAATACACAATCATATTTCCTTCACAGGTCATTATTTCTTTTCTGCAAATATCTAGAACACATACTTGTTCTATAAAAATTTAAACTAACCCTACTTCAAAAATAGAAAGTAGTATATGTAGTATGTACACATAATGATAAAGCTGCGTAAAAGACAGTATTAAAAAATACAAACTGACTGATTACAGCCAAATTGCTGAAACTGAAAATAAGGGACATCAGTGTAATAAAATATAGCTAATCCGTGATTTTCCTGACTTACAGTTTACGCAATACAGTTTATTTATTTTGGGTTAATCTCAGGAAGGCGCTTCTCTCCAAAATGACCCGTGGCCTGTTGTGACGGGCTATGGTAAGGTCCCTTGCGTAAAACACTAAACTCCCACACGACAAAAGCCTGTGATGCAGGCATTGCAACTTGCAAGCAAATCTAGTGCCAGAGCAGTGTTAATTTTGACAAGGATTTTGAATTTGGTTTTAGTCTCAGTCACTTATTTAATATTGAACACAGATTGTCATAATTTTCATTATTAAAAGTTATTTTATTGTTATTGTTACAACTTAGTCCTACAAAAATTTTTTTTGATTATTTTAAGTCAAAATTTTCGTAATAAAATTAACACTAAAACTAACCCCTAAACCGTTTAAGTAGAATTGAAGGGATGGAGAATGAGCATTTCATTTATGTTTATCAGATCTTTTTGGTAGGCACAGAACATTTTCTCCCTGCAAAAATGATTTCATGTCGGCTTCTTTCTATACTTTCATTAGGATGGATTATGCACCTCCCAATTATAACTTTGCAGAAAATCCGATTTCTAGGGATACTATGTAATACAAATATGAAAACACAATAAAATGATACATGTAAGAAAGACAGCCATAGTGCCCCACTATATGATGCGTACCCAGCCGTTGGAACAACGTGATGTAACAATACATCGCGATGGTCGTACACACTGTACGATCTGGTGTAGAACCATGTAATGTATCGTTCCATGCTGCATGTAGCAGAGCACACAGATGGGACGATGCGATGCACCCACAATCGGGCGTACACACTACACAATCCGTACGTTTTATATCTTATACTGTGAAGCTAAGTCAGACAATATTTTAGAAGAAAAATGTAAATGTATAAATTTTAATTAAAGAATTTGCTGTTCGTAAAGTCAAATTAAAATAAACTGCAGAGGATGCACAGTAGACACAACTGCTTGATAACTACTCCTCACTGAGATTTTTACCTAACTTCAAATGCCAAATTATTGTGGTTGGTGCTCACTAGAATGATTATAGGAAAACGAATATATGCAAAAATGTAGATAGAGAAATATCATCACTATTCTCGTATTTACATATTTTATAGTCTTAATACAAAGTAGTTATATTTTAAATACTACTGTGTGTGCATGGTGCCATCAGATTCTACTTAACATTTATCTAGCACAGTGGTTCTCAAACTCGGTCCTCAGGACCCCACACAGTTCACATTTTCCAGGTCATCCAGTAGGTACTCAGGAGTATTCATTACTCACTGACACATTTAAAAAGATCCACAGGTGGAGCTAATTATTTCACTTGTGATTCTGTGAGAATTGGAAAACATGCACTGTGTGGGGTCTTCAATCTAGCACCTTTATAGACCACCATCCTTGACAAAGGCTGAAATGCGTTGGGGACACCTTTCCCTACAGGCATTTTTTGGCAGCTTTCACCCCAAGCATTCGTTCACTCACGCGGGATCCCGATCACGTGACCAAGGACTCAGACGGAGAACAGAGCAGCATACGAACACTAGGACTTCCATGGGAACAGAGACTGGATCTCAGGGCTGGATCGTGAGGGCTTCCAAGGAGGTGGGAGAACGACGTACACAACGGAGAGACTAGGTAAGTTTCCCCGGCATATGGTCCTTACACCTGAGCTGAAGTCGCTTCCTCCCCAGACGATTGCACATCCACATAGCTGGATCGAGTGGCATGTGACTTCCTTCAGAAGCGCACCGCCGATCTGATCCACATTGTGGACAGCACGGTCCGGGGAGACTCCGGTCACATGCACACTCGTCCCTCCTCCAGCCTGAAGACATCCCGGGCAACGCAGTCAGTATAGAACTCAAGGACTCTTTTATACTGGACTATTGTTCACCAACTTCACCCTTCCCCATAGAGATCACGGGACGCCGTGATCCCTACAGGAACCATCATTGTTAATATATAGGATCATGGACTCAGAGAGTGACATCACAGATCACTCATCGCTCTACCACCATTACAATATTTCCACTTGCTCTTGAATGTTATGCACGTAGCTGCCACATAGGGTTATCATCATTATTACCCAATTGCTTATTTATGCATGTTTTATAATTAGTATAAGTAAAGACTGAATTACTCCATTAACTACCTGTGTGCTTGTGATAACTGTCAAATTTTTAACAGTTTAACCAATAGGTGGTGATCCTAACACTCTTGGTTCTTAAACTATAAACAACACCACTACATATTAGGGGTGAGCGGGTTCGGATTTCTGAAATCCGAAACCCCCCGAGCCCCCCCGATCCGAGGCCGATCCGAGTCAGGCTCGACTTTTCCCGCCTGACTGGGATCTGAAATCGAGGCAAAACGTCATCATCCCGCCTTCTGGGTCTTGCGGGTTTTTGATCCTATATAAGGTACCCGCGTCGGCGCCATTTGCTGGGCTGTGTAGTGCAGAGTAGTGTTGTGCTGTGCTGTGCTGCGCTGTGCTGCTGTTGTCCATAGGGGCTGTGTCCACTACTTCAAAGTCCATAGGGGCTGGCTGTGTTGTGCTGCTGTTGTCAATAGGGGCTGTGTCCACTACTTCAAAGTCCATAGGGGCTGGCTGGACTGAGTTGTGCAGTCAGTTGTCCATAGGGGCTGTGTCCACTCCAAAGTCCTGTGCAGTGTCCCAGTCCTAAAGGGGTGCTGTAGTGTTGTCCAGGGGGTGCTCTGTCCATCAGGGGTGCTCCCCCCAAGTGCTAAAAAAAAATATATATTTTCTGTGTTTGTGAATTGTGTGCGCAGTAGCTGCACGTTCATCAACAAAGTAGTGCCAAGCGTGCGCCTGTGTCATAAGTAAAGGGTCGGCTGGCTTGACCATTAAAGGGTGCTGTAACCCCCAAAGTACACTCCAAACCAAATAAAATAATATTTTCTGTGTTTGTGAATTGTGTGCGCAGTAGCCGCACGTGCATCAACAAAGTAGTGCCAAGCGTGCGCCTGTGTCATAAGTAAAGGGCCGGCTGGCTTGACCGTTAAAGGGTGCTGTAACCCCCAAAGTACACTCCAGTCCAAACCAAATAAAAAAATATTTTCTGTGTTTGTGAATTGTGTGCGCAGTAGCCGCACGTGCATCAACAAAGTAGTGCCAAGCGTGCGCCTGTGTCATAAGTAAAGGGCCGGCTGGCTTGACCATTAAAGGGTGCTGTAACCCCCAAAGTACACTCCAAACCAAATAAAAAAATATTTTCTGTGTTTGTGAATTGTGTGCGCAGTAGCCGCACGTACATCAACAAAGTAGTGCCAAGCGTGTGCCTGTGTCATAAGTAAAGGGCCGGCTGGCTTGACCGTTAAAGGGTGCTGTAACCCCCAAAGTACACTCCAGTCCAAACCAAATAAAAAAATATTTTCTGTGTTTGTGAATTGTGTGTGCAGTAGCCGCACGTGCATCAACAAAGTAGTGCCAAGCGTGCGCCTGTGTCATAAGTAAAGGGCCGGTTGGCTTGACCGTTAAAGGGTGCTGTAACCCCCAAAGTACACTCCAGTCCAAACCAAATAAAAAAATATTTTCTATGTTTGTGAATTGTGTGCGCAGTAGCCGCACGTGCATCAACAAAGTAGTGCCAAGCGTGCGCCTGTGTCATAAGTAAAGGGCTGGCTGGCTTGACCGTTAAAGGGTGCTGTAACCCCCAAAGTACACTCCAAACCAAATAAAAAAATATTTTCTGTGTTTGTGAATTGTGTGCGCAGTAGCCGCACGTGCATCAACAAAGTAGTGCCAAGCGTGCGCCTGTGTCATAAGTAAAGGGCCGGCTGGCTTGACCGTTAAAGGGTGCTGTAACCCCCAAAGTACACTCCAAACCAAATAAAAAAATATTTTCTGTGTTTGTGAATTGTGTGCGCAGTAGCCGCACGTGCATCAACAAAGTAGTGCCAAGCGTGCGCCTGTGTCATAAGTAAAGGGCCGGCTGGCTTGACCGTTAAAGGGTGCTGTAACACCCAAAGTACACTCCAAACCAAATAAAAAAATATGTTCTGTGTTTGTGAATTGTGTGCACTGTGGCTGCACGTGCATCAACAAAGGAGCAGCGCCAAGCGTGCGCCTGTGTCCCATAAGTAAAGAGCCGGCTGGCTCATTTCTTAAAGGGTGGTGTAACCCACAAAGTGCACTACTCTCCAGCAAAAATAAAAAAATATTTTCTGTGTTTGTGTGCGCTTTAGCCGCACGTATATATCAATATAACATAAATGGAGGACCAAACTTTCTCTGATAAAAATAAAATAGGGAAAGATCAAGAACCACTTCCTCCTAGTGCTGTTGCTGCTGCTGGGAGTTGTTCATCATCCCAGAAAGGAAGTAGGAACACCACTACTTTTACTAAACAATTGACCCTCCAACAGTCCCTAGCGATGAGGATGAAGTACGACAGCAGTCATCCTGAAGCAAAACGTATAACTGAGGCCTTGACTGCTATGTTGGTGTTAGACATGGGTCCGGTATCCGCCATTAGTGCAGTGGGATTTAGACAATTGATGGAGGTAGTGTGTCCCCGGTTCCAAATCCCGTCTAGATTCCACCTGCATCCTCAAAGCAGCAGCGACAAGCGTGCGTCTGTCTGTTAAAGGGTGGTGTAACCCTCAAAGTGCGCTCCACAAACAATAAAAATATTCTTTTTTTTTCTGTCTATGTGAATTGTGTGGGCTGTAGCCGCACTTGCATCCTCAAAGCAGCAGCGACAAGCGTGCGTCTGTCTGTTAAAGGGTGGTGTAACCCTCAAAGTGCGCTCCAGAAACAATAAAAATATTATTTTTTTTTCTGTCTTTGTGAATTGTTTGGGCTGTAGCCGCACTTGTATCCTCAAAGCAGCAGCGACAAGCATGCGTCTGTCTGTTAAAGGGTGGTGTAACCCTCAAAGTGCGCTCCAGAAACAATAAAAATATTCTTTTTTTTTCTGTCTTTGTGAATTGTGTGGGCTGTAGCCGCACTTGCATCCTCAAAGCAGCAGCGACAAGCGTGCGTCTGTCTGTTAAAGGGTGGTAAAAT
This sequence comes from Taudactylus pleione, assembly GCA_031769625.1. Lineage (NCBI taxonomy): Eukaryota > Metazoa > Chordata > Amphibia > Anura > Myobatrachidae > Taudactylus > Taudactylus pleione. The sequence continues at coordinate 6,477,011 of JAUIMM010000957.1, forward strand.
AATGGAAAGAATATCCGCACAAACCACTTTTATATTGATTGTCCTTCCCAAATCACAGATTTATGAATTAACTATTTTCTTTATATAGGGAGGTACTCCCAGGAATAAGAAATCATCATATGAAAACAAAAGAAAGCAAAGTATTCCTATAATGGGACACACACGGACTAATCACATTGAAATAACATTCTATTGTTGACCCATCTGAAAATAATTAAAATATAACTTTTATTGTGTCTTTATAAAATAATTAGGCGAAATAAAGTGACTAATTAAAATAAGTATATAATACTTATGGTTCTTATATTAAACTTTAAGTCTCCACTGTAACTAGCTCCTGTTTTATTATATTCAGGGTTATAAATCATTAGGTGTCACAATCATATGGTGTGCGTCGATTAGTACTCATATAAGGAGTTACTTTTGAGAGAAACTATCTGTTGAGGCTCATAGATCCTATTCTGACGCCAGACAGCGCTCAGTGTGTATCATTAGCCATACAATTATGTATTCCCATATATATCAATTATGATTATCAAGAGGTATTTATTATCGTAAAGTACCTCTTTTCCATATTACAAGTACCACTACTGCGCACACTCTTATCTACAGTGTTATTTCTAACCCAAATAATGGGTCCTCATATTAGGTAGAACCACACCGTTACTCAACTGCCTCTAATGCTATTGATATTTTAATTAGTATATTAAACAGGGCAGCCGGGACACCTATATTATATAGATTTCATACCCTCTCTTATATTGTCAGTGTATCAATTATGTTGCCAATACTCTACTACATGCTGTTATTAAATAACATATTCTACTTCCACACACATATATTCTTACTCCTAGGCAGTGTAACTCTGCCTGATTATTAAGCAGTTAATATAGCTTTTTAATCCGCTGTCACTGCTCTCGTAGTGCGGTTATTTTATTATGTTAATTCATCGCCGCTGTAGCTGACATAATAAGTCTACCTATATCGGCGCTGCTATATTTAGCAGTCACAAATAATTGTCTATGCAGCTCACAGCATATATAGTACATCCACAGTTGTCAGCACACACGGCAAACTCGTTCTTGATATAGTTAAAGGAGTAAATGTATCTATTGTGTTGCCAGTAAATAACCGGTCTCGTTGTCACACACACACATACTTTTTGCTCTCTCATAGGCAGTGTAACTCTGCCCAAATAATTAGCCCTTAATACAGCTATTTACTCCGCTGTCACTGCTCTCGTAATGCATTTATATTAGTGATTCATTGCCACTGGTATTGACAAGGTAAGTATGCCTATATTGGCGCTGCTTTGTTTAACATGCACAAGTATCCTTCTCTGCAGTCCACAACATATGCAGTGTGTCAGCGGCTCCCAGCATATACGGCAACCCCGTTGTGATACAATTTAGGAGTTATCGTGGAGACATAAAGTTTACAGGACACAGACCACGCTATGCATCGCGTGTCTGTGTATACACATCCTAACGCGCGTTTCGCCCGTCGGCTTATGGAGCGTACACACGGTCAGATTTGTCAGACTTGTCAGATGAACGACTGAACGATTAAACGATTTGAACGATTTGGACGATTTGACCTAAGTTTTGAACGATTTGAACGATTTGAACGATTGAACGATTTTTGACTGCATTAAAATGAATGGAATCGTCCAAGTCTGACTGCAAACCCATCAGATGTCAGATATCGTTATCTGACAAACGGGAACGCGCATCGTTGATCGTCCATCGTTCAGGCATGTCAGATATGAACGATTTTTCATCAGATATGAACGACTGAACGATTTTTAAATCGTTATCGTCCATATCTGAAGAAAAAATCTGATCGTGTGTATGCACCATTATAGTCATAGGAGCAACCAGACCTCCGGGTTGCCTCAAACTATATCCAGGTCTCCATCCAATCATCACAGTTCTCTTTGATTGATGTTCCTTATGGCCAATAGAAATCGCCTGTCAGTATTCCCATTGTTTATTGATGCCTTCTACAGAATTGCTATGTAAACAAAGGATATAAACTACCTTTTAAATTAAACATATTATTATGGGATGTAACCATTTATTTTTAAATAACTATGTCAAAATTAATAAATTATATATTATTAAAACTATTACAAATTGAATCAATAAACACCATCTATTATAGTGAAATACCATATACCATATTAATAATCAATTACTGAAACAAATAAAGTGCTGCTAATTTCTACATCCTGTGAATAGGATGTAATAGGATATGGACCTTATCCATAAATAAATTAGTGATACATTAAATTACAATATTAATATTATAACCATCCCAAAATAAATATATTTACCCAAAAGTGACAAAATTCATTAATTAGTTATTAGTTTCAAGAATTGGACCATTAAATTATAAATAATAATTATATGACTGTTAACAATTACATACTAAACTTCCCATAAAATAACTATTATATAATTAATTTCATAATAGTGCAACAAAAATTAATACAATTATTAAAAATAAATAAAAATTAATTCCAGACATGTTGTTATACTAGTTTAAATGGAACGTTTATTGTAGGAACACCCCAAAATTAATGTTGTCATTTAACCCTATTGGTTGTAGACCGCCCAATAGGAAAATCCAGTGGCTTTCTCTTTTCAGTCATTGTTGGGTAATATCCCCACCTCTAATACCAAGGTGTATTCTTTCTACACCAAATACTCTCATGGATCTTGGGTCACTATCATGTTGATCATGAAAATGTTTTGCTACTGAAGTTAATTGTCTGAACTTCGCCAGATCTGATCTAGAATTCCTGATATTACCCGCATGTTCAAGTATTCGTTGTTTCAGGGGTCTTGATGTCATCCCTACATATCTTTTCTCACATGGACATGTGATACAATAAATTACCCCAGCAGTTTTACAATTGATGTAATCTCGTATCCTATGTTCTTTGTTGTATTTATCCTTGAACTCTGTTGTGCGAGCCATGTAACTACATGACTTGCAACCTCCACATTGAAAAGATCCTTCCGCCACTGCTTTTCTCTCTTTTCTACTCTTAAAATGACTCCTAACAAGTTTATCTTTAATATTGGCAGATCGTCTCCAACTTATTGAGGCTTTGGATCCCAGGGCTTTAGCAAGATCCTCATCCAACGTTAATACTGACCAATGTTTTTGTATTATTCGTTGGATGTGCTGCCACTCCATACAGAAGTCACCCACGAACCGAATAACTTCAGGCTCTTTTTCTTTAATCCGGTTGGAATATAGTAGGGAATTTCTATCCTTCTGATTGGCCTCATATTTCGCTTTTTTAATAGCCCTGTTACTATATCCTCTCTTTAGTAACCGTTGTCGCAATTCCACAGATCTAATGGCAAATGATTGGGGATCTGAACAATTTCTCCTAAGGCGCAGAAACTCCCCTTTGGGAATTCCCTTGAGAACCGGTGGAAAGTGTGCACTGGTATTGTGAAGCACACTATTTGTTGCTGTTTGTTTCCTGTACAAATCTGTCGTGATTCTTCCATCTCCCATCCTACATATTTTAAGATCCAAAGGGTGGTGTAACCCTCAAAGTGCGCTCCACAAACAATAAAAAAATTCTTAGTTTTTTTTTCTGTCTTTGTGAAATGTGTGGGCTGTAGCCGCACCTGCATCCTTAAAGTAGCAGCGACAAGCGTGCGTCTGTCTGTTAAAGGGTGGTGTAACCCTCAAAGTGCGCTCCACAAACAATAAAAATATTCTTTTTTTTTCTGTCTTTGTAAATTGTGTGGGCTGTAGCCGCACTTGCATCCTCAAAGCAGCAGCGACAAGCGTGCGTCTGTCTGTTAAAGGGTGGTGTAACCCTCAAAGTGCGCTCCAGAAACAATAAAAATATTCTTTTTTTTTCTGTCTTTGTGAATTGTGTGGGCTGTAGCCACACTTGCATCCTCAAAGCAGCAGCGACAAGCGTGCGTCTGTCTGTTAAAGGGTGGTGTAAGCCTCAAAGTGCTCCAAAAAAAAAAACAACTATTTTTTTTATGTGTTTGTGACTTGTGTGCGATGTAGCCGCACGTGCATCAACACAGTAGCAGCGCCAAGCGTGCGCCTGTGTCATAAGTCAAGGGCCGGTTTGGACATCTGGTCCGGACTGAAGGACGTGCCAACAATTTCTGACATGTCTACTGTCACTGCATATGATACTGTCCTCAAAGCAGCAGCGACAAGCGTGCGTCTGTCTGTTAAAGGGTGGTGTAACCCTCAAAGTGCGCTCCACAAACAATAAAAATATTCTCCTTTTTTTTCCTGTCTTTGTGAAATGTGTGGGCTGTAGCCGCACCTGCATCCTTAAAGCAGCAGCGACAAGCGTGCGTCTGTCTGTTAAAGGATTACATGGGTGACAACATCCAAGTAGGCATGTCAGACAGTCCGTACCTGTACTGGCAGGAAAAAGAAGCAATTTGGAGGTCCCTGTACAAACTGGCTCTATTTTACCTGAGTTGCCCCCCCTCCAGTGTGTACTCTGAAAGAGTGTTTAGTGCAGCCGGGAACCTTGTCAGCGAAAGGCGTAGGAGGTTGCTTCCACAAAATGTGGAGAAGATGATGTTCATAAAATTAATTATCAACTCTTCCAGGGAGACCAGCCTCCTGAACGTACAGGGACCTGTGGTTGTGGATTCCAGCGGGGACGAATTAATACTCTGTGAGGATGAGGATGTACACAACACTGAAGAGGGTGAGGAATCGGTGGATGAGGACGACATCTTGCCTCCGTAGAGCCAGTTTGTGCAGGGACAGATTAATTGCCAGCTTGTTTTGTGGGGGCCCAAACGAACCCATCATTTCAGCCACAGTCATGTGGCAGACCCTGGCGCTGAAATGATTGGTTTGTTAAAGTGTGCATGTCCTATTTATACAACATAAGGGTGGGTGGGAGGGCCCAAGGACAATTCCATCTTGCACCTCTTTTTTTTCTTTGCAGTATGTACTGTTTGGGGCCTAGTTTTTCAAACTGCCATCCTGTCTGCCACTGCAGTGTCACTCCTAGATGGGCCACGTGTTTGTGCCTCCCACTCGTGTCGCTTAGCATAGTCATCCAGCTACCTCGGTGCAACCTTTTGGACATAAAAACACTATTGTGAGGTGTTCAGAATAGACTGGAAATTAGTGGAAATTAAGGTTATTGAGATTAATAATAGCATAGGAGCAGAAAAACCCACACATTCTGTGATTTTAGCTGTTTTTATGCTTTTTTTAAAAAAAAAATACAGATCCAAAACACAAAACCCAGAACCCAAAACACGGAAGGGTGGTTTTGGCAAAACCAATCCAGATCCAAAACACGAAGAAAGATCCAGATCCAAAACACGAAAAGTGGCCGGTGCACACCCCTACTACATATCATCGACAGTATTCAGACTTTATTATACAGCATCTGATATAAATGCTCCTCTAAGGTATAGCGCTTGACATATATCCTCCCTTTACATTATAGAAGATAATAGCTAGAATCTGATTGGTTGCTATGGGCAACATCTCCACTTTTTTTTTTTCATTTTTCTTTTTATTGAAACACCGTATTCAATGTACATTGAAAAAAAAAATATATATATACACATTAATTATTACTTATCAGTTAAATGGTTTACAAAGTCAAATCATAAATAGTTTCAAATCAGCACAATAAAAATATACATTTATAATGCTTAACTGAACACATCCAATTAAATTATTCCAGCTTACCGAGACAGTGGTCTCGGTAATGTTCCATTACAAGTTGTTCCCTTTTGACAAGAATAAAAGGTAGAGATCATGAGACGAGATCGAGAACCCAGCATATAATGCCAAAAATAAAACAATAGATAGACGTGCGCATTCCTCTATTCCAGTATCGATATATCTACTAACTCATGTTATAATAAAAAATGTATAGACATATCCCATTGTAGGCTATTATTAAGATTCCATAGAGATTGGGCGGTCATTAGATATTTCACAGAGGTTATACCATTGAGTATTTTTGAAGGACTCATGAATATGTTTCCGGATGGTAATTGACAAGGTTGAGAAATAACTGTCCCATGTATCGAAAAATTTAGAGACCCTCACTTCCTTTTCTAATTTAGTTTCTATCCATTCCATGTTAAACACATGGAAGAGCTATTCCTTAAATAACTTTAGAGTAAGAGGGGAAATACTTATCCAGGCCTGTAAGATGGCTTTACGTGCCACCACGCTAATTATTAGTAATAATTTTCTACATCCTTTTGTGACTCTCAGACCCTCTGGCAATATTCCGAACAATGCCCATTCACTAGTAAAAGGTAAATAATTCACCAAATTGTGTAAATCATATTTATGCACATGTAACCAATATATTCTAAGAAGAGGGCATTTCCAAAAGTAGTGGTATGTATCAGCTACTGGAGACTGACATCAAGGACATGATGGTGATGCCACCATTCCTGCCCTGAATTGTCTATGGGGAGAAAAGTATGCCCTGTGAAATAAATTCAAAAACATCTCTTGGTATTGTGCCGCAGGTAGTAATTTCCTAGAGGTGGCTAGCATTTTATTTAAGATTTCACAAGATAGAGATGGTATGTCCACTGTCCACCTACTCATGCTGGTGCGTATTTGTGCATGGTAAATTTGTGTTCTCAAAAAAAGAATAATAAGCGGATAGAGCATGCCTAGACTTTGGTGGAGATAGAAGCAACTCATCTAGTGGGTTGTCCCAATCAACATCAGAGAACCATTTAGTGGTCGCAAAAATATAGTATTTTGCTTGCATGTAGGCGAGTGGATAAAATCTGAACGTAAGGAATTTCTCTATAGTTTGGGAATAGTTTAAAGGTCATTTTGCCTGTTTATCCAATAGAGCATTAATCGTTGCTAGACCCTCTTCATGTAGTTGTGTGAAAGGAAAGGAAGCTAGCCCATGTTGGAAATCTGGGTTTCCTAGAAAAGAGGAAAAAATAGATTTGTATGAGTTTACATTTAGTTTGTGTCTTAGATGTTCCATACTTTATGTGTGGACCATAGAAGTGGATTTTCTCGAAGTTGCAGTGATATTTCCGCATCATGTTGAAGCAAAAATCCTAGCAAGCTACAGTCTGACAAAAAATGTTGTTCGAGCGAAGTATTTGCATACTTATCTTGTCCATGTAGCCAATATTTTAGGTATCTCAGTAAGGCTGCGCAGTTATAATGTGATATATTTGGGAAGTTAATCCCCCCATTATGTTTGGTTTGCTGCAATTTAATAAGGCCAATGCTTGGTCTCTTTGCCCCCAAATACATTTCCAAAATAATGAACTTAATAATTGTATATCCCAATAATAATATTGGAAGTGATTGGATTAAATATAGTAACTTAGGAAATGTCACCATTTTGAATAAACTCACTCGGCCCATGTAAGGCAGCAATAGATGACCCCATCCCCCCAGTTCCCTAGAAATTTGTGATATAGCTCTAGATATATTGAGACTATATATCCCTGACGGCCTTTTTGGAAGTTGAATTCCCAAGTATTCAATACTGGACTTAGCCCAAGTGACAGGCAAATGATAGCTCCAACGTGGTGTATGAATGAGTGGGTTCAAGTATAGGCCTACGGATTTAGATAAATTAATCGTATAACCCGAAATGGCTCCAAAATCCCCCAGCCTGTCCAAAATCAACTCCAAAGTGTCCCTGGGATTGGCAATGTACAAGAGCACATCGTCTGCAAAAGCGGATAGTTTAATTTCTGCCCCACCTATCTTGATCTCTTTAAACTCAGGCCATGTCTAAAGTAAACGAAATAGCGGATCAATTGACAAATTGAACAGGAGGGGGGACATCGGGCAGCCCTGACGTGTACCCCTATACGTCCGTATTGGGTCGCCACATGTTCCATTTACCAAGAGTGTTGTCTTCGGTTGTCAATAAAAATATCGGATGAAATGAATAAATGTGGGGTCAAAATTTTGTCTTTCTAGAGCGGAGAAAAGATGGGACCATGATACCGTGTCAAATGCCTTGTTTGTGTCTAATGCTAATAGCATTCCTTCAGGGTTGTTATTTTGATATTGCTCCATCACCGCAGCTTAGGCCATTCATATTGCACTCACCGAATGTCTACCTCATACAAAGCCCATCTAATGGGGTGTTAATAAGTCTGGTAATATAGACTGCAACCTGTTAGCTATAATTTTAGCTAACATTTTGAAATATGAATTTAAAAGTGAAATAGGGCGTTAGGAATCAACTAATAGTGGGTCTTTATTCGGTTTAGAGAGGAGTATGGTATATGCCTCTGTAAAAGAAGGGAATGTGGGACGGTCCGTTAACATTTATTATATAGTTCCAACAAAGTAGGTGTCAATTCAGGTTGCAATAATTTTAAATACATTCCAGTAATCCCGTCAGGCCCAGGGGATTATTTGGTTTAGCCCTGATATAACCGTTTGTATTTCAATAGCAGTAATCTCCGAGGACAAAAAATAATTTTGTTCCTGTATTAAAATAGGAAGATTCGCATCAGAAAGCAATTGTTCTTGAAGATTACTATCTATCTCAAAAGATTGGTATAGATGTGTATAGAATTCTTGGAATTTAGATAAAATATCCTTTGTGTGTGGATAAATCCCATTTGTAACAGGATCTTTTATAGCCGTTATAAAAGAAAGTTTTTGCCATGGTTTAGACATCACAGACAACAATCTACCCAATTTGTTACCCCATTTAAAAAAACATTTGTCTGGTACGGTCAAGTTTAGATTGAGCCCTTGATGTCAAAACAAGATTCCAAAAGTTTTTTATTTTGTAAATAAGAGTTCAAGGTGTCCTCAGATTGGTGTGAACTATAACGACTAAAGGCCTCTGCTATGGATGTCTGGAGGGCACTATATTGTATGTTAGAATCTTTTTTAAGTTTAGAGGTATATTGTATGCTATGACCCCTCATGACCGCCTTCGACGCCTCCCAGAAGAGGACCGGATTCTCCCAATGTTCCAGATTATCATCTAGGTAATTTGCCCAGGAATGGGATAAAAAGCATTTGAAATCCTCTGATTTAGAGAGGTAATCTGGGAAACGTCAAAAGCGGCCAGTTGGGGAAGAAGTGGGGCACCACAGGTCCAGAGTCACAAGGGCATGGTCAGAAATTACTATATCTTTTATATCTACCGCCCGCACCTGTGTCAAAGAATTGGCTAGGAGGAAGTAGTCTATCCTCGACATTGAACGGTGTGCCCTAGAAAGATGTGTGTATGATCGGTCATTGTCATTTAACAACCTCCAAGGGTCAAATCAATTGCAGGGTATTCTTTAGAGTATGAATATGATGCCAAGACGAATTAAGTGGCCTTGGATTAGGAGGGGATCTATCTATGGTCGGGTCAGCTACTGTATTATAGTCACCTGCCATAATTAAAGTAATTAGTGTACGACGGGCTAAGATTTGTGTCACTTTAGCGAAGAATCGGCCTGGGGATATATTAGGTGCATACAGAGTAATAATACTATATTTATGTCCCTCAATTTCTATATCCAATATCAAAACTCTCCCTTCCGGGTCTGAAAGGAATTTCAAAATTGAATAACGAAGATTACGATTAAATAATATAGCTACCCCTCGAGATTTAGATGTAAATGAAGCCGATATACATTCTCTTATCCATCTAGCTCTGAGTGTCGAGTTATCCCCCTGTATCAAGTGTGTCTACTGTAAAAACACAATGTCTGAATGTAGCCTGTTTAAATGAGTTACAATTTTATTTCGTTTGATTGGGGTATTGAGGCCATCCACATTCAAGGCACCATCTTTAGACAAGGCGGAGTCACAGAATCAGTCATAGCACCTACCAGAGGAGGCATAGTATTTGAATAAAGGAGTTATAGCAACCATAGAATAAAATTGCAAAAATAAATTTATAAAAGGGAAAACTACCTGCGTTCTGTTCTAGTCTCTCAACTCATCTCGAAAACCATACATCTCAAAAAAGTGAGCATAGGGAACATTGTTATTATAGGAAATGACATACAAAATACAATTGAAATACAGTAATAACAAAATCATGACACGGTGATCAATATTTTTTTGTTTTTTTTCTTTAGAAAATGGTGGAAACCGTCCACAGAATCCATCAGAGGATCTCATCCCAAAAAAGGATGGATACTCCGTTAGATAATAAAAGTAGTAAATTTATAAACAAATATAGTAATATGCAATAGTGAGGCCATGAGCCATTATACAACAATCTAATACTAATTAGGCCTTGAAATATATTGCGAACCCAATATTTAAGACATACGCTAATAAGTAACCCATCTGTCCAATTAGTTAAACGTAACTAAAGGCGATAAAGCAGTTTCTATATCTGAATAAAAATGATAAACTAACTTCCATCGTAGCTGGAAGCACCATGTTATATAAGATTATATCATGGAAAGCAAAAGAATAAGAAATTATTTACCATGGCAAACCTGAATAATATATCACAAGGTATATATCGAGAAACCTTAAGGAGTGCAGAGATAGCTTATATAGCTGTTTTATAGCCTATCAATCATTAGAATGAGCAGGGGAAAGTGGAAAACCCCTAGAAAAATGTTCTTTAGCTCTCTGGGCATCAGTGAAAATTAAGGGATGACCATTCTCCATCACCCATAATTTAGCTGGGTACATACAGTAAGTGCAAATCTTTTATTCTGATCTATTAACATTTTGCATACATCAGAGCACTCCCTTCTTTTCTGGGAAACAAGTACCGAGAAGTCCTGGAATACCAGGATTCTCTGACCGTCCACCATTAAGGGTTGAGAGGTCGGTAAGCAGTAAGAAGTTTTTCTTTTGCCCTGTAATCCAGAAATTTAGTAATAATAGGATGGGGTCTCCCATCCCGGTCTGGACGATCAGGGCCCAACCTGTGTTCCCTCTCAATCTGTGCAACCGAGGACTCAACATACCATTAGCTCTGGGGATTTATGACAACACTAATGAATTCCATTAGTTGAGGGCCCTTTATTGACTCAGAGATACCAATAAAACGCAAATTGCTTCTCCTATCCCTATTCTCCAAGTCTTCCATCTTAGCCGACATGGTTTGGGTTTGATTATCTATGGTAGCTTGCAGAGCATGGACAGAATCTTCCGTATCACTCGTTCGCTGCTCCAATGTTACTATACGAGCAGTATTAGGAGTCTATCTTTGTTAGAGAAGTCTCGAGCCTGGTATGAAGATCTTCAAATCTTTTGTCAATTAAAGGCATTCATTTTTCAATGACCATCCTAGCATTATCCTCAGATGTCGGAATAGATATCCCTAAATTAGGACCGACAGATTGGTCCGATAAAGTATCCTCAGCTAATAATCGTGGGGGGTGGATGTGGAGGGGCAGTAGATTTGTTTGTGTTTTGCCTACTTTTACCCATTGAAGTATCTGATGCCACACTAGAACTGTGGGAAGAAGTAGGTTTATCTAAATATTTGTCCATACCATGGTACGTATACCAAGTAAAAGTTTGGAATGGACGTCCCAGAGAGCAATACCAGGTTCAATACAGATTAAATTATACGAGAGGCCTAGATATTTAAGTACAGTTCATATACCTCTTAGTAATTCGGGGACATGTCTCCTCACTCATATCACACCACTACAGTTACAATTGTATTTTTCAAAATTAGATGGAGCTATTAACACACTATAACAATAATTGTATTGTAACACTAGATGGCAGTGTTACTTCACTGAAAATAATATCAGAGTAGACATCTTCTAAAAGTCAGACATTACCATTTCCCTTCTCTTCTCAGCAAATATATAAACAATATATATGATTGAATTAGAGAGATTAGGACCAACTAACTTTATACTAAATATACATTTAGGCAATTATCCAACTCAGATACATCTTCAAAAACATATGTTGGGGTATCAAGAATGAAATTAGGACAGATTTATCCAAGAGAGAGCAAGGGGTAGGGCAGGATATGGGAGAGGCCTCTAAAAAGGGGATACAAATATCACATAGTATATATGCTCAACTGTAGTGAAAAAGCCTCAGGACTTGAGATGCAGCCGAGTTTTCTTAGCTGAAGTGTCCCACCCTGAGATTCCACTTTGTGGAAAGGAGACTCCAGCCAATTACAGTACCTGGCAGTATAGTAGTCTCAGTGGCAACAGAGTATATCCAAATTTACAGGCAGCACAGAAGCAGAGGTAAATAAATTGGCTATTCCATTGTGCAGGGCATGTATGAAAAAATAGGGACCACACCACCTCGGTCTTCAGCAGCTAGCCAATTAGAAACAATACATGGCCAGAGAAAGATATCCCTCGTGGATCTCCATGAAATAGGACTGCGATGTGTAGGAACTCTGGTCAGTCGCCCCAGGTTACAGTCAGATGGCTCACGTGGGGTCTCAGCTGAGTATCCTGCAGCAGATCCACATAAGGTGTAATGGGCAAGAGGTCTGCCTCGCAGGAGTAGGGAAAGCCCCAGGAGGATAACCCACAGCAAGTGTTGTGTAGCCGCTGAAGAGACAAAGGGGAACCAGCAAATGGACAAGCAGCAGCCACGTAGCAGTCCAGGGTAAGCTCTCCAGTATCAGGTACCTCTTAGCCTCCCAGCCATTCCCCTCGACTCACCAGCAGCCCGACTTTCACCAGAGGATTCCGAAGTCGCCTCACTCGCTCTCAGCAGCTGCCCGTCTAGATCCTCCAGACATCGGGATCCACAGGTAAGATTGCGCCGTCTCTCCTATGGGCTCCGGGGACCGCTAGCCGCGACCACCAAAGCCGCAGAGCAGGAGGCACTCAGATAGTCCCGGTGTGTTTGCAGGCCGTATTAGGGCAACTTCTCATCACTAAAACACTGATTCTGAAATTTTCGCTCCAAATTGAATACCCCTGTTTATCATGTTTCATTTGGATAACTCTCACTAATATAACATGTGGGTATTAAGTTTTGCATGCTGAGAAAAGAAACTACAAGGTCAAAAATGTGGACACCCAAACATCACACCTATATGTGCTTGTTGAACCATGCTGATTTAGCATTACTATTGCCCTTTCAAATCCATTGGTGGCTTTGTAAACCTGACAGCCATCTCCTAGACTCTGAGATTTGAGTCCATCCAGCCAAAAGAGCATTTGGAATGCCGTTCGCGGCTATTGGGCAGTAAGGTTTTGCTCACAGTCCACATTCCAATTTATCCCAAAGGTGTTCTACGTGGGTTAATGTCAGGACTGTGCAGGCCATGCAAGTTAATCCACATCAACCTCAGCAAACTGTTTTTTTGATGAACCACTTTGTGCACTGGGGAATTATTGTTGATATAGAAAACTGTTATGAACACAGGGTTAGTTTAGCTAGACCCGGTTTGAAGACAGCCTTGGGGCTGGTTTAAACTGACTAGTCGTGGCCCCTGGGAGAAGGCTGTGAAGCAGCCTTCTGGGGTGATTTGCATGGACTAGTTGTGGCCAAGGGCCTAATGATGAGATGCAGCCAATAGGCTGTTGAAGCAGCCTTGAGGGCTGATTTGCCTTGGCTAGTTGTGACCTGGGGCCCCAGGGTTTGATGCAGCCTTTGGGCTGAAGAGCCTTTGACGGAGTGGGTACAAAGATGTAGAGCTGCTACCAATATTGCCGGATTGACACTAGAGGTGGTGCGTAGGGTTGCGCACTTGGGACGCTGAGTTGCTACCAGTGCCGCCGGGTTGACACTGGCGACGGTGCGCTGGATTGCGCACTGAGGATGCTGAGTTTCAACCGCCAGGATGACACTGGCGATGGTGCACTGGATTGTGCACGTTGGACACTGAGTAGCTACCAGTGTCGCCGGGATGACACTGGCAACGGTGTGCTGAATTGCGCACTTGGACCGCTGAGTTGCGGCCAATGTAGCCGGGTTGACTGGCGCGGTTGCGCTGGATTGCGCACTTGGTATGCAGAGTTGCGGCCAATGTCACCGGGTTGACACAAGCTGCCGGACATAGACTGGCGCTTCAGGTGGCGGAAGCGCACCGTGCCGCCTAGATGACACAAGCAGGTGGAATGCAGACTGCACAGCCTGGATGGGACAAACGGCAGTAGATAAACACAGTAGACTGGCTCTGGAACTCGACTGGAAACAGGAGACTGGAACAACCGGAAGTACGAGAAACTCTATCACCGGCATGGAGTGAAGGGCTGGCTGGAATTTAACAGACCCAACCAGAGCAAGCTTCCCTTAATGACAGACTGCTGTGCACCTGGACTGTGCACATACAGGAGAATCAATTAGTGTGCACCTGATACTGCACACAGCCATGCAGTAATTAGTGTAGTACCTCAGTGCAACTACGGCTGGAAACTGCAAACAATATGATCTGCTTAACTGCAGATCCTAACAAAAACATGGTTGCCAAGTTGAAAGCACTCAATTATCTAAGTTGTCATTGTATGCTGTAGCATTAGCTCCCCTTCATCAGACAGCTGGCCAGATCATGAAGCATGTCACTCCAGAGAGCACGGTTCCACTGATCCAGAGTCCACCGGTGGTGTATTTTATACCAATCCAGCTGAAGTTTGGCATTGCACATGGTGATCGGCTGCCCAGCAATGGAAACCCAGTCCATGAAGCTCCTGGCAAACAGTTATCGTGCTGACACTGCTTCCAGAGTTAGCTTGCAACTTGGTAGTGAGTATTGCCAACCTGCAATTTTAAGGCGCTACACATTTCATAACTCAGTTGCCCTGTTCTTTGAGCTTGTATGTTCTACTGCTTCACTGTAAGCTGTTGTTTCGCCTAGATATATATTTTACAACACTTCCAGAGCAGGAATTTTATGAACTGACTTTTTGGTGCCACACTGAAAGTCACTGGGCTAATCAGTATAACCCATTATCCTGCTAATGTTTGGCTATGGAAATTGCATGACTGTATACTTGATTTTATGCACCTGTGATTAGTGGGTGTTGCTGAAATGGCCAAATACTCTACAGTAATTAGAATGGGTACCGACATACATTTTGCTATGTAGTGTAATCTCCATTTTTATGTTCAAAGGCATTTATCTGTTATTTTCAGGGTCTTCTCTTGTTCTTAATCCTAAAGCTGGGCATACACATCCAGATAAAATGCCTGTCAGACCGACAGACATTTTATCTGGCAGCCAGCCAGCTGCAGATGTCCGCGGCATACACTGAGATTTCCCCGGGGAGGAGACATTTCCCTGTTCCTTCCATGGGAAGCAACACAGGAAATGTCTATCTGTCAGCCGCTGCTGGGCATACACTGCCTGATGCGGGCGTCAGTTTACCTTTTAAATATCGCATCGGGCGGACATACTGGACAATCCGGCATGCCTGACCGAGCAATATTTAACCCTTGGTCGCCCGCACCCACGCTACAATTATCAGGGTGATCCACGGATCGCCCCGATAATTGTAGCGTGTATGGCCAGCATAATAAATTCAAGTGGTGTTTATTCTTTGCCAGGATTAATTGAAACATATGGAAAAGGTTAATGATAAAGATGGATGTAGGTACGAGAAGTTAAGATTATGTATGAAGTTGTGAGTTTCTGTATTTGTAACAGTGGACTTTGAATTTGCTATGAATTACAAACATCTGGAACTCAGAAAAAAAGACTTCGGGCCAAACTACTCGATTTATGACAAATGGCTCATTGTATTCTACTCTCCCAGAATGTCTGGGGAAACTCTTGAATTTTCAGTTAGTCCCACAGACTCACAGAAGAGTAAATGACACTACAGTGTCCAGTCTACTTCCTAGTAAAATAGGCTGGATAGGAAGCATAATGCTGGAATCGCCAGACAATGAGGGGCAGGGTTAATACTACAACACAATTCTGACAATCGTATCATTTTGGCCCTCGTCCGTTGTATCTCCTATCTGGGCACTCACCTGGTGGGGCAAGTATGGCAAAGATCATCTGCATTCAGACATCACTCACTACCATGTGTCTTAAAACTTCAGCTAAAATAAATGGCACTTGATTCAGTCAGAAGTTTTTTTTTTTTTTTTTTAGCATCGGTTGAGTAAAGCTGGATTCTCTTCCTTTTGATCAGATCAATTAACACTTTAAGAATAGAGCATTCAATTGGTCTGTACTGAGACATCCTGGGTATGCTTTTTGTAACAATGGCTAGGGACACCTACAGGCGATGCTTTCACCATGGCATGTGAGTTTATCCCGGTGTAGTTATTTTTGAACAAAACCTTCTATTTATTATTATCAAGTTTCTTATATAGCGCAGCAATATCCGCTGTGCTTTACAATTGGAAACAACAGTTATAGAACAAAACTGGGTAATAACAGACAGACGTAGGCAGGACCTGCTCACAAGCTTACATTCTATATTTATGCATATGTTGACATATTTGTATAGTTTGTTTCAAAAAGCTGCCCATTTTTTTGTTTTCACATACAGCTGGGTACAGTGGTCTCAGTAGCATTTTTTTTTTTTATACACAGGGTGGGGTATGGGATGCTGGCGGTCAGAAACCAGACTTCGGTATCCCGACAGTGTTAGGATACCGACACCTGTCGGTAACTATCCTAACCCTACTCCTCTCTCCCTACAGCCTAAACCCTCCCCCCTAACCCCAATACTTACCGTCGGGAGCAGTGGCAAACGCAGGATTTTGAATGGGGGGTTTCCAAATAATTGGTTACAGAACCAATGACAAATGTCTAACCAGAATAAGCCTGTACACATACAGCCCCTTTCCCTGCTCCATCGGTACACACACAGCCCCCTTCCCTGCTCCATCTGTACACTACCCTCCCCTCCTCCACTCACTACCCTTTCCTCCTCTGTGCATACAGTCCCCTCCCCTCCTCCACTCACTACCCTTTCCTCCTCTATCTGTGCACATACAGCCCACTCCCCTCCGCCACACAGCCCCCTTCCCTCCACCACACACTACCCTTCCCTCCTCTATCTGTGCACATTCTCCTTCCCTCCACCACACAGCCCCCTTCCCTCCACCACACACTACCCTTTCCTCCTCTGTGCATACAGTCCCCTCCCCTCCTCCACACACTACCCTTTCCTCCTCTATCTGTGCACATACAGCCCACTCCCCTCCGCCACACAGCCCCCTTCCCTCCACCACACACTACCCTTCCCTCCTCTATCTGTGCATTCTCCTTCCCTCCTCCACACAGCCCCCTTCCCTCCACCACACAGCCCCCTTCCCTCCTCGGTGTGAACACTGTTACGCACATCATGGCCCCGCATCACTTGCCTGATCGCCTGCAGCGCTGAGCCGTGCTCCCTCTCCATCTGGGTTCCCGATGCACTATGCTGGTCGCGCGGACTGACAGCCAATTAGGGGCTCACGCAACCAGCCAGATTTAAAGGGGACGGTTATATTGCCAGATGCCGAAGTGAATTGACCTTCGAGCACTGGTCAGCTGCAATAGATCGGCGGGCCAGGGGGGGTTTCTAGGTACTCGGAAACCCCCCCTGCGTGCGCGGGTGGGGAGTCCTGCGTGGGAATTCCTACCACCGGGATCTAAACTACATCCCATTTCAGCCATCTAAAGTAGCACACCTGAATAGCACTAACTTCCAATCTGTTTTGGAAGATAGACCCCTCTGATTACTGCATAGTTAGAAAATGGAGACATCTTAAGTACACTTTTTGTCAAATAGGCTAGGTACACAACTACAGAATGCTCCTTGACATTGGCATGTGAGCTTACCCAGCATATCTATATGTGCACAAAGTCTCCTACTTATGTATATGCTGACTCAAATTTTTTTTTATAGTGTTTCAGAGAGCTGGGCACGTTCTTAAATGTCCTGGCAACACTTTTTCAAGCGATTTAATTTACTTGTATACACATATTTAATTTATTTAAAGTAACACCTGAATAGCAGATATCGGTTCAAATGTAATAGGTTGAGAGTTTAGAGAATGTTAGAGTTTAGCAGTAAGCGGTCATATTGGTCGAGTTTTATCTTCAAAATGGGAAAACATCTGGATGAGTTTAAATCATGAGGTTTTTTTGAGCCTAAAAACATGCCAGTTTGCGGACTTTACTGCTAAACTCTCACATTTTCTATACGCTCCTCCTTTTACATATGGCCCATCAAATTTTATGGTATTGTTGCATGCCACTCTCCCTGGGACAAAACCCACAAATTGCTAATCAGGGACAGCAACTGAAGCTTAACCACTCAACTAATTAAAAAACGCTTCGAAATTGTAGTGTTTTTTTATGATTGAATTGGGTCAGAAACATCTATTTAAAACTTAAACACTGTTTTATTTAAAAAAAATTTAAACACAGTATATCATAGAAAAAAGGAGAGTTCTGGTAAAACTTACCCTCGTTAACTTTCTTTCTCCATAGGGCATACAGGGGAGACAATGGGGGGTGTAGGTGGGACTTGGAGGACCTGACACCAAGAGCAAAGCTTTTCAATCCCAGGATGCTCCGGTCCTTCTCCCTATACCCCGCCCACAGCCTGAGGACACTTCAGGAATCACACTCTCACATAGAGAAGGAAACAAGTAACCAGTAGAAGAAAACCCATAGAAGCTAGGAGCGACAGGGCAGGTGCCCTGTGGACCCTATGGACTTCCAAGAAAGAGTTGACCAAGGTAAGTTTTACCATAGGTCTCCTTTTCTTCTTCAGGTTCCATAGGGCTCCACAGGGAGACATTGGGCATGTCCCAAAGCAGTTGTTCAAGGGCGGGAACGCTCCTGAGCTGATAGGAGAACCCTACGCCTGAAGGAAGCATCCTGAGAGGCAAATGTATCAAAGGCATAAAAGAAAGGCATATAAAGAAAGGTGTGGACAGAAGACCAAGTGGCCACCTTGCTAGGCTGTTCAGCTGAGACGCCAAGTCGGGCTGTCCGCGAGGGACCCACAGAGCGAGTAAAATGAGCAGAGACGGTAGTCGGCACAGGAAGGCCAGTCCGCATGTAAGCCTGTGAGATAGTCATGCGAATCCATCTGGCCAGAGTCTGTTTGTTAGCTGGCCATCCCTTCTTGTGGAATCCGATTTGAGGGAGTCCGATTTCCTGATGGAAGTAGTATGGTCCACGTAGATCTTCAGAGCATGGACCACAGCCAAAGAGGCCTCACCTGCCGAGAGGACTGGTGAATTGAAGGCCGGAACCACAATTTCCTCATTCAGGTGGAAGCGAGAAACCATCTTGGGAAGGAAGCCTGGGTGTTTTCGAAGAACAGCCCTGTACTGATGAAATATCAAAAAGGGAGAGCAACATGAAAGCACCCCTAAATCCAATACCCAACGGGCAGATGCTATAGCCAGAAGAAACAGTCTTCACAGTGAGCCATTTTACATCCACTGATTCCAGGGGTTCGAATGGAGGTTCCTGAAGTGCTTGGAGCACCACTGACAAATCCCATGGAGCCACAGGAGGGACAAAGGGAGGTTGTATTCGTAGAACACCCTGAATGAAGGTGTGAACAATCGGTATAGGAGCAATTCTGCGCTGAAACCAGATAGACAAAGCAGAGACCTGCACTTTCAGAGATGCTACACGGAGGCCTAGATCCAATGCAGCTTGAAGGCAAGAATTCTAGGATCCTTAAAGACCTGAGGGTCATAGTTTTTTGGAGCATACCATTGGAAATATGTATGCCATATTCTGTGGTAAATCCTGGCTAAGGGCTGGTTTACATGCTCTTAGCATGGTCTAGAAAAATCCTTAGCCATTAGGAGAGATGTCTCAAGAGCCATGCCATTAAAGACAGACGACCTAGGTCCGGATGTAGACATTGACCCTGAGACAACAGGTCTACTCATAGAGGAAGCTGAACAGGAATGTCTATGGAGAGTACCAGTCACATCTGGGCCAGGCCAGAGCTATTAACATGACTGTGCCTCCCTCCTGTCTGAACTTTCAAAGCACTTGAGGAAGCAGGAACATTGGAGGGAAGAAATATGCTAAATGAAAGTTCAATTTCACCGACAACGCGTCTATGAAGGCCGCGTTGAGATCCTTTGTTCTGGCTCCATAAAATGGAAGCCTGTTGTTACATCTGGAGGCCATGAGATCCACCTCGGAAGACCCCATTTGTCCACCAGAAGCTGAAAGACTGCTGGATGCAGAGACCATTCTCCTGCATGCACGTTGTGACGGCTGAGGAAATAATCCCCGGGATGAACACTGCGGAGATGGCTGGGAGATTGTGTGCGGCCCAGGTCAGAATGCAGGACACTTCAGTCAATGCTGACTGACTTTGAGTGCCCCCTTGAGGATTGAGGTAGGCCACAGCCGTGGCGTTGTTGGACTGTACTTGTACTGGCCTGTTTTTCAGAATATTCTGAGCCAGAGTGAGAGCTCTGTAGATGGCTCGAAATTCCAGGATGTTGATTGGCAACACTGCCTCGACTAGAGACCAACGGCCTTGGAAAGAGTGCTGGCCGGTTACTGCACCCCACCCTCGGAGGCATCTGTGGTGAGGAGAGTCCAGTCCGGGATCCAAAAGGGACGACCCTGGTTCAAATGGGAAGTCTATAGCCACAGGCTTGTGACATGCAAACCTCTGGGGGGAGGCTCATCATCTAAGATTTGAGCAGATGGGGTTGCCCATTTCTCCTGGAGAGGATCAGGTGTTGGAGGTGCATGGAGTGAAACTGTGTGAACTCCACCATGTCCAAGGTGGACACTATTGTTCCCAAGGCTTGCATTGCAGAGTGAATCGACACTCTGCAATTGTGAAGCAGTGTGTGCGGAAATCTTGCCCGCCATTAGGAAGATTCTTTGAACTCGAGAGTCCAGGAGGGCTCCCAAATGTACCATCCATTGAGGGTTTCAGGGAAGACTTTTTCCAATTGATCAGTCAACCATGCATTTGTGGAAAGGCAATAGTTACCTGCAGATGGCTGTGAAGAATCTCTGGGGAGCTGGCCAACAGCAAGAGATTGTTCAGGTATGGGAGCAGAGGCCGCCATAACTGCCATTATCTTGGTAAAGACCTGAGGGGCCAAACGGCAGAGCCTGGAATTGGTAATGTTGCTGCAGTGTAGCAAACCGGAGATATTGTTGATGACATCTAGGCAAGTGTCCTGAATGTCTAGAGATACCATAAAATCTCCAGGCTCCATAGCTAGCATAATAGAACGGAGGGTTTCCATACGACACCTGGGCATCCTGATAAACTTGTTCAGAGACTTGAGGTTGATAGGCCGATGAGACCCATTGGGCTTTTGAACTAAAAAAAAAAAAAAAAAAAAAAAAAAAGGGGTAGAATAGCCCTTGCCCCGTTGTGACAGACACTGTTTGGATGCCGGCATGGACAAACAAAATCCCACAAATTCTGACCAACTCCAAGCACTGATTAGGCAAGAATGGGCGGCCATCAGAATGTGGCCGACAACTTGTTTGACAGCATGCCAGGGCGAAGTGCAAAGGTCTTGAAAGAGAAGGGGCAACACTGCAAATATTGACTCTTTGAATAAACTTAATGTAATTGTCAATAAAAACCTTTGACACTTATGAAATGCTTGTAATTTTAGTTCAGTATACCATAGTAATCTGACAAAAAGGTCTAAAAACACTGAAGCAGCAAAACTTAGTGAAAACCAATACTTGTGTCATTCTCAAAACTTTTGGCCATGGCTGTGACGTGGGTCCCTGCAAATGGGGTTCCACCTTACCAGTCCCCTGGATTCTGGGCTGCACTCTGGGGCTCGGGAAACCTGCTAGTCCCCCTCGGAGCCCCGCTGGGAGTACCTAGTACAGGCTAGGTGTCACGGCGCTGCGGAGGGGTGATGGGGCGCAAGCACAGATGCCTGGTGCTACTTGTCCGTTTAGTAAAAAATAAAAAAAAAAACCACAAAATTAAAGCTTGGGCTGCTTACTGCTGCCCTGTTATAATGGTGGTCCAGCTCCTGCCAGACACCAACAAAACTGAAGTGCCCTCAGGCTGTGGGCGGGGTATAGGGGGTAGGACCAGAGCATCCTGGGATTGAAAATCTTTGCTGTTGGTGTCCAGTCCTCCAGGTCCCACCTACACCCCAATGTCTCCCTGTGGAGCCCTATGGACACTGAAGAAATTGTTAATTTTCTTGAAATAGTCCATAGTAGTTGCATAGCCCTGACAGCTTGGGAAAATTCTCAGAAGTTGCTAGGTTGCTCTTGTGCAAAGCCGGGGTGGGTCGCTAGTGTGTGTGCATGTGTATATTAGATAAATATATTTATATATCTATACACACACACACACTGCAAAAGATGCTGCCAAGTAAGAAAGGTGCCAGAGTGCACCAAAACAGCTGTTGGACCATACACCCCGATGCTGCAGCGTCGACACAGCACCGATACTGATGAGTACCATACTATTTTTGCACTTATGCACTTTATGTGAACTGATATTTTGAGAAATGTTGCATTGTTTTGAAAACTTTTCATAAAGGAAAAAAATATTTTTATGCATATAAACAGGCGTTGGTCTTCCAGTTTCTTCTGGTTACACTCTACTGTACATGAATTTATGACCAAGTACCCTCATTTAAACAGATAGTATGAGTGCACAGTACTTTACAGACATACTGTATATAGAGCTGTAACTAGATGTTTTGGTGCCCTGTGCCAGAGAGCATTGGCACACCCCCCCCCCCATTTTTTAAATAGGGACATTGCACCTGAAAAAGGGGAATGGCCTCATGGGGAAGGGCCAGGGAAGAGATAGGGGAGGCCAGGAGATGCTGGGTATAAAAGAAGAGGAAGCTACAGGTGAGAATGATAATAAACAGGAACATTGACAGGACCAAATAGCGCCCCCTGCCCTAGGCCATGGCACTGGTCACACTACCCTAGTTACACCCGTGCTTATATAAATATATTATATACACATACACACACACTTCTGCTCCAGTATTATATCGTTTTTATTTTGAGTCTAAGTTTGTGTTGAAACATGCCACTGTTTAACTGGTGTAGTGACAGACTCACACCTGGTTGTGGAATTCAATCTCGCTATGACAGTCAAAACCCAGGATCCATCTCTTAAGACTGACAAACACTGCAAAATGTAAGTACTAGATCCAGTATGGGCATCACCTTTTATATATTTTCTGTTTTATATGTGAGTACAGTTAGTAATTAGATCTCCTCTCGTCTTTTCACAATCTTTATTAATACCTAATATTTGAAGAGCATTAATCGGAGTGCAGACCTAGACCTGGCAAGACTTATGAAGAAGAACTACAATCAACTGTGTGGAGCAGCTACATTAAAGAATATCCACCTTGGTTGTAGAAGACATATCAATCTGGCTTATGCATTTCATGCACTAGAGATTTTAAAGTGAGTGAACACACAACTGGAGTTGTGTCACATGACATGGGGCACTGCTTTATACATTGTATTTTATATGGGTGGACTTTTATATAGTATTATAGACAAGTTTCCTTTTACCTTAGGTGTATTTTTGGTAAAAGCATGATGATTCACAAGTTTGCTACACACATACTACCTTTCCAATTTTTATTGATAACTATGGGGGTCATTCAGACCCACTCGCGAGCGGCAGTACGCTCGCAAGCGGGTCGATGTTCCCCACTGCGCATGCGCACGACGGAGGGAGCTCCGTCGTGCACATGCGCGAGACCCGACAAGCGAAGGACTTTCCTTCGCTCGGAGTGTCTCATCAAAGGGGGCGTGCTGTCGATGGTGACTGACAGCACGCCCCCTTTGGTGGGCGTGCTTGCCAGACGGAGGCGTTCCCAAGGGAACGCCTACCGTCTGAAGCCGGCCCCACTGACATCACTAGTGATGTCTGTGGGAGTGATTTGGCTCTGATAGAGCCAAAATCACTCCTGGCCTTGCGGTTGAGAAACCCAACCGCAGGCTTTCACTCGCAGTTCCGATGGTCACGATAGTCAAGACCATCGCGACCATCATTTTGCACGCTCGTATATGCTGTGGGTGGTGACCCACAGCTATACGAGCGTCCAGGAGGACGCTCCATATTAATGGAGGTGGGCCCTGATTCAGAGCGAGCGCTCTGGTCAGAGCGTCCGGCTCTGAATCAGGGCCTATATTTACACTTTAGATGGGTTCTCAATAGCTTATTTTGCCTGAGTGAAAATCAGCATGACTCTTATCCTAACCCAGGACAATATCTGCTAGGGAGCCAGATCATATGAAAGAGGTGATTCATTGTCTGCAGTGACTGGGTTAAAAAGTGATCACTAATTTAAGCCAAGTTTAATAGGCATTTATGTAAAACAGCATCCAAACTACACATTAATACATTATTCCAGACATCTACAATTCAGAATACAGAATTATAGAATGTGCATGGCGTATGCAGCATCTAAATGACAATGTTACTAGTTATGTAATCAGGTGGAACACTGCTGCAGTTCTGAGTTTAGGAATCTCCGTTGTTTCTCAAATTATGTGTCACACTATTTTTACAAAAGAACTCCATTAAAGCTGCAATCCCACATATTTTATTTAGCAAATGTTGTACCTTGTAACATCAGGTTCCTTTTTCGTAGCATTACTGCCACTGCAAGATAAATCAGTCATCTTAGCATGTTCATGAGGATGTAACCTTATTTCCCAGTCAGACCCATTCAGTCAGAAAGCTCTTCAGTGTCACATGATAGAAAAAAAACGAGTTATGGTAAGAACTTTCCTTTGTTAACTCTCTTTATTCAAAGTCCATAGGGAGACCTCGATGTGTAGGTTGGATCTGGATCCCAGGCACCACGCAGTTGAAGCTTTTGCCTCCAGGATGCACTGGCCCATCCTCCCTATACTGCGCCCCCGAGCCAGAGGCACCTCAGTTGGGAAGTAGCCAGAGGAGGATAAGAGAGAGAGAAGACTGGTACACACAAGAATCTCACACTCATCGAGGAGACGGGATACCAGTGACCAGAAATATAGCCCATCTGAAGCCAGGTGAGTCAGGGCAGGTGCCCTGTGGAGCCTATGACTTCAAAGAAAGAGTTAAAGGTAAGTTTTTACCACAACTCATTTTCTTCTTCAGGGTCCATAGGCTCCACAGGGAGACCTTGGGGATGTCCCAAAGCAGTTTAAGCGTGGGGACGCTCCTGTGCTAAGAGGAGAATCCGGCACCCAAAAGGAAGCATCCTCAGAGGCTAAGGTATCAAATGCATAGAACGGTCTGAATGGAAGACCACGTGGCTGCCTTACAAAGCTGAACAGCTGAGGCGCCACGGCAAGCCGCCCGCCCACGAGGGGACCACATACGAAGCCATCTGGTAAACGTTTTTTTATTGGCTGGCCATCCCTTTTTGTGAAATCCACAGAGCACGAACAAGAAGTCCGATTTCCAAAGGGAACTGGTACGGTCCACAGAAATCATGAGAGCACAGACCACATCAAATGAGGCCTCACCAGCCGAGAGGCCTGGTGACTGAAAGGCCGGTACTATCATGTCCTGATTTATTTGGAAATGAGAAACCACCTTAGGAAGAAACTCAGGGCAAGTGCAAACAACAGCCCTGTCCTGGTGAAATATCAGAGAGGGGGACAACAGGAGAGCGTCCCCAATTCTGACACCCTCCTGGCAGATGCAATAGCCAGAAGAAAGTCTTCGCTGTGAACCACTTGAGTTCTACCGAATCCTGGGGTTCAAGTGGAGGACCGTGGACGGCACGAAGAACTAATAAATCCCACGGAGCCACTGGAGGGACAAAGGGAGGTTTAATCCAGAAAACACCCAGAAGGAAGGTGTGGACATCCAGTTCGCGGAGCAAGACTATGCTGGGACCAAGTGGATAGAGCAGAGACAGGCACCTTCAGTGAAACAAGGCAAAGTCCAATCCAGCTTGAAGGAAGGCCAGGACTCTGAAGATCCTAAACAGTTGATGATCGTAGCTTCCGGTACGCCACTGTGGTAGATCAAAGCAGAGGCTGGCTTATGTGCTCTGAGCATAGTGCCGACTACAGAGCTAGAGAATCCTTTTGACCTCAGGAGGGATAAGGATGTCTCAAGAGCCACACCGTCAAAGACAGATGACCCAGGTTCAGGTAAGGACGTTGAGACAGCAGAAATGGAGTGTCGATGGAGAGACTCCGAAGATCTGAGTACCAGTGATGTCTGGGCCAAGTTGGAGTCACCAGCAGGACAGTGCCTCCATCTTGTTTGAACTTACGAAGAACTCGAGGAAGGGGGACTGGTGGGAATAGGTACGCAAACTGGAAGGCCCACTTCACTTGTGCATCTACAAAGGTTGGCATCTCATGTTCTGGACCCGTACACTAGTTTGAGAGGCCCCTTCTGTCCACTAGGAGTTGAAACACCTATTGGCGAAGAGACCATTCCCCAGGATGCACGTCGTGACTGTGAGGGAGTCTGCTTCCCAATTGAGAACTTCGAGAAGGAACACTGCAGAGATGGCCGGGAGGTGACCCTTGGCCCATGTCACAATGTGTGACATTTCTGTCATTGTTGCCCGACTTCGAGTGCCTCCTTGATGGTTGATATAAGCCACTTTTGTGGCAATATCGGCTAAACCTGTACAGGTTTTCCATGATGTTTGTGCTGGGCCAGGTTGAAGACCCTGTAGACAGCTCGAAGTTCCAATATGCTGATTGGCAGAGTTGAGTCGACCGCTGTGCAACAGTCCTGAAAGGAGCGCGGACTGGTCACTGTGCCCCAACCCGGGAGACTGGCGTCCGCTTCTAGGATTACCCAGTCCGGGAACCAAAGGGGCGCCCTGATAGCCATAAATTTTGGTAAACACCCGTGGAGCTGTGGAAAGTCCAAAGGGCAGAGCCTGAAATTGGAAGTGTTGCCGTAGTATAGCAAACCGGAGCTATCGCTGATGTGAGGGTGCTATAGGTACCTGTAGGTACGCGTACTGAATATCCTGAGATACTATAAAGTCCCCAGGCTCCATAGTTAGGATCACACAGAAAGTTAGGATGAGAGTGTAGGGTTACCATCCTTAACTATGGCCCCATTAGGAATTTGTTCAAGGATCTGAGGTTGAGGATAGGCCGATGAGAGCCATTCGGCTTCTGAACCAGAAAGAGTAGAATAATAATAATAGCCAGACCCTCACTGAGATAATGGGACTGGCACAATTACCACTGCTTGCAGCAAAGACTGCATGGCTTTCTGGATTTGTAAGACATTGTTCGGGTCTGAATGAAGGCCTGTGTAGAAAAACTGGTGGGGAGAGAGTCTGAGAAATGAGAGGGCGTACCCACCATTTGAGACCACTTCTCTTAACCAAGTATTTGTGGTGTTTTGACAACAGTACTAGGCGAACTGAAGTCAGCCTCCCACTCCTGGATATCCCAGAGGGAGGTCCGTCCGGTCAGGCTGAGGGGTTTCCCCTCAAGATTTGAAGCAGGGCGTCTGGTGTTAAAGGTCCACTTGGTCCTGGGTTTGGCAGCTCTAGTGAAAGCAGACTGCCTAGGAAAGGACTGACCTTTAGGCTTTCCTAGACCTAGTAGAAGTAGTTACAATCTTGTCAAGGTCTGTGCCCATCAAGATCTCCCCATTGTAGACTAACCCTTCTAGGCAATGAGCGTAGCCACAGGGTACAGCGGCCAGACACCGCCGCAGCTCTGGAGTTTGAGACTGGCATCTAATGTTGCTTTTCCAAAATAGGAAGCTGCATCTCGAATGTAAGCAACAAAAAGACATTTGATCCCTAGAAGCATCTGAGTGAAAAGAGTCAAGTGTGTCAGCGTAGCTCTCTATAGCTTTAGCCACCCATGCAATAGCCATAGTTGGACGGGCAACAGTCCCTGAAAAAGAGTATATCGATTTCAGGCAAGCTTCTACTTTCCTATCCGTAGGATCCTTCAAGGAAGTACTGTAGGAATAGGCAACGTAGCGCTTTTATTAAACGTGTAACATGTGAATTCACCGCAGGGGGAATTTCCCAAATTGCACAATGAGCCACAGGAAAAGAGTAACATGAGGTCAGTATGAAACCTCTTACCAGGCTGCAGCCATACGTTCAGCTAGATGATCCTGCTGAAGCTACTTTGTCGTTTAAACAGAAGGTGCTTGGATTTAGGGGCTAGCTCGTCATCTTCTATTAATAAGATAGATCTGACCGCTCGCACCAAGGCAGGAAAAACAATTTACGACTACATCCTCCTCTGGAGGGGAGAGCATCTGTGCGTGGACTAAGATAACACAGGACGTGTAAAGGATTTACTGGGTAGAGGTTTCCCACCTTGCAACATGGTTTGAAAGGCATTAGATGTAGCCATCAGACTCTGTACAGAGTTATGCTGGCCATACGCCTGCACGACCAGCATCAGATCCGATTCACCATCCGACTCCCCGTAGCACCCTGGCAGTTCCGGCAGCATATTTGTTATTTTTCTTAGCAGAGGATCTGTCGTATGATCGATCCTGTGCCTCACGCGCTCATTAGGGAAACAGTCATTGAAATTACTTGAATTGCCGCACAATGGATCGCATGAACAAAATAAATGGCACGATCTGCACACGATAGGATGAAACATATGGGCTGTACATCTGATCATAAGATCAGACTTAAGGAGCTGCGGGAGCAGGCATCGGATCTTACTAAAAAAAAAAATATACATGATTTTCACAAGATCCATCATATGACTCCTGGGCAATCGGCCCAAAATCGTGCAGGTCTATGGCCAGCTTTAGAGTACGTCTACTCGTGGGGTGGGGGGACAGGAGGTACCTGCATCACCTGAAGCTAATGTGACAACCCCAAAGGGGGCATTACGTCCTTCTGCGATAACCCCCTCGGGGGAATTACAGTCGATAGTGGCCAGTACCTGAACAAAGGAGCCCAGGTTATTTATTTATATAAATATAGCCCCTATCAAATCCTCCTCACTTAAGCCTGCAGCCCATAACTTGTCTGATAGCAGATTGGGTGCAGATGCCTGTTAATACTCGTGCCTTTGCTAGACATAGCTGCTGAGTAAATGGCACTGGGTATAATGCAACCACCGTGTATGTAGGATACTGGCAGGAAGCAATATACTGGTCCTGTCTTATGCCTGAGTAAGCTGCAGGAGCACACAGCCCAAATATGGCACAGTGCAACGAATGTATGTGACAAAACCTCACAAATATATACTCTATAAATATGAGGCACAGGAAAACCCCTGAATTCACCTGTATGTTAAGGTAATAGTCCAGAGAAAAAATAAATAAATAAATCACTGGTCCTGACTGATGCTTGGATAAGCTGCAGGAGCCCTTTGCCTAAATATGGCATAGTGCAGCACACAACAGTATGTGTCACCTCACAGACATTATCTTTTTATATATGTGAGTTAAAAGAACCACCTTAACTACACCTGTATTAGGGTAGAATTAGAGGAAAGGTATAGATATATGCTGACAGTTAGGAAACAGACAGGCAGCGCCAGCATAAGTCTCATACAATGCAGAAAGTATACTGCAACGTGGCACTACAAACTGCCCAGATTCAGTGTCTGGTAATGGTGCATACACACGATCAGATTTTTTCTTCAGATATGGACGATAACGATTTAAATATCTTTATGTCGTTCATATCTGATGGAAAATCGTTCATATCTGACATGCCTGAACGATGGACGATCAACGATGCGCGTTCCCGTTTGTCAGATAACGATATCTGACATCTGATGGGTTTGCAGTCAGACTTGGACGATTCCATTCATTTTAATGCAGTCAAAAATCGTTCAAAACGTTGGTCAAATCGTCCAAATCGTTCATCTGACAAATCTGACCGAGTGTACGCTCCATTAGGCTATAGTGCTGCATACACTAACCCCAGGGAGAGGTATGCTGTGTGACTGGACCACACGCTGGCCTGAGGATATCTGCGAGTTCACCATTCAAAAAAATAGCCGCCGGAAACCTCAGAGGGGGCGTGGACAGACCGCAGTGGAAAAGGCGCGCTGAAGAGCCGCAAAACAGAGGAGGCTGGTGATTAACCCCCGGGACGCTGGCTCCCTCAACAGCAAGTCCCTGGTGGTCTAATGGAGTGCAGGGTATTGCGTGCCTGCTTCCACAGCCAGCACTTCCGGTCTGTCCCGAGAACGGAGGTAGGACAGCTTAATATACGCGGGTCACTGCAAGCGGTGACCCGCTCTTACCTGTCTTCGTATATCCGACCACATTCCGGGATGTTCCGCGGGGCCCGGCTAACAGACCTAGGGGTCCCGCCAAGATCCCCAGATTGGTACTGGCATTGCGGCGCCAGCGGATCGGCAACTACCAAAAGAATAAAATAAAAACAGCTTTGGGGCTGCTAAACAGCCCCCCTGCATAAACAGTGACCTGACTCCAGCCGGGCACCAACTATAACTGAGTTGCCTCTGGCTCAGGGGCAGGGTATAGGGAGGATGGACCAGTGCATCCTGGGAGCAAAAGCTTTAACTGCGTGGTGCCCGGGATCCATCCAACCTATACCCCAAGGTCTCCCTGTGGAGCCTATGGACCCTGAAGAAAAAAGGGAGCTGAGAGAATTGTGATATGACTAAGAGGGGCATAGCAAAACCTCTCTGCTTACCCCATCATGTCAGGACTGGTTGCCACGGTACTATGGGGGAAATTCAATTCTGCAGGAATGGCTGCCAGGCATCGCACATTTTAGCTAGTTATGGTAGCGCTGTTATAGCAAGTGTCCCCTCGCATCTCTATGGGGTGCGAGAGAAATCATGCAATGCTGGAGGGACGCAATGTGCTATTTCGACGTTGGGAATTTAACTTCCTATATTTTATTAATAGCTGTTAGAAGAAAAAAAGAATCTGGGAAAAATGGAACCACTACAATGTGTCATCTTCCAGGTTGCCAAAGTGATTTGTTTTCTTATAAAAAAAACCCCCCAAAAAACACTTAATTAGGATTGCAGCTTTAAAGAACTTTTCTAAAAGAATATTACTCAATGACTGCACCTGTCTTTCTGAAGCAAAAATATTCTTTATTCAAACTGAATGAAAAACTGAAGGGATCTCAGTGAAAAATATGAAAAAGAACAAGTTTCAGATGGGGGAAGGAGGGATAGACACGTGGCTAGGATGAGAATTGGGAAACCTATAGGTTATAAAGAAACATTACACTATTTTTCCCCTGCACTTAATGAAATACTTGTTGTGAAACACTTCTAAATTAACACTAATCATAACTAGGGCTCATGTGTAAACCAGCACCACAAAAGTTTGTATTGAATGCCTGTTAACATACCTTCCCACCAGTTAATTAGCTAACTTCCATTAAGCCTTATAATAGACATCCACATATATTAAAGTATGCACTGCTGCTTTAAGACTTGGCAACTTCTTTTGTTGCGTTTCAAAAATAAAAAATAAAAAAAAAATTACATATTGAACTGGGAAGATGCTAACAGACCATAAGATATATATTAAAAAATGCTTTAATTCCTGAAATAAATATAAAACATCCAACATGAGGAGCATAGTGCAGCTCCATATAGAAGAAAGTCAGAGAAAGGAGTCAAGCTACTGTGGGGGAGGCTGATCTAGACCGCGCTTTCAGAGGAGAGCTGACTGACTGGGCTTCCTCTTCTGCTTCCTCTTCTGCCTCCTCTTTGATAACCTCAGTAGGTGGGGGAGAAGATGGAGAAGCAGAACCATCTCCAGCTCCAGAATGGGCAACGATCTCACCCTCCTCAATTTCCTGATCGGATTCTGTGGTAAACGCTACGGTGTCCTCTCTTTTGATTTTCTTGCATGACTCTCTACTGCTGCTTCTCTTTTCACGACCACGTTTCAGATTTCTCTCTCTGCTGCAGCTACGGCTTGAACGCCTGCCATTTCTTCCACTTCTTTCCTTGCTGCGGCTTCTCTCATTGCTTCGGTTTTCCCTCTTGATTCGTCTGCTCTCTCTTTCCTCTCTGCCGCAACTTCTACTTCTTTCTTTGCTGTGACTATGCCTGTCCTTTTTTTGGCTGCGGCTTCTATCCCTTTCTTTGCTACGACTCTTCTCTCTCCGCTTCTTATCCTTACTTCGTCTGCTGTTCCTATCTCTCCTATGCCTATTCTTCCTATCAATGCTTCTATCCTTATCCTTCCTTCGACTTCCATCCACGCGCCTTCTTTCCTTACTCAGACTCCCTTCCCTCTTTTCCTTACTTTGGCTTCTGTTCCTATCATTGCTCAGACTCCTACCTTTTTCACCAAACTCCTTGGTTGGACTTCTTTCTTTACTACTGCAGTTTTCTCTCTCTTTGCTTCCATTCCCTACTTTGCTCCTGCTCTCCCTTTCCCTGCTGCTACTTTTCTCTTTGCTCTTACTATCTCTGCCCTTGCTTTGGCTTCTTTCCCTACTTCTGTTGTTCTGCTCCTTGCTAGGACTCCTGCTTTCTCTCTCCCTGCTTCGGCTTGTACTCTTCTTTTGTTCCTCACTGGGGCTTCTGCTCCTCTCTTTACTTATGCTATCCCTATCCTTTCGTTCTTTGCTATGACTCCTACTTCTCTCTCTGCTCCGGCTTACCCTATCTTTGGTGTGACTACGAATGCCCCCTGTCCTGTTCTTGCTTGGACTCCTGCTGTCTCTCCTGTCCTTACTTCTGCTTCGACTATTACTCCTATCTCTGCCTTTTGCTCTATCCTTACTGATACTCCTGCTGTCCCTTCTTTCCTTGCTAACACTTTTACTATCTCTCCTGTCTTTGCTGTAACTCCTGCTCCTCCTTTCCCGCCTTCTGCTGTGAGAGCGAGATCTGAAAAATTAGAAGGGTAGAAATGTATGACAAAACATCTACAGATTGACACATTATAGGGACATCAACAGAGAAAAGTTCAAACTGAAATGCCACTCACCTTGATCTAGAGCGACTGCTTCTCTGGGAGCGTGACCTGCAACATACAACAAGAAATATTATTTATGTCCCACAAAAAATCTATAGGATATACACAGTCTCTATATTACAAAAGCATGTATAAAATTAAAGTAAAATAACATACTGCATCTTAAAACAGATTATGTATATCTTATGAGTGGTCAATACAATTGTATCCAAGTGGCTATTAATATATATGAAATATGTTACATGCCATCAAAGACTAAAAAGGGACACCACCTTTAGTGCATAAGTAGTGCAAAAAAAATAAAGACTACACTCTGTGCACGGACCCCACCCAAGCTTTATAAAGACGACTGGATACAGCAGGGGTGGCCAAACTCAGTCCCCAATCACCCCTAAAAGTTGTTTTCCTGATCCCCCAGCTGGTGCACATGTGCATTCATTACTAGCCGACTCATTTTAAAAGATCCACAGGAGGTCTGGAAAACATAAAATGTTAGCGGTTCTTGAGGACATAGTTTGGCCATCACTGAGCTATGTATGGTGTTTAATAATTGACACATTACTTCATTAAGAAACAGTGATGTTTTTTGTTAAACATAAACATGGAGGGAGATGTATGACGTGGTTTTAAGTGTCAAATGCACTTTTGTACTTACATCAATCACACATGTGTGAGTGCAGTTAACTTAAAATAAACTGCTCAACAAAATCTGCAAATACCCATCGATTTCACGGAAATCATACAGGGATTACTAAAAACGATAAGCATACTTCTGTGGTTTTTTGCACATATCAGCAGGATTACCGCCCAGCATATTTGGTAAATCCAGCTCGCACAGGCAGCGCCCGTGCCAATGAAAGTGCATTTTTTGCAACATCTTACACACAAGATGGCCAGCCAAGACATTGCATAAGCCTAGTATTGTCTGGCAGCGATTGCCAAAGGGGATTGTTTTCTGTCCCGCACTCAGTGACAGATGTTAATACATGTCAGTGTTATTGCTCCCTGCTGCCAGATTAACTTTAGCAGCAATATGTGCCACAGTGGTACATCTCCCCCATGGTCACCAAGCGTTAGTATAGCTACCAAGAATTGAATGAGTACTTATGGGGAGGATAGGGATAGTGATTGGAAACACATGGGTTCATTTAAAATATAATTTAGTATATTTTAAACAATGCTCTATAGAACGAAAAAAAAAAAAAAAAACCCTTTTCCAGCAAATCCCAAGTGCTAAACATTTCAGATAATAAATTCCATATCTTATTCGATTTACATTTTATGTGGCTGGATAAATGGAACATGCAATTGTTACATCACGTCTACATCCCAGTCACCCACAGAAGACAAATTAATGCAATTGATTTGTCTCGTAATAGATATATAGTCAAACATGCACTTTAGAATACAATTTTCTGCCCAGTAAAATATGAACTAATAGGCTTAGATAACGTATTGATAAAGTACAACAAACATACAGGTGTCCTCATACACTGTGGTTTCAGTCTCCCCAAACAGCCCCTCTCGGTACGTCAGGTCCTGTGCAACGCAGCAGTGCCGATTTTTCGCACAAATAAAACAACCGGAAGCGACAAAACTACTTTGCTAGATTGCACCGATTTGCTGTGCGACATCTGTATGCAAATGAATGAATCGGTATACGAAGTGCTACGACGCAGTGACTGTGGCGTTTCTCACGACAAGTTAGTTACGCTGTGCTTCATCTGCGACTTGTACGGGTTTAAAAATAAATCCTGTGTGGTTAAAGTCAAAGCCAAGTCTGTAGTACACTTTGAGCCGTGTTTTGCTGTGAATAAAGATGCAAAATTTAAAGGAAAAGTCACTACGCTGCAAAACCTGGAGTGGCATACAATAAATTTTATATACACACACACCAGCCATAACATTAAAACCACTTGTCTAATATTGTGTAGGTCCATCTAGTGCCGCCAAAACAGATCTGACCCATCGAGGCATGAACTCAAGAGCTCTGAAGGTGTCCCTAGGTATCCAGGAGCTTTTTCTATTGATTCCTGCAACCAGCTCCGAGGCTGCATTTATTGTGGATTCCTACTCTCACCCTCCTGAGGTACAAGCAGAAAACCACGTTAAGTGGCGAACGCGCAAAAACTCGCGCCTGGCACAGGAGAAACTACTTAACGTTACTAATCCCGTGCACTCGTGGGAATAGTGGCCATCGTGGGAACTAGGCCCATATACCCAGAATATGGATACAACAATAAAAAGTGGCCCACACGAAACGGGGGTTCCTCCAGGTACGCTTTCTTTTTCCATTCGGTCTGACTTACTAATTCAATGTCTCCTATCAGGTATCAAAACAACTGTAAGCCAATAAATCACTATTACTTACCTAAATAGTAAGACAAAGGTAGCGAGATTGATTGAAATTTCAGAGCAATAACTTTTAAACAATGCTTGCCTGAGTTGAGGTAAAATTACTACTAAAAACAAGAGCTATACAAGACAGTATTATGTTTAGTATGAAGTTCAATTAACTGAAATTCTAATTCATTGCAAGACTGAGCTCATTTCTTTACAAGACAGAAGCCAGCACTTGTCGAAGTGGGATTTGAACAAGCTGTTCAAATCATGCATTGCACAGCATACTAAATAGCGCTATACTCAACAACCAATATAGTTCTATAAAGTTCTATTATGTATTATACAAACATGCCATTACCTTGAGCGACTGCGCGATGAAGAATGTTTAACCAAGGATCCAGCCCTGTCCTCCACCAAACGGATCTTTCTACCATTGACCTCCGTTCCATCCAGTTTATCCAGTGCCCGTTTCATGTCAGAATGTGAGCGAAATTCTATGACTCCTTCATTAGGTCGACGCTGGTGAGCATCAGCAAAAGTGACCTCTCCTGCCTGGCGCATAAAATCCTGCAGGACAGTTAATAAAGATATAAGATAAGCGGGTGACATGTAAAATAAAAGCAGGAAGGAAATAGGTATCGAAAGTAAAACTTATACAGTATAATAAAAAAAAAAAAAAGCCACACATGAAGTTTAGAAATGTTAAAAAACAGGTGGAAATAATTATCACCTGACATGCACAAGAAAAAATGAGACATATAAAGTTTCCTCTATTTATGACCCAAACCTGATTCCAAAGAGACCAACCTTAAGGTCCTGCCAACTGCACCGTGTAGATAGATTTTCCACCCTCAGTCGGTACATTGTACGAATTGGAGGGCCAAACTTGTCACTGCCACTTTTTCGGTAGCCATAGCCACCTGGGACACGGGGACAGAGAGGATAATTCAGAGGAAGCTGGGACGCAATGTTAATTATGGCTAGCAAACCATGAAGGCACCATCTGTGGCTACTCTTCTACATACAATTAATGATATAGTCCATTACAACTATATTTAAAAACAAACAAACAAAAAAAAAAGTACACTAACTGCCTGTTATTTACAATTACCTTAAACCACCCACCCCTAAAATGTGACATTAATACAACTACTACCCCCATAACACCATAAATCTCTACTTCTGTTCCATACTATTACATCCGTTTTACTACCCAATAATTTCCATATTCCACCCCACTACTTCTCTACAACTCCCCAACAGTAAACCCATGCATCCCACCAGTCACTTACCTTAAAGCAACGGACTCCCCTCAGCCGCCCACGCTCACTCTGCATGCCATGCATCGGGACGGCTGCCTTGGCCCCCCGACTGGTAAACCCAACGCGCTCACCCACGTACACGCCCCCCCTGCGGCACCTTCTCGGATCTCGCGAGAAGAAGAGAGGAGGGGGAAGGAAGAGGCCGCATAGTGAATATTACTTGGCGACAGACACAGAGTCAGCCCCATGCTAGCCTCTGCATTATATCCCCAAGTCAACTGCGTAAAATGGTCACTGACCCACTGGACACAAGGAATTTCTCTCAAAGTCAGAAAATTTTAAAACAAGGCACATGGGGTTTAGTACAGTAAACTTTAACACAATTTGTCAAAATAAAAAGGGAGGGTGGGTTTGACATATCCCAAAAATTATACTGCCATTATTTATAATAATAATAATAATAATAATAATAAAAAAAAAAAAAAAAAAAAAGGATAGCTTCAAAACCACTCTCCCATGTACAAAAGCTGTTTTGGTGTGGCAAGATTCTTATGACATCAAAATTAAGCTTACTTTAATATCACAAGGATACCCCAAGATTTTGCCTTGAAAATAGACAAAATATTATTCAGGCAAGATATCCAAGAGAAAACAAAATTAAGTATAATTAGCAACATAGGGGCGATTCAATTCAGCAGCAGGAGTTTGAGTCCAAGGTTCGGTGTGAAAGTTGTATATTTAGAAAGCAGTAAGTGACTTTAGTATTGGCTGTTCAGTACAGTATTCTGGGGTACAGTAAATTGTATTTAGTGCTATTTTCCAGTGTTTGCAAAATGTTTGGAAAAAAAACTTAACTTACACAAGTTCTAAAGCACTCTTCCATAAATGCAGCACCCCCAGATACCTGTCCCACATTATTTACCCCATTTTTGAGCCTTTTAGAGAAATTCACCTGAAAAAGGTCAAGTCAGTATTAGCCATATTGTGCTATTTAATTGCCACCAAGTGCCTTATTATTCATTGGCAGAGGAGTACCAAAGGTTCTGACCTATATCCTGACATTTAGAACTTAAAAGATTTTCCCACCCTTTTCCCATGCCCAGTGGGGTGTGAGGGAAAAAAATATGAGATATGGTAAGAACTTACCCTTGTTATCTCTATTTCTACGAAGTCCATAGGGTTCCACAGGATACCTTGGGTATAGGTGTGACGTCAGTCGCAGGGCACCAAAGAGTTAAGCTTTCAGCCTCCCAGGATGCACTAGGTCCCCCTCCTATACCCCGCCCCCAGGCCAAGGCACCTCAGTTAGTTACCAAGCCATAGGCCGGAGGAGGAGAAGGAAGAGAGAGAACAAAGATCTGGACACATACAAGAATCACATTCTCACCAGAGGGAGACGGAAAACCGGTGACCAGAGCAAAGCCCATCTGCAGCACAGGTGCGACAGGGCGGGAGTCCTGTGGAACCCTATGGACTTCGTAGAAATAGAGATAACAAGGGTAAGTTCTTACCATATCTCATATTTTCTACTTCAGGGTCCATAGGGTATCCACAGGATACCTTGGGGATGTCCCAAAGCAGTATCCTTTAAGGGTGGGGACGCTCCTGTGCAGAAAGGAGAATCCGCCGCCCGAAGGAAGCATCCTGAGAGGCGAAGGTGTCAAACCTGTAATACCTCACGAAGGTATGGACAGAAGACCACGTAGCAGCCTTGCAGATCTGAACTGCCGAGGCACCACGTCAAGCTGCCCACGAAGGACCCACAGACCTAGTGGAATGAGCCTTCAGAGAAGGAGGGACCGGTAGGCCTTCATGAAGATAAGCTTCAGAAATAGCCATACGGATCCAGGCTGCCAAAGTTTGCTTTGAAGCAGGGCAACCCTTTTTACAGAAGCCATAGAGGACAACAAAGCGTCCGACTTCCTAAACAAAGAAGTGCGGTCCACATAAGTCCTTAAGGCCCGCACAACATCCAAAGAGGCCTCACCCACGGAAAGACCCGGTGAGTTAAAGGCCGGAACAACTATTTCCTCGTTAACCTGAAACTGGGAAACAACTTTGGGGAGAAACTCGGGCCGAGTGCGGAGCACTGCCCTGTTCCCATGAAAAAACCAAGAAAGGGGGTCTACAAGAAAGAGCCCCTAACTCAGAAACACGTCTGGCTGAAGCAACGGCCAGAAGGAAAACAGTCTTAGCTGTTAGCCATTTAATATCCACTGAGCCCAGTGGTTCAAACGGCGGTCCTTGGAGAGTCCTCAGGACCACAGCCAAATCCCAAGGCGCCACAGGTGGAACAAAGGGCGGCTGAATACGGAGAACACCTTGCATAAAGGTGCGCACATCCGGGATTGTAGCAATCCTACGGTGAAACCAGACAGATAGGGCCGAAACCTGTACCTTCAAAGAAGCAAGGCGAAGCCCATGATCTAGTCCCGCTTGCAGGAAGGCGAGAATCCGAGACAGACGAAACTCCCGCGGTGCATAACCTCTCGGTCGACACCACTGGAAGAACGTATGCCACACGCGATGGTATATCCTCGCGGAAGACGGTTTCCGAGCTCGTAACATGGTACACACCACAGAGCTGGCAAACCCCCAGGACCTCAGCATGGCCGTCTCAACAGCCACGCCGCCAAAGACAGCCGAGTCAGGTCCGGGTGAAGACAAGGACCCTGAGACAGAAGGTCCGGTCGTAGCGGCAACCGCAGAGGACTGTCCACGGACAGACCCTGAAGGTCTGAGAACCAGTGCCGTCTGGGCCACGCGGGAGCTATCAACAGGAGCGTCCCTCCTTCCTGTTTGAATTTCCGGATTACCCGTGGAAGAAGGGAGACCGGAGGGAACAGGTATGCGAACCTGAACGTCCACCGGACGGACAGAGCATCCACCAGAGACGCCCCTTCGTCTCTTGTGCGAGACCCGTACACCGGCAACTTGTTGTTGTGCCGGGACGCCATGAGGTCGATTTCTGGAAGACCCCACCTGTCCACCAGTAGTTGAAAAACGTCCGGGTGCAGGGACCATTCCCCTGGATGAACGTCCTGGCGACTTAGAAAGTCCGCCTCCCAATTTAGCACTCCCGGGATGAAGACCGCTGATATGGCCGGAAGATTGCACTCCGCCCAAACCAGGATCCGAGAGACCTCTACGAGAGCCGCCCGACTGCGAGTTCCTCCTTGCCTGTTTATGTAGGCCACGGTGGTAGCATTGTCCGACTGGACCTGCACCGGGTGACCCTGGAGAAACCGCTGTGCCTGCAGGAGAGCATTGAAGACCGCACGGAGTTCCAAGATATTTATTGGAAGCTCCGCTTCTGTCGGTGTCCACCTGCCCTGGAACAAGTGTGGACCCGAAACTGCTCCCCAGCCCCGAAGACTGGCGTCCGTTGTCAACAGGACCCAATTTGGAACCCAGAACGGACGTCCCTTGTTGAGGTGGGTCATCTTTAACCACCACGCAAGGGACAGGCGAACCTCCGGGGTGAGCACAATCGTCTGGAACTTCAGAGACTGAGGCAGCCCGTTCCACTTGGACAGGATCAGGTGCTGCAGAGGTCTAGAGTGAAACTGGGCGTATTCCACCATGTCGAACACCGACACCATGGAGCCCAGTAACCTCATCGCCGAGTGTAAGGACACCCGGCGGCTGTGCAGACAACTGCGCACCCTTGACTGTAAAGCAGAGATCTTGTCCTCCGTCACGAAGATCCTTTGCTGTCCCGAGACCAATAAGGCTCCAAGATGCAGAATCCTCCGAGACGGGATTAGAGTGGACTTCTGCCAGTTAATTAGCCAGCCGTGCCGTTGCAGCAGTGCAATGGTCAGGTCCAAGTGGTGTAACAGGAGCTCTGGAGATCCTGCCACCAATAACAGGTCGTCCAAGTACGGCAACATGCGGA
Organism: Taudactylus pleione; assembly: GCA_031769625.1. Lineage (NCBI taxonomy): Eukaryota > Metazoa > Chordata > Amphibia > Anura > Myobatrachidae > Taudactylus > Taudactylus pleione. The sequence goes on from JAUIMM010000957.1 coordinate 6,517,234, forward strand.
CTCCTTGCAGCCGCAGAGAAGCCGCCATGACCGCCATAGCGTCCTGTATGTCCAATGACACCATGTAGTCCCCAGGTTCCAGCGCCAGAATGATGGACCGTAGGGTCTCCATCCGAAACTTCGGGACCCGCAAAGACTTGTTGAGTGCTTTGAGGTTGAGAATCGGACGATATGACCCATTGGGTTTCTGTACCAAAAATAGATTTGAATAGAAACCCTGGCCCCTCTGGGAGAATGGAACAGGCACTATAACTCCAGCCTGGAGCATAGTGTGCAATACCTTCCGCAGCTCCGTAGCCTTGTTCCGGTCTGATGGTAGACCCGTGGTGAAGAATCGAGCCGGGGGTCTGTGCCGGAAGGAGAGGGCGTACCCGTGAGAGACCACCTCCAGAACCCAAGTGTCTGTCGTAGTGAACGACCAACACCGGGAGAACTGCAGCAGGCGGCCTCCCACCCTGGGATCCCCCAAGGGGAGACCCGGACCGTCAGGCCGCAGGCTTGTCATCTGGCTTGGGGGCCGGACGTCTGGTACTCCATGCCTGTTTCCGGGGCTTGCCCGATTTCTTAGGGCCAGCCTGTCGAGGAAACGACTGTGGTTTGGGCCTGCCCTGGGCCCTAGATGACCGAAAGGACGATGGTCCAGAACCAGAAGGAGCAGCGGCCGACGGGAGACAAGCAGATTTGGCTGCCGCCAGCGTGGCCACAATCTTATCCAGATCCGGACCGAAGAGAACTTCTCCGGTAAACGGCAACGCTTCCAGACCTTTCTTGGATCTGCGTCCGCCTTCCAGGATCGCAGCCACAAGGTGCGACGAGCAGCTACCGCTGCTGAAGAAATTCTAGACACCAGAGTACTAATGTCTAGAGCCGCCTCGTTGATGTAGGTGGCCGAATCACGGAGATTGCCAATCAACTCCGCTTGTTCGGCCGGACAGTCGGATTCAAAAGAAGCCTCTAATGAATCCGCCCAGCGCTCCATCGCTCTGGCAACCCAGCAAATGGCCATAGCCGGCCGTGCTGCCCCCCCTGCAAGGGAATAAGCGGACTTCAGGCAGATTTCTACCTTGCGGTCCGTAGCATCCTTAAGGGAGGACATGGATGGCATCGGCAATGTGGCACTACGGACAAGACGGGTCACGTGAGAATCCACCTGTGGAGGGGATTCACACTTAGCAAAATAATTATCCGCGAACGGATAAGCCACCGCCAGGCGTCTCTGCGGCTGGTATCTTTTGCCAGGTTGTTTCCACGCCTCCTCTAAATGGTCCACCAACTGACCCGAAAGAGGAAAGACTGTGGCATCGCCCTTCACATCTTTGAAAAAGGCATACTTAGATTTAGCCGCTGGGGGAACTTCGTCCTCAATCACCAAGGCTGTGCGGACCGCCCGAATAAGTCCAGGAATATATACTTTGGACTTAGCATCAGCGTCCTTAGTATGGAAAGGTTCCTGATCGTAAGGATCCAGAATCTCCCCATCATCAGACGTCCCTTCGTCATCCTCATAAGGAGCGGACAGAGACGCCACCGGCCTTTTATGAGGCCGCATCACAGACTCCCCTTGCAATACATCCGACAAGTGCTGTAAGAACTCGTCAGGGAGTTAACCCACGCTGGCTCCTGAGAACCCGGGAGCGGGGAAATAGGGAGACTGTGGGGTACCACCAATTGTCGTGGGAACCCCTGCATGGGTGACGACACCACAGACTGCTGGGACAAACCCATCGGAGTAAACGCGGGCTGCGGAGCTAACTGGCCCACTAAAGCTGTTAACGCCTGAGCGAAACAAGCCCAGGGCGGCTCCTGTACCGGTGCTGTAACCGTAATAGGCCGCGCCATGGACAACACTGCCGGCAAAGGCCCTCCGCGCTACCCTCCCCCTCCGCTAACGGTACTTTGCACGTGGTACACTGTAGCCGGAGGGGAAAATCACTTTCAGACATGATGGCACCACGTATGTGACCTCTCTCACCAATTAAGTATTAAATAGGCAAGAGACCACCCTGCAGCACCGCACCGCAAGGGCTTTAGCAGAAAGAACAGGGACAGTAATAAAGCTGACAGTTTAGTGAAGAATAGTTACAGGCAGCGCTAGCACAGTCACATACAATGCAGAGAAATAACAATTCCTGCACTAACAGCGCTGATCACTCAACTACACAGACACAGGGCCTGGTAGGACACAGCGCTGCATACACAGACCTGAGCCACAGCGGAGGAGAGGTATGCGGGGGGACCCAGACCACGATGCTTCCTTCCAGACTTCCAGCAGCGTTCACCATGCGTTGCAGAGAAGATGGCCGCCGAGGAGCAGAGAGAAGCTGGCCTGGGGGAGGAGCGCTGACACAGGACCAGTCAGCACAGTGCAGAGAGGGCTGTGTGCAGCGGGGGAGGCGCCGGCTGTGAGACAGGGAAGGCGCGCTCCCCTGGCATGCATTTAACCCCTGGGACGCCGCAGCGCTACCGCTCTGCTGCGGTCCGCTGTCCCAGGGGGTAGTGGAAGCGCAGGTTGGTCACCTGGCTCCACGCTGCAGCCAGTCCCCAGGGAGCCCCCTGCCTGGGGACTTAGGACCATGTGATCAGCGGGGACCCACCGCGGGACCCCGCTGCTTACCTCTGTCCCCCTTGAATCCGGCCATGGTCCGGAGCATCTGGGGTCACCGCTAGCTGTGACCCCAGACGCCCACCAGCATCCCCGGATCAGTACCGGCGTTCTGGTACCGGCGGGGTGTAGGGAAGACAGCATGGACGTCAGGACTGACTGTCCATCCAGATGTGCAGCCACAGCTGCATGAAGAAAAAGCTTCAGGGGCTCTTCTAGCCCCCACTCCAACAGGTGCACCCGACTCCGGCCGGGCACCAAACTAAACTGGGGTGCCTTGGCCTGGGGGCGGGGTATAGGAGGGGGACCTAGTGCATCCTGGGAGGCTGAAAGCTTAACTCTTTGGTGCCCTGCGACTGACGTCACACCTATACCCAAGGTATCCTGTGGATACCCTATGGACCCTGAAGTAGAAATATGATATTGGTGTGAAACTTTTCGGGTGTTTGGAATTAAATTGCAAGATAGTGCGGAGAAGACTTTTACCCACAAAATCACAATGCTGACCTAAATTCCTGTCACAGTGCACTGAATTGAATCGCCCCCATAGCATTTAAAAGACATTTCAAGTCAGAAGACACCAAAACAGTTAATTGGAAATCTCTTTAAATGTAACACCATCTTAAATGTGTGTTTTCAATTGTATGAAAAGATGTATAGCAATTATACAATGAAGTGCCAAAAGTCATGGAATACATGCAGTGAATTGTGTAGGACCCCTACTAGCCCGGCGATGTGCATCAACTCGACGTGGCATTGATTCCACAAGTGGATGGAAGACCTCTGGAGAGATGTTGACCCACACAGTCTGGATTGTATTGATATTTGTAGGTGCAGGATCTTGGGTGTGAATGACCCTCTCCACCACTCCCCATAAATGCTCGATTGGGTTCATGTCGGGCGACCGTTGTGGCCACACCATTAGTTGAAACTCTCCAAAATGCTCCTGGAACCAATTCTGGGCAACTTGAGTCCAATGATACGGTGCATTTTCCTGCTGGAATATTCCATTGTTGTGGGGGTACATGATGTCCATGAATGCCTGCAAATGGTCATCAAGCAATTCAACGTAGCGGTTACTGGTCAATTACATATTTAGGCAGACAAATGGACCCAACCCATGCCACGTGAACACACCCCATACCATTATGGAACCACCATTAGCCTGCACAATGCTTTGTTGCCAACTGGGGCCCATGTGACATCCAAACCCTACCATTAGCCCGAAACAACTGGAACCACGACTCATCAGATCACACCACATGTTGCCAGTCCTCCAGGGTACAATTAGCAACGTCACGAGTCCAGGTGAGGTGCCGTGTCCAGAGTCTTAGTGTTAACAGGGGCACTCTGGTGGGTCTTCTATCCATATCCCATGGAAGCTAAAGGATGCTGCACTGACCTGCTGGATATGCGTCTGGTACCTCCAGCATTGAATGTGGATGTGATTTCAGCCAGTGTCAGTTCTGTTACCATGGACAAATCTGGCCTGATGCCGCTGGTCACGATCATTAAGCACCCCTGGTCAGCCACTGTGCTGTCCACGTTGGGTGGCAATGCCTTCCATGAGGTATTACCGGCACACAGGTGATGCCGTAGATCGAGGAATGTCCGCACAACTTTGGCATTGAATGTCCCATTTATCGGGCACCCACTAACATGCCCCGTTCGAACTCCGATAATTTGCGTTGCCTTGCTATGAGCAGCCTAGCTCATGTTCAAGATGACTCATGAGATGTCAGATTACAATTGATGTGGTCTGGCAATTTCCAAGCAGTCACAGTACAGTGATGCCACCTGCCATGGCCTTTGCATACTGCTATCCCATGACTTTTGGCACTTCAGAGTACGTGGTACCACTTAAAGGCGAATTCCATGATAAAAAAATGTCAGCTGCAGAACAACAGTCTGAGCCCAGACAAATGTATTATAGATAAAGGATAAAAATAAATAATAGCTTAAAAAGCAAAACCATGTACTTTTCTAATAGACCGAAAAAAAAAGGGAAGGTGAAGGGATTAACTGAAAAAATTCAATTGGTGGTCCCTTCCTCAGACAGACATATTAAAATCTAATGAATAAATTTAATTAGCAAAACTTTGATTTCCATACCCGACACTCCCATGGGAGGTGGCAAGTAGAAATGTGTGCTCCTGTGGCTATATGAGCCCGAATGGATGCAACAATTAAATTGCTTCGTCAGGTGCCCATTAGTCAGAGCCACCGGAGAAAACAATTAAAATGCCCCCTATAGATTAACAATGTCTGTCTGACAAAGGAACAAAAAAGCTATGCAAAACAATCTTTTTTCTTCACAGACCATTATTAAAATGTACACCCTTCATTCCATTTTTTTTTTTTTTATGCTAAAGTGCTCTGAACCTGACGTGTAACTACAAGACATATTTGAATGGGTAAACCTCACAAACTGAAACACAAATATATAACACGTATATACTTACTGCGGGCATCCCTCCTTGGTGCACGTGCATGTTCCACAATCACCCGCTCACCACAGAGGTCCCTTCCATTCATTTCGTATACTGCATCATCGGCATCACGCAGATCTTCAAACTCCACAAAGCCGTAGCTAAAGAAACATAATATGGTACATGTGTTACTTAAATGAAAACAAAAAAAAAATCTTACAGTTGTTTGATTATCAAAGAAAGTAGTAATAAAGCCAATGCACAATAATAAAAGTTGGTTATGCCAGAAATTAGCAATATATCACAACTGCACAAGAGTTGTGGAAGACCTATAAATTTATATTTGTTAGTCTTATCTTCACCATCAATAAATACGGATATCAATACTAATATAAAACTGCCACCACATCATCCTTGCCTTAGTGATAAAATAATTACTGGTCTGAGTATTGCACTTCAAAATTATTTTACTAAAACCTGTAACTTTTCATACAAAAGGTTTGCCTCTATGGGCCATATTCAATTTAAGGTGAGAAGTCCGTGGCCGGACATTTCACCATCATCGCGTTTATTCAGGGATAAAGTATCGGGCGCGTGCTCGTTTATCCCAGTATTCAATTAGGATCCGGCGAAAACGGGACCCGGCGGAAAGGTTGAGTATCGAAAAGTCCTGCCAGTTTTTTTTCATGCTGTCACCCCCCAAAAGATGTCCTGACATGGGAGATCACTATGGGTAGCCCCGATTTGGCCTGCTGAAGGTAGTCAGGGTTTTTAAACAGCCGCGGCAGGTGAATAAATGCGGTGAAGAATAGCACTTAGGGTTTTTTTTTTTTCTTTAAATAACTAGTCCCATCAAATTTGGGGTACATGAAAATGGGTGCAAGCATATTTTAAGTCCCTAAAGTCATTTTTAAAAATTCTTAAAAAATCCACCTGCTGCTTACCCCCCGCCATGTCAATTTCGCTAGTTTTAAAGTTTGCCCCAAAACATTTTTTGTTTGCCCCCAAAAAGAAAGTATCTTTTTACCGAAGGATTTAAAAAAAAAAATTATTTTACACACATTACATTAAGGGGACATTCTAAAGGCTGCAGGCTTTTTTTATTCTACACCCCTAGAACCCCAATTCTGCACTTTTTTTCACCACCTAAACAGTGGTGAAAACTTATCCCTGTTTTTTTTTTGTTTTTTTTTACAAAGACTTTTCGCACCTGCAAAAGTCTTTGTAATTGAATATGGGGATAAGTGAAACAGGTGAAAATAACCCGTTTTTCGCAGGCTAATTGAATATGGCCCTATGTTGTCTAAACAACTGTGGGGAAAGCCAAAATAGGGAACTACAATAAGTTCACGGTGTGAATACAAGTGTTCACTTATGTGCCCAAGGCAAACTACACCACCCCCTAAACCCACTACTTGTATCTGTTTTTTCCGAGATTTTGGAGGATGGCCTTCAGGTGAGACAAGGATGAGCCACAAACAAACCCCTGTCTAGTAGCAATTTTAAAATAGTCAACACAAATTTCTCCAATTTAGGTGGCAGCGAAGGTTTAATATTGTATCATTTCTAAATAGAGCAAAAAATAAATGTTATAAAAGTTTGGGGCTTTTTTTGTTAATGCAAGAGAAACATTAAAGTTTAAAACGATTTATCTTATATATAAAATTAGTTGGTCTGTTTGTCTGGTTATGCATTAGTACACCCCTGTAACGATTGTGAGGAAACCAACGCAAGGTGGTCCAGTTGGAACCTGGATAGGTTTTAGGGGAGTTAGGGCCCTGGTTAAACCTCCCATTGGTGTACGCTGGGCAGAGCTTTGACTCAGGGAGCATGTTCTGGGCCTTCCAATGTATGGATTTGGACAGAAACTTCACACAGGGGTGGCAATTTGTCTGGGATGCCTAACTTATGCCCCTTTTCCACTTGTTTGCCAGGTCGCACCTGGGATGATGTTCACTCGCCCATCCCAGGAGCAACTTGGCTGAGACCCATCAGACAGGTTGCCCGACCCGGCACTAATGTCTGGTCGATGACGCCATCCACGTCACGTAATGACCCAGTGATTGGAGATGAACTCATCTCCAAGAGTCAGCTCTTCCTATGCAGAGAACAGGACCCGAGTCGCCCGTTCACAGTGCTTCACGAGGGGGGTTGCTTGTGGCCAGGCTTGAAATGCCGGGTCACCTAACCTGGCTTATTTCAACCCTGCCCTTTCACACAGCAAAATAACCCGGGTTTGTTCACGTGCAAAAAACCAGGTTATTGCTGGCAGTGGAAAAGGGGTATTAACTTGAAGATTTAACCCAGGCAACACCAGGTACTTCAGCTAGTTATACATAACCCATGAAGCAAAAACATTCTTGTTCTTTTGTGGTACGTGACATCACACGGACGTGCTAATAAAACAATCAAGTGCCCACACTACTGGGCAGCAGAATCTGTTCCTACTCTTTATTAGGACACAGTGTTTCAGTGCCCAGTCTAAATACCGCTGTGACTCTGCCTTGTGTGTCTCACATATCATAGCTTGAAGCCCACATGGAGCGAGACTGAGCTAACCTGCTGCCTAACCTTTAAAGCTAGGGAAATTATAATGCTGGGTACACACAGACTCCATCAGCACGGCAGACTGGTAAGCTATACACACTTACCAATCGGCTGCTCTGTATGTCTGGCAAGACATCACAACAAGGCAGCCATTGAAATTTTCCCACCCTGTTGAGATGTCAGTGTCGGTGGTCCCTGCAGCCAGTGCACCTAAATATTGGTATTGACTGTGCTGCAGGACCAACCTGACATGCCGATGCACTCTTGATATGTTGTTCGTTGATCGAACAAACGATATATCAACAGGTGTGTACCCAGCATTAGATTACTTGTTCAATCTAGCTGGCTGGCATGAAAATCTGATAATGTATGAGAGCAAATGACAATTGACCAATTGCACCCAAATGTCGGTTGTTTGCACAAATTGGTTAAATCAGATTTCATCAATTTGTGTGAACGACCATTTTTGTCTGTTTTTCAGTGTTTGAGAACAAATAGTTGACTAATTTCCTAGCGCCCCTCCTGCCTAATGCTGGAGCCAACTGCTGCAGGTGAGTGACCAGGCACGGCTGACACAAGCTAGCACAAAGCTGCACCACAGTTACAGCGCTACATAATGCACTGTGCTCCCACTCAGTAACAAGCACACCAGCAATATGTACTACACGGGGCTCTACCAACGGGTCAGGCTGTCGCAGGAGCAGCCTCACAATGCCCCCAGCATCGGGGGTCCCCTCACACCAAGCATCAAAAGATTAAATAGCTGCTGTTGACTCCAAGACCCGTAATCTGCGCTAACATCAACACCCAGCCGGTGAGGGAGCTCTCAGGCGGAGGGGTCCAGCGAGCCCCGAGTACGTGACATAGCGCGCAGGCGGCAGGAGTACCAGGCCCGGCATCTCCAGACACTTTCCCAGGGAAAACACCATCCGGACCACCGCTGCCCTCCATCCTGCCTAGGGAGCCCGCACACTCACCCGTTCTTCAGATCCACCTCCACGATTTTCCCGAAGCCCTTGAAGAAGCGCTCCACATCCCGCTCTCGGGCCCGGTGGCTGAGCCGCCCTATATAAATCCTCGGCATGGCAGGAGACCGCGACATGAAGCCGGGGACGAGAGATCTGGCTGCCGCTGTCCCCGTTACACAGCTCCCACTCGTGTCCCCGTCACATGCGTACTGCAACAGCGGCAACGGCCAAGCGCGGGCTCCGGAGCGGAAGTCAGAACCCTAGGGCAGCGCAGCCGGCTGGAACGCACAACGTACGTTCTCGCGTAGTTCCGGTACGTGAGGACAAATGTATTTGTTTAAGTGTCTCCTCTAGTGTCCTTGAGCGACGCCATTTTCCTGAGGACCAATACCCTATGGCTGAGCTGTGTAATCGGCACCAACAAAATGGCACCTTCCATGCGGACAGATGTTTCAGCAAACTGTAGTAACTTAATATGTGTCACTCCAGCAACACACGAATCTCACAGGAGGATGTGTACAGTTATAACTTATCATTCGTTGTGTTTATTACCTATCCTCCAACAAGACCCCTTCCACCAGGTACACAATGCTCTGCTCCTGGACTTCCCACCTAATATATGATTGTAGTCACCTGTGCTGAACTAGGTAATTGATGAGAAAGGTGTTTCACACAGGTACAGGCGGACAGGTACAAACTGCAATCTAAAAATAGGTGGGAAGTCCAGGAGCAGAGCATTTTGTACCTGGTGGAAGGTATACTTGCCTACTTTTGTAAAATAATTTCAGGGAGATTGTAAAAGTAACACCTATGAACGCGGCGGTAAAGTGGGCTTGTACTGCTACATCTGAGAGGCGTGTCATACAATTTACTTACATCCAAATGTAAACGAGCCCCAAAATAGTTACTAAGATCTACGTGTTGATGAAAACACTGTGTGTGACTACTATAGGGCCTGAAGGTACACAGGGTATGGAAATGCTTCCCACCTCTGAGCACCTTTCTACAAACACATTGGATATTATTGTCTGTGGACATTTTATGGTTATATATATTTTTAATTATTAAATCATACCTCCCTACATGACCCTCCAGGAGGGACACAATGCTCTGGTCCTGGACTTCCCTGGTAAGAGGTGGGACTGCAGCACAGTTCAAAATTCAAATAGGGGAGCCACACCAACTGTCATTTCACACACTGCCCAACATCATTGACTTGGACTCACTGGCAGTTGGTGTGACTCTATTTTGAATTTTGGACTGTGCTGCAGCCCTACCTCTGGAGCCACCACCAATCATAAATTACCAGGGAAGTCCAGGACCAGAGCATTGTGTCCCTCCTGGAGAGGGTCACGTTGGGAGCTATGTTAAATAACAGCAAATGGCTCTATGTGACCAGATAGTGTTTTAAATATTTGATTCAATGTTCAATTGTATTAAAATTCAATCAATATATTTTTCAACAGGCAGCTGTATTTTGAGAGCTTCCTTATTTTGATATATCCTGTAACAGGCATTTACTGCACTCTGTACAAACAAGGAAAAGGGGAAGCGCCACACAGGTAGCGAAAAATCCCACAACTAATGATCTGGCAATCTGCCTATCTCATATAAGTCGTGGCGGTGCTCTATAGAGTGAAATAATTATCACAAAACAAGAGAGGAAAAGAACTTTTAGCACTCTAAGGGGCATATGTATCAAAGCTTGATGTGAGATAAAATTGAGAAATATATATTGCCAACCAATCAGCTCCAAACTATCATTTCTTAAACACAGCCTGCAAAATGTAAGTTAGAAGCTGATTGGTTGTTGATCTATATCTCACAATTTTATCTTACATCAAGCTTTGATACATATGCCAGAAGGTTTCTCTCCACAATGAATTCTTTCATAAAACTTAATCTTTATTCTATTATATAAAAAAATGGATAATAAAATGCTCACTAGTACTATCCACAATATCCCAGAATCACATAGGCATCATGCCTAGAGAATATGGTAGTACAGTGAGGAAAAAGACACACATACATATAAATTCAATACCATATAGTTATCCTATATACAGGATACACCACATCTGCATCATCTGGGCATTGTAGCCCTATGTTTGTCACACTGTATTAGATTTAATATTAGTGCCTGGTAAAGAAATAGTTCAGGCACGGAGAGCTGTCTCAAATAGAATTCTGCTGCATCTAGTCATACTATCCGGCATTGGTCTAGGCGTGAGAGATTCTATGACGATAGGTTGCCCATGGAAACAACAGCGCTATCAGAACAAATGATCAGTTTTCGCTTCTGCTGTCATGTGTTATGCCTGAAGCATTGGACACATGATGAGAGAGTTAATCTGATGATAATGTCCAATAGAGGAAATTGACAGTATAAAAGTCACGTGGTTATTCTGCATTTAACACTGTTAGGGGCATATGTATCAAAGCTTGATGTGAGATATATATCACCAACCAATCAGCTCCTAACTATAATTTTTTAAACACAGCCTGCAAAATGTAAGTTATAAGCTGATTGGTTGGTCATATATACTGTATCTCACAAATGTATCTCACATCAAGCTTTTATACATATGCCCCTTATTGTATTATGTCAGATGTACATAGCTCTGTATATATTCTTGTATCATGAAAAATAGACCATCATAGTAGATCACACACTCTTGGTACCAATCACTTATTTATGAGCAGAAATTCCATATATCATCTTAATGAAAATCCTCCTTTATCAATTTCACAGTGTAATCAATGATATTACAGTCTATTATAGTCCAAGCACATAAGGTACAACTAGTAATAAAGAAAAAAGTGCTATTGCTTCCCTGTGTCTATCAATTCTTCACTTTGTTCTTTTTATTCCCAGTAAACAGGCATCCGTATGTGTGCAAAAATCCAGCATTTAAATGCAATTTAACAATGTGCAAGTAGTAATCATGTGCCGCAAAACTGATTATAAACATTAAACAATCAAGATAAAAAATAGCTAAGGTGCAAGTGCTAATAGTAGACATCTAATATCTCCATCATTTTATAAATGGTGAAGGCAAATAATAATATACAGTAATTAAGTTAAAATAACTCAAGTGCAAGTGCTAAACTAACAATCAGTTCCTCAGACAGAAAGGGAATATACTAGAATGCATTGTCAGGCATGTCATATGCCGTGTGATTAGAAGCATAAATCAAAGGTACTCACACTTCACATAATCACAAAAATGTGCCAACTTTGGTGAAAAATATATGCAGACTTGGTGTTGGGGTGTCCCATACTGCGCAGTCACAGGGCATCCATGCAGCCGACTCGCGTTTCGCCTGGTGGGTTGTTCACGGGGAATCAGCTCAGCTTAACTTAAATGCTGGATTTTTGCACAAATACACATCTAAGAGTGCTCAAAAAATAGAGGTCTTTTCCTCTCTTGTTTTGTGATTTGCTGCACTCTGAAAGAATACTTACTGACAGCCACGAAGTGGATGGCTGTCAGTGAGTGCCCTTTCAGAGTGCAGTTAATGCCTGTGAGTGACACTCAGCACCAGCAGCACTAGCCAGCACGAATATATAATCCAGTTCACTTTAATTCCTTACATTTGACAGGCCACCATTGGGGGAGAAAAGGCCACCACTGCTGCTGATGCCGACACCTCCAGAGGCTTCTGAGGAAGGATAACAAGATCCAAAATGCGTTAAGCCAGTGACACCATTTTGGGTTTTGGGGACTGTTGTCTCTGCAACCTTTCTCCCCGGACCTATCAGTGGGGATACGGAGGATCTTTGATCCGGAGCTTTGGACTTCCCATTCCCTGTACCATACTAAGAAGGGTAATCGTGTTGTATGGGACTACGTGGATACACCAGTGGGGTGTGATATGCTTTTATTTATCTATTTACATGTGAGTGAGATGTTGTAATAAATACCTTTGTGATTTTTACTCGACAATATTGCACTACGTATTTTTCCTGGTTTCTTTTGCATGAGGGAAAACACAGTCTATCCCCATATGATGCTAAGGGCCGAGGAATAAGAGTGGACACCACTATCCATAAAAGGAAAAATCCCTGGTTGTGATGTGCTTGAATTTGTTCATTCACATGTGAGTGAGATATATTGGTCTAATCCTTTCTTATTATTAGACAATATTATGCTATGTGCTTGTCTTCTACTTTGAGGACACTACAAACACAGCTTCCAAGGAGTGAATAAAAAGGTGTACCAAACTCTTAAGGAAAAGTGAAGAGACTGATATATACACTATTTGTTTAGAAAAGTAAGATCAATGTTGAACCTATTGATATTCTAAGTGGAAAGCGCCATTGTGGTTCATTTTGTTTTATTTGTAGTCTTTTGAAAAAGTCACGTGGGAATGACAAAACGCGTTAAGGACTCTACTCACCTTACCAAGTGCCACTTCGCTTTACCACTCTGCAATCACCCGGCCGGAATTAATACATAGCCATCAACAGGAGGACCGCTCTCCGCAGATTTCCGAGGACGCTCGGACGGAGGGTCCTACCATTCCAAGCTACAGAAGTGTGAGTAAACATACAGCACTTGCCGATTCCGCTGAACAGCTTGTGAGCTTTACATTGCGATTGTTAACAAGAAGTGTGCCTATACACCAGGTTATTCAACCGAGCACGAGACAATTTATATATGCTTGAATACACACGTTGTATTCTCTAAACACCCTTTTTATACCAATCAGCTGCCCGTGGGAGCCCAAAGGACACATTCAATCTGTTCATAAGGTCCTATACTGAACACAATACATGTTTTCAGGATTGCCCTGTTTTTATTCCTTGTGATTTCTTTTTTTGCAGCGGTGGCTGCACATTGCTTTAGTGACCATCTTTTTATATAGGTCAACTGCTATTATATTTTGCAACATATATATAATCTCCACAAGGCGGCACTCCGTGTAAAAAACGACCAAATGTGACAAGACAGCATCTTGTCACATTTGGTCGTTTTTTACACGGAGTGCCGCCTTGTGGAGATTATGTTCAGTTAGTCCTGTTTGGCAGAGACTGACTGTGGAGGGCACCCGACCCAGGACATTGTGGAACCCGTGAGTGCCGGTGATCTGGACTTGTATGTATATATATATATATATATATATATATATATATAGGTACATGTAGAGGGGCACTCGCATTATCTGATTCAAATGCCGGGGTGCCATCCATAAAATTCAAGTACACAAATAAAGACCCCTGTATCCCAGGGACCAGGCGGCACTCGGCGGACTTCAAAAAATGTCAAATAAATTTTAATCCATAAATCGACGTTTCAAGACCTGTGCGGTCTTTTCATCAGGATATACATACATCCTGATGAAAAGACCGCACAGGTCTTGAAACGTCGATTTATGGATAAAAATTTATTTGACATTTTTTGAAGTCCGCCGAGTGCCGCCTGGTCCCTGGGATACAGGGGTCTTTACTTGTGTATATATATATATATATATATATATATATATATTGTGACACAGTCAGATTAGGAGGTCCCTCTCCTGGGTAGGGGACTCCTTCCTTACACACACACACACACAGCAGCAGGGAAGCAGCACACCAGTCTGGATGCAAGTACAAGCTGGTCGGCGCCAGTCTTTATTGTACAATGTCAGAAACATAAAGAAAACATAAATATAAATCCTAGCCCTGTCGGGGCACTAACTTCACAGGTAGTTCCCTCACTACCAGAACCTGGCAGGGCCTAATGCCCTTGCCAGCAACAAAAGCACAGCACAACACTCACGGTTAGGTTTCCAAGTGTTTCTGAGCAAACTCCCTGCCTGCTCTCCCAGGTGAGACACTCAGCCCTAAACACACTAGGCTTATATTGGCCACTCTCAGGTGAAAAACTAACAAGCCTGTTACCAGGCTGCGAGAACCAAAACCTGGAGTGGCCGTGGGTGGAGCCCTCCCTCTCCTCTTACCCACAACCCCCAGGTCCCAAACCGGCTTTTCAAAAAGCCGAAACTCAAGCCTGCTACACTGCAGACTTTCTCCTGGGGGTTTAAAACACAAAAGACAGGAATCTGGGACAAATGTACCTGCCACAGACCACTTTACCAGTGATCCTATCACAATATATATATAGTCCCCAGGCATGCTGTTGATTTACTGTCACCGCCGGCAATCGTGCGGTCCCTGCTGACCGCACGATATGCCGGCTCCCCCCTCCTCCATCTGAATGGGATCGTACATCGCATCCTAGATCAGATGAACATGCAGGAAGACCTGGGGATGCGATATACGATCCCGCGGGAGCGCGCAGCACGATATCAGGTAAGACATCGTGCCCATACACGGCACGATATAGCACCCATATCGTGCCGTTCCGTCGGATCGGCATGTATATCGTGCCGTGTATGGCCACCTTTAGGTCTATCTCCAGTATAGCTCTATTTCTTTAATCATCAGTTGTATCTTTAATCACTCTTTATATTTCTGCACTGCTGGCTTACTAACACTTGATGCAAAATCACTGTCACGTGTCAATTCTCATTAGCTAATACTATGAGAGGATTTCTAGAATATCCCATAATCCCTGTTGCTCACGTCATGGATGTCAGGAGGATTAGCCCAAGGAGCATGGTACCGTAACATTTAAATTATTGTTTATTTTGGTATTATGGTGACTTTTTATTCAGGTAGAAAAAGTGTTGTTTTTTTATCATGTATAAAGAACACTTTTGGAATATACCTGTTTCACACATGGGCATATACAATGGATAGTACTGTGTCTTCTAGAAAAGGCAGCTTTAGTTGGAAATATATTGATAGCATTTACAATATATGAACAAGAGTAAAACACATGAGAGCTGCAGACAGATGGTTTTTGATCAGAATTATTTGTAGCAAAACAGAGGAAAATGAGTGTTTACAGTGTTTATTCCCTGGGAATAAAGGGGCTTTGCCATGTCATCTTTACAAGTTTAAATATATTTCTTTACCATGTTTAAACTTGTAAAGCCGACACAGTCATGTTGGTATACAGTACTATACAGGTTCGGCATACCGCTAACCCTTCTTCTGCTTGTCCACATTTTAAATGTCAAACAGCCATATGGAACCTGCTTTTTGGCATAATTATGTTTTGTAGTGTAATCTTGTTGTAAGGTAGGAGCTGTACAGCGAGTTACCTTATCTAGTTTTCTCATATTCCTCCATAGACGATCCATTTCCATATACTCCTCTGTCTTCTCATATTCTATACCCTGTTCTACATGGCAAGTAGCGTGTGTGCAGGATTCTTAAGGTAAGAGCCTATCATTATATTCATCAAGGATAGAATTTACTGTTGTATTATTTACATACAATTAGAAATATTACCCAACATCAATGCCTTCAGGGGAATACATCAATTAGGACTGTCAACCGTATTACAAATGGGGATATACTGAGAGTTCGGTTTTTGTCTCATGGTGTACTGTAAGAAACCGAATGAGCAAATAACATGAAGCAGTAGCCAACCCTGGTCCTCGAGAGCTACCAACAGTACATGTTTTCCAGGTCTCCTCACAGAATCACAAGTGTAATAATTAGCACCACCTGTGGATATTTTCAAATGTGTTATACCCCTTTCAGACATACAACCCGGGAAATTTCTCCTGTGCAAATTCCCGGGTATTTGGTCGAGACCCCCCTTTCACACTGCAGTGTCTACCCGGGAAATTCCCAGGTAGACCCCTTTAAGCCAGGTTTTTTAGTTTTAAATATTACCTGCCTCTCCTTTGCCTAACCTATCCCCTCTCCGGCTGCCGCTGATGATGTCGTCATCATCATGCAGCAGGCAGCCATCCAATCAAAGTGCAGCCTCTATTAAATAGTTAATAAAATAACTCCTATCTATAATATAATAACTCCTATCTACCCTGGTGGTCAAGCGGGAGTGCGGGCGGCCCGCTGTGGCTGCAAACCACTGGCGGTCTCCAGCGCCGGTGTGAGGACCCAGCCATGGTCGCTGACTCGTTTGTCAGCGCCACAGCCACCGGTGCGGGGGGTGATGAGCAGCAGCGCAGAGCGTCCTATAGGACGCTCTGCACTGCCAACTCATTGTAATGTGCAACAGCTCAGAGTGCTGTCAACTCATTGTAATGAGCAGTCAATGTAAAAGCTGCTTGGTGCTGCCCGGGAGTAGTAAATTCCCGGGTAGCACCATTCAGACAGAAGCAGGGTAATTTCCCAGGACTTAAGTCCCGGGAAAAACCCTGGTCGATTGCAGTGGCAGCTACCCGGGAACATGTTCCCGGGTAGGTACCTTTCAGACAGACTCGGGTACCCGGGAATTTGGCCGAGGCAGGCCAAATTCCCGGGATTCTCGAGATGTCTGAAAGGGGTATTAGTGAGTAATGAATACACCTATGCACCAGCTAGGTGGTCTGGAAAACGTGAACTGTTGGTAGCTCTTGAGAACCGAGTTTGGCTACCCCTGGTCTAAGCTATGCAACCCAATATAACACCCAAGGATGCCCATTATACCCACGTTTACCTTGTAAAACTATTAGCTTTGCATATGACATTCTTTTTATTTCCAGTTTTTAGTTGATTATGATTAAAATGTCCCAATTTGGCAGGATTTGGGTATTTACTGTAGCCATCCAAAAATCTGTAGAATTAGCTTTATCTCCTACAACTGTTCCTCTTGAGCTAGGTCGATGGATCTGTCCTAGCCCCCCACAAGTATCCCTTACCATGGTATTCAACTTCCCAAAAATATCCATATGTTATATAAATTTAATACAACTACAATAATAGATAAGATAATGGCTGAGCTTAAACAATGGTAAAATCTGCAACTTTCCTTCTTGGAATGTTCCAATCTGACAATTAAGGTGACCTTTCCTGAAACTCTCGTACCCGTTACAAGTTTTACTTCTTTTGTTATAAATAGGAACAAATAAGCCATTAATTCGGCTATTGGTCTTTTCATTTGGAATAGCAATAAACCAAAACTTAATTTTAAAATCTTCCAAAAAACTAAGTTTAAGAGGGTTGTGTTATTTTTCCTCAAGTTTTCCTTTATAATGAAGCGGCTATTTGCCCCTACATTAAGGATTTGTTATCTTCCAAAACTCTATATGCCCATTCTGAATTGGAACAGCAATTACCTTAACATTTTAATTTAAGACTTCCGGTTCCAGCGCTGGTATGAGCGGCTGCTAGACGGAGGGGCTCCGTTACTAACCCGGTAGTACACCAATTTCTCGGCTGTTATCCAGCCTCCTGACAGCCACTTTCCGCATCCCCGGCACCTGGGTCCCTTTGAACAGCTCAGGGAGTGGACACACATACCACCAGCACCTGGCAAACAGCAGCGCCAGCGATCGGAGGATTTCAACATGGCGCCGCAAGCGATGGGACACACAGCATCTGACCCCACATCTTCTCAAACCTCTGGAAACGCATTCCAGGAAGACTATAATAAGTCCGAGGACTCACTTGACTCCCCTTCTAGCTAATACAGAGGAGACTCCAGTTACATATGGTTCCCTGGTTCATGCTGTCAGAGAGGCAATGGGTCCCCTGATGCAGGCTCAAACAGCTGATATTAAAGCTCAATTATCCCAGCTATCACAGAGAGTTCTCACTACGGAACACAGGCTGGGGGAAACGTTTCCTGATGTGGCCAATTTAAAACAATCGGTGGGAGAAACGGAGAAGGCACGTCATCACATTTGGAGTAAACTAGACGACCTGGAAAATAGGTCGTGGCACAATAACCTGCGTATCGTGGGACTTCCTGAAGTAGTTAAAGGCCCTACACTTGATGATTTTATACGTACCACTCTCCCTGCTATGCTGCAAATACAAGATCTGTGTCATGATGTGGCTATAAAAAGGGCACATAGAGATCTGATAACTGTATGTGCCCTCGGGTGGTTCTCTTCAAATGTTTAAACTACCTCCATAAAGAGGCTATTTGGAACGCATCACGGAAACAAAGAGATCTGACCTGGGAATCAAGCAAACTGCTAATATTTCAGGATTACTCAGCAGAACTTTCAAAAGCGCGAAAGGATTTCTCTCCTATATGTTCCCGCATGGTCAAGGATGGCAGAAAATTCACCTTACTCTATCCAGCACGGCTTTGTGTATATGACGGCTCATCTTTTGTTGACTTCACAACCGTGGCGGACGCAGAAGCTTTCCTACGCGAACAGGACGAAGAAGCTAAGGGACTGAACTCTGAGGTGGCTGAATAATGTAACAAAAGCATTCTCTTTTGTGTATGCTTATTGACGGCAAGGATAATCCTCTCATGGCTATGGTCATATGTTTTTACCTCATGTCACCCTGTATAGTTCATTTAATTCATTCCAACCGGCTTTAAGTATGCTGTTATATTTATTGTGTTTATCTCACAGAAAGATTTGTTAGGTTGCATTCTAGTCATGAGGTGCTGGGGAGCTCTGACTTCCTATTTTTTCTATTCTGTTCTCTGGACTATATATTGGTCATTTATTTTTTTAAAACGATATTATAGTTGGTTTAACTATAGCAGTTTCCAAATGCTTGATATTAGAGTGTGTGTGGCCAGTCCATGAAGAGGGCATAATTAGCACTTATCCAGCTTTAATATGTTACAAATAAAGTATATTGTGTTGCATAACCCCAGCATATATAGGACCAGCGATCACAGTAAGCCATTAGAAGCGGCAGAAGGTCCATCCTGTCTGAGCAGAATGTTTTTTTCAGAAGTGGGCACCATTATTCCTGAGCATTGGGGCAAGTCCGGGAGTCTGGGGTAGCAGCAGAAGAACTTAGCACTGGACATATATGTACTTATCAGTCTCCTTATGTACTGGATAGTGTATTATTATACAGTAATAGTTATTAACCTTATTGATGGTCTATAGCAGTGCACCCCTAACAGTGCATGTTTTCCACATCTCCTAGTTGGTGCACAGGTATATTTATTACTGTCTGACACATTTTAAAAGATCCATGTCATGATCCGGGCTGCGCTGCCACGGAGCACTCGGACCTTACCTGTCCGGGCGCTCTGGCAGGGCTCCTGGAGGTGATCCGGGCGCTGGGGGGCTGATGGCAGCGGACCTCTGTGTTCGCCAGCGGCTGCTGGGCGCCGCCATCTTGATGCAGACATGTGACCTGGGGGAAGCCTATCCCATCCCTGCATTGCTCTGTGAGCTCCAGCCAATCCCTGCACACCCCATGGTTCTTAAGGGTGCATTGCACACTCTTTCCTTGCCAGTGCAACGTCGTACACAGCGTGAGCTGTGTGTTAGTTCCTGAGCTCCTGTCCGCTGCAGGTTGTCACAGTCTGTCTGTATTTTGCAGTACAGCTCCAGCTTGCCTTCCGCTGTCCCCAGTTCCTGTGTGTCGCTCTCTGTTCCTGCTCCCCAGGAGGGCCTGCCGTCCCCGAGACTCTGGTCCTAGTTCTCCACTCCAGTGCCCGGGTCCGACGTACCTTTGCTTCTTCAGTACCCGTCCGGATCTCCTTATCGTCTCGTCATTCATGAATCGCACCCCCTTGAAACCGGCTTCCTTTCAATACCAGCTAACCGTTCCACTGACGTCTTCTGTCTCCACACCGGCTCCTAACCCTGACCCAGTCATGACAGTTTGCACTGGCCCTATGGATACGGCTAGTGGACAGAGTCCTAGTGTGGACCTTTTACAGGGTATTGCCAACCGGCTAGAATGTCTGGAAGCTTCGCAGCGGCAGTTAGCCCAATTCCTGCAAGATATGTCTCTTAGGCAGGACTCCTTACAAGCCTCCCTAGTTACGGTGAACATGCCCGCTGCTACCAACCCACCGTCACTGCCAGTCGCTACTCCTGCTACTACCTCATCGCATTTGCACCTACCCACTCCTAGCAAGTTTGATGGAACTCCCAAAATGTGCCGCGGTTTTTTAAACCAGTGTGACGTTCATTTTACGCTCCAACCATCAAATTTTCCCACTGCCAAGTCAAAGGTAGCCTACATCGTCTCTCTGCTGTCTGGTTCAGCTCTTGACTGGGTATCTCCGCTTTGGGAAAGATCTGGTCCCTTACTGGACAACTACACCGATTTCCTGACCTCTTTTCGTAGAATATTCGACGAACCTGGGAGAACTACTTCCGCGTCCACTGAGATTATGCGTCTCCGCCAAGGATCCCGACCAGTCAGCCAATATGTCATACAATTCCAAACCTTGGCATCCGAGCTAAAGTGGAATGAGGAAGCCTTAGTCTCCGCCTTCTGGAATGGCCTCTCGGAGAGGTTAAAAGACGACCTTGCCACCCGGGAGGTTCCTGCTAAACTAAACGATATGATTTCTTTCTGCAATAAAGTAGACCTACGTTACCGCGAGAGACAGGCAGAGAGATTCAAGGGAGATCGTTTTAGGTCCCGAGTTACGAGTCCACCTGTGGCACCTTTGTCTGAAGCTCCGGCTGACGAACCCATGCAAATTAACCGGACCCGGCTCTCTATTGAAGAACAGCAAAAACGCCGCCGTGAGAATTTGTGCTTATATTGTGGTGAGCCCGGACATCTGGTCGCCTCCTGTTCCTGGCGTCTGGGAAACCCTCGCTCCTAACTGGCACTGGAGACACCAGGTTAGGAGTCTTGTCCCCGTCTCCAATTTTGAACGAATCCGTTATGTCTCTTGTATTAGACTTAAAACAAGGAGCTCAAACAATTTTTTCTCTTCTTGATTCAGGAGCAGCTGAAAATTTCATTTCTGCCGAATTGGTTCAAGATCTCCAGATCCCTGTCACTCCTCTCACCCAAGCCATCTCCTTATCAACCGTGGATGGTAGTCGAATATTCAACGGGAATGTCTCCTTACAAACCCAGGCCATTCAAGTTCTTGTGGGGGCCCTTCATACAGAACTCATTCGCTTCCTGGTGATTCCCAAGGCCTCCCACGGGATAATAAAACATAACCCGGGTATCGACTGGAGCTCCATGCAAGTCACGGCTTGGGGAAACTCCTGCTTTGCCTCTTGCCTCCCTTGTATAAAACCTATTAAAGAAATTAAAATACTAGGAGATTCGTCCGTGCCTCTTCATTATCGGACCTTTTCCGACGTTTTCAGCAAGACCAGGGCTGACGAACTTCCTCCGCATCGGGACTGGGATTGCCCGATTGATTTGGTTGCCGGCAAGAATCCGCCCCGGGGCCGCATTTATCCCTTATCGTTGCCAGAGACCCAAGCGATGTCTGACTACATACAAGAGAATCTCCAGAAGGGCTTTATTCGTCCATCAACTTCTCCCGCTGGTGCTGGGCTTTTCTTTGTATCCAAGAAGGATGGAGGTCTTCGACCCTGTATCGATTATCGGGGTTTGAACGACATTACCATTAAGAACCGATATCCTCTGCCCCTTATCACTGAATTGTTCGACCGTGTCAAAGGAGCTACAGTATTCACTAAACTGGACCTACGCGGGGCGTATAACTTCATTAGAATCCGTGCCGGCGATGAATGGAAAACCGCCTTTAACACCAGAGATGGTCACTTTGAATACCTTGTGATGCCATTTGGACTCTGCAATGCCCCCACTGTATTTCAGAACTTTGTAAATGAGATATTCAGAGATTTGCTATATGTTTCCGTTGTCGTATATCTGGATGATATATTGATCTTCTCCTCCTCTCTTACTAAACATTGCTCTCATGTGAGGTAGGTCCTATCACGCCTGAGAAAAAATCATTTGTACTGCAAACTGGAAAAGTGTGAGTTCGAAGTTCCTTCCATTCCTTTCCTAGGTTATATTATCTCTGGCTCTGGGTTAGAGATGGACCCCAAGAAGGTACGGGCCATCCTGGACTGGTCCCGCCCGTATTCCTTGAAAGCAGTCCAGAGGTTTCTGGGGTTCGCAAATTACTACAGGAAGTTTATTAAAGGATTCTCAACCCTAGCGGCGCCAATTTCCGCCCTAACTCGCAAAGGAGCTAGCCCCTCTATGTGGTCCCCGGAAGCGGAGACAGCCTTTCAAATGCTGAAACAAGCGTTCATCTCTGCACCCATCCTGAGACAGCCCAACATTTCCAGACCCTTTCTCTTGGAGGTAGACGCCTCTTCCGAAGTGGTGGGGGCGGTACTGTCCCAGAAGTTTGAAGATAACAGAATCCACCCCTGTGGATATTTCTCAAAAAAATTCTTACCGGCAGAAAGAAATTATCCGATTGGGGAACAAGAACTGTTGGCAGTCAAGGCGGCCTTTTCTGAGTGGCGTTATCTCCTCGAGGGAGCCCAGTTTCCCATCATGGTTTACACCGACCATCAGAATTTGCTGTACCTGAAGAACGTCCAGTGCCTCAGTTCTCGCTTAGCTAGATGGGCAATATTTTTCTCCAGGTTTAATTTTATTTTGACCTTTCGTCCTGGAACCCAGAATCAGAAAGCAGACGCTCTCTCCCGTTTGCTCTCCTCCGAAGCTCTCTCCAGTCTTCCTAAGGAAACTCCAGTTTTAGAGTCCAAGGTTTTCGATACTATCCATATCCAGCCACCTCCCGGGAAAACTTTTGTTGCTCCTGCCCTCCGTAAACGACTCCTCACTTGGGCACTCACGTCTCGTTTTTCTGGACACACTGGCATCCGCAAGACACTGGAATTCTTGCATCGTTTCTATTGGTGGCCCGCCATGAAGTCTGAAATTGACGAATTCATTGCCTCCTGCTCTGCGTGTGCCCAACATAAATCATCCAGACTACCTCCGGCAGGAGCCCTCTTGCCACTCTCCATTCCTTCTCGACCCTGGACTCATTTATCTATGGATTTTGTGACGGACTTACCTACTTCCAACGGATTTACCACCATTTGGGTCGTGAGTGACCGTTTTTCTAAGATGGTACGTTTTATCCCACTCTCCAAGCTACCCACCACCTCTGAGTTAGCTAGACTCTTTATTCATCACATATTCCGCCCACATGGTCTTCCATCGGAGATCGTTTCGGATCGAGGGGTTCAATTTGTGGCCAAGTTCTGGAGGGCCCTATGTTCTACGTTCCAAGTTAAATTGAAATTTTCTACCGCCTATCACCCTCAATCCAATGGATCTACAGAAAGAGTAAACCAAGACCTAGAAACCTTCCTAAGGATCTATATGTCGTCTTCCCAGGATAATTGGTCCGATTCTCTTCCATGGGCAGAATTTGTGCACAACAATTCCTACCACTCTTCGACTGGACAAACTCCCTTTATGATTGTTTATGGCCTCCATCCTCGAGCGCCCGAGTTTACAGACTTACCAACCTTCGATGTGCCTGCTGTGACCTCCACTATACAAAACTACTCTAAAATTTGGACTCAAGTTCACTCCTCCCTTCTAAAAACGTCCCACCAATACAAGCTAAAGGCTGATACTAAAAGAAGGGCCATTCCTAGTATGAAGGTGGGAGATCAAGTGTGGTTATCTACCCGAAATTTACGACTCCGAGTTCCTTCGATGAAATTCGCTCCTCGGTTTATCGGTCCTTTTTCTATCATCGAGGTCATCAACCCCGTAGCCTACAAGTTAAATCTTCCTCATTACCTCAGAATTTTGAACTCCTTCCATATCTCCTTATTGAAACCGCTAATCCTAAATCGGTTCTTCAAGGTTCTTCCTCCAACTCCCAAAGTCAAGACTGTGAAGTTAAACAAATTTTGGATTCAAGACTCAGTTACGGTCAATTGCAATATTTGTTGGACTGGAAAGGTTACGGTCCAGAAGAAAGGTCATGGGAAAAAGCTGAAGATGTCCAGGCTCCCCGCTTAATCCTCGATTTTCATTCTAAGAACCCTAAGAAGCCTAGGAAACGTCCGGAGGCCGTCCCTAAAGGAGGGGGTACTGTCACGATCCGGGCTGCGCTGCCACGGAGCACTCGGACCTTACCTATCCGGGTGCTCTGGCAGGGCCCTTCCTGCGGCGGCTCCTGGAGGTGATCCGGGCGCTGGGGGGCTGATGGCAGCGGACCTCTGTGTTCGCCAGCGGCTGCTGGGCACCGCCATCTTGATGCAGACATGTGACCTGGGGGAAGCCTATCCCATCCCTGCATTGCTCTGTGAGCTCCAGCCAATCCCTGCACACCCCATGGTTCTTAAGGGTGCATTGCACACTCTTTCCTTGCCAGTGCAACGTCGTACACAGCGTGAGCTGTGTGTTAGTTCCTGAGCTCCTGTCCGCTGCAGGTTGTCACAGTCTGTCTGTATTTTGCAGTACAGCTCCAGCTTGACTTCCGCTGTCCCCAGTTCCTGTGTGTCGCTCTCTGTTCCTGCTCCCCAGGAGGGCCTGCTGTCCCCGAGACTCTGGTCCTAGTTCTCCACTCCAGTGCCCGGGTTCGACGTACCTTCGCTTCTTCAGTACCCATCCGGATCTCCTTATCGTCTCGTCATTCATGATTCGCACCCCCTTGAAACCGGCTTCCTTTCAATACCAGCTAACCGTTCCACTGACGTCTTCTGTCTCCACACCGGCTCCTAACCTTGACCCAGTCGTGACAATCCACAGTTGGTGCTAATTATTTCATTTGTGATACTGAGAAGAACATGCAGCACTAGTAACATTCTATTATATTACTATTTCTATTGTGGTCATGGTGTGTGCTGGGGAGGGGGGTTTCCAGGCAGACGGAAACCCCCCCTGCATTTGCCTATGCATAGTGGCTTTACCCACGTCTTGCTAAAGCTGCCAGTCTAGTTGGGAGCTATCCTCTCTGTATTTTATTGGAGTGATTATAATATATCTGTTTCCCGGATAGTTTCAATGCTGAATGCAGATTTGTTACTGAAGTTCTGTGTTAACGTTTTGTTTTCATCAACTTCATTAATAATATTTGGACTCTTTAATGTCCTTTCAATATTTTTCCCCCCTGTATTTGTCTTTGTCTTATACTTCCCTTCTGTGTTTTCCCTCCCTCAAACTAATATGGATGTTTTTCGGATTGCTGTTCCCCTTGTGATACAGCCTGTATGGCAGAGTTCAGGATAGGATCAAGGAATGTGGGGGGCTTCAACTCCCCTCAAAAGAGGAAAAAGATTCTTCTATACCTGAATAAGCTTAAACTCGATATTGTTTTTCTGCAAGTCACATTTAATACCCTCTGAGATTGTTAAATTGAATATTCTCAAATGGAAAGTTCTAGCATCTGCGCCATATACATCTAAAGCTAGAGGAATAGTAATTTTAATCAAATGACACCTGCACATTGAGCTTACATCCACGAAAATAGACCCTGAGAGTCGCTATTTGATATGTGAAGTGTTATTAGCGTGGAAAAAAAATCGCTTTCTGTAATATATATGCACCAAATGTTTACTCAAAACCTTTCTTCCAACAAATAATTGCTCTTCTTAGCCAATATCCTGCTGGTTCCTTATGTGTTTGTGGGGATATGAACCTGATTTCTTTATTGCATCTACAGTCAGGTGCATAAATATTGGGACATTGACAGAATTTTCATATTTTGGCCTCTATTCACCACCACAATGGCTTTGAAATGAAACAAACAAGATGTGCTTTAACTGCAGACTTTCAGATTTAATTTGAGGGTAACTAGATCCAAATCAGGTGAACGGTGTAGGAATTACAACGGTTTCTATATGTGCCTCCCACTTTTTAAGGGGCCAAAAGTAATGGGACAAACTAAACAATCCTAAATCTAACTTTCACTTTTTAATACTTTGTTGCAAATTCTTTGCAGGCAATTACAGCCTGAAGTCTGGAACGCATAGACATCACCAGATGCTGGGTTTCATCCCTGGTGATGCTCTGCCAGGCCTCTACTGCAAATGTCTTCAGTTCCTGCTTGTTCTTGGGGCATTTTCCCTTCAGTTTTGTCTTCATCAAGTGAAATGCATGCTCAGTCGGATTCAGGTCAGGGGATTGACTTGGCCATTGCATAACAGTCCACTTTTTAGCCTTAAAAAAACTCTATGGTTGCTTTTGCAGTATGCTTCGGGTCATTGTCCATCTGCACTGTGAAGCGCCATCCAATGAGTTCTGAAGCATTTGACTGAATATGAGCATATAATATTGCCCAAAACACTTCAGAATTAATTCTGCTGCTTTTGTCAGAAGTCACATCATCAATAAATACAAAGGAACCAGTTCCATTGGCAGCCATACATGCCCACGCCATGACACTACCACCACCATGCTTCACTGATGAGGTGGTATGTTTTGGATCATGAGCAGTTCCTTTCCTTCTCCATACTCTTCTCTTCCCATCACTCTGGTACAAGTTGATCTTTGTCTCATCTGTCCATAGGATGTTGTTCCAGAACTGTAATGGCTTTTTTAGATGTTGTTTGGCAAACTCTAATTTGGTCTTCCTGTTTTTATGGCTCACCAATGGTTTACATCTTGTGGTGAACCCTCTATATTCACTCTTGTGAAGTCTTCTCTTGATTGTTGACTTTGACACATATACACCTACCTCCTGGAGAGTGTTCTTGATTTGGCCAACTGTTGTGAAGGGGTTTTTCTTCACCAGAGAAATAATTCTTCTGTCATCCACCACAGTTGTTTTCCGTGGTCTTCCAGGTCTTTTGGTGCATTCTTTCTTTTTAAGAATGTTCCAAAGAGTTGATTTGGCCAAACCTAATATTTTTGCTATCTCTCTGATGGGTTTGTTTTGATTTTTCAGCCTAATGATGGCTTGCTTCACTGATAGTGACAGCTCTTTGGATCTCATATTGAAAGTCGACAGCAACTGATTCCAAATGCAAATGTCACACCTAGAATCAACTCCAGACCTTTTACCTGCTTAATTGATAATGAAATAACGAGGGTATAGTCCACACCTGTCCATGAAATAGCTTTTGAGTTGATAGTCCCATTACTTTTGGCCCCTTAAAAAGTGGGAGTCACATATAGAAACCGTTGTAATTCCTACACCGTTCACCTGATTTGGATGTAATTACCCTGAAATTAAATCTGAAAGTCTGCAGTTAAAGCACATCTTGTTTGTTTCATTTCAAAGCCATTGTGGTGGTGAATAGAGGCCAAAATATGAAAATTCTGTCAATGTCCCAATATTTATGAACCTGACTGTAGATAGACAAATAACATCCAAACGGACTACAAAGCCCCCTAAATTGGGAGTGCCTTCTTTTGCAGCTAGTTTAAATTTGTTAGATGTCTGGAAGACGTTCCATCTGTTAGAAAAATCCTATTTCTGTCTGTCTACGCCACATGGATCGCTCTCCAGAATCAATTATATGCTCTTTTCTGCTGCCCTACTTCAGCATATCACTGAAGCAGAGATGGAACCAATTGCTTCTCTGACCATGCTCTCCTGAGACTGGGGCTTCATGTTAATTGTGACAAAGGCAATTATAGAATGTGGAGGTTTCCATCATACTTAGCACAATCCCTGAAATTTAGATCTAAAATCTAAAAATCGAAAATGCATGGGAAGAATACAAACAAAATAATCTTGAGCATTTAGAATCAGATCCGGTATTATTCTGGCAAGCATCCAAAGCAGTGATTAAGGGGGTGGTTATTTCTTATATGTCGTCCCATAGAAATAGACTAGCAGAAGATTACTGGCCGCTCAACAATCCTTTATGCAGTCATTTCAAACTTACTCTTCCCTCCCTAACAGCGAAAATAGATTTGCTTATTAAAAGGCCAGATCCCTTTTTGATGGACTCTTTATCAAAATGGAAAGTAGATTTACTTTTAAGAAAGATCATAGATTCCATAAATTTGGAAATTAATCTAGAAAATTGCCAACTAACTTGCTCCGTGGTAGCAATCCCCCCTCTGTAGTTCACCCCCTGCGCCAACCCAATGGGTCCCATACCACCTCAGGGGCACAGGTAATGGAAATAATGAGGTCTTTCTATGAGACATTGTACTCAGAAGACAAAACCCCTGTCCTCCAGGGTGTTTCGGAGACGTTTTGAGAATTTTTGCCTATACCACAGGTTTCCACTTCATATAATGACCTATTGGTCGCCCTGATTACTGAATCAGAGGAGAGCAAGACATTACAAAATATGAAAAATGGTAAAGCACCCGGCCCTGACGGCTTGTCGGCTGAATACTATCATATACTCTCTAAGAATATTTGGCCCACTCTTACAACTTTATTAAATCATATTATCCAACACAGCACCATGCCAGTCCATTTCAATTCAGCCACCCTCAAAATTCTACCGAAACCGGGCCGTGATCTCAGTAATCCCAGTTCTTACCGTCCTATTTCTCTTCTCAACTTAGATTACAAAGTATTTACTCAAAATAAAGGCGGAGAAAGTGAAACATATCTTACCTTCAATAATTCATGAAGATCAAACTGGTTTTATTGCCGGCAGGCATTCAGTGGTCAATATCAGACGTGTTTTATCAGCCATTTTAGCTGCTAATAAGCCTTCCAACCCCACAGCTAAAATTATACTGTCACTCGATGCAGAAAAGGCATTTGACATGGTGTTGTGGCCTCATCTCTTTTCTACTCTGGGGAGATTTGGCTTTAGAGAAGAATTTCTGAATATTTTAAAAACTCTGTATTCCAATCCCACTACACAGGTGGTATGCGATGGACACATCTATGCCTCTTTTCCTAATACAAAGAGGCACTCGACAGGGATGTCCACTATCCTCTCTACTGGCGCTTGAGCCCCTGGCAATAGCATTAAGACAATCACCATTTTTTCAGGGTATTATGGTAGGCAGAACAGATTTGCGAGTAGCACTATTCGCGGATTATATGCTGCTATTTTTATCTTCCCCCTCTGATTCCGTCCCGAAGGTTATGGCCATCATTGAGGAATTCGGGGGATTCTCAGGTTATAAAATCAACAAAGAGAAATTGGAGATCCTGGTTGTCTCTGGGGGCATGGCCTCAATCTCACAGTTCCCTTCATTGAGTTAATTTAAGATTCTGGACTCTCAGATTAAACATTTGGGGGTACAAATACCTGCTCAGGTATCTAGACTTTACTCCCTAAATGTTTCACCTCTGCTTCAGTCAATAGGCAATACACTAGACCGCTGGATGCTGCTACCCTTATCGATGCTTGGTGGATTAGCGGTAATTAAAACTGTCCTCTTCCCCAGGTTGTCATACATGATTCAAATGCTGCCCATCACATTATCTCGTGCAGATATTACCCGTATTAATAGATTATTTGTAAAGTTTATCTGGTCTAACTAAAAAACCCAAACTAGCGCAAGCCAAATTAAAACTCTCTAGAGAAAACGGGGGCGTTAACTTTCCTGACCTATTAAACTTTACATATGCAGTACATTTTTGTTACATCCAGATTGGCTACTCTCAAGTAGTACTTATAACATTTATCCTGTAGATTGTGCGCTAATGTCATCTTATTCCCCGGGAGTTCTCATACACACCCCGAAATCGTTAATACCTCCTGATTATTTACATAACTTAATGTTCCATGACACTTATTCCACTTGGTGGGTCATTAACAAATCCCTCAAGAGGAATCCTAGACACTCCAATGTATCCCACTTTGGGGTAACCCACAATATCTCTCGGGAATGGAAAATCCTATTTTTAAAAGACTTCAGGTCAAGTGTATTCGTTTTACAGCAGACGTATTTGACCCAGGTGGCAAACTATTGTCCTTTTCAGAGCTTAGAGAGAAATATGAACTTCCTCACTCTTACCTTTTTTTATATCTCCAATTAAGACATTACATACCAGTAGCGCATGCAGGGGGGGTTTCTAAGCCCCCAGAAACCTCCATGACGGGTCACTTTTTTTTCCAGAGACTGAGACAACCATGGGCCAAATGTAATAGGTAGTCTGTTTTAGTAACAGTACAAACTCGCACTTTCTTGCACTTTTAAAAAGTGCGAGTTTGTACTGAAACTCGCAAATTCAATAGCCTGCGAACTTTTCAGCTCGAGGCTACTGCATTTGTGAGTTTAGGCGAGTTTAGGACTATGTAGACTGACACCTTTTAATGCGAGTAGCATTAAAAGGTGCGAGTTTTAGAGAAGCCATCACAGATCAGTGAGATCCGTGATGGCTTCTGTGTGTGTTTTAAAAAAAAAACGTGCACCCCCTCCCCAAAAGCATAACCAGCCCTGGGCTTTATAAAGCCTGTTCTGGTTCTAAAAATACAGGGGCCAAAATGTGTAGGGGGCCACTGTATATTAAGAACCAACACAGGGCTTTGTTGAGCTGGTCCTGGTTCTGGAAAATCAGGGGACAAAACGAGTAGGAGTCCCCTGAAAATTCAAGAACCAGCACCGAACTCTTTCTAGCGGGGGGATAATGCCACAGCCAGGGAAAACCTTTCACCGGTTTCCTCGGCCAAAGCATTATCCCTGACCGCGACATTGTATTATTGATGTAACCACAAGATTAACCTCTATTAATCTTGCGGCTACGATGTAGCGGTTCCCACCATAGACTTCAATGGGGATTTCTCACCATAGAAGTCTATGGGACACACAGGCTGGCCACATTCAGCTAATCAGGGAGCTGCTCCGACGGAGATGCTCCCTGATTGGCTGGCGGCCCCTTCACTGACGGGGCACACGTGTGCCCCGGTCATTTACGCGGAGCAAAGGTATGTGTATACACATACCTTTGCTCAGTCCGGCATGGATCGGGTTTTTTGCGTTTTTTTTATTTTAACCCCTGGATTGCCTAATTGGACAAGTGGACGTGATCTACGCATAGGAGAGGTGAGTATGGATTTTTTTTTTCAGGTACACCCCTATGGATTACTTCGGATACTAGGTGAGTATGTGTGAGTGTGAGTGTGTATGTATGTTTTAATAAAATTTTACATTCACGGTGTTTATTTACGTATTTCTTTAGTTGTGGAACTACAAGTGCCAGCGGGTCCGTAATGCCCCGCATGCTGGTATTTGTGGTTCTCCAAATACCAGCATGCAGGGAAGGCTTGCTGGTACTTGTGGTTCTACAACTAAAGACAATATGCAAACTTTATTTTTACACTTTACACTGTCAACCCGGCACCCACTGCCCTAGGGTGTCGGGGATAGCCCCGGGCTATCAGTCTAGGCCTGGGGTGCCCTGGAGAGGGGTACCCCTTTATTGGGGGGGTACCCAACTCCCCAGGGATCCCCGGCCTGGACTGACTAGCGGTCAGGGATAATGCTTTGGCAGGGGAAACCGGTGAAAGGTTTTCCCTGGCTGTGGCATTATCCCCCCGCTAGAAAGAGTTCTGTGCTGGTTCTGGAATTTTCAGGGGACCCCTACTCGTTTTTTCCCCTGATTTTCAAGAACCAGGACCAGCTCAACAAAGCCCTGTGCTGGTGATTAATATACAGGGGCTCCCTACGCGTTTTGGCCCCTGTATTTTTAGAACCAGAACAGGCTTTATAAAGCCCGGGGCTGGTTATGCTTTTGGGGAGGAGGTGCACATCATTTTTTTTTTATTTAAAAACATTTAACATAAGCACACACAGAAACATGTACATATCTCATGGATATGTGCATGTTTCAGTGTTAATCTGACCTGCTCAGGATGTACTCGCTAGCCTGAAGCAGGTCTATTATTTGGGGACTTTTGGTAATCTTTTTTTTGGCGAGTCTGAAACAGACACTCTATTACACTGGGCGAGTTGATTGTTTTCAATGTGAAAACATCTGAATGCGAGTTTGAGAATGGGGAGTTTTAGTAACTCTGAAAATTGCGAGTTTTAGTGAACAGACACCCTATTACATTGGAGAGTTGTGAAAAATTGCGAGTTTAGCACCAAACTCGCAATTTACCAAAACAGACACCCTATTACATTTGGCCCCATGTCTCCGTCTCTGCTCCAGCCGCAGACCACCCACTATCCCCTTCAGCTACCATTAGCGCTGTCAGCGCTTACGCGTCAGGTGGCTTTCACATCACCTGACATGGAAGAGCTGACAGCTAAACTGGCAGAGTGCGGGCAGCACACCGCAATCTCTACACACAGTCCTCCCAGAGTGAGCGCGGGAGAGCCTGAGAGAGGATTGCTGCCGCCCAGCAGCCCGGCACCTAGGAGGACGTCTGCAGCTAGTAGTAGGAAAAGCTGCTATTAGTATGTTATGTGCTTGTCTGTGTTTGTACTTAGTAAGTATGCTACGTGTGTATGCTTCAATATGTGTATGTATGGTGTTTGAATGCTATGTGTGTATGTGCTGAATGCTGTGTGTGTCTGTACTGTATGTTTGCTGAGTATGTCTCACACATATACTATAATCTACACACACAAACACGGTATATATATATATATATATATATATATATATATATATATATTATCTGCACAAACAAGGTATATGTGTGTAAATATTAGGGGTGTGCACCGGCCACTTTTCGTGTTTTGGTTTTGGATCTGGATCTTTCTTCGTGTTTTGGATCTGGATTGGTTTTGCCAAAACCACCCTTCCGTGTTTTGGGTTCTGGGTTTTGTGTTTTGGATCTGTATTTTTTTGAAAAAAAGCATAAAAACAGCTAAAATCACAGAATTTGTAGGTTTTTCTGCTCCTATGCTATTATTAACCTCAATAACCTTAATTTCCACTCATTTCCAGTCTATTCTGAACACCTCACACCTCACAATAGTGTTTTTATGTCCAAAAGGTTGCACCGAGGTAGCTGGATGACTATGCTAAGCGACACGAGTGGGCGGCACAAACACGTGACCCATCTAGGCGTGAAACTGCAGTGGCAGACAGGATGGCAGTATGAAAAACTAGGCCCCAAACTGTACATAATGCAAAGAAAAAAAAGAGGTGCAAGATGGAATTGTCCTTGGGCCCTCCCACCCTTATGTTGTATAAACAGGACATGCACACTTTAACAAACCAATCATTTCAGCGCCAGGGTCTGCCACACAACTGTGGCTGAAATGATTGGTTCGTTTGGGCCCCCACAAAACAAGCTGGCAATTAATCTGTCCCTGCACAAACTGGCTCTACGGAGGCAAGATGTCATCCTCATCCTCCTCATCCACCGATTCCTCACCCTCTTCAGTGTGTACATCCTCATCCTCACAGAGTATTAATTCGTCCCTGCTGGAACCACAGGTCCCTCTGTACGTTCTGGAGGCTGGTCTCCCTGGAAGAGTTGATAATTCATTTTATGAACATCATCTTCTCCACATTTTGTGGAAGCAACCTCCTACGCCTTTCGCTGACAAGGTTCCCGGCTGCACTAAACACTCTTTCGGAGTACACACTGGAGGGGGGGGCAACTCAGGTAAAATAGAGCCAGTTTGTACAGGGACCTCCAAATTGCTTCTTTTTCCTGCCAGTACAGGTACGGACTGTCTGACATGCCTACTTGGATGCTGTCACCGATGTAATCCTTTAACAGACAGACGCACTCTTGTCGCTGCTGCTTTGAGGATGCAAGTGCGGCTACAGCCCACACAATTCACAAAGACAGAAAAAAAAAGAACAATATTTTAATTGTTTGTGTAGCACACTTTGAGGGTGTCACCACCCTTTAACAGACAGACGCACGCTTGTCGCTGCTGCTTTGAGGATGCAGGTGCGGCTACAGCCCACACATTTCACAAAGACAGAAAAAAAAAGAACAATATTTTAATTGTTTGTGTAGCACACTTTGAGGGTGTCACCACCCTTTAACAGACAGACGCACGCTTGTCGCTGCTGCTTTGAGGATGCTGGTGGAATCTAGACGGGATTTGGAACCGAGGACTCACTACCTCCATCAATTGTCTAAATCCCACTGCACTAATGGCGGATACCGGACGCACGTCTAACACCAACATAGCAGTCAAGGCCTCAGTTATACGTTTTGCTTCAGGATGACTGCTGTCGTACTTCATCCTCATCGCTAGGGACTGTTGGAGGGTCAATTGATTAGTAAAAGTAGTGATGTTCCTACTTCCTCTCTGGGATGATGAACAACTCCCAGCAGCAGCAACAGCACTAGGAGGAAGTGGTTCTTGATCTTTCCCTATTTTATTTTTATCGGAGAAAGTTTGGTCCTCCATTTATGTTATATTGATATATACGTGCGGCTAAAGCGCACACAAACACAGAAAATATTTTTTTATTTTTGCTGGAGAGTAGTGCACTTTGTGGGTTACACCACCCTTTAAGAAATGAGCCAGCCGGCTCTTTACTTATGGGACACAGGCGCACGCTTGGTGCTGCTCCTTTGTTGATGCACGTGCAGCCACAGTGCACACAAGTCACAAACACAGAAAATATATATTTTTTTGTTTTGGAGTGTACTTTGGGGGTTACAGAACCCTTTAACAGTCAAGCCAGCCGGCCCTTTACTTATGACACAGGCGCACGCTTGGCACTACTTTGTTGATGCACGTGCGGCTACTGCGCACACAATTCACAAACACAGAAAAAATTTTTTTTTTTGGTTTGGACTGGAGTGTACTTTGGGGGTTACAGCACCCTTTAACGGTCAAGCCAGCCGGCCCTTTACTTATGACACAGGCGCACGCTTGGCACTACTTTGTTGATGCACGTGCGGCTACTGCGCACACAATTCACAAACACAAAATAATTATTTTTTGGTTTGGAATGGAGTGTACTTTCGGGGGTTACAGCACCCTTTAACGGTCAAGCCAGCCGGCCCTTTACTTATGACACAGGCGCACGCTTGGCACTACTTTGTTGATGCACGTGCGGCTACTGCGCACACAATTCACAAACACAGAAAATAATTTTTTTTCTGGTTTGGACTGGAGTGTACTTTCGGGGGTTACAGCACCCTTAACGGTCAAGCCAGCCGGCCCTTTACTTATGACACAGGCGCACGCTTGGCACTACTTTGTTGATGCACGTGCGGCTACTGCGCACACAATTCACAAACACAGAAAATAATTTTTTTTTTGGTTTGGACTGGAGTGTACTTTCGGGGGTTACAGCACCCTTAACGGTCAAGCCAGCCGGCCCTTTACTTATGACACAGGCGCACGCTTGGCACTACTTTGTTGATGCACGTGCGGCTACTGCGCACACAATTCACAAACACAGAAAATAATTTTTTTTTTGGTTTGGACTGGAGTGTACTTTCGGGGGTTACAGCACCCTTAACGGTCAAGCCAGCGGCCCTTTACTTATGACACAGGCGCACGCTTGGCACTACTTTGTTGATGCACGTGCGGCTACTGCGCACACAGTTCACAAACACAGAAAATATTTTTTTTTTTGGTTTGGACTGGAGTGTACTTTCGGGGGTTACAGCACCCTTAATGGTCAAGCCAGCCGGCCCTTTACTTATGACACAGGCGCACGCTTGGCACTACTTTGTTGATGCACGTGCGGCTACTGCGCACACAATTCACAAACACAGAAAATAATTTTTTTTTGGTTTGGATTGGAGTGTACTTTCGGGGGTTACAGCACCCTTTAACGGTCAAGCCAGCCGGCCCTTTACTTATGACACAGGCGCACGCTTGGCACTACTTTGTTGATGCACGTGCGGCTACTGCGCACACAATTCACAAACACAGAAAATATTTTTTTTTTTTAGCACTTGGGGGGAGCACCCCTGATGGACAGAGCACCCCCTGGACAACACTACAGCACCCCTTTAGGACTGGGACACTGCACAGGACTTTGGAGTGGACACAGCCCCTATGGAGAACTGACTGCACAACACAGTCCAGCCAGCCCCTATGGACTTTGAAGTAGTGGACACAGCCCCTATTAACAACAGCAGCACAGCACAACACAGCCAGCCCCTATGGACTTTGAAGTAGTGGACAACAGCAGCACTACACTACACTACACTACACAGCCCTAACTCCCACCCTCCCTCTTCACTGTCCACAGCCGAGTGAGAAAATGGCGCCGACGCGGGTACCTTATATAGGATCCAAAACCCGCGAGACTCGGAAGGCGGGATGATGACGTTTTGCCTCGATTTCAGATCCGAGTCAGGCGGGAAAAGTCGAGCCTGACTCAGATCGGACTCGGATCGGGGGGGCTCGGGGGGGTTCGGATTTCAGAAATCCGAACCCGCTCACCCCTAGTAAATATATATATATATTTATATATATCTCTCGTGTTTATGCATGTGTGTATATATATATATATATATATATATATATACATAGCATGCAAAAAAATGGATGTCACTCAGGGTATCAAAATTGACCTCTGTAACTAAATTGTGTGCGCAACGTTTCAGGGTGGCAACCCACAGCTATGCGAGCTGCCAGGAGGCCGCTCCATTGAAAAAAAAAAAGATGCCCTGATTCAGAGCGAGCGCTCTGTCAGAGCGACCGTCTCTGAATCAGGCCCTGGGTATGGTTATCCTCTAGAAACATTCGACTGAGAGTACCATCTATGAAATTCGCTCCACGCTTCATTGGCCCTTATTGTATCCTCAAGGTGATCAACCCAGTAGTTTATAAGTTGGAACTTCCTCCTCAAATGAAGATTTCTAATACATTCCACATTTCTCTTCTATGACCTCTGGTGCTTAACCGTTTTCAAATTTCTTCCCCCAAGTTGCCTCAAGTAAGAACATTACAAGGTACTGAATTTGAGGTGGAGAAGATCCTGGACTCCCGGCACAGATTTAATACTCTCCAATATCTCATTGATTGGAAGGGGTATGGGCCCGAAGAAAGAGCTTGGATCAAAGCTTCCGATGTACACGCTCCACTATTAATACGGAACTTCCATAGGAGATTTCCAGATAAGCCTGATGGGTGTTCGGTGCCCACCCTGAAAGGGGGGGGGGTACTGTCAGGGTTCAGCCGGGGATAGGCACTCCCTTACCGTCCCGCCGGCTTCCTCTGACATCCCGGGCGGTCGAGCGGCTGGCGTGGGAGGAGAAGCTGAGTATTCTCCCCGCATGCAGAAGACTGCGGGCGGTCCGGTGCCAGGGATCGGAGTTCCTGACATGGGCGCCGCCATGACAGTCTGCCCATGTGACAGTATCTCCATTCCAGGATAGATGAGTAGTCAGCTGATTCTGTGCACCTCTCAAAGGGTTCCCCTGGGTATATATTCGGCTCCCAGGCTACAGTATGTCGCCTGAACAACGGTTGTCTCCTAGTGCCTATCAGTTGAGTTCCCGGTCCAGGTTCTTGCTCCATTGTGTCAGCAGCAGTGTGTTACCATCTCTACCTGTGTGCCTCCCGTCTCTGGTGATTCTCCGTGCAGCAGTGTGTTACCATCTCCACCTGGGTGCCCAAATGTCTCTGGTGATTCTCCGTGCAGCAGTGTGCTGCCATCTCCACCTGTGTGCCCAAACGTCTCTGGTGAGTCTCCGTGCAGCAGTGTACTACCATCTCCACCTGTGTGCCCAAACGTCTCTGGTGATTCTCCATGCAGCAGTGTACTTCCATCTCCACCTGTGTGCCCAAATGTCTCTGATGATTCTCCGGGCAGCAGTGTGTTACCACCTCCACCTGTGTGCCCAAACGCTCTGGTGATTCTCCGTGCAACAGTGCTTACCATTCTCCACACCGCTAGTGACCTCCCGTGCAACCGTAAGTTAAAATCTCTGCCTGTGTGCCAAACATTCCTAGTGCTCTCGGTGCCTGAGTGCACAATTACCAGCGTGCTTCCTATACTACAAGTGTCCTAACATTGTTATTGGGAAGTATTATTAAGTGCCTTGTTCTAGGCATTTCCTCCCAGGGCCATTGCTATCTGTGTCTCCATTCCCACGGGGCTTGGGTACCTGGTCAAAGGACCGCGACCTGCCTGCAGGGTGCAGCTAAGCCCAAATCCCGCTTGGAGGGGTCACTGGTGAACACCACCTTGTAGGTTAGACTCCGCACCTTTGCCCAGGTCTCGCCAACACCCAAGATCTGTGGATGAGGAGAACATATATTTAGGCCCCCCGACTCCACTTCCTCCCGCAACTAAGGCCCACAGTTTCCCATACTTCTGCTACAGACGTGACAGTAGCTCAGCAGTGCATCTATACCTTGCTGCTCCTATACAACTGCGCTACAGTACCATCTTGTTGCTTACATGCAGCTCAACACTTCATCTATATCTATGCCTCATACCTCACTGCTCCTACGCACCTCAGCTGCGCAACGATACCTGTGCCTCTCATCTTGCTGCTCCCACCCAGCTCAACACTGCATGTAATGTATACTTGTGACTTATACCAGGGCTCTGTGGGTGGCACTGTCACTGACTCATTACCCTTCTGGCTAGCAGGGTGTCTGTAACGACACCCTTTGGATGCTACAGGCAGGCACCTTGCTGTTTATCCAGCTGCAAGGAGCGTCTTCTAGACATTCCGAGCACTGCAGCGCTTCTGGGTGCTGGCTGGCCCCGTCCTCGATGCGCGACGTCATGTGCCGAGGGGTCAGGGCTAGCACAGGGAGCATTAAAGCCCTATTACAGCACTGCTCCCTTTGCTGGATAATTTTTATTTTGAAAGATAATATAATATTTATTATCATTCAGGGCATGCTCAATAGGGTAACTGACTCTCCCAGATGACTGAAATGTGTCACTTCTCCTGCAACACTGTTTCATCATCTATGGGGCTGCCACCCAATAAAAAGATTCTGGATACTGGGTATTTTTAGTTCTGATGTTTGAATGACTCTTGGGAGTAAAAGAGTTCTCACTGGAGTGGCTTGAAAATGCATCTTACAGCACTGGTTTTCACCTTTACCGCCTTCTCTAAGGGCCATATTCAAATTGGGAGTGAAAAGTCCGTGCTGGACTTTTCGCTCCACATCGGAGGTTTGCAGGGATAAAGTATCGGGCGCGCGACTGCTTTATCCCCGCTTTCAATTAGGATCCAGCGAAAACGGGACACGGCGGAAAGGTATCGCAAAAATTCTGCAATTTTTGGGAATTCTTCCTAGGAACCCCCTAAAGATGTCCTGTCATGGGGGATCACTATGGGTACCCACATTTTTCCCTCCTGAAGCTAATTAGGGGTTTTATATAGCCACGGCAGTTGCTTTTTTGCGCCCTTGAAGAAGTGATGAAGAATAGCACTTAGGTTTTTTTTTTTTCAATAAAATAACTATTACATTACATTTGGGGTACATGAAAATGGGTGCAAGCATATTTGTATGTCCCTACAGTGTATTTTTAAAATTCTTCAAAAATGCACCCGCCGCTACTACACGCAATGAAAAAAAAACACCTGCCGCATACTTGGGAACCCCTCTGGAATCTTTTTTGCTACTTTAGGATTTTGCTGATATTGTTGTTTTTTTTTTTTACTGCAAAATTCAAGTAAATTTTTTGTGGTGTCACGATTTTTTCTTTAAACTTTTTTTGACACAGTTTATTTTTAGGGGAGACTCCCAGGGGTGCAGGCTACTTTTTTTTAAGCCTGCATCCCTAAACCCCAATTCTGCACTTTTTTTCACCATGTAAAACATGGTGAAAAGTTATCCCCGTTTTTTAACAAAGACTTTTCGCATTGTCGAAAAGTCTTTGAAATTGAATACGGGGATAATGTAAACAGGCGAAAATGACGTCACGAGTTTTCGCTTCAAATTAAATACTGCCCTAAATCTCTCTAAGGAAATACCTTATTTTGTGTTTAAAATAGTATTTTCTATCTGTCTGTCAATCTAAAATGTAGTAAAATTGACTTGCAAAAAAAAAAAAATAATAGTAAATAAAATAGACTTGATGGAAGCCTCTCTCAATAGAGAAGTGCACGTTAAGAATCTTTTTTTACTGTTGTGAAAGTTATAATGATTCCCTTCCCATCGCCACTAAGTAGGTTTTCAGACCATGTAGTGGTAAGAAACTGGAATACTGTTAAATGACCCCCCCCAATATAATTGGGATAATTTCTTAAATGGATCTTGTTCTATCTTTTTTAAATCTCTTTGATTTTGAGGTCTCCATCTTCTCCTGTTTTCCTAAAATGTACTTTTTTTTTATCCTGATAGTATTCCCTCTGTAATAGAGTAGAATATCTCTTTGCCTTTATCTTTTCTGCTCGTTGCTTGTTCTCTTCCCTCTTCCTATTGGTTACTCACTATAAGTTTACTATGGGATGTAGTTAATAGACCGGCGGACGCAATGCTGCCGGTCTAAATCCAGACACTACCTCCGGACACGGGACTTAAGATAGGCGTCGTAATACCGACGCCTATCTTAATCCCGATGCCAGAAGACCGACCCTCCCCATGCGATCGTCGCGTGCCGGGTAAGTATAACACTTAGTCCGGGGGGGATTAGGTTTAGGGACCCCCGGGGGACTTAGCGTTAGGCGCCCCCCAGGGAAGGTTTGGGTTAGGCTAGGGGAAGGGGGGGGACATGGACAGCCCATCTGCTGGCTAGCTCCAGCGGTGGCCATCTTTGCAAAGTTCTCAATGGCCTCATGGGATTTGTAGTTTAACTTTAACTGCTCAGAGTCTGAGCACTAAAAGATAAACTACAAAATAAATCCCATGTGCCACTCTACTTCCTTCTCTGGCCAGCTGTGTGCCTTCAGCTCGGGCTGACAGGTGACTCAGGCTGAAACCCGGCGGCCCAATCCGTATGTGACTGGGTGCAGGGAGAGCAGCGGGCCCACTAGTCAGCCCTAGCAGCTGTACCCATGGTAGTTACGCCACTGTATGTGAGTGTAATCCCAGTGCAATCCTCTGGTCTGGTTTCTTTTTATTTAATTATTTATATTGATAAATAAACATTTTTATAGCAGTTACTAAGGGGTTTATTCATTATGTTAATTCGCGAGCGCCGGAGCAATTAACTTTTGGAGCAGTGAATCTTTTCACTGCTCCTTTCGGTCACACATGCGCACAAGAGCCCTGACATCCGGCGGAAAGAGCCGGACAGGAGCGGAAGGATCCTTTACCTTCTTGATGAATGGCCTGGACACTTCATTTTTACAATTGCAGGTAAAAATGTTTATTTTCACCTGCTTTTGTAGAAATTAAGTGATGATGAATAGACCCCTAAAGATGTTGACTACTTTGTTGGGTACCCAGCCCCTGAATTGAAAATTGAAACAACAGAAAAGTATGTTTGCTTTACTTTAGTTCAAATGACGTATGCTCAGTTAGTTATAGTTTAGACTTCGCTGGTCGGTTTTATAACAATTGCATGTATACAGAGACAATATTACATAATAAAGCAACATTCACTACATCCCTTCATTCACCCTGTCAAAGGATAACTCATGTACTGTATTCCTATGTTTTCTCTAGATATGTCTATACCAGAAAAATATATATTTAATCAAACAATGACTCATCATAATAGTTAAATAGTTATTGTGTTCTTTAGGTTATTTCAGGTTATTTCTATGTGTGTCATTAACACTCAAATGACTGTTCCTAACAGTTGTTGCCAGCATACAACATATACTCTCTGTTGATCAGTATCGTACTTATGCCATACTGTTGATCTAGACACTTCCTTACTTCTGGTGGGGGCCAGGGATGGCTGCACGCTCACAGAGCTACCATCCTCGGCTCCACAATTGAATCACCCTGCATTTCTCTGCCACCACCAGAGTACTGCTTCATGTGTGGTCCCAGCACTGCCAGCTGAAGCTGCCCTCCGACTGCAGCATTGTGGGCTGTCCTCCAGAGT
Organism: Taudactylus pleione; assembly: GCA_031769625.1. NCBI lineage: Eukaryota > Metazoa > Chordata > Amphibia > Anura > Myobatrachidae > Taudactylus > Taudactylus pleione. The sequence goes on from JAUIMM010000957.1 coordinate 6,559,214, forward strand.
TACCCACCGATCGCTATACGACACTGCGCCCATAGCCACACACACACTGCTCCCACAGCCACGCACACACTGCCCTCATAGCCACATACACAGACACTGCCCCCATAGCCACACACACACATGGCCCCCTTAGCCGCACACCTATACGGCCCCCATAGCTGCACACATGTCCCCCACAGCCACACCCACGCAACGGCCCCCAAAGCAACACACACATACGGCCCCCATAGCCACACACACAAGGCCCACATAGCCGCACACGTGCACGGCCCCCATAGTTTCACACACACTTCCCCATAGTCGCACATACACTGCCCCCATACAGTAGCTGCACGCCCACACAAACTGCCTTACTTACCCAGTCACCCCTTACTGACACGGACACCCCTTACTGACAGATACCACTTTCTGACACAGACCTCTTACTGACACTGATACAGACATACTTACTGACACACCTTACTGACACAGACACCACTTACTAATAGACAGACTTATCTACACATACACCTCTTACTGACAGACACCGCTTACTCACACCAATACCACTTACTGACACAGACACCACTTACTGACACAAACACACTTACCTACATGGACACTCCTTACTGACACGGACACCCCTTACTGACAGATTCCATTTACTGACAAATACACACTTAATGACACAAACACTTACATTCACATACACTTAATGACACAGATACCACATACTGAAAGATACCCTTTACTGACACAACTTATTGGCACATTATCATAAATACTTACTGACAGACACCCCTTACAGACACACACACAACTTACTGACACAAACACACTTACTGACACAGATACCACTTACTGACACACTTATTCATTTATTATGCATTCACACAGCACAAGCTGACACAGCCTTCATATGCTTGAAGCAAACAGCCCCCCTCCCCTGCAAACTATAGCAGGTGGGTGCTGGATACATCAAACAACCCCCTTCCCCCTCGGACTGTAGCATGTGGATGGTGGAGAGATCAAACCCCCCCCCTCGCCACCACCACCACCACCACCACCACCACCACCATGGCCCAACAGTAATTATAACAGGCACACAGGCAATGACACTCACTTTCTATTATTGTACTCTCTTCTTCTAGGCTCCTCTCTCTGCATGTGACATTACTGGTCACGCGCAGCATAAAACAGGGCAGGGGAGAGGAGTGCTGTGTTAAGACTGGCACTCAGCAGCTGTCCAATCAATGTGCTGAAATGTCTGCCTGCCGGGGCTAAAACTTTATAATAAGTCAAGCCTCCGTTATAAAGTCCTGTCAGCGGGCCCCCTGGGACCTGCCAGGCCCTAAATAGCCGCTTGTGCTGCCTAGTGGTAAATCCGCTACTGGTCTTAATGCACGTTTGGGGGTGGATCGAGGGCATGACTGCGCGATTGCATCATCGCAGTCCCGCCCCATAACACAATGCAGAGATTACCGGCATTGTGCAGGAGGAGGCAGGGCCACGATGATTTCATTTAGCACGAATGGACTCCTCCCGGACTACCGGCATCTCCTTTCCTCCCGCAGCTGCCAACTTGTACAGGACAATACAAGTGGGAGGCTGCGGGAGGAATGGGGATGCCGGCAGGGGGGTGAGGGGAGGGGTCGTTGTGGCCGGGAGACTTGTGTACCTTTCCAGATGGCCAGGAGCGCCATTCTGGGAGGGTAGGCAAGTATGAAAAAGATGAACCCTGACCACGCGCTTCGCCACCCTGTGGCTCGAGGACACAGAGGAGCTGGCGTTCAGGGCGATGGACATCTCCCCCAATGGCCACTTCTTCAAGTGCAGACTCCCCTCTGGGTCAGCTGCCAGTTGAGAGGGAAGAGTGCAGTGACTGGGTAGCGGTTGCTATCTTGCCACTTGCATGCTGCCCAGCTGCTGAGGGGCCACCATCTTGGCGCCCACTCCCCGGCCTGTCCGCTTTCTTGCTCCAGGGTCACTTCACCTGCCTGGACATTGGTGGGCCCCCTCTCCATTTGTGGCCAGATGCCCCCCACCCTCACTCCGCAGGGACGAGAGCAGCACTGGCCATGCTGGCTGTCAAGGCACTGTGGCGGGATACATGTTGACATGATGGGCGGATACTTGCGGGCCGCAGTAAGCCTTTTATTTTTCTTCACTTTAATATGTTTAATCCCCCTTACTGCCACTTGTCCCCCATATCTGCTCCCACCGTATGGTTTGGACTTTTTGCACTGCTGGACTCACCTCTATGCTCCCCAATGTATTTTGTGCACATGGTATAGCATGTTACTTTATGCCATGTTTTGTCTGCCATTTGCAACATTGTTTTATTTTTAATCAAAAACTATAATGTCTTGCTGTCGTATTTTTGCTTGCCCAGGGCTGATACTGCCAACTACCATTCTCTCCTTACTTCCACATAACTGATTCTACAACTTCCCACTGCATGTTACTGCTATGGAATGCTCATCCTGTCCAATGTAACCTGTAAGATGAGCGACCCATGGAATTACTCAGGCAGGGGGTATCCTTTAAGGCCAGTTTCACACCTACCGGTTTTGACCGGCCAGGCATGAATCGGGCGGTAGCCATCCCGGTTTTTCCAGGCACTGTGTGCCTTTGACAAGCAGCGCTTTGAGCCGCTTTGTATGTTTAAAAAAAACAAACAAAAAAAAAAACCAATTGGGCATGCTCAGCAGCAGCTACTGCACAAGCCCGGCCGGCAGAAGCCAGTCTGTGTGACAAATATTTTATCTCTCCCATTATGTGTCATCAGTTCCAGGCATTTCCTATTCTGCCCAGTATAATCCTGCATAGTGCGCCTAAAATGGCTGCCTTACCTGGACCCTGCATCGCTAGGATGACTAATCCTGCAACTGATGACCCAAAATGGCTGCCAAACCCACTATAGTAGCTCTGTGGTCTCTGTATTTCATGAAAAGCTTTTCTGTATTTTATTGTTCCTGTACTGTATTATGTTTCTGTACTGTATTATATGTTTCATTCTGTTAAAGGCCTATTGGAGAAAGGGCTCTTTATAACTAAAATTATTATTATTTTTATTATTATTAACCAAGAGGCTAATCTCAGCTAAAAAAACAAGTATTCTACTCATCACAGTCTGTCACCAGAGCCCCTAATTCATACTTGCCTACTCTCCCGGGAGTTGCGAATCGCATCATTTAGCCCCCACCCCCTCCTCACAGACCCGCAAATCGCTGGCTTTTCATCTAAAGAGGGTGGGGCCTAATGACGGCTATAGTCTACCCCCCGAAGCTGAGAGTAGCAGCTCCTCTCCGGCTGCACCCGGAAAAGGATTCCTGAAAAGTCGGTAAGTATGTCCTAATCATGTTGTCATTGCTATTCTCATTACCATTGTCTAATAGCAGTTCCCTTTCACGGGCCTTAACGTATTTTATGTTGGAAGCTATGTGTAAGGGGGGTATAAACGGGTGCTTACACATCACGCTGACCTTCAGGGTGCTGTGCCACTTGCATTCAGTCCCAAGACAAAGCTCAAGGTGACTCCAGGAAGAAAAACACTGACCCAGTGAGAGAGAGAGGAACCCAGAGATCATGGAACCAATATGCCGGGTTGTGTGTAATGTAATCCCTGGTGAAGCTGTGAAAATTAAGATTTGGAAACCAGGCTCACAGAAATAAAAAATGTTACTGCCAAAGATGAGAATATTGCAAAGATATTGCCAATTTTTGGCTGATTTGCCAACTATTTAAGGCCCTGGCTGTGCATCTGTATCTCCTAAACAACCACCATACAAATGCACAGTAAAATAACACAATACTGTATACTATATATTAAAATGTATATTTTAATTATTTAAATATATCTAGGTTGCTTGGAACCTCTCTATTCTTTGTCACTGATGTTTTGTCACTGAAGTTTTATCCTGATATTTAACACATTACATAACATTCAGATTACATCACATGCTTAATATTTGGAATGGGTATGAAATAACAGCTGCTCAATAGCCGCTGGTTCAAATCCCAACAGCGGCATCCCAATACCTGAGGATCCTGACAGGGGTGGTAAGTATGCTAGTGATGCCTAACCCTAACATGCCCCCGGTGGTGCCTAATCCTAACCTCCCCCTCCTGCACCCTAAACCTAACCATCCCGGGGATGGGGTGCCTAACCTAATCCCCCCTTCCCATAGCTTAACCCTTCCCGGAGAGGGGGGTGCCTAAACCTAACTCTCCCCCAAATCTTCCCACCCCGCTGCTAAGACCTAAGAAGCCCCGCTTACCATTTGTTCAGGTTGCCGGCTGCCAGGATTTCAGCGTGGGGCTAAAGATAGGCATCAAGATTTCAACGCCTATCTATAGTCCCTGGTCGGGCTTCCAACATCGGGATTCCGACGGCCGGCATCCTCTAACTACATCCCTTAATTTCTATTTACCCTTGCTATCATCACCAGTTTAGTTTTTTTCCAAGTTAATTAAATGTTTAAATGTTTTTACATTTACTCCTGTACTCTAACTCTAATATGTACATTTTTATTGTTACTTATTCAAAATATGTAATGCAATACATGTAAGTTTAATGTAAACTTATCTTTTGCAAGGTACCTACATTGTGTTATAGTTACACCCTTCTTTCTTTTTAGGATAGAAGATTTTGATTGGATGATACCATTTAGACATGCAATTATACCATCACTAAACAGCTCTGAATATCTTGGTGGGTACTGTAATGTTGTTAATATCCAGTATCACCTATTCTGGGAATGCAGATCACACTGTGCTTGTCTGGTAAATTTACCTGGGGAGCTGTTAGTGTTGCATGTAGTGTGAACATTTTGTTAACATACCATATTCACAAAGAGAAAAGTACATATTTATTTAGCTGCAAAACAAACTAGAGGACAGATCTGCCTACCAGTAATAGCAATGAAACTAAGGCAGCAAGGAGTTTTAAAAATAAAATCTGACGATGAACTGCTATAAACAAGGAGCAATGTTGATTAGGATCATGTTTTCCTTATCATTCCTTATTTGCTGCAGGATGCCTCACAGTGACAATGGGAAGCAGTTTTGAAGCCGTCAGACGGAATCCCGACCGCCGGCTTCCCGAATGTCTAATCCCGGCAAGGGTTAAATGACAGGCATCGAAATCCTGATGCCTGCCACTTTACCTACGATCGAAGATAAGGCGGGCGCCAGTGGGGGGGGTTAGGTTTAGGGCTCCCAGGGGAGACTTAGGGTTAGGCACCCCCCTGGGAGGCTAGGACTAGGCTAGAGGAAGGGGGGGTTAGGGTTAGGCACTTAGAGGGGGGATTAGGGTTAGGCCATGCGGCTGGCGGTAAATCATACCGAACCCGTGACAACACCCTCAGCTGCCAGAGTTGAGTAATGTACACCACAGTGCCACACTGTAGCAGTATATGTACTGAAGGAAAGACCCGGTTGGGTGCAGGCTTAAGGGGCCTATCCACTAGGCGCCCTGAAAGACTGAACGACGCCGAGTTGCGGTGCCCGCACTGAACGGCGTTCACTGAATGTCATTCAGTGCAGGAGCCCGACCTCCTATCTTGAACATGCCGAACCTGACGAGCGCCGTCAGATTGACGGGCATGTTCAGTAGATAGTCGGGGTTGGCAAGGACCCAACGTGCACGCGCATTGCTGGTCCTTGCCGGCTATCCATTACTCGACTTTGTGAACAATGCGACCAAAACCACTGGTTTGGTCGGATTGGTCACAAAGTCGTGTAATGGTTAGGCCCCTTTATACTTTCTCATATACTGTGGGTAATGCCGCCTGGTATCAGACAAATAATTACTTTAGAAATATAGAGAAAGAGACTACACCACAAAGTTTACTATAACTAGTACTATATCTAGTTATTTGTACAATAAAATTTCTGTGCTGTGAAGCTGGTGGACTATGCCTCAAAGTTGTCACGTCAAATAATTATACTGGACAGTTATTTATTATCAGAAAATCAGGTTACTAGCAGTCTGATTCTGTGCCATCTGAGGATGGTTACCTGTGACTGCATTCAAAAAAGCGTTACCCATTGTTATTAAAATTTCATTTTCACATCTCATGTGTCACATGTCCATCCTTCCTCCTCATACCTATACACATACATCTATACATAGTATAAAATAAAGTCCCTGGTAGGCATCTGTCTGTTTGTTTTGGCTAATCTCGAGAACCACGGGACACATTTTGATGCAGTTTTCACCTTTCTATAAGGCATTTGTCGAGGAAGGTTTAGGTGTATGAAACATTAATATATGACAAAAGGGAGCCGAGCAGTGAGAATTTTAGTGAAGCAAGTCCATGAAAAAACAGACGTCTGAGCGATTTCTTGGCTTACGCTGCCTAAACCGTTAAAGATATATCACAACAATGGACTTTATTTTATATCATGTAGAGATTGATACGTATTATCCGGAATCTCCAGAAAAATTAATGCATACTAACCTACCCTTCCGGAAGTGTCGGGAGGCTCCCGAATTGTTGGGGATCCCCCAGCACCCCCGGCAGAGTATCCACATCTCCTGCATCCTGCACACTTCCTAGTAAAGTGGGCAGTATGGGGAGATAAATCCCAGGAATTATGGCATAATTGCCGTGACTCACGGCTCCATATGGAGGGGTGGAGCTAAATGATGCAAAAACGTGTAATTTAGCCCCGACCCTCATCTTGCTCCCAAGATTCGCGACAATTTGCAGTGGTGGGCGGGGCCTAATGACGTAGTAAGCGGTCACCAGTGTCTGCTCCCCGGGCATCTCCCGGGGGGCAGATAAGTAAAGTAGGTCAGTATGAATTGATGTATGCCCTGTTTACTGATTCAAAATGTCAGTTTTTCCCTTTTTTTACCATTCCTATTTCATGTATGTGAAAAATGATTCTTTAATTTCAAACCAGCCCAATAACGCACAGGGACAAACACTTGACGTGGCTGGAGATGACCTGAGAAGACAACTTTACGTGAGCTTTTTGCATGTCACGGCAAAACTAAATCTTTTTGCGTTCATATCAGGAGGAAAAACGACTAATGTCTACAAAGCAATCTTATAAGACCTTGGTTAAAAAAGACTATTCAAAAGTGCTCTCATGCGAAGCCAGGGCAGGCTGCTAGTAGTAATATAATATATAACTAGTGTAGACATAACACATAGGACCTGATATAGAGTAAGAGGCGTAACTAGGGTATTTCGTGCCCAGGGCAAAATGAAAAATTACGCCCCTCCTTAAAGTTAAGTGTATTTCTGAGTACTGCTTAAAACCTTTTACATAATGGGGCCTATTCATCATCACAGTTAGGGGTCTATTTACTAAGCAGTGTTAGGAGACAAAGTGAAATGAGAGAAGGTGCCAGCCAATCAGCTACTAACTGCCATGTCACAGGCTGTGTTTCAAATATGACAGCTGGGAGCTGATTGGCTGGCACCTTATCACTTTTCACTCTGTCTCCTAACACTGCTTAGTAAATAGACCCTTTAATTTTTACAAAAGCTGGTGAAAATGAATATTTTCACCTGCAATTGTAAAATCTAAGTTTTCGGGCTATTCATTAAGAAGGTAAAGCAGGAAATATCACAGATATCTCCTGCTTACCTTCCTCTGGCGGAATGGCCCTCTGTCCCTATACACTAGTATGGGGACAGAATTCATCAAGCTCCGAAAATATAATATTTTTGGAGCTTGAGTGCGGGAGCATTTGCCATCTTCAGATGGCGTTTACTCCACTTGTGTACCATAACCCACTCCTTCCCTATGGGAAGGAGGTCTAGGTTGTGAAGAGAGATCCTTTCAGATCCCTCCTCCCCTGTCTGGCTCCATCCGCCGGACGTCGGGGCTCTTGTGCGCATGCGTGACCTGTAGGTCACGGATGTGCACTAGTATCACTGCTCCGAAAGGAGCAGTGAAAAGAATCACTGCTCCTTTTGAAGCAGTGATACACTTCGGGGAGACAGCTGATTTTCGGATCAGCTGTCTCCGTGCCGATGCAAAGATGAATTTCTCTGGCGCTCGCATCTAATTAGAATGCTAATTATCTGGGTCTGACCCCTATATGATAAGATGCTAATGTTCATTAATGGTGTGTTAAAATGGTATCCACACTGACACATTATGAGGTTGGTAAGAATTATCTATATATTCTGTTATATTATAATTACGCTGCTGGGTATGAGTAATCTTTGTTGAGTAAAGAGAGAAAGAAAAAAGGAGGGTTCGGGGACAAGCTCCTAGTTGGCTTAACTTCGGTCTTAAGGGCCATTAGGTGGATCCTGACACATATTTAACAACTAGGATACACATAATGATGTCTCTAAAGTCTCTGAAATTAGGACAACAATGTATTCAGATAGATTTATTTTGAGGTTTATATTAAACAGGACCCAATGACCAAATTTTTTTTTGGCCACTTGGAAGTGTTTTATTAATGTCTAAGACAGGGACTGAGGAGTAGATGTACTAAGCCTTGGAGAGAGATAGTAGAGATAAATAAAGTACAAACCAATCAGCATCTAACTGTCACTTTACAGTCTGTGTTTGAAAAATGACAGTTAGGAGCTGATTGGATGGTTTTTTATCTCTCTCCATGGCTTACTATATCTCTGCCTGAGTATGATATCCTCCTGCTCTTGACAGGGACAAAAAGTAATGCCCAACAGGAGTTGAGACTCCTAATTGGTGCTTTCTCGAAAAAGGGAAAGCCCTGGTGGAAAGAGGTCTCCTTTTAACTTCAGTCTGGTTCCAGTAGTGCGGCTTCAGTTGGGACTGTTTAGTTAAAATTTCCTAGCTGGATTGGGTGCCTGTCAGCTCTCCTCCTCCTGTATGGTACACTGCAGCAGGCCACTTAGGTGGTTGGCATTGACAGTCTAATGGAGCTTGGGCAAGTCAAAAGGGAAGTCAATGAGCAGAAGAAAATGCCGTAAATAACAGTAGGAACTGGAAAACCTGGATATAATTCTTTATGCATGAAGCTTTTGCCCAGATAGAATTGCAACTTCAGTTAGATTAGCATGATCAAAATTATCCCAAACATTGGTTATATGTAGTTAAATGTTCATTTAAGTCTAGGATGACAATCACAGGATAATAGATGGGTATCCCAGTGTAAAGGGCATATCCACTAATAGACGGAGAAACGAGAGCACGATTAGGACATTGTAATCGTGCTGTCGTTTCTCCGTCTGTGATGTGCCTACACTGAATGTTCAGTTTAGGCACATCCATCATCCCCGTACATGCTGAACCTGACGTGATCGTCAGGTTGTCCAGCATGTACGGGCGATGATAGATGTCGGAAATGACCAGCGAGCATACGCATCGCTGGTCGTTTTTGACATTTAAGTGCCTGATTTGCGGCCGATTACTGAGTGATTGCACGAATATGATGTATTATAGCGGCACGTTGTTTAGTGCTGCTATATCGCTTCCTGCTTCGCCTCTTTGCCGAGGCAAAGCAGGAGGCACTAACGATGAGATGTAAGAACTGCAAGTGTCAACTCCCCCCTCTGGCGATCCCTGCCTGAGTACACAGCGCATCAGCCTGGGGCTGATGCACTGTATCTCTGTCCTGGCCGGCTCCACTGAGAATGCTCGGGATCTCACAAGTATCGCGACATCCCGCGTGCAGCCCTGGAGTCGGCAGCCCCTGCAGCAGGGACAGCGCTGTCCCTGCTGTGGGGATAGGGCATCGCCAGGCTGTAGCTGTCGATAGCGACAGCTGCAGTGAGCGGAATGGTCAGACGAACTGACCGTTCATACATTGCCCAGGCAGCACCGATAATGACGGGTGCCCCTGTCATTTATCGCCAACCCCCCCCCCCCCCGATCATACATCGGGGAGAAGCGGTATCAGCGCACATAACATGCGCTGATACTGCTTTGACGCTTCATACATCTCCCCCTCTGTGCCTTATAACCAATGCAGGGAAATTATACTAATGATCCCATTTGAATGTATATATCTTTTTTTTCTTCTTTATATCTATAACAGCTTCATAATGGGTGTAAGGTGCAATCAGGGAGATTGCTAGACTCTTCGGGGAGATTGCTACTATTTCAGGGGTCTCCCTGATAATCATGGAGAGTTGGCAAGTATGGGTTAGGGTGATGTACAGGAAGTTAATGGTCGCTTTACTATAATTTATGGCTGTGTGGGGGCTGGAAGGCCACGTCTTCCTGCTGGTTTGGAGGCACTGATCATAGCAAATGCACTGATATGTTCTTGGGATGGGCTGATTAGGGCTTGTTGAAATGAACGTTTTCCTAGCACAGCATGGCCATATTTGTGGATGATGCTTTAGCAAATTTTACCAAGCAAGATCTCTCATATGTTGGGTTAACACCCACCCAAGATTCCTCCAAACAGTCCAGAAATGGTATAATCAGTCCAGAGGCTTGCTCATCCCAGACTACACAGGCTTCCATATAGCTCCACCTTTGCCTGTATTTTCCTCTCTGTGGAATACCTCTTGGCCTACCTATGCCAGCCAGCCTCACCCCAGCATGTAACATCCAAGACACTTTGCAAAAAAATAAAAGCAATTTTTCCCTTTTTGGGTTCCCGGTTTCACTTGCGGACACTCTCCATAGGAATGAATGGGAAAGCACTGATAGATCAGTTTGCAGCAGTTCCCATTCTCTGACCAATCATTTCTATGGAAAGAGCTCACTAGTGACCTCTCATTAGCGGTGGGTTCCCGAAAGGGACATGTTGTGTGGTCTACAAGGACCACACAACATGTGATTATGACATTCAAATATTGAAGAACACCCACCTGGGGGATGCGCCTCTCTATAGTATTATTTTCACCCATAGCAGCATAAATAGGATATATATTTGGTTTTTCACTAAACTGCACATTATGGGCCTGGCTCAGAGATGGATGCAGACGCTATTGGCGGTCGCTCGTCTGCAACTTTATGCAAATGCCCTGGTGTACATCATGAACGTGCAAGGACTGAGATACCCACTTTCAGCATCTGTACACGCTGTTATACCGTCTGATGGGTCTTCAGGCGCCACCATGGGTCACACCAGCCCTATGGTAGGTGCAGATTTTCCATCTATGTATGGCCTTCAAAGATTGAGCATCTGAGTACACAAACACTTCAGGTGTTACGGTGTGTCCCGTAACACGCCTATAAGATGGACCATCTCCAGGTCTGTGTAGCCACCTACCAATATTTGCTCAACTTCAACAACATTAGCATTGCGTGCAACTCATAATCAGGCCATATGTTTCTTCCTTCACAAAAATATATATGTATCATCATGATACTATGCATAACTAAACAACCACTCAGATAAATGCTAATACTCAAACATGGCCAAAATCAATGATGTTTACAATCTTTATTATAAAAGATACAGAGGTGGACGCAGTGTTGATACTGCACACAGTTGGCCAGTGTTGTAAGTCTGCACATGCGTTCGTGTCGCACTGCACTTGCATCCCGATGGGTACCATAGGGAGATGCAGAACATTTGGCTAGTCAGACGCAGGCATGTCGCTGACAGCGGCTGTGCCTAAAGACGCAGTAGCGCAGACTCAAAATGCCATGTTCAAATGGTGTGTCTAAAGCAGGGACTTGCAGTCAGGGGAGGCAGAGTCATAATCCTGAGATTTGATATAAAAATTATTAAAATAATACAAAGAATATATTTATAACATAAACATCTTCTTTGTTTATTATAATCATTTTTATACTTAATACTCACTAGCTTTGTGGAGCTCTCTTGGACTGCAGGGAGACAAGAGATGAGGCAGCAACAGCTCAGCCTTGCTTCTGTATAGTCAGACACTGCTTGCAGAGCTGTTGGCGGGGCCACACCACAGGCAGTAAGCTGCACAGAAGAGAACTAATAGAGGCATGCCTCTGAGTATAGGGGGGGGTTGTGCCCTGAGCACTGATGGACACTTTGAATGTGTCATGTGACCAGGAAGTGCACTGCTGTGTTTAGAGATCGGAGCTGTCAGCAGCAGCAAGAGAAGACACAGTGATGCAGCTAGGAGAATCAATGGATACTGAAGCTTAGTGTAGGGAGGGGAGAGTTACAGTGAGCAGGCAAGACAGGCTCCCAGCCTCAGACCCATCTCCATGTGTGCCTCCCCAGCCATTAATCTCACCGAACGACACTGATCTAAAGAGGCACCGAGGTGCAATAGCGCCACTGCAAGTGGAGTTCTCATAACTCAGGATGTTTAGAATCATTCATGGCATTAGCATAAAGACGCAGAATGCGTCTGCGGCAAAAGATGCAGCCACATCTGCATCCATCTCAGAATAAGCTCCATTGTTTGAGTTATATATGAATGACACAAAATAGGTTACAATATTGTAACTTCTTCTAAGTAATACGAACTAGTATATGAACATATACACAATGTAGTTCTAAATATTTACCCCTTGTGTCTACTCATAATGGTATGCTAAACATACGCAAGCCCAATCACCGTATTCATATAATCTAATATCAGGAACGGACTGGGGCTGTATTTCAGCCCTGGCAGTCCACCCTACACTCGCGTGTGAAGGGGGGTGTGGTAAAATCAAGGGGGTGTACCAAGGGTCATGGGGGCTGGCCTCGCAGCACGCCCCCGTCTCTCCCCGGCCCAGCACAGCAGCCGCCGGCCCATCCATGCCTCCACCCCTTCCGTCTCCGTGATATTACAGTGATTCCGAAGCAGTGGAGTGGAGGGCGGGGGACTCTTCCTTTCCCCCTCCTCGAGCCGGTCCTTAGGCCATTGGCCCTTCTGGCATGTGCCCGATGGCCAGTCCGGCCCTGTCTGATATCTTGTTGTTTCAAATACAATTTATATTTTTGTGGTTATATCTTTAGGGTGCAATATTGTTTGTGATACAAATTAACAATAATCATCTTATTATCATGTATACTATTACAAAGGCATATGCACAACTGACAATAGCAGGAAGAGAACTACACAGAAGTTTTCTAATTGCTTTTACTCTTTTCACTCACTATTCCATATTTTTAACCAATATTTAGCCATTTATACAATAGTGCAGAGGTTCCCAAACTCCGTCCTCCAGGCACCTTAACAGCCAGGTTTTAAGGATATCCATGCTTGACCACAGGTGACTTAATTAGTGCCTCATTCAATTTGATTTAACCACCTGTGCTCAACCATGGATATCTCTAAAACCTGAACTGTTGGGGTGCCTGGAGGACCACGTTTGGGAACCTCTGTTTTAGTGTATTATGTTAAAATATATAAAAATAAAAGTGATGTTTTAGTCTTTTTGTTCAGAGATACCAGTGCACTCCCCTATTACCTATATCTTCTTTTTCTCTAGTTACTGATCTATGCCATATTGTTTAGGGAGTAGCACCCCCTTGTGTACAAATGTTGTAATGGTGTGATAGACATAAACTAGCATCACTATCTCGGTATACTGAACCTTTAGATCAGTGTTTCCCAAACTCATTAACAATGCATGGTTTCCATTTTGCCTAGTTGGTGCAGGTGTATTCATTACTGGCTGACACATTTTAAAATGTTTCACTTGTGATTCTGTAAGGAGACCTGGAAAATATGCACTGTAGTGCTCTCTGAGCAGGGGTGTATCTAGGGGTCTGTGCGCCCCTGGCAAAATAATGTAATAGCGCCCCCCTCCCTCCATATTTTCTGAATAATTATATTCTGTCTCCCCAGCCATCCCCCTTCAGTGTCCCCAGCATTCTCTTTTCTCTGTCCCCTGCCAACCCCTTCTGTGTCCCCAGGCATCCCCCTTCATTATCCACAGCCTTTACCCCTTCTCTCTCCCCAGCCATCTTTTTTGTGTCCCCAGGCATCCCCCTTCATTCTCCAGAGCCTTTCCCCCTTCTATCTCGCCAGCCATCTCTTTTTTGTGCCCCCAGGTATTCCCCTTCTACTCCTCCCCCCACATTCAGCCCCCGCAGCCCACACAGATACTTACCGTACCTTCCTGCTGTGGTGTGGCTGCGGGAGGCTCCTCAGTGAGAACATCAATGCGGCGCGCGTGACGTCATGACGTCACGCGCGCCTTGTGTAAAAAGAACTTTATTGATCAGATGCTCTGCGCTCAGCTCCTCCACAGAGGACGAGGAAGAGGAGGATGCAGCCCCGCAATGGAGGAGCTCCAGCCCCTGGCACACAACAGGGCTCAAGCTGTCAGAGTCCCGGGTGAGAGCTATGCCGCTGCCCTCCTCCCAACACTCCCTCCCTGGGCAACCGATCTCCGGCTCCTGCAGCATACCCACACAGGCTCCCATGCCTGTGAACACCTCCGTCTCCGCTCTGTCCCCCTTGGAGGCAGCCGCAGCATCATGGGCCTGGCCTAGCACCCTCAGTGCCCCTGACGAGCCTCCCCCCGACCGGTGCAGGCGGGCAATTGCAGGGGCATATCTACCCTGTGGCTGCAGGTGACACCACTGGGCGGCGCCCCCCCCTTTGGCCGCCGCCCCGGGCGAGTGCCATCCTGGCCAATGGGTAGATACGCCCCTGTCTCTGAGGAATGAGTTTGGGAAATGCCGCTCTCTATCATATGTTCTAAACCCTGTCCTCAGGACCACAAACAGTGCATGTTTTCCAAGTGTCATCACAGAATCACAAGTGAAATAATTAGCTCCACCTGTGGATCTTTGTCAGTGAGTAATGATTACACCTGTGCACCTGCTAGGTGACCTGGAAAACGTCCTGAGGACCAAGCTTGAGAACCACTGCTCTAGATGTATCCTTTGCGACTCATTCTTTCCTACCCCCTCCCCCCTCTTTTCAAATTAATTAAGATTAACATAAAACTAGCTGAATTACAAATAATTTAGTTTGTAATACTTTATGCTTCTAATAATCATTGCATTTTTTTATGATAACAATTTTTTGATAATTTTAGGTATATATAATGTATAAACCTCTCTATTAACCACACGTATGCTATGTCCCCCAGCGCAACTGATTTCTGCAGAGAGCACATTCTTCCTGAGTGGCCTTCTGTTTGTTCCTGTTGTTGGATCCATGGTATGGGATTATTCTGTCACAGTGACTCTCGCTCATGTCATCATCTGTTGTGCGGGTAAGTAATCTGTGTATGATACAAGTTTATTTTTTATTAAACGCTATTAATATTAAACTGTTAACTAAGGTGTGAGAAGGAGATATTGCCACATGAGAAGGGCCAACCCCAGCCCTTTCCCCACATGGCATAGAAACTACCCTTTCTATGCCATGTGCACCTGCTACTGGTACACATACACCATCTCCCAACAGTCAGTGAATCATGTCAAAAGTCCAGGAATGCGAGATGTCAGGACTGTCCCCTGAAATTGGGATTGTCCCTAAACCAAGGACCGTTGGATCCCAGGGACTGATTTGTCCTTATTCTCCTTTTTGTTTGCCCTTTGCAAAAAACGTCCTTTTAGTCACCGATGGATCCCTCCCAGCAACCCCCGCAGCGCGTGTCATTCTGCGCATGCGCAGAAGGACGCCAGAGGGGCTTCTGGGTCATAGACCTGGAAGTCCCTCCATCGCAAAGGGCCGCTCTTACCGAGACAGCGGTCCTTTGCGGTGGTCTTCATGCATACCAGCGTTGCTAATGCCGGCATGCATGTGAAGGGTAGCGGGATGCATCGCATCCTGAATGCGATGCGTCATGCATCCCGCCCTAAACCTCCTATACTTTATTCAGACACTTAACTTTTGAACTACAGTATGTTCAGGTTCATCCTCATACACTGCGGCTGCAAACAGCCCCTCTTGGCTCGCTAGATCCCAGGCAACTGAGCTCTGCTGAGTGTCTTTTTCACTCAAAATGTACATCTTATTCGCACTAATAAAAGAACTGGAAGTGACAAAACTATGCTATCTAGCACTGATTAACTTGATGTGCGACATTTATACAGCTGTGTGCAAATGAGTCTGAATCTGTATAAGAAGTGCTACAATGCAGCAGTTGCAGCTTTCTCTCACACCAAGTTCCGTTGTGCTTCATTTGTGACTTGTACGCAGGGGAGGATCTATAATTGGTTAATTTTTTTAATATTTGTCTCTCTGGACTCCCACGTCAGCGGTATAAGCGCTAAACACATTGCCTGGAAAATGGGCGCCACTGCCTCTTTCCCAGCATTTTGTGCATGCGCAATAGGGAAATTACCAGGAAAATGGCTTTCGCACCATTTGCCCGGTGACCTGCGTATGCGCTGTAGACTCTGGGCACAGATTAGTACCCAGAGTCTACTGCTGTGCTCAGTGCGCTGCCCTTCGCCAGTGAGAGAGGAGGGGGCCCTGGACGGAGACTGCACACGGGCACACTCCTCTCTTTATACTCCCCTGCTTGTTTGTGCTTAAAACTAATTCCTGTGTGGTTAAAGTCGCAGCCTCGCTGCTGTAGTACACTGAGAGAGATGTTTTGTTGCACCTGCGATGCGAATAAGATGCAGAGTTTAAAGCAAAAGGTGGTACGCTATGCCTCTCAGAGCGGCCCAGTCACGTTGGGTGTCTCGGCCCGTATGACACATTGCGGCTAAGTGTATGAGGACACATCTGTAGGAGCACTTTGTTATTAATAACTTATATTTAATTCTCCTTGTATTTAAAACACACAATTGTAAGCATGCCATCAATGAGACACAAACTCCCAACCTCATGTACCTCACTCACATATATAACATGAGCTATTTGCTCCTTTCTAGTAAGATTAGTAATTCTAGCTAAGTGTAAGCTAGTTGCAATTCTTAGCTTAAACAACTGCAGCCAGGCAGAATTATGTAATGCTGACTTCCATATCTGCTGCATTCCATCTATGTTTATTTGCAAAATCAGCCCTAGGTTTCTATAGGAGCTACTACATTGTGAAATCTCTTTAGATGGCATTAGTCAGTGTAACCGATGGGTCACTTTACACCAATTTTTGTGGAAGAGACATCCAAAACATCCCACCCCAGTAATCCCTGCATGCATATGCGCAGCCTGATGACTGAACCTGCGCAGTGTCAATTTTGGTAAATTCCAGCAATGTTAAGGGGGGATTCAATTAGACCCAATAAAACAGGATTTTAACGCTTGAATTGCCTACGGGCAATTCAATTAGATCCCGTCTTATTTGCCCGAAAAAATATCTGTTTTTGGGCGAATACACATAGGATACATGATAAGTTCACGGATTCTATGTGTTAACGCCAGTGCCTGCCCGAAAACAGATAGCTATCAGGGATTTTTTTTCGGAGCCTGCTGAGCTCCTGAAAAGAAATACCCAGTAAGCAGGGCCGCAGAGAGGGGGTGAATTACCCAGGCTTGTTGGAGGGGCCCGGGTCTGATGCCGCTGCCACCCACCCCCTACAACTGTCAGCAGCCCAGCACACGCTACAGTGGTCTCAGCTCCCCCACACCCCAGCACAGGGAGAGATCACCATGATTGCTCCCCGAGTCCCCCATCTTCAGGCCTGCACGGCACTGGTGTTTTTTTCTTCTTAGGGGACGTGGCCACACCTGCCATGATTAGGTTATGCCCTCCGATAAGTGCGGTCTTTGAGGTTAATTGAATTAGCGGGAAATCAATAAACCGGCGGTAAAGTAATTTCTTATTGTCACGATATGCAGCAAAAACAAACTATAATTATTGGAACCAATTCCACACGATATGCAGCAAAAAGAAACTATAATTATCAAAACTAATTCCCGAATATTGGTAAATATGTCCCTAAAATGCTTCAAAATGTGTTTTTCTTTTTTTCTAGTCTAGAGTAAACCCCTCTCTTTTCAGATAAGTGTGTGTGCTGGCTGATCAGATACATAGACATTTATCTGATACATATATCTGCATCTCTTTTCCAGTTACTCAAGAAGTTCCTATCATATGGCAATGGTGGCTGCAAATAGGTAATGTCAGTAATATACATATTGTACATGGAGATGTTTTCTAGGTTCACAAAATGTTGAAATTAAATACTGGGACACCCATAAGACCTGAAGATTGCTTAGGCCACATAGTCCATCCCCTTATAGCTATAAGTCCCAAATAGGATAACAGACTTGTAGTGTCCTTTTCCAAGCTTTCCTGTTAATTTTAATTGCATCAGGAGTTAGAATTATAGCAAAATGAGAATGGTAAGTTAAGTCTTAGGGTTGGGAAACATGAGTTATTTGGGGAAAACTGGAACATATGGGAGCTCTACCCACTACTCTTGTATATCCACTGACACCTAGAGAGACATTCACAATGTCACCAATGGAAATTTTGTATATGAAATACTCGTACAAAGCAGACCCCTGATAATACTGAAGATATGAGGGGTCATTTTCATGGGCTTAGCATACTTCATGTCATATTGGTGTTGTTTTTTGTTTTAAAGTGATGGAACCCATATCTTATATAAAGCAGTGAAGGGCAAGAACTGTGCAGGACAGGGGTCCAGTCAAGTTAGGACACCAGAGATAGATGTACAGCTCAGTAGTGGCTTTATTAGACCCATGTGTATGATCACCAAGCGAGGCGGGTGAAGGCTGGGACTGGAATGAGGTGGGTGAAGGGGCTATATACCATAAAAGCAATATTTACATAGAGAGTAGCACAGAGTGAGGTAACATAGCAAACTCCTTCATAGATGTCTATTAGCAATACCATATACTTCACAACATTTAAAAATAGGAAAATCCAGACAAAATTGTCCGTGGCCCATGGATTAACCCAATCAAAACACAATTCATATATATAAAATATATATATATATATATATATATAATTAATATTAATTATGCATGCATGCCAAGGGTCCGGCACTCCCCAAAAATTACAACCAGCAGTCGGTGCCCTCACGTATAATAGAATATGTAACCAAAGGTGCGGCACTCAGGATTTCAATAAATAACTCTCACAAACTGGGTAGCTTAACGACGTTTCAGTTTATCACTGTCTTCAGGTTCAATAACATATAAAATCAAACATACATTTATACCAGTGAACATCACCTCATGTGCATCACACCTGCCTCCTCGAGTTGGGACCGCGCACCCGCCCGTGTACGCTAAAAAATGACGTCATCACTCTGTCCAGCTGATTGTGATGCATCAGTGTTTACCTTCACCATAGTAACAGCAGTATGAATACCTGTGGGACAACAGTATTATGTTATTACAATAACCACATCACAAAATACAGCATGGCAATATATCTAATTCCTTCTCATAATAAATACTCTATATAATCTGCAGACTCTATATAGTCTGCAGACTTCATTATTCTTATATCAATGCCCCAAGATCAGAGAATTTTATCATAAAAAACAGCCATAGGAAATGGATTTGTTTAAACCCCGGAGAGAAACAACATCCAACCGGGCTATCCACCTTGCCTCACATTGCAATAGTTTTACTGATCGATCACCGCCCCTCATTGTTAAAGGGATGTGATCAATCATACGGTACCTTAAGCTGTTTAATGGGTGCTTACACTCCACAAAGTGGCGTGCAACGGGTTGGTCACTCCTACCGGTTGCCAGGGCATTACGAATGGCTGAGCGATGGGCTGCCACTCGCTCCTTGAATTTTCGTTCCGTCTTACCGACTTAGCTTAAGCCGCACGGGCATATAATTTGATAAACAACAAAGTTTGTATTACAATTCAATAAGTGGCGTATCTGTATTTTTCTACCTGTATGAGGGTGTGGGAACGAGTGTCCTGATAACAAATATTGACATGTAACACACGAACAACGGATACATCCTAATTTACCATGTTGTAAAAAAGATGAAGCGTATATTTAGTTTCATTTTTAGAGACATCCGCTTTCACAAATAGTCTCTTAGATTCCTACCCCGTGAATAACACGGCATTAGAGACGTATTCTCCAAATGTAATTTGTCATCAGATGTTAAAATTGCCCAGTGATTCTTAGTAATTTTATGAATATTAGGAGAAGCCGTGTTGTATCTGTTCAGCCATGGAAATTTTTTATCAGCCCGAGAATCAACTATTTTCTTCTTTAACAAGGTTGCTCTATCCAGACTTAGGGCCTCATTCAGAGGCGGTCGTAGGATGCAAGCGGTCGCTCAGAAACAGGGCGGCCGCTTGCATCCTGAACGGCCGCCTCCATGTCGGTCGTTAGGCTGTGGGTTAACACCCACAGCTCTAACGACTGCTAAGGGAGATGGTCGCGATGGTCAAAACCATCGGGCTTACGACGAAACCCTAGGGTAGGGTCTCCTCAACCTTAAGCCCCAGGGAGCTTCCTGCTCTGTTTGAGCAGGAAGCTCCCCACTGACATCACTGATGATGTCAGTGGGGACGCCCACAAAACGGCAATCGTTCCGAAAGGAACGCCTCCGTTTGGCCGGACACGCCCCCTGCCCGCCCAGCAAACGGAGCGAGCTGTCAATCAACATCGACAGCTCGCTCCGTCTGCTTTGAGCCCACTAACGACAGGTGATCCATCATTAGCGGGGGCTCACGCATGCGCACGACGGAGCAGTCTCCGTCGTGCGCATGCCCTGTGGACCAAGATCGAGTCGGTTGCGAGCGCTCAGCGCTCGCGACCGACTCTGAATAAGGTCCTTAATACTTTAGCTCTAGATTCCATAAGGCTCACTCGTGAGTATCCTCTATCGATTAATCTATCAATTAGATCATCTATTTGTTTCAAAGCTTCTTCAAAATCACTATTGATCCGTCTAATGCGGATCATTTGTGAATAGGGTGATCCCCTTATCAAACTGCTTGGATGGCAACTCTGTGCTTTTAAAAAATTGTTACTATCAGTCGGTTTTGAAAATACTGTAGTAGAAATCTTATTATTATTATTATTATTATTATTAATCATAACTTTAACATCCAAAAAATAGATTGCCTGCTGGCTCATCATGTAAGTAAATTTAAATGGACCTTCCCGGGCATTGTATGAGTCAGTTAATGATTTCAGGGTGTTTTCTTCACCCACCCATAATAAAAATAAATCATCTATAAAGCGTGTGAACAATAGTATATGATCAGAGACCGCAGAGTCTCTGAAAAATAACTCGTTCTCCACCGCAAACATCACCCCATTTGCATAGGCCGGAGCGGCACTGGAGCCCATAGCGCATCCTTTGGCCTGTATATAAAACTGTTTATCAAGAAGGAAGTAATTATTAGTCAAAATTAATTCCAACAATGATATTATGATCTCTATATTTATATATTATCAGTATTATATATGCCACTAGACTCTAAAAATCTCTTAGGAACAGCAAGAAACGTCATGCAGCCACCCAGCTTGTGAGAGTTATTTATTGAAGTCCTGAGTGCCGCACCTTTGGTTTTATATATATCTATATCTATCTCATTATGATAGGCTTCTCCTTTAAACATTTGAATTGTCCCGCAGAAAATGGAACTTGGTTACACGTTATCCATACAAAAGAGATTGCAACTATACCCCCTTGAAGCCAAATGTAAATATAACAATTAGTATATACCCCCGCCCCCTTCAATTCCTGATTCCTCCTACTTTGTAAGTTAGGTACACACCTATATAGTTATCAGGCCAATCATCCAATATTGGCGAATCTGCCCAATAATTGTATAGGTGTGTATTCAAGAGTGTTAGCCAATAAATGGTTTAAGATGATTCTGCAAATGGTAGATCGGGAGGTTGTATCTTATGAGCAGTTTAATATTTAAGATGCCCAACCTCCCGATCCATTGAAGACAGCGATCTAGAAATAGTTCAGGGCACACATTGATCGGATAATCATTCCAAGGATGGGAGCGTTTATCTGAAGTGCCAAGTGATCGGCATAATGTGTACCTTGGATTAGTCTATACTATTTATATTTCAAATATAATTTAAATCAAAGCAACATACAAGTGTACATCTTTCTCTGCATTAAAACACACATATCAAAGCTCAACCTGCAGGAGAATTAAACTCTAGACCACATGTGTCATAGTTAGAAATGTAACTAGAGAACTACAACTGTAATTATGTAGTTTGTGCTTGCACCATGGTAAGGATAACCTTCACTGACTTATTCCACCTGTAAAATACACAATACTCCCAAGGAAGGGATTCATACACCAAACCTGCTTTACCATATTTAGACACTTAACTTGTGAGCTATCAGTACATGTATAATGCATGTGCACATTGTCAATAATAACTTTAATTTAAATCCCCTTGTCTTTGAAAAACACACAAAGCTCAGCATGTCATGCAGGCTAATGAACTCACAACCTCATGTGCCACAATCAAACACTTAATACATGAGCTATTTGCTTCTGTATGGCCAGCATAATAATATAACTATATGTAAACTTAGATTAGGGGTTCCTAACCATGGTCCCCATGCACACTAACAGCCCAAGTTTTAATGATAGCCATACTTGAGCACAGGTATCTTAATTAGTAGCTCAGTTATTTTGATTTAACCATCTGTGCTCAATCATGGATATCACTAAAACCTGGACTGTTAATGTGCCTTGAGGAATGAGATTGGGATACACCATTGCAGCGAAACAAGATAAATGTAATATGTGGCTGCAGGATAGTAGGAGGTACTGAGTCACACTTCATAGATCTGCTTAGTTCCAGTACGATGTGTACCCAGACGATTTATTGTGCGCGACGGACCAGGCGAGGGTGCCGGCATCAGCAAGTGCATACACACTTGCCGATGGCGGCAGCATGGCATCGCTAGCTACATCCTCAGATGTTTCTGCATGTACAAAAGATCTAAGGATGCGACGGACGTTCCGCCGGAGCGCACGTCGGCATTGTGTGTACACACTGGACAATATGAACGATTTGTCATTCCGATGCAT
This sequence comes from Taudactylus pleione, assembly GCA_031769625.1. Taxonomy (NCBI): domain Eukaryota; kingdom Metazoa; phylum Chordata; class Amphibia; order Anura; family Myobatrachidae; genus Taudactylus; species Taudactylus pleione. Next base: position 6,581,972 of record JAUIMM010000957.1, read on the forward strand.
CGGAATTGGCCAAATCGCACAAGATATCGTCTAGTGCAGGGGTGACCAACCCGCAGCTCCTGAGACTCATGTGGCTCCTTTGTTTGTAAAATGCGGCTCCCCCCACTGGAACTGGGATCACTGGTCTCTGAAGGGATCATAGACTAAAGAAGCCTCTGATCGCTTCAGAGGCCAGTGTTTCCACTGATGCACCACCCTCCCCGGGTGGTGACTAACCCTAACCTCCCCCTGGTGGTGCCTAACCCTAACCCCTCCTCCATCCCCGGCCTAATCCTAACCCGCATATTTACCATTGGGATGCCGACGTCGGTATCTTGATCTTTTCAGGATGGCGGCGGCGGCATTCTGACGGGCGGCGGTATATTGACGTCCAGCATCCTGACTGCATCCCATGATTTAGTACTTGTAGTTAGAATTACTAGGCTTGCTACACAGGCACAAATACACAGGAACAAATAGCTCCTGTATTAAGCATCTGATTGCAATATTTGAGTGTTTGAGTCCGAGCCCCCTGCATGGCATGCTGAATATTGTGTGTTTTACATACAGGGGGATTTAATCTACAGTTATTATTAATAAGGTGCATATCGCCTGCCCATTGTGGCTTAGTTGACTCAAGGGGGTTGCTGAGAAACAACTCATGCGACAGTAGAAAGGGAGTGGACGGACTGGGGCTACTGAGCAGCCCTGGTAGTTCCCCTGCGCGCGCGCCAAAGACGTGCGCACGCCCGCAAATGGGGCGTTGGCTCACCTCAAGAGGGTGTGCCATGAGTCACGGGGGCCTGGCCTCGCTGCACGCCCCCGGCTTTCAGTATCCCCGACCAAGCAGAGCTCCGGGAGGCAGAGCTGCGCTCCCTGAGCTCTGCTTGGTACTGGGTTTGACGCCGTACCAACCCATCTGGCCGTCGGCCCTTCTGGCATTTGCCAGAATTGCCAGATGGGCAGTCCGGCCCACTGCCATGCACATGGGGACTTTGCTTGAGATCATCTGGCAGTTGGCAGTCCCGCCCTTTATATTAAATATGATTTTGATGGGAGTGTTCATTAGACAATGACTCTTGTTTTTCAGGCTGTGGATTGCTCCTTATGATATTATCCGGCCAAACTCTTGCATACTTCACATACAGCAGCTCATTTCAATGACGCCAACAACCATCTAATACTTCAAAACAGGCATTATTGTTTCAAGTACAAAATAAAGCATGAAAACATTGAGGTAAAATGTGGAAAATGACTGTGTGCCTAGAAAAGCAACATTTCTTTATGAATTCTTTATTTGTATAGCAAACCATTGCAGAGAGGCATTTAAAATTCCAACTGAAAATAACTGACATACTGTAGAGTATTGCACATTTATATTGTGTCAACATTATCAGTTTATGTGCAGGGCAGTAGATTGAGCCAGGTGAGATTTTGAGACTCCAGGAACCATAAACTCATTTATATTATGCCTTCTTGCCAGGTTGTGTCATTATATGTAGGGAGCCCACAAGTTCAGTGGATGGCATGAAACCACCTTGCAGACTTGGATTCAGGGCAGGACACTAGAGCACGGGCTCCTCCTGTTGTTTTTCTGAGAATCAGGGGCAGATTGACCATAGAGCCTACCAAGACCTTTCCCAGTAAGCAGATGACTTCAGGGACCTCCTGATACATTTTCCTTCTTGCAGCGTGGGGGAAGCAGCTGTTTTGCAGAGAGGCCAGGACTCATTTGAGCCAACTTTGGCCATGTACAGGCTTAGGTTGTTGGCAAGGGGCAGGAATGGCAGTGACATGCTGGCACCATATTAGTAGTTACAGATAGCGGATGTGATCTATGATAGGGTGGGTAACTGTCACTGGTCATCAAGGATACCCCTCCATTGGGAAATGCCATAACCCTGAAGCAAGATAATGACTAGGGAAAGGAAAGAGGTTAACATGGGATTTGGATCTAGACTGTAAAGAGTAAATTGTAAAGACTTTTCGCGTACGTGGAAAGCCAATGCATTCGGATAGGCAAAAAAGTTTCACCTCTGAAAGCAGACGGAAAAAACTGCAGAATTGGGGTTTTGGGGTGCAACATTGCGGGAACCCCCGTGCAGCCTTAAGACAGTCCCCCAAAGGTAAACTCTGTCACAAAAAAGTTTAAAAAACACTTAAGTACTTTCGTTTTGGGGGCGAAAAAGTTCAAAGTTGGGTGTTTTTTTTTCCTTTGCAGATGCTTGCGGCAGGTGGATGTTTCACAATGTTTAAAACTTTAAAATATGCTACCCCCCATTTTCAGGTACCCCAATTTTGCTGGGAGTAGTTATTTTCAACCAAAAATTTTTTCTAAATGCTATTCTTCACCCCTTATGCAAATACTCTAAACAGCACCTATTGAGACCATTTAAATACCCCAAATACATTCAGCAGGGCAATTCGGGGGTATCCATAGTGATCCCCCATGTCAGTGCATCTTTTGGGGGGTGTCAGGCTGATTTCCCCATTTTTGAGAGGACTTTCCGCCTGTTCAAGTTTCGCTGGGTGTTGTTTTCGCATCCTTTGGATTTGAATAGGGCGAAAAGCGGCCGCGCAGACGGAAAGTGCTTTCGCCAAAAACATGCGATCTAGGCGGAAAGTCCGGCAGGCAAAAAGTCCGGGACTTTTCTCCTGCAGTTGAATATAGGCCTATGAACAACAGTCAAACTGCCTGGATTACAGTTGTGTAGTCCATGTGGCAACTGACTGGAGGGGAGCGAAGGTCAACAAATCAGGTTTCGCCTTTCAATCCATTGCAAGTAGAAATACATGGATCTATAGGTATTAAACACTGTCAGGTAACAATTAAACCCAGATAAACCAAGTAGCTGTTAATAGGCAGCAATAATAAAAAATAACTAAATAAATTAATAAACAATGCTGCGTACAACTATTATTTGAAAACAAAGTAAAAGAAAAAATATATTTATACAGTATAAAGTAATATAAATACTTTTTTGACCCTGCTTATAACAAAAAATACAAATGAATTAAAACGAAAATTGCAACATAGATATTAGGAACATACAGTAGAATTCATCTGTATAAATAGCAAATTGAGATTCTACAAGCAATAATCTACTGTATTGCCAAAATAAATGTGCAATTATCCAAATATTTTATATTAACAGTAAAGTAGTGAAGCTGGTTGGTATTGTAGAGAATATTTTTTTCTCCTATAATGTAAATGCAGATATGAATTAATATGGATTTAAGTTAGGGAAGCTCTGTAGTGTGACACACTGATAAATAGATCAAACGTTATTAGCTGCTGAAATTACATAATGGCCACTTGAAAACCATGTATGGAGGAATCTAAAATGCTTTTAAAATATAAAAGGTGAGATGTATGAAGGGAGATGACAAGAAATCCACTTCTATAATTTATCTAGCACAGTCTATAAAATGACAGAAGCAGATTGGTTGTTATGGGCAACTGTGCATTTCATCTCTCTCAAAGATTTAATACATCTCACCCATAGTAAGAGTATATTCCCAGCACACGATGGCTATTCAATTGCATGTGTATCTTACAAGTGCAGCAACAATGGACAATGGATCACGGGAAATGTGTTTGGTAACCAGCTCTCACCAGCGTGTCTCGATGCTTCTTTGCAAATGCAATTCCCCATCACCCTGCAGATGGTCTGGGGAGCTTCCAGATGCTCCTTTCTGATCCTGTCAGTGTGTGAGTCCAATGGAAGCAGCTGCATAGATATTGGGAATGATTAATCTCACCGTACTACACTACAATCCGTGGCAGTCCACGCTATGTGGCTAAATAGTAAAGCAGCAAAGTGTGTCCCACCAGACACCAGGGCAACAGAAATCATGGGGCCCTGTACATCCATTTTTTAGGGATCCCCGGCTCCTTCCTCTATCCACATCCCATACTGTACTCCCCTTTTGCCATCCACATGTTGTACTGTGCTCCCCTTCCTGTCTCTGCATCCTACACTGTGCTCCCCTTCCCGTCTCTGCATCCTACACTGTGCTCCCCTTCCCCTATCCACATCCCATACTTCGCTCCCCTTCCCCTATCCACATCCCATACTTCGCTCCCCTTCCCCTATTCACATCCCATACTTCGCTCCCCTTCCCCTATTCACATCCCATACTTCGCTCCCCTTCCCCTATCCACATCCCATACTTCGCTCCCCTTCCCCTATCCACATATCATACTGTGCTCCCCTTCCTCTATCCACATCCCCTACTGTGCTCCCCTTCCTCTATCCACATCCCCTACTGTGCTCCCCTTCTCCCACCCACATCCTGTACTGTGCTCCCCTTCTCCCACCCACGTCCTGTACTGTGCTTCCCTTTCCCATCCAACATGCCTCACTGTACTCTCCAAGCCGGCCCCTTGTGCTCCACTGCCCTGCCACTCCTAATTCCACAGCTCATAGTGACAACACCCCCATGCCCCTCCCCCCCATCCTCCCCCTCCCTTTGGAGTGCTCCCACTTACCGTAGAGAATGTTGCCCTGAGATGCAGCAGTGCTGGCTGCTGCTTGGTGGTACTAGTGGACGGAGACGCTGGCTGAGTGAGCAGCATCACTGAGGGGGGGCGGAATTGTATGATGATTTCTCGGATCTCTCTCAGCCAGTGATCCAAAGAGTCATTTCAGACTCCTCAGACCACTGGCTGAAATATCCAAGGAGTCATCAGGTAGCTTCGCCCCCACTGCCGTGCTCAGCCTCCCCAGGTCCACTCCCCGTGTCACTCGGGACTGGCCCTGTTATTGTATGTCTATGCAGCGTGTGGCTGCAGGAAACAGGCGCTTCCCTCCCCAGGTATTAAATCAGCACCTTTCCCACTGGTCTAGCCTGCTCCTGGGCCCCGGATACAACACAGCTGCTCCCTGCCAAATCGCTGTCTGCGTTGCGCTACAGTGATCAGCAGGGGCCCTGTACATGCCTGCCTGCTGATCACTGCAGCAGCAGCGCAGGCAGAGGTTACACTCCGGGGCCCCTTATGATCACGGGGCCCAGTACAGGTGTGCCCCTAGTCCCCCCTCTGTCGCCATGCCTGCCAGACACACTGTATGGAGCTGTAGTTTGTGCATGCCAGCACAGGTAAGTGTAGCAAGAATGAATGTGTTTCTACATGTATAATATGATTTCTTCGGCTGACTGGAGAGAGACACGCATTTGCTCATTGCTTCTCAGCAATGGTAAGATTTAAGGCTCCCTTCCATTTACATGTGTAAGTCATAATTATCTACATACAGTAAAATGTTGTATACAGTAACAAATATAGGGATTGATTTATCAAGCAGTGAAAAGATGGAGAAGTGAACCAGTGGAGAAGTTGCCCATAGCAACCAATCAGCTTTGAGGAAGTATTTATCAAATACATTCTATAAAATAAGTAGATGCTGATTGGTTGCTATGGGCAACTTCTCCACTGGTCCACATCTTCACTCTTTTCACTGCTTGATACATCAACCCCCAAAATATATTGTTCTGTGTTCTTAAATTCAGGCAAAACAAATTAAATTGGGTCTTACCATAAGGAAGCTGATAAAGCATTCAGTCTATATGTACTGTATTACCAGATATTTTTAACTTCCCTGGATACCAGATTTTTGTTTTTAAATATGTATATCTATCATCTTACTGAGCACTAATAAAGAAACCCACTTCAATCCTTATGGATCTACAAGTGACATTTATAAGATTGTACATTTCATCACTGCAGTTCTCTGGCTTCTCCCTCCTATAACCAGTTTTTAAGAGGTTGAATAGTAGCTCTGGAGCAATGTCTTCTCACCTGAAGACATTGTTTTATATAGAAATGCTGAGATAATGTAATACATACTTACCTACTTTCCCGGAATGTCCAAGAGACTCCATCATTTTGGGGCGTTACCCTAGACTCCCAGAAGAGCAGGCTCCACCCAGTCCATCCACTTCCTAGTGAAATGGGAGGGACAGGGGATGTGATGACAAGATTCTCAGTAAATCACAGCATCATAGCACAACCCCATCTGCGTGTGGACACAATTTGACAATGTTTACATTGTGGAACAATTAAAATAACTATATTTAATATGCAATACACAACATGGAAGACAGTTGTCTGAGACGGTAAACACCAGAATATGGGGTACGGAACATTCTTAGACGGGATGATGCAGAGTTTAATGTGGGCCCATTTGTGGGACATATCTTGGCTGTTTTCGCACTGTACATGCTCAGGACCAGGTGCATGGAAGTATGGGAGAGTAGTGCGCATTTCAGGTACATCTCTACTTGAAACTGAAGAGGTGTAACTGGGGTTCTCACATAGGTAATAATCAGTGTGTGTGGGGGGCAGTTTAAGATGTATTCTTTCCACCAAGGTTAAGACTGCTGCAAGTGTGGAGAGGCATGGTCAAGATGCAAACGTGTACCACTCTGTGCACGGCAAATATACACAATAAGTTCCATTCATGCAATGCAAAAGCAATTAGAGCAGACTTGCATTCAACACTGTACAGTGAGATTATTAAGCTATTGATAAACAGTCAGTAAGAAACTGTAGACGCAGTTCATTGTCCCCTGCAGCAGTCTGATAGCAGAAGAGTCGCCTATCACTATCTGGAATACTGCATATTATTTAAGAATCTATTGGTAATTCAATTTTTGTAAGTTGTTTTATTTGAATCCTGGGGGCTAATTCATTAAGCTCAATGGGTATATTAATATGCGGAAATAGTGGTTTTCATATGTTTTTTTCTGTAACAGACCCAGCAGCGTAAACTAATGCCACTAGTAATTCGTGGTGAAAGTGTGATAGGGGTGGTTGCTGAATTGCTACATTTGGCATCCTTCACCTCAACTCCTGCTGAGTTGGATACTAAAGTAACAAATCCAAATTGTTCTTCCAGGGCTAGTTCTTATACAGTCACATAAAATAGGAATGTCAGAGGTCAATGACTCTTGTGGCAATTGCTCTAGTGCAGATGAGGCCTCAGTAGGCATAGAATGAGCATTTATGTGACTATTCTGGGTGACTTTTGCTTATTTTTATGACTGAAAGGTATATTGATTTTTACCTAAAAGTGAGAATACTAAAAGCCATTGATTAGTTTTAATACATGTTTTGGACAGTATAGAAGTCAGTGTTTGCAGCATATATAATAGATGAAAGGTGAAGTGATATCTCACCAGTGATTAGCATTTGGTTGGCCTGCACTTTGCTTAGGCATTGACAAAACTGGGTTCTCTAGAAATTGAATAAGGATTCCTTTGGATCCCATACACAACCTTGAATTACAATTTTTTTATTTGGTTAAGATCAGGGAGCTGTCCAGGTCAATTCATCAATCTGAAGTTACATGCCCCGAACCAATTCCTCAGTAATTTGCTGAATGGCATAGTGTATTGTCATCTTGATATAGGAAATCTACGGTTGCAAACATTCTTGTCTGAAGTGTTGTGATATATTTTGCCAAATTCCTCATTCCTTCCACAATTTGAAGACTATCAACACCAGCAGCTTACATTATTATTATTTATTTATATGGCGCCACAAGTGTTCAGATACAACGGTAAGTGTGGTGCAGGAGGAGATTAAGAAGACCTGGATCTGGTGTAATAGCTGATCACACTCAAGGACATTCAGCTCATTGACATTGTATGTATCTAATTCTTGCACATCCTCTTCTGCCAGGTATACCCCAGTATTGCCAAGCTTCATTGCTGACTATGATGCAGTAAAAAATAATGTCTCTGCTTATTTTCTAACTAGCAGCTCACCTGCATTTCATCCCCCATTTTAAGGTTTTCAGGATACTAAACATAATGATGAAATGAAAACTTAATGTATTGACTAAAAAATAGGTTTACAAGCAAAGTTTACAAGAAAAGTGCAGTAAATACAGATAATATCAATGCATACAGTTGAAAAGAAAAATGTTTAATTCAGATTTAGGGGCAGAAGTACTAAGCTCTGGAGAGTGATAAATTGGAGAATGAAAAACAATCAACCAATCAGCTTCTGTCATTTTTCAAACACCGCCTGTAACATGACAGTTAGGAGCGGAGTGGCTGGTAGTGTATCACTTTCCAGAGCTTAGTGCATCTCCCCCTAACTGAACAAATATTTTATTACATATACTGTATAGTGGAAAATGGGGGAGCAAAAATGAAAATACTTAGCAATTCTGAAGTGCTCTTGGCAGAAGAGCACAAGATCCTACGTTCCACTTCTGGCTGTTTTAGATTTAAAGAAAAGTAATGTCAAAATTGATTCTGTGTAATAAACTCCTTTTTAAAAAAAAAAAAAAAAAAAAAAAAAAGTACTTTCAATCTTTATTTTTGTCATTTCAGAGACAAAAATAATCTAAATATATGCTGAAAGTTTGTGTCTGAAGTAATACAATACATGAGCTGTAAGGGATTTCACTGTCCGGACCAGCAAAGAAAGAGCACTCATTTAGGCTACCTTCACTTTGGGCTTGATTTAGAGGTTTGTACAGTTGCCGGCACAGCTGCGTCTTTTTGCAGAGTTACAACGGCATATGCTAGTTTCAGCCTTCCCCTTGTGTAAATGGAAAATGCTAGTTTCATCCCCTTGTGTACTGGGGTTCGCTGGAATGTGCAAGCCTTGAGACGCCCACTTAACAGTGGTTCTGGACAATCCACAATCAGTGCACCATCAACACTTGCACTAGCCCTATGGCAGGTGCACTGTATCCACCTGAATGTGGCCTCTGTGGAAATGGCCATGTGTATAAGAACACAGCAGCTTTCCCTGACACAGCCGTAGTACGCCCACGAGACAGATTTTTTGCATTCTCTTCAGGCCACCACCCAGAAACGCCCATGGTTTCCCCTTGCCAGTTTGCAACAGCGCATTTGTGCATACACTCAGGGCATCGCATGCGCTGTAGGGGTTTTCAGAATATTTAGCACATGCGCAGTAGCAAATAATCACTCAACTACATGGACATTGTTATTGTATGCACCTCTTAATCAGGCCTTTTGTGCCCAGCATAATCCATCACCACCCAGTTTGGCTGCAAGCTGCTTATATGCATTCACTTGGCAACTGTGGCTGTACAACCATTTCCTTCCTGCACTCCAACTGCTTCCAGAAATACAGTGCATCTGGAAAGTATTCACAGCGCTTCACTTTTTCCACATTTTGTTATGTTACAGGCGTATTCCAAAATGGAATAAATTAATTTTTGTCCACAAAATTCTACACACGATACCCCATAATGACAATGTGTAAAAAGTTTTTTTTGAGATTTTTGCAAATTTAATAACAAAAAAAAAACAAACTTAAGAAATCACATGTACATAAGTATTCACAGCCTTTGCTCAATACTTTGTTGTTGCACCTTTGGCAGCAATTACAGCCTCAAGTCTTTTTGAATATGATGCCACAAGCTTGGCACACCTATCTTTGGGCAGTTTCACACATTCCTTTTTGCAGCACCTCTCAAGCTCCATCAGATTGGATGGCAAGTGTCGGTGCACAGCCATTTTCAGATCTCTCCAGAGATGTTCAATCGGATTTTAGTCTGGGCTCTGGCTGGCCCACTCAAGGACATTCACAGAGTTGTCCTAAAGCCACTCCTTTGATATCTTGGCTGTGTGCTTAGGGTCATTGTCCTGCTGAAAGATGAACCGTCGCCCCAGTCTGAAGTCAAGAGCACTCTGGAGCAGGTTTTTATCCAGGATGTCTCTGTTCCTGCACAGCATGCTGCTGCCACTACCATGCTTCACTGTAGGGATGGTATTGGCCTGGTGATGAGCGGTGCCTGGTTTCCTCCAAACATAACGCCTGGCATTCACCAAAGAGTTCAATCTTTGTCTCATCAGACCAGTAAATTGTTTCTCATGGTCTGAGAGTCCTTAAGGTGCATTTTGGCAAACTCCAGGTGGGCTGCCATGTGATTTTTACTAAGGAGTGGTGTAACCAGTGGGTTAAATAATTAATTTCTACATAGGCATATAAGTTGTAACACCTATACCCTTGCTAGGCCCCATTGAGGTTTGAAAAAGGACATTGTATTTATGTAGTTGCAGTCTATGCATAGAATGGTCAGATTCACCTTTTGAGGTAAAAAAAGACATATATTGGAGGGGCCAACTTGTACCTGTCACTATCAGAGATGTATAATGAGTCATTCTTACCTTATATGTTGTTAGTTATAGACAGTTAGCCACAATCGGGATGACCATTGTAAGATTTGTAGAGACGCTAAGTATTATGGGTTACTGAGATTCTACACAAAGGGGCTTTGAAACAGAGTTTATCTCCAGACATTTTAGGATACGTCATTACTGTATTCTTTGTCTGGTAGTATATGTTAATGCTTACAGAGCATGTGCAAGAGGTAAGAATGGTCCATGCTATGTTGTACCAATCAGTGCTTGGTACCCAGTGTGTGACTAATATGGGCTTAATATCCGGAAAGCCAACACCCAAACTATGGTATATAAATCCAGACATAGACAAAGGCTCTTTGGCTCGTGCATGGACCTGAGACTGCAGTAGGGTGCCTGCAATGTATATTGGAAGACCTGGGCGTTGATAAAACAAGGGCTCTCCAGAGAAGATGAACTACATCTTATGTTGAAGATAATGAATCACCGGTGTTCTCTGAATACCTAGACAAAAGTTGAGTATACTTTGTATGTTAATTGTTTGTTTACTTGTAAATAGAGTGTTTATTTGTACTCACTCAAATGGTCAAGTGTGTGTAACTATTCATTTCAATCACAACGAAACCCACCATTATGCAAGTGGCTTCCGTCTGGCCACTCTACCATACAGGCCTGATTGGTGGATTGCTGCGGAGATGGTTGTCCTCTCTCCAGAGGAATGCTGTAGCTGACAGTGACCATTGGGTTCTTGGTCACCTCCCTGACTAGGGCCCTTCTCCCCCAATCGCTATAGTTTAGACGGCCGGCCAACTCTAGGAAGTCCTGGTGGTTCCGAACTTCTTCCATTTACGGATCATGGAGGCCACTGTGCTCAGTGGGACCTTCAAAGCAGCAGATATTTTTCTGTACCCTTCCCCAGATTTGTGCCTCAATACAATCCTGTCTCAGAGGTCTACAGACAATTCCTTGGACTTCATGCTTGGTTTGTGCTCTGACATGCACTGTCAAGTGTGTAACCTTCTATAGACAGGTGTATGCCTTTCAAAATCACATCCAAATCAACTGAATTTACCACAGGTGGGCTCCAATTAAGCTGTAGGAACATCTCAAGGAAGATCAGTGGAAACAGGATGCACCGGAGCTCAATTTTGAGCTTCATGGCAAAGGCTGTGAATACTTATGTACATGTGCTTTCTTATATATATTTCTTGTTATTAAATTAGCAAAAAAACAAACAAAACAAATAAACTTTACACGTTGTCATTATGGGGTATTGTGTGTAGAATTTTGAGGACAAAAATTAATTCCATTTTTGAATAAGGCTGTAACATTACAAAATGTGGAAAAAGTGAAGCGCTGTGAATACTTTCCAGATGCACTGTACATATGCAGTTTGTGGCTTTTTGGGAGGTTCCATACTATGTCCAATTAAATATTCAAATAAAAATAAGAAAGTGGACTATTACTCGAACTTACATATAGTGGTAAATTTACTACAGGTCGGTTTGCTGATGGTTTCAAAACCGTCTGATAATGACGGAGTGTTGATGTCTAAAAAACGCAGGTTTATCATCCGTCGGGTGTTCCATAACTAGCCCTAACTTTTCAGAATGGTCTGGTACAGGTAAATAGGGTAAACTATGGTGTGGGGTCCTCGCTATTTTTCTATAACTGGCACCGGGCTGAACCAGCTGGGGGGGTAAGGGGCCCTTACACTACAGCAGTCAGCGTGGGGTTCCCATGCCATAATGAAAAATCAGCCCCAAACTGAGGAACTATCAGCCCCGGGCTGAAATCCAGGGCTATTCCCTTCACCCCTGGCTGGTGTGTGCAAAAAATAGAAAATAATATTGTTCTTTACATTTTTTTTTAAAAACAGATGGTTAGTAAATATAGCCCATGGTCTTTCTGTAGGATATAACCGACAGGTCACAGCTGTTAACACTAAAGCTGGGTTCCTTTGAACGGCCGATATATCTAATAGTACATCGGCAGGTATGTACACCAGATATGTCTAGGAACAACGCTGTTCACAGACGTATCGGATCTGTTAATCAGGCAGATGCATCGAAGGGGCTGTGTGCGAGTATACAGGACCCATTCTGCACACTAGCAGATTCCCGATAATCGGGAATCAGCCCCTGAGAATCAGACAGATAACTAATTTACAAACAGGCTGAGCTCAGTGACATCCCAGTCAGGAACAGAATCAAAACAAATAGGAAAAATCAAGTGACAAGACAGATGACAAAAATAAGAAATCAGAGGAATAAAAGTCCGTAGAGAAACAAGTAGAACACACAACACCTTACAGCTGAATAAAATCCACCATAACCAGCAGTGCACACCTGGTCTTAGGTATGTGCCACAATGGACGCATGCAATCTGACTTCCCATATGCACACCCATCCAGTTCAGTTGTTGGAGCATGTTTGTTGCTATATCTATAGTTGTTATTTAATTCTGAGTTTATATATATTTACTAGCTTAAGTACCTGGCGTTTCCCGGGTTTAAATCTTCAAATTATTAAGCTTTATTATGTGATGTCATCCAAATCCATCCAATGGAAGGCCCAGAACAGGATCCCCGGGTCAAAGTTCTTCCCAGCGTACACCAAAGGGAGGTCCGACCGGGACCCTCAAGCCCCCTAGTATTTTTTCCTGTGATCCAATGTTAGCATTCTGAAGTTTTCGTCATAATCCATCCAATGGAAGGCTCAGAACAGGCTCCCTAGGTCAAAGTTCTGCCCAGCGTATACCTGCGGGAGATCCGACCAAGACTAAAACCTGCTCCAGGATCCAACAGAACCACCTTGCGTTTCATCCCATTCGGTGCAGGGGTGTCCAAATGCATAACCGGATACACAAACAGACCAAAGAATTTTATATATATATATATATATATATATATATATATATATATATATATATATATATATATATATATAAAGATTTATCGCTGTCGCTGTGTGGTCTAATAGCTTACTTTTTCGATACTAAATAACTACGTAAGACTTGGCATCTTTACCTCGAGAGCTGTGGAAGATATTTCACCAAAAAACAAATCAAACTTCAATATATATATATATATATATATATATATATATATATATATATATATATATATATAATTTTTTTTCTCTCATACAAAACACAGTACCTTTCAGATCCCAGTCACCTAAGCGGTGATAGTAGAATTAAATTAAGTCAGGCTACAAGTAATATTTTATCACATTTTATTACATTTGTAAAGAGCTTTAATATACATTTTTATGGTTTTCATTTTTAACTAGGCATTTAAGGGTCTGAAACATAGCAATAAAGTCAGTACACACGTAGGACTGACCACCATCCATCTCAATACCTTTTGCAGGAGGTTATAGACATATAGGGCCAAATGTAATAGCCTGCTAGTTGCAGCAAATGCGATTCAGTTGCAAGATTTAAAGTGGCAATTTTTAAAGATAAAACCAGCCTGGTGTTGCTGCTTTATATCTGGCTGCTAAGTTGCTGAAATCTCAGTACTTGCCGCAACTCGCAGGCTATTGTATTTAGCCCATAGAATAAATTTTTGTTTATATTACTATACTGTTAGACAGTCAGGCAAACCCGGTAGACTGCGTGTAAATGATTGTGGGCTTTGTTTATTGCATTATTAACCATAATAATAAATAAACTAATTCCAGATAACCTAAATAGGTATTTTGTCTGTGGTTTTTTTAAATAGATACAAAGTTACATATGTGGGGGCTTATGTAATAAGCAAAGACTTGCTTTTAAAATGATTGCAGCTTTAAAAAATATGGGAAGACTCGCAGGAGTTCCCGCAGCGGCTGCAAGTCGCACCCTATTAAATAAGCCCCATGGTCTTAATATGCATGCATGCTGTGCTTCCTGTCTAGGAATACCCAGCACCGTGTACCCCACTGAAGGATATTTGCAGTGCAGTGTCTTCCTTGTCACTACCCAAGAATAAAAGGTAATGCAGGACATCTGTTAAAATGTCCATGCATTTCCATACATTTTACTATTTGAATTGAAGCATTATATACATACATTTAAAAAAGATAATAAATACACACATTTCACATTATCATTTTGTAATTGTTTTCACAGACTTTTCAGACATAAAAATATATATCTATAAATATACATTGTATTATGGTAATTAGGATCTGAGATACACTGCATGAACAAATAAACCCACTTCTTGATTACATAATCAAGATCTGTTTACGGGAGAGGAATGGTGTCTGGGCATCCAATAGTGCCTGTGAGAAATCATCCAGAGGCCTTTGGGTGCATGGTGGAGGAACAAGTTTCCCTCTGCGGATTAAATCACAGAGGTCCCGGATCATCTTGGTAATTTCTTCTCGATCTACAAAAGATAGTTAGGAATAAAAAGGGATACCATATAGAGACAGAAAAATTCAAGCATGTGGGAAGTCATACAATGGTTATAAAAAGGTGGCTGGTGTTTTGGTGTGTAATACATACTGTGATGTCGGTCTCTCTTCCACTGAGTTACCCAAAAGCCACACAACTTCACATTTTTAAATATTAGAGCACTCTGAAAAGAATGGAGGAGAGACATAAAATGATTAAATTAAACCAGTAATCTTACACTCTGGAAACATCTATTTACTGGATGACTTATCAGTGCCTCAGTTAATACGGAATAGGTGCACTTCAGGACAGAAAACAAATGATGTAACACCGATAGGTACTACAAAAAATAAAAGCAAAAGCTAGTTGTTGTCAATTGTCTTAACCATTGTATCTTTAAAAGCACATTATATGCATGGCTTAAAAAGAGTTGGGTACGAGATCCTGGCGGTCACAATACTAACTGAGTCATCCCGACAGTCAGAATCCCGACCCAACTAAGTACCCTAACCCTCCCCCCCCGCAGCCTAACCCTAACCCTTACTGTCGGGGTGCCGGCGGTCAGGATTCCGACTGCTGTTGGGATTCCGGCACCGGTATTCTTATGAAGGCAGTATGCACTTCCGCCACTTAATAATCAAGCACAGTATTCAAACAGGACAATAGTAAGTCCATCAAGAAGGTGCGCTATTGGACAAAACCAAATTGAGCTGCAAGGGGAGTCAAATGTAAAATGAGCTGACAGATTCAGACTTGAGCACATCATAACTTTAATTTGCGGTACTACATACATGCATTTCTCATTCATGCAACAAAAATGGAAGAATTATTAACACTAATTTAATTTCCTTATAATACACCATGGCAGCCATAATGTATGGGTTAACTCCTTATTCAGCCAAGTAGAGGCAGGAAAAAACAAATAAATATGTGTGACTACCCTTTCCCAATTGGTCCTAAAAAAAAAAAAAAAAAAAAAAAAAAACACAACACGGCTGGGAATATCGGGCTGCCATGGATTATTTCAGGAAATAAAATTAATGGTATTAATAAAGGTAATAATTCTTTCATCTCCTTTTCAAATTCCAAAGGTAGCCGTAATGTATGGGACATATTCAAAAAGATATATGAAAGAAGAGGATGGTTTAAAATAGAAATCAACATTAAAAGTGCACTGAATATGCAACAAAATAATTCTCAATGGACGCCATTCGAAGGAATCAAGAAGATAATGGGTATGATTCAGCAGTGAATTCTGCGGCGTCAACTATTGCCATAGTCGTGGCTGTGACAATATTGAAATGCTAGTACCAGCCTTCCCCTGGTGTAGTAGCCTGTGTTTGAATGTGCAAGTACTGAAATGCCCACTTCCTGAGTCTCTGCACGCTGTAATAGCACCAATGATTTTTTTTGTAGACACCACCATCGGTGCACCAGCCCTATGGCAGGTGCGGTTTCTCCATCTGATTATGGGGTCTGTGGCTGCAGCTGTGCGTCTAGGAAGGTGACACGCCCACAACACTCCCATAACATGCACATGAGGTGGATTTTGTTTTTGCAACCACTTCTAACCACCTCCCAATCACCACCTAGGAATGTCCAACACTTTGCTGCCTGTCCCGATTAAAACAGCATCTTTGTGCGTACACGGTGTAATGCAAGCATGCATTGTAGAGGCTGACATATTTGCACATGCGCGGTTGCAAATAATTCCTCAACCTCGTGAATATTGACATTACATGCGCCTCTGAAACAGGCCCAATGTCTGCTAAAGATATGAAGAGATGAGGGCGGAGGCCCGAATATCCAGTAAGGCACAACCACACTGGTAGAAACCATCCTTTTTACTTCTGGCACTTCACATCTGTTTATGCAATGACATAATTTATCCATCTTACAAGAGTATGTTTGGTTGGAGCATGTCCCGGACGAGTTCCTACAGGATGGACAAATAGTTGATTAGTCTTCCTGAATTCATTTGTTCTGGAGATGTAACCCAAAAGTGCCCAGACAAGGTCCAGTATTTAATTGGTTTTCTTTATTATTAGTTGATTGTGGGCAGAAAGATGAAAAGTATGACTTATTGATTGATATGAATGAAGAAACTACTTTACGAAAGAAAGTAGGATTAGTTTGCATCCCCTGTATAAATGTTCAAAGATGGCTCCTTATACTATAGAGCATGTAACTCACCCACTCGACAGACAAATGTGATCGCTACCAGAATCAATTTCAGTGTATTCCATTTAAAGAAGACACCTAGCAAAGGCTCAAAGGGATTGTCAGAGCATCCAGTACTAGATTTTAATCCTAAAGGTGCCACAGAAGGAATGATGTATTGTTTACTTATCTTTATTTGCCCCTCAAAAAAAAGTATAGAAGAACAAGTTCAGATGCCAATCTGGTGTCCAGTATAACACTAAGACCCTGATTCAGACCGGCTCGCTGTTCGGCCTCCTGGCCACTCGCTAAGCTGTGGGTGACCACCCACAGCTTTAGCGAGTGGCCAGGTGATGGTCGCGACCATCGGGGCTTGCGACGAGACCCCTGTGGCAGGGTCTCGGCTGTCGCAAACCCCAGTGAGCTTCCGGCTCTAATAGAGCCGGAAGCTCATGAGTGATGTCAGTGGGGCCCCCTCCGTTCAGGCAGCCAAACCCCCCCCCCCCCCCCCCGACTACCAAACGTGGCGAGCTGTCGATCAACATCGACAGCCGGAGCGAGGGATTTCGGGCTCGCGTGCGCACAGCCTGTGGACATTTAAACATGAAGAATTGGCGCCCGATGCATAAGATTGGACTTATTTGGCAGATACCAAGGCAGTTCAAAGCCTGCGAGCCCTGAGTGCGTATGCTTTGAACATCTAGGACTGTACTTCTGAACTCCACTCTGGCGGTCGGCCGCGACAGCACATACACTGCCCATTTGGCCGACTTGAAGCTCCAAAATATTGCATCATACGGACACACTGGATGGTTCTGCATGCCTGATCTATCAATATTTTGCAACCAGTAGCGCAAATGAACAGTGCAATTATCTGGGAAATCTGTCGATATCAGGTGGATCGCCCAAATAATTATATCGTATCTGCCCAGCATAAGACTATAACTCATATGTTATGGTTCTCATGAAGTGTGAAAAGGAAAATGCAATTGTAACCCTTGAAACATGATTTGTCCAGGTGAACATTTACACACTTTAGTTAAATATGTTCAGAATATGTTCATTATTATCAGTGTATTTCATATGCAGAACTACATAGCTTTTCCACAGGCCTACAGTACAAGAGAGACTTGGGGTCATTCCATGTGCTGATTGTGCACTGAGGAGCTGGTGACAGTTGCACCCACCCCCACTTTGAGGACTATAGTTTGCTACTGTTGCATATTGTGAAGAAAACTTTTCGGAAAGTTAGTCTGACATATATGCCACCCTTCATATAAAATTTTTATCAAAATTGGAGATGGTCAGGTGGGGACCCCTGGTCCACTTGACAAAATATATTGAGACTTGTAACTGTTCTCTGTTGAATAGCTCCTTTAAACCCTGGATCTAATTGTAGTTAGAATGTTATTTACTATTAAAACAGGATTTTGGTACTTACCGATAAATCCCTTTCTCCGATTCCACAGGGGACACTGGAGTTCAAGACAGTGGGGTATAGACGGTGGTAGAGTAGAGCCTGGCACTTTAAATAATTTAGAAGTGTGACTGGCTCCTCCCCCTCTATGCCCCATCAGCCCCAGTTTAAGAACTGAGCCCGAGAGGAGACGGAGGACAACAGGAAAACGAGGAGAAGGAGAAGACCACAGAACGGAACAATACCGACTGAAGGAAAACAGAGGAAACCATTGCAGGGAACACATGCAGTCACACAACTATATAAAGACCCACAACAGGCAGGTACGCCGCGCCGGGCGGGCGTCCAGTGTCCCCTGTGGAATCGGAGAAAGGGATTTATCGGTAAGTACCAAAATCCTGTTTTCTCCTTCATCCACTAGGGGACACTGGAGTTCAAGACAGTGGGGACGTCCCAAAGCCAACCTCCCGGGTGGGAAGCGCGGAGAACATGCCGACCCTTCGGCCAACCGAACAGGGACCGCATAGAACCGGAGGTTCAACGGAAGGCAAGAGCTGAGAATCAAGAGTCGTGAGCCAGGAGACAAACAGAACTCCGTGCGGAACAGACACAGAATACCACAACGTACAGTAGTCGAATGGAATAAGCGGCTAGCGAGAAAACACCCTCAGATGAGAAGCATCAGAACACTGTAAACTCAGCTGAAAACAGACCAAGCCATACTGTTGGGAGAAGAGAACTCCTACCCGAATCCATAGGAGAAGGGCAGTAACCCGAGAAGAAACCTCAAGGAAACCGTACCAGAGTCGGAAACAGGAAGCTGCCACATTTTGCAGATAGCAGAATACCAGCACTGCTGGACATAACTCATATAGATAGAAGTATAACGATACCAATCTACAAAAACAGAGAGTCCACAGACTCCTCACAAAGAGTATACAGGGAGGTAAAAGTCAAGGCCGCACAGTCGCCCTGAACCCTTCTGGAAGTCCAAGTACTACAAAGTTGTTAACCAGCGGAAGGATGAGACCATAGAAATCTCCAAAGAGAGGAGATCACCCTGGCCATGAGGCGGCTTCGAGAGGATTGAGATTACAATACCTTTCAGAGGGTCAGACCGCAGTACAACCCATGCTGAGAACAGGAATAAACCAGCAACTGAAACCCTGACGCTAAAGAGAAACAACGGACAACTTCCAACATGATGGAAGTGCATAGGCAGTAGTAACTGCTGGCCTGAACATAGCATGAGAAAAACCAGGAAGATACCAGTCAGGTACCTGTCAGTATGATAAAAATATCAACAGCTACTGAACAGGAAACCCACCAGGCCCCCTGAGTGGAACATAGTGACTGTCACACTTCTATGTAAAGATGTGCAGTAGCCCAGAGATGTGCTTTGGTCCATAACGCCAACAGATTCTAGTAGAATTGGTTCTCAATGTTGTAACTATGCACCCACACTCCAGGAAAATTCTAAAGTGTAGAGCCAACTGATTAAAAGAGCGGATGGCTGCTAGGAGGCAGTAAGGGAGAAGAACTCTATGTATGTCAGTTTACATGAAATAGGAGCCTCTACCGAGGCATTAGTGGGTAAGCTCTCACCTGTGAGCGACCAGAAGCCTCTGGCCGAAATGTAGAATGTCACTGACCTGTTCTATCGCAAAGCAACCCGCCACATTAGGAATAGAGAGTAGCTTCAGTGGGCTAAGACCAATGGTCTACAGCACATACTTCAGTCTGGAGATGTGCAGTAGAAAATACTGTGGAAACTAGTAAAATGTTAGTGGAGACAAGAAGGTCGTAAAACAGGACTCTACCTGAGCCTGTTCCATTAGAGACGTGTATCTGTAGATTATACTTATACCCCAAAAACGGTCTGCTAGTTTAAGTATCCTTACACCAATATTTACAATGTGTATTATGCCCACCAATCTAATATAACCCAGGTCTGTCCCTGCCTAAATCGGTAGGTGGCCCTAGGCCTTCAAGATATGAATTGTACCTAAGGGCCCTTTAGACTCATTCTATTGAGATATGCGACAATAATATGGAGTACCGGAATCGATACTGAGAAGGGTACCTGTACTTAGACATAGAACTCGTTAGTTATCCCAAGCAAAGAAGGGAGTGATAACCCCAGTAGGGTTAAACAGAAAACAGGTTTTTGTTTCCCAATTATTAGGAAATATACAAAGAATGGGCGTCTTACAAGCTTGCTACCAAGTGCATCACTGTAATGATAATAGGTCCCCCGAAACGGGGCGCCATAGATATAGACTGACATGAACCGAGCTATATAAGTATATATCCTTATATACATGTGACATGTCTAGGGTCCATGCTAGAAGCAATGCCTTAGGGAATTGTGACTATCACTATGTAAGCTGCAGCACATGACTTTAGATTATAGAGCCACCATATAATATGTATGGATATAGCCTACAGCTTCTGGTAATCCCAGGCGGCTTCCCATGCGTGGTATTATAGGTAACCTAATGCTTGTGGAAGTATAGGCCTCCTACACATATACATGTATATACACACACAACCCAATCCCCCGGGAGAGATTGTGTTAAGCGGAGTTATTGTACCAACTTCCGCATCAGGAGTCCAGCCTCCAATTGCAGCCTTCTATCAATATGCTAGGTATCAGACATAAAACTGATAAGAACAGATCCTACCCCTGCTCTTATGGGAAGGATAAGAAGCGATATCCATATATGCATACGCATACCTACATACAAATTTAGTAGGTGACGATAATATTGTAAAACTAGAACATGAGCAAAAATTAAAGCCATGGAAGGAACTCCAAGGACAAATTTCATTCTAGCATGTATATGTTTCTACTACAGGGCTAGTATAAAATACAATATACATTATATATATATTTATATATACATATATATATATATATATATATATATATATATACACACACACACATATATACATACCATACCCGTGGCTTACCCCCCCGCAGGGGGACTGCTCATGTACCGCGTGTGGCCGTCACTCAGCTACTGCGCAGGGGCAGGATATGGTAGCTGCGTGCTGTCCCAGACTGGTTTCGATCCTGGGACCCTTCTGTTACAGGTGTACTCGCCTTAGCAGGTGAGCCCTTTTAGCGCCAGATTAACCCACTTTTCGAAGTGGGAATCAAAAAGACTACCTCAGTGCTGTGAGGCAGTAATGCCAACAACTACACTAGCCGCACGTTACTAACCTCTTCCTGTATGTGCTGCCGAAGGGAACACATGAGATATAAATAGATGCACATATGCATACCTTCTAAGGTAAGCACAGAAAACTGGTGAAAGGTTTTAAGACCAGCCTATAATGTAGTATATGTGCTGCCACATATCTGCATGGGAAGTCTCTTTAAGGCGAGCCCATGTGAGGCATAAGCCTGGGGATGGGACGCCAAAGTGTGCTAACCCTGGGTGAAGGGTATGCTATAACCATAAGTTCTGGCAGCAGCACCAGAACAGTAGAGCTAGTACACCATGAGGCTATGATACTTCACAGGCTGAGATATCAAGCCATTAGATTAAGCTAGGCGCCCTTTGTTAAAGAACGAAGGGAAGCCTGCCAAGCGGCGCTGCATTGGCGGGACTGTCTCGCCAACCCCTCGCTTCTAGCTGTGATGCATCGATTGAACTGGCCTCTTTCAGAACCGCCTAACGTGGTGTTATGCGCAAAAGGGAATTGGGCTAGTGCCCATACAGCTAGCAACCAGCTATCCACTGTAGCTAGCACTAAACTCCTATTATACAAGGACAGGGCCTCCCCTACCTTTTGCGCTGAAGCACTCCCAGTGTGGTAGTCGTAAGAGACCCACGCTAAAGCACTCCCTGCTGCAGGTAGTGCACTGAGCTATACTGCTTGTGTGCAGGCAGTAACTACAGTCCTTAAAAGGGAAGCAGGGGGGCTGTTTTTTCATGAATACCGCGCTGTGCGTGTGCAAACTGCTACACTCCAGTTAGCACAGCGCTGCTAGCCCCCTTATAGTATAAAGCGGTGATGCTGTCCTGCTGTGACAGGAGTGTGATGGTCGTACAGCGCTGCATCGTGGAGCCGCATTGTGCTGGTATAACGTAAGGCTATTAGCCCTATGTTATAGCTAACGGAAGCCTGCTCAGCCCAGCCAGGAGCTGCGGGACGCGGCATCTCCTCCTGAGATTTAGATGAGGAGCGTTGCTAATTGTTAAGATGAGCCTAAGCAAAAACAGTGCTGCCTGCACCGGGAGAACATACAAACTCCACACAGCAAGAGCCGTGGAGAGATCCGAGCCCTGCGCTGATACTTATTTGTAGCTAGCACTTAAAAGCACTCCCTCCTACTTCTACTTTTGTGCTAGCAGCACTCCCAGCGTGGGAGGGGGAGGGAGTCGCATTAATTAACCCTGTTGCAGGAGTTAGGAGGCAGCCGCGCTCATTCAGGCGCTGGTCTGCACTGCACTGCATATTTAACCAGCGGTAGGCAGTGGTGGCTGCCCCGCTGGTTGGGCTGTTGCGTGCTCGCAATTAGGGCCGCGAAGGGGGCGTGGCTTTACCCCGAGTGCGGCCGCCATTTTAGTACTGGGGGGCTACTGCTGCCTGCTTTAGACGCGGCAGGATGCCCTCCCAGGTACCTCTGAGGTCCCTTCACGGGGGGACTAATACCGAGTATGTCTGCGCAGCCGCGCTAACGGACCGGCAGACCGCGCTGCTCTCAGATGAGGGCTTAGAGCACGAGCCCGACTACAGATGGCGCGGCTCTTATTAGACGCGGCAGGATGTATGACGCCCTATCAGTGTGTGCGCGCGCGTGCACTGTAAGGCTCGCCTCTGCCCACTTACTAGGAAAAAGTGGGCTGGGCGTAATGTAGGGAAGACATCCTTCCTCCCGGCCCTTCTGAGCGGGGTACGGGAGCATCAGCAGACACATCTATAAGGCTGGGCCCTTGTCTCAATAAGGGAAGCCTCTATACGCGGGTACTCCTACACCAAGGATCGTGCTGCTTGTCAGCGCTGCCTCATGTAGAGGGACTCGTCTGGTCTCCTGAAGCCCGCCATTACACTACCAATGGCAGATGGCAGGACCTCCCCTGTGCTACACTATTTAGTGAGCAGCGGTGCGGCGTCTGTCATTTGTGTGATCTTACTCACACCGCCCAGCGTTTCTACTCCCATATAGAGAAGGGAGGAACAGGCGTCTCAGTGACAGTCACGGAATCACTGCCGCTTAACACGCACTTGCAGGGGCCCGCGCTCCATCCCCTCGTTAATAGGAGGGGGATGGCTAGGTATAAGCCAGAGACCCGGACGCTGACTGTGAGTGCAGCGGCAGGTCTCGTCAGCAGCTCCGACACTACCACTTTTACTGGCAGGGGGAAGGAGCCGTGTGTGACAGCCATGCAGTGTGCGCTGTCCCTGAGCCCAGCGTTTTGGCCCACCACTCCAGCTAGTCAGGAGTAGTGGGATATACTTACGGACTGCTGCGGCCGGGTTGCTGGGCAGGGGGGCAAATGAGGAAACCCGGACACGAACCGGTTTCAGTTGTGGCGGGTCCTCATGGAGTCCGATGACTCTGTTTAAAGTCCCCCCTCAGGGTCACCGGACACAGACTGCAGTAGCCGTGTGGTGCCCTCCCGGCGGCTCCCACGTAGCAGGCAGACTGCCACAGTAAGCAGCCTGCCTGTCCTCAGCTTGTTAAATAAAAATAAAAAATAAAAATTAAAAATTATATGAGAAAGGCTGGAGACAGCCTCATGTGCGACCGGCTCTCTCGGGCACATTCTAAAAACTGGGGCTGATGGGGCATAGAGGGGGAGGAGCCAGTCACACTTCTAAATTATTTAAAGTGCCAGGCTCTACTCTACCACCGTCTATACCCCACTGTCTTGAACTCCAGTGTCCCCTAGTGGATGAAGGAGAAATAGATCTAATAATAAAAGTGCAAACTACTGTACTAGTACTTGAAAAACCTCTTTGTGCAAGGCCCACTTTTGCATAAAAATGTGGGGACTTGGGCCCTGATTCAGAGCCGGACGCTCTGACCAGAGCGCTCGCTCTGAATCAGGGCCCTCCTCCATTAATATGGAGCGTCCTCCTGGACGCTCGTATAGCTGTGGGTCAACACCCACAGCATATACGAGCGTCCAACAAGATGGTCGCGATGGTCTTGACCATCGCGACCATCGGACTTGCGAGTGAAACCCTGTGGTCGGGTTTCTCAACCACAAGCCCAGGAGTGATTTTGGCTCTATCAGAGCCAAAATCACTCCCACTGACATCACTAGTGATGTCAGTGGGGCCGGCTTCAGACGGTAGGCGTTCCCATGGGAACGCCTCCGTCTGGCAGGCACGCCCCTGGCACGCCCACCAAAGGGGGCGTGCTGTCAATCAACATCGACAGCACGCCCCCTTTGGTGCGAGACCCGGAGCGATGGAAAGTCCTTCGCTCGCCGGGTCTCGCGCGACGGAGATCCCTCCGTCGTGCGCATGCGTAGTGGGGACCATCGACCCACTTGCGAGCGTACTGCCGCTCACGAGTGGGTCTGAATGACCCCCTTGGTTCAGAACCCTTTGTACACCCCTTTTTAATGACTAATTAGGAAAAAAAAAAAAAAATAATAATAATCTAAATACACCCTATAAAACACGTCAATTTTGGGACTAAAATGTGTTGGAAATGGACATAAAGTACTGGGCCAGGTATTTTGGGGTGCTGTATGGATGGGACAGGTGTTTTTAGGATTAACACGAGGATGCAGCAGGTGTATTTTTAAAACTTTTTTAGAATGCACTTTATATACACAAAAATATACTAGTACCCATTTAAATGAACCCCAGATTTAACTACAACAATTATTTTTCAAAAAAGAAATGGCTTTTTTCACACTTATGCAAATAACAGCCCTATGACTCAATTTAAGAAGCTAAAATACTTTTATTATGTCTATTAATACACTAGGTCTATTAGTACACTTCTATATTGATTTCCCGGGTCAGTTAGGCTTTTTAGGGGGTACAGAGTTAAAAACCTGTCCTTTTCGCTATTCGCTGCATTCGCATATATGCGCTTTCGCCGGTTTTAAAATTGAATAGGGCAAAGAGCAGGAGCGAGCATTGTGTAAGTAGGCAAAAAAACACCCCAAAACAGGCGAATGAGGCGAAAACATCTCTCTTATCGCTGATCTCGGCTTTTCGCCGCTAATTGAATCCGGCCCTAAGGTTTATTAGCCATCTCAATGATATTTTCACAAGGGAAAAAGCTTTAAAACAGGACATGGACATATTTAAGGCAAAGGTTGACAAATGCTCTGCTCTAAGGGAATGGAAAAGACATCCTAAACTAGTGTAACCTAGAAGTTAAATAAGCATTACATATTCCGTAGATAGATAGAAAGATGAAATACTCACCACTGGTATAGTGACGGGCTGCTTAGCCATCCCTCCATATGTTACCATTGTGCCGCCATAACTAAAGGACAATAAAAATAAGAGTTATGGTATAACATACCTTTGTTAACTTTTTCTTCGAGGTACATAGGAATTACCTTGGGGCATGTGGTTGGAGTTATCCAGGCACCAAACAGTTACAAGCTTTAGCTCCCAGGATGCACTGGGTCCTCCTCCATATATACCCCGCCCCTGGTTACAGGCACTTAGGGCCTGATTCAGACCCGCTCGTGAGCGCTGAACGCTCGCAAGCGGGTCGATGGTGCCCTAGTGCGCATGCGCACGACGGAGGGAGCTCCGTCGTGCGCATGCGCGAGACCCGAATAGCGACGGCCAAGCCGTCGCTATGGATCTCGCACCAAAGGGGGCGTGCTGTCGATGGCGAGTGACAGCACGTCCCCTTTGGTGGACGTGCCAGGGGCGTTGCTGCCCAGACGGAGGTGTTCCCATGGGAACGCCTACCGTCTGGGGCCGGCCCCACTGACATCACTAGTGATGTCAGTGGGAGTGCTTTTGGCTCTGATAGAGCCAAAAGCACTCCTGGGCTTGCGGCAGCGAGACCCTACCGCAGGGTCTCGTCTCCAAGCACGATGGTCACGATGGTCTTGACCATCGCGACCATCTTTTTGGCCACTCGCATGAGCTGTGGGTGGTCACCCACAGCTATGCGAGCGGCCAGGAGGCCAATCCAATAATAGGTAGGACGGCCCTGATTCAGAGCAAGCGCTCTTGTCGGAGCGTCCGGCTCTGAATCAGGCCCTTAGTTTGTTACCAAGCCCAAGGCAGGAGAAGGAAAGAAGAGAAGGAAGGACAATTGTACATCTCTTTAACAAGAGGGAATCATTGAAATACAAAAGAAAAAAAAAAGGATTACCCAAGAATACCAGGTGCATTAGGGTGGGTGCCCTGTGGACCTCGAAGAAAAAAAAAAAAGAGTTAACAAAAGGTATGTTATACCATAACACTTTTTTTCTTCTTCGGGTTTCATAGGATTCACAGGAATTACCTTGGGGATGTCCCAAAGCAGTTTCCTTAAGGGTGGGGATGCTCCTGTTTAGTAGAAAGGAGAATTCGACGCCCAAAGGAAGCATCCTGAGAGGCAAAAGTATCAAATGTGTAATATTTGAGAAAAGTGTGGACGGAAGACCACATGGCTGCCTTGCATAGTTGTTCAGCAGAGGCACCACGACTGTCCCACAGATCGAGTAGAATGTGCTGTCACTATGTTTGGCACAGAGAGATCAGCTTGTCTGTAAGCCTGAGAAATAGTCATACGAAGCCATCTAGCCAGAGTCTGTTTGTTAGCTGGCCAGTCTCGCTTATGACAGCCATATAACACAAAAAGAGAATCCGATTTCCTAATAGAGTTGGTGCGATCCACGTAGAGCCCGCACCACATCCAGAGAAGATTCACCTACCGAGAGGTCTGAAAACTGGAAGGCTGGAACCACTATTTCTTCATTCACATGAAAGCGGGATACTACCTTAGGAAGGTAACCCGCCCTGGTACGAAGAACAGCTTGATCCTGATGAAAAATCAAAAAGTGAGAGTGACAAGAATAGGCTGCCAAATCAGAGACCCTGCGGACAGAGGAGATATCAAGAAGAAAAACCACCTTCGCTGTCAACCACTTAAGGTCTACTGATTTCAGGGGTTCAGATGGGGGAGCCTGTAGAGCCCTGAGAACCAAAGACAAATCCCAAGGAGCTATGGGAGGGACAAAGGGAGGCTGAACCCTCAGAACACCCTGAAAAAAATGTTCTAACATCAGGCAGCGGGGCGATCCTACTCTGAAACCAAACAGTGCAGATACCTGAACTCTTAGGGTGGCCAGGTGGAGACCCAGTTCTAACCCAGCTTGGAAAAAAGCAAGCACTCATGAGACCCTAAAAACTTCAGGATCATATTTTCTATACTTACACCATCGAAAATACGAGTGCCAAACCCTATAATAGATGCGGGCAGAGGAGGGCTTCCGTGCCGTAAGCATCGTCTGAATTACAGACGTAGTAAAACCCTTGGCTCTTAAGATGGAAGATTCAAGAGCCATGCCGCCAAAGACAGACGGGGGAAGGTCCGGATGCAGACAGGGACCCTGTGTTAACAGGTCCGGCCTTAGAGGAAGAGGCCATGAAGTGTCTATGGAGAGACTCTGAAGGTCGGTGAACCAATGGCGTCTGGGCCAAGCCGGGGCTATCAGTATTACTGTTCCGCCCTCTTGCTTGAATTTCCTGATGACCCTTGGGAGGAGGGAGATCGGAGGAAAATGATACGCTAGCTTGAAGTCCCACTTCACTGCTAGAGCGTACAAAATAGGCTGAGGGATCCCTGGTTCTGGACCCATACCTGGGGACCTTGTGGTTGAGACTTGAGGCCTACCTCTGGTAGTCCCCATTTGTCCACTAGGATCTGAAAGACATCTGAAGAGCCCATTCCCCGGCGTGTATATCCTGACGACTTAGGAAGTCCGCTTCCCAGTTGAGGACACCTGGTGTGAATACTGCCGAGATTGCTGGAAGATGACATTCTGCCCAGACCAGAATGATTGTCACTTCCGCCATGGCAGCCAGACTTCGCTTGCCTCCCTGATGGTTGAGGTAGGCTACTGCGGTTGCGTTGTCGGACTGTATCTGGACAGGCCTGCCCTTCAGTATATCCTGTGCCTGAACGAGTGCTCTGAATACTGCACAAAGTTCCAGGATGTTTATGGATAAGTGACACTCCTTGGTCGTCCATCTTCCCTGAAAGTTGTGATGACCCATCACTTCGCCCCCTGCGAAGGCTGGCATCCATAGTGAGGAGCACCCAATCTGGAATACAGAAGGGGCGACCTTTGTTCAGACAAAACGTCTGCAACCACCATGAGAGGGAAAGCCGAGCCTCTGGAGAAAGACGGATCGTCTGACTTTATTAACTGGTACTCCCCGCTCCATCGGGAGAGGACCAGCTGTTGCAGTGGTCTGGAGTGGAACTGAGTATATTCCACCATGTTGAAGGTGGACACCATGGACCCCAGACCTGCATCGCTGAGTGGATGGACACCATCTGATTGCGGAGAAATCTGCGAACCCGCTATTGAAGAGCCACAATCTTGTCTCCTGGCAGAAATATCCTTTGTGCCAGAGAGTCCAGGCGTGCCCCTAAATGCACCATCTGCTGTACTGGAGAAAGTGATGATTTTTTCCAATTTATGATCCAGCCGTGTCTGTGTAGCCAGGCAATAGTCAGTCTGAAATTATGTTGTTATACCTCTGGAGACTGTGCCAATATCAGGAGATCATCCAGGTATGGCAGTATTCTGACTCCGTGACACCAGAGATAGGCCGTCATTACAGCCATTATCTTGCTAAAGACCCGCAGAGATGTTGACAAACCAAAAAGCAGTGCCAGAAATTGGAAATGTTGCTGTAGAACCGCAAACCGCAGAAACCTCTGGTGGGAAGGTGTAATTGGCACATGCAGATACGCATCCTGGATGTCCAAGGAAACCATAAAATCTCCCAGTTCCATTGCCAGAACAATTGACCGAAGAGTTTCCATACGGAACTTGGGCAGTCGGATTAATCTGTTGAGACCTTTAAAAATCCGGATTAGGAAAGGGAGACCCATTGGGCTTCTGGATCAAAAAGATTGAAATGATAACCCTTTCTTTGTTGATGCAACGGAACCGGGATTATTACCCCTGAATCCAGCAGGGAACAAATGGCCTGCTGGAGGGCTAAGGCCTTTGCAGACTCCGAGGGAGGAGTTGTGCAAAAAAATCTTTGTGGGGGTGTTTTCCAGAAAGGGCATACCCTCGAGAGACCACTTCTCGGACCCAGGCGTCTGTTGTTGTGTGATGCCAGATATCAGAAAAATGAAGAAGTCGGCCTCCCACCCTGGGATTCCCCTTCCCCAGGGGGAGGCCCCCTCCATCAGGCCGAGGGTTTATCGTCTGACTTGGAAGCAGGATGTCTGATTGCCCAAGATCTTAGTTTGCAGTCTCTTACGATGAGCTGGGTTGTCTAAAGGAAGACTGACCCTTCGTTTTTCCTTGGGGGTGAAAGGCTCGAAATGACAACTGCCTAGGTCTAGGGCTAGTTGTTGCTTTGGAAGCTGCCAGAGTAGCTACAATCTTATCCAATTCTGTGCCAAACAGAATACCTCCCGTAAACGGCAGGGATTCCAAAGCCTTTTTGGACCCTGCATCTTCTTTCCAGTACCTTTAACATAGGGCTCTGCGAGCAACAACTGAGGCAGCTGATGTCTTAGAAGCCA
Organism: Taudactylus pleione; assembly: GCA_031769625.1. Taxonomy (NCBI): domain Eukaryota; kingdom Metazoa; phylum Chordata; class Amphibia; order Anura; family Myobatrachidae; genus Taudactylus; species Taudactylus pleione. Next base: position 6,611,749 of record JAUIMM010000957.1, read on the forward strand.
GAATACCGCTGTCTAATGCTGCCTCTCCCAGATAGGAGGCTGTCTCTTTGATATAGGAGATAAACATCAGCTGGTCTCTGGAAGAATATTTTCCAGTGGCCCTGTCCATTCTTCAATAGCCAGGCTATGGCGGGCGGGTAACAGCTCCTGACAGAGAAAAAAACATCTTGAGACAGGCTTCAAGTCTTATATCCTTAAGAGGATGGTTAAGAGCGCCACATTGCCCATATCATCTGCATCCTTAAGGGAGGATGCAGATGGTATGGGCAATGTGACGCTCTTAACCAGATGTTCCACATGAGCATCCACAATCGTCAGGTGGGAGGGGGTATAAAGCTATAACCTTCTTTGTTACATGGAATCATCTATCAGGAGAGCTCCATGCTTCCCCCATAAGTTCCGAGAGTTGCTCAGATTTAGGAAACTCAGCCTTAACGACCCTCTGGCGTTTGAACACAGGAGCCTTCGTAGGTTCTGGCTCCTCACTATGTTTAAAATAGTTTTGACTGCCCTAATCAAGGAGGGAACATCAACTGTTGCCAGATGGTCCTCTCCTGAGAGACAGACTCCTGAGAGGAGCCCTGTACCTCATCAAATTCATCTGAAGATGCATCAGAATCTGCAGGCTGGAAGGACTGATAGGAAGGACGGAGCCATACACTGGCTTGAGTGGGCATAAACATGCCATACATGAAACCAGCACAGGGGCTTTAGCCTGTTTCTCCTTATCTTTAGACATAACACAATACAATGTTATGCCAAGATACAATGTGACAGTGTGCTCACCCCCAAAATAACCCACACACCTGTAGCAGAGAGTTATGAGGATAAATAGCAGTAGTAGTAGTAGTTATAACTGACAGTTATTCAGAAAAAGGCAGTATAACACACAGCAGACTTACATAAGTCACATACAATGCAATGATATAGCTGTATATATACAATAAGCTCTTAAGTCAACTACGAAAAGCACGAAAGCTTAGTAGGACATTGAGCTCTGTATAACCTGGCCACCTAAGGAGATGTATACAGGGAGACTGACCAAACCTCCTGAGATTCGCAGGTACAGTAGATCACCTGGAAGTGGTCTCTGGGCGTCTCATATAACAAGGAGGAGCAACCCAGATGCAGGAAACCTCGTCTCTGGACCAGCGTCTGGTCTGGGGGAAGGGGCCAACGGGGAGAGCCTACCTCCCCTAGGCTGTGTTGATCCACCGGGCAGACTGGCTTCTTACGCTGTCGCCGGTGCCAGAATTTTATGCCCTGGTGGTCTATCGGGAGAAGCAGTCGTCCCTGATTCCCCACAACAGCGGCCACAGACTGCCACGTGGTTCCCCGCAAGCGGGGGAACCACCTTACCTGCATCCCCGATGTCTCAGGCTGCAGTCCCGAGCGGGGGTAGATGGAGCAGCAGCACGGGCGTCCATTCGGACACCTACGATGCTTAATCATGTAAAAAAATCCTGGGAGCTAAAGCTTGAAACTGTTTGGTGCCTGGATCACTCTAACCACATACCCCAAGGTAATTCCTGTGGACCCAATGGAACCAGAAGAAGAAAGATAAGTTTACACATTGTAACTATGTGAATATTAGGCTAGTTTGGGCTGAGGGACCATTTTGGTCAATGTGTAAAAATAGATCTATTCCAATTCCACAAGTGTTACATATTAAAGATTCCTCAATTTTTCTGTTAACTTTTAAAGAAGGCAAAAGGGCACAACCAACCTCCCCTCCCACACATTCTTTTCTATAACTATTCTATCGCTATAAATAAGAATACTTACTCCAAATGGCGCAACATCTCAGTTGTGCTTTTTCCACCAACGCAGTTTAATGCCAATCGGGGGCGGGGACAGGTCTGTAAGAGACTGAATTTTGAATAGAGACTCCAGATGGAGACTAGAATGAGTAGGCTAGGATGAGTTGCCTTACCTTAAACAGATCTTTCATCTCTGGCTTACGCAGTTGGTCTTCAGTGATCACATGATCAGCGCCTAGCTCATGAAGTCTATGCACCAAGCTCTGTAGCTCTGTCCTGCAGATACATATTAATGTGCCTCAGTTCAGTATAGAAGTCTCCAGATCGATATCTAAATCCTGATATTCTATTTGTATTCATACCTTTGTTCACAGTCTATCCCAGGAGCTCTTCTAATATAAATTATGTAACTATTATAAGATAAGTGCTTTGAAATATAAAAGGGAAATACTAACATACAGTACTGTTTGTCAATTCTACCACATCTCTATCACCTTTACAGCATTTTCTGCTTGCACATGCAACCTATTTCTGCACATACTGTACCTATCTCGCACAATGTTAATGGTGGTGATGCCCAGGGATGCAGCAATCTGTATAACGGCCTGACCCACACTACTGTTGCTGGCATTCTGTATTACTGAGTCACCTGGCAAGGAAGAAAAGAAGAGAAATAAAAAGAAAACCAGTCTAAATAAATACAACTGGCTTCTCTCCCACTCCTTCTCTTTCAAATATCATATACCTGGCCGTAGGGTTTCATAATCAGAAAGCAGTCTGTATGCAGTACAAGGGTTAACGCTTAAGGTTGCTGCTCCCTCTACAGATATGTCACTGGGGACCCGGACCAAGGCTTCCTCACTGAACACACCCTCTGTACGCCATGTACCTGAAGAAAATTATACATTTTTATTTACATCCATCCTCTATCACTACTTTCTTAAAAAAAAATTGAAAGAATAGCAAAAAGGAAAATAATATAGATGTGAAGAAAAACAAACAAAATAGCAAATAGATGACTGCAGTTGGTCATGTATTACTGTTCACACCAGCAAACAAGGGGGCGCATTGTGATAGGCTGCTGTACGGGGAGGGGGGCATGTGTGACAGGCTACTGTATAGGGGGAGGACATGTGTGACAGGCTACTGTATAGGGGGAGGACATGTGTGACAGGCTACTGTATAGGGGGAGGACATGTGTGGCAAGCTACTGTATAGGGGGAGGACATATGTGGCAGGCTGCTGCGCAGGGGCTAGGACATGTGACAGACTGCTGCGCAGGAGGGGAACAGTGTGACAGACTGCTGCGCAGGAGGGGAACAGTGTGACAGACTGCTGCGCAGGAGGGGAACAGTGTGACAGACTGCTGCGCAGGAGGGGAACAGTGTGACAGACTGCTGCGCAGGAGGGGAACAGTGTGACAGACTGCTGCGCAGGAGGGGAACAGTGTGACAGACTGCTGCGCAGGAGGGGAACAGTGTGACAGACTGCTGCGCAGGAGGGGAACAGTGTGACAGACTGCTGCGCAGGAGGGGAACAGTGTGACAGACTGCTGCGCAGGAGGGGAACAGTGTGACAGACTGCTGCGCAGGAGGGGAACAGTGTGACAGACTGCTGCGCAGGAGGGGAACAGTGTGACAGACTGCTGCGCAGGAGGGGAACAGTGTGACAGACTGCTGCGCAGGAGGGGAACAGTGTGACAGACTGCTGCGCAGGAGGGGAACAGTGTGACAGACTGCTGCGCAGGAGGGGAACAGTGTGACAGACTGCTGCGCAGGAGGGGAACAGTGTGACAGACTGCTGCGCAGGAGGGGAACAGTGTGACAGACTGCTGCGCAGGAGGGGAACAGTGTGACAGACTGCTGCGCAGGAGGGGAACAGTGTGACAGACTGCTGCGCAGGAGGGGAACAGTGTGACAGACTGCTGCGCAGGAGGGGAACAGTGTGACAGACTGCTGCGCAGGAGGGGAACAGTGTGACAGACTGCTGCGCAGGAGGGGAACAGTGTGACAGACTGCTGCGCAGGAGGGGAACAGTGTGACAGACTGCTGCGCAGGAGGGGAACAGTGTGACAGACTGCTGCGCAGGAGGGGAACAGTGTGACAGACTGCTGCGCAGGAGGGGAACAGTGTGACAGACTGCTGCGCAGGAGGGGAACAGTGTGACAGACTGCTGCGCAGGAGGGGAACAGTGTGACAGACTGCTGCGCAGGAGGGGAACAGTGTGACAGACTGCTGCGCAGGAGGGGAACAGTGTGACAGACTGCTGCGCAGGAGGGGAACAGTGTGACAGACTGCTGCGCAGGAGGGGAACAGTGTGACAGACTGCTGCGCAGGAGGGGAACAGTGTGACAGACTGCTGCGCAGGAGGGGAACAGTGTGACAGACTGCTGCGCAGGAGGGGAACAGTGTGACAGACTGCTGCGCAGGAGGGGAACAGTGTGACAGACTGCTGCGCAGGAGGGGAACAGTGTGACAGACTGCTGCGCAGGAGGGGAACAGTGTGACAGACTGCTGCGCAGGAGGGGAACAGTGTGACAGACTGCTGCGCAGGAGGGGAACAGTGTGACAGACTGCTGCGCAGGAGGGGAACAGTGTGACAGACTGCTGCGCAGGAGGGGAACAGTGTGACAGACTGCTGCGCAGGAGGGGAACAGTGTGACAGACTGCTGCGCAGGAGGGGAACAGTGTGACAGACTGCTGCGCAGGAGGGGAACAGTGTGACAGACTGCTGCGCAGGAGGGGAACAGTGTGACAGACTGCTGCGCAGGAGGGGAACAGTGTGACAGACTGCTGCGCAGGAGGGGAACAGTGTGACAGACTGCTGCGCAGGAGGGGAACAGTGTGACAGACTGCTGCGCAGGAGGGGAACAGTGTGACAGACTGCTGCGCAGGAGGGGAACAGTGTGACAGACTGCTGCGCAGGAGGGGAACAGTGTGACAGACTGCTGCGCAGGAGGGGAACAGTGTGACAGACTGCTGCGCAGGAGGGGAACAGTGTGACAGACTGCTGCGCAGGAGGGGAACAGTGTGACAGACTGCTGCGCAGGAGGGGAACAGTGTGACAGACTGCTGCGCAGGAGGGGAACAGTGTGACAGACTGCTGCGCAGGAGGGGAACAGTGTGACAGACTGCTGCGCAGGAGGGGAACAGTGTGACAGACTGCTGCGCAGGAGGGGAACAGTGTGACAGACTGCTGTGCAGGAGGGGAACAGTGTGACAGACTGCTGTGCAGGAGGGGAACAGTGTGACAGACTGCTGTGCAGGAGGGGAACAGTGTGACAGACTGCTGTGCAGGAGGGGAACAGTGTGACAGACTGCTGTGCAGGAGGGGAACAGTGTGACAGACTGCTGTGCAGGAGGGGAACAGTGTGACAGACTGCTGTGCAGGAGGGGAACAGTGTGACAGACTGCTGTGCAGGAGGGGAACAGTGTGACAGACTGCTGTGCAGGAGGGGAACAGTGTGACAGACTGCTGTGCAGGAGGGGAACAGTGTGACAGACTGCTGTGCAGGAGGGGAACAGTGTGACAGACTGCTGTGCAGGAGGGGAACAGTGTGACAGACTGCTGTGCAGGAGGGGAACAGTGTGACAGACTGCTGTGCAGGAGGGGAACAGTGTGACAGACTGCTGTGCAGGAGGGGAACAGTGTGACAGACTGCTGTGCAGGAGGGGAACAGTGTGACAGACTGCTGTGCAGGAGGGGAACAGTGTGACAGACTGCTGTGCAGGAGGGGAACAGTGTGACAGACTGCTGTGCAGGAGGGGAACAGTGTGACAGACTGCTGTGCAGGAGGGGAACAGTGTGACAGACTGCTGTGCAGGAGGGGAACAGTGTGACAGACTGCTGTGCAGGAGGGGAACAGTGTGACAGACTGCTGTGCAGGAGGGGAACAGTGTGACAGACTGCTGTGCAGGAGGGGAACAGTGTGACAGACTGCTGTGCAGGAGGGGAACAGTGTGACAGACTGCTGTGCAGGAGGGGAACAGTGTGACAGACTGCTGTGCAGGAGGGGAACAGTGTGACAGACTGCTGTGCAGGAAGGGAACAGTGTGACAGACTGCTGTGCAGGAAGGGAACAGTGTGACAGACTGCTGTGCAGGAAGGGAACAGTGTGACAGACTGCTGTGCAGGAAGGGAACAGTGTGACAGACTGCTGTGCAGGAAGGGAACAGTGTGACAGACTGCTGTGCAGGAAGGGAACAGTGTGACAGACTGCTGTGCAGGAAGGGAACAGTGTGACAGACTGCTGTGCAGGAAGGGAACAGTGTGACAGACTGCTGTGCAGGAAGGGAACAGTGTGACAGACTGCTGTGCAGGAAGGGAACAGTGTGACAGACTGCTGTGCAGGAAGGGAACAGTGTGACAGACTGCTGTGCAGGAAGGGAACAGTGTGACAGACTGCTGTGCAGGAAGGGAACAGTGTGACAGACTGCTGTGCAGGAAGGGAACAGTGTGACAGACTGCTGTGCAGGAAGGGAACAGTGTGACAGACTGCTGTGCAGGAAGGGAACAGTGTGACAGACTGCTGTGCAGGAAGGGAACAGTGTGACAGACTGCTGTGCAGGAAGGGAACAGTGTGACAGACTGCTGTGCAGGAAGGGAACAGTGTGACAGACTGCTGTGCAGGAAGGGAACAGTGTGACAGACTGCTGTGCAGGAAGGGAACAGTGTGACAGACTGCTGTGCAGGAAGGGAACAGTGTGACAGACTGCTGTGCAGGAAGGGAACAGTGTGACAGACTGCTGTGCAGGAAGGGAACAGTGTGACAGACTGCTGTGCAGGAAGGGAACAGTGTGACAGACTGCTGTGCAGGAAGGGAACAGTGTGACAGACTGCTGTGCAGGAAGGGAACAGTGTGACAGACTGCTGTGCAGGAAGGGAACAGTGTGACAGACTGCTGTGCAGGAAGGGAACAGTGTGACAGACTGCTGTGCAGGAAGGGAACAGTGTGACAGACTGCTGTGCAGGAAGGGAACAGTGTGACAGACTGCTGTGCAGGAAGGGAACAGTGTGACAGACTGCTGTGCAGGAAGGGAACAGTGTGACAGACTGCTGTGCAGGAAGGGAACAGTGTGACAGACTGCTGTGCAGGAAGGGAACAGTGTGACAGACTGCTGTGCAGGAAGGGAACAGTGTGACAGACTGCTGTGCAGGAAGGGAACAGTGTGACAGACTGCTGTGCAGGAAGGGAACAGTGTGACAGACTGCTGTGCAGGAAGGGAACAGTGTGACAGACTGCTGTGCAGGAAGGGAACAGTGTGACAGACTGCTGTGCAGGAAGGGAACAGTGTGACAGACTGCTGTGCAGGAAGGGAACAGTGTGACAGACTGCTGTGCAGGAAGGGAACAGTGTGACAGACTGCTGTGCAGGAAGGGAACAGTGTGACAGACTGCTGTGCAGGAAGGGAACAGTGTGACAGACTGCTGTGCAGGAAGGGAACAGTGTGACAGACTGCTGTGCAGGAAGGGAACAGTGTGACAGACTGCTGTGCAGGAAGGGAACAGTGTGACAGACTGCTGTGCAGGAAGGGAACAGTGTGACAGACTGCTGTGCAGGAAGGGAACAGTGTGACAGACTGCTGTGCAGGAAGGGAACAGTGTGACAGACTGCTGTGCAGGAAGGGAACAGTGTGACAGACTGCTGTGCAGGAAGGGAACAGTGTGACAGACTGCTGTGCAGGAAGGGAACAGTGTGACAGACTGCTGTGCAGGAGGGGAACAGTGTGACAGACTGCTGTGCAGGAAGGGAACAGTGTGACAGACTGCTGTGCAGGAAGGGAACAGTGTGACAGACTGCTGTGCAGGAAGGGAACAGTGTGACAGACTGCTGTGCAGGAAGGGAACAGTGTGACAGACTGCTGTGCAGGAAGGGAACAGTGTGACAGACTGCTGTGCAGGAAGGGAACAGTGTGACAGACTGCTGTGCAGGAAGGGAACAGTGTGACAGACTGCTGTGCAGGAAGGGAACAGTGTGACAGACTGCTGTGCAGGAGGGGAACAGTGTGACAGACTGCTGTGCAGGAGGGGAACAGTGTGACAGACTGCTGTGCAGGAGGGGAACAGTGTGACAGATTGCTGTGCAGGAGGGGAACAGTGTGACAGACTGCTGTGCAGGAGGGGAATAGTGTGACAGACTGCTGTGCAGGAGGGGAACAGTGTGACAGACTGCTGTGCAGGAGGGGAATAGTGTGACAAAAGCTGTGGATTGTTCTTTTTCAGTGTTCGCCAACTTCTGACATTACAAGTTGGTGAGAAGTTGGCTAGTCTGCTGAAAAAGTTGGCAGGTTGGCTAGTCTGATGAATAAGTTGGTTCAGTGTATGGAATACTGGCCATACACGGAACAACTATTGTGTCAACCAGCCAACTACAGATATGTCCAGTTGAATTTTTGCCCGCTTATGTAGCAAGTCGTGCCAATATACGGGTACGTGCGCTGCATTAGCACCTGCGACCCCACAGGATTGCATGGTGCAAACTCAGCTTACGGCATGGCGTACAGCGGCGCACGCAGTCGTGGCAAATCGCATGAGCGATGCGTGCGCACATTTGCAGCGCGAGCGGCAAGGATGCAAGAAGACACGTCTGTAGTTGGCTACTTGGAACGATAATATACCTGTGTGTGGGAGCAAATGCTAGTCGGCCGTTTGCTCCCACGTGCACTTTCCCCCAACTGAACAATATGCCAGAGAAGTAGGCAAACACTGACCACATAGTTTTGCAGTCTAAAAAAAAAAAAAAATGCGTGGTGGTCCCCATCAATTTTGTAACTAGAACTGCTGTGTGGAGCACAGTTTTAGTTGGACTGCCAATTTGGACCGTTGGTTAGTAAACTTAAATGAGACAGGAAAATCTATACCTGTACAACAGTAGGCAAAACCTCTTTATACATATAGTTCATTTGTTAGCTAATTACAGGCATGTGTAATCAACAGAGCATTTTATACAGGCAGTATGACAGCCTGGTCACACAATCAACATACAAAATGTGGGAAGCACACACTGGAGGCGATTCAGAGGTGGACGCAGTTGCAATAACCAGCCGCTACTGCCTCTTTATGGTAATGGCATAGCCGATGGGCATCATATTGAGATGCCCACCAGCTGCGGCGCGATTCCGCTGATTGGTGTGTACAAATACACACCTTCGGCACACCATGGGACATTGGCAGACACAGAATGTCTGACTGACCATGGGTGCTGACACCAACATGCCCGTGACACACCCGCGTCTGTAAACCCCCATCCAGTTACCACCCAGAAACGACCCCCTACATGCAATTTCAAATCTGTGTCTCTGTGCGGTAACTATCAGAGCACATGCCTTTCCTGCGTCCACCTCTGAATCACCCCCACTGTGTACAGCTAAACCATACACTTCCCTACTGATAAAAGGAAATTCTGTGATACTATCAAGACTTTCCTAAATGATAAGGAGGCCAGAGAGCTGCAGGGGAGATTTGCCTCAGGTTTACCCTGCCTGTCAGTGCTTGCAGATTCAGTGGACAAGGAGAATAGGAGAATGGTGCTTCCATTTCTGTAAGGTATGATGCATATTGTATGGTTATTCCTTGGTAGTGTCAAGCAAATATTCTAGAATGTGCATAATTCCGATCTTTACGAGAAATGTTTCAGTGGTGTCTATGGCTTATTTTAATAAACAAATTAGCAGCGACTACCTTTGACAATAAATACCAATTTGCAAACAGATAAAGAAAAGGAACACTGCGCTTGATAACGGCCTAATATGTATGAATAGATCAGAAAATATAGTAGTAAAAAAGATACATTTTATATCACATTTAAATACATGTTATTAATACAAGCCATAAGAACAGACACAAAAACATAAAACTCACATTCAAAGAGATTCATTTAAAAGCAATATTATTTTCAGATTTAAATAAAGTCCAATACTGATGGCAATTGAATTCCTATGCACTTGCAAAAAGGTAAAACAATATGTAGCAGCTGGTATTTAGAACTGATGTAAAAAGTATCTTTTGTGTCTGCGCTCGTGTCCCAGTACAGACACTATTTCATAAGATCACAGTTACAGTAGGTCGTAAAAACGGCTTTCTCTCCACTAATATATTTGGTTTAGATGATAGCTTGGCGTTTGTGATCACAAAGCTTCTGCCATGAACAGGAATAAAACAGCACTGGCACCAGTGCTGTTTTATTCCTGTTCATGGCAGAAGCTTTTTGATCGGTCTCACAGTTTGACCAAATTTTCATATGCCACCTCTCAAGTGGCTACCATTGGTCCGCACTACCCAGAACGGAGCAGCTACTGGGACTCATTTACATCTCCTAGATTCACACCTATGGGATAAGCGGTTTACACTCATCCACTGAATTGGTTTGACCCAGCGGGGGCGCCCGGTCATTGTGGAGAGGCGAGTCAGCGTACATACAAGCCGCAAGCAGAAGTGCTAATACCAGCTCATCCTTTGCAAGGGGAGCGGCGTATGTCCAAATCACAGACACGAGAAAACTCACTGACTTACAGGGCAATTTGGAAAGCAGAGCAGAGTGCAGTCTGTAGCTGCAGCTACAGACGCCTCGATTGGTTGCGGTGGACCCTGGAGAGGTGAGCGAACATATCTATAGCTGTGATCACAAACACCCGGCTATCATCCAAACCAATATATTAGTGGAGAGAAAGCCGTTTTTCCGACCTACTGTAACTGTGATCTTATGAAATAGTGTCTGTACTGGGACGCCAGCACAGACACAAAAGATACTTTTTACATCAGTTCTCAATACCAGCTGCTACATATTGTTTTACCTTTTTACAAGTGGATAGGAATTCAATTACTTTATTTTAATCTGATGATTACAAAGAAATTAATTTAAAAGCAATATTATTTCCAATCAAATGTGATTTTTATTTTATGTTTTTGTGCCTGTTCTTATGGATATTAGTTGCATGGCTTGTATTAATAACATGTATTTAAATGTGATATAAAATGTATCTTTTTTAATAATATATTTTCTGATCTATTCATACGTATTAGGCCGTTATCAAGCGCAGTGTTCCTTTTCTTTATATGTTTAATCTCGCAATCCTTTGAAGTTTTGACACTAAACTTCCTACATATGCTGCTGATTTAACACGTGCCAATTGTTTATATATTGAATAATTAGTGCTGGGAGCTGGGTAGAGTTCCTACCGCCTGCGGTGTTAACAATTTGCAAACAGATCAAAACCGAGCAGTTATCAAAGGTTTCACTTAAAATTGAAAACATATATAATGTAAACACTGTAATAAATAGAAGGTATAGTTTAATAATTTTTCATTGGATCCACTGAATAAAATTTGTGGAATATTGATGCACTTTAGAAATGGCTTATTTGGTCATAATCTTTCTTTGAGTGGGGATCTTAAATATTTTGTACTGTATAGGTTGGACTAAAACACTAAGTGACATGTGGTACAGCATGTCGACATTCACCATGTCTAACGTGATAACATGTCAACAGGATTAGAATGTTGACAAACGTTCCTGGTGATCCAGTGGTGCCTCTCCTTGTTTGGTGGGTTTGGCAGCTCCAGTGGTGTCTTCCAGGTACCGTGGTGATGTCATGATGACTTCTGGCTGATCCTGTAGCGATTCCGGTGGCAAAGCATCTAACCCTCCCCTCTAGTGCCTAAATCTCCCTCCTCAGCCTAACCCTAACGTTCCACAGCCTAACCCTATCCCTCCGCAGAATGTTGACATTTCACATTTTCGACATTGTGAACATGTCGACATTTCAACATCATGACTGTCGATATTGTGGTGTCGACGTTATGATTGTCGACATGGTGACTACATGCCCACTTAGTGCCATCAAACTATAAATAGTGGTGGGAATAGGTAAAGCGGACCTGCAGAAACACTTTCGCCATCTCAACGTTATTTATTTTCTCACCTAGACCAGTGTCCACAGGAATTACCCAATCGCCAGACCGGACTGAAGACACATGAGCTCCAACTTCTGCAACTACACCTACTCCTTCATTTCCCCCTACAGCTGGAAGTTGGGGCAACAACGCATAGGTCCCTGGAAAAGACGTAAAAGGAACTTAATATTTTATCTGATAAACTGTGTTAGGAGAGAATGCCAAGAAAACATTTTATTTGGGTAATGAACACTCCTTCCTCTGGGGTCACAATTCAAAACATTCTGGAGACCCACTTGTATTCATTATGAAATCAATATACTAACATATGAGACCTGACAATTGCTGGGTTGAGTGGTCCTGCTTCCCCCATAGCACTTTCTTGTGGTCACTTCTCTTAGGGCCTCATTCAGATGCGGTCGGATGCAAGCGGTCGCTCAGAAACTGGGCGGCCGCTTGCATCCTGACCGCCCGCCTCTGTTTCGGTCGTTAGGCTGTGGGTTTACACCCACAGCTCTAACGACCGCTAGGGTGATGGTCGCGATGGTCAGAGACCATCGCGACCATCGGGGCTTACGACAAGACCCTAGGGTAGGGTCTCACTTGTCGTAAGCCCCGAAGAGCTTCTGGCTCTGTCAGAGCCGGAAGCTCTCCACTGACATCACTAGTGATGTCAGTGGGGCCTCCCCCAAACGGTAGGCGTTCCCATGAGAACGCCTCCGTTTGGGCTGCCACCCCCCCCGGCCCGCCTTCCAAACGGGGCGAGCTGTCAATCAACATCGACAGCTCGACCCCTTTGGAAAGAGACCCGCTATGACCGGCGCTGTCAGTCGTAGCGGGTCTCACGCATGCACACGAAGGAGCCGGCTCCCTCGTGCGCATGCACACTGGAAAAACATTGAGGCGGTCGTAGGCCGTACAGCCGCCTCTGAATGAAGGCCTTAGTCCTCCTATAGTGGGAGCTATTACTGGGGTGGAATAGGGTAGTATTAGCATGAGTCTGTCCTGAGTCAGAAATGCTCCTACTGCCCATGTCTGACTTGTATCAGACTCTGTAGAATTATTATATAGATGCACACACCACAAACAGATTTCAGTGGAAGACGTCTGTGCTTTTAGGTTAACAATGCAGCTCCTACAGTATTTGATCAACATATAATTATATAGCAAGACTGTATAATGCCGGCAAGGGTTAAATGACAGTCGTCGAAATGCCGACGCCTGTCATTTTCCCTACGTCGGGAGTCCGACACCCGGCTTACCGATCGAAGGCAAGATGGGCGCGGACAACCACGGTCGGCAGTAAATTATACTGAAACCTTTCCAGATCCTACTTTACAGAGCACAGCACTATGTTGTTGACTAGTTTACAAAGCCGACCACAATCTGGTGGCCAGCGTACAAAGTAGAGCTGTTAAGAAAGTATGGTATTCTTATTCCTAGATAGCATGTCACACCGGCTAGAAGATTATCATCCTAGGAAAGTATTCAGTCGACAGTAAGGCTGTTGACACAAATGTCTGCAGTGTTATGTCGATATGACAATCAAGACGCGGTTCTGATGTGATTTATAGCATTTTAACCATGTTAGCATTAAACATGAAGCTGTATAATCATGTTTAAAGCCATATTACCAACAAGGGTAAAATGCTTTAATTCATATTTCAATCACGTTGCCATTATCCTTTCAACAAATCGTATATATTCCTCATACTCATTCTGTAATATTATTGGTTTATAGGACATAACTACAAGATAGGAAATAGGACTATCAGTTTAGGAAGCTAAATCAGACAGACAATACTCTCTACATGGAGAAAGGGGACATGTGGTGGAACGAGCCAGGCACCAGTGGACACATTTTGATCTCCATGGTGGACTGGTGCTATGGGGTAGATTTACTAATGCTTCTAAAACAGACAAGTAGAGGTGGTGCTGCCCATAGCAACCAATCAGGTTGTAGCTAGAATTTTCTAGAATGCAACAGAGAAATGATAGAAAGAAGCAGATTGGTTGCTATATGCAACACCACCACTTGTCTGTTTTAGAAGCTTTAGTAAATCTACCCCTTAGTCTCTGTTAAAAGGGCATAATTTGAGTGGTGAAGGGGTTTTGTATGCTTGCTATTCCTTCTTGATATCTCCCATCATGTCTGGTCCTCCAATACAACATTTGTTTTTTTTGTATCATCTTACATCCACATTACTCTATTTAAAGTATAGTATATAGTGTCATTACAGTTTTGCGTCACACCAGGCACTAGTGGGTCAGTTGTATTTCTTAAACAATTGCAATTTTTTAAATTGTAAGTATATATTGAATCACAGTGTTGATAAATTACGTAAATGTTTTCTACAGTCAAGTAGAACACTTGCTCTATATTGATTAGAAAGCTCTTACCTTGGACCATGTTAATATCTGAAGGGTTTATGGGGGCAGCCAACATTTTAACTCGTACTTCATAATTAGATGGAGAGGAAACTTTTAGACCCTGCAGACTAAAAAATAAAATAAAAGACAAAAAAACACATTTTAATGTCATGTTAAAGCATGTTATAAAATAGCATCACCATTATACATTATAATCATTTAAATTAAAAAAAGAGTAGCACATTTGCTAGCGTTGTTTAAGTTACGTGAATAGATATAAAAATGTAAGTAGGGATGAGGCTATTGTGCTCAGGGGGGGGAATTAAATTTAAACAGATGTTGAATAGCCGCGGGAGGGAGCTCCTGCAGCTATTCAATACACCGCACTGTTTGGGCGTGCTAAGGATTTCTTCTCGCACCCCCCTGGGGATGCGAGGAGAAATCCGACCAAAGTGCCAAGCGCGCAGCTATTTTTCTGCTTTGCGCGGCGGTTAACGCACCTTAACAGCCTTGTTAAGGCGCGATAACCGGCATTCTCCGACCACACAGCGCACTGAATTGAATAGCTCCGGAAGCTCGCTGCCGGCGCTATTCAATTTGCGTTGAATTGAATCGCCCCTAGTGACTGCCCAAAAATGTACATCGATACCAAATGATTGGCAGGCGTTAATTTACCTACAAAATGTTTATGTTTCTATAGATCACGCACAGGATCCTGGGTCTGGGATCACTTTTTATTTTTAAAATCAAATTAAAAAGCCACAACTGCTGGACCACAATTTTTAATGTTATCAAACTGATGGAGAAGGTAAAGAATGGTGCAGCAACTGTTAGGAATAAAGACAAAAAAGAAAAGCTAGATGCATTTGGCTCTCCTCTGTAACAGAAGGGTGCAGGCATACACTAATGCTCTTTCCAGAGAGGCTGTAATTCTGCTGGTATTGTATACAGTGACTGCACTGAATAGTGTAGTAAGGGTAGAAATCCCAACACCAAGCCCCCCGAAACCCCCCTCCCGGAAGCATGGACCTGATTCAGAGACGGACAGTAATGCAATCGCAACTGCATTCGCTCATGGATCTCTGTTGCTAAAATATGCTAATACCTTTCAAAGCACAGCAGAGCATAGGGACGCCCACTGCTGCCTTCTCATAATTATACGACGTGCAACAGCATAAACATCAGTAACATTGACGCACATTGGGCAATCATGGTGCATATGGGGCAAGTCTGACCAGCCACAAACACTGCAGCTCTCCTGACACGCAGAGAGCCCTCATGCTGCACAGGATATCACAATGTCTAATTTATGCATTCTTCTAACCCCCCGTTACCACACCCAAGCGCTGACAACCTGTCACTCACTTTGCAAATGGTTCCCGTGTACAGATGTAATCACAGTGCAAATGCTGCGCACACAGTGCAGCTTTCGCAAACAATCACTCGATAGGCAAAAATATCAGCTTTGTGTAAATCTCTGAAACAGGCCCTATATCTTTATAGCCTGGATGGCCATCAGTGAGTTAACCATTGTTGGTTACCATCAATGGCATGATACCATTGGTGGATTGCACCCGATAGCCTTCCCTGCTGTGGGTAATGTCCGGTTAGGGGGCCACCAGAAGCGGGCTAAGCTCTGTTGCCCTAGATGAAAAAAAAACAACATTGCCATCTGACCATCAATGGCAGAGAACCATTTCTCAGCCATTGATGGCAAACCACCAATACCCATTCCTAATCCCTGCAGTGGAATAGGTATGAAATATCGATACCCGTCAGCGGCTGCCCGACAGATTAAGAGATCCTGGCAGCGGCAGGCCGACAGCGCTGGGTATCCCGATCGTCCTGAGGTAAGTAATAACTAACCTAACCCCCCTAACGGGTGCCTAACCCTAACCCCCCCTTCCCCACTGCCTAAACTTAAAAACCCCGGGGGGGGTGCCTAACCCTCCCTCCCCCTAGCCTAAACCTAACCCTCCCGGGAGGGGGTGCCTAACCCCAAGTCCCCCCCGGGGATGCCGGGCGCCTGTCTCCCGGCGTCGGGAAAATGACAGGCGTCTAGATATAGACGCCTATCATTTAACCCACGCCAGGATAAAGCAGTCGGGAAGCCAGCTGTCGGGATCACCTCAGTCAGTTTCCCGATGTCGGGAAATCGGCATATCCCGAGTCAGTGCCGGCAAAATTCCAGGTCTGATCCGGATAGGAACCCTGTTCCAACTCCGGGTCAGACCCGGAATTTTGGTGGAAAAGGGGTATAATGCTGCACCTCCAGACCTTCAGGGTTCCAGTTTCAGAGAGGCTAAAAGTATGATTGATCTACAATGGAATATCAAATATTTTGTTTAAGACAGATATTATTATTGTAATAACAAGTATATTTATTACAATTTTTGATGAGAGATCTGCTCCAATCTTCTGAATAGAGGTCTCCTAGTAAATGTTGCTGCTACTTTGAGATAGTGGGGCATCCAGAATACCCTTTAGCTGATTAGAAACAGGAGGTGATCTCTTTGGTGCAGGTTAATCAGGGACCAACAATGTCCCCATAATTAGGGTCTGAAAACATCTACGGGCTGATTCTGAGTCGGGTGTACTGCTGATATTGGACGGAGCTGAACATTTCTTTTTCCTGCTGCGCATGCGTCCGGAGTCTGCATGCACAGAGTCTCAGAAAGGTTTTGAAAATGTATTGGTGTTCCTGGTTGGTGGCTAAGCGGATGGATGGGGATGGTCCATCTTTTGGGTGTGCCGTTGATAGTGGCTGCATATACAGTAGAATCATTCACAACGGAGGCCACACTCAGATGGATAATCTGCCATAGGGCTGGTACAAATTTCAATGGTGCAACCAATGGTGTGTCTAAAGACTCACTTAAGTTGCGTACACACCTAAAGCTATATCAATCCAATCTGTGTGGTGAGAAGGAAAATCCTGTCTGTCTTCCAGTGTTGGGAGCAAATTTCTATTGTTTGCTCCCATACAGCACATTACCAGATTTTCCATCTCACTAGACAGATTGGACAGTGTGTACCCAACATAAGCAGTAGCTGAGTGCAAAGACAACCAGAGTGGGCGTCTCAAGGGCCCCATACATCTGCGATGCATCATCGCGATGTAGCGATCCTGCAACCTGGCATCGCTGAAATTCACAGATATGCTGATCGCGATCAAAAAATGATCGTGATTGGCAGATCGGTGAAATTTAACATGTAGAATTTCACCGACACTGCGACGGATCGCGGAACATCGATGGCCGCTGGTTGGCGTTTCCGATCCCATCGCTACAATCCAGCGCTGATGTATGGGAAGCTTCAGTCCTTGCACATGCACAGATGTACACTAGGGAAGTGATAGTTGCATAAAGCCGCAGAAACAATACAGACAATACTGCAGTGTCCACCTCAGAATCAGGCCCTATTGTTCTTTTCAAATAAACATTCCTGCTCCAACGTAGTGTGGTTATACCATAGTTGTATTTTTTTATACAAAAGATCATGAGCAAAAGCGTCATGAAGAGCATATGAATAGTACTATCAATGATACGTTTCACAGCTCACTGGCTGCTCGCTTCCTCAGATTACGTACTAGTGATGCAGATAGGAGTGTTTCAGCATGGGACGTAAAGGCATTCAGAATAAAAATAGTATATAGGTTTAGATCCATGTGGGGATACCTGTAGTCTCCTCAACAGTGGCGTCACAAGGGGGGTGCGGTGGGGGCGGGCCGCACCGAGTGTCACCCTCCAAGGGGGTGACACCAAAATCTGACTCATCCCCGCCCACCGCTCAGCATAGCCTGCACTGCAGGGAGACGCCAGGCTGGAGAGGCGCTCTCCCTGCAGCAGCTGCTGAGACAGCTTTTAATTCTGCCGGCTGCGCTGCGCCTGTCACACTGAGACAGCCAGCGGCAGCCTACTATACAGTAAGTGGCAAGTGCGGCTGTGCTCTTCATACAGTCCCCTACATGTGGGGGGGAGCGCTAGAGGCACGGGGCTGATTACCTGCTGTCAGTGTAAAGACGATCAGCCTGACTGAAGCCGCCGCCGGGGTGGATCATGGCAGCTGAGCTCCTGCTCCTCCTCTCTTCAGTGAATCAGCTCCCTCCCTGCCTGACAGATCGTCATGCTGGGAGCAGGCACTGGCAGGGACAGTCTACAAAACATTTGCCAGTTTACAAGTGTATTCAAATACTGTTGATTACACTTGAATACTGATAAGTAGTTTGTACACTGTCCCTGCTTCTTCCCAGCCCACCTCCCAGTCAGAGAGGATGAGAAGGAGCTGGGAGACAGCATGCAGCCAGCACAGTGACTATGGTCTAATGTATACAGTAGGTGTAATGGGAAGTAACTAATTCAGTGAGGAGAGAGTGTCTATGCTGGGGATGGTGTATTAATGTATGTGCATGGGTATACTCATTGTGTTTCTGTGTGTATAAGGGGTGTATTCATTTTATGGGTTATATGTGGGTCAATGATGGTCTCTGCATTATCTGGCGGTTACTACGATGCTCTCTGTATTATCTGGCGGTTACTGCTAATGCTCTCTGTATTATCTGGCGGTTACTACCATGCTCTCTGTATAATCTGGCGGTTACTACGATGCCCTCTGTATTATCTGGCGGTTACTACGATGCTCTCTGTATTATCTGGCGGTTACTACGATGCTCTCTGTATTATTTGGCGGTTACTACGATGCTCTCTGCATTATCCGGCGGTTACCATGACGCTCTATGCATTATCTGGCGGTTACCATGACGCTCTCTGCATTATCTGGCGGTTACCATGACGCTCTCTGCATTATCTGGCGGTTACTACGATGCTCTCTGCATTATCTGGCAGTCACTGTTACACTCTATGCAATACAATAGGGGTCATTACTTCTGGGGGTAATATTATAGGGGGCATTACCACTGCCATTGTGGGCACTATTAGGGGGCATTACTAATGGGGGCACTACTACAGGGAGCATTACTTTTGATGGCACTACTACAGGGGGCATTACTACTAGGGGCACTACTACTAGGGGCATTTCTACTAAGGGCATTAATACTGGGGTCACTACTATAGGGGGCACTAATACTATAGAGGGCACTACTATAAGGGGCATTACCACTACCGCTGGGGGCACTATTAGGGGGCATTACCACTGGGGACATTGCATAGGGGCACTGCATAAGGGGCACCACTACTGTGGGCACTACATACGGGACACCACTACTGGGGGCATTGTGTAAATGTGTCTGCTGGACTGATATTTGGGGAGAGTTGCGGAGCTGCGCATCAATTTTATTTATTTTTTGGTGGGGGAGGGGTGTCACCATGAGTTATAGCACCAGATGACACCAACACTAGTGACGCCTCTCCTCCTTAAGTAAATTGGCTACTTAGACTCTGAATACTCTCATGTCCCACTTTGAAATAATAAAAAAAACCTGTCCCGTTGGTGACACGTTCTGCACAACCTGCCAAGCCCAGCAAAAGGCAATTAATGGAGAGGAATATACTCAGAAGGGAAATGATGCTGTGTGCACGCTGACAAGACAAATAAAAGGACAGTTTTACACCCAGAAAACCTCTGGGACCCGGCAGCGTCTGTGTTCCTGACCTTGGTTGCTCTTCACCCACAAGCCCCACATATACTACTGTCTGTGCCTCTGTGGTATGTGACAGCTCCGGACTCGGAGTCCGTTATACGTAGATCAAACAGTTGAAAAAACTCCTAACCTGGTTGATTTAATTACAGGTAAGAACAGTAGAGGGAGGAGCTACAGCTATAGCATGCTGCTACATGTATACAGGCCACACCCCCTCCGCACATGACGCTCGGCGTCCCATTCCCTCTCCTTGCCCTTCCTCCCATGATGCTGCGCTTCTATAGGCCGCCTTTCATCATATGGGTGTCTCACCGCAACACCTGTGTGGGTTCCCCGTGCTTCTCGTACACCAGGCCCCGGGCCGCCGCCGTGCTGAGCTGCCGCCGAAGAAGCCTCAGTCCCGGCAGCCACATGTCCTCTCTCCTTTCTCTGGTGTACTGAGCTGTGACGCCGACGTCCCGCCCACTGCTTTTCCCGTCAGTCACCTGAGCGGCTACGCCCAACCACAGCGGCGCCGCTGACTAAGCAGCAGCCCCCCCGGTAGCAGCTGTTGCGTTAGGATAATAGTTACTAGTAGTGTCTCCATCCTGTCATTACAATTACACTGACCTTTCATTCATCTAGGTTCCATAACCTTTGTGTCTCTTGTGCAAACCGTAGTTTGGTTATACTGCAATTTGTAGGCCCACAACAGCTCGAGAGGTACAGGTTTCTCCTTTACTGTATGTGGCTAACCCCCCAAAAATACTTACATTATGGAGGTTGAGAGTAGTTTGATAGCTGCGTGTAATCCACTTGCCCCAAAAAATGGCCGATTGATCAATGACATCGTTATTCAGTCGTTCAGTAATCGTGCAGTGGATATGCCGGCAACGGCCAGCGATGCACACTCCTGCTGGTCTTTGTCGGCATCGCTCGAACATGACGGTCAACCTGACGATATCAGGTTGAGCATGTTCAGGGATGAGGGACGTTGCCTGCACTGAACGACATATCGTTCAGTGTGGGCACTGCACAGTATAATGAACGATACCGTTATCATTCACTCCTTCATTGTCGGCAAGTGAATACCCGCCTTAAGGGTTTACTGGACGTTTCGTACATGCACAGTACAAAACATCACTCAACTGTGCAAACATTGGCACTGTGTCCACCTCTGAATCAGGACCATAGTCTCTTGCTTCGTCATTGCACATAATGGTCACTGAATATTTCTACATCAGGATCCATAGGGTATCCACAGGATACCTTGGGGTATTGGTGATGACGTCAGGCATCGGACACCACAGAGTTAATTTTGCATCCTCCCAGGATGCACTGGGGTCCCTCTCCTATACCCCACCTCCGAGCCAAGGCATCTCAGTTTCGTTGTGTTCGTCCAGGAGTCGGATTACTTGCAAGCAGAGTGGGGCTATAATGGCCCCTGAAGTTTTCTACAAGCAGCTGTTGCTGCACAAATGAGCTGTACAGCATAGACAGTCAGTACTGATGTTCATGCTGTCGCTCCTACACCCCACCGGACCAGAACGCCAGTACTGATCCAGGGATGCTGGTAGGTATTTGGGGTCACAGCTAGCGGTAACCCCGGATTACCTGGACTGTGGCTGGATTCAAGGGGGCAGTTAAGTGGCGGGGTCCTGCGGAGGGTACCTGCCGGTAACACAGTCCTGTAGGTCTCCAGGCAGGGGGTACCCTGGGGACAGGCTGCGCATGGAGCCAGGTATTAACCTGCGCTTCCACTAGACCACCAGGGACAGTGGGCCACAGCATGTGCGGTACAGCGCGGGGTCCCAGGGGTTAATATCATGCCAGGGGAGCGCGCCTTCCCTGTCAAGCAACCGGCGCCTCCCCTGCTGCACAGTGCCTCTCCACAGCGGTCTGGCGGGCTGTATCAGCGCCCCTTCCCTGGGCCCGCCTCCTCTCTGCTCCACGGCAGCCATTTTCTAATGAAGTGTGCAAACACTGTTGGAAGCTGATACAGGTGGCATCGCGGTCTGGGTCCCCCCGCATACCTCTCCTCCAGAGTAAGGTCAGAGTATGCTGCACTGTTTCCTACCAGGCTCTGTATCTGCGTAGTTAATCTCAGTACTGATAGTGCAGGGATTTATTTCTGCATTGTATGTGACTTAGGGCCTGATTCAGACCCACTCGCGAGCGGCTGTCCGCTCGCAAGTGGGTCGATGTTATGGACTGAGCATGCGCACGACGGAGGGAGCTTCGTCGTGCGCATGCGCCAGACGCGACGAGCGAAGGAAAGTCCTTCGCTCGTTGTGTCCGATCAAAGGGGGCGTGCTGTCAATGTTGATTGACAGCACGCCCCCTTTGGTGGGCGTGCCGGGGGCGTGCCTCCCTGACGGGGGCGTTCCCACGGGAACGCCTCCCGTCAGAAGCCGGCCCACTGACATCACTAGTGATGTCAGTGGGAGTGATTTTGGCTCTGATAGAGCCAAAATCACTCCGGAGCTTGCGGTTGAAAACCTCAACCGCAGGCTCCGACTCGCAATTTCGATGGTCGCGATGGTCTCGACCATCGCGGCCATCACAATGCACGCTCGTATAGCCTGTGGGTGGTGACCCACAGCTATACGAGCGTCCAGGAGGACGCTCCATGAAAATGGAGCCCGGCCCTCATTCAGAGCGTGCGCTCTGCTCAGAGCGTACGGCTCTGAATGAGGGCCTTAATTCTAGCGCTGTCTGCCTGTACTTTCACTTCTGACTGTCAGCCATTTTATTATCCCTGTTCTTGTTCTGCAAAAACTGTTGTGGTGCGGTGTTGCAGGGTATTCATTGCCTCACAGTAAAAATATTGTCTGTGAGGGGAGTCACACTCTCTGTTACACTCATCATGTCTGAAAGTGAACGTGAATTTCCTCTCCAGCTAAAGTGTACCGCATGTACTGTACCAATAGCGGAGGGTGAGGGGCACACTGAAGGTTTATGTCGTTCATGTTATATAATTTCACGCCCGATTTCTGTAACTGCGCCAGTGCAGGAACCGCCCTGGGCTTGTTTTGCTAAGGCACTTACAACCCTTTAATGTCTCAGACAGCTCATTATACATAACGTCTGATGACGGGGAGATATTTGACCTCTCAGACCAGGAGCTGCCTCATACTAAGTAGGTGGAGTCCAAGTCTAAAATATATATACCTGGCCTTATACGGGCAGTCCGTGCGTCCTTGGTTATTACAGTTGACGATTCCCCTGTGGCCAAATCTAAATATGCCTTCTTTAAGGGTGATGCCACTGTATTCCATCTGTCTGGTCAGTTAGTGGATCATTTAAAGGAGGCGTGGAAAAATCCAGGTAGGCGGTACCAGCCTCCAAAACATTTGGCTTTTGCATACCCCTTTGCGGATAATTATTTTTCCAAATGGGAAACCCCTCCACAGGTGGATTCTCATGTCACACGCCTAGTGAGGAGTGCTACATTGCCCATGTCCTCCTTAAAGGATGCTACGGATCGCAAGGTGGAAATATCCTGAAATCCATTTATTCCCTTACGGAGGGGGGGCGTCCAGACCGGCAATGGCCGTGTGCTGGGTTGCCAGAGCCATGGAGCGTTGGGCTGATAGCTTGGAGTTGTCTCTAGACGTTGACTTGCCACCTGAGCAGGTGGAGTTAGTGGGTAACCTCACAGACTCAGCTACGTACATTAATGAGGCAGCCTTAGATATAGGGCTCCTCACTTCCAGAATCTCCTCAGCAGCAGTGGCTGCGCGCCGCACCCTCTTGTTGCGTTCTTGGAAAGCAGACGCATATTCCAAAAAGGGATTGGAATGCATGCCCTTTAATGGACAGGTCCTGTTTGGCCCTGATTTGGACAAAATTGTGGCCACTCTGGCAGCAGCTAAGTCTGCGTGTCTGCCATCGGCAACAGTCCCATCAGGGTCTCGTACTTCGTCCTTTCGGCCCTATAGGGCCCAGGGTAAGTTCAAAGTGCAGTCCTTTCCTAGTCAGTAAGGAGCCAAGAAATCTGCCAAGCCAAAGAAGCAGGCTTGGAGTACAGGACGTCCAACTCCCAAGTCGGACAATAAGCCCTCAGCCTGACTGGACGGGCCTCCCCTTGGGGGACCCCAAAGTGGGAGGCCGGCTTCTTCAGTTCGCCCAGTGCTGGTGTCTCACAACCGTAGACACTTGGGTAAGAGAAGTGGTCTCTGGTACGCCCTCCTTCCGGCGGAGGTTTTCACCACGGGCATTCAGTCAGACCAAGACAAGGCCCAGGAATTCCGGAAGGTGATCCACTCTATGCTCCAGGCTGGAGTTATAGTGCCGGTCCCGTTGTCCCAGAGAGGATCGGGGTATTACTCCAATCTTTTTCTGGCACAGAAACCCGATGGGTCTTACAGGCCCATCCTCAACCTCAAATCACTCAACAAATTCTTGAGGGTTCCTTGGTTCAGGATGGAGACCCTGCATTCCATCATTTTGGCGATGGAGCCGGGGGATTTTATGGTGTTGCTAGATATTCAGGATGTTTACCTGCATATTCCCAGTGTCTCAGTGCAGCAGCGTTTCCTCAGGTTTGCAGTGGGAAACCAACACTTCCAATTTCAGGCACTGCCCTTTGGTCTGGCCACAGCGCCTCGAGTGTTTACTAAAGTCATGGCAGCCCACCTGCGGATGCCGGGGGTCCACTTGTTGCTATATCTGGATGACCTTCTGCTGTTGGCACGGTCTCCAGAGATCCTTCAGTGTCATCTGCAATTGACAATCTCTGTGTTGCAGGCTCACAGCTGGCTGATAAACTGGAAGAAGTCATGCCTGGTGCCATCACAGAGGATGCTCCATCTCGGAGCCTTGTTGGACTCCCAACATCAGAGGATATTTGTGACAGAGGTAAAGATCTCTGCATTACAGGCAAAAGTACGCAGTTGCCTGCAGAGTCGCCGGGTGTCTATTCACTCGGCGATGAGGTTACTGGGTTCCATGGTGTTGATGTTTGACATGGTGGAGTTTGCCCAGTTTCACTCCAGACCTCTGCAGAAGTTGATCCTCTCCAGATGGAATGGGTTGCCCCACCGGATAAAGACACAGACAATGGTGCTGTCACTGGAGGTATGTCTGTCATTAGCCTGGTGGCTGCAGACTACTCACCTGAACAGGGGGCGCCCCTTTTGAATTGCGGACTGGGTCCTTCTGACGACGGATGCCAGTCTTCGAGGTTTGGGAGCAGTGTTGGGTCCACACTTCTTCCAGGGAAGGTGGACGCCAGCAGAATCTGTGCTTCCAATCAACATCTTGGAACTAAGGGCAGTATTCAAAGCTCTCCAACAAGCAAGACATGTCCTCCACGGAAAGCCCGTGCAGATGCAGTCGGACAATGCCACCACGGTGGCTTACATAAACCGCCAGAAGTTTCCTGCATTCTAGCGTGGGCGGAAGGCAATCTCCCTGCCATCTCGGCAGTGTTCATAACAGGAGTCCTCAACTGGGAAGCAGACTTTCTCTGCCGTCAAGATGTGGATCCAGGAGAGTGGTGGTATTTCAGCTACTGGTGAACAAGTGGGGCCTTCCAGAGATAGACCTCATGGCCTACCGACACAACAACAAGCTTCCTGTGTACGGGTAGAGACTGTCGGTCCGGTGGACCTTCCAGTTTGCGTACCTCTTCCCTCCGTTCTCACTTCTTCCTTGAGTGATTCGCAAATTCAAGCAAGAAGGCAGCACGCTCCTGCTGATAGCTCCAGCGTGGCCCAGACGGCACTGGTACTCAGATCTCAGGAGCCTATCCATAGACGCTCCGATGGGGTTGCTTCTATGTCCGGACCTGTTGTGTCAAGGTCCTTGCCATCACCCGGACCTGGGTCGTCTGTCTTTGACGGCGTCGCTGTTGAGACTGCCTCTGTTCTCACTTCTTCCTCGAGTGATTCGCAAATTCAAGCAAGAAGGCAGCACGCTCCTGCTGATAGCTCCAGCGTGGCCCAGACGGCACTGGTACTCAGATCTCAGGAGCCTATCCATAGACGCTCCGATGGGGTTGCTTCTATGTCCGGACCTGTTGTGTCAAGGTCCTTGCCATCACCCGGACCTGGGTCGTCTGTCTTTGACGGCGTCGCTGTTGAGACTGCCCTCTTGAGGTCCAGGGGTTTTTCTAGCTCTGTTGTTAACACCATGCTCAGAGCTCGGAAG
Source organism: Taudactylus pleione (assembly GCA_031769625.1). Taxonomy (NCBI): domain Eukaryota; kingdom Metazoa; phylum Chordata; class Amphibia; order Anura; family Myobatrachidae; genus Taudactylus; species Taudactylus pleione. Next base: position 6,637,501 of record JAUIMM010000957.1, read on the forward strand.
CCGGCTACTACAAGAATTTACCACCGAGTGTGGCATACTTTCTTTGAATGGTGTCGACCTAGAGGCTATGATCCTCAGGTTTTTAGGATTTCCAGGATTTTGGCTTTCCTACAAGCGGGCTTAGATCACGGTCTTCGCCTTGCTTCACTGAAGGTGCAGGTTTCCGCCCTCTCAGTGTGATTTCAGGGTAGGATTGCTACACTTCCTGATGTCCACACTTTTATACAAGGAGTACTTTGCATACAGCCTCCCTTTGTTCCACCTGTGGCTCCTTGGGACTTGGCTGTGGTCCTTAGGTCTCTCCAAGGACCGCCATTTGAACCACTGGACTCAGTGGATTTAAAATGGCTCACAGTTAACACTGTGTTTCTTCTGGCCATTGCCTCGGCTAGAAGTGTGTCAGATTTGGGGGCTCTCATGTCGCCCCCCTATCCTAATTCTTCATAGGGACAGGGCAGTGCTGCGCACTCGCCCTGGGTTCCTACCTAAGGTGGTATATAGTTTCCACATCAATGAGGAAATTATAGTACCGGCCTTTAATTCCCCAGACCTATCTGCTGGTGAGGCCTCCTTGGATGTGGTACGGGCTCTTAGGATTTATGTTGACCATACCAGTTCATTTAGGAAATCGGACTCTCTGTTTGTCCTCTATGGTTTCCATAAGAAGGGTTGGCCTGCCACTAAGCAAACCTTGGCAGGATGGATTCGCATGGCGATTTCTGAGGCTTACATTCATGAGGGCCTGTCGGTACCATCTTCTCTTAAAGCTCACTCTACCCGGTCTGTGGGTCCTTCATGGGCAGCTCGCCGTGGTGCCTCTGCAGTTCAGCTGTGCAAGACAGCCACGTGGTCTTCTGTCCATACCTTTGTGAGGTATTATGCATTTGATACCTTCGCCTCTCAGGATGCTTCCTTTGGGCGGCGGATTCTCCTTGCAGCACAGGAGCATCCCCACCCTTAAAGGATACTGCTTTGGGACATCCCCAAGGTATCCTGTGGATACCCTATGGACCCTGATGTAGAAAATAGGAGATATGGTAAGAACTTAACTTTGTTATCTCTATTTCTACGAAGTCCATAGGGTTCCACAGGACTCCCACCCTGTCGCACCTGTGCTGCAGATGGGCTTTGATCTGGTCACCGGTTTTTGCCGTCTCCTTCTGGTGAGAATGTGATTCTTGTGTGTTCCAGAGTTTCTACTCTCTTTGTTCTCCTCCTCCGGCCTATGGCTTTTTATAAAACTGAGATGCCTTGGCTCAGGGGCGGGGTATAGGAGAGGGACCCCAGTGCATCCTGGGAGGATGAAACTTTAAATCTGTGGTGTCCGATGACTGGCGTCATCACCAATACCCCAAGGTATCCTGTGGAACCCTATGGACTTCGTAGAAATAGAGATAACAAAGGTAAGTTCTTACCATATCTCTTATTATATCTGTGCTCCCCACACGATTGGATGCTCCAGATCTCTTGCGGAGAAAATTAATCACTTTTGGACATATTTATTATTATCACTGCAATTTGTGGCAATAAGCAATCTTTGATCGCCTGAACGTATCATTACTGAGGGCCTGATTCAGAGATGTATGCTAACCCGATGGTTAGCGCACATAGCCGATTGTTGGAGAACTGCATACACTCAGAATTTGTACTGCGCATGTGCAGCCCTCTATATGCGAGTCTGCTCGCAGTGTCTCCCAACCTGATTGACAGTGCAGAGTTTGGGGGGCAGAGCGGGGGCGTTCCTGGCCACCATTCCTGGAAATAATGGTGTACACAGATTTGCTGGCCTCCTAAGTGCCAGGCACTGGCCAGGCTGAGGTAAGCTTCAGCTTATGCAGCCTGGCCAAAGAAGCAACCATCACGACCGATGGTCATGTTGGCTGCACTCAGCACCTCCTGCTGCATTTACATTTTGTTGGATGGTATTGCACAGCCGCTTCTGTGTGGCTGCGCAATACTGTCCATCTCTGAATCAGGCCATGAGCTGTCAAGATAGTCCCGGGGATCAGTAAGAAATAATATGATCGCATATGCAATCACTTTACTTCCTCCTAGAAACCTATAGGGGCTGCTTTTGAGAATTAAAACTGGGGGATCGTAGCAGATATCTACGGTTTCTGCTGCGGTCTCCTGTACATACATTCGGTGGATACTTAATATTTGCGGTTACCCCCTGAAAAGGGTGCTGGAATATTCAATCACACACCACATCATTATGGAACTACCTCCAGCCTGCACGGTGCCTTGATGACATTGGGGGTCCATGGCCTAATGGGGTCTGCTCCACACCCGAATCCTATTATAAGCCCGAAACAATTGGAACTATTGATACCTACTTTAAACCTCTATGCGATTCTACCTATACCTTCTAAATCCTGCCTATACCTTCTAGAATTGTCGCAATTTAGTGTAATGAGTCGCACAGTTATTAAATGCCTTCAGACTTTGATTGTGGTTCCAAAGCACAAAAAGTTATTATTCAACATAAAAACAGATGGTTACACGCTGTGATCTAAAGACAATTAGCGCAAATAAATCATACAGACCCAAGGTACAGTTGTTATATATGCACGCGCTCTGGGCCCAGGTACCGGCATCAGCATTAGAAACCTCCGTCAACAGCACAGCAAGAATACTCACGATTGGGGTCAGAGAGCGCACTTATATACTCTTTCAGGGATTGGTAATTCAATAGACAAGTTTGGCATGATTCCATTGGTTCTTCTTAAAGGTGTTTCTGTTACAGGATTGTTTATAGGACAATTTCAAATGGACACAAACAGCCTCCAACCACCCTTTGTATCCTTTTTCCCGCTGCATGCAAATTTAAGCTGCTAACATTACAGAGTACATTTTAATGTTTTAACTCTCTATAGTCCATAGTCTGCAGACGTCTGTTCCGATCTGCTCACCGATGATCGCGGAAATCTGTGGAGACACAGTGGATCAGTACAACACCAGACACTGTCTGCTTACCATGTACTAAACCTTAGCTATCAAATAACCTTTATTACACAACATTAATAACACTGAATAAACCTTGAATATTACACTTTAATACTAGGGAACCTTTCATGTAAGTGTGCAGTGTGTAAGTATTGGGGAATTGGGAAAAGACGCAAGTTAGCGTTGTGCGACTATGTGTTTTGTGGAGTACATTATGGTGTGTGTCTTGCAGGGATAATTAGTTTATATGTTTTAGCAACTGTATTTATGTGGTGAGGACTTTTAACTTTCTATTTGCATGGGAATTGCAGGACGCAAAATAATAGCATTGGCGTATGTACTTATAGTGGCGAGTTTCACCAAAATGGCGCTTGGTGGCCATTTGCAAAATGGCGTCTGATTGCCATTTGCAAAATGGCCCGCGCAGATCTAATTTTAAACTGATCCTATCTCACACAATTATCCGGCTTCGACAGTCCACCCTTTGATAGCAAACAACATGCTATCATACTCTTATTTAAAAATTAATTTTAGGCTTACATTATGACATTATTTAATGTTATATTATGGGATGGCACAAGGTGGTTCTTAATCCATCAATAATGTGTCTCTAAGAAGGGACATAAAACTACCCTTATACGCACACCGTGGATCTTGGGAGATCATGGGAAAGATGTGGGGATGTACCAATCCTATAAAGGAAGTCTTGAGGGGGAATAGGGACTTACATTATTTAAGGTGTTTTAAAATAACATTTTAATAATACATTTTATGCATGTCTAAATATAATACATTATACGATGGTATTTCCTTGTTCAGGGTTGTAATGCAGTTCTACATTTACCTCAGTATTCATATTATCACTACTGACCACCATCATAATTTCGTTCTTCCGGTTTACCTTATCTTTACATTTTCCACACTTCAACACAGTAGGAACACACCTGACACATATGCCAATTATTATGATGACAACCAGTATGAGGATCAGGAGTTTACCTATGCTTGCAATCATTTCCTGGACCCATTCTCCTAGACTTGAGAACCATTTCCATGGGGTCAACCATGAAACCCATTCCTCTACCTTCTCCTCTCCTTCAGCCACTGAAGCATTATGATTCTTTCGAAATTCCCATTTTAGCTGCAGAATTTCATCCATCTTCCGGTCTATCAGCTCCTTGGGGTCGCTGGTATCATTTGTGACATAAGTGCAACACTTTACTCCAAATTGAGTGGCCAAAGTTACACAATCCCCTCCAGTGACAGCTGTTAAATAATTTAACACTAGTCTGTGTTGCACCAATTCTTTCTTGTACACTTGCAACTCCCTACCTGTATACCTGAATGTGTCATCATACATCTCTGTGATATTATCTATTAATTTAGCAATATCTTGGATATATCTAAAATTTAGTGTACCCCGAGCGATGCTGGTGGGATCCAGTGCTAATAAAATTTGAAAGCCAGTTGTCTCACTAATTAACCGTGTGGCTTTGTGCACATCACCAGGTATCATATTTCTTTTGCCTCTGTGTTCATACTGTGTGTGAAGATATGGTGATGGAGTGTTTTTATGAATACCAAGCATTTCATCATGTGTGAGGGTCATAACTTCTGGGACTACTCTTCCCAGGTAACACAAACCTTCGGAACTCGGGGAGAGCCACTTATACGCTTTCCTTCCACATATAAAATATACATCATCGGAGAGAACATAAGGAATAATATGCATCATTATCGTTACACACATTTCCCTAGCAAGTGATCCTACTTCAGGGTCTCCCATTTGACACATGCAATTTTCCGGTTGTAATATCTTGGCACAATATCCATCTGGTACCCTACCAATCATTTCTTTGGTGGAACTTAATGTATATTTATACCGGAAGTGTCTTCCACCTGACCTAATTTTGCATAATAGTTCAGAATTCATAGGCTCACGGTCAGCTCTTTATGAGAAAGTCATCGTCTGATTATTCCCAGTCACCTCCCAACTTCCTGGTTCATTGGAATTGGTGATGTTTAAACATAAAAGTGTTTTATCTGCTTGGTACTGGTGGAGCTTAAAAATTTCAGAGATATTTAATGGGAAGGGCACTAATCCTACATTATGTTGTCCTTGGGGCACGTGAGAGCACACCCAACAGTCAGTTTGGTTAAAAATTTTGCCCTCGATGGTGTGATAATCCTTTAAAGGATACCCACCCCAATACTGATTATACTTGGGTTGACGCAGTTGGATGCATCTCTCATCAATTAAGGACCCAGAGAACTCACCAATACAATAATCCTCAGACGATAGACCTTCACACTGTCCCCGAGTATCCAAAATAGCAGATCTCTTAACAATTGCAGTACTAAGATTGGTCAAACACTCCCATGATTGGCATAGCACTCCTCCTTTTGACTCCACTCAATCAATACTGCCATCAGCTCCCATCTCCTCTATCGGTCCCTCGTCACAGAGACCAGAAATCCCCGAACAAACCAGGATGATGAAAACTCTGGAAGATAATATAAAAATGAACACAGCAGACCAGTCCATTGCCGCAGCAAGGACCTGCAAATTTCTTTAGCTCAGATATCTCACTGCAACCTTTTAACCCTCCCGAAACAAGCTCGCGATCGACAGGTCCACGTTATCAGCCTCGTCTCCGCCATGTATCTCCACCATTTGGTTGACCTTCTTGCAGTGAGTGGAATGGAACCAGGTATCTCTCTTGGCCACCTTCAAAGATGTGGTACTCGTCAGCAACACCTGATACGAACCTTCCCAATGATCAGTCAGACAACCTGAACGCAAGAAATTTCTGATCATAACATATTCTCCAGGTTCAACATCATGACAGTTTGTTTCAGGCATATCATGGGACAACAATTTCAGTTTCTGCTGTTGCTGTTTTAACTGTTTGCTCATTGTTATATGATACCTTACAGTTACCTCGTTGTTACCTTTCAAATCTTCCTGTGGACTTATAATTAAATGAGGTTTTCTACCAAACAGTATTTCAAAGGGGAACAGATTTAGAGGATGTCTAGGAGTGGTCCTTATGCTATGTAGGACCAATGGTAGTGCTTCTGGCCATCCTAGTCCAGTCTCTGCCATGACTTTATTTAGTTTGTTTTTAATAGTTCCGTTCATCCTCTCCACCTTGGCACTGGCTTGCGGTCTGTAGTGGGTATGAAGTTGACTATTAATACCCATCAGCTTACACATATTTTGAAAAACATCACCTGTGAAATGAGTACCCCTATCACTCTCGATAATTTTAGGGATACCGTATCTGCATACAAACTCCTGATCAATTCTCTTTGCAGTAAACGCAGCAGTATTAGTGGCAGCTGGATATGCCTCAACCCAATTGGAAAGCACATCAGTGCACACTAATACATACTTGAGATTCCTGCAGGGTGGTAATTGGATGAAATCAATTTGTATTACCTGGAAAGGTCCATTAGTCAGGGGAATGTGGGATGGTTCAGTAGGGATCGTTTTCCCAATGTTTTTCATCAAGCAGGTCAGACAGGACATTGCTCTCTTTTCCGCTTGAGAAGAAAAACCCGGTGCGCACCAGTATGCTCTCACCAATTTACACATACCTTGCTTTCCCAGATGAGTCAGACCGTGCGCTGCCTCAGCCAGGCTTGGGTAATATGCCTTGGGAGCTACTGGCTTATCTTGTCTGTCTCTCCAGAGTCCAGAGGACTCTTCCCACATCCCTTGGACCTCCAGTCTGACTTATCCTGGGTAGAACACAAATTTTGCATCTCAATTAATTTCAGCCTATCAATTGTCTGGAAAGTCATGATTTGTTTAGTTGGTACATTCATTTTTAACCCTGCTGCCCATTTTGCAGCTTTGTCTGCCCTGTTGTTGCCCAGTGACACCGGATCAACTTCACATGTATGGGCTTAACACTTAATTACTGCCACTGCCTTTGGCAATTGGATTGCTGTCAGTAGTCCTTTTATATGTTTGGAATGTGCAATTGGTGTGCCTGCTGCTGTCATAAATTTTCTCAGACGCCATAAGGCACCTAAATCGTGTACTACCCCGAAGGCGTACCTAGAGTCAGTGTAGATATTAGCAGATTTACCTTTCGCTAATTCACACGCTCTCTTTAGTGCCACCAGTTCTGCCACTTGGGCCGAGTGTGGTGGTCCTAAAGGTTCGGCTTCTATGATATCTTCGTCATTTACAACAGCATAACCTCTGCATAACTCTCCAGTGTCAGTCTGTCTATGACAACTCCCATCCATGTAAAATGTCACATCTACATTTTCTAAAGGTGTATCCCATATGTCAGGTCTTGCAGTAAGGGTTTGATTCAGATATTCCATACAATCATATGCATCAATATACCTGCAGAACTCACCTGTTGCCAGCGGCTCACCTCTCTCCACCTTTTGTGCATCATGTTGCACATATGGCAAATACGTAGCTGGGTTTAACATACTGCACATTTTGATGGTGATGTTTGCAGGTGCTATTAAGGCTAGTTCCCATTTTGTGAACCTAGCTGAGAAGACATGTCTGGTTTGGGCAGAGTTTAGCAGAGCAGATACAGCATGGGGAGTATAGACAATCATATCATGGCCTAGTACCACATCCTCACTCTTACTGACCAATAGAGCAGTTGCTGCCACACTTCTTAAACACGTTGGGAGTGATCTTGCCACAGTGTCCAATTGTGCACTGTAGTATGCTACGGGCCTACTGCCATCACCATGTTTTTGTGTGAGGACACCTGCTGCACACCCATCAGCTTCTGTACAATACAAATCAAAAGGTTTTTTCATAGTCAGGTATTCCCAATGCAAGTGCTCTTGTCAGACTATCCTTAAGATTAAGGAAAGTCTGCTCTGATTCCTCTGTGTGTATGACACGATCGGGCTTTGAAGAAGAGACTAAGGACCTCATTCAGAGCCGGTCGCACAGAGCGTGTGGTCGGTCTGAATGAAGGGAGGATGTCTTGAATTTTCAAGACGTCCTCCTTTGCGGTGGTAAGGCTGTGGGTTAACACCCACAGCCTTACGACCGCCTAAGGTGATGGTCGCGATGGTCAAGACCATCGCGACCATCGGGGCTTATGACGAGACCCTAGGGTAGGGTCTCCCTTGTCGTAAGCCCCGGAGAGCTTTCGGCTCTGTCTGAGCCGGAAGCTCTCCACTGACATCACTAGTGATGTCAGTGGGGCCGCCCCCAAACGGTAGGCGTTCCCATGGGAACGCCCCCATTTGGGCTGCCACCCCCCCGGCCCACCTTCCAAATGGGGTGAGCTGTCAATCAACATCGACAGCTCGCCCCCTTTGGATCATGCACATGCTCTGTGGGGGGCCATCGACCCGGTCCGAGCGCATTGGCGCTAACGACCGGGTCTGAATGATCCCCTAAGTCCTGTAAAGGCAAGGCCAAAATAGAAAAACCTGGGATCCACATTCTGCAATATCCACACATTCCCAAGAAGGTACGAATTTGCTGTTTGGTTCTGCGGCAGTGTCATGTTCTGTATGGCCTGGATTCTGTCGTTTGGGAGATGTTGTAACTCCTGAGTTAGGCAGTGTCCCAAATATTTAACCCTGGACTGGCATGGCTGTAGTTTGTCCTTAGCAACCTTGTGTCCTGTTTGTGAGAGATGAAGCAACAAAATTTTAGTATAATTTAAACATGACATAAACGAATCAGAACATAACAATAAATTGTTCACATATTGTATTAGAACAGATCCATTGGCAGGTTGAAAAGATTGTAAACAGTCGTGTAAGGCCTGGGAAAAGATACTGGGGCTGTCTATGAAACCCTGGGGCAAGCATGTCCATGTGTATTGTACAGGATTGCTGTGTGGGTTGAGCGGGAGGGAAAGGTGGTGGGTATGGGTAATGAAATTGAGGGAAATATGGTGATTGTGGATAGTATGGGTGTTGTGGTTGTGTGTGATAAGTGGGGTGACGACGTGTAGCTGTGCAGGTGCAGGTGTGTTTGGCTGTGATGTTACAGTCATTCCTTCTAGAGCTTGAATACTAACAGCCATTAGTTTCTCGCTCTGGGTCTCTCTCTTTTTAGAGATGTTACATTTTCCTTATGATTACTTAAGAGAGGGTACAAATTACTTGTTACATTTTTATGTTTTTTTTTCAACAACTGTACCTGCACCCCCGTCCGCATAGGTCGGCGGTGATGCGCGTGAACCACTGGCAATACCTTCCACAACACTACCTTGCTGCTCACGGCACAGACGCACCGCAGTTTAGGGCTGTGGGTGTACTTTCCGGTAACGTGCTCGCGATGCTAGTTTGCGTTGCTTGCACACCTTTAAGCCACGCATCCCCTTCATGCTGCCATCATTTTAAACACTCGTTATATTTTACCTTTTTCACTCGAGAATGCACCATAGTGAATGCTATCTCGGACATTGTTCAATACATCCTTTTCAAAGCTACCAATTCTGGGAAACGGTCTAACACTCTTCATCGTCATCTTAAACCATACATCACAGTACCTAATTGCATAAGCACCGTACTTAGTATGCATAATACGGCGTGCCGACCCGAGCGGCGCTTCCAACAGCAGCACATCATTGTCTAACATCTCTACTGTTTGCGTGGCTCCCATTCTGGGAAAACCCCTACGTTTTTCAATAAAGATTTAAACCGGCGAAAGACGCTCAAGACACTTTCACTTACCTGTGGACATCTTGGAAACAGGGCATATCCACAAACCCTATGGAAGAATATCTAGATGCCTCCACGCACCTATGGAAGAAGCTGCTTCCACGCTGAATCCCTTTTTGACTACCTTTCAACTGCTAGGGGGTAATACTTACCCTTTCTTTTCCAGTTGATTTCATCCACCCTCTCTTCAGTTCACAATCACAGTTTAGCCAAAACTATGCAGTTCAATTACAGTGCTCAAATAAGCCTAACTGATTACTGAATACTGTAATCACACTGAGAGCCGAACCATAAAAAAATAACAACCAAATGGTAAGCTACTACCGAGTCACTAGGCAGTCTCCTACACCTAGCACTTAAGGGTCCTATGAGACCCTTAACAATCTAGGAACCGTGTTACACCCTAAACCAACAAATGCTCACTGTTACACACTTTTTTCCTGCGCAGAAAAAGAATACATGTTCACCCAGCTATTGGCAACACTGATAATGCAATCTCTACAGCTTTGTTTAAAACACGTGGCAGCAATACAGGAATTACGTATATGCTATTGTGCGACTAGTCGCATACACAATAATGCGACTACTACACAACACGTATTATGACTTTAACGCTATAATGCGACTTAGCCGCATACACAATAATGCGACTTCCCCTTTTTAACACACAAAACAAAAAAAAAACTATTGATGAAGGAAAACAAACTTTTTCCTCCCTCGTCCCTGGATTCTCAATCAGTGCTCCTAAAGCCACAATAACAGGTAGTGCACTCTCAGCAACAACAGTGGTAACAGATTTCGAAGGCACAATGCGTTCTCCTGTTAGGCGCCTCCACCCTTTTGCTGAGACATCGCTACCGAGTGTTACCGAGATACCGGTGGCGTGATTCACACTGCGAGCCCCCAACTATTGATACCTACTTTAAACCTCTATGCGATCCTATCTATAGCTTCTAAATCCTGCCTATACCTTCTAGAATTGTTGCAATTTAGCGTAATGAGTTGCACCGTAAATAAATGCCTTCAGACTTTGAATGTGGTTTCAAAGCACAAAAAGTTATTATTCAACATAAAAACAGATGGTTACATGCTGTGATCTAAAGACAATTAGCGCAAATAAATCATACAGACCCAAGGTACAGTTGTTATATACGCACGTGCTCTGGGCCCAGGTACCGACATCAGCATTAGAAACCTCCGTCAACAGCACAGCAAGAAGATTCACAATTGGGGTCAGAGAGCGCACTAATATACTCTTTCAGGGATTGGCAATTCAATAGACAAGTTTGGCATGATTCCATTGGTTCTTCTTAAAGGTGTTTCTGTTACAGGATCGTTTTAAGGACAATTTCAAATGGACACAAACAACCTCCAACCGCCCTTTGTATCCTTTTTCCCGCTGCATGCAAATCTAAGCTGCTAACATTACAGAGTACATTTTAATGTTTTAACTCTCTATAGTCCATAGTTTGCAGACGTCTGTTCTGATCTGCTCACCGATGATACCGGAAATCTGTGGAGACACAGTGGATCAGTACAACACCAGACACGGTCTGCTTACCATGTACTAAACCTTAGATATCAAATAACCTTTATTTCACAACATTAATAATCACTGAATAAACCTTGAATATTACACTTTAATACTAGGGAACCTTTCATGTAAGTGTGCAGTGTGTAAGTATTGGGGAATTGGCAAGTTAGCGTTGTGCGACTATGTGTTTTGTGGAGTACACTATGGTGCGTGTCTTGCAGGGATAATTAGTTTATATATTTTAGCGACTGTCTGTATTTGTATGGTGAGGACTTTTAACTTCTTTCCATTTGCGTGGGAATCACACGACGCTAAATAATAGCATCGGCGTATGTACTTATAGTGGCGAGTTTCACTAAAATGGCTCTGGGCGGCCATTTGCAAAATGGCATCTCATTGCCATTTGCAAAATGGCGTTGTGCAGATCTAATTATTAATCGATACTGTCTCAGCCAATTATCCGGCTTCGACAGAACCGTGACTTATCAGACCATGCCACATGTTGCCAGTCCTCCAGGGTCCGATTAGTAACTTCTACATTTATATAACAAAATAGGGAAAAACAACCAGTCAGCGCTAATAGTGGTCCAATAAAATATTTAGATTATTATGTGATTCAGACAATTATATAAAGAGGCAGTTTTCTTTGAACATGAGCTGCAATTCTATTATTTTCTTTCTTAGTGATAGTGGCCGGAGGTGCCTACTGCATACTTGTCACCTCTCCCTGATTGTCAAGGAGGCTCCCTGAAATAGTAGCAATCTCCCTGATTGCACCTTACCCCCAATATGTAGCTGTTTTATATATATATATATATATATATATGTGTGTGTATAATATACGTTCAAATAGAATAATTTCTTCTTCAGGGTCCATAGGGCTACACAGGGAGATAATGGGTGTAGGTGGGACCTGGAGGACTGGACACCAACAGTAAAGCTTTTTAATCCCAGGATGCTCCAGTCCTTCCCCCCTATACACCGCCCTGCCTGAGGGCAACTCAGTTTCGTTTGTGTTCGGCAGGAGCTGGATCACCATTTTTAACAGTGGGGTTGCTTCAAGCAGCCCAAGCTTATTTTTATGATTTATTTTTATTTCTAGTGTTTTGACTACTGAGCAGCAGCAAAACACTGTCCCTTGGAAGTCTGCGCTGCTGCTCCATCACCCCTCCGCGGTGCTGTGACACCAAGCCCCCGCTAGGTACTCCCAGCGGGGCTCTGTGGGGGACTAGCTAGCAGGCTCCCCTGACCCCAGACTGCAGTCCAGAATCCAGGGAACAGGTAAGGTGGACCCCCGATTGCGGGGGCCAGCGTCTTTACACAGTCTAGCCTCCAGTCTCAGGAGATGGACTATAGGCACTGATGTGGACACTGGTGCGCCCACGACTCCACTAGACCACCGGGGCTTTAATATACTAGCGCAGGACATATTTAGAGGCCAGGGGACCCGGTGGTTAACGTCAGCACGGGGAGAAGGTGCTCTCCCTGTAGTCCCTCCCCCAGTTCAGGGCGCCATTCCATTGCAGTCTTACTGTTCCCTGAGCTGCTCCTCCCTCACCCTCCGCCACTCAGATGCACGAGAGCCATTTTCTACTTCACAGGTCTACGGGAACGTTTGATCCAGTCATCCCTGTATACCTCTCCCACGGGCCAGGTTATACAGTGCTATATCCTACCAGCCACTGTAGTCTGTGTAGTTGATTGTAGTGCCAGTTGCAGATATATAGTGTTTTTTTCTGCATTTGTATGTGACTTGTGCTAGCACTGATCTCTACTTTCTGTACTGTCCAGATTATACCTTTCCCTTTATTCTAATATACCCTGACATACTAAAGTATAGGGGGTTCATTGTACCTCACATCGCCTCTATATTTGTGAGGGCTGTCACATACTATATAGCACGGTTGCACACTACACTGACATATTACACATACTGCAGGGTGTTCACTGCACTGTATCATACTGTGTATTTTATTCTTGTGGCTATGTCTGGCAGAGGAAAGAATAATAAGCAGGCTGATGCTGCTCCTACTCTGGTGTCTTGTAAGTCCTGCTCAGCGGGCTTAGCCCCAGAGCACCTCATTCAGGATGGTCTTTGTACTAATTGTTACACAGCCTCAGGTCCCTCAGCCCCGGTGTCCCCTCCTCGTGACCCACTGGGCAGCCTTTTCTCAGGTGCTGGCAAAGATTGTGGACCACTTAGCAGTCCCTGTGGTACCCCCCCTGTGGGATGGCCACAGTAAGTACTCCCTGCAAATCCTTTGCCTCCCCCATGGGTAGACGTACTTTCTACCTCAGTACAGAGTTTGGCTAATACCTCTACAGTTTTTCAGCAAATGCTGCAAAAGGAAAAGACTTTACCTACTAAACGTGCTGTGTTATCTTCCAAGGCCACCCAGTTATCTGATTTTGATGTATCATCTGGGGAGGCAGAAGACGCAGACCTCTCTCACTCTGACTCTGTCTCAGGAGACGAGGAGCCACCCTCTAAATTAAATATACCTGCTCTTGTGAGAGCTGTAAAATCTATTTTACAAATAGAAGAGGAAAAACCTGCTCCTAAGAGTAAACAACCGCTTTTTAAATGATAAAAGGTAGTTTTACCAGAGTTCCCCTCACTCTGAACAGCTATCTGATCACATGAACGAAGCATGGAATATGCCCAGTAAAAGGTTTCAAATTCCAAAATGTTTAAGTTCCCTTTACCCTCTTCCAGCTACTGATTGCACTAAATGAGAATTTCCCCCAGCAGTGGATTCTCATGTAGTGTAACACATCTGGTTAAAAGTACCACCTTACCCATCCATACTGCAACCTCCTTGAAAGAGACTACAGATAGACGTATAGAAGTTTGTCACAAATCCATATACTCTCTTACAGGAGCTATTACTCATCATGCTAGGGCTACGGCCTGGGTGGCAAAAGCCATTGAGAATTTGGTAGAGGCCCTAGAAGAGACATTTCCCCCTGATGCTTCAAGGGAACTACTATCCTACATATCTCACATTAGAGATGCAGCCTCCTACTTGGGAGAAGCAGCTATGGATACGGCTCTCCTTCCCTCCAGGATATCTGCCACTTCGGTAGTGGCCTGCCATATTGTTGGGCTCCATTCCTGGAAAACAGATTCAGACTGAAAAAGGGCTCTGGAGTCTCTTCCTTATTCTGCAGATATCCCATTTGGTCCATCATTAGATAAAATTGTGACTACTTTGGCAGCTTCCAAGATGATGTTCCTGCCCTCTCCATATAATACAAATCCTCAGATGTCATCATTTCGGTCCTTTCGCCCTCAAGGAAAAGCTAAGGGTCTGTCCTTTCCACGGCAGCAGGCATCAGCCAAGGCCTCCAAGCCTAGGGCCAAACAAGCCTGGGCTACTAGACGTCCACCTGCCAAGTCTGAGGACCAGCCTACAGCCTGATGGGGTGGGCCTCTACCTGGGGGCTCTCAGGGTGGGAGGCTGACTTATTCAATTCGCCCAGTTTTGGCGTCCGACCACAACAGATGCCTGGGTAATAGAAGTGGTCTCCCATGGATATGCCCTATCCTTTCTAAGATGACCCCCGCAGCAGTTCTTTTGCAGAGGACCTCCATCAGATCCAAGCAAGGCCCTGCTGCTCCAAAAAGCCAGTCAGTCCTTACTGAATTCAGGCGTAATAATTCCGGTCCCCTCCTCACAACAAGGCAAGGGCTATTCTACCCTTTTCCTGGTTCAGAAGCCCAACAGGTTTCATCGGCCAATCCTCAACCTCAAATCTCTGAACAAGCTTATCAGGGTGCCCAGGTTTCGTATGTAAACCCTCCGCTCTATTATCCTAGTGAAGGAGCCTGGGGATTTATGGTGTCTCTGGACATTCAGGACGCTTACCCACATGTACCTATAGTGCCTTCTCATCAACAATGTCTCTGGTTTTCTATCCTGCAACAGCATTACCAAATTCATGCTCTATTGTTTGGCCTCTCAACGGCCCCTCGGGTCTTTACCAAAATCATGGCAGTTATGGCGGCCTACCTTCGTCGTTAAAGGATCAGACTACTCCTAGACTTAGATGACCTCTTGCTGTTGGCCAGCTCCCCAGAGATTCTTCACCGCCATCTGCAGGTAACCATTGCCTTCCTACAAATGCACGGTTAGCTGATCATCTCGAAAAAAGTCTTCCCTGACACCTTCTGAAATAATGGTACATTTAGGAGCCCTCTTATACTCTCAGGTTCAGAGAATCTTCCTAGGGGGCACAGTCCTGTTGATAGCTCTGGCTTGGCCCAGGCGCCATTGGTACTCCGATCTTCAAAGTCTCTCCATTGATGTTCCTCTTCAACTTCCTCTACGAGTAGACCTGTTGTCTCAGGGTCCTAGGCTACATCCGGACCTAGCCTGTCTGTCATTAACGGCTTGGCCCTTGAGACATCCCTCCTAACGGCTAAGGGATTTTCCAGCTCTGTGCTCCAGACCATGCTCAGTGCCCGTAAACCGGCCTCAGCCAGAATTTATCACAGAATATGGCATACATATTTCCAATGGTGTGCTCCGAGAAGCTATGACCCTCGTGTTTTTAAGGTGTCTAGAATTCTTTCCTTTCTTCAGGCTGGATTGGATCTAAGCTTCCGCCTAGCATCTCTGAAAGTGCAGGTCTCTGCTTTGTCCATCTGGTTCCAGCGCAGACTTGCTCCTATACTGGATGTTCACACCTTCCTGCAAGGTGTTCTTTGTAAACAGCCTCCCTTTGTCCCTCCTGTGGCTCCATGGGATTTGGCAGTGGTGCTCCAAGCACTTCAGGAACCTTCATTGGGACCCCTGGAATCAGTGGATGTCAAGTGGCTCACTGCGAGAACTCTGTTTCTTCTGGCTATCGCATCTGCCCATTGGGTATCGGATTTCGGGGCGCTTTCATGTCGCTCCCGCTTTTTAATCTTTCATCGGGAGAGGGCTGTTCTTAGAACACACCCGGGCTTCCTTCCCAAGGTGGTTTCTCGTTTCCAAAAAATGGAAGAATGCGCAATGGAATATGGCAATGATATATTGAAAAATTAAATTGGCTATAGCATAACTTGCGCTAGCTAAAACTGTGGCAAGACATGCTAGGAAGTGTAGTTTTACAGCACCTGGAATGCCACACGTTACCTACCCCAGTCTTAAATGATAATGGATTTATTCCTCTCGCCCATTGCCATAGACCCAGGTGTTTCAAAATTCAGATATGTACTATTGTCAATTACAATTATTATTATTACAGTAGATATATTAGTTCCAACATTACAATTAAGAACATTGGGCCTGATTCATTACGGATTGCTATTGCGATCGCAGCTGCGATTACGCACGCAGGTCTGCTGCGAAAATATGCTAATGACTGCAATCGCAAAGCCATTACAGAGACGACCAAAGCCACCATAGAGACGCCCACTACAGCATTCGCACAACCGTAATACTTAGCAATCCTGCTTATACATCGGGAACATTGAGTAACATCGGCCCCTCACGCACAATTACAATAGGTCTGACTTGACTCAGAATTTGCTAACCTTGTTGCACACAGTGAGCACTGAAGCTACGTATGCCATCACCGTGGCTAATTTATGTTCCCTCCAAGGTTCCTGCAGCACACCTTGAAAAAGACGTAACTGTTGAAACGCATTGGTGGTCTGGAAGGACGGCTGGGTGCCTCAGGAACCTTGGAGGGAGCAGGGTACAGGCAGGAGAAGATGAAGGGTACCCAGGCTTTATTCACCCCTTATGCTTATACATGTAACTTTCAAAAAAGGTCAATTGCGGTACGAGGCCACTTTTCACCTCTGTTATTGTTGTATTTATTGATGTATGAATAAATCATGTTGAAGTTTTTACTCTATGAGATGCCTCTCATAATGTGGATCTCGTTAATGAATGGTGGTAAAGGGAGAACGCGGTGAAGTGTTGGAGGTGTATTTGGAAAATATGGAATAGCCCTCCCAATGTCCAGTACAGGACTGTTGATTTAGTTTCATATGTTGGAAATAACACACACGAGCGACATTCAGAACATTTGAAGTATTCTTTTTCTTTTTTTTTTTACTTCCTTTCAAGTGTTGGATATAACACGCACTTAAGTGGCATTCAGAACTTTTATTATTTAGTATGTCATTTTGTGTGTGGTCCTGATGATGCGGTCTTTACCCTGAAAACGTTTGACCGTTGACCATTATATTGGCTTGTTGCTATATGCTGTCTCCGAGTGCCATTTATTTTTGAAGATATAATTATTTCATTATTTATTTATTTTCCCTATCCTAAGTGGAGGAGCGCTTTGTTCTTTTTTATTGATTCATTTGTGATTGGTGTTTGTCACTGTTTAGAGCTGCACATAATTTTGGTTTGCTGGTGATCAGATCTAATTTTATATTATATAGCTGTACAGTGTATTGCTACTGCAAGACCATCAGTCTGTCTGTATGTGCCCAGAGGATGTCACTTGGTTTAGCCACTTAGATGCTATCACCTCAATTAATTTTTATGATGGGCAACTTCATCCTTAGCTGCATGCCCCTGCTGCAATATGGCAGTCTTTAAAGATTAGGCAGTTAATTAAACGTTAGCTCTAATGTTCGGGGTTACCACAAGACTTCAGTTCACAGAGGCTCTTTATCTCCATGCACCACTCTGCTGGGCTGGTCTCCATGCCTGGGACTGCCTCCTCTACAACCAGCGAATCTCCCCCAGTCATAGGTGCTCTGATGTACTGGTGGGCAGTCTTCCTGGTAAGCAGTGTCACAAATTCTGACACTCGCCTCTCTGGAAGATGGGTGCCTTAACATTACTGATGGACCCACTTATCACCACCTATGGGGATCTCTCCGGTGCTCTCTCTTGTTACCACACTGCTCAGTTCCCTTGTCAGGTAAGCTGCTGCTACTCCGCTAACTTGCCCACTCCAACCACCTCCAGGACTTTTCCTCCTTCGTGCATCTGCACAATGTCACAGAAGCTAGACTTAGCTCAGGTGCCGCATAATAAGCAGAGAGAAGAGGGCAGGAGGGAGTATGAGCCTGATTCAAAGATGCATTCGATGCCGTATGCAGTGGAGCGATTTTTTCTGTCACTTCATCAAAGCCACAGTGCGCATGTGCAGCAATTGATTAGCGACAGCGGTCGCAGAAAGGATTTATGTGCAAAGTCAGTGACAGGTAGTCAGCATTTGGGAGAGGTAACGGGGTGTTTAGAAAAATGCAGGCACGTCGGGACTGTTTTCTGAGCGAGCCCTAGTGAGCCTATGCAATTCGGTTTGCAGCTGTAGAGACCTAAGCATCTTCGGTGAGGCACTCATTCTGAGGCAGCAAAGACTTGCTCAGAGGTTCAATGTGCCACCGATATGTGACCTTTTTCAATGTTGTACATAAGCGGTGGAAGTGAGACAGTAAGGTGGATGTTTCTCTGCTCCATCCCTAGGATGTGCTGTGGTTCACCTCATGGACTGCTACACCATACAGCTGCTTCCCTGGCTGCCTAATGGTCAGAGCGGGCTCCTTTTATTCACATCAGTCAGGTCTTTAGTTTGTATATTACAATTAGAGCATATCTAGTTTAAAGTTGCAATATATTTTTACACCACTAGATGGTGCGTGTATCTTCTGCATACCTTTCTTGTTGATTGCAGCTAAAGGCTTCCTATTTAAAAGATACTTAAGTACCTTGTTTTCTTTTGGGTAACAAAGAAATCCAGGAGTTTACAGTAAATCTAGTGGTTTGAAATCAACCAGAAAAATCTCCAAAACAATGTTAATGTTAGCAATTTTAATAATAATTAAAAACTCTGTTGAACATTTTCAGTATTTTTCACCTATCTCACAATATTGGGATTCTCAGGTTTATATAAAAATACCTGTCATGGCAGACCAAGCGAAATAGACCTGTCCTGGCAAATAAAAAACTGGCTTGCAGTGTGCTCTTGTTGTCATCTTACGCAACTTGGGTATACAGTGTACACCATACTTGCCTACTTTATAGACCAGGGGTTCCCAACCATGGTCCTCAGGGCACACCAACAGTCCAGGTTTTAAGGATCGCCATACTTGAGCACAAGTGTCTTAATAAGTACTGCAGTTAATTTGATTTGACCATCTGTGTTCAAGCATGGATATCACTAAAACCTGGACTGTTAGTGTGCCTTGAGGACCGAGGTTGGGAAACACTGTTAAAGACGTTTCCGGGAGCAGCCTTGAGAGCTGCTGGTAGAGGCCGGTTCGGGGGGCAGGACGGACTGATGATGCAATTAGGCCCCACCCATTGCCCGGAAAAGTCAGCGAATCTCGTAGCCGCGAGGAGGGGGCGAGGCTAAATGACGCAAATTGCACTGTTTAGCTCCGCCCCTCCTCACGAACCCGCGACTTCCCGATTAAATCTAGGAAGTGGGCAGGATGTGGGAGATCTGCCTACACTTCAGGGGTGCAGGGGGCTACCCGTAAAATCATGAGCCTCCCACTACTTCCGGGAGTGTAGGCAAGTATGGTATACACTGAAGTACCAAAAGTCATGGGATAGATGTTTATTATCGTGCAGGACTCCCTCTAACCCAGGGAAATGCAGCAACTCGACATGGCATCGATTCCACAAGTGGATGGATGACCTCTGGACAGATGTTGACCCATGCCGTCTGGATAGCTTCCCACAGCTACCTGGTATTTGAAGGTGCAGAATCTTGGATGCAAATGAACCTCCCCACCACATCCCATAATTGCTCAACTGAGTTCACGTTCAGAGAACGTGGATGCCACACCATTCATCTGAATTTTCCAGAATGTCCCTTGAACCAATTCTGGATAATTTGGCACTGATGATACGGTGCATTATCCTGCTGGATTATTCCATTGTTGTGGGGGTACATGAAGTCTATGAAGGACAAGAAATGCAACATAGTGGTTATTGGTCAACTAAGTGTTCAGATGGAAAGCAGACTGAACCCATGCCACATGAACACACCCACACCATTATGAAACCACCACCAGCCTGCACAGTGCCTTGTTGACAACTTGGATCCATGGCCTCATGGAGCTGCACCACACCAGAACCCTACCATCAGCCCGAAACAACTGGAACCGTAACTCATCGGACCACGCCACATGTTGCCAGTCCTCCAGGGTCCAATTATCAATGTCACAAGCCCAGGTGAGGCGCTGTGTCCAGTGTCATAGTGTTAACAGGGACACACTGGTGGGTCTTCTGCTCCCATATCCCATGGAAGCTAAAGAACGCTGCACTGACCTGCTGGATATGCATCTGGTACATTCTGCCTTGAATGTGGAAGTGGTTTGAGCCAGTGTAGCTAGTCTGTTACCACGAACAATTCTGCCCAGATGCCACTGGTCACAATCATTAAGCACTGCTCTGTCCACGGTGGGTGGTAATGCCTTCCATGAGGTATTCCCAGTACACATGTGACACCGAAGATCGAGGAATGTTGAATGTCCACACAACTTCGGAAATGGAATGTCCTATCTGTCGGGCACACGCTACCATGGCTCCGATTCACGTTGCTTTGCTATGTGCAGCCTAGCTGGTGTTCAAATTGACTCATGAAATGTCAAATTACAACTGATGCAGGTCTGGGCATTTCCAAGACCTCACAGTATGGTGATGCCACCTACCATTACCTTTGCATACTGCTTTCCTATGACTTTTGCCACTTCAGTGTATTTACTATTCGTCAGTTTGTCAAAGCCACCGATGATTGGCAGCTTTGACTGACAGTTTTAAAACAGCGTATAAAGGAAAAGGGAGAGATTCCGCACAGAAGCAAAAAAATTTTTTTAGAAAATACTAGAAAATATTATAACCAACCATATTACATTTATAGATAGAAATCATCATAACTCAATGTTGGTGGTGCTCCCACAGCCTAAAACAGTATATATTCAAACACAAAGAGAAAAGTAAGGCTCTTTGTTGGGGCACACTTAGAAGAATTGTTCAAAGGTATTACATTTTAAAAAATTAACTTTTTTTATAAGTATTAAAATAGTGTTTAGAGGTACCAATAATAACAAATATAAATAGATTGGCGAAAATATTTATTAGGACAATTTCTGCAATTCACATACCACATAAGAAAAGTAGTGAATATACTATAATGAAATAGGTAAATACCATAGATATTGGTATACAAGTAACACCATGTACCGTCCTATTAACCCCAATAAAACAGTGCAAATATTTTTATCCTACAGTACCAGGTCTTCCTAGACGGTCTCCCATACTAGTACTAACCAGGCTTTTACCGTATCGCTTCCAAGATCAGACGGGTTTGGGCATGATCAGTAAAATATGACTGTAGGTTTAATTGGTGTCACTGTAAGTACTTGGGGATCTGCCCTTTGCACATGACATATACTTGTAGAAGAAATGTAGGACTGTTTCCAATTGATAGGTGATAAATTTCAAAAGAAGGAATGCAACAGCATACCTTACTAGTGATGCACACATAACATAGTAAATAGTATAACTGAGAGTATTGAAGATAACATCGATGTGCAGCACATATGATAGAAATCCTAAATCAAATAATATTAAGCAATGAAAGAAAAAAAGAAGAAAAGAGACATTGGTAAATGTACTTCGTATGTTAATCAAATTAAATTGAGAGCAACCCCCAAATGTATTTTAAGCTACATATATGTACTCAGCATATAGGATATCAACACCCTGTTTAAACTGGATAAAGAATACTAGGGTTAAATATCCCACATACATATCAAGAGTACAAATTTAGGTTTTAGAGCAAGAAAAATTAACATTTAGTCAGCATAAAGAAAGAAACATCATATATATACCAGTTCATCAAATAGCAATTACAGCCTCAATAATCAGCTAACCAAATTTATTGATCTATCCATATGTTGCAACCTAATCAAAATTATAAGGTTGTCAGACCAATTAATCAGCTGTTGGCTGAATAAATACAATGAACCATAGGCAGTGTATAGATATACTGATAAAATGTAGATACCACAAGCTGACAAAGAAAAATATAAGCTAGAAGTATTTGCTCCCCTAATAGCAAGTGGAGATGAGCATATAAAAATAAGATAAGTATTGATTAAGGCTAGTCAGACAGAACATCTGTCAGTAACATACGATACCAGTGTGGAGTGATAATGAGTCCCGTCCGTGCACTGACTTGGTCTCAAAAAAACATTAGCAGATTAGTCATCAGCCGAGGACGCGCGTTTCGCCCATGTTGAGGCTTGTTCACCTCTGTGAACTTCATAGCAATTGGCAGTGTTATTTAAACATGTGTAGTGTATACGTCACAAACTCCCAGATCCAATCCCAATATACGCTGAAAGTCGGCGCTAGTCAAGGTCGTAACTCCACCCCCATATACAGAGATATGCTTTATCCAAACAACACCTGATCCGGTTAACCAATAAGATGGGTCAGAACGGCCGCAGTGTATGCTGGTAATTGTAGTCAAATAAGTAACACCACGAAATGACCACTTAATACCCTAGGGGGACAAAAACGGAAACCCATGTCATCTACAAGCAAACTCCTGGTACAAAGGGACCGTGACATCAAACAGAAACACTAAATCAAATAAAATAGAATATCCATGTATCAATCGATAGCAGCAACTCCGCCCACATGTCCGGAGCATTATTACTAATGAACTGTATTATAGTGTTACATCACCGCTATCAAAACTAAGTCTCCGCTATCAAAGTACCACTTAGTCCAGTTAGCCAATGAGAGGAGTCAGTGTGGTCGCAATGCTTGCTGGTA
This sequence comes from Taudactylus pleione, assembly GCA_031769625.1. Taxonomy (NCBI): domain Eukaryota; kingdom Metazoa; phylum Chordata; class Amphibia; order Anura; family Myobatrachidae; genus Taudactylus; species Taudactylus pleione. The sequence goes on from JAUIMM010000957.1 coordinate 6,660,406, forward strand.
GTTGTAGTCAAGTGAGTCAAATTATCACAAGGAATTGGCCACTATCTATCCTAAGGGGACAATTAGGGAAGTATTTTGAGCATTGTATTAAATAGCTAGTTCAAGCGGGCAAAAAAATAATCAAACAGGATCAAAATCAAGTCTCAAGACTTGCAAATTGATCAGCTCTCATCAGTGATAGTAGCTCCGCCCCGTGTTCTTAAATGCAAAATATAATTGCAGATGAACTAGGTCATCAAAAAACCAAGCCAACGAACACCAATAATGGTAATATTGGTAATAAAATATACATAACCAACAGGGTTATATAATTCTTTCAAGAGGAATAAAGTAACGATAATCAGATCAAATAATAACCAAATGGCTGATATAGAGCGAGCTACAAAACCTATTGGTAATTAAAATCAGAAACCTAGCAAAACTAAAACCACCACAAATACCATCGGATTATTGGGTTATAAACAAAGGCGGGGGCATAAGAATAAAACCGGATTAATTAAATCTGTTGGAATGAACAATTAAAGTTTTGAAATAAAAGAGCTGGTCACCCCATGCCTCTAATATAAAAAAAAAAAAAGGAGAAAGATTAGTACAAAAATGACATGCCAAAGGATCAGTGTACAGTGTCATTGTTCGTTGGCTATCCTATGGTTTTTTGATGACCTAGTTCATCTGCAATTATATTTTGCATTTAAGAACATGGGGCGGAGCTACTATCACTGATGAGAGCTGATCAATTTGCAAGTCTTGAGACTTGATTTTGATCCTGTTTGATTATTTTTTTGCCCGCTTGAACTAGCTATTTAATACAATGCTCAAAATACTTCCCTAATTGTCCCCTTAGGATAGATAGTGGCCAATTCCTTGTGATAATTTGACTCACTTGACTACAACTACCAGCAAGCATTGCGACCACACTGACTCCTCTCATTGGCTAACTGGACTAAGTGGTACTTTGATAGCGGAGACTTAGTTTTGATAGCGGTGATGTAACACTATAATACAGTTCATTAGTAATAATGCTCCGGACATGTGGGCAGAGTTGCTGCTATCGATTGATACATGGATATTCTATTTTATTTGATTTAGTGTTTCTGTTTGATGTCACGGTCCCTTTGTACCAGGAGTTTGCTTATAGATGACATGGGTTTCCGTTTTTGTCCCCCTAGGGTATTAAGTGGTCATTTTGTGGTGTTACTTATTTGACTACAATTACCAGCATACACTGCGGCCGTTCTGACCCATCTTATTGGTTAACCGGATCAGGTGTTGTTTGGATAAAGCATATCTCTGTATATGGGGGTAGAGTTACGACCTTGACTAGCGCCGACTTTCAGCGTATATTGGGATTGGATCTGGGAGTTTGTGACGTATACACTACACACGTTTAAATAACACTGCCAATTGCTATGAAGTTCACAGAGGTGAACAAGCCTCAACATGGGCGAAACGCGCGTCCTCGGCTGATGACTAATCTGCTAATGTTTTTTTGAGACCAAGTCAGTGCACGGACGGGACTCATTATCACTCCACACTGGTATCGTATGTTACTGACAGATGTTCTGTCTGACTAGCCTTAATCAATACTTATCTTATTTTTATATGATCATCTCCACTTGCTATTAGGGGAGCAAATACTTCTAGCTTATATTTTTCTTTGTCAGCTTGTGGTATCTACATTTTATCAGTATATCTATACACTGCCTATGGTTCATTGTATTTATTCAGCCAACAGCTGATTAATTGGTCTGACAACCTTATAATTTTGATTAGGTTGCAACATATGGATAGATCAATAAATTTGGTTAGCTGATTATTGAGGCTGTAATTGCTATTTGATGAACTGGTATATATATGATGTTTCTTTCTTTATGCTGACTAAATGTTAATTTTTCTTGCTCTAAAACCTAAATTTGTACTCTTGATATGTATGTGGGATATTTAACCCTAGTATTCTTTATCCAGTTTAAACAGGGTGTTGATATCCTATATGCTGAGTACATATATGTAGCTTAAAATACATTTGGGGGTTGCTCTCAATTTAATTTGATTAACATACGAAGTACATTTACCAATGTCTCTTTTCTTCTTTTTTTCTTTCATTGCTTAGTTTTAAAACAGCAACAGAAGTAAATGCAACTCCAGGTTTTTTTTTAGCAATTATTTCTATTCCCACTTTAAATCAATTTGTCAAAGCTGCCGATCATCCGCAACAAACTGACAGATAGTAAATATAGTCCCTGGTATCCCTAAAACAAATTAGCACCAATCTAAACACTGAGGGGTATATTTACTAAGTGCAGATTAGTAAAAGTGGAGATGTTACCCATAGCAACCAATCAGATTCTATTTATAGAAAATAATAACTAAAATCTGATTGGTTGCTATGGGCATCACCTCTACTTCTATAAATCCGCACTTTAGTAAATATACCCCTGAGTGTTCAAATTATTATGACCACCGTGTTAGTACTTTGTTGGGCCACTTTTTGTCCTTAATACGGCTCAATTCTTGTAGCAGGATTCTACTAACTGTTGGTAGAATATCAGCCCAAATGAATTTCATCTCCATAACGTTGCCTCCATCAGCCTGAAGAGTCCTGATGATGCAAGAAGGATCCATACTTTGTGCTGTTATCTCCTCTGCATTGTGTAATTGAAAACTTGATTAGTCAGAACCACTTGACCCATTTCCAATCATTTACTGTCCAATTCCTGTCTTCCTGAGCAAGCTGGTGATGTTTCACTCAGTTTGCAGCAGATAGCAGTGGCTTACAGAAAACCCTTCTCCTTCTGCAGCCCAAACTAGGGGGTCTATTCATGAAGCAGAGAAGAGCCCTGTTTAGCTGAAATCTGGGCTCTTCTCTGCTTCATGCAATTCACGGAGCAAGTTTATTACTTCTCCAGTGGTGCACCCGCTCCATGCATAGTTTTATATGGTGAGTGCGATTAATAGTTCCTCTGCTACGTACAGATTCACCATCTGAGGATGCCGTAATCTGTACTGCAAGTCAAACAGAGCAGGGCAGTTGCATACTTCCCTGCTCTCTGTCCAACATCCGGCGTTGGCTCTGCCCCCTTTTGACCAGTGTCCTTTGCAGCAGTTCTGACTTGACCTGCTGCTCACAGACGTTGGCGTATGCGCAGTAAGAATACAGACATATCCGGCACCCGATATGTCTGTATTGTCACTGCGTCCAGGGATCGCGGAGGGTCCGGATAACGCATGAAGACGTCGAAGAGGCACGTATACATGAATGGCTACTAAACATCACTATATATTGCATCGATGTGATGCAATATATAGTGATATTTATCGTGAGCCACTTCATGATCTTTATAAATAGACCCCAATGTAATGTGCAGAATACTGCTCATTGAGGGGCCATCTGAATTGGTCCCTGAGATTCAGAGTATCTGTAATTTGATGCACTGTTACCCGTCTGTGGGACTGAACAAGTCTGCCCACTCCATGCAGCTTGAGCAACCAGTAGTTTTTACGTCCACAGGTCCAGACCCAGTTGTTTGTCTGCTGGTCCACTCTGCCACCCCCTCGAATCACCAGTCCTGCCATTTTGCTAATGCTCGCATCACTGCTAATGCTTGCACCAACAATAAATCCATGTTCAAAGATATATCGCATTGTTTACCCATTATTTCATGAGTGATGCAATTCATTAGTATCTACCTACCTTCACTTTTCCATTGTTATACAAATTCATACATCCTACATCAGCATTATCTGTAGAATAGCTACTTTGCATAAAATCGCCTGGTGGCCATAATATTTTGGACATTCATTGTATACTGCTAAGTATCTGTATCCGGGTTGGAGACAGGGTTAGGATACCGACACCTATCGGTAAGTATCCTAACCCTACTAACGCTCCCTCCCCTAGTACCTAACCCTCCACCTAGTTCCTAACCCCAATACCTACCGTCAGGATGCCAGCGCCGAGATTTTAACTGGTATTGGGATTCCGGCCCGGCATTCTAAGCGCCGGCATCCCGACAGCGGAGATTTCAACTACCTCCTTCTGTATCCAGCTCTGTTCTTTGTAACAGAGGATGAGCAATTTACTATGCCTCACCTTATGTACATATTTAATTTTTGCTTTGCAGTAATGTAATCTCTGTAGAACATTTCATTAACGTATCAATATCAGTGGCATAACTAGGGGGATCAAGCGGGGTATGTGCCCTGGGTGCCGTGGCAGGCCCAGCAGAGAGGGGCGCTGCCAGCCAGGGTATTGTACCCACACCACCCGTCCCTCCCCCCCCCAAGCCACCATTACGCCCTGACTGACGGGATTGACTGTGAGCTGTGATGAGCAGCAGACATTGCCAGGCAACTGTGCCTGCTGTGGCTGACTGTAGGAGGAGCTGCAGCAGAAAGGTGTTGCCCCTCCCAGGCAGCCTTCCTAACATTCTGCCTGCTAAGAGCTGCCAGCGTCACAGGGTGACAGCTAGTGATTTTTCCCTCCCCGGCGCTCTGGAGCCGCACCGCAGGTGTGTGCTGCCGGGGGGTGGGTGGAAGCTGCCACTTTGGGGGGCAGTGGATGACTTTTAATAACGAATGATGCTAGCATCAGTTGTATTTATTTGGCTGGCTGCATTTGTGAAAGAGGTGTGTGTCTGTGTAGGTTTTGTCAGTGTTTATGTATCTGTGTCAGTGTGTGTTGATCTGTGTCAGTATGTATGTATCTGTGTCTGTCAGTGTGTGTCTGTCTGTGTCAGTGTGTGTGTATCTGTCAGTGTGTGTGTATCTGTCAGTGTGTGTGTATCTGTGTCAGTGTGTGTCTGTGTGCATGTCTGTGTCCATCAAATACACATGGTAGTGCAGGGATCCCCTTCAATATTTGTACCTGGAAGTGACGTGGAGTGAGGGCGGAAGTGCAGTTCCATGGCCATACAGTCCACAAAAATGAGAAATTTGTCCCCTCGAGGGCTGGCTTTGCTCGCAACGCTTCGGGCATGGTGAGTCACCACAGGTTTTTAATCCCCTGTCTATGCCCGCGTGGATAGTAGGGAATGACATTGGGCTGCATAGCTGGCCACACACATAGCGATATTTTACCTGATCTGGCCGATTTCGACACATTGGAATGACAGATCGTGTAAAATCCCCACTCACGATCACGATGCGATGCGCGTCCCCACTGGTCACACATCACATCTTCAGATCTGCCGTGCTGTAGGGCAGATCTGCCAATCTGGGATACAAATGCACTGGAGAAATGTCTGGCTGCACGATAGAACGTTTGAAGATTGGACACTGCAAACACCAAATCGTGTGCAGAGCTGCCGAGGAGAGTTTTCAAGGGAAATCGTGCATGATGTCGGATCGTGAACACATCGCTATGTCTGTGGCCAGCATAACTGTTGATGTCAGGGTACAAATACTGAAGGGGATCTATCCACCACCAAAAACACATGTGAAAATTTGACAAGCAAAATTTTTTTTTTAAATTTGCTCAAAAAAGGTGTGAGAGGTTAAAGAGCTAAATATACTAAGCACTCATATATACTTTTATCTGACTAGAGCAATATTCTGTCCAGGTCAGCCCTGTTACTCCTATCAATATGCCTGAAATTGAACTAGCATGATAAGTATCAGGATGCTATTGCTATTGAATATCATGGAATGCAACTAGATGCCTTTTTTCTATTGAAATAAATGTACAAAATTTTTGCTACAAAGCTGGGGTGCTGGTTTACTCTGACTGTCTCTTTGGATGCAGTTATAGTGTTGACTCTGTATGTATGTATATATATATATATATATATATATATATGAATATATATATATATATATATATATACATACATACATCTATATATAGGGAATATCCCATGTGGAGTTTTTCAGTCCCTCATTCACATGTCCTGATGGTGTGCTGAGAGACTACCGGGGGGGGGGGGTAATGATGGTGTGCTGAGAGACGATGCGGCGGGGGGGGGGATGGTGTAGTGAGAGACAGCGCAGGGGGAGATGGTGTGGCTGAGAGACGCAGGGGGCAGGAAGTTACACAGGGGGCACGAGTCTGGTTGAACCGTGGTTGTATGATGATGACCATGTTAATATTCCTACACAAATAGGCATCTTCCAGACAATGTGACCTACATAAATAGTGAATACCCGCTGAAAACACTGCCTTCCCAGGGAGGATTCTTCAGAGATTGCACATTGTGAGAAACCACCATATGGGTAAGGTACATATGGAAAGGAATGTTCCCAGAGTGACGAGAAATTTGTGGCATGTTGGTACGGCCCATTTTCAGTGGCCACACCCCTTCTGGTATGTGACTATGCCCATACAGTTTGTTGTTTGCATGGGTGGGCGCCATTCTTCATCTTGCCCTGGACTCCGAAGACCCTAGTTACGCCACTGATCAAAATCAAAAAGACTGATACATTTTTCTATCTATTAACTAGTCCCCTCCAGAAGACATCATGCAGGTAAATAATTGAGGTGATTATTTTAGCAAAATGCTTTAAAAAATTGAAAATGAGAGTTAATACCAATTTTTCAAGTTTTGGTATTTAAAATGCATTCCTGTACTACAGGTAGCTATCATTCCTAAAATTGGGAAAAACATAAATATCGCTTTTTAATACATACAATACCCATGGTTCATCTGAAAAAAAAAATATTGTCTGTTTCACTTCAGAGTTCAGACATTCTTTAATGTTAATTTTATTTTATGTTTTATAGAAGAGCCAAGTATTAGGCATGATGAAATAATTAATTAATTACTTATCCATTTTTGTATTCAAATGTCATTCAGATATCACTACAGCCATAGTTCACTCTAATGTATTCCTAACATGTTTGCAGGCTCAATCTCCACATTCCAGATAATCCTTTTATCTTGAGAAGCCTATGCAAGATTTTCTAATCTACTTTTACTTTATTTTTAGGATTAGATATTTCACAGACAGAACGCATGCATCCTCACTAAATTGGCATTGCTTTTTACTCTTGAATGTCTTTTTTTTTTTTATAAGTTAAGAGTGATTTATGCAATGTTCCCACCTGATTATAATGATAAGAACTGTGCTGATATTCATCCAATAAGCAATACTATAATGTAATCTCTTTTCCAGTGTGTTTTGCCAAATATGCAGTAAGTGCAGATGGAAAGTTTTCTAATGGTGGCCATGCACATGACATTGTACAGTAAATAACATTAGGCAGTTGGCACAGTATTGTTTTATACTGATTGACAATTATCCAATTAGGTACACTGGGCCTGATTCAGAGCTGAACGCTCTGACCAGAGCGCTCGCTCTGAATTAGGGCCCTCCTACCTTTTTTTGGAGCATCCTCATGGACGCTCGCATAGCTGTTGGTTACCACCCACAGCTATAGCGAGCGTCCATGATGATGGTCGCGATGGTCTTGACCATCGGGCTTGCGACGGAGACCCTGCGGTAGGGTAATGTCAGTGGGGCCGGCTTGAAACAGTAGGCGTTCCCATGGGAATGCCTCCGTCTGGCAGGCACGCCCAACATCGACAGCACGCCCCCTTTGGTGCGAGACCCGGAGCGATGGAGAGCCCGTCGCTCGCCGGGTCTCGCACATGCGCACGACGGAGCTCCCTCCATTGTGCGCATGCGCAGTGGGGGAACATCGACCCGCTTGCGAGCAAACTGCCGCTCACGAGCGGGTCTGAATGACCCCCCTACCGTTGAAAAGTTTGGGGTCACTTAGAGCTTCCCTTTTTTGACAGAAAAGCACTGTTTTTTTCAATGAAGATAACATTAAATTAATCTGAAATACACTCTATACATTGTTAATGTGGTAAATGACTATACTAGCTGCAAACATCTGGTTTTTAAAGGAATATCTACATAGGTGTATAAAGGCCCATTTCCAGCAACCATCACTCCAGTTGTCTAATGGTACATTGTGTTTTCTAAGCGTGTTAGAAGACTAATGGATGATTAGAAACCCCTTGAAAACCCTTGTGCAGTTATGTTAGCACAGGTGTAAAATGGGTTTGCTCGTTAGCGAAGCTATAAAACTGGCCTTCCTTTGAGTTAGTTGAGTATCTGGACTATCACATTTGTGGGTTCGATTATACTCTCAAAATGGCCAGAAAAAGAGAACTTTCATGTGAAACTCGACAGTCTATTCTTGTTCTTAGAAATTAAGGCTATTCCATGCGAGAAGTTGCCAAGAAACTGATCATTTCCTACAACGGTGTGTACTACTCCCTTCAGAGAACAGCACAAACAGGCTCTAACCAGAGTAGAAATAGAAGTGGGAGACCCCGGTGCACAACTGTGCAAGAAGACAAGTACATTAGAGTCTCTAGTTTGAGAAATACTGTAGATGCCTCACAAGTCCTCAACTGGCAGCTTCATTAAATGGTACCCGCAAAATGCCAGTGTCAACGTCTACAGTGAAGAGGCGACACTGGGATGCTGGCCTTCTAGGCAGAGTGGCAAAGAAAAAGCCATATCTGAGACTGGCCAATAAAAGAAAAAGATTAATATGGGCAAAAGAACACAGACATTGGACAATTGGACAGAGGAAGATTGGAAACAAGTGTTATGGACAGATGAATCAAAGTTTGTGGTGTTTGTGAATTACACAGAAGAACATTTGTGAGATGCAGAACAACTGAAAAGATGCTGGAAGAGTGCCTGATGCCATCTGTCAAGCATGGTGGAGGTAATGTGATGGCCTGGGGCTGCTTTGGTGCTGGTAAAGTGGGAGAATCACTCCATTTTGCAAAGCCATGCCATACCCTGTGGACAGTGCTTGATTGGAGCCAATTTCCTCCTCCAACAGGACAATGACCCAAAGCACACCTCCAAATTATGAAAGAATTATTTAGGGAAGAAGCAGGCAGCTGGTATTCTGTCTGTAATGGAGTGGCCAGTGCAGTCACCAGATCTCAACCCCATTGAGCTGTTGTGGGAGCAGCTTGACCGTATGGTACGCAAGAAGTGCCCATCAAGCCAATCTAACTTGTGGGAGGTGCTTCAGGAAGCGTGGGGTGAAATTTCTTCAGATTACCTCAACAAATTAACAGCTAGAATGCCAAAGGTCTGCAATGCTGTAATTGCTGCAAAAGGAGCATTCTTTGACGAAAGCAAAGTTTGAAGGACAAAATTATTATTTCAAATAAAAAACATTATTTCTTACCTCGCCAATGTCTTGACTATAAGTTCTATTCATTTTACAACTCATTTGATAAATAAAAGTCAGTTTTCATGTAAAACACGAAATTGTCTGGGTGACAGGGGCGTATCTAGCCATTGGCAGGGATGGCACTTGCCAGGGGCGCCGGACGAGGAGGGGCGCTGGTGCCACCCAGCGGTGCCTCCTGTGGTCAGTTCTGTGTGTCTGAAGTCAGTGCTGCCACCCTCTATCGCATCAGCACTGAACGTCAAAATAGGGGAGGGGGTCGTACAGCAACCACGGTACCGTGCTTACTAACTGCCAGGCTGGATCTGATAGTGCAGCTTCGTACATGGGGATGAGCTGCGTCTGCGGCTACCCGACCTAATACAATCTACAGCTGCAGTAGCCAGCGACACCCCCGGCTAGCTCCGGTTCCTCTTCCCAAGTCCCGGCACTGTCTTGGAGGAACTGACAGCCCCTGCCTGCACACTGCCCGCCTTGCTGTTTCACACCTTCAATAAAGTGATTCTGTGACCACACAGTGCCCTGGGAAGAGAACTGACCAATCAGAAGGATGTGTCCGGAGCGTGGGAGAAGACGACCGTCCACAGAGGCAGAACCACAGGCCAGGTAAGGTAAGGGAAACATTGGGTGGGTCCACCAACAACATGCTGTACCACAAGTCCCAGCATGGTATATACTGCAGCTGTACAGCCTTGACTACATAATCAGTGACAGGACTGTTGGGGACACGGAGGTGATATATTACAAACATTACTGCATGGCGAGTATGGGTCCATTGTTTTTACTCTTACATTAAATCTTACACCAAGCTAGAAATATTTACTAGAAATGTGTGCAGTAATTGACTTATCCCTGACGAACAACATGTTTTTTCATGAACTATATATGTAATAAATGCACTTATATTTTTCCATGAACCAACTAATATTTACCTTTTCTCTTTTTAATTGTTTATATACCCTCCATTATATATGCATTATAGAAGGCATTATTCTGTAGGAGCAGCAGTGGCACTATTATGGCATGATGTGTGAATAAGGGTCACTACTGTATGGCATAATGTGTGAATAAGGGTCACTACTGTATGGCATAATGTGTGAATAAGGGTCACTACTGTATGGCATAATGTGTGAATAAGGGTCACTAGTGTATGGTATAATGTGAATTTTATTTGCAAACATGCAAGTTACAGTTGTATTCACATACATCAATCCTCCATACACTACAAGTCACGTAACACAACGCATGAGCGCAGTGTAACTCAGTAGTGCTAAGACTTTTTGTGCAACTTTTTCCCTTAAAATGCCTCTTATTTTCAAAGAAATACAAATAGGACAGCTTCTGTTGATTAAAATGATATGCAGCATGCCCTATATTCTGTGTGCAACAGCGGTTGTATCTGCATGCAAACTGCTACATTGCAGTGTCAGTAGCTGTGACAGTAACAATGGGGGGGGGAGGCATCAGTCATTTACTTTGCCAGGGGCGCTTGGACCCCTAGATACACCCCTACTGGGTGTCCCCAAACTTTTGAACGGTAGTGTATGTTTATAAATTCACTCAGGGTAACACATCATCTGGTCAGCATCTTATTAGGTGTGCAAGCTTACAAATGTCTTAAATATTATTTTGTAGACTCTCACCCCTACAGACTATCTACAGTGTTAATTATTAATGATGTATTACATACACTATCCAGTGCAGGGGCGGATTGGGAATTTAATGTGGCCCTGGAAAAAAAATGTGGAAGAGGCCCTATGTGCGCGCCATAAGTGTGCGCCTGGAAAAGTGGGTGTGGTTTAATTACAAAGGGTGTGTCCTAAAGAGAAATGCCATGCCCAAAAGCCACTCCCCCCATTATTTCATGCTGGGGGCATGCCCACAGCTCCAAGAGATGTTAGCCATGACCCCAATCCCTCGCTCCAGTGAATAAGCACAGAAAGCATGTGAATGAGTATTTTCTTACCTATATGATTTCTTTGCAGCGGGGAACCTCTGAAGAAATTGATCCTTCTTGGACAGGCAGTTTCTTGCGTTTGGTATTCACTATTCATGCTGAGATCACATGGTCCGGAAGCCACCTGTTTGTGTAGCAATAAAGCAAATGTTATCAACATGCAACAAAGGTTTAACCAGATAATACATAGTAACAGATGTTTTGGGGCAGGACAAATGGGAGTTTTCTTATATTGAACAATTTAAAATTAATAAAATATATTTGATCATTTGGTACCATTTGCATCAGAATATGGTTTCATTAGAACTGTATATTACTGAAGATTATTGCCCCAAGTATTGCAGACCCCCCTCCCCCAGACAGATCATCTCCCCCGCCCCTAAATATAGCAGACGCCCATCCCCCCAGACAGATCATCTACCCCGCCCCTAAATATAGCAGACCCCCATCCCCACAGACAGATCATCATCTCCACTACCCCTAGTATAGCAGAGCCCCCCTCCCCACAGACAGGTCATCATCTCCCCCACCCCTAGTATAGCAGAGCCCCACTCCCCACAGACAGATCATCTTTCCCACCCCTAGTGTAGCAGAGCCCCGTTCCCACAGACAGATCATCTCCACCTAGTATAGCAGACCCCCCACAGAAATATCATATCTCCTTAGAACAAAATGACCCCACCCACAGACAGATCATCTCAGTATAGCAGCCCCCCTCCCCCACTGAAATATAACCTCCCCTTAGAACAAAATGAGCCCACCCCACAGACAGATCATCTCAGTATAGTATACCCCCCTCCCCTACAGAAAGACCATCTCCCCCCAGTTCAGCAGATCTCCCCTCACCCCCTCTGACAGATCATCTCCTCTCACCCTTAGACAGATGATCTCCCCTTAGCAGGGCCCCCACCCCAGACATCCGAGTCTCATCAGGCGGACCTAGCCCCATTGCCCTGCACTGCAGCAAGCCAGAATGTCTCCTCTCCGCTCTGCCCTCTCCCTAGGCTGTGAAATTAAACAACGCATGGGGAGGGAAGAGTAGAGAGGAGACAGACTGCCTGGGCGGCCTCCCATCCCCAGCGGAGCCGCAACTTACCTCCACCGCTGTCACCCTCAGGCCGCTCCACTTCTTCACTTCTCCACGGTGTGTGACGGCATGCTGGGCGGGGCTTGAATAGGCCGCCGCTGGCCTCTCCTTTCATGAGAGAGGCTCAGGCGCGGCAAGGCAGGGGCAGAGCTGACAGGCAGCCGGCCCGGGTGCCTGTGAAAAAACAGCAAGTCTGTGTCAGGACCCAGCGGCCGCGAGTGACGCTAATAAGGGGGCAGAAAGTAACTGCCAATCCGCCCCTGATCCAGTGTATAAGTATGCCAATGTGTACATATATGTTCAGGGCCGGTGCTAGTTTCTTCTGACACTCCCCCAGGCTCCAGGATATGCTCTAATGTTCCACAGAGTGGGGGACTGGGATTGTGGAAAGGTGCCCACATCCCCCAAAAAACCCAGCTCAGACAGGCTGGTCCTACTGTACTTCTGCATATAATGGCTTACTGTGATCACTGATCCTCTCCTGTATATGTCTTACAAATTACATACATTGCACTTTGTAGTATTATAATTTATTGATATGATGCCACAAGTGTTCCGCAGCACCTTACAAAGTACATAAACAAATAGGTTGACCAGTAACTTACAGTACAATACAATACAATACAAGATGAGGACAAGGATAATATAAATTGCTACATTAGTGACCATAACACCCAGATAAGCAGCAGCGCATAAGCAACCAAGTGTTATGTGTCCTAGTGGGGAGTAAGAACTAGATAAAAGTAAAGTAAGGAGAAGCACAAGAGGGTAGAAGACCCTGCTCGTAAGAACTTACATTTTAAAGCTTACATTCATTGTATGAAGCAGAGTATAGCTTATTAAGTGCTAATTATGCCCACTTCTTGTGCTGGCCACACTCACTCTAAAATCAACAATTCGGAAATTGTCACCCCCCTTTGTTTTGGGATACTGTTGTATGTGTTCATCTTTAATTTGCCACTATAGTCAAGATACTACCAGCATACTAAAACACAATGGGTGCTGTCATAGCTCTATGGGCCATATTCAGAGATGGATGCAGTGCCGATGTTTACGCAGTTAAGCGATTATCGGTGGTCTGCACATGCGTCAAGTTTTATTACCGATGTCTCGCAGCCAGGATTTATTCGCAAAGTGATTGACAGATCGTTTGTAGGCGGCTATGGGAATGTGGTGACTCAAGCGCAGGTGTGCCGCAACCATTTTCATGGTGATTGCAATCGCATACATTGCCTGCGATTGCAATCCCATACATAGTGAAAATGTCTCCGGTGTCTCAGTTCCGACAGCCATTTTACGAGACCATAGGGTTATTCAGAAGTCCGATAACTGACTGATCTGCGGCCGAGTTGCATCTTTGGGTTGATTCTGATCCGGACGCAAAGTTTTAAATACATTGAGCTATGATCCGCCATTGCGCTGTCAGACTTTTATTTGTTTGTGGACCCAGTGTCTGAGAAACGACTGTGTGGGCGTCTGGAGATGTGTAGAAATGTAGAACACTTCCCTGACCGGGAATCGCTGTAGTGAGCAGCAGGGAGAGTCTTTTAAGCAGTAACGGGAGGAATCTCTCACAGCGTGAGACTGTGCACTGGTCTCACTGCAACTAGTATCCTCTGTGTGTTTGATCACGTGTCGACGCATTTCGGTCTATCAGGGCCTTCTTCAAGAACGGGTGTGTGTGATTAACTGGCTGGTAGATATCCTGCAATCCAGTCACTCACCTCCTAGTGGGCGTGTTCCTTAATATAATCATCTCTGATGCTGAGCATCTGGTGTAAAAGAAAAAAAAACTAAATCGGGATCCAGCTGTTCCTATGTTGAGATGCAATGTATTGTGTGTTAGTCTTTATTGGATGTATCTAAACAGTATAGGTAGTAGAATAGAGTTAATAATTGGTGTTGGCTTGAGGAAATGAGTATATAAATATATGTGAGAAATCCAGAATAAAAATAGAAATATAAAATAAAATAATATAAAATAAAGCTGTGTGCCAGACTTTTTCTATATGGTAGAATGTCTCACGTTGCAAAGTAATGATTGGTTGTGTGCTTGTGTGTGGTTTGTCTAAAATTATACCAGGTATTGCAGTGTTAATGGTCCAATTTGAAATTAGTTGTGAGTATGTCAGAATCATAGCTCAGGAGGTACATAAAGAATAGTGTTACCGTATCTCGTCATATTGTCATGTTATGTCGTCGTCAGGTGTTTGTTATTTTGCAGGTGTTATTCTGTGTTACATGTAGTGATTACTTGAGCCAAGAAATATGCATTACCTAAATCTAATATATATGATGTATAGTATATCTGAACATATGTGTTACAACTGTAGTAACAGTCATACCGTGGAACTGCATCTTATATGTAATGATGGTGATGTGAATCTAACCTGATCTGAATGATGTGAAGGTTGTGAAGGGGGAGGATGGGGAAGTGATGAGGGGTTAACTATTTAATCAAGATTCTGTTGTTGAATTCTATATTTAAGCCTTTTGGTGCCATGGTATTTAGAGTATAGACCCATTTCATCTCATGTTTGTCCATGATGTTCAGGTGGTCCCCCCCTCTCCAGTTGGTTGGTGGTTGTTCTATAGCAATAAAAAATATACCTGTGGAGTCGGAATTCTGTCTCTCCTTAAAATGACTGGTAACCACAGTGTATCCAGGCATTTTAAGGAGAGACACAATTCTTTACTTTCTTTTGCATGCAATTTCATTTATCCTCACTCACAACTATTTTTTATTTGAAAACACGTATTATTTACAAGCACTTGGGATAGCCATGGGGACCAGATTTGCACCCAGCTTTGCTAATCTCTATATGGGCCACTTTGAGGAACAGTATACTTGGAGCGGCCCATATAGAGAAAATCTGGTCCTCTATGGTCGTTACATAGACGATTTATTTATCATCTGGAAAGGGGGTTTAACACGCGCACTTGAATTTGTAGATTATTTAAACACTAACTGTCATGGCTGCCGACACTTGAGACTGCTGGAGGGAGGCAGGCCTACTAGGCACAACAAACTGGGGTGGTCTTAGGAATGACCTTTCCATAAAACTCAGTAGCACAGGATAAAAGTAAAATAGAATTTATTCACAAAAGAATGATAATCAGCAAGGTCTCAAATAATGTCTCAAAACAGCACAGAGGTTCACATATGCAATATTAAGTATAGGAGAGAATTCCCAAATATATATATATGCAGTCTTTAACATATAAGAACTAACGTGGTAGGGAACCCCAAGTCCAGAATGAGGCCAATACCTCAGGATGACATTGAGGACCTTCGTCAGGGTAGAACCCTGTAGTAATGGAAATCCGAAGCAGAGCGGACCCTGAAGAATAATATAGTTCCGGGACAGGGCCGAGCCCTGTGGTGCAGTGAGATATGAAGCAAACTTGAGCCTTGTGCGGTAGTCAGAGCAGGGTTAAGCCCTGTAAGGCAATGAGATTCCAGGACAGGGTTGAGCCCTGCGGCATGGCTAGAGTTCAGAGCGGGGTTGAGCCCTGTGATGCAGAGAAGATTGTAGCGGGGTTGAGCCCCATGGTGCGGAGAATATTGTAGCATGGTTGAGCCCCGTGATGCGGAGATTGTAGCGGGGTTGAGCCCCGTGATGTGGAGAAAATTGTAGCCGGGTTGAGCTCCGTGATGCGGAGAAGATTGTAGCGGGGTTGAGCCCCGTGATGCGGAGAAGCTTGTAGCAGGGTTGGGCTCTGTGGTGTGGCTAGGGTTCGGAGCGGGGTTGAGCCCCGTGATGCAGAGAAGATTGTAGCAGAGTTGAGCCCTATGGTGTGGCTTGGGTTCGGACTGGCGACCCCATGATGCAGAGATGACACTGTAATGGTGCAGTTGGCAACTGTGACAAGGATGAGTTCAATATCCTCAGGAACGGAAAAACAACAGGCAAAGGTAAATAGTGCAGCAAATAGTGAAACTGCAGTAATGGTGCAATAAGCAATACTTAGGCAATAGGAATGCTGGGCCCTGTAATGCAGCGGGTAACCAACATCAGAAGTTCATCTGGAATATAACAAAGTCCACCGCAATCCACAGGCACAGCGGGGATCTGGCAGGAGTCCAAGAAAAGACCTGAAAGCAACGTTGCACAGACACTGAGACATAGTTAGTAACAGGCTTTATACTAGAGGTCTGTGATCCATAGGAAGTTTCAGAACAAGTGACCCAAATGGAATCAGGTTTGAAATAATGAGCAATCTAGGAATCCCACAACCTGACGACACCTGGGAAAAAAAGTGATCACTTTAACACTCTATCCCCTGAATGAGAAGCATGCCAGCAAGTAGGATAGCTCCTCCAACGACCACAATGGAACTTTGGCAAAAGTAGTCTATCTCAATGTACTGAAATAGTCGCAGTCCTGACACTAACACTTTTAATGTATCTTTTTCTCACACTTTCAACTCCACATCAATCAACTAATTAGATATCACATTCTCTGTACAAGATAATATTGTGGTTTCCTCTAATTACAACAAACCAGTAGGGACCAATAACTATCTCCATTATTACAGTGGACACTACAAACCATGGATTAACAATATCCCAAAAAATCAGATTGTTCGATTACGATGCAATTGCAGTATTGACAGTGATTTCCATCTTCAAATGAAGAACATATTACTCCATTTTAAAAAAAAGAGGTTACTCAGAACATCTCGTAGAGGAAGCAACACTGTATGCTAACTCTTTTCGACGCCTGTCATTTAACCCTTGCCAGGATTAGACAGTCTGGAAGCCGGCGGTCAGGATTCCATCTGTCAGCTTCCCGACTGCTTCCCAATTATATCTAGGGGAATCCGCTTGGATGTTTAAATTTGACACTCTTAAGTCCAAGAGGACTAAATGAAGCATTAGACTTTGTATGTTTAGACGAACACACTTAATCACTTCCATCTCCATCCTTCCTCTTAGTTCTATTTGGCTATTTACCCCTACCCAACTTATTGTTATCTACACATGGTACTAGTGTTTACATGAGGGACGTCTGTCGCCATGATTTTTGCTTTTACCATGTGTTGATTATTTTGAGTTGGTATTGTCGGGCATTTTTACTGGTTCTATTGCCTACTATCTACAAAAATTGGTTGCATAAATATATGTAGTTTTTTGTATCCACATGTATTGCTATTCACAGATATGATCTAGTATAGATTAAGCAATAGCCTATATTAGAATCACATTCAACTCTTCCAGACTGGCTTTTGTGCTAGAAATGTTGTCTATCCCATTCTATCATGCAATTCACTCTGCATATCCTCATAGTTACATTTACATTTATGGGCATTTATACATATATCTATTTTTGTATATATGTGTATATATACATATATATATATATGTAACATTTATATACATTTTTATATATTATTTTCATCATTATTATTCTTATTTTTAATATTATCATAATAAATCATTAGTATTAGAATTTTTTATGCTATATATAGGAGGCTTGTATAATATAGTTCACATGAAATACGCATGGTCATGCTGTTTATTTTAATTTTTTTTATTTCTATTTACTTTTACGTCAGCTTCATTTAAGATAATTTTTATTATTGTATGTCTATGACAACAATATAGTTACATATATATATATCTATTCATATATGTATATATGTGTAACATAATATAATATATATTATTACTTATTCTTATTTGTACGTATTAATGTGTAATAGATTAGATTTCCCATTCAAAGAGGCTATGTGTTTGATCCGATTAATTATTCAATTAAATAACCACTAATTAAATCAGAGATGGGGATAATAACCGGGAAAAGGAGGTCACTAATTTGATCTTGAAAAGTTCCCAGCTAGTAAGGAACGAAACGCATTGATTACCTGTTCACCTGAGCTCCACTTCATGCTACCAAGGTGACTGTCTAGTGGATAATTATGGACAGGACAGGGAGTGCTCATACCTATTTGTGATTGTATATGGAGGATTATTTTTAGACAGCACGGTGGCTGTCTCCTAATCTACAATACACATGTATGCAGTATGGCCTCCTGCAGTGTCTCCACACTGCATTTACATGGACACAGATCTAGCCACTGAGCTAGTGAGATCTACCTATTTACTGCAGCCGAGTATCAAAGACTGCAACCAAATAACGTGGACCCGCCACACCAAATTCACGTTTACCGCTTGACCAGGACACTATACCATCACACCTAGAAGTGAAAACATTTTTATCTTTTCCACATTACAGCACCTTAGCATCATTATATACGTCACTGGGACACCAGTGTAAAGTAATGTGAATTTTTGGACATTATTTCATTACAACGGAAGCTCACACACTTATATATATATAGTTTTCTTATGATAACGGTTTTGTATCAATTGGTTTGATTATCCTATTGTTTTTAATTGGTTATTTAGCAACATAGCATTTTTTATATATGTGAGACATGCAAGTGTTACATTGTATCTATTAATTGTTACCACATGGATGCGAATTACTCATGAATATGCCTATTTATGTGATTGTGTAACAGATTTTATATTCATCTTATGATATGTTTATGTATTAATAAATTTTTTATTGTTATACAAGCCTCCAGTTTGCCTAAATAGGAAGCAGAGTATTGTGGTACTATTTATGTTCTTACAATTTATTTTATTTGAAACACTTAGCGCAGTGGTATTCGTTGGTTTTAAAAATATAAGCCCTCACATGGCTTAAATCACTTGCTGCAGAGTTCATTTCAATTTGTTGTGATTTTCATTTATTTATTTTTTCTCTAAACAACATCATTTTTAGATATCAGTGCAGGGATTGACGGATTTATTCCGTAATTTGTGTATAGTTACATTCTACCATATAGAAGAAAAAGTCTGGCACACAGCTTTATTTTATATTATTTTATTTTATATTATTTCTATTTCAATTTTATTCTGGATTTTTCACATATGTTTATATACTCATTTCCTCAAGCCAACACCAATTATTAACTCTATTCTACTGCCTATACTGTTTAGATACATCCAATAAAGACTAACACACCCTACATTGCATCTCAACATAGGAACAGCTGGATCCCGATTAGGTTTTTTTTTTTTTTACACCAGATGCTCAGCATCAGAGAGGATTACATTAAGGAACACGCCCACTAGGAGGTGATTGACTGGATTGCAGGATATCTACCAGCCAGTTAATCACACACACCCATTCTTGAAGAAGGCCCTGATAAGCCGAATCGCGTCGACACGTGATCAAACACACAGAGGAGACAAGTTGCAGTGAGACCAGTGCACAATGTGTACAATCATAGATCAAATGCTTATATAGTTACACACACAGTGTACATTGGGTGATCTAAGTAACATATGGAGAGTAACCATGTAAAGGGGCACACTCACCACCCAAATAATTCCTATTTTACACTTTGACCACCCAGAGTCAAGTTGCAACACTACTAGGTGCTTGGAGGGAAACGTATTGCCGCTAGCACAATACGGATAGAGGCACCCTAAAGGAGCCATCTAAACTCCCTCACAACCACAGAATATACTAAACAAGAAATTGAATGGAAAACCGGCGCTAATCCTTCCCCACAAAATGCTCAAAGAAATAACACTTCCCTTCTTTTGATCGTCTTCTCTTCCTTGTTCCAATTGGAAGTGTTTAGAAATCGTGTGTTGCTATGTTCCGTATATGAAAAATATAAAAACATAGAACCGCAACGTAGTGCAATCAAATTACATTTTAATATAAACAATAACATAAAACAAATATACTCCAAGCTGGTAAACTTCAAACCAATATTGTGCAAGGAATGAAATTGAGACTTTTACCAAAAAGAGGTGATATTCGGGCATGTAGTTGGTACAATATGAGGGTTATAGGCTCCGGAAACCTCCACTCACTGCCTCTATCGCCGATGCCTGGTTAGGTCTCCACAATCACTTCTTCAAGATACAATCCTCCTGTCACCGACCAATGCGTATCGAGCCAAGCTGTTCCTCAGGGCATGTGACAGAATGGCTAGCTCCCCTCTTAAATAGGAAGCTCTAAATTCCTTCCGGGTCAAAGTTCAAAAATAAAAAACTTCATTTAAATGTTCCAAAGTACTTTAAAAGTATTGCACATAAGCATCTATCCTATAAAGAGACATTGGCATCTTCTTAAAAAAGATCAATTATTGAAAGATACTATTCCAGATAAACCGAAGTTTATATATAGGAGAGCACCAAATTTAAAGGACAAATTGACAAAGAGTGCATTAAATGTAAAGAATCCCCACCCGGTGAGGACTAAAGGTTTTCACAGGTGTGGAATGTGTCAGGCCTGTAAAGGAGTTAAAACAGAGAAAAGGAAATATACGGATTTTATTGTGGGAAATAAAGAGTACCACATTCAACACTTCACCACGTGCCACACAAGTAATGTGGTATATTTGGTTGAATGTAGTTGTAATCTCATTTATATTGGCCGCACAAGTAGATCTTTAAAAACACAATTAAGTGAACATTTGAGGAACATCCGGAAAGGATTAACTACACACTCTTTGTCAGACCACTTCAAGAAAAAACATAACTGCTCTACAAAACATATAAAAAACTTCATGGCAATAGAAAATATTAAAGGAAATTGGAAAGACCATAATGAAGAGGCTATGCTTGCTAGGGCAGAGATGAGGTGGATACACAAATTAAAAACACTGCATCCCACAGGATTAAATCTAGATTTCAAAATTAAGTGGTTTTTATGAATAGTTTTGATTTATTATCTATAGGCAGTATTATTATCATTTCTTTAGTTCATTTTTTTATAGATTGTTTTAAGATTCCCATGCTTATGTGGCTCTCTCTGACTCCTTTTTTAGATATATATATATTTTTATTCTTTATTTGTCGACTATATGTTTTTATGGATGATTTTAGATTCCCATTCTTATGTGGCTCTTTTTCTTATATATATTCTATACGCCCGTTACTATGTGTCAATTATATGAAATTTTTACTAAGACTATTATTAAGCTCTTAACCATATTCCTTTTATATTCTTTTATCCATAGAAAAAAATGTTTGATTATGGGTTTTGGACTTATAACTGAGGTGCATATTGAAAGAATACAGGATATCCGTGCGTTCCATATAAAGGAAGTTCGTATATGAGGGAAGCAGCAACATCCAATGTTTTGCGTTTGCTCCCGGCGACGGGTCTCTTGTGACGTCATCGACTTGGGACGATGCGGTCTGAGTGATGCCGCCTATGTAAGACTGATGCGGCTCACATAGAGGAAGTAAATACAAGGTTGTGCGGCTCGAGAATTCGTCATCGATTTATGCGGCTCACAGGCAGGAAGTGAATGCCGTACAAAGACTGTATAAAAGGATTTGGTGGTTTTAGTTACCTTGCTCCGCATATAAAAATTAAGGATTATATTAGGGATCTATATATAGGATAGATGCTTATGTGCAATACTTTTAAAGTACTTTGGAACATTTAAATGAAGTTTTTGATTTTTGAACTTTGACCCGGAAGGAATTTAGCGCTTCCTATTTAAGAGGGGAGCTAGCCATTCTGTCACATGCCCTGAGAAAGAGCTTGGCTCGATACACCTTGGTCGGTGACAGGAGGATTGTATCTTGGAGAAGTGATTGTGGAGACCTAACCAGGCATCGGCGATAGAGGCAGTGAGTGGAGGTTTCCGGAGCCTATACCCCTCATATTGTACCAACTACATGCCCGAATATCATCTCTTTTTGGTGAAAGTCTCCATTTCATTCCTTGCACAATATTGGTTTGAAGTTTACCAGCTTGGAGTATATTTGTTTTATGTTATTGTTTATATTAAAATTTAATTTTATTGCACTACGTTGCGGTTCTATGTTTTTATATTTTTCATACATGGAACATAGCAACACACGATTTCTAAACACTTCCAATTGGAACAAGGAAGAAAAGACGATCAAAAGAAGGGAAGTGTTATTTCTTTGAGCATTTTGTGGGGAAGGATTAGTGCTGGTTTTCCATTCAATTTCTTGTTTAGTATAGTCTGTATTTGGGTTAAAGGGTGTTAACCCTGTTTGGGAACAGGCAGCTTTAAATCCTATTCTTTTGCGCCAAGAATTTCTGTACTACTGTTTACTTTTAAGAATTTTGATTTTATTTCCCTCACAACCACACCCGGAATTGGACTGTTTTAAACCATAAGTTGTTGAAAATTGGAGCATTGTGTCTGCCAATCATTAAACAACTTTATTTCCTTATATTAGAGTCACTTAGATTTCTTATTGAATATACATTCATTCATTTAACATTCAGATACATCATTAGTTTTATCCTCAATAGGTGAGCGCTTAGTACCCACATATCTCTTGGAGTAAGGACATCTCCAGTACCTAGCTGCTCCCGCCACCCGGGGGTCCCCCCCTTTTTTGAGTGCTTATCACAAATATTTTTTTTTTCCAGAAATGCAATACTCTGTAGCAGGCTTAGATCTTGCTTGGGGCCTAGCAGGCCGAGAAATACTGAAGCTTGTGCGTCTGGGTTGTGACAGAACGCTGGTAGAATCGGTAGGTGACCCGGCGACAGAATTGAGTTTACGAACACTTAGAGGATTTATTCGCAAAGTGATTGACAGGTAGTCGGCGTTTGGGGAGGGAACGGGCATGTGTTAGTTCCATTCAAACAGCGTTGTCTGGGCAATCATATATTGGCCACTGCAATCTTACTCGAAGCTGGAGAGCCCTATGTGCGTCAGGAGAGCTGCTCTGTTTCAGGCAGGTCAGACTTACTCAGAAGGTTGATAGGTGCCCAATCTGCGTCAATGTTTCTGATGTTTACATTATTGCACGTCGTCTGATGAATATGAGAAGGCAGCAGTGGGTGTCCCTATGCTCGGGAAAACTTCTGTGTCATTAGAATATATTCGCAGATGGCGAGCGAGTGAACTTGCAAATGCAATTACAATTGCATTCAGGTCTGAATCAGGCACCTTATACGCAGTCTCTTGGATTTGCAAAGTCAGTGGGTCTCAATACAAATCCTGTCGGCTGACATTTGTATATTTTTGCACAGCCCTGCGTACAAATGTGGAGTTGCAGCGATTAACGTAACTCTCTGAATCATGCCCTAAGTTTGTTAGTTTTTCAATATAAAATAGCCGGCATAAGCAGGGCCGGCTCCACCCTGTGCCGGCCTTTGATAAGGCACCTTACATTGCGCGCCGCGACCAAAATTGGGGGCGTTACCTAATTACCATAGTCCACGCCCTCTACGTGACGTTATTTGGAGGCGTGCCCGCTTGGCACGCCTCCAAATAACGTCAGGCTGGGGGTAGAGCCCAGCACTCCGTCACTGGCTGGGCTTCCCCCAGCCCTCTCCCATCAGTGAATGGATGCCGCCCGCATGCACGCTGCATCCATTCACACTCCGGGGGTCTGGAATCGCCGCACAGCTGCTGCGGTGGGGGTCCCCAACCTCCCAATTTGACCACTCGTGGGCCACTTCGGCCCACGGGTGGAACAGCGGGACAGTACTGTCCCGCTGAAATTGAGATGCTGGGGAGGGGTGTGCCCTGTATGGGTGGCACCCCTGTGCGACCGCACTGGTCGAACACCCCTAGAGCCGGCCCTGGGCATAAGCTAACATAAGTCTGCTGCAAGAAACTAATTACAAGCCTTACCAACCTGGTCTCACTAATAAAACATTTATGCATTCCTTTTATTACACAACAGTTTGTAAGTGCATGGGTAATACATAATAAAGGTCCTGATTCAGAGCCGCTCACTATTTGCGAGCGTACACTCTGAATCAGGGCGGGGAGCATTTTTTATTTTTTATTTTCCTGTATGCTTGCTAAGCTGTGGGTGCCCACCCACAGCTAGTGCGAGCGGGCAGGAGATGATCACGATTATCGTGACCATCGGCATTGCGAGGAGACCCTGAGGTAGGGTCTCAGCACTCGCAATGCCTAGTGGACTTCCAGCTCTAATAGAGCCGGAAGTCCACTACTGACATCAGGAGTGATGTCAGTAGGGACGCCCACAAACGGCAGGCGTTCCTTCGGGAATGCCTCCATTTATTCAGCCACCACCCCTACCCGCCTACAAAACGGGGCGAGCTGTCACTCAACATCGACAGCCACCCTGTTTTGCTGCGAGCTCCGGAGCACAAATAACCTACAGTATACTCACACATAGATTTTATTCTTGTTGGCCATCTCTCCACTCAAATATTTATTTTTGTGGTTGGCACATCCACCATTTCCTGTTCTGACCATTCACCACTCACCCAACCGTGTTGGCACCTAAACCAATTACTTCTGCTCAAACAGATAGTCAATCAAGCGATAATTGACTGCTTTTCTCATAATAACTCACCTTATATTGCTATGTTTACCACTTGGGAAGTCTCTTACTTTAGTCACCTTTTTGGGAGTTCAGAAGTTGTGAGGTTCTGGTTTTGTTGTGGACCCAGGGTGGTAATAGGAGCAGACACTGAAGCAGGTTTAAAAGTAAATGTGGAGTTTTTAATGAGTGGCTTAACATACATGAATGTGGTAAAACAGAAAGTCCGGGTATAGCACTAAAGTGCACTTGGGAGCTGTAGTGAGGCAAATAGGAAATAGTCCAGTTAGTGACAGGCAATGGAAAATGTCCAGGTAGTGACTGGTTAATAGAAAATGTCCATGTAGTGGCAGACAAGGGAAACTGTCCAGGTGGTGACTGATTAATGAAGAATGCAGAGGAAGAAATATCCAGCAGAGTGTCAGTGGAGGCAAGTTGCAGGGTGAACAGCAGGACTCAGGTACTCAGGCAAGGGGAAGGTAATGGAGGATGCAGGGTAGTCCAGCAGGGTTGGAGCAGACAAGCAGGCAGGCAGGTAGCGTTTCACAGGTAACAGGTGGTGAGCACAGGGAAAACTCTCTCAGCTATGCTGAGAGACACGTTGCACTGGCAATAAAGTGAGGCTCTGAACCTCTCTAAATAAAAAGTGCTGTGCCGTGACTGGCCAGAGAGAGCATGTGACAAACCAGGATTGGGCGAGCAAATCACATGGCCAGAGGCAAGATGGGGGCACCCCTGCCAAACAGAACGGTAGTACCGCCAGGCCTCACCAGCCCAACGTGACAGCATGCCCGCGCAGAACCACGTACAGCCAATGCCCCTCGCCACACACCAGCACCACCGCCAGATGCCCCCCGCCACAGTGACCTCACAGGTAATACCCGTCGACCACCATGCCGAGAAACCCTGGTCGTGACAGAAGTGAGCTCAATTTCAGAGATATATTTTTATCTCCTTATTTTTCACACATTCCTTGATACAATATATAATTACATTTTTATTTTTCACCAACATTCTGATTAATACACTATGCACATGGGTTTAAGGACACCAATACATGTTTGTTTACTTCATAATTTCACTTTTGTATATTACCCTTTAATGGTCCCCCATTCAGGGACTGGCTGGCAACATTCAACCTGGGGGGCAAACACATACAAGTGGCCCTGGCTTTTAGCCCTGTCTAGACCACCTTCTCTCTCACATGCCCAACCGTTCAATTGCATGGTCCACCTACCCACCAGATTTTCCCTCAAAATGCTATATGACCCACATGACCCCAGGTACTCCCTTACATGCCCCCTTCACAGATGGCTATTTCTCACCTGTTTGCCCCAGTATCTACCACCCTCCAGCATCATGTTCGGAACATGCCCAAGTGCCCAAAATGTCTGACATGCCCCACTTTGTGTCCCGAATAACCCCAGCATCTGCTTCCCAGCAGCGTTATCCCCACATGCCCCCCTGGTGCCACAATTGCTCACAGCATCTGCCTGTCTCACCACCAGCAGCATCTGCAGCGCATGTGGCCAAAATGCCCTCAGCTGTGCCCCCCAACAGCATGTTTCACATATGCCCCAAATGCCCCACATTTACAACCAAAAAGTGATGGGAATTGTTAACTCAGATTGTCCAACATGTTGGATTTCACAGATCGATTGGGGCTGTAAATTGCTAGTGTATGGACATGATCAGTAGATATGCAGACAGTTACTAGTAAAATGGGCCATTCAAGATTGACAGATCTGTGTTTCCTGCAATCGATCTGCAAATCACTGAAAAAGATCTGTAATGTATGGACGCAGATTGCTAGATTGGGAAATCCTAAACTCGGGCAATAAATCTTCAAATTGTTCAATTGTGGTTTTCAGATTGCTGATGTTTGGGGGCCTTAACATATACTAAATAAGTAATAAATATATGCTAATTAAAAAAGAATGTTAATTCCAGTGCTGAGGACATATTCTAAGTACCTATTAAGGATACTGGATTTCAACCTCTATACGCACCTAGCTATACCTTCTAAACCCTGCCTATAAACCTCTAAAATTTACGCTATTTGCGTACGCAGTCATACAGTAAAATAAAGACTTTAGACCTTGAACATGTGTTTCCAAAGCACAAAGTATTATTCAAGTAAAGTACAGTCAGTTACACGCTGTGATCTAAGTACAATTTAGTGCAAAAAATTATACAGACCCAAGATACAGTTATACATATGCACGCGCTCTGGACCAGATACCGGCATCAGCAAGAAACCTCCGTCAATCAGCAAACAGCAAAAAGGCTCCAGACTGGGGTCACAACACACACATTTATACCCTTACAGAAACAGACAACACAATAGAGAGGTTTGTTGCTGATCCCATTGGTTCCCAGTGTGGGTGCATCTGTTACAGGGTATTTAACAGGTTGATTCAAATGGACACAGCCTCCGACAGCCTATTGTCTCCTCTATTCACCCTGCATGCAAATCTAAGCTGTTAGTTTCACAAAATACATTTTGGTGCTTTATATCTCTACGGTCCATAAGTTGAGAATGCATATTGCGATCTTCACACCGATGATACCGGAGAGCTGTTGAGAAAGTGCAGATCAGTATAATACCAAACACGGCTTACTTATCACGTATTAAACCTTAGATACCAAAATAGCCTTTATTTCACAGCATTTGTAATAAATGAATAAAACTTGGATCTTATACTTTAGAGCTATGGAACCTTTTATGTGAGTGTGCATTATGTAAGTATTAGGGGTTTGGGAAAAGACGCTAGTTAGGTTTATCTGATTTGGGGCAGATGTGCACGCATGCAGCTAATAAACAGCATTCGCATGCAGGATATTGTGCATTCGCTAATGTGCTTCATGTGATTCTATTTATGATGGAGTTAATATATATATAATTATATATATATATATATGTGTATATATATATATATATATATATATATCTCATTTCTTACTAACATTTTCCAACTGCAATGCAAATGTGTTATGGGCAGTGAGCTTCACTCTCAAACAGGGTGGAGACCCCCAACCATGCTGGTGCCAGGCCTGTCTGACAGTGAGTTTAAAAGAGCAGATTTAATTAAAGTTTCTGGGCCATATTACAGTTGCCACAGCTACACCTGTCCACATGTGGGGACTCTCCATTTACATGCAAAAAACATCCACAGTTCCTGGTGTATTGTTCTTTTCTAATTCCTTTTCTCAGGAAGCTGTTTTTCTAGTTGCTAACTGATAATGTGTTTGTTTTGGTATTTCTCTATGCAAGGTTGTCCCCAGAATGGGCCTGTCATAGCTTCTAAAAAGATTATCAAAAACATTGCCATCTGTACTTAGCTCGTGAGTTGTAGCTTAAAATGGCGCTGGTCGCAAAATGGCGTTTTGCAGATTCTAATTTTTAAGATGGAGTCTGGTTGCCATTCGCAAGATGGCGTCGCTCCAAACTAATTTTATACAATTTCTGTCTCAGCCACTAAACCAGCTTCGACAGTCCACCCTTTGATAGAGAACACCATGCTATCACACTCTGATTTAAAATTAATTTAGGCATACATTTATATATTACTTAATGTTATTAGGGGATGGCACAAGGTGGTTCTTAATCCATCAATAATGTGTCTCTAGGAGGGACATAAAACTACCATTATACGCACATCGCGGACCTTAGGAGATCATGTGAAAGATGTGGGGATGCACCAGTCCTATAAAGGAAGTTTTGATGCGGAATAGAGACTTACATCATCTAAGATGTTTGAATGAGAAAAATAACATTTTAATAATACTTTTTATGCACATCTAAATATAATACATTATATGATGGTATTTCTAGTTCAGGGTTGTAATGCAGTTCTATATTTACCTCAGTATTCATATTGTCATTACTGACCACCATCATAATTTCACTCTTCTGATTTACCTTATTTTTACATTTTCCACACTTCAACACATTAGGAACACACTTGACACATATGCCAATTACTATGATGACAACCAGTATAAGGATCAGGAGTTTACCTATGCTTGCGATCATTTCCTGGACCCACTCCCCTAGACCTGAGAACCACTTCACTGGGTTCAACCATGAAACCCATTCCTCTACTTTTTCCTCTACTTCAGCCACTGAAGCATTATGGTTCTTCTAAAATTCCCATTTCAGCTGCAGAATTTCATCCATCTTTTGGTATATTACCTCCTTGGGGGTCACTCGTGTTATTAGTAATATATGTGCAGCATTTTACTCCAAACTGGGTGGCCAAAATTATGCAATACCCTCCCGTGACAGCTGTTAAACAATTTAGCACTAGTCTGTGTTGCACCAGTTCTTTCTTGTACGCTTGCAATTCCCTACCTGTATACCTGAAGGTGTCATCATACATCTCGGTGATATTATCTATCAATTTAGCAAGATCTTGGATATATCTAAAATTTAGCGTACCCCGAGCGATCCTGGTGGGATCCAATGTGACTAAAACTTGAAAGCCAGTTGTCTCACTAATTAACTGAGTGGCTTTATGCACATCACCAGGTATCATATTTCTTTGGTCTCTGTTTTCATACTGTGTGTAAAGATATGGTGATGGAGTGTTTTTATGAATACCAAGCATTTCACCATGTGTAAGGGTCATAATTTCTGGAAGTAGTCTTCCCAAATAACATAACAATTACGGTACTAAGATTTGTCAGACACTCCCCTGATTTGGCATAGCACTCCTCCTGACTCCACTCCATCAAGAATGCCATCAACTCCCATCTCCTCTATCGGTCCTCCATCACAGAAACTGGGTATCCCCAAACAGATCATCATGACAGAAACTCTGGAAGAAAGAACTAGGATGACCACAGCAGACCACTCCATTGCTGGAAGCACTGATCTACACATTTCTTTAGCTCAGGTATCTCACTGCACCTTTTAACCCTCCCAGAATAGGCTCGCAATCGACAGGTTCACGTTATCTGCCTCGACTCCGCCCCGTATCTCCACCGGTTGGTTGACCTTTCTACAGTGAGTGGAATGGACCCAGGTATCTCTCTCGGCCACCTTCAGCAACACCTGATACGGACCTTCACAACGATCAGTCAAACAACCTTAGCTAAATAAATTCAGATCATAACAAATTCCCCAGGTTTGACATCATGACAGTTTGCATCAGACATGTTAGAAAATAACATTTTAAATTTCAGTTGTTCTTACTCATCTTCGTGAGACACTGCACAGTAACCTCATTATCATATTTTCACATGAGGCTGCATGTTAAACAGTATCTCAAAGGGGACAGATAAAAAGACAGTCTGGGATGATCTTGGTATTAATACCCATCACCTTACATATGTTCTGGAAGACGTCACCTGTGAAATGAGTACCCCTGTCACTCTCTATAATTTTAGGGATACCGTATCTGCATACAAACTCCTGTACTATTTTCTTGACAGTAAACGCAGCAGTATTAGTGGCCGCTGGGTAGGCCTCAACCCAGTTGGAAAATACATCAGGGCACACTAATACATACTTGAGATTCCTGCAGGGTGGTAATTGGATGAAATCAATTTGCATCACCTTGAAAGGTCCATCAGTCGGTGGAATGTGGGATGGTTCAGTAGGGATCGCTTTCCCTATGTTCTTCCTCAAGCAGGTCAGACAGGACATTGCTCTCTTTTCTGCTTGTGAAGAAAAACCCAGTGCGCACCAGTATGCGCTCACCAATTTGCACATACCTTGCTTTCCCAGATGAGTCAGACCATGTGCTGCCTCAGCCAGGCTGGGGTAATATGCTTTGGGGGCTACTGGATTACCTTGTCTGTCCCTCCAGAGCCCGGAGGACTCTTGCCCACATCCCTTGGACTTCCAGATGGACTTTAACTGGATTGAACACAAATTTTGCATCTCAATTAATTTCAGCATATCAGTTGTTTGGAAAGACATAGGGCCTGATTCAGACCCACTCGCAAGCGGCTGTCCGCTCGCAAGTGGGTCGATGGTGTGCACTGAGCATGCGCATGATGGAGGGAGCTCCGTCGTGCGCATGCGCCAGACGCGACGAGCGAAGGAAAGTCCTTCGCTCGTTGTGTCTGATCAAAGGGGGCGTGCTGTCGATGTTGATTGACAGCATGCCCCCTTTGGTAGGCGTGCCGGGGGCGTGCCTCCCTGATGGGGGTGTTCCCACGGGAACGCCTCCCGTCAGAAGCCGGCCCACTGACATCACTAGTGATGTCAGTGGGAGTGATTTTGGCTCTGATAGAGCCAAAATCACTCCGGAGCTTGCGGTTGAAAACCTCAACCGCAGGCTCCGGCTCACAGTTTCGATGGTCGCGATGGTCAAGACCATCGCGGCCATCAAACTGCATGCTCGTATAGCCTGTGGGTGGTGACCCACAGCTATACGAGCGTCCAGGAGGACGCTCCATTTTCATGGAGGGCGGCCCTCATTCAGAGCGTGCGCTCTGCTCAGAGCATACGGCTCTGAATGAGGGCCATAATTTGTTCTGTTGGTAAAAACATTTTTAACCCTGCTGCCCATTTTGCAGCTTCATCGGCTCTGTTCTTGTCCAGTGACACTGGGTCATTCTCACATGTATGGGCTTTACACTTAATTACTGCCACCGTTTTGGGCAGTTGGATTGCTTTTAGTAATTGTTTTATGTGTCTGGAATGTGCAACTGGTGTGTCTGCTGCTGTTATAAATTTCTCAGACGCCATAGGGCTCCAAAATCGTGCACGACTCCGAACACATACCTAGAGTCAGTGTAAATGTTAGCAGATTTTCCTGCTACCAATTCACACGTTCTTTTTAGTGCTACTAACTCTGCCACCTGGGCTGAGTGAGGAGGACCAAGGGGTTCAGCTTCTATAATGTCTGTGTCATTTACAACAGCATAACCTGTACATAATTCACCTGTGTCTGTTTGTCTATGACAACTCCCATCCGTGTAAAATGTCACATCCACATTCTCTAAAGGTGTATCACTTATGTTAGGTCTAGCAGTAAAGGTCTGATTCAGATATTCCATACAATTGTGTGTATCATTATGTCTGCTGAACTCACTTCCCACCAGCAACTCGTCTCCTTCCACCCTTTGTACATCATGTTTTACATATGGTAAATACGTTGCTGGATTCAGCGTACTGCATCGTTTAACAGTGATGTTTGCAAGTGCAATTAGAGCTAGTTCCCATTTGGTAAACCTAGCTGAAGAAACATGTCTGGTTTGGGCAGAGTTCACCAGAGCAGATACAGCATGGGGAGTATAGACAATCATATCATGGCCCAATACTATGTCCTCACTTTTACTCACCAATAGAGCCGTTGCTGCCACACTTCTTAAACACGTTGGGAGTGATCTTGCTACAGTGTCCAATTGGGCACTGTAGTATGCTACGGGCCTACTGGCATCACCATGTTTTTGTGTGAGGACACCTGCAGCACAACCATTGGCTTCCGTACAATACAAATCAAAGGGTTTTTCATAATCAGGTATTCCCAATGCAGGTGCTTTTGTCAGACTATCCTTAAGATTAAGGAAAGCCTACTCTGATTCCTCTGTGTGTATGACACGGTCGGGCTTTCAGGAAGAGACTAAGTCAAGTAAAGGCAAGGCCAGAATAGAAAAACCTGTGATCCACATTCTACAGTATCCACACATTCCCAAGAAGGTACAAATTTGCTGTTGGTTCTGCGGCAGTGTCATGTTCTGTATGGCTTGGATTCTGTCATTTGTGAGATGTCGTAACTCCTGGGTTAGGCAGTGTCCCAAATATTTTACTCTAGATTGGCACGGCTGTAGTTTGTCCTTAGCAACCTTGTGTCCTGTGTGCGAGAGGTGAAGCAGCAAAAGTTTAGTATCATTTAAACATGACATAAACGAATCAGAACATAGCAATAAATCATCCACATATTGAATTAGAACAGACCCATTGGCAGGTTGAAAAGATTGTAAACAGTTGTGCAGGGCCTGGGAGAAGATACTGGGGCTGTCTATGAAACCTTGGGGCAATCGTGTCCATGTGTATTGTACACCCTTGTATGTGAAAGCGAATAGGTACTGACAGTCAGGATGAAGAGGCAAAGAGAAGAAAGCAGAACAGAGA
Source organism: Taudactylus pleione (assembly GCA_031769625.1). NCBI lineage: Eukaryota > Metazoa > Chordata > Amphibia > Anura > Myobatrachidae > Taudactylus > Taudactylus pleione. The sequence goes on from JAUIMM010000957.1 coordinate 6,693,030, forward strand.
TTGGGTATCAGTTACATCTATTACCATTACCAGTTTTTCCCTAGTACTACCCGTCAACCTGTCTATCTGCAGACCACAAGTATGACCCAACTCCTAGCGTTGGCTCCCACTCTCCAATAAAGCATTAACGGCCACAATTGGAGCTGGTGCCTGTTGGACATTTGCTGGTCTCTGTGCATATCCCCTATGGGGATATCCAGGTACTCCCTGGTTTGGGGGTCCTACTCTCTTTGCCGTACAGCTCTTACTTATGTGTCCTGGCTGGTTGCAATTAAAACACTTTCATGGAAAGGATTGTTGTGCGGGTTGAGCAGGAGAGAAAGGTGGTGGGTATGGGTAAGGATATTGAGGAAAAGGATATTGTGGGAAGTATGGAGCTTGTGGGTATTATGGGACTTGTGGTTGTGTAGGATATGTGGGATAAGGCTGTGTTTGCTGTGGTGTAGGATTAGTGAGGCGTATAACTGTTCAGGCGCAGGTATGTGTTTGGGTGCAGGTGTATCTGCTGGCTGTGATGTTACCGTCAATCCTTCCAGAGCTTGAATACTGACAGCCATTAGTTTCTCGCTCTGGGTCTCTCTCTTCTTTGAGATGTTTTTGTCATGTTCTATGGCGGATTCTATGAGGGTATCTATTGTGACTCCCCTCCAGCCAGGCTGTGAGGTCTGAACCCGGGTTTTTAGGTTCTCTTTAAGGCCATCCATGAGTATGGTGACAATCATTCCCCTGTGGTGAGTGCTATCTTTAATATCCTCTAACCCAGTGTACTGGGTGATAGCCTGCAGAGCCCGGTCGCAATAATCTTCTGCAGATTCACTCTCCTTTTGCTTTATGGTGAAAATTTTGTTCCAGTTAACTACTACTGGAAAATATATACCCAATTGAGTTACAATGCGGGAAATGTTACCTTGGTTTACTTGGTCTGTTAAGGGAACGTCACCATCCAATACACAATCCGTGATAAATTTTGTCACGTCGATATTGCGTGGTAGACAGGCCCTTAACACCACTCGCCAATCTTTATTGGTTGGCTCGTGAGAACTACCCAAATTTCTCAGAAATCTTTGACATTTGGCTAGTTCCTTTTTGGGATCGGGGAAATCATTCATGATGGAATTTAGCTTTGCTCTTGTTCAAGGACAATGCATTACCACATCCCTTGTGGGCACTACTCTGTTGACATCCGCATTCCCATTCGGAACAGTGATTGTCCGGATGGGATGCAGACCGGCCGCATTGCTACCTTTGACCATATTACCTGGCTGGGGATTTAGGCCCTCATTCAGAGCCGTTCGCTATTTGCGTTCGTTCAAAAACAAGGGGTGGCTATGCAAATGATCCGTTCGCACATTGCAGTCTGTTCACACCTCTAAGTCTGAACGAGCGAGCAAAACATACGCTCTTTTAATTCTTAAAAACGCCCCCTGGCCGCTCGCACCATACGTCATGTCCGCTATTTATTAGATTAATCGAGTACATCGAACAGGATATGAACTGCTCGCTATTCTTGTGGTTGGTTTTTTCAACCGCTATTTTGCGAGCAGTTCTGAGTTAAAAAAAAACAAATGACGTGGTCATTGACGCTGCTATATTAATTATGCACACCCATAAAACGCCCGTTTTGACCTTTAAGCACGCCTGCGATCGGATCTCCACTCCCCGTTTTCAAGCACCTTCCCCTGTTACCACCCACATACGCCTCATTCTGTCACTCAAAATAGCAGGCACTCGCTATATTGCGTACAAATGATTTTGGCCGCACTGACTGGTTCGCGCATGCGTACTAAAAACCGTACGCATGCGCAGATGTGCGAACATCGCTCGGAACGAGCGTACTGCCGATAGCGAGTGGCTCTGAATGAGGGCCTTAGTCTGTTGCTGCAACGTATAGTATTAACAACTTCCTCCATGGGCGCAGAGGCGTTTAACACTTCCCGTGCTGTTACTGATGGAGATGGTAGCACCACTTGGGCTTGTCGTGGTGCCGCATCTAACATGTGTACAGCATGGGAAACGGCAGACATGACAATAGGCTCATCATCCACATCATAAACATTTTCTTTATGGTTACTTAAGAGAGGGTACAAATTGCTTGTTACATTTTTATGAGTTTTTTCAATAACTGTACCTGCACCCCATCCACATAAGGTGGTGGTGGTGCGCATGAACTGCTGGCAATACCTTCCGCAACGCTACCTTGTCGCACGTGCGCTAGTTTGCGTCGCTTGCACATTTTTAAGCCACGCATCCCCTTCATGCTGCCACAATTTTAAACATTCATAACATTTTACCTTTTTCCCTCGAGAACGCATCAGACTGTTGTGATCCCGGACATTACCCAATACATCTTTATCAAAACTACCAATTCTGAGAAACGGTCTAACACTCTTCATCGTTATTTTAAACCATACGTCACAATACCTTATTGCATAAGCACCGTACTTAGTATGCATAATACAACGGGCCGATCCAAGCGGCGCTTCCATTAGCAGCACATCATTGTCTAACATCTCTATTTTTTGCGTGGCTCCCATTTTGGGACAACTCCTACGTTTTTCAATAAAGATTTAAACTGGTGAAAAGACTCTCAAGATCCTTTCACTTTCCTGCGGACGCCTTTGAAAAAGGGTGTATCCGCGAACCCTATGGAGGACTTCTAGACGCCTCCACTCACCTACGGAAGTAAAGGCCGCTTCCACTCAGCAATCCCTTTTTGACTACGTTTCAACTGCTAGGGGGCAGCAAAGTACCCTTTGTTTTCCAGTTGATTTCTTCCACCCTCTCACCAGCTCACAATCATAATCTAACCAAAATTATGCGGTTCAATTATAGTTTTCAAATAAGCCTAACAGATCACACACATTGATTACTGAACACTATAATTACGCTGGGAGCAGAACCCTAACAAAAATAACAACCCATACACCTGCCTTGTGTAAAGTAAACGGTAAGCTGCTACCGAGTCACTAGGCCGTTCGTTACGCCTAGCACTTAAGGGTCCTACGATACCCTTAACATTTAGGTCCCGTGTTACACCCTAAACAAGTACGCACAGTTACACATTTTTTTCCTGCGCAGAAAAATACACGTTAACCCAGTTATTGGCAACAATTGACAATGTGACCTTATCGGCTTTGTTTAAACACGTGGCAGCACTACCAGAAGTACGTATACGCTATTGTGAGACTAGTCGCATACACAATAATGCGACTACTACACAACCTTATGACTTAACGTTAGCTGCGTACGCAATAGTGTGTCTCTGCTGAGTGCGCAAAAATGTGACTCAGCCGTGAACACAATACTAAGGTACCCTTTTTAGCGTAAAATACTATCAACAGAGGAAAACGAACTTTTTCCTTTCTTGTCCCTGGATTCTAGTCAGCGTACCTTGACTCACATGATAACGGATAGCGATCTCTCAGCATCGAGTGGTTGCAGGGAAAACTGCGCGTGGCCACTATCCACCCTTTGGTGAGATATCGATAACCGTATTTTATCATGTGAACAGGTAAGTGCCCTCACACTATGAGCCCCCAACTAAGGATACTGGATTTCAACCTCTATACTCACCTACCTATACCTTCTAAACCCTGCCTATAAACCTCTAAAATTGACGCTATTTGCGTACGCAGTCATACAATAAAATAAAGACTTTAGAGCTTGAATATGTGTTTCCAAAGCACAAAGTATTTTCTACTTCAGGGTCCATAGGGTATCCACAGGATACCTTGGGGTATAGGTGTGACGTCAGTCATCGGGCACCATAGAGTTAAGCTTTCAGCCTCCCAGAATGCACTAGAGTCCCCCTCCTATACCCCGCCCCCGAGCCAAGGCACCTCAGTTTTGTTTGGTGCCCGGCCGGAGTCGGGTGCACCTGTTGGAGTGGGGGCTAGAAGAGCCCCTGATGCTTTTTCTTCATGCAGCTGTGGCTGCACATCTGGATGTACAGCATGGACAGTCAGTCCTGACGTCCATGCTGTCTTCCCTACACCCCCGCCGGTACCAGAACGCCGGTACCGATCCGGGGATGCTGGTGAGCATCTGGGGTCACAGCTAGCGGTGACCCCAGATGTTCCGGACCATGGCCGGATTCAAGGGGGACAGCAAGGTAAGCAGCGGGGTCCTGCGGTGGGTCCCGCTGTTACATGGTCCAGAGTCCCCAGGCAGGGGGCTCCCTGGGGACTGGCGGCAGCGTGGAGCCAGGTAAGAACCTGCGCTTCCACTACCCCCTGGGACAGCGGACCGCAGTAGAGCGGTAGCGCTGCGGCGTCCTGGGGGTTAAATGCATGCCAGGGGAGCGCTCCTCCCCCAGGCCAGCCTCCTCTCTGCTCCTCGGTGGCCATCTTTCCATGAACGCTGCTGGAAGCACTGGACGGAAGCATCGTGGTCTGGGTCCCCCCGCATACCTCTCCTCCATTGTGGCAGGTCTGTGTATGCAGCGCTGTGTCCTACCAGGCCCTGTGTCTGCGTAGTTGAGTGATCAGCGCTGTTAGTGCAGGAATTGATTTTTCTTTGCATTGTATTTGACTGTGCTAGCGCTGCTGCCTGTAACTTTTCTTCTGACTATCAGCTTTATTACTGTCCCTGTCCTTTCTGCTAAGCCCTTGCGGTGCGGTGCTGCAGGGTGGTCTCTCGCCTATTTAATATATAATTGGTGAGAGGGGTCACATACTTGGTGCCATCATGTCTGAAAGTGATTTTCCTCTCCGGCTACAGTGTACTACGTGAAAAGTACCGTTAGTGGAGGGGGAGGGTAGCGCAGAGGGCCTCTGCCGGCAGTGTTTGTCGATGACACGGCCTATTACGGTTACAGCACCGGTACAGGAGCCGCCCTGGGCTTGTTTCGCTCAGGCGCTTACGACCTTAGTGGGCCAGTTAGCTCCGCAGCCCGCGTTTACACAGATGGGTTTGTCCCAGCAGTCAGTGGTGTCGTCACCCATGCAGGGTTTCCCATGACAATTGGTGGTACCCCACAGTCTCCCTATTTCCCCACTCCCGGTTTCTCAGGAGCCAGCGTGGGTTAACTCCCTGATGAGTTCTGTACAGCACTTGTCGGATGTGTTGCAAGGGGAGTCTGTGATGTGGCCACATAAACGGCCGGTGGCATCTCTGTCGGCTCCTTATGAGGATGACGAAGGGACGTCTGATGATGGGGAGATTCTGGATCCTTACGATCAGGAACCTCTCCATACTAAGGACGCTGACGCTAAGTCCAAAGTATATATTCCTGGACTTATTCGGGCAGTCCGCACAGCCTGGGTGATTGAGGACGAAGTTCCCCCAGTGGCTAAATCCAAGTATGCCTTTTTTAAAGATGTGAAGGGCGATGCCACAGTCTTTCCTCTTTCGGGTCAGTTAATGGACCATTTAGAGGAGGCGTGGAAACAGCCTGGCAAATGTTACCAGCCGCAACAGCGCCTGGTGGTGGCTTATCCGTTCGCGGATAATTATTTTGCAAAGTGGGAATCCCCTCCACAGGTGGATTCTCACGTGACCCGTCTTGTCCGTAGTGCCACATTGCCGATGCCATCCATGTCCTCCCTTAAGGATGCTACGGACCGCAAGGTGGAGATCTGCCTGAAGTCCGCTTATTCCCTTGAGGGGGGGGCAGCACGGCCGGCTATGGCCATTTGCTGGGTTGCCAGAACGATGGAGCGCTGGGCGGATTCATTAGAGGCATCTTTTGATTCCGACTGTCCGGCCGATCAGGTGTAGTTGATTGGTAATCTCCGTGATTCAGCCACTTACATCAACGAGGTGGCCTTAGACATTAGTACCCTGGTGTCTCGAATTTCTTCAGCAGCGGTGGCCGCTCGTCGCACCTTGTGGTTGCGATCCTGGAAGGCGGACGCTGATTCCAAAAAGGGTTTGGAGGCGTTGCCATTTCGCGGAGAAGTTCTCTTCGGCCCGGATCTAGACAAGATTGTGGCCACGCTGGCGGCAGCCAAATCGGCATGACTCCCGTCGGCTGCTGCTCCTTCTGGTTCTGGACCATCGTCCTTTCGGTCTTATAGGGCCCAGGGCAGGCCCAAACCACAGTCTTTTCCTCGACAGGCTGGTCCTAAGAAATCGGCCAAGCCCCGGAAGCAGGCATGGAGTACCAGACGTCCGGCCCCTAGGCCAGATGACAAGCCTGCGGCCTGACTGTCCGGGCCTCCCTTTGGGGGATCCCAAAGTGGGAGGCCGCCTGCTGCAGTTCGCCCGGTGTTGGTCGGTTACCACGACAGACACTTGGGTTCTCGAGGTGGTCTCCCAAGGGTACGCCCTCTCTTTCTGGCACAGACCCCCGATTCGATTCTTCACCATGGGTCTACCATCAGACCGGAACAAGGCCACGGAGCTGCGGAAGGTCTTGCACACTATGCTCCAGGCTGGAGGTATAGTGCCTGTTCCATTCTCCCAGAGGGGCCAGGGTTTCTATTCAAATCTTTTTTTGGTGCAGAAACCCAATGGGTCGTATCGTCCGATTCTAAACCTCAAAGCTCTCAACAAGTCTTTGCGGGTGCCGAAGTTTCGGATGGAGACCCTATGGTCCATCATTCTGGCGCTGGAACCTGGGGTCTACGTGGTGTCATTGGACATACAGAATGCTTACCTGCATGTCCCTATTCTTTCGCACCATCAACAGTTCCTCAGGTTTGCAATCCGCAGCGACCACTTCCAGTTTCGGGCGTTACCTTTTGGCCTGGCGACAGCACCACGTGTGTTCACCAAGGTGATGGCGGTCATGGCGGCTTCTCTGCGGCTGCAGGGAGTCTGTATGTTGCCGTACTTGGACGACCTTTTATTAGTGGCAGGATCTCCTGAGCTCCTTCTACACCACTTGGACCTGACCATTGCACTACTGCAACGGCATGGCTGGTTAATCAACTGGCAGAAGTCCACTCTAATCCCGTCTCAGAGGATTCTGCACCTCGGAGCCTTATTGGACTCAGGACAGCAAAGGATCTTCGTGACGGGGAAAAAATCTCTGCTTTACAGTTGAGGGTGCGCAGTTGTCTGCACAGCCGCCGGGTGTCTCTACACTCGGCAATGAGGTTACTGGGCTCCATGGTGTCGGTGTTTGACATTGTGGAATATGCCCAGTTTCACTCCAGACCTCTGCAGCACCTGATCCTGTCCAAGTGGAACGGGCTGCCTCAGTCTCTGAAGTCCCAGACGATTGTGCTCACCCCGGAGGTTCGCCTGTCCCTTGCCTGGTGGTTACAGACGACCCATCTCAGCAAGGGACGTCCGTTCTGGGTTCCAAATTGGGTCCTGTTGACAACGGACGCCAGTCTTCGGGGCTGGGGAGCAGTTTCGGGTCCACACTTATTCCAGGGCAGGTGGACCCCGACGGAAGCGGAGCTTCCAATCAATATCTTGGAACTCCGTGCGGTCTTCAATGCTCTCCGGCAGGCACATCGGGTTCTCCAGGGTCATCTGGTGCAGGTCCAGTCGAACAACGCTACCACCGTGGCCTACATAAACAAGCAAGGAGGCTCTCGTGGAGGTCTCTCGGATCCTGGTATGGGTGGAGCGCAATCTTCCGGCCATATCAGCGGTCTTCATCCCGGGAGTGCTAAATTGGGAGGCGGACTTTCTAAGTCGCCAGGACGTTCATCCGGGGGAATGGTCCCTGCACCTGGACGTTTTTCAACTGCTGGTGGACAGATGGGGTCTTCCAGAGATCGACCTCATGGCGTCCCGGCACAACAACAAGTTGCCGGTGTATGGGTCTCGCACAAGAGACGAAGGGGCATCTCTGGTGGATGCTCTGTCCGTCCGGTGGACGTTCCGGTTCGCATACCTTTTTCCTCCGATTTTCCTTCTTCCACGGGTAATCCGGAAATTCAAACAGGAAGGAGGGACGCTCCTGTTGATAGCTCACGCGTGGCCCAGACGGCACTGGTTCTCAGACCTTCAAGGTCTGTCCGTGGACAGTCCTCTGCGGTTGCCGCTACGACCGGACCTTCTGTCGCAGGGTCCCTGTCTTCACCCGGACCTGACTCAGCTGTCTTTGACGGCGTGGCTGTTGAGACAGCCATGCTGATGTCCAGGGGGTTTTTCAGCTCTGTGGTGCATACCATGTTACGAGCTCGGAAGCCGTCTTCCGAAAGGGATATACCATCGCGTGTGGCATACGTTCTTCCAGTGGTGTCGACCGAGAGGTTATGCACCGTGGGAATTTCGTCTGTCTCGGATACTCACCTTCCTACAAGCGGGACTAGATCATGGGCTTCGCCTTGCTTCTTTGAAGGTACAGGTTTCGGCCCTGTCTGTCTGGTTTCACCGTAGGATTGCTACAATCCCGGATGTGCGCACCTTTATGCAAGGTGTTCTCCGCATTCAGCCGCCCTGTGGCGCCTTAGGATTTGGCTGTGGTCCTGAGGGCTCTCCAGGGACCGCCGTTTGAACCACTGGGCTCAGTGGATCTTAAATGGCTAACAGCTAAGACTGTTTTCCTTCTGGCCATTGCTTCGGCCAGACGTGTTTCTGATTTAGGGTCTCTCTCTTGTAGACCCCCTTTCTTGATTTTTCATGGGAACAGGGCAGTGCTCCGCACTCGACCTGAATTTCTTCCCAAAGTTGTTTCCCAGTTTCATGTTAACGAGGAAATAGTTGTTCCGGCCTTTAACTCACCTGGTCTTTCAGTGGGTGAGGCCACTTTGGATGTTGTGCGGGCCTTAAGGACTTATGTTGACTGCACTTCTTCCTTTAGGAAGTCGGACGCCTTGTTTGTCCTCTATAGCTTCCGTAAAAAGGGTTGGCCTGCTTCAAAGCAAACTTTGGCAGCCTGGATCCGTATGGCTATTTCTGAAGCTTATCTTCATGAAGGCCTGCCGGTTCCTCTGTGAAGGCTCATTCCACTAGGTCTGTGGGTCCTTCGTGGGCAGCTCGACGTGGTGCCTCTGCAGTCCAGATCTGCAAGGCTGCTACGTGGTCTTCTGTCCATACCTTCATGAGGTATTACAGGTTTGACACCTTCGCCTCAAAGGATGCTTCCTTTGGGCGGCGGATTCTCCTTTCAGCACAGGAGAGTCCCCACCCTTAAAGGATACTGCTTTGGGACATCCCCAAGGTATCCTGTGGATACCCTATGGACCCTGAAGTAGAAAATATGAGATATGGTAAGAACTTACCTTTGTTATCTCTATTTCTACGAAGTCCATAGGGTTCCACAGGACTCCCGCCGTGTCGCACCTGTGCTGCAGATGGGCTTTGCTCTGGTCACCGGTTTTTCCGTCTCCCTCTGGTGAGAATGTGATTCTTGTGTGTGTCCAGATCTTTGTTCTCTCTCTTCCTTCTCCTCCTCCGGCCTATGGCTTGGTAACTAACTGAGGTGCCTTGGCTCAGGGGCAGGGTATAGGAGGGGGACCCTAGTGCATCCTGGGAGGCTGAAAGCTTAACTCTATGGTGCCCGATGACTGACGTCACACCTATACCCCAAGGTATCCTGTGGAACCCTATGGACTTTGTAGAAATAGAGATAACAAAGGTAAGTTCTTACCATATCTCATATTATTCAAGTAAAGTACAGTCAGTTACACACTGTGATCTAAGTACAATTTAGCGCTAAGAATTATACAGACCCAAGATACAGTTATACATACGCACGCACTCTGGACCAGATACCGGCTTCAGCAAGAAACCTCCGTCAATCAGCAATCAGCAAAAAGACTCCAGACTGGGGTCACAACACACACATTTATACCATTATAGAAACAGACAACACAATAGAGAGGTTTGTTGCTGATCCCATTGGTTCCCAGTGTGGGTGCATCTGTTACAGGGTATTTAACAGGTTGATTCAAATGGACACAGGTCAGCCTCCGACAGCCTATTGTCTCCTCTATTCCCCCTGCATGCAAATCTAAGCTGTTAGTTTCACAAAATACATTTTGGTGCTTTATATCTCTACGGTCCACAAGTTGAGAATGCATCTTGCGATCTTCACACCGATGATACCGGAGAGCTGTTGAGAAAGTGCAGATAAGTATAATACCAAACATGGCTTACTTATCACGTATTAAACCTTAGATACCAAAATAGCCTTTATTTCACAGCATTTGTAATAAATGAATAAAACTTGGATCTTATACTTTAAAGCTATGGAACCTTTTATGTGAGTATTAGGGGTTTGGGAAAAGACGCTAGTTAGGTTTATCTGATTTGGGGCAGATGTGCACGCATGCAGCTAATAAACAGCGTTCGCATGCAGGATATTGTGCATTCGCTAATGTGCGTCATGTGATTCTATTTATGATGGATTTAATATGTATATATATATTGTGACACAGTCAGATTAGGAGGTCCCTCTCCTGGGTAGGGCACTCCTTCCTTACACATACACACAGCAGCAGGGAAGCAGCACACCAGTCTGGATGCGAGTACAAGCTGGTCAGTGCCAGTCTTTATTGTACAAAGTCAGAAATAACATAAAGAAAACATAAACATAAATCCTAGCCCTGTCGGGGCACTAACTTCACAGGTGGTTTCCTCACTACCAGAACCTGGCAGGGCCTAATGCCCTCACCAGCAACAAAAGCACAGCACAACACTCACAGTTAGGTTTTCAAGTGTCTCTGAGCAAACTCCCTGTCTGCTCTAACAGGTGAGACAATCAGCCCTAAACACACTAGGCTTATATTGGCCACTCTCAGGTGGAAAGCCTAACAAGCCTGTTACCAGGCTAAGAGAACCAAAACCTGGAGTGGCCGTGGGTGGAGCCCTCCTTCTCCTCTCACCCACAACCCCCAGGTCCCAAACCGGCTTTTCAAAAAGCAGAGACTCAAGCCTGCTACAGTGCAGACTTTCTCCTGGGGGTTTAGAACACATAAGACAGGAATCTGGGACCAATGTACCTGCCACAGACCACTTTACCAGTGATCCTATCACATATCCCCCCCTTTGTTTCGACCTGTGGGGCGGAACAACTGAAGCCCCCAAACAATGAACGCGTGACAATGCGTCTGCATTGGCCAGCTGGCTTCCTGGCCTGTGTTCCACTGAAAATTTAAAAGTTTGTAACGCCAAGAACCATCTCGTAATTCTCGCATTACTGTCCTTATTTTCAGACATCCACTTCAGAGGGGCATGGTCAGTGATCAATTTGAACTTTCTTCCGACCAAGTAGTACCTGAGAGCCTCTAATGCCCACTTTATGGCCAACGCCTCCTTCTCCACTGTGGCATAGTTTCTCTCATGTACATTCAACTTTCTGCTAAGATAGAAAATAGGGTGTTCCTCACCCTCCTTGTTCTGGGACAGGACCGCTCCTATACCTTCTTCTGATACATCGGTTTCAAAATTAGGAGTCATCAGGACTGGTTGGGAACACAACGCTACTTTCAACTCCTGAAAAGCTTTCTCTGCCTCAGGACTCCATTCTACCGTGACTTTTTGTTTGCCTTTGGTCAGGTCAGTCAGTGGGACTGCCATGGTGGCAAAGTTGGGTATAAACCTCCTGTAGTACCCCGTAATTCCCAAGAAGGCTCTCACCTGCTTCTTATTCAGAGGCCGTGGCCAGTTTTGTATGGCATCAACTTTATTGAGCTGAGGCTTTATCAGGCTCTGCCAATGGTGTATCCCAGATATTTTACTTCCTCCATGCCTAGACAACACTTTTTTGGGTTGGCTGTCAAACCTGCCTTATAGATGGAGTCCAACACTGCTTGTACCCTGGGTAAGTGAGACTGCCAATCAGGACTATGAATGACCACGTCATCCAGATAAGCAGCCGCATACCGTCTATGGGGCCTTAGAATCCTGTCCATCATTCTTTGGAAGGTAGCAGGTGCCCCATGTAGCCCGAAGGGCAACATCTTGTACTGAAACAAGCCCTCTGGTGCTGAAAAAGCTGTCTTTTGTTTGGCGCTCTCGGTTAACGGTACTTGCCAATACCCTTTGGTTAGGTCAAGAGTGGTTAAATACCTTGCCGTCCCTAGCCTCTCAATTAGCTCATCCACTCTTGGCATCGGGTAGGCATCGAATTTTGAAACACTGTTCAACTTTCGGAAGTCATTGCAGAAACGCACACTCCCGTCGGGCTTTGGAATCAACACAATGGGACTTGACCATTCACTATGTGATTCTTCAATAACCCCTAACTCTAGCATATTTTTAATTTCTTTCGACACCGATTCTCTTTGTGCTTCTGGTAACCTATAGGGCTTTAGATTAACTTTAACCCCTGGGTCAGTGATGATGTCATGTTTAATGACCGAGGTTTTCCCAGGTACGTCAGAGAACAGCACCCTATTTCTAATCAGAAACTCCTTGACCTCTTGTTGTTGAATTGCCGACAGGGTTTTTGCCACTGTCACTTCGGGAACTAAGGGCCCTGGATTTACTGGAGGGGCTCGGTCGGCCGACAGTACCGTTCTATCTTTCCAGGGCTTTAACAGATTTATATGGTATATCTGTTCCAGCTTTCTTTTCCCCGGCTGGTAAACTTTGTAATTGACCTGCCCCACTCTTTCTAAGATTTCAAAGGGCCCTTGCCATTTATCCAAAAGTTTATTTTCCACAGTGGGAACCAATACTAACACTCTGTCCCCAGGAGCAAAGCTGCATAACCGAGCATTGTGGTTGTATACCCTCTGCTGTGCCTGTTGAGCCTGTTCCAGGTGCTCTCTCACTATCGGCGCTACCGCAGCAATTCTCTCCTGCATTTGAGAAACATACTCAATCACCGTTTTGTAAGGACTAGACTGCCCCTCCCATGTCTCTTTGGCAATGTCTAGTAACCCCCTTGGGTGTCTCCCATACAACAAGTCGAAGGGTGAAAACCCAGTGGAGGACTGGGGAACTTCTCTTATGGCCAACAATAAATACGGCAATAAGTAATCCCAATCCCTACCATCCTTGTCGACCACTTTCCTAAGCATGTGTTTTAACGTCTTGTTAAACCTCTCGACCAGCCCATCGGTTTGGGGGTGATAAACCGAAGTTCTTAACTGTTCGATTTTAAACAGGCGGCATAACTCTTTCATGACTTTTGACATAAACGGTGTACCCTGTTCAGTTAGTATCTCCTTAGGTATACCCAGTCTGCTAAAGACATGAACTAGCTCTCTGGCAATGGTCTTGGTTGACATATTGCGCAACGGGATCGCTTCCAGGTACCTGGTAGCGTAATCCATTATGACCAGAATATACTGGTGTCCCCTGGCAGACTTCATTAAGGGTCCAACCAAATCCATCGCTATTCTTTCAAATGGCACCTCTATAATAGGCAATGGAACTAGTGGACCCTTAAAATGTGGCCTGGGAGCATGATACTGACACTCAGGGCAGGATGTGCAAAAGTCAGATACCTCTTTATGCAGCCCGGGCCAGAAAAACCTCTGCATTATTCGCTCAGTGGTTTTCTCTACCCCTAGATGGCCTGCCGTTATATATGACCATGGGCCAGATCCAACACTGTTCTTCTGTAGGCTTTGGGAACTATTAGTTGTTCCACAACATCTTCCCCCTTCTTAGTCACCTGATATAACAAATCCTGCCACATTGCCATGTGGGGATTGGACAAAGGACTATCAGGGTCTACAGGTTTACCATCAACTACTTTTACATTCTCCCTGGCTTTTACCAAAGTAGGGTCATTCAACTGCTCCACGGCAAAGACCTCTCTTCTGACCTCTAAATCAGGCAGATGATCACCTGGCCCAACAACACTTCCCACCTCAATGGGAGGCACATCAGTTGGCGGGCCACCGTCACGCTCCGCATTCTCTAGTTCGCCAATCATAGTAGAAAAAGGGAATAACTCTGACTCAGAAGAAACTCCCTCCTCCACTACATCGACAACCTTCTCAAATGGATCGGGGTTGTTCACCACTGGAACAAAACGGCTTTCCCACAACTTCCAGAAGTGAGCAAAGTTTCTCCCCAATATTGCATCGTACATCAGACCATGCACCAAACCCACAGAAACTATAGCAGAACCACATGGTGTCTCGATGTTCACCTCGGCAGTAACATAATATCGAGTATCCCCATGTATGCAGGTCACACCAACAGTTTTCCCCTCATGCCGCAAGGGGTTCACCAGCTCAGCTTTTATAAGTGTCACCAAGCTACCAGAGTCTAACAGTGCCTCTACTCGGTTGCCATCTACAGTGAGTACACACATGTGCCTATCAGTCTCAGCCTGCCGGTCAGCTGTACAGGTTATCTGTGCAAAGAAAGACCCCCTGCGGTAGACATGAGCAGTATCCCATTGCATAGGTTCAGTTGTAAGTGAACAATTAGCGGCAATATGGCCGAAGCCACCACATCGGAAACACTGAGTCATATTAATGTCTAGTCGTTTACGGGGCAAGAACCTTCCCGGCCTGGCAGGCCTGTCTCCAGGTTCTACACCCTCAGTCTTAGGTACATTCCACCACCCAGCACCCTTCTCCCCTGGAACAGTCTTACCAGTGTCTGTGGGAGTTCGCCGGTGCGCCATCGGGGCTCGGTGGGGCATACTCATCAGCTCCTCAGCCGCCACATACCTCTCCACCAGCTCGACCAACTGGTCCGCGGACTTAGGGTCTGCATGGCTCACCCACTTGCGCAGAGTCACAGGTAATGATCGCAGGTACCGGTCCATCACGACCCTTTCCACGATCTGTGGTCCCGTCAGCGTCTCAGGCTGTAGCCATTTTGAGGACAGATGGACGAGGTCATGCATCTGTGAACGTGGAGGCTTATCCCTATGGAACTCCCAGCGGTGAACCCGTTGGGCACGAACAAAGGTGGTGACTCCCAAGCGAGTTAGGATCTCCTGTTTTAGTTTTTTATAGTCCTTGGCATCAGCCAGGCATAAGTCGAAATAGGCCTTTTGTGGCTCCCCAAACAAAAAAGGTGCCACCAGACTTGCCCACTGCTCCTTGGGCCAACTCTCCCTTTTGGCCGTTCTTTCAAATGCGGTGAGGTAGGCCTCCACATCATCGCTCAAAGTCATCTTTTGGAGGAAGTGACTGGCTCGTATGGAGTGAGTGGTGGTGGGAGGACCAGTGGTAACATCTCTGGGCTGGGCGACCAGGTGCTGTACCACCTCTTTTATGGCCTGGCTGTTTTCCGCTAAGGCCCGGCTGTTTTCCGCTAAGGCCTGGCGGGTTTCCTCGACGGCAACCTGTTGTTGCCTCTGGGCTGTCTCCAAGGCCAACAGTTGCACCCTGGTGGATTCCTGCTGAGCCCAGGTAGATTCCTGCTGAAGTTTTTTCGTCTCCTGCTGAGCTCTGGTATATTCCTGCTGAAGTTTGTTTGTCTCCTGCTGAGCTGCTGTAGCTTGGAGCAAGGCCTTAATAATGTCCTCCATTTTGTCCTGGGGTGTAGGTTGGAAGCTGAACCTTGCCTCTCTGAGCATTGGCTGACGCCTCCTCTATGGGACTTCAAGGACACAGTGTTATTTCCACACTCACAAATTGGGTGTCTGTCCCTTTAATTTTTAAACGGAAAGTTTTCCTCTCGCTGCAACTTCAGTGTGTGTGGGTCCCCGCATTCTCCACCATATTGTGACACAGTCAGATTAGGAGGTCCCTCTCCTGGGTAGGGGACTCCTTCCTTACACACACACACAGCAGCAGGGAAGCAGCACACCAGTCTGGATGCGAGTACAAGCTGGTCGGCGCCAGTCTTTATTGTACAAAGTCAGAAATAACATAAAGAAAACATAAACATAAATCCTAGCCCTGTCGGGGCACTAACTTCACAGGTGGTTCCCTCACTACCAGAACCTGGCAGGGCCTAATGCCCTCACCAGCAACAAAAGCACAGCACAACACTCACAGTTAGGTTTTCAAGTGTCTCTGAGCAAACTCCCTGTCTGCTCTCCCAGGTGAGACAATCAGCCCTAAACACACTAGGCTTATATTGGCCACTCTCAGGTGGAAACCCTAACAAGCCTGTTACCAGACTAAGAGAACCAAAACCTGGAGTGGCCGTGGGTGGAGCCCTCCCTCTCCTCTCACCCACAACCCCCAGGTCCCAAACCGGCTTTTCAAAAAGCCGAGACTCAAGCCTGCTACAGTGCAGACTTTCTCCTGGGGGTTTAGAACACATAAGACAGGAATCTGGGACCAATGTACCTGCCACAGACCACTTTACCAGTGATCCTATCACTATATATATATATATATATATATATATATATATATATATATATATATCATTTCTTACTAACATTCTCAAACTGCAATGCAAATGTGTTATGGGCAGTGAGCTTCACTCTCAAACAGTGCTGGTGCCAGCCTGTCTGAGTTTAAAAGAGCAGATTTAATTCAAGTGTCTGGGTCATATTACAATTGCCACAGCTACACCTGTCCACATGTGGGGACTTTCAATTTACATGCAAAAAACACCCACAGTTCCTGGTGTATTGTTCTTTTCTAATCTTCTCAGGAAGCTGTTTTTCTAGTTGCTAACTGATACTGTGTTTGTTTTGGTATTTCTCTATGCAAGGATGTCCCCAGAATGGGACTGTCATGGCTTCTAAAAAGAATATCAAAAACATTGCCATCTGTACTTAGCTCGTGAGTTGTAACTTAAAATGGCGCTGGTCGCAAAATGGCGTCTTGCAGATTCTTATTTTTAAGATGGAGTCTGGTTGCCATTCGCAAGATGACGTCGCTAATTTTACACTGATTCTGTCTCAGCCACTAAACCAGCTTCGACACTATTATGATGGATTACCCAGTATTCAGATGATCAGAACAGAAGATTCTCCAGTACATATAACACATGATAGTAAGTCTACATGTGTACTCATCAGATATATAATCATAACTAAATTAATAAATATAATACATATACATCTTAAAACATCTTCTATATATACACATGATATCCTAAGCTGCAGTGAAAAACCTAGGACCATATAACACAACCTATAATATCCAAAATTGACACCACAAGTAAAATAGAAAAATAAATAAGTGCTGTTTTATACAAAAATAAATATAAATATAAAATAAAATTCTATACTACCTACAATATGGCTCTCTAAAAGAGCTGCCATAAAATGTGACTGCTCAAAAATAACAAAATCAGGAGGGAAAAAAGGAGAAAAAGAAAAAATATATATTAAATGTGTTTACTGGTGAAAATATATATGAAAAGGGGGCAATGGTGGGCTGGGCCAGGGGGCAGGGTGCCATCTGCCCCCCGGGCCGGTATAATTGTGAAGCACAAGGGCCACCGCTGCGCTCTATAACCATATACCAGTTGCAGACTCGGAGGTTCCTGGCCTGCCTCCCGGCTGTCACTGTCAGGCTGCCCGACCATTACGCCGGTGCAGGGAGGGACGCTGTTTGTGCAAGAGGGGGCGTGGCCTCGCGGAACGGGGGCATGGCATCATGGGAAGGGGGCGTGGCCTCATGGCACGAACCCCCTTGTTCCTGTTCTACTGGTAGGGGAGTGCAGGAGGGGAGGTGCGGACTCCCTTGTGGTTGCAGTGCCGGCTCCCTCACAATGTTAGGAGTCGAGTGCTGCACTGAATACTACAGTGCAGCACCTGGCTCCTGTCACTGAGGGGAAGTATGGACCTTGGGGGCACCCCTCGGCTGGGGGACACCTGGGCGTGGGCCGCACACCACCGCACCCCCCTTGTGATATGATATCATTAGAGGAATCTGACTCCACATTTCTTGTTTTATTTCTACGAGAAAATGGCTTTTTTATTCTCAAAACGTCTAGTAGAACTAATGAATATATATACTTTTTTTGATTCAAAATCAGAATCCACCTTAGCCCGTTTCACTTTTTTGAATGTAATCAATTCAGTTTGATAAATCTACAGTTAGTTATTTCACTTGTCGTACCACTTAGTGTTGGGATCCGCTTTAAGAGTTGTCTTATGTAACATTTCAAATGCTGCCACCTTCTCTTTAGTATTATTGAGCTCTTTGGTAGATTCTTCAATTATTAACAAGGTAAGATTAAATGAACACTTGTTAAAAATAGAGATCCAGCATCTACAAAAGACTGGGTAATTTCTACCAATGGTAGGACTATTATTCACACTCAGGCCCTGATTCAGAGCCGCTCGCAAGCGGGCCAATGTTTAGGAGAGGTGCATGCACCTCGTCTGGCGTGCGCGAGCCCCGCCGAGCGACTAAAGTTCAGTCGCTATGGGGCTCGCAACAAGATGGAGTGGCTGTCGATGGTGAGTGACAGCTTGCCCCGTTTTGTGGGCTGGTAGGGGGGGTGGCTGGATAAACGCAGGGAGGTCTAACTGACATCACTACTGAGGTCAGTAGTGGACTTCCTGCTCTATTAGAGCAGGAAGTCCACTCGACCTTGCAGCAGCTAGACCCACCGCAGGGTCTTGTCGCAAGGTCGATGGTCGCGATTTTCGCGATGGTCTCCTGGCCATTCGCACAAGCTGTGGGTGGCCTCCCACAGCTTTGCGAATGGCCGGAGAAAAAAAAAATACGCCCACATTCACAGTGAGCGACCAGCGCTTGCAACTAGGTCTGAATCAGGCCCTTGGTCCACGAGGGACTTTTTTTTAGCCCAATAGTACTCACTAAGAGTAAGACCATGATAAAAAAAAGTCTATTTCTTTTTTTTTTAATCTAAAAAGGTATCGATATACCTCAAGAGGCACAGTTTCCAACTGTTCAGATAATTGAGCATTAAACAAAATTGCCTCCGCCTCAGATTCAGAATAACTGAAGGTTTCTCCAATAACAGTATTAGTCCGGTAAGTTGATATGTTGCATCAGCAACAGTCAAATTAATTATCTGGATGTGTCTATCTCTTTGTGTGAAGGTAAAATATCTACATGTCTATATACAAAAGACATGGATAGAAATAATCTTTTGCATAAAACTAGCTTTCATCCCCCATCCCTGACATGAGGCCTCCCATATTCTCAAATGTTGCGTGTGAGACGAATAACATCGGACCTGCTAAGAGTCAATTGGACTCCATGAGTTTGAAATTTATTGATAGACGTTATTCCTGTAAGGTTCTGGAGGCACCCAAACAGAACGTATTGTTGATGAAGAGGGAAGATGTACTTTATAGTCAAAATACAAGGACCAAATCATTAGCGCTTCCATGGGTTAACCATTTCAACCATATCAGTACTAAAATTAACGCTGCTTCTAAGAAATTCTGGCCCATTATTCAGTCGGATAACGATTTAAATCTTACCAGTACTAGAATTATGCGGTGTTACACACAGGGCCGTAACATACGAGACATATTGGTTAAGACTGATATTACCCCAGTAGGTAGGATGACATCAACACAAACTATACATAGAAAATTGGGTTGCGTTAGATGTACGTGTGTTATCTGCCATTATCTTATTGCTGGAGATTGTTTTTCCCAACCGCATTTTGGTAAGAAGGTTAACATTAGGCATACTTTAACTTGCAACTCCTCTTTTGTAGTGTACCAGATTATTTGCATGTGACTGTGCGGTCTTTCGTATATAGATCTTTTAAAGAGAGAATGGCCACACATCAGTCTTCTATTCGGAAAGCTCTTAATGCAGGTTCTAGTGATCAACCTGAGACCATGATAGATCAAGTGAACTATCTATCAGAGGAGGTAATCGTTCAAAGAAATTAGTACAGTGTGAGACTAGGTGGATACAGCGGTTGGGGACCCTTGCTCCCAAGCGACTCAATGAACATCATGGGTTGCATTGCCCTGTATAATGTGCAAGAACCAGGTGCTACATTTAACAGTGCTGGTATTTTACAATGGTCTGGTTTTTCGCAATCATCATTTATTAATACGAGCATTTGAATAGTGGGTGATGTCATTTGTGTCTTATATCATGCAATATGGGTTGTTTGTTGTGCCATACACATCATGATATATATGTTGTTCTTTCATATTCATGTGTTTCAGCATGTATTGATGTTGCAACTTTGTATTTTATGATTGTATTTGTATTTGTTGTATGCAGACAGGCTTTCTAACTGCAGCGTTTGGGTTGTTTAGTAACATTTTGAGGGGTTTCCATGGTGATGAGACACACAGTTTTGTCATCTTTGATTGCTGCTCATGTGACCATCTTGATTACGTCATTAAGGTGCACTGCTGGCTAGATGTGCGGCTCTGTCTCCGACATAGCGTGCATTGTGCCTGGGTGTTATGGGGTTTAAAGGTAAGACACTGATGGTTTGTAATTTATGTCCTCATGAAAATGTATTAAACATTGAAACGTTGACTGCACCGACGCTGATTGGAAGTACTTTTCTGCATGGCGTGCCGCACCTACCACAAGAGATTATTGATACATCGTGAAGGCACCCAGCTAAGTCAGTTAATTTGAGGGAGTGCCAGATCCCTGTTTGATATATATTGTGATAGGATCATTGGTAAAGTGGTCTGTGGCAGGTACATTTGTCCCAGATTCCTGTCTTATGTGTTTTAAACCCCCAGGAGAAAGTCTGCAGTGTAGCAGGCTTGAGTTTCGGCTTTTTGAAAAGCCGGTTTGGGACCTGGGGGTTGTGGGTGAGAGGAGAGGGAGGGCTCCACCCACGGCCACTCCAGGTTTTGGTTCTCGCAGCCTGGTAACAGGCTTGTTAGTTTTCCACCTGAGAGTGGCCAATATAAGCCTAGTTTGTTTAGGGCTGATTGTCTGACCTGGGAGAGCAGACAGGGAGTTTGCTCAGAGACACTTGGAAACCTAACTGTAAGTGTTGTGCTGTGCTTTTGTTGCTGGTGAGGGCATTAGGCCCTGCCAGGTTCTGGTAGTGAGGGAACTACCTGTGAAGTTAGTGCCCCGACAGGGCTAGGATTTATGTTTATGTTTTCTTTATGTTTGTTTCTGACATTGTACAATAAAGACTGGCGCCGACCAGCTTGTACTTGCATCCAGACTGGTGTGCTGCTTCCCTGCTGCTGTGTGTGTGTGTAAGGAAGGAGTCCTCTACCCAGGAGAGGGACCCCCTAATCTAACTGTGTCACAATATGGTGGAGAATGGGGGCAACCACACACACTGAAGTTGCAGCAAGGGGAAAATGTAAAAGTAGTTGATGGTAAACCTGTAGACCCTGATAGTCCTTTGTCCTATCCCCACATGGCAATGTGTCAGGATTTGTTATATCAGGTGACTAAGAAGGGGGAAGATATTGTGGAACAACTAATAGTTCCCAAAGCCTACAGAAGAACAGTGTTGGATCTGGCCCATGGTCATATAACGGCAGGCCATCTAGGGGTAGAGAAAACCACTGAGCGAATAATGCAGAGGTTTTTTTGGCCCGGGCTTCATAAAGAGGTGTCTGACTTTTGCGCATCCTGCCCTGAGTGTCAGTATCATGCTCCCAGGCCACATTTTAAGGGTCCACTAGTTCCATTGCCTATTATAGAGGTGCCGTTTGAAAGAATAGCGATGGATTTGGTTGGACCCTTAATGAAGTCTGTCAGGGGACACCAGTATATTCTGGTCATAATGGATTACGCTACCAGGTACCCGGAAGCGATCCCGTTGCGCAATACGTCAACCAAGACCATTGCCAGAGAGCTAGTTCATGTCTTTAGCAGGCTGGGTATACCTAAGGAGATACCAACTGACCAGGGTACACCGTTTATGTCAAAAGTCATGAAAGAGTTATGTCGCCTGTTCAAAATTGAACAGTTAAGAACTTCGGTTATCACCCCCAAACCGATGGGCTGGTCGAGAGGTTTAACAAGACGTTAAAACACATGCTTAGGAAAGTGGTCGACAAGGATGGTAGGGATTGGGATTACTTATTGCCGTATTTATTGTTGGCCATAAGAGAAGTTCCCCAGTCCTCCACCGGGTTTTCACCCTTCGACTTGTTGTATGGGAGACACCCAAGGGGGTTACTAGACATTGCCAAAGAGACATGGGAGGGGCAGTCTAGTCCTTACAAAACGGTGATTGAGTATGTTTCTCAAATGCAGGAGAGAATTGCTGCGGTAGTGCCGATAGTGAGAGAGCACCTGGAACAGGCTCAACAGGCACAGCAGAGGGTATACAACCGCAATGCTCGGTTACACAGCTTTGCTCCTGGGGACAGAGTGTTAGTATTGGTTCCCACTGTGGAAAATAAACTTTTGGATAAATGGCAAGGGCCCTTTGAAATCTTAGAAAGAGTGGGGCAGGTCAATTACAAAGTTTACCAGCCGGGGAAAAGAAAGCCGGAACAGATATACCATATAAATCTGTTAAAGCCCTGGAAAGATAGAACGGCACTGTCGGCCATCCGAGTCCCTCCAGTAAATCCAGGGCCCTTAGTTCCCGAAGTGACAGTGGCAAAAACCCTGTCGGCAATTCAACAACAAGAGGTCAAGGAGTTTCTTATCAGAAATAGGGTGCTGTTCTCTGACGTACCCGGGAAAACCTCGGTCATTAAACATGACATCATCACTGACCCAGGGGTTAAAGTTAATCTAAAGCCCTATAGGTTGCCAGAAGCACAAAGAGAATCGGTGTCGAAAGAAATTAAAAATATGCTAGAGTTAGGGGTTATTGAAGAATCACATAGTGAATGGTCAAGTCCCATTGTGTTGATTCCAAAGCCCGACGGGAGTGTGCGTTTCTGCAATGACTTCTGAAAGATGAACAGTGTTTCAAAATTCGATGCACACCCGATGCCAAGAGTGGATGAGTTGATTGAGAGACTAGGGACGGCAAGGTATTTAACCACTCTTGACCTAACCAAAGGGTATTGGCAAGTACCGTTAACCGAGAGCGCCAAACAAAAGACAGCTTTTTCAGCACCAGAGGGCTTGTTTCAGTACAAGATGTTGCCCTTCGGGCTACATGGGGCACCTGCTACCTTCCAAAGAATGATGGACAGGATTCTAAGGCCCCATAGACGGTATGCGGCTGCTTATCTGGATGACGTGGTCATTCATAGTCCTGAATGGCAGTCTCACTTACCCAGGGTACAAGCAGTTTTGGACTCCATCTGTAAGGCAGGTTTGACAGCCAACCCAAAAAAGTGTTGTCTAGGCATGGAGGAAGTAAAATATCTGGGATACACCATTAGCAGAGGCCTGATAAAGCCACAGCTCAATAAAGTTGATGCCATACAAAACTGGCCACGGCCTCTGAATAAGAAGCAGGTGAGAGCCTTCTTGGGAATTACGGGGTACTACAGGAGGTTTATACCCAACTTTGCCACCATGGCAGTCCCACTGACTGACCTGACCAAAGGCAAATAAAAAGTCATGGTAGAATGGAGTCCTGAGGCAGAGAAAGCTTTTCAGGAGTTGAAAGTAGCGTTGTGTTCCCAACCAGCCCTGATGACTCCTAATTTTGAAAGGGAATTCATAGTACAAACCGATGCATCAGAAGTGGGTATAGGAGCGGTCCTGTCCCAGAACAAGGAGGGTGAGGAACACCCTATTTTCTATCTAAGTAGAAAGTTGAATGTACATGAGAGAAACTATGCCACAGTGGAGAAGGAGGCGTTGGCCATAAAGTGGACATTAGAGGCTCTCAGGTACTACTTGGTTGGAAGAAAGTTCAAATTGATCACTGACCATGCCCCTTTGAAGTGGATGTCCGAAAATAAGGACAGTAATGTGAGAATTACGAAATGGTTCTTGGCGTTACAAACTTTTAAATTTTCAGTGGAACACAGGCCAGGAAGCCAGCTGGCCAATGCTGATGCATTGTCATGCGTTCATTGTTTGGGGGCTTCAGTTGTTCCGCCCCACAGGTCGAAATAAAGGGGGGGATATGTGATAGGATCATTGGTAAAGTGGTCTGTGGCAGGTACATTTCTCCCAGATTCCTGTCTTATGTGTTTTAAACCCCCAGGAGAAAGTCTGCAGTGTAGCAGGCTTGAGTTTCGGCTTTTTGAAAAGCCGGTTTGGGACCTGGGGGTTGTGGGTGAGAGGAGAGGGAGGGCTCCACCCACGGCCACTCCAGGTTTTGGTTCTCGCAGCCTGGTAACAGGCTTGTTAGTTTTCCACCTGGGAGTGGCCAATATAAGCCTAGTTTGTTTAGGGCTGATGGTCTGACCTTGGAGAGCAGACAGGGAGTTTGCTCAGAGACACTTGGAAACCTAACTGTAGGTGTTGTGCTGTGCTTTTGTTGCTGGTGAGGGCATTAGGCCCTGCCAGGTTCTGGTAGTGAGGGAACTACCTGTGAAGTTAGTGCCCTGACAGGGCTAGGATTTATGTTTATGTTTTCTTTATGTTTGTTTCTGACATTGTACAATAAAGACTGGCGCCGACCAGCTTGTACTTGCATCCAGACTGGTGTGCTGCTTCCCTGCTGCTGTGTGTGTGTAAGGAAGGAGTCCTCTACCCAGGAGAGGGACCCCCTAACCTAACTGTGTCACAATATATTGTGATAAGGTTGGGGTAGGGGGTACCAAACATGGCTTACTTATCATGTATTAAACCTTAGATACCAAAATAGCCTTTATTTCACAGCATTTGTAATAAATGGAGAAAAAATTGAATCTTATACTTTAAAGCTGTGGAACCTTTTACGTGAGTGTGCTATATGTGAGTGTTAGGGGTTTTGGGAAAAGACGCTGGTTAACTTGCGGCAGATGCGTACTCACGAAGCTAATAAACAGCGTTCGCATGCAGGGTATTATGTATTTGCTAATGTGTGACTTGTTAACAGTGCAACTGTGTGTATTAATGTGTGTATGTGGTATGGTAAAAGATGCGATTGCCTGAAGCTAATTATAGCATCGCCATATGTACTTAAGTGTGAGTTTAGCTAAAATGGCGCTGGGCGGCCATTCACAAAATGGCGTCTTGCAGATCTCATTTTCAAGATGGTGTCTTGCGGCCAGTCGCAAGATGGCATCGTTTCAATCTAATTTTAAGCTGATCTTGTCTTAGCCAATTATCCAGCTTGGACAGTCCACCCTTTGATAGCGAACAACATGCTATCACACTCTGATGTTAAAATTAATTTAGGCATACATATATATATTATTTAATGTTATTATGGGATGACACAAGGTGGTTCTTAATCCATCAATAATGTGTCTCTGGGAGGGGACATAAAACTACCATTATACGCACACCGCGGATCTTGGAAGATCATGGGAATGATGTGGGGATGTATCAATCCTATAAAGGAAGTCTTGAGAGGGATTAGGGACTTACATTATTTGAGATGTTTAAAAATAACATTTTAATAATAAAACATTCTATGCACGTCTAAACATAATACATTATATGATGGTATTACCCAGTTCAGGGTGGTAATGCAGTTCTATATTTACCCCAGTATTCATATTGTCATTGCTGACCACCATCATACTTCGTTCCTTCGTTTTACTTTATCTTTACATTTTCCACACTTCACCACAGTATGAACACACCGGACACATATGCCAATTACTATGACGATGACCAGTATAAGGATCAGGAAGTTACCTACGCTTGCGATCATTTCCTGGGCCCATTTCCCTAGGCCTGAGAACCAATTCACGGGGTTCAACCATGACACCCATTCCTCTACATTCTTCCCTACTTCAGCCACTGAAGCATTGTGGTTCTTCCGAAATTCCCATTTTAGCTGCAGAATTTCATCCATCTTACGGTCTATCGCCTCCTTAGTGTCGCTGGTGTCATTGGTGACATAGGTGCAACACTTCACTCCAAACTGAGTGGCAAACGTTACGCAGTATCCTCCAGTGACAGCAGTTAAATAATTTAACACTAGCCTGTGTTGGACCAGTTCTTTCTTGTACGCTTGCAATTCTCTACCTGTATACCTGAAGGTGTCATCATACATCTTGGTGATATTATCTATCAATTTAGCAAGGTCCTGAATATATCTAAAATTTAATGTACCAAAACTTGAAAGCCAGTTGTCTCACTAATTCACTAAGTGGCTTTATGCACGTCACCAGGTGTCATATTTCTTTTGCCTCTGTGTTCATACTGCGTGTGAAGGTATGGTGATGGTGTGTTTTTATGAATACCAAGCAGTTCAACATGTGTGAGGGTCATAACTTCTGGGACTACTCTTCCCAGGTAACACAAACCTTCGGAACTCGGGGAGAACCACTTATACGCTTTTCTTCCACATACTGTATAAAATATACATTATCAGGGAGAACATAAGGAATAGTATGCATCATTATCATTAAACACATTTCCCTTGCAAATAATCCTATTTCAGGTTCTTCCATCTGGTACATGCATGTTTCTGGTTGTATTATCTTAGCACAATATCCATCTGGTACCTTACCAATAATCTCTTTGGTGGAACTTAATGTATAATGATATCTAAAGTTTCTCCCATTAGATTTAATTGAGCGTAACAGATCATGATTCATAGACTCATTATCAGCTCTCAGTGAGAAGGTCATCGTCTGATTATTCCCCGTCACTTCCCAATTCCCTGGTTTATTGGGGTTGGTTATGTTTAAATACAAAAGTGATCTATCTGCTTGGAAATTATATTGTTTGAAATGAGGTGGTTTGGATGAGAGGAATTTTCCATCCAAGGTTTTCCCTTTTTGCAATTCTAACATTTCCGTGATATTCAGCGGAAATGGCACCAACCCTACATTATGTTGACCCTGTGGCACATGTGAGCACACCCAACAATCAGTTTGATTTAATATTTTGCCTACCATGCTATGATAATCCTCTAAAGGATACCCACCCCAGTATGGGTTATATTTAGGTTGGCACCGTTGGATACATTCTCATCAACTAGGGACCCACAAAACTCACAAATACAGGAATCTTCAGACGATAAACCTCCACACTGTCCCCAACTACAGTAGTAAGATTGGTCAGACACTCCCCTGATTGGCATAGCAGAAACCCTTCTAACTCCACTCAATTAGCACTGCCATCAGCTACCATCTCCTCTATTGGTCCCCCGTCACAGAAACCGGACATTCCCGAACCAACCAGAATGGTGAAAACTCTAGAAGAGAATATGAAAATGAACACAGCAGGCCAGTCCATTGCCACAACAAAGACCTGCAAATTTCTTTTTGTTCAGGTATCTCACTATGACCTTTTCAAACCTCCCGGAACAAGCTTGCTATTGACAGGTCCACGTTATCAGCCTTGTCTCCGCCTTGTTTCTCCACTGGTTGGTTGACCTTTTTGTAGTGAGTGGAATGGACCCAGGTATCTCTCTCAGCCACCTTCAAAGATGTAGTACTTGTCAGCAGCACCTGGTACGGACCTTCCCACCAATCAGTCAAACAACCTGAACGCAAGAAATTTCTGATCATAACATATTCTCCTGGTTCAACATCATGACAGTTAGTTTCAGGCATATCGTGGGACAACAATTTAAGTTTTTGCTGTTGCTGTTTTAACTGTTTACTCATTGATATAAGATACTTTACAGTTACCTCGTTGTTACCGTTCCAGTCTTCCTGTGGACTTATAATCAAATGAGGTTGTCTACCAAACAGTGTTTCAAAGGGGGACAGATTTAGAGGGAGTCTAGGAGTGGTACTTATGCTATGCAGGACCAACGGTAATGCTTCTGGCCATCCTAGTCCAGTCTCTGCCATGATTTTACTTAACTTATTTTTAATAGTCCCGTTCATCCTCTCTACCTTGGCACTGGCCTGTGGTTGGTAGGGGGTGTGAAGTCGACTATTAATACCCATCAGTTTACACATATTTTGAAAAACATCACCTGTGAAATGAGTACCCCTGTCACTCTCAATAATTTTAGGGATACCGTATCTGCATACAAACTCCTGTACTATTTTCTTGGCAGTAAACGGAGCAGTATTAGTGGCAGCTGGGTATGCCTCAACCCAATTGGAAAACACATCCGTGCACACTAATACATACTTGAGATTCCTGCAGGGTGGTAATTGGATGAAATCAATTTGTATCACCTGGAAAGGTCCATCAGTCAGTGGAATGTGGGATGGTTTGGTAGGGATCGCTTTCCCTATGTTCTTCCTTAAGCAGGTCAGACAGGACATTGCTCTCTTTTCTGCTTGTGAAGAAAAACCCGGTGTGCACCAGTATGCTCTCACCAATTTGCACATACCTTGTTTTCCCAGATGAGTCAGACCATGTGCTGCCTCAGCCAGGCTGGGGTAATATGCCTTGGGGGCTACTGGCTTACCTTGTCTGTCCCTACAGAGCCCGGTGGACTCTTGCCCACATACCTTGGACTTCCAAACTGACTTTTCCTGGATTGAACACAAATTTTGCATCTCAATTAGTTTCAACATATCAATTGTTTGGAAAGACATAATTTGTACCATTGGAAAAAACATTTTTAACCCTGATGCCCATTTTGCAGCTTCATCTGCTCTGTTGTTGCCCAGTGACACCAGGTCATCCTCACATGTATGGGTTTTACACTTAATTACTGCCACCGTTTTGGGCAGTTGGATTGCTTTTAGTAATTGTTTTATGTGTCTGGAATGTGCAACTGGTGTGCCTGCTGCTGTCATAAAATTTCTCAGAAGCCATAGAACTCCGAAATCGTGCACCACTCCGAACGCATACCTAGAGTCAGTGTAAATGTTAGCAGATTTGCCTGCTGCCAGTTCACACGCTCTACTTAGTGCTACTAACTCTGCCACCTGGGCTGAGTGAGGAGGACCAAGGGGTTCAGCTTCTATGATGTCTGTATCATTTACAAGAGCATAACCTGTACATAATTCACCTGTGTCTGTTTGTCTATGACAACTCCTGTCCATTTAAAATGTCATATCCACATTCTCTAAAGGTGTGTCACGTATGTCAGGTCTAGCAGTAAAGGTCTGATTCAGATATTCCATACAATCGTGTGTATCATTATGTCCACTTCCCGCCAGCGACCCATCTCCTTCCACCCTTTGTACTTCATGATGTACATATGGTAAATATGTTGCTGGATTCAACGTATTACATAATTTACCAGTGATGTTTGCAGGTGCAATTAGAGCTAGTTCCCATTTGGTAAACCTAGCTGAAGAAACATGTCTGGTTTGGGCAGAGTTCATCAGAGCAGATACAGCGTGGGGAATATAGACAATCATATCATGGCCCAATACTACGTCCTCACTTTTACTCACCAATAGAGCCGTTGCTGCCACACTTCTTAAACACGTTGGGAGTGATCTTGCCACAGTGTCCATTTGGGCACTGTAGTATGCTACGGGCCTACTGGCATCACCATGTTTTTGTGTGAGGACACCTGCAGCACAACCATCAGCTTTCGTACAATACAAATTAAAAGGTTTTTCATAATCAGGTATTCCCAATGCAGGTGCTTTTGTCAGACTATCCTTAAGATTAAGGAAAACCTGCTCTTATTCCTCCATGTGTATGACACGATCGGGCTTTGAGGAAGACACTAATTCCTATAATGGCATGGCCAAAATAGAAAAACCTGGGATCCACATTCTACAGTATCCACACATTCTCAAGAAGTTACGAATTTGCTGCTGGTTCTGCAGCAGTGTCATGTTCAGTATGGCCTGGATTCTGTCATTTGTGAGATGTCATAACCCCTGAGTTAGGCAGTGTCCCAAATATTTTACTCTGGATTGGCACGGCTGTAGTTTGTCCTTAGCAACCTTGTGTCCTGTGTGCGAGAGCTGAAGCAACACAAGTTTAGTATCATTTAAACATGACATAAACGAATCAGAACATAGCAATAAATCGTCCACATATTGAATTAGAACAGACCCATTGGCAGGTTGAAAAGATTGTAAACAGTCGTGCAGGGCCTGGGAGAAGATACTAGGGCTGTCTATGAAACCTTGGGGCAATCGTGTCCATGTGTATTGTACACCCCTGTATGTGAAAGCGAATAAGTACTGACAGTCAGGATGAAGAGGCACAGAGAAGAAAGCAGAACAGAGGTCAATGACAGTGAAATGGGTTGCATTTGGTGGGATCTGCATAAGAATGACAGCTGGATTTGGCACTACGGGAAATTGGCTCTCTACTACCTTATTAACACCTCTAAGATCTTGTACCAGCCTATAACCCCTCCCACCACTCTTCTTCACTGGAAAGATGGGACTGTTGGCTACACTAGCTGTACGAACTAAAATTCCCTGTTGTAATAATCTCTCAATTATTGGATAAACCCCTAATTCTACCTCCTGTTTTAGTGGGTACTGGGGAATTTTTGGAGCTTGCCTACCGCCTTTTAAATCTACCATTACGGGGCTTACGTTTGCCATTAATCCAGTGTCCTGTCCATCCTTGGTCCAAAGTGAATCTGGAATTTGGGATAACATTTGATCTACCTGAGATGGATTTTCATTTACACTGGTAGAGTGATACATTATCCTTTGGAGAGTGTCCAACATATCCCTCACCTCGTGCAACTCTTTCTGGGATATCTAAAAATACACCATCAGGGGTACAATATATGATACATCCCATCTTACATAACAAATCTCTACCCAGTAAGTTAGTACGAGCCGCTGCAGCCAGAAGGAAAGAATGCCTGGTGTGCAGCGGCCCGATAGTAACCTCCGTGAATTTTGTTAAAGGATAATGTTGCAGTTTACCCGTTACGCCCATTGCTGGTACTGTCTCATTGGTTACCTGTAAATTAACGGGAGATTTTATCACTGACCTGGTCGCCCCTGTGTCTACAAGAAAAGAATATTTAGTACCAGCTACATCAACCATCATGACTGGCTCTTCCCTAGTACCTCCCATTAACCTGACTACCTGTAGACTACAGGTATGACCTGACCCCTAGCACTGGCTCCCACTCTCCAATAAAGCATTAAGAGCCACAATTGGAGCTGGTGCCTGTTGGACATTTGCTGTGCATATCCTTTATGGGGATATCCAGGTTTTCCCTGGTTTGAGGGACCTACCCTTTTTACCGTACAGTTTCTACTTAAATGTCCTGGCTGGTTTCAATTAAAACATGTTCGTAGATTGTATGAAGAGAAGGATTGTTGTGTGGGTTGAGCAGGAGGGAGAGGTGGTGGGTATGGGTAAGGATATTGAGGGAAAGGATATGGTGGGAGATATGAAGTTTGTGGGTAGTATGGGACTTTTGGTTGTGTAGGATAAGTGGGGTAGAGCTGTGTTTGCGGTGGTGTGGGATTAGTGAGGGTGTGTAACTGTTCAGGTGCAAGTGTGTGGGTGGGTGCAGGTGTATCTGATATGAGTATGGGACCTGTGGTTGTGTATGATATGTGGGGTAAGGATGTGTTTTCTGTGGTGTGGGATTGGTGAGGACGTGTAATTGTTCAGGTGCATGTGTGTGTGTGGGTGCAGGTGTGTCGGTTGGCTGTGATGTTACCGTCATTCCTTCTAGAGCTTGAATACTGACAGCCGTTAGTTTCTCGCTCTGGGTCTCTCTCTTCTTTGAGATGTTTTTGTCATGTTCTATGGCGGATTCTATGAGGGTATCTATTGTGACTCCCCTCCAGCCAGGCTGTGAGATCTGAACCCGGGTTTTTAGGTTCTCTTTAAGGCCATCCATGAGTATAGTGACAATCATTCCCCTGTGGTGAGTGCTATCTTTAATATCTTCTAACCCAGTGTACTGGGTGATAGCCTGCAGAGCCTGGTTGCAATAATCTTCTGCAGATTCACTCTCCTTTTTCTTTATGGTGAAAATTTTGTTCCAGTTAACTACTACTGGAAAATATACACCCAATTGAGTTATGATATGGGTAATGTTACCTCGGTTCACTTGGTCTGTTAAGGGAACGTCACCATCCAATACACAAATCCATGATAAATTTCGTCATGTCGATATTGCGTGGTAGACAGGCCCTTTACACCGCTCACCAATCTTTATTGGTTGGCTCATGAGAACTACCCAAATTTCTCAGAAATCTGGGCTACTTCCTTTTTGGGATCGGGGAAATCATTCATGATGGAATTTAGCTCTGCTCTTGTCCAAGGACAATGCATTACCACATCCCTTGTGGGCACTACCCCGTTCGCATACACATTCCCATTCGGAACAGTTATTGTCCGGATGGGATGCAGACCGGCCGCACTGCTACCTTTGACCTTATTACCTGGCTGGGGGTTTAGTCTGTTGCTGCAACGTATAGTATTAACAACTTCCTCTACGGGTGCAGAGGAGTTTAACACTTCCTGTGCTGTTACAGATGGAGATGGTGGCACCACTTGGGCTTGTCGTGGTGCCGCATCTAACATGTGTACAGCATGGGAAACGGCAGACATAACAATAGGCTCATCATCCACATCATAAACATTTTCCTTATGGTTACTTAAGAGAGGGTACAAATAGCTTGTTACATTTTTATGTTTTTTTTCAATAACTGTACATGCACCCCCATCCACATAAGGTGGTGGTGGTGTGCGCGAACTACTGAAATACCTCCCGCAATGCTACCTTGCCGCACATGCGTGCCATTTTGCGGCTCGCACGCATTGCAATTTAGCGCCGCGGGTGTATTTTCTGGCAATGCTTTCGCAATGCTAGTTTGCGTCGCTTGCACATTTTTAAGCCATGCATCCCCTTCATGCTGCCACAATTTTAAACATTCGTTATGGTTTACCTTTTTCCCTCGAGAACGCATCAGACTGATGTGATCCCGGACATTACTCAATACATCTTTATCAAAACTACCAATTCTGGGAAACGGCCTAACACTCTTCATCGTTATCTTATACCATACGTCACAATACCTTATTGCATAAGCACCGTACTTAGTATGCATAATATGATGGGCCGAACCAAGCGGCGCTTCCATTAGCAGCACATCATTGTTTAACATCTCTACTGTTTGCGTGGCTCCCATCTTGAGACAACTCCTACATTTTTCAAAAAAGATTTAAACTGGTGAAAGACAGTCAAGATACTTTCACTTACCTGTGGACGCCTGTGAAAAAGGGTGTATCCACGAACCCTATGGAGGACCTCTAGACGCCTCCACTCACCTATGGGAGAAAAGCTGCTCCCACGCAGAAATCCCTTTTTGACTACGTTTCAACTGCTAGGGGGCAGCAAAGTACCCTTTGTTTTCCATTTGATTTTGTCCACCCTTTCACAGCTCACAATCATAATCTAACCAAAATTATGTGGTTCAATTATAGCATTCAAATAAGCCTAACAGATTATCACACACTGATTACTGAACACTATAATCATGCTGGGAGCTGAACCCTAACAAAAATAACAACCCATACACCTGCCTTGTGTAAAGTAAATGGTAAGCTGCTACCGAGTCACTAGGCCAACTTCCTGCGCCTAGCACTTAAGGGTCCTATGATACCCATAACATTTAGGTCCTGTGTTACACCC
The DNA here is from genome assembly GCA_031769625.1 of Taudactylus pleione. Lineage (NCBI taxonomy): Eukaryota > Metazoa > Chordata > Amphibia > Anura > Myobatrachidae > Taudactylus > Taudactylus pleione. The sequence goes on from JAUIMM010000957.1 coordinate 6,726,162, forward strand.
TAAACAAGTACTCACAGTTACACACTCTAAAGGAGCTGGTCATGGTGCTGATACAGCAAGATACAGTAAGAGCCAATTAGAAATAGAAATGGGGGATGCAATTTATTTACCGGCGTCTGGAATGCTGTACGTCGGAATCCTGACACTGGAAGCCCGACTCTATACTAAAGCTAGGCGTCTAAATGCCGATGCCTATCTGTAGCCAGACGCTGAAATCTTGCTGCCCGGCATCCCAAACAAAGGTAAGCTGCTCTGATAGCTGTTAGCCGCGGGGCGGGGGACAGTTGATTTAAGGCACCCCCAGGGGGACTTAGGATTAGGCACCCCCCGAGGAGGGTTAGGCTAGGGGAAGGGGGTGTTAGGCATCACTGGGGGTGGTTAGGGTTAGGCACCCTCTCAGGAAGGTTAGGTTTAGGGAACGGGAAGGTGGGTTAGGATTAGGCATCACCGGGGGGAGGTTAGGGTTAGACACCACTAAGTGAGGGTTACGGTACTTACCAGCTCCAGTCAGGATCCTGATGGTTCGGGCTTCCAGCATCGGTATTTAGTCCACTGATTCCAACAATGGGCCCTTTAGCTTAGCAGCAGGCTAGAGACAGGAGTGAGTCAGTGACTAAGCAGGGTCACGCCTGAGGCAGACAGAGAGTGAGAGACAGCCTCCAAGAAACCCATGAAGATGCCCTGATGCAGACATAGTAGCCAGAAAGGAGCCAGGGGAGGTAAGCTATCAGGAACTAAAAAAAACAAACAAACAACCATTTGAACACCATCAAATGATTTCCATTTGATGGTGGCAAACATCAGACTGCCACCATCAAATGGTAAAAATACTACTCAAATCAAGAACAATGATAGTTAGTAACCATCTGATTCCAATGTCCATCCCTATGATCAACCTGCAGACAGACTCCGGCCATTCACATCCACTGTGAAGTGATCTCTCACCAGCGTGATATTCCCACTCATTCACACACCCTCTGTGAACAGGAGGCACCTCCCATTGAAGTCAGCGCTGTTTTCAGACAGGAGCACCATGGTGAGGAAGCTGAACAGGAAGCCAGGATATACAGGATACATTGAGCAAATAGGACATTGCTCATCGCCATGATCGGCAGCTGGGGATGGGTTCCCATGGAGGCAGCGGAAATATGCACAGGTGCCCCAGCCCCGGGGGACATGCTGCTGATGATGCTCATGGTATCTGCAATACAAATCTATCAATTATGATCTTCTTGGACTTCCCTTCCCAGCACATCCCAGTGATCTGTGCAGGCTTCTTAGTGTTAAAAGTAATGTAATAGTTCTGGTACAGGAAAATTGTGGGAAAAACCAGTGTGGGGTTCCCCTATTTTTTATTAATCGGCATTGGGCTATCCATCCGGGGTGGTAATGCGTTAGCAGGAGGACACGTAGCATGGCGACCATGTGCCAAAGCATTCACCAGCCCCAAACAGGTGAACCCAGGGCTGCCAATCCTTGGAAAGTGTGGAGCCAAAAACAAAATGAGGTCCCCCCTCCCGAGGATCAACCAGCCCAGGGCTGAAAGCTAAGGGCTCTTCCCCACATCCTTGGAGATGGTGAATGCAGGGCCAATGGTTTATATAAATAAATAACATTGGGCCTGATTCAGACCCACTCGCGAGCGGCTGTACGCTCGCAAGTGGGTCGATGGTCTGCACTGAGCATGCGCACGACGGAGGGAGCTCCGTCGTGCGCATGCGCCAGACACGACGAGCGAAGGACTTTCCTTCGCTCGTTGTGTCCGATCAAAGGGGGCGTGCTGTCAATGTTGATTGACAGCACGCCCCCTTTGGTGGGCGTGCCGGGGGCGTGCCTCCCTGACGGGGGCGTTCCAACGGGAACGCCTCCCGTCAGAAGCCGGCCCACTGACATCACTAGTGATGTCAGTGGGAGTGATTTTGGCTCTGATAGAGCCAAAATCACTCCGGAGCTTGCGGTTGAAAACCTCAACCGCAGGCTCCGGCTCGCAATTTCGATGGTCGCGATGGTCACGACCATCGCGGCCATCAAAATGCACGCTCGTATAGCCTGTGGGTGGTGACCCACAGCTATACGAGCGTCCAGGAGGACGCTCCATGAAAAAGGAGCCCGGCCCTCATGCAGAGCGTGCGCTCTGCTCAGAGCGTACGGCTCTGAATGAGGGCCATTGTTCTTTATAGAGGGACTACAGATCCCAGCAAGCTTGCCCTGCTGCATTTTTAGTTCCAAAAGTACCATAAGGCCGCTTGCACATGTAACCCCAACTGTGAAGAATATATAAAAAAAGTACACACACCATATGATTTAGTCCTTTATTACATACTAAGTTACGCACACACACAAAAATGAAATACGCAATACCAAATGGCAGAGTCGGACTGGCCCACAGGGGTTCAGGGTAATTCCCCGATGGGCCCCCTCCTCTAGGATTCATTAACTTGGATCATGGTTGAACTTGAGCGCTTAGTTTGTTTCTATGGAAACTACACCAAGATTAGCCATCCTGACAATCAAAGTGGGTGGTCTTGACACACCCCTGTCCCCTCCTTTATAAAGGAGCCATATTCTTTGCAAGCTGACTATGTTCTCTCTAATGGCTGGCCAAGTCCTCCTGTGGTGGCTGCCACACCCCTTAAGGGTGGTCCCCTGCCACAGCATTCCCTGGTGGGCCCTTGGTGCCCCAGTCCGACACTGCCAGATACTTAGAGCACTTCCCTGGAGATTGACTTGACCCGTGAGGTTTCTTGAACTGTAGCCATAATTGGCTAAGAGTCAGACCACTCTTAGCCAATCAGTGGCTGTTGTCATATGCCCTCATTTGACGGAATGGGTATGAAAACGGCGGTTCGATTCCCGTGAGCGGCAGCCCGACAAGAGCAGAGTTAGAAGCAGCGGAAGCCCGACAGCGCTGGAAATCCCAATCGTGGATAGGTAAGTATCCACTAACCTAACCTAACCCCCCTAACCCTAACCCTCCTTAGGGGTGCCTAACCCTACCTTCCCCCCCAAGTGCCTAACCCTAATCCCCCCTCTAAGTGCCTAACCCTAACCACCCCCTTCCCCGCTGCCTAAACCTAAGTCCCCCGGGGGAGTGAATAACCCTAAGTCCCCCCCGGGAGCCCTAAACCTAACCCTCCCCCCCGCGGCTGTCTGCTCGCGGCGCCCGGCATCACTACGATCGGGATACCGGGCGCCGATCTCCCGGCATCGGGGAAATGCGGGCGTCTACATCTAGACGCCCGGCATTTCACCCTTGCCGGGATATGACAGTCGGGAAGCCGGCTGCCGGTATTTAGGCAGTCGGCTTCCCGATTGCTTCCCCATTTGACCACCTTGGTTGTTTGCTACAAAAGGGTGGGGTATTGCATATGATCTTGATCTTTATGAATGCAATTGACCCATAAAGATTCGAGCATAGATTTAAACTGTTTGAGGAAGCTAATTTAGAGGGAAATCACCACTGGGACCAACCTTGAGTTGGGTACACATTGTGGGCCTAATTCAGATTTGGGAATAGAGGGACTGATTCAGTACGGATCACAACTGCGATCGCGGCTGTGATTACACACACAGTTTCACTACGATGATATGCTAATCCACTGCGATCGCTATGCCATCACAGCACAACATAAGGACACCCACCTTACCTTGCACACATCCGTAATACTTAGCATGACTGTGAAACCATCGGTAACATCGAGTTCCATCGAAGCCTCACGCACACTTGCACAAGTACTGACCTTACTCAGGAATTGCTAACCTCGTCGCACGCAGTGAGTACACAAGCTGCGTATGGCACCACCTTGGATAATTTATGCAAAATCATGCAACGGCGTTAAAATTAGGGATGTGCAGGCTCGGTTCTACTCAGTTCCGTTCGGTTCTTTTTACCGGATCTTATTGGGTTTCAGCTGTCACGAGTTTTGGATAGCCAATAAGATTCGGTAAAAAGAACCGAACGGAACCAAGTAGAACCGAGCCTGCACATTAAAATGCACTGGCACGCATGCATTTCACCGACCACCCCCCCCCGTCACCACCCCCAAACGGTACTTCCTGTCAATCACTTTACGATGGGTCTGTGTAGTGACTGCGATCGCAGTCCTGATTGCAGTGGAGTGTTCGCACACTGCAATGCATATGCATGCACTGAACGCAACAGTCGTCCGATTGCGTTCTTAATTGCAGTTGCAATCCTTGCTGAATCAGGCCCAGAGTAAGAAAGAGCAGGTAACTGTGCATCTTGGTAAAACCATGTTGCACTGCAGGTGGGGCAGATTTCTAATGTACAGAGAGATTTAGATTTGGGAGAGTCTGTGACATGGCAGTTAGGAGCTGATTGGCTGGTACTTTATCTCTGTTCACTTTATCTCCATCCAAGGCTTAGTAAATAGACCCCTTATTACTTAGCAACTGTTGCTCTGCATACATTTGATATTTGTTGGTAATCTGTTTCTACTCATACGCATATTTTGCTTCTGGCTTGTGTGGAATCAGTACTCTGGTGCTTTTTTTTTTAATCATCAATAGTTTTTATTAAAGTTTTGTTTCATAAACAACATGGAAAGGGGAGGGTACAGAAAAAAGAAAACATAGGGAAGGGGGATAGGAATCAGACATCACTGTCATTATAATTAAGATCACATAAAAAAAATGTAATAGAATTATACATACCGTAGTCACAATAATACATATAAAAACAAATACAAAGAATACAAATACTGTAGTAGAAACAGATTTCCCAGCATCAAAAGAAAAAAAGAAACAACATAATAAAAACGCACCTACAAATAAGAATCAATTAGAATCAAGGAGCAATGTGGCACCTTCCCCGTCAGTGACAAATTCATGCCATTTAACCTATTTTACCAGGGGGGAGGAGGCCGCAGAAGAGTATGGGATACCTAAAGTCTCCATTTGGAAAGCATATTAGATTTTATGTTTGGTCGGGAGAGACAAACTTTTCCAATTTTTTGCTATGTCCGCCTTAGCACTATGGCCCAGAAGATATCTATCAGAATTGGACAGCTCTGAGGGAAATATATGGAAAAAGGCTATGGAAGGTGACTCCTGAAAGTGGACGTTTAGAACTTTATAGGCCAGAGCAAATACCTCATGCCAGATTCCGAATTATTGGGCAACTACAAAATATGTGAAAGATATCACCTGGCTCTGAACGCAAATAACATTTTTTGACTGTGATGGCCATATCTTATGTAGTTTAGTTGGTGTAAAATATAACCTATGTAACAGCTTGAATTGCATCTCCAAATGGTTAGAACATTTAAAGAATCGGTGAGCCATTAAATAGATATATTCCCATTGCCGGGGGGTGGATGTAATCTGTAAATCTGATTCCCATTGCAATTGCGCGGAAGATTTGGTAAGGGACTCGTCTTCTAACTACAGGGAATACCAGAATCTTATAGCTCCCCGAGAATTACCATTGAACAATTTACCTAAAATGGCGGAAGGAGGTAGGGCTAAAGAACCACTAATTTGTAACATAGCTGAGACCCAATGGTTTATACGCAAATAAGTAAAAAAATTCTCCTGAGGGAGGATTATATTGCGCCTGCAAGTATGAAAAGGGAATCATAGAATTATTGCTGAGTACATCGGCAATTGTGTCTATGCCACAAGAGCGCCATATCGAGATACACAAATCTGAGATTAAATGGGAAAGAGCCAAAAGGGAGAGATTACGAGTGGGTAAAATCAAACAATGAGTTGTTCCTATAGTGGTATCCCATGCTGTTAGGGAATCTAATATTGCTTTAGGGGTCTCTAATGGTATTGGGTGTAGTTGTTTAGGCATCCAAATCATTTCCGCCAGAGGGAAGTGTGGGGTAACAAAGCTCTCTCCAAATCAACCCATGGTTTTGAATTTAGAGGTAGTTTCCAGTCACTAATTTGGGCTACTAAACAGGCATGTTGTACGCCATGAGCTCAGGGACACCTAGGCCACCCAAGTGCCTATGTCGCATTAAGCGGCTATAAGCAATTCGTGGAGTCTTACCCCTCCATACATGATTAAAAATGAATTTGTGTATTTGGCCTATATAACGCTGAGGAACCAAATGAAGTATCGTGTGGAACAAATACATTAGTTTGGGTAGAACCATTATCTTAAATGCTGCCAATTTACCCAACCAGGAGACCACAAAACCCATCCAACTTTTTAAAAGGTCCGCAACATGCATTATAATGGGAGAATAATTAATCTCAGCAAAATTGGAGTCAATATTTGGAATATGTATACCCATATATAGAAGGGAATCCCTCTTCCAATGATACTTGTAAATATTTTTGGAGGTGGAATAGCGCCTTCTGAGACATGTGGAAGGGTAATGCCTCTGTCTTAATGGTGTTCAATTTATAGAAAGAGGCATTACTATATTTATCAATAACTTCATGTAAAGCGGGCAAAGAAGTCTCCGGGCTGGTAACAAATAATAAAACGTCATCAGCAAATAAACATAACTTGTGAGAGGTTGAGGCCTCAGTAATTCCTGGGAAACATATCACATTGTGAATAGAAGCTGCAAAGGGCTCAATAGCTAAAACAGACATCAAAGGCGAAAAGGAACACCCTTGTCTTGTGCCATTTGAAATAGCAAATGGGGAAGACAAAAAATTATTGCTCAATACTTTAGCAGTTGGGTTACTATATAAAGCTGTTATAGAAGAGATTATTTCTCCCTGAAAACCAAAATTTATCAGAGTAGTAGTACGAAATTTTCAGTGTAGATGGTCGAACGTCTTTTCGGCATCTAAGGAAAGCAAAAGAGATTCCTGTTTCCCTATAACTAAAAATTCAGCCAAGTCAAACACTCTACGAGTATTGTCCGAAGCTTGACGTACACGGACAAAGCCCACCTGGTCCAGATGGATAAGTTGGGGAACTAGTGGAGAAAGACAATTAGCTATTAATTTTTTAAAAATCTTCACATCAGAATTAAGGAGAGCAGTTGGTCTGTAACTCTGACATAAAGAGGCATCTTTCCCAGATTTAGGTATGGTGATTTTCTGAGCTTCTAACATTTCAGCAGGAAGAGAACCATGTCTAGTAGCAGAATTAGAAAGTATAGTAAGAGCAGGGGCAATGTCGAGTGAGAAATGTTTATAGAAAGAATTGGTAAATCCATCTGGGCCAGGTGCTTTAATAACATCCAAAATCTCTCTCTCTGACCATGGGGCATTGAGAGACTCTAACTCATCAGCCTTCAATTTAGGTAGTTGTTAAAAAAACAGAGAAATAAGATCATCCGTGGGTTGAGGGGTGTTAGGATCTTTGTACAAATTATATATTTTTTCATAGTAACTGGCAAATTCATTTGCTATGGATGATGGATTAAGTAGCTTCTGACCATCTGGGGTAACAATTGCTTTTATGCTATTTCTTCTTTGGCATAAACAAAGCTTACGAGCTAAGGAATTACCCAATTTATTGCCCAAGGTATAAAATTTCTGCTGCAGTTTAGACAAGACACTTCTCATACGAGTCATAAATAATTTTTGAAGCTGGTTCCAAATGGCCATCAACTCTCTACTAAGAAGACGAGATGGTTGAGCACGGTTCAGAGAATCTACTTGTGCAAGACGTTTTTCTAAGTCAGACTGTTGTTGAAGATGTTGCCTTCTTAGCCTAGAACCAGTCTGGATAGCCACACCTCTCAACACTGCCTTAAGGGTGCACCAATATGTATTCAGGAGAGTTAGTAGCTTTATAGGCTGTAAATGCATCTGATAGAGGTGTGGTTGCTTCTGGAGATGTCAACAGATACTCAGGGAATCTCCATGGTCTGGGGGGGAATATAGAGTTACCATAATCCCAGGACCAAGTTACGGTTGCATGGTCAGACCACACTATGGGGACAAATTTAGACTGATGAGTATTCTGGAGTGTCAATTTATTTAAAAGAATGAGATCGATTTGAGAGTAGGAATTATGAACATGTGAAAAATAAGTAAAATCTTTAACCCTCTGGGATTGATCTCGCCATACATAGTACAGTTCAAACTCTGCCAGTAACTTACGAAAACCAATTGAGGGATCTGATGCCATTCTTGTATTTCCCACAATAGGTGATTTGTCAAGTTTAGTATCTGGGACCAAGTTAATGTCACCCATGATCACTAGATGACCTCTTTGAACTTTTTGGAGAGCCTCTAATATGTTTTTTAAAAAAAGCTATTTGTCTTGAGTTAGGTGCCTAGAGGGAAACCAAAGTCACATCTTTATCTACTAACTTCCCAACTAATATGAGGTATTATTATTATCATTATCCTTTATTTATATGGCGCCACAAGTGTTCCGCAGCGCCTTACAAAGTACATAAACAAATAATTTGACAACTGACTTTCAGTACAAAATAGGACAAGGACATGGATAATACACATTGCTACATTAGTGATCATAACACCTAGACATGCAACAGAGCGTAAGCAACCAAGTGTTAGGTGCCCTGGTGGGGGTTAAGAAGTAGGTGAAAGTAATGTAAGGAGAAGCACAAGAAAGTAGAGGCCCTGCTCGTAAGAGCTTACATTCTGCCATCTCGGTCTACAATCTTGCAGGAGAGTTCAAACTGTATAGAGCGATGGAATAATATAGCCACCCCATTGCGTTTGAAAGGGCCGTTGGCATAATAGACCTCTGGATATCTAGAATTACAGATCACCGGGGTCGCCAGTGACGAAAAATGTGTTTCCTGTAAAGCTACAGTACTAGTACTACATTTACTTCTTCCCAGTAATGAAAAGTGTCCAGAACTAGTCTTCTCTTATTACGGGAATTAAGCCCATGAGTATTCAAAGAATAAAATGTAACCATTTGGTACTATGAAAAATCAAGTCTCCACAGGCATGTATAAAACAGTGTATCTAGATTCCTGAAAATTGACAGAAAAAGAGGGGAAAAAAAAAAAGTAAAAGCACCAGGGAATACAGAAAATAAAATGTAATAAACTGAATTAGCCCAAAAATTGGGCTAGAATGTTTGCTGCAAGGAAAAAATGATGGCAAAACAAAAAATATCGGGGAGGTGGCCCAGCATGAAAACCACCCACGCAGCTACCCATTCATTTAATGTTTTTCCATCGTGATCTGTCCTCCAGATCTGCCATTTTATCACGAATAGATGATACTTCAGATTGCAACTCAGAGTGTGCAGTAAGAAGGTCATTGTGGGAGGAAACCAATTTGCACATATTTCCTTCCAAATGATCTGTACGACCACCTAAACCCATGAGCTCTGTTCTAAGTGATTGTACTGAGGTTTCCACTCTGCAGAGAATGTCAGTGCAAAAAGCTGCAAACATTTGGAACATTGATTGAGTGGTGAGAGGAGCTGATGGATCCAAATCTAGTCCCAAATCAGCTGGTGATATGGAGCCTTGGGAGAGAGGGGCGGGGCGGACTTCAGTGATGTCGAAGTTGATGGTTTCTGTTTAGTGGAGGATGGAGTAGGAAATTGAACAGGAGTCGGCAATCGCTGAGGTTTCCCTCCTTGTTTAGGCGGCATTGCAGTGCAGAATGTAAACACATAGGGGAACTTCAGAAGACAGATGGTATATGGTAGTGATGTGATAGATAGTTATGAGTAATTTACTGCATGGGTGAGGTGTCTTCATCCTTAAAAGGGAAACATGCTGTGAGAGAGCATTATAGCTCAAGAGACAAGCAGCTGACTGGCTAAGCACTATGGGACCGTGATATTGTAATATGGAGTAACTCCAGGCCCCTATAGAGAACTGGTTGGAAAAAAAAAATTCAGCAGCTGTATTAGGATATATTTATGTTCCAGAGAGAGCGATATAGGGCTTATGCAGGAAAAGGGAGCAGGCTGTATTCAGGAAAGGAGCAGGGAAGCAGAAGTGTCTGGTCTGTAGAGAATAATCTTTTCACATGTTAATAGAGAGAAGACTTTATGAGGCAGCTATTACTACAGGACTAGGATAAGGCTTAGGCTTATGGAGGGCAGGGCAGCCAATTACTTAGCTCCAATGCCTAGCATGTAGTGAACCCCGGCAGCTGGAGGTCCCAGAGATGGATCCAAGATGGCGGGAGTGTCCTGCGAAAATGGGTCTCCCAATCTCTGCGTTCTCTCCTTATAGCTGTGGGGATCCAGTGGTCAGCGGTCGCGTGGAAGACAGAGGTCAGTGGCCGTGAGGGGGAACAGGAGTCTGGTCGGCAGGGCAGGCACTTTCACAAGCCAACGCGACCGAGACTCCGCACTTCAGCTCGTGGCTTCAGCCCAGATGCAGGCTCAAATCTCCAAAGCTCCAAGAAAGGAGCCAGTCTTCGCCCCCAGAGGTATCCAGGCACAGCAGGTGGTATACGGGCACCCGGTAGTTACTGGGACAATGAGGAGAGAGTGGAAAGCCTCTCTAAATCAGCCCGCAGGAGATTCGGGAAGCAGGAGCAGAGGAACAGTACGTCTGCTCTCTGTGCTATCCAGGCCTCGCCCCCAATGCTCTAGTTCTTAAGCAAATATAAGCAGGTAACTAGCACCTTGGCAAAACCATGTTGCACTACAGGTGATGGGCAGATTTGGCGAGGGGCGTATCTAAAAGCAAATCTATATTGCAGTATAAAAATAAAGCTGTCCTACATTTGTGAGCTACAAGCAAAACAGACAATATTTACCTTGCAAAAAAATCATCTGCACCCCTTACATTGTAGCATGGTCTGTCCCTTTGCAGTTAGTTTCTTTTTTTATTTTTGCTTTGCTCCCAACTCAGAATCAGGCCTTATATTTCTATTTGTCACCAAGTATAGGGAATTACAGATGCTTGATCCTGGATCCTGTTCTGAACTTGAAAACTGTTTGCTAGATGATGCAGCTTTTGGTATTACATTACACTACTTGAATTATTTTTTCCAAAAAACTAAACTTGAGGTCTTTTTATCAGCTGCAGCAGCCATCGTGGGAAAACGATTGAGGGGAGGAGTCAGAATGTCTAAAGTCATCTGGAAACTAGCCAAGGCAATTTCATCATCTGCTGGAAACATTGACCCCCTCGGGAAGAACTAAGAAAGGGTGCTTGTGGTTTTACAGTATATTATTTTCAAACAAGTACTAAGGCTAAAGTTGTATTGAAGAGATATTATGAAAGTGAGACCATACACCGACTATGATATATGATTGACCAATTGTGATAAAAAAGTTTCTTCAAAAATAAAAGCCATAAGGAAGAAAAGCAAAATAAAAAAAAACTTAAGGGAAACTAAATGAAAGTAGATGTCTAACATGCAACAAAACTTAGAAGTGCTCCATAAAAGCACTGAGAAAACTGGAGAAGATATAATACACACAAGGGGGGGAATAAACTTCATACTCAGAGAAATCGGCTAAAGCATTTCTCAGAACATATCAACATTTTTTTTTTAAAGAACATGGTGACAAGGCAGGCTGTCTGCGTGATAATAAATTGAAAAATATACAAGTAGCTAGAGCCATGCAGGCTGCGAAATCCCCAACAGGGATTCTCACTTATGGTGAAGAGCATAATTTACAACTGTTTAGAGATTTTTACTGTAACTTGCATTCTGCCCCAGCCTTACATCAAAATTTTTTAAATGTTGCTCGTGACTATCTTAATAATTCCTGTCTAGCACATTTTATCTGAAGATGATTTTGCTGTGATTGATAGGACTATACTAGCCACTGATGTAAGACTTGCAATAAAATCCCTTAAAGCCGACAATTCCCTCAGCCCAAATGGTCTGAACTGTAGATATTAAAACAAATTCCGAGATACATTTGTCTCATGTCTTGTCAAAATGTTTAAAACATTATTATGAGCTGACAATATCCCCCAAGACATAACCACAGTCACAGTTCCTGTTATACACAAAAATTCTGATATTCGATAGACTGTGCTAGCTATAGACCTACAGTATCTCTTTAATTAATACGGACAAAAGTTATTGCCAAAAATACTAGATTAAAGAGATTTCTGATAAGGCTTAGTATATTACAAAGACTGGCTGGTGATAACGTATAGATGCTCACAGATGTCATATGTGTGATAATGCTTCTAAACTCTCCATCATGCTTTCCTCTTTAGATGACAATGAGGCTTTTAATAGAGACTTCTGGGACTGGATACTTTTATATCTGCAACAATTTAATATTGGCCCATATTTCTTTCATTGAATGTCTGTCATGTATATCTATTGCAAAGCCAGAATGAAAATCTCTGCTAAAATGTTTTCTAGCTTTTTCCATCAGATAAAGTACATGACAAGGATCCTTTCTCTCCCAATTCTATCTGTTTTGTCCATTGAGTCATTAGCAACACACATTAAACAAATCCCCTAAAATATCAGGTATCATATTGGGTAACATGGCATACAAGATCTCTGTCTATGCAAATGATTTAATGTCGGTGTCAGCCCAGCCACTGGAGGAGTTTTTGTCTGACAAAGCTAATGGCATGACATTATGTAGCCTTAAATTGCAGAGACAGCACTACTGTTTATAGTGTATTATATTTAGAATTAAAATCATAATATCAAAAACAGATGACTCTGTACATTGTATCATACATCGACTGAAATAAATATTGATCTTTAGAAACATGCATACTGGTCCTCCCCAAAAACAAGAAAGATCCTTCCTTATGTCTGAGATACATACTCATCTCACTTTTGAACGTAGGTGTTAAATGGTATGCCAAATTAATCACAAAACACAAAGTTCTTGCTCCCTAAGATGATACATGGAGAGAAAGTGGGATTTGTTACTGGTTATAAGGTCAGAGACAACACCACGAAAATGATCAATCTTGTCCAGTATGCCTCCTGGAGAGATACTCGCTCTAACATCCTGTCTACTTTGCTGAGAAGGCTTTTGAAATTGTGGATAGGGGCATTAAAATGGGTATGCTAGTATCCCATATGGGCTTAGGTCCAGTCGTTCACCATAAAAATGTAGATTTATAATTCCCTTCTGCTGGAATGAGGAGAAATTTCTCTCTGTCCGAACCTTTGATATAAAAAATGGCACCAGACAAGGTTTCTCTCCTCTAATTTTTGTGTTATGAGGCCTTGGCGTGATCCATTCGATCCAATCAAAATATATTTGGAATTCAATTGACAAGAATATACACAAACAACCTGCTGGGCTTTGTCAAGGATTCTAAATGGGAAGGCCAGCATTCAGTGACTTGCTGAGTATTGGAGGCAGGCCAGTGGTATCAATGACTGCTGGTACTGACACAATTACACTATGGGAAAGCTTAGATGTAAATGTTTTTGCTTTATTATATAATATTCATGGTGTTTTTTATATGATTGGTTCAAGTTTGTAATCTTTGAGGAGGATTGCCCAATATCTTTTGAGAATCCATTCCAGTTTTTTGGATTCACTGTTGTTTTGTGCAATGAAACTCAAATCCATCTTCTATTCCAGTATTATTATTATTATTATTATAATTATTATTATTATTACCAGTTATTTATATAGCGCACACATATCATTTGTCTTCTTTATTGGTGCAAGGAGTTCCGTTTGTTTGAAGTATAATTTGATTTTGGAACAGTTCCTTTTTATTCTTTTGAACGTTTGTCCAGGATGTTGGACGACCATTGGGTGTATTGGTTGCTAGACCATTCTATATAGTTGTTACAGTCTACTTTTTTGTGGTGAGTACTTGTTTCTATCTGATTATTTTCAATGTACCAGATCCAAGAGAATTGGAGGTGAATATCAAGGTGAGCTTGCTGGTATTTATGTAAGAGAGAAATTCTATCAGCTGTTTCATTTCCTGTCCATATGAAGAAGATATCATCTTTAAAAAGTTGAATGGGTACAGGACTACAGGACCATCACCTTCCAAATAGAAACGATGTAACTTGGTGTGAGAAAAAGTTGTGGCATTATAGCACTTCTTATACAGATTTAGGCTCTTTCTCACACATTTGTACAAATGTTATATATCAAATTGATCAGTACAGTCTAGCAAAGTGTGAAGATCAAGGTGAGCTTGCTGGTATTTATGTAAGAGATAAATTCTACCAGCTCTGTTTTATTTTCTGTCCATATGAAGAAGATATCATTGATAATTCTTATCCAGATCAGAATTTTGTGAGGAAGGGGTTGTTGTTCCATATATGTTTTTTTTCTCAATGGGCCATATCCTGGTCCGAATTTTATGCACATCACAGTTCCCAATACCTGTTTGTAGTATTCATTTTCAAACACGAAAAAATATGTTTCAATATGAAGTCTAAGGCTTCAATAAGAAAATTGATTTGTTTCCCTCGAAGATCTTTGCTTTCCATAGGCATGTTTTTGACAGCCTCACATCTTGATCAATGACACTGTAGAGGGAAGTTATGTCACACTTACGTAAAGTATATTCATTTTTACATTTTTAACTCCTTTAAGGTGTTCAGGATGTGTGTGGTATCTTTGAGGAAATACATTTGTGCTATAACCAATGCTAGGAGAAATTGATTCTGATATTTTGGAGGTTAAGGAATATTTTTCCAGAGATGAGGGGTCTTCCGTGAGGGTTCCCTACATACTTGTGGATCTACAGTAGCCAGTAAAATACTGATAACACTGGAGTCTCAATTTTGATATAATCATATTCTTTTTATTTTGATGTGTCCTAATACACTATTGCTACGGTCGCGCCAAACAGGCCTTTTTCGGTGCGCCAGCTCCTGTGTGACTCCAAGCATCTTTTCCACTCAAATGTGCATCTTAATTGCACAAATTAAACAATTGGATGGAATAAAAATGCTTTACTATACTGTACTGATCAATTTGATATACAACATTTGTACATCTGTGTACATCTTAATGAGTCTGAATTTGTATAAGTGCTAAAATGCCGCAGATTTTTCTGATGCCAAGTTACATCGTTTCTCTTTGGAAAGTGATGGTTCCAGTAGGTACCCATTCAACTTTTTAAAGGTGAAGTCTGGAAGCTTCCTTCAGATAATCTTCTTTCTCTATGATGACCAGGCTTCCACTCTTATTGGCTGGCTTCATTATCAAGTTACTGTAGTCTTGTAGTTCTTTTATAGCTTTTTTACCTATTGTGGATATATTGTTTCTCATTGGTTTGCTGTTTAAAAGTTGTTCCAGATCCTTGTCGACCGTTCTTTGAAATGTTTCTACTAATGGGCTTTTTATTTGGTATGGATAGAAATGTGATTTTTATTTTTCAGCTATGAGTGCTGATATTCATCCTTATTTGTTTCCATTTTTTGGGTCTTGGGCTGTTTTTGTGTGAAATATTTTACATTTATTGTCCATTTTCTGATAAATATATGTAGCCTGACATAAGTATTAAATCTATTTGTTCTGCTGCTAGGGGCAGACTAAAGTCCTTTGTTTAGCAAGCTTTATTTGTAAATTGGTTAAAACAGTCTGGCTCCCACTGGAGCTCGTAGTGCCATGGGGGTAAAGTGACCTTCCCCCTCGGTGCCCCAGTCTCCTCTTGTGCCATTTGGCGGTGACCCAGTCCCCGGACACCGCCGTGCTGCTTGTGAAGTGCCGCAGAGTACCGGAGTCACGCTTTCGAACTCCGGCCTGCGGATAGGCCTGAAGCCACGACCTCAAATAGTGGACTGCCACGAACCATACCCGCGTCTGCGGTGGCTTCTCCTTGCTGCCCTGCCTCCTCTCATCGGACCCTGGCACATAGCTCACCTGGCACCTACCTGTGGGGACTGATCTGCAGCTGCTGTCCTCTTCAGGATGCCACTGGTTACTCTCCTGGGAGTCTGGCAAGTCAGCTCTGCCTGTGAGCTCCTGTCCTGTTTATGTCGCAGGTGTTGCCCTCCTACTCCTCCAGTCGGTTTCCTCTTGCCTCCCCCATATACTGGCCTTCTTGTTTGGACCTGCTGGATAAAGAAGGGGACTTTTATGTTTCGGGTGGTCTCCTGCAGTGCTATCCAGTAATTGGTAGCTCCTAACGTTTGGCGGCCATCTTGGTACGTCACTTCTGCATACAGCCATAAGTGAAGCTGCTTAACGAGCTTTTCTCAGCTTAACAAATTGCCTCTATCTCTGGGCACTATAGTCTCCTGATGGCATGTTCTGCTATTGGAATTTTATTTACCTGAGATACAGCTGAAGGTTTTATGTTTGCTACCTCCAATATACTGCTTTTTTTGAGGAAGATGTGATCCACAGTTACCTTTATTTCTCCGCTCATGTTCTTAATGTATATCCTCTAATAACCATATGCCGGCATAGACGACTCAACTTATTTCTCTTGCTGAAAGTCTGGTCCACGTTGTGCAGTAGATTTTGTGTTTTATATTGAAGAATTACTGTCTTCTTCTCAATATGCCACCGAGAAGAGTTATTCTCCCTCCTCCGGTAGCATTTACTGGCCAAAAGATGGCTAACGAAAGGCGCCTAATCATCATCTACAGATGCCAGGATTCTGCAACTGCATCCAATTTACTGTTAGACTCTGGTGTGGACACTAACTCTAATGCTCCATTGAAAGTCAAGACTGTGTCAAGTTTTGGCAGCCTTCAAGACTGATCTCACGCAGGAACTAACAGTGGCGATCCGTGAGGTTAAATCAGACCTTTCGGCTATTGGGTCTCGCAGGAACGCAAAATGGAAGAATGTGTCCTCACACAACGATATTATTTCCGTGCATGATCAAAAACAGTCTATACTGGAATCACTTAAGAATAAGATAGTGGATTTGGAGGATCGCTCTAGAAGGAACAATATTAAAATTCAGGGCATACCAGACTCTGTTTCCAAATCAGAGTTGGAAGACTATCCTATGAAACTTTTTCACAAGCTACTCCCTGATGTTGATGACAAAGATCTTCTCATAGACCATATTTATTGTCTCCCTAGACCTAAATCTGTTTCTGGATCCTTTCCAATAGATACTCTTCTCTGAGTTCATTCCTTTCCAATTAAGGTATGTGTACTTCAAGCCGCTAGGTCTCCCGGGGATTTGGATATTCTAGGGGGTCTGCAGCTTTTTCCAGACTTTTCGGCAATGACTATCTACAAATGCAGACTTTTGGCTCCCACCACTTCAGCCCTTTGCTTTCAAGAGATGCAATGGGGCTTTCCAGTGAAATTGATAATTTCTCAAGATGGATCCTCGTTTGTGGTCTACAATTTGGAAGCTGGGGTAAAACTCTTAACAGAATGGGACATACAGTACCTGTCAACATTCCTAATGCAACTTGGAAACAACCTTCACTTAGACCTGAATGGTCTTCCTCCTAAATAATTTCTATTTCTTTAATTTGATATTATCCCTCTATATTGTTTTGGGTGGTAGGCTCTCCACAGGTCAGATAGATCCCTGAGAGTTCCTAAAGACTGTGTTCATGATAAGTGAGTTACCATGCTGTTTATGCTTAATTTTCATGTGAATTTTTGCATAAATGTTCATTTTTGTGTTTCTTGTATAATGTTATTTACTATTTGTTTATCTGTTACATAAGGTATATTGATTAGAGTAAAATTTTTTTTTTTAAATCTTTTAGAACATGGGCGGCGGCATTAATGCAACCTACCCCACTTTATTGTTACTGCATTTTTTTCCCCCTTGAAGTAACTATGTTAACCCAATATACCGGGTCACTTTGTTTTTTCCCCTGCATTTTTTTACTTTCCCAACCTATTGCCTTCTCTTGGGGATGCTTTACTATGACACATAGGGCCTGATTCAAGTGGGTCGATGGCCAGGCAGAGTGCACACGCCAGCCCCGGAGCGAGCAAGAAATCACTTGCTCCAGGGCTCGCAACAAAATGGGGCGGCTGTTGATGTTGATCGACAGCTCGTCCCATTTTGTAGGCAGGGAGGGGGGGTGGCTGGCCAAATGGAGGTATTGCCAAAGGAACGTCTGCCGTTTACATCACACGTGATGTCAGTAGTGAGCTTCCTGCTCTATTAGAGCAGGAAGCTCACTGGGGCTTGTGGGAACAAGACCCTACCACAAGGGTCTCGTCGCAAGCCCGAAGGTCGCGATGGTTGTGACCATCGTGACCATCACCTGGCCGCTCGCAAAAGCTGTGGGTGGTCACCCACAGCTTAGTGAGCGGCCAGGAGGCCAGTTTTAAAAAAAAAGCGGCCGCCCAGATTCAGAGCGAGCGCTCACAAAGAGCGTCCGGCTCTGAATCAGGGACATTGGCCCTCATTCAGAGCCATACGCTCTGAGCAGAGCGCACGCTCTGAATGAGGGCCGGGCTCCATTTTCATGGAGCGTCCTCCTGGACGCTCGTATAGCTGTGGGTCACCACCCACAGGCTATACGAGCGTGCATTGTGATGGTCGCGATGGTCGAGACCATCGCGACCATCGAATTTGCGAGCCGGAGCCTGCGGTTGAGGTTTTCAACCGCAAGCTCCGGAGTGATTTTGGCTCTATCAGAGCCAAAATCACTCCCACTGACATCACTAGTGATGTCAGTGGGCCGGCTTTTGACGGGAGGCGTTCCCGTGGGAACGCCCCCGTCAGGGAGGCACGCCCCCGGCACGCCCACCAAAGGGGGCGTGCTGTCAATCAACATTGACAGCACGCCCCCTTTGATCGGACACAACGAGCGAAGGACTTTCCTCCGCTCGTCGCGTCTGGCGCATGCGCACGACGGAGCTCCCTCCGTCGTGCGCATGCTCAGTCCATAACATTGACCCACTTGCGAGCGGACAGCCGCTCGCGAGTGGGTCTGAATCAGGCCCATAGTGTGCTATCTGTAGCATTTGTGTTATGTTTACCTCAACTAATTTTTCTTTTTTTTTGTTAAATCTTTTTATTCACAGTTTTTGTAATAATAACATACAAATATTACAAATATAAAATGGCGTGAACAGAGAACATAGTTGGTGTGAATTATTTGATCTACAGTGGACATATTGCAAAAATCCAATGACAGTCTCACCCAACAATAGAGATAATAACAGCAATAATCTATAATGGGATGAAATATTAACCATGAAAATATAAGAAAATCATCACTCCAAGACCAGCTTTGAATTAATCCCATATGTACAAAAATAAAAAAAAATCTATTGACCATATAAGGAGATAGTATCTCCACCGTACCAAAATTTTGCAATAATCTAATGGTTACAAATAATGGGGGTAGACAAGACGTACAAATAGGGTAACACAAAAGGTAGGGTGGGAAGAGCATAGGGGAAATTAAAATCGAAAGAAATTGTTATCAGAACCTTATGACATCTTCCTAGTAAGTGCAATCAGGACCTTAACTCTCTGTAGTCGTCGGCCACATTACCCTATCATCACAGACAAAATAACAATGTGTGCACTGATAGCTTATGAATTGAGCAAAATAATTCTTCTAGTTATATCTAAGTTAGTTGTCTCAATAAGTACCAATTTGTATTTTCAAACACCTGTAACATTTGGGTCTGAGATTGAGGTTGTAGGTGTTCAATGTATGAACCCCATCTGTTATAAAATCTCACAACTCCCTTCTCAACATCTGGAAATGAAGCCCTCCTGTCAAAATACAGATTTTTGAGTAATAAATGCTGAACTGTTGAAAGAAAAGGTGGGGTCTTACTGGTCCATTGGGTTAAAATAACTTTTTTGGCCGTAGTTAAAATAATAGAAAGTAATGGAATAATAGACCTACGATTTGGCCCAAGTCCCAGTTAGCATAATGAAGACATAAAGGATCTGGACTTAAATGTAAAAAAAGAATGGTATTGATAAAAACCATTATCATATTCCAGAATCGACGAATCTTCCCACACTCCCAGAAATTGTGATAGAAAGAAGCTGAGACATAGCTACATTTAAGGCAATGACCTGTTTGACTAGGGACCATATATTTCCTCTGATGTGAGATATATGCTCTGTTCAGAACCTTATAATGTACTTCTTGGAGCATTGCTGTACGCAAGTACTTCATTGTAGAATCAAAATGTAAAAAGAGCACATCAGGCTCCAGAGATTATGGTATATCGTTAGACCAACTAGTATGCAAAGATTTCCAGACGTTGGAAGCACCATTCTTGATAAACACATAATTTAACAATCTAGTATGGTAAGGACGGGATTTTATCAATAATAAAAGTGAGACCAAAGGGTCAGACTTATCTGGGGATAAGTAAGCTTTAGGTAAGCTATAAATATAATGTCGTAATTGAAGATACATATAGAAACACTTATTCAAAATATTAAACGTATCTCTAATGGTTGAAAATGATAGCATGTCACCCCCAGGGTCAAATATATAATTGATTAATAGAATTCCCTTCTGTTTCCAGTCAGTGAAGCCCTTATCATCCATAGCAGGGGGAAATAGCTGGTTACCTCAAATAGAAATAAGTGGAGTAAAACGCCAATCACATTTCAACTTGCGGTTCATCGTAATCCAGGCTAGGTAAGTATCGCTAAATAGAGGTTCAGTAAAATTTGTTGAGGGATTGATTTTTTGGGGGTAAGAAGGAGAGCACTCAGGGAGTATGGTTTAAATCATTATTTTTCCACACCGAGGGAAGTGTAAACAGAGCGGTTTAACAACCATTCTGAAATATACCTAAAAGAAATGGATAAAGAAAAAATGCTGAGATTGGGAACATTCAATCCCTTCGAGGCAAACGAAGTTTAGCTAGAGCAATTCTCGATTTGCCACGGTTCCAAATAAATTTAATAAATATATTTTGAAGAGCATGGAGATCTGTTTTGGTAAGGGAAATCGTTAACATTTGCATGGGGTATGAAATCTTGGGGAATACAATACTTTTCAAAACGGCAACATGACCCAGCAAGGACAGAGGTAAGGATCTATCAATAATTTGGAGAGCGAACAGAGTAATGGAGTATAGCTGCCCAGGATCAAAGGGAATATATATATCCCTAAATATTTTAGGGTAGGACGTGCCAAACGAAGATGTGAAAAGATGGGGATTGAAAGAAAATCAGCAGGGGCACCAGAGAGAGGTAAGTATTCCGACTTGGCTACATTCACCTTATAACCCGCAAAGGATCCAAAAAGGTCTATCAGACGATTTGCCTCCGGAGCCGAGGAAGACGGGTCAGACATAAATAAAAGCATATCATCGGCAAATAATGCCACCTTAAGATCAACTGCACTAACCTGGATTCCTCAGAATACCGTGGAACTTTGTAATGCAATGGCAAGTGGCTCCAAAGCAAAGGCAAATAGGAGAGGTGATAGGGGACACCCTTGCCTGGTGCCCTTATGTAAAAAAAGGGACCAGAAGTATAGCTGTTACAAACAATCTGTGAGGATGAGTCAGCATACAGCAAAGTCAGAAGCATGATAAAGTCAGAGTGGAACCCAAATTTATGCAGTGTAAAAAATAAGTGATCCCAGGACACTAGGTCGAAGGCCCAGTAAGATGCTGTCAGCACCCTGCGTATATTGGCCTTTGAATGCCGCCCCCAGATAAACCCAGTTTGGTCTTCATGATTCAGCCTGGGCAGTAATACTTTCATTCGCTCCGCCAGTAATACAATTTTGTAGTCAATATTGAGGAGAGAAATGGGCCTATATGAACTAGAGCATTCCAAGTCTTTGCCTGGTTTGGGAAGGACCTTTAGGATTGCTGTGTTAAAAGGGGAAGGCAGGCATTTAGTAGTCAAAATGTGATTGTATACAGAAGTTAACGTCTCCACAATTTTGGGGGAAAGAAATTTATAAAATTCCCCACTATACCCATCAGGGCCTGGGTCCTCACCAGATTTCATACCTTGTATAATTTTTTGTAAATCTGACACAGAGATCGGGGCAGTCAGAGAAGCAGCCAAGTTGGATGGCAATTGGGGAGGAGTAATTGTGGACCAAAAAGAGTCAGGGTTTGATGTAACATATAAATTAGCATAGAAGGAGCGGAATTCCTCCACTATTTGTTTGCTAGAGGAAGTATAAGAACCAGAGGAAGTACGCAGCCTCTTAATAAGGGTTGATGGTCGTGGACCTTTTAAAAGGTTAGATAAGAGGCGTCCAGTTCTGTTGCCATGCTTATAAAACTGAAACCCTTTATGGAAAGTATACCGATCTCCCATATCTGTCAGAATCATGTCAAAATGGATTTTAAATTCCAAATATTCTTTTTTATGGGCAGGAGTAGGAGAAGATTTAAATACAGAAAAAGATTCTGTAAGGGACTGCTGAGCAGATTTAAAAATCGTCAAAAATCTTTTTCTATTGTGGGTAACACAAAATTATATCTTCTCTGATTACGGCTTTTGAGGCTTGCAAGAACAACACAGGGTCATCCTGTTCACATAAAAGATTTTCCTGCTTGTAGGTCTGCCATGAGGATTCAATCTTATTGCAAAATCTTTGTGAGGACATCAAGTGAGAAGGGAATCGCCATTGTGGAAATGGGCCCCTATCTATATTAATTGCCAATACAACCCAGACAAGAACGTGGTCTGACAAACCTATTAGCTCAATACAGTTATCAAATGATTTCAAGAAAATGGAGTCGGACACCAAGATATAGTCCAGATGAGATAATGAGCCACGGGCAGCCGACAAGCATGAATAATCCTTTTCAGTGGGATGTTTGGCTCTCCAAACATCAGTTAGATGTAGCTGTTGCATAGCATACAGTATACCAAATCTAGGGGTGTATGTAGATCGGCGAGACGGATGTTGGCAATCCATCTCCCTCGAGGCTATCATATTAAAATCTCCACATAAATTAAATTGTCATTGCATATAGGATATAGCTTAGATAACACAGAATGCAAAAATAGTTTGATATCTATTGGGTGCGTACACGGTGCAAATTACATAAGGTACATCATAAATGGAAGTTTCTATAATGACATAACGACCTTCAGGGTCTATCTTAGTCGAAAGAACTGAGGAGACAAGTAGAGAGTGCTTGGCCATCACCAATATATTAAGTTTAGCCACTTCTGCCGTGACCAAATGTGTCTCCTGCAAACATACCAAATCCAGATGAAGCTTATTTAAATACAGTAAAATCCCTTTGCATTTTATCGGGGAATGAAATCCCCCAACATTCCAAGTAACAAATTGACATGACATTAGGCTAAAATAAAATTAAAAGGGTACATAGACCATACAGCAAACAGGCAGAGCTTCTTTGTTTTTTCCATAAAGTATCATAAAGATATAACAAACAGAAGAGATAAAGCGTACGTGGACAAGGGGAGGAAATGAGAATACAATAGGGAGGAGACATACAGCGGGGTGAGAAAAATACAACTATTACCAAAAATCAATGGCAAATGCATGTTATTGTAAATAGACTGTTTCGTTATCAAAACAAAGGCTTCTGGTAGGCACTGGTGTTAAGCGCCAAAAAGACAGAGTCCCGGTCAGCGGACTCCTAGCCAAACCCAGCTAAATAAGTAGTAACATAACCTTCAGCAAACAAAATCCTTAGAGCTGTGGAATAAACAGCAATATAATAAAATATTTCAATTGTTATGCAGAAATCAACGGAGAGCAATGCAAGTTATAAACGGAGTAAATGGAAGTGTTAGTAAGACACAGTTTGCTCAAACCCCCGCGGAAGAAGCAGCAGAAGAGGGACATTGTTTCTTGAAATAGATCTGCCTGTTCCTGAAACACTGGTGTCATAGCCTCTTTAATGGCTTGAATCACCTCCCCATATGTAATGAAAGATTCAGAGGTACCTGTAGCAGGCTCAGAGGATTTCTGCGCAGCAGGCAGTGTAGCAATGGACACAGATTCTCCCTGCAGTGAAGTCACAGCCGCCATCTTGGATTCAGAGGGGCGTCGGTCAGAGCGGCTCCTTTGCAATTTCCCCGGCATTGATGAGGGAAAATACCTTTCCATGCAGGTTAGGGGGGTCACGAGCATAGTGGGAGCTTCAAGGGGGCAGATTAGAGGCTGTCAAAACAGCCGTGAAATAACAGAATCGCTGGGTCTGGAGCGGAGCTGCAACCAGGCACAGCTCACTGCATAGTGGGCAGAGCCAGAAGTCCAACTAATTTTTCTTATTACTCTCTAGGGTATAGGTTAAATGGTGCATATTTTTTCTCTAAATGTTAAAGACTTAAATTCTCCTAAGCGCAGATTAGCATTATCTACATTTTATAAACAAATGGTGGATGTGGTTGCCCTACAGGAAATACAATTTTCCTCCGGGAGCCCACCTGTGTTTAAAGATTGTAGATATCCATTGGGTTATTTTGTTAACGGCCCTTTTAAATGTAATGGGGTGGCCATTTTGTTTCGAACCTCTGTATCTTTTGAGTTGCACTCACAAGTGACTGATGGCCGTTATCTTATTCTTATGGGTTGCTTGGAGAACAAATGGGTGACTTTTGTTTCTAAAAAAGCCCCTAACTCAAATCTGGTCCAGTTTATTAGAAAAGTGTGTTTAGCTATTCAGAAAAACAGGCAGGGTTCTCTTATTTTATTAGGTGATTTTAATTCGATTTGGATCCCAAATTAGATAAATCTCGTCAGCCTTCTAATGTTCCCTTTCAATCTGGTCCCTCCCTTGCTTTCTGCTCCCCTTTGGCTGAATTTGACCTGTATAATGAATGACGTGTGAGGAATCCAACTGGCCGCGATTATAAATTTTTTTCGCCAGTCCACAACTCTTATTCCCGTATAGATTTATTATTGACTGACAAGTAGATATTACAATATTTGGGGTCCTTGGACATACTACCTATTACATGGTCTGACCACTCCCCTATACTATGTTTTTGGAATGTATCTTAGCACTGTATGCCAGCTCGATCCTGAGATTGTGCCCCCATCTGTTGTGAGATCGTACTACTAAGCAAGCCATTGCTGATAGGATAAAACAGCCTTGCTTAGATTGAAGGTACCAACTGGTTCTATATTCTTCTATTTTTTGGTCTCGCTCCTTACTGTAATACCTCCTCTCTGTTTCTTTTGTTTCCCTTTTGTGTGATTCTTGAATCTTGTGAGGTGTCATGTAATTGTCATCTGGCTAGGTCTAAAAAACCTCCAAACATACTTTAGAGACATCTGTTTCTTTGTTCTGTCTGGGAATGTCATGTCTGCTGATGGATTCTTTCCTGACAATTTTCTGCAGTATTTCTTGCCTTATTTGAAATGATGATCTTTCTCCATCTTCCTTTCCTCTTGTGAAGCTTTCTATCATACGGTTCCTCTATTCTGTAGTGCTGTTCCTTCTGAATTTTGGGTGTTTTTTTTTTTTTTTGGTATCAGGTTGTTTCTCTCTGTGGATATTGTGTACTAGGTTGTCTGTATGTTTCTTTCCCTATGGCTGTTAGCTCATTCCTAAATTCAAACTCCTGTTTACGATATGGATGGATGTTTTGTCGGTAGAGCAGCTTGTAGTTCATGGGTGTGTATGTGCGTGTTTGCTGTGTGTGCAATTGTGTAGTTTATGTATGGTTGTTTCCAGTTGTTTCCTACTCGTTCTGTATCATTAAATGATTTAAAACTATATATATTTTTTCAATGAATAAGGAACTCTATGTTATTAGAACAACTCTTGCTGAGTTAGGTGCAGACTTTGGGGTTGATTCAGAGTTGGGAGCAAAGCAAAAAAAGCAGCAAATTTGCACCTTGGTAATGCCAATGCAGGTGGAGCAGACTTATAATGTGCAGGGAGAAGGGCCGGCTCCAAGGCTCTTTACAGGGCTGACCAAAAATGGAGGCGTGGCCTAAATACCATAGGCCACGACCCTATGTGATGTTATTTGGAGGCGTACCTGCATGGCATGCCTCCAAATAATGTCAGGCTGGGGGGAGCCTCACTAGCTGGGCTTCCCCCAGCCCTCTCCCGTCACTGAATGGATGCCACACGCATGCGCGCAGCATCCATTCAGACTCTGGGGTCCGGCACAGCTGCGGCGGTGGGGGTCCCCAACCTCCTGATTTGACGGCCCACGGGTGGAACAAGGGGACAGTACTGTCCCGCTGAAATCAGGATGTTGGGGAGGGGTGCGCCCTCTATGGGTGGTGCCCCTGTTCGACCGCACTGGTCGAACATCCCTAGAGCCGGCCCTGGCAGGGAGGTTTAGATTTGGGAATGGCTTGTCCTTGCTGATCACTTTGCTCATTACTTGTCACGCTGTGCAGAGCAGCAGTGAATGGGAGTTCCAAATCAGCATTTTCCTCTTCACGGGACACTGTAGACCATGGCTGGGACGTGTTGGGCACGGGATGCCAGCGTTCGAGATCCCAGCGGTCAGAATCCCGATGCCGGCATCCCAACAGGGTTAGGATACCTTCAACTTTCGGTAAGTATCCTAACCCTAACGCACCCTAAACCTAACCTCCCTCCCCAGTGCCTAACCCTAACCCTCCACCTAATGCCTAAGCCTAACCCTAAACCTCCCCCTAACCCCATTACTTACCGACGGGATTCTGGCGCTGGGATTCTGACTGGTATCAGGATTCCATCGCCGTATTCTGACCTCCAGCATCCCAACAGCTGGCATTGCAACTACATCCTGTCTGGGATGGTGGGACAGTGGGGGTCATTCAGACCCGCTCGCGAGCAAAGGAAGCTCGCAAGCGGGTCGATGTTGCCCCACTGCACATGTGCACGACGGAGGGAGCTCCGTCGTGCACATGCGCGAGACCCGGATAACGACGGGCTCTCCGTCGCTCCGGGTCTCGCACCAAAGGGGGCATGCTGTCGATGTTGATTGACAGCACGCCCCCTTTGGTGGGCGTGCCGGGGGGCATGGCTGCCAGACGGAGGCGTTCCCATGGGAACGCCTACCGTCTGAAGCCGGCCCTACTGACATCACTAGTGATGTCAGTGGGAGTGATTTTGGCTCTGGTAGAGCCAAAATCACTCCTGGGCTTGCAGCAGCGAGACCCTACCACAGGGTCTCGTCGCACCCACAGCTATGCGAGCGGCCAGGAGGCCGCTCCATTTTCAGGTAGGAGGGCACTGATTCAGAGCGAGCGCTCTGGTCAGAGCGCTCGGCTCTGAATCAGGCCCAGTGCTCAAAGAGCAGGACTATACTGCTAAAATCAGGATGGTTGGGCGTTATGAGGGCGTTACACAACTACAGTACCTTCAGATTGTGCAGCTATTTCTATTCTGACACGTTTGTAATGCAAATTAAGGCAGATTAACAGTGTCAGCATTATAACTTTAAACATGATGCTTAAGATTTAACCAGCATTATAACTGTGTCGGCATAATGATGCTGGCACTCTGCTTTCAACATAATCATTGTCAACATAGTGATTGTTGATGAAATGTATATATTCCAGAATCCAGTTAAATAATTAGAAAATGGAATTCTTTGGATTGTTCTAAAAATAATCTGGCCACTGTTTGAGTGTTACATACATAAGCAGGTAGTCTTATCCCTTGCATTGTAACATGGTTTGTCCAGGTACAATGTTGCTTTTTTATTTTTATTTTACCTATCTCATTACTCATCAGCCCCTCTTTCTCTGACTGCCAAAGGTTGTACATAGATAACATCATAGATTGCGCAATCTTTAGTAGTTTTAGCCTAAGATCAGAAGATCACTTTAAGGTGACCAAGATTCAGCCCTGAAGAATTGAGATCACTGACTCTCGATTACTCTTGTATGCCTGTTACACTGGCAAACCTGTGTTTATTACCTTCTAGCCAATTATTTCTGCAGCAAACACTAAAAGCAGCATATGTTTCCAGAATCAGCAAGAAACTATCTAAGGATTCACTTCAGACTTTAAAATAATTGCGAGTTTTGACCCAGTTCTGTTTACTCTACGGAGAGTCTGGAACTAATACTGGTTGGATGGTTGGTTATATTAAACAACATTTTAATTGCTAAAAACATGCTTCTTAGACATTCACTTTGATATTCAGCTGTAAATATCTTGTGAAGTTTGAATACATTACTTAGGTAAGTTTTAATTTTGCAATCACATACTATAGGGAAATAATCATGGAAAAAATTATAAAATATGGAATTAGTGATTATACTTAACATTAACTGATGCTGGTGGCAATGGTGGAAAAGAAACAGATTGCAGTAATAAATAGCCAAGCAGCTTGCATCTGCTCTTCCTTCCCAGCTTCTGATTTTATGCCTTGCTTTAAAATGATATATTCCAATTATTATTATTACATTCACTTATTTTTAAATGGGCAGATTTATTTTAATTGGAGATGTACTGTACGCAGGGGCATCCTGGTGAATCCTTGTATCCTATTCCTTATGATATAAGTACTAGTTCTAGGGGTTTATTTATGAAGTGTTGAGCTGTAAAATTCGACACTTCTATTTGTGTTTATACTCAATATTTAAAAAGTCAGTGCTTTTACTAGCAATAGTAAGAGCACTGGCCTTTTAAATATCGGAATAAATGCGAACAGAAGTGTTGGGTTTGTAAATAAATAAATAAATCCCCTAGAGTCAAGGATACACCTAACCATGTCCTAAATACTTTCTTATCATGCCATCACAAATTCTAAATTGACCATCCATGCACTATAATTTGTTTAATGTAAAAAACAAATATATGTTTACTCTCTTGAAATACAGTCAGGTGCATAAATATTGGGACATTGACAGAATTTTCATATTTTGGCCTCTATTCACTGCCACAATGGCTTTGAAATGAAACAAACAAGATGTGCTTTAACTGCAGACTTTCAGATTTAATTTCAGGGTAATTACATCCAAATCAGGTGAACGGTGTAGGAATTACAATGGTTTCTATATGTGCCTCCCACTTTTTAAGGGGCCAAAAGTAATGGGACTATCAACTCAAAAGCTATTTCATGGACAGGTATGGGCTATTCCCTCATTATTTCATTATCAATTACGCAGGTAAAAGGTCTGGAGTTGATTCTAGGTGTGACATTTGCATTTGGAATTAGTTGCTGTCGACTCTCAATATGAGATCCAAAGAGCTGTCACTATCAGTGAAGCAAGCCATCATTAGGCTGAAAAATCAAAGCAAACCCATCAGAGAGATAGCAAAAACATTAGGTGTGGCCAAATCAACTGTTTGGAACATTCTTAAAAAGAAAGAACGCATCGGAGAGCTCAGCAACACCAAAAGACCTGGAAGACCACAGAAAACAACTGTGGTGGATGACAGAAGAATTATTTCCCTGGTGAAGAAAAACCCCTTCACAATAGTTGGCCAAATCAAGAACACTCTCCAGGAGGTAGGTGTATGTGTCAAAGTCAACAATCAAGAGAAGACTTCACAAGAGTGAATATAGAGGGTTCACCACAAGATGTAAACCATTGGTGAGCCACAAAAACAGGAAGACCAGATTAGAGTTTGCCAAACAACATCTAAAAAAGCCATTACAGTTCTGGAACAACATCCTATGGACAGATGAGACAAAGATCAACTTGTACCAGAGTGATGGGAAGAGAAGAATATGGAGAAGGAAAGGAACTGCTCATGATCCAAAACATACCACCTCATCAGTGAAGCATGGTGGTGGTAGTGTCATGGTGTGGGCATGTATGGCTGCCAATGGAACTCGTTACCTTGTATTTATTGATGATGTGATTGCTGACAAAAGCAGCAGAATGAATTCTGAAGTGTTTCGGGCAATATTATATGCTCATATTCAGTCAAATGCTTCAGAACTCATTGGACGGCGCTTCACAGTGCAGATGGACAATGACCCGCAAAAGCAGCCAAATAGTTTTTTAAGGCTAAAAAGTGGAATGTTATGCAATGGCCAAGTCAATCCCATGACCTGAATCCAATTGAGCATGCATTTCACTTGATGAAGACAAAACTGAAGGGAAAATGCCCAAGAACAAGCAGGAACTGAAGACATTTGCAGTAGAGGCCTGGCAGAGCATCACCAGGGATGAAACCCAGCGTCTGGTGATGTCTATGCGTTCCAGACTTTAGGCTGTAATTGCCTGCAAAGGATTTGCAACAAAGTATTAAAAAGTGAAAGTTAGATTTAGGATTGTTTAGTTTGTCCCATTACTTTAGGCCCCTTAAAAAGTGGGAGGCACATATAGAAACCGTTGTAATTCCTACACCGTTCACCTGATTTGGATGTAATTACCCTCAAATTAAATCTGAAAGTCTGCAGTTAAAGCACATCTTGTTTGTTTCATTTCAAAACCATTGTGGTGGTGAATAGAGGCCAAAATATGAAAATTCTGTCAATGTCCCAATATTTATGCACCTGACTGTACCTGTTACATTCTTTTTTTGGCATTCAAATACAAGTAATCCTTCATGTTCAGCAAAGGGGCCTGTGGCTCACTTATAAGTTCTTTGTCTCATTATGTAAATGTGTAAAACCAAGTCACTTTTCAAACAATGCAATGTATATAAACATGGAATGGGATTGAAATACCGACGGCTCAACAGCCGCTGGTTCAAATCCCGACAGTGGAAGGCCGACAGTAAGAGATCCCGACGCCCGGTGGTAAGTATCCTGACCCTCCCCTCTACCCCCCCTAACCCTAACCCTCCCTTAGGGGTGTCTAACCCTAATATCCCCCCTAGTGCCTAACCCTATTCCCCCCCTCCCCGCACCCTAAACCTAACCCTCCGAGGGGGGGCCTAACCATAACCGGTGGGGCCTGACCCTAACCCCCCCTTCAGCTAGCCTAACCATAACCTTCCCTGGGGGGGGCTAACCCTAAGTCCCCCCGGGGGTCCTTAAACCTAACCCCCCATCCCCGGGCTAAGTGTTATACTTACCCGGCACACGATGATTGGGATGGGGGCGGTCGGTCTTCCAGCATCGGGATTAAGATAGGCCGTCAGTATTTTGACGCCTACCTTAAGTCCCGTGTCAGGCAGGTAGTGACGGGATTTAAACCGGCAGCATTGCGGCCGCCGGTCTATTAACTACATCCCATAAACATACATCAAATAAAACAGAACAAAATAAAACACATCAAAGGCGAACAGTCAGAATTAACTTGGTTTTAAAAAAGTTATGCAAGTTTATGGCTGCAAATTTCTTTTCAGCCAATGTAACTAGTATATAAATTTGAAATAGTGGAAATATGGTGTTTTAGTAAATGGTAATGCTATGAATTTAATATTGGGGCTGGTGTGGAAATATTGATAAAGTGCATTGGAATATGCTGGCACTGGAATCAGTATGTATGACTGCCGGACCTCAGGCCGACGGATGAAATCCCAACGCCCGAAGGCCGGCAGATGAAGATCCCGACTGAGGTGAGTAAGTACCCTAACCCTCCGCTCTCCCCCCCTAGCCCAAATCTTCCTTTAGGGGTGCCTAACCCTAACCCCCCCCCCTTGTGCCTAACCCTAACTTCTCCCCAGGGGTGCCTTAACATAACCCCCCCTCCCCGCACCCTAAGCCCAACCCCCCCCAGGGTGCCTGACCCAAACCCCCTTCCCCTAGCCTAACCCTAACCCTCCCGGGTGGGTGCCTACCCCTAAGTACCCTCGGGAGACCCTAATCCTAACCCTCCCCCTTTCGACCATCCACTCCAATGCCTGGCTTACCTACGATTGGTATGTCAGGTGTCAGGATTTCAGCATGAGGCTAATAATAGGCGTCAATATTTAGATTCCTATCTTTAGTCCCATGCTGGGATTTCACTGTCGGGAAGCCAACGGTTGACATTTTGATCGCCGGCTTCCTGACTACATTCTGCTCCCGCTATATAAATAAATGTTAATAGATAGATAGACCTACATTAAATATCTATAGATAATGCAAAGCGAACAATTCCTTCAGACCTTTTCACTTACCCATCACACCTCAATTTACCTTTGTAGCCACAGGCTATGCAGCGCAGGGGAAGGATAGAGAGTGCTCTGTACTCCCTCCTGCTCCCTATATTGTGCAGAGAGGTCCAAATGACACAGAAGTAAGCTTCTTCTGATCTATGTAGGACTTAGCACATAGACTTTCTTCTTTATTATTCTTTAACCCTCAATTTAAATCTCACACTTGTGTGATGCCATGGGGTGGTTCTGCTTGGTTGGTCTGGGGGGTCCCATGCCTTGTATTTGTTCCATAGGAGTGTTAGGGACCTACCTGATAGAGGCCACCTGGATGCGGTGGGCAGGCCCATAATTATGGCCATTATTATGCAAAACCTCTTTGATGCTATTTAGCAATATTATGATTAGGTTCAGCATAGTTAAGAGTGTGCACTTGCATCTGTCATTTTTTCTGCTTGCAGCACTACAAGTCTCAACAGGTAGCACCTCACATTGTGCTTAGGGTGTGCAATCTAGGGCCCCTCCCCCTATGTATTCTGTACTGTGTGTATGTATGTACACCGGAAGGACGAGACGCCTTCCACCTTGATTAGCACCCCTCTCACCTGTTCCTGGGTGTTTTTAATTAGCAAGGAGTCCTTAAACTCCAAGACTGCACATCTTATGAGGCACACTGTGGGTAAGACCTAATATATATATATATATATATATATATATATATGCTGTGTGTCAGTTTTGGGACTGTATTGGGGTGCGGGGCTCTCTGGGCTGTTGTGGCTGGACTGCTTCATGGCATCATAATGTACACTTTTTCACTTCTTTAGTTTATTTTTGTATATGTAGCACTTTATACACTTTTTATAATAACCTCCTACTTATGTAGGACTTAGCACATAGGCTTTCTTCTTTATTATTCTTTAATCCTCACTTTAAATCTCCCACTTGTGTGATGCCATGGGGCGGTTCTGCTTGGTTGGCCTGGGGGGTCCCGTTCCCTGTATGTGTTCCATAGGAGTGTTAGGGACCTGCACGATAAAAGTCACCTGGACGCAGTGGGCAGGCCCATAATTATGGCCATTATTATGCAAAGAACCTCTTTGATGCTATTTAGCAGTATTATTATTAGGTTCAGCATAGTTAGAGTGTGTACTTGCATCTGTAATCTTTTCTTCTGATCTATACTAAAACAGATAATACATTAGATTGTGAACATCTGGTTGGGGACAAATGGAATTTTAGTGCCATTATTACAAGTTCAAATAGCCAAAGTTTGGTCACTGCTATTCTAGAGTATTTAGTCAATAACCATCAGGAGGTAAACACACCTTCGGGCCCATCATCCACTGCCGTATCTTTATCTCCTCACATCATTACATGAGGATCCTGGATCATTTGGATAATAAGCAGACATCTCGAAGACTATTTAGAGAAATACAAAATCTCATATACCAATCTCTAATAAGACGCTACCAAGCCCGGCCTATCAGGATGAAAAAGGGGACATGTAATTAATGGACCTGTGGTGTAGTAAAGCAAATAATATAAATATAATGATTCCAAAGGGTTATACAAATATGGCACAGCTGGAGGACTATATAGTGTATCTGTATGGAAAAATTGGTATATAGAAGAGATATTCTTTTATCTAATCATGGTCATTAATCAGTACTTATGAATACTTATCCTCTGGTCCCATATTAGGGAATGAAATAAACAAATCAATATAGATTGTGCTCATATGTAACCAGATGATATACATAGAGGTAATTTCCAAACATCTAGGAAAGACTTCTAGAAAAATGCTAGAAAATATTAGAAAAAATCAACGTCCAAAAACGATATAATATAGAAAAAAATTCAACAAAATGGAAGCATATCCATGTATCTGCAAAGAAATGTCGAAGGAATCCAATGATGTCCTGAACTCCTTATAAAGAACAAGCCAGGTACAGTGTTTCATTAACTCATTGGCCCCAGGAGGCCTTAATGAAACACTGTCCCTGTTTCTATATCATATCTTTTTTGGATTTTGATTTTTACTAAGAATATTTTCTAGCGTTTTTCTGGAAGTCTTTCCTAGGCTGGTTGGACATAGGATGATAGATCACATACCTATATCACCCATGGCCGGATTACCAAAGGGGCGGGTGGAGCTTCAGCTCCAGGCCTCCTATCAAAATAGGCCCGCAGCATCTGTTGTGCTGTGGCAGACAAGAAACATTTTTTTCCTGCTAGGCTGCTCCATCCAGCCTCCGCTGTCTGCGGCTGTCTGAAGCTCCGCCCCCGGAACCCGACCACCCCCTCCCTGCCCTCCCTGCGGCTGTCTGAAGCTCCGCCCCCAGAAAGCCCTGCGGCAATCGACCACCCCCACCCGCTCTCTCGGCCGCCGCCCGCAGTCCAGACACCGGACTGATTCATGAAATTGTATGCGCAGTGGAAGGGTTCAATAGCCATCCCTGCACAGAGTGTCTCAGCTCCGCACTGCATGCCATCACAGCTGCCACCCCCACTACCGCAACCTTAAGCAGCCGAGCAGTAGGAGGAACTTATCTCCGTGAAGGCAGCCCGCGTAACAGGGTGACTGATCCGGTCTCTCTGATGGCATGGCTGCTGACTGCTGAGTGGGATGTCATGTCCAAATGGCTGCTGCTGATCTGAGCCTCACACATTAAAAAAGTATGCTGCAAACACTGACTGTATTTTATTGATCAAGTTTCATATAAAGTATATATATATATATATATATATATATATATATATATATATAAAATGTGTGTGTATGTATATATGTATGTATGTGTGTATATATATATATATATATATATATATGTGTGTGTGTGTGTATATATATATATACTAATTTAGCCAGCGCCTCTGTCTCAATCCCCTGCTCAGCCCCACCCCTTAACTGCTGCCCTCCCCCCTTGCGTGGCTCCATTCCACCAACACCCCCTGTTGCAACTTTGTCCCCATCCACTTCATCACGGCTCCATTCCGACATCACTGCCACCATACTTACCCCAACAGCTGATCCTCTACTAATGCTGTCCCGTCTCCCTCGCAGTGGGAGCCATTGGGGCTCCTGCATTGAGTAGACGTGATGGCGTTACACAATTATTCTGTAGTATATATGAATATATGTGTGGGTGTGTATATATATATATATATATATATATATACACAATCAGGTGCATAAATATTGGGACATTAACAGAATTTTCATATTTTGGCCTTTATTCACCACCACAATGGCTTTGAAATGAAACAAACAAGATGTGCTTTAACTGCAGACTTTCAGATTTAATTTGAGGGTAATTACATCCAAATCAGGTGAACAGTGTAGGAATTACAACGGTTTCTATATGTGCCTCACCAGGGCCGCAACTAGGGGGGGGCTAGAGGTGCACATGCACTGGGAGCCTGAATGCAGGGGTGAAAGAGGGATGACTCACGTTGGCTTGGGGGCTGGAAAGTCAGAAAACGGCCTTCCAAAAATGGCCGCCGCCAAGGAGAAGACAGATGCTAGAGGTCCTTACTGCACCTCTAGTGTCTGTTAGGCCAGCGCAAGTGCCGGAGAAGATTCTGAAAGCTGCTTCTTCTCCCGTGAAACCGCCTGGCAACGAGCATAAACCCCATGGCAACGAGCATGTAAACCCTGGCAATGAGCATAAACCCCATAGCAACAAGCATGAATCCCCCTGGCAATGAGCATGAAACCCCCTGGCAACGAGCATAAACCCCCTGGCAATGAGCAGGTAATTTTAAAGTAATTAGAAGCCTTACTGTGGAGCATAAAAATGGTGTCGGGCAAATATGCAAGTGGCACTTTGGTAATAGGCATTACAGTGTGTGGCATAATATGTAATGGGCATTATTGTGTGTGGAATAATGTAAGTCACTATACCAGGGACGTTTGACTAGTGCACTGCCTTATGGAGGAGCAAGGACAAAATCCAGGTACGGGAAGGGAGGGGGCGCAAAATTGCTACCTTGCACCGGGTGACAGATATCCTAGTTACGGCCCTGGCCTCACACTTTTTAAGGGGTCAAAAGTAATGGGACAAACTAAACAATCCTAAGTCTAACTTTCACTTTTTAATACTTTGCTGCAAATCCTTTGCAGGCAATTACAGCCTGAAGTCTGGAACGCATAGACATCACCAGACGCTGGGTTTGATCCCTGGTGATGCTCTGCCAGGCCTCTACTGCAAATGTCTTCAGTTCCTGCTTGTTCTTGGGGCATTTTCCCTTCAGTTTTGTCTTCATCAAGTGAAATGCATGCGCAATCGGATTCAGGTCAAGGGATTGACTTGACCATTGCATAACATTCCACTTTTTAGCCTTAAAAAACTCTTTGGTTGCTTTTGCAGTATGCTTCGGGTCATTGTCCATCTGCACTGTGAAGCGCCGTCCAATGAGTTCTGAAGCATTTGACTGAATATGAGCATATAATATTGCCCGAAACACTTCAGAATTCATTCTTCTGCTTTTGTCAGCAGTCACATCATCAATATATACAAGGGAACCAGTTTCATTGGCAGCCATACATGCCCACACCATGACACTACCACCACCATGCTTCACTGATGAGGTGGTATGTTTTGGATCATGAGCAGTTCCTTTCCTTCTCCATACTCTTCTCTTCCCATCACTCTGGTACAAGTTGATCTTTGTCTCTTCTGTCCATAGGATGTTGTTCCGGAACTGTAATGGCTTTTTTAGATGTTGTTTGGCAAACTCTAATCTGGTCTTCCTGTTTTTGTGGCTCACCAATGGTTTACATCTTGTGGTGAACCCTCTATATTCACTCTTGTGAAGTCTTCTCTTGATTGTTGACTTTGACACATATATACCTACCTCCTGGAGAGTGTTCTTGATTTGGCCAACTGTTGTGAAGGGGTTTTTCTTCACCAGGGAAATAATTCTTCTGTCATCCACCACAGTTGTTTTCCGTGGTCTTCCAGGTCTTTTGGTGTTGCTGAGCTCTCCGGTGCGTTCTTTCATTTTAAGAATGTTCCAAACAGTTGATTTGGCCACACCTAGGACCTCATTCAGAGTCGGTCGTTGCGGCCGCACGGTCGTACGCATACAATGTTTTTCTTTCTGCGCCTGCACACGGCTAGCAGTGCGCATGTGCGTATGAGCTCAACCGATCACAAATACTATCGGTCGTAGGGCTTCCGACCCGGAAGTAGATTGCTAAAGTTGATTGACAGGAAAGACCATTTGTGGGAGTATACGGGGGTGGTGGTCAGGAAACGGAGGCGATCCAGCGTTTCAAGGCGTTTTAGGGGAGTGTATAATTTATCAGCTTCGTACGACCAAGAATTGCGGATGCATGAAAACGTCACTCTACGAACAGGCTGATCGTCCAGGCTAAGGTAGGCAAGAAGCGTCCGTAAGCCACAACAGTATAATCGTTAATCTGATGTTCCCTGCGATGTTTCGATTTTGAACCACACAAACCAAGTTGCTAAGATTGCTGCATTGTAACTGTTAACACTGCTAATTACCTTGTAACTCATTTCACTTGCGTGTGCATTAGTGAATTCGTAACCAAAATGTTTCTTTGTGCTTTTTAACCAGTTTTTTGCTCAAACAGTTTTTAAAACATCTAGCATTGTGTTTTGCGTAGCAGCCTTTTCAGATACCACACTGTTTAAACCTTGTATACATTGATATAGTTAAAGATAGACATTTTTGGTATGAAATTTTTTTATTTTTGTGAAATTTGCCTTTCATCACAATGTCAAGAATACTTGTTTAGGCAACATTTGTATATAATTAAAATAAAGAAGAAAACAAAATTTAAATGTTTGTTTAAAAAAAAAAAAGAGCTTGAGACATTGGTGACGAGAAATATGGGGACTGGACAACAGGTGAGGGAGGAAATATCCAGGGCTACTTGCATCGTTTGGGCCGGCTCGGAGAAAGAGGTAAGCTACGGACAGCCGACTGGCGTGTAACACGCCGACTGGCCTGGCCAGAGGTAGATGGGATTTCCTCTTGCCTATGCATAGGGCTCTCCATACTTGCGGGGGTGGCTGTTGGGCTGCCAGAGGTGGTGGTCCTGGGAGGAAGGGAGTCTTGCTCCATCATGGCAGGTGGGTTGGCCTGCTCCTGGGTATTGGCCAAACGATCTAGGGCCCCAGCAATGGTCTCCAGGGCCACCACCACCCTCACCAGAGTGGTCTTCATCCTCAGAAGAATACATGTGTTATCCTGAGTTTGGGAGACCAACCTGGTGAGGAGAGGCACTGCTCGGTCTGATGTTTGCCCTGGAGTAGACTCCACAGGGTCCCCAGATGGAGTACTTGGATCCTCCCCTGCAGAGTCCCCATCTGTGCTGGACCCCGACCTGACCTCAGGACAAGGCACTACCTCCTCTGAGTCTGGAATATAAATTAAATAATGTTATTTGTTTTTCCAAAAAAAAAAAAAAAAAAAAGCCGTTTCAGCTTTATACTTTTTGGCTTACAAAATTAAATTACCTTCTTGCACATGTGGAGCGTTGAAGTCGGCCATGTCAGTGTCCATAGTGGACACGCCGACTATCTCCTCTTCTGTCACACATGCCTGAGCCAACGTCTCCAACCTTGTCAAGGCCAGCTCCTCAGGGATGGGACCACCACCTGTCCCTGCAGCATGGTCCACCCTACTCCGTAGCTTCCTCTTCAGTTGGTATGTGAAATCCGTCCAGCTGTCAATGTTATTTTTGAAATTTGAAGTGTTAATTTTTTTAAATAAGATCAAGCTTTGTCCTTCAGTACACTCACAATATCATTTTCTTACCATTTTTTTACGACTTTCTGTGTTCTGTAGGTTGTCCCCACACCATTAACAGCCCTGGATATCTCCTCCCAAATCCTGTCTTTGGCTTCCGCTCCCATATTTCTGGGTGCATCGACTAGGTTCTCCATTGTCATGGTCACCAATGTCTCAAGCTCGATCCGTGAAAATGGAGGGTTTCTTGGCTTTGGCCTGCTTGGGCCCACCTCCTCCTCCTCTACTGCTGGACTTTGATTCCCAGCACCTGCAACAATTTTTCAAATAGTACAATTTTTAAAAATATTTTATGGTAAATATGACCAGTTCTTGTGTTGTGTTAAAAATGTGATTGGAACTTACCTGGCTCAGTTGGCCTCTGCTCACCATGCTCCTCGCTTGCCATTTTGCTACACTGTGAGAGAGCATGAAGAATACTGCTTCTGCAGACTTTTTTATAGATGTGATCGCATCCCTGGATTGGTTACCCGTGCATCCTTATTTCCCTAACAACAAATGCACACCTTTCCTGCATTCCGTAATCACTGCGTGGGTTGTGCTAGATGTGATCGCATCCCTGGATTGGTTACCCGTGCATCCTTATTTCCCTAACTACAAATGCACACCTTTCCTGCATTCCGTAATTACTGCGTGGGTTGTGCTAGATGTGATCGCATCCCTGGATTGGTTACCCGTGCATCCTTATTTCCCTAACTACAAATGCACACCTTTCCTGCATTCCGTAATCACTGCGTGGGTTGGGCTAGATGTGAGCGCATCCCTGGATAGATTACCCGTGCATCCTTATTTCTCTAACTACAAATGCACACCTTTCCTGCATTCCGTAATCACTGCGTGGGTTGGGCTAGATGTGATCGCATCCCTGGATTGGTTACCCGTGCATCCTTATTTCCCTAACTACAAATGCACACCTTTCCTGCATTCCGTAATTACTGCGTGGGTTGTGCTAGATGTGATCGCATCCCTGGATTGGTTACCCGTGCATCCTTATTTCCCTAACTACAAATGCACACCTTTCCTGCATTCCGTAATCACTGCGTGGGTTGGGCTAGATGTGAGCGCATCCCTGGATAGATTACCCGTGCATCCTTATTTCTCTAACTACAAATGCACACCTTTCCTGCATTCCGTAATCACTGCGTGGGTTGGGCTAGATGTGATCGCATCCCTGGATTGGTTACCCGTGCATCCTTATTTCCCTAACTACAAATGCACACCTTTCCTGCATTCCGTAATCACTGCGTGGGTTGGGCTAGATGTCAGCGCATCCCTGGATTGGTTACCCGTGCATCCTTATTTCCCTAACTACAAATGCACACCTTTCCTGCATTCCGTAATCATTGCGTGGGTTGGGCTAGATGTGAGCACATCCCTGGATTGGTTACCCGTGCATCCTTATTTCCCTAACTACAAACGCACACCTTTCCTGCATTCCGTAATCACTGCGTGGGTTGGGCTACATGTGAGTGCATCCCTGGATTGGTTACCCGTGCATCCTTATTTCCCTAACTACAAATGCACACCTTTCCTGCATTCCATAATCACTGCGTGGGTTGGGCTAGATGTGAGCGCATCCCTGGATTGGTTACCCATGCATCCTTATTTCCCTAACTACAAATGCACACCTTTCCTGCATTCCGTAATCACTGCATGGGTTGGGCTAGATGTGAGCGCATCCCTGAATTGGTTACCCGTGCATTCTCATTTCCCTAACTACAAATGCACACCTTTCCTGCATTCCGTAATCACTGCGTGGGTGGGGCTAGATGTGAGCGCATCCCTGGATTGGTTACCCGTGCATCCTTATTTCCCTAACTACAAATGCACACCTTTCCTGCATGTTTCAATAATTGGTGTTTGGTTTCTTTATTTAAGGCAAAGCCAAATGTTCCCTTACTTGTGGGTTGCAGTTGGAGTATTTGGTGGTGCAGGAGGTGTTGGATAATAGTTAAACAGTTTGAAGTTGATTGAGAGGTGCTTGTGTGTGTAGTTTGTGAGGTGTTTGTTTGAAGTTGATTGAGAGGTGCTTTTGTGTGTAGTTTGTGAGGTGTTTGTTTGAAGTTGATTGAGAGGTGCTTGTGTGTGTAGTTTGTGAGGTGTTTGTTTGAAGTTGATTGAGAGGTGCTTGTGTGTGTAGTTTGTGAGGTGTTTGAAGTTGATTGAGAGGTGCTTGTGTGTGTAGTTTGTGAAGTATTTGTTTGAAGTTGATTGAGAGGTGCTTGTGTGTTTTATATTTTTTTGGTATTAATTTATTTTGGTTGTGGTTTTTTTGGGGGATTTAATATTTTTTTAGTGGTTTTTTTTGTGTTCCTTTCTTTTTGGGTTGGTTTTTTTATTGGTGTTCTTTTTTTGTGTTTGTTTTTTTGTGGTGTTTTTTTTGTGTTTGTTTTTTTGTGGTGGTTTTTTTGTGTTTGTTTTTTTGTGGTGTTTTGTTTTTGTGTTCATTTTTTTGTGGTGTTGGTTTTTGTGTTCCTTTTTTTGTGGTGTTGGTTTTTGTGTTCCTTTTTTTGTGGTGTTGGTTTTTGTGTTCCTTTATTTTTTTTTGTGTGTTTTGTTTTTGGTGTTGTTTTTGTTTAGTAAAATTTGATTGCTTTGGAGTTTGAAAAACACCGTTAGTTTTTGGGCTTGATCCGATGACTTTTTTTGTTTGGTTGGCCGGCCTTTTGTCTTCCTAAATCCAACGTTATTTGAAGAATCAAGTAAGTGTGCCAGCCTACTGCATTTTGTTTGTTTTTATTTTTGGATCAACAATCATAATCTTCATTATTTTTTGTTTTTTAATCTAATTTTTTTTAAAAATATTTCTTAAAGGTGTTTAACACTCCTTTTTTGTCTGGAATCAGGTAAGTGTCTATTTTTTCATACATACACTTAATTTTTAGTTTAATCTATTTTTTTAACCAAAATTTTTGGGGAATATTGTTTATTGTTCTATTTTTAAATTCTAATTTGCTACATTTAACAACAATTCATATTTGCGAGATTAAAAATTAAGCATGGTTTTAACACTAAAAGTAGTAATATTGGTTTGTCCTTAAAAAATGTTTTTTTTTTATTTTACCCTCTCATTTTTAAATCGAACAACAAATACACATGTAGTGATTTCCAAAGATGGCACTGCCCGACCCTGTAAGAATATGCCCCATTATTATAAAGCTAAGTATTTTTGCACAAAATTTCACAATACACTCTGGAGAACCAATTAAAAATATAAATTTAACTTTACAGAGCGATGTTGGACAGCTAATACTGGCCATGTTGACCCCCACCAACCTTCCTCAGCCTCCTCCTGGGCGTAGGCATATGAGGTGTGCAAGGGCCAAGATATATAGAACACGTGTCACCCTTTTTGGAATGCCTGATGATGTGGTTGTTACCACTTATCGCCTGCCTCCTAATATTATCCTAGACACTCTTTCAATAATAAAGAATGATCTAGAAAGTCAGATTCACATTCCTACAGCAATCTCACCACTTACACAGTTGTTGGCGGTGTTACATTTCTGCGCCTCAGGCTCCTTCCAAACCACTGTGGGGCTGGTGGGTGGCCTCTCCCAGCCCTCATTTTCACGGATCCTGAGGCATGTGCTAGATGCATTTTTCAATAATCTAGCACATTTTATTAGTATGCCTTTGGATACGGAAACCCTTGATGTGGTAAAGCAGAAGTTTTTTGAAATTGCAGGCTTTCCACACGTCATAGGGGTAGTGGATGGCACTCACATAGCACTTCAGCCCCCTGCATGCAGGGAACAAATATATAGGAACCGCAAACATTACCATTCTCTAAATGTAATGGTGGTATGTGATGCCTCCCTCCAGATCCTCTCCCTGAATGCTAAATTCCCAGGCTGCAGCCATGATGCGTATGTGATCCAGCATTCAGTGATTTGGCCCAAATTAAGCACACTGCAAGCTGGTGACACGTGGATTCTTGGTAAGTAAAAATCCAGTATGTTTTTCTTGTAATAGTGTAAACAGGTTCTCATGGTAAGTGTATATCTTTTGGTGTCCCATTTCCATCAGGTGACAGTGGATATCCTTGCACGCCCTGGCTGCTGACTCCTTATTTGACTCCCACACCAGGGCCCCAAACTCACTATAATGCTGCGTTTACTGCCACCAGGCAGGTGGTGGAGCACTGTATTGGCCTTTTAAAGGGCCGGTTCCAGTGTCTCCATCACTCTGGTGGTGCACTCATGTACTCACCGGATATGGTTTCTCGCATTGTGGTCCTGTGTGGGATTTTACACAACATTGTAATAAGGAGTCGAGTGCCCATGCAGCCAGAGGAGGCCTTGCCAGAGGATGGCTCCCCGGAGGAAGGTGTTGTGATGCTGTCGGTGGGGGCCAGATGCGATGATGTTGTTTCACGTTTTTTTAGGTATGCATATTTAAATTTTTTGGAAAAGAAAATACTTTTTCTTTTGTTTTCTTTTCCTACCAACAAAATCACAACACTTTCCAAAACATGGATAAAAAATGGAACCCATTGGCAATACCCTGTATGTTTTTGGACAACTAACACATTTTGCACGTATATCCCCCAACATGTTTAGTTAATTTGCCTTTTGTTTTAGTAATTGATATGTTTTCCATTCCAAAATCTGTTTGTTTTTTACTATACTTGTTTAGGTTTGACTAAGCCAGATGTTTAATTTGCCAAAACCATGAGGACATTTGTTATGTGTGAATCTGTTATGTGTTTTTTTTTACCATTAAAAGCCTGTTGGCAAAATGTTTGTTATGTAATAAATGTTTTAAATGATGCAAAAATGTAGTTGCTTGTTTGTTGTAAAAAATTGTAACCCATTTTGAGGTGTATAATGTATGCCAACCCATAATTGAAAAATAAATAACATTACTGCAAATTTTCTAAAGGTTTACTAATACATGTTTTAAGTTCTTACACTATGGAAAGGCACCCACCTTTGTTCCTAAAAAATTTCACATGCAGAATTACACCCTTTAATGTGTGGCAAAAAAGAGGACAAATGTTGGAAATAACACAACTTTATTTTTTTTTATAGAAATGTCATAAAAATTTAAAACAAATAAATAAAAAATACTACACATCCTCCAAACACCCCACTAATCTTTGGAGGCAGCAGTAGGCCTGCATTAAGTAGCCCGAAGTCTTGCGCAGCTCCTCCCGAATTTCCCTCAGGATGTGGGTTAGATCTGTAGAAAATGTGAAAAAAAATGCAGATTAAATACTTCATTACAATTAGAAACATTTGAACATTACACATTATTCAATGTACCAAAACATGTTTAAACACACTGATGTTACGGTGTGTTTGAAAGTATCAGACACACAACATTATTAATAGGTTTCTACTTTTCTGTTGTTCAACTAATTTTAAACCATAACTATGTGGCATAAGCCAAAATCCACTATGATGATGTTACAAATAATGGGAGGTGTATTTTTAAGTCATGATGGCCATATCCTTAAAACATAATGCACGTATTCACTTTTAGAATGTTGTTGATAAACCAAAATAAAATATGATTTGTTTGCTATAAAAAACATCACTTTGCCTAAGTACATTAGTACATTTTAAACACAGTGTACACAACATCAACAAGGGTAGTCTGGTTCCTAGCACCTTTGCAAGTTTGGTGACAGGTTTTTTTACATTGTAAAATACTAATCCAAATTTAATCATTAGTTCCTCAAACTCCCAAAAAATTTTCAAAATACAAAAAATATATATTTTTGAGGACCCCAAAATAAAAAAAGGGCCAGACAATAAACATAAGGTTGTAAGTCTGAAAAACAGCATTACTGCGCAATGATGTTAAACCCCATACAGCAAATTTTGAAAACTGCAAAAAAACCACAGAAATTTTAACAAATACATGGATAACAACAACACCCCAAAAAATTTAAACCAAAAAAAACATACCCTGAGAGTGTTCAGACACAGCAACAGATGGTGCCGGCGAAGCTTCGGGTGAGGGTGAATATTCGGGAGTGGGGGGAATGGTGGAAGGGGAAATGGAGGCGGAAAGATCACAGGGAGGGGAGATTTGGGACTTTTGGGATGAGTGGGCAGGGGAGGGAGGCAGACTTGGAGAGGATTGAAAGAGGGAGGGAGGGTTACTGGGGGAGTATGGTGGTGGGGAGGGAGGGCTGGGTTGAGGAGATGCAGGTGAGGGCTGCTGGTTGGTAGCTTGTCTTAGGACTCAC
The DNA here is from genome assembly GCA_031769625.1 of Taudactylus pleione. Taxonomy (NCBI): domain Eukaryota; kingdom Metazoa; phylum Chordata; class Amphibia; order Anura; family Myobatrachidae; genus Taudactylus; species Taudactylus pleione. The sequence goes on from JAUIMM010000957.1 coordinate 6,770,759, forward strand.
CGTGCCCTTCTCTGTCTCTGCTGGGCTTCTAAAATGTAAACATAAAAACCCAAAAATAAAGTTTTGAATTTCGGTTACACAATACAAGTACACATTCTGTACAATAGGGACAACATACAGGAGGGTTTTTTAACATTGACTAAAATAATTGGCAAAGCAACATACATTTTTAACAGTCCACTAATTAATACTTCTAAACAAACGCATACTTACGTCTGCGTATTTACAAACGCAAATTCCTGAGGAGCGCAGGTGACCGGCGGCCCAGGTCCGACTAGCGACGCTCCAATTGGGCAATGTTTCTGCGAAACCCCGCTGATCGGAGGGCTCGCCTCACCTCCGCATAGGCGGCCCGTTTTGTCCTATTTGAAATGGGCGGCACAGCATGGATGATCCACCTGTCCATTATGTTGACCAGGACAAGCAGCTCTCTCCTGGTAAACGCTGCGGCTCTCATGATGGCAATGGGCGTTTTTACAGAAAACATGAAATATACATGGGGTAGAAAAAATATGATTGGCTAAAATATTTACACTTTCATCAAAAACACCACTATTGGCCAATCCTTTGATCATGTGTTCCCGAAAAATAAGGTCACATTTGATTGGCTACAACACGCAGTGTGCAATTGCAAACATAAGAGTGCAAATGAGCCTAACGCAAAATGCACATGCATTTATAAAGTTAACACAATTAGCAAACGGACATTCACAGTTAATAAACCTTACTTTGTTTTTAACATTGTGTGAAAAAATAAGAACGGAGAAAACAAACACGAAATTAACAATAAAGTTTATTAACACATGATAAAAAACTCATTTGAAAGAACAGCAAGAGTTAAACACTTAATTAGATAATTGCCAACAAGCTAATAACAAGCTGATCGATAGTCCATGTAAACATGACATGTGACCATCAAAACAGCACATACGGCCGCAAACATCAGAACATAATTAGCATACAGCGACTGACAGCGCCTGACTACGATTCACTCGATCGTTCTTTCAGATCAGTCGGTAGCTAGAGGAGGTGCAGTGCTAACGAATGAGCGTCACTTTGTTTCCGATCGCCCTGCCGTACGATCGGATTTTGCGGTCATTGGTCGTACGACCGTGCGGCTGCAACGACCGACTCTGAATGAGGTCCCTAATGTTTTTGCTATTTCTCTGATGGGTTTGTTTTGATTTTTCAGCCTAATGATGGCTTGCTTCACTGATAATGACAGCTCTTTGGATCTCATATTGAGAGTCGACAGCAACTGATTCCAAATGCAAATGTCACACCTAGAATCAACGCCAGACCTTTTACCTGCTTAATTGATAATGTAATAACGAGGGAATAGCCCACACCTGTCCATGAAATAGCTTTTGAGTTGATAGTCCCATTACTTTTGGCCCCTTAAAAAGTGGAAGGCACATATAGAAACCATTGTAATTCCTACACCGTTCACCTGATTTGGATGTAATTACCCTGAAATTAAATCTGAAAGTCTGCAGTTAAAGCACATCTTGTTTGTTTCATTTCAAAGTATGAAAATTCTGTCAATGTCCCAATATTTATGCACCTGACTGTATATATATATATATATAAACACACACACACACGTCAGGCTTCACACGTACATGTTATAGCATATGTTTTACGCACTATAGGTGAGTAGCGAGGCGAGTAGCGACTTGTGTGTATTTTTGTGTGTCAGGGACACTGCAATGTGGCATAATGTGTATCTGGGGCTCTGGAATGTAAAATAAAGTGTTTCGGACGCATAACGATGTGTATCAGGGGACACTGCGATGCTGCATAGATGTACTGGGACACAGTGGTATATAGTGTACCATGGGCACTACAAAGTAGCAGTATGTGTAATGGGGCCTCTACAAAGTGGCATAATGCATCTTGGGGTGCACTAACATGTGACATAATGTGTACCTGGGGCACTAAAATGTGGCATAGGGCCTGATTTGATGAGTCGCATGCATAAGTGCAGGCACCAGCATCTATTGGCGTTCACCCATCTGCGACTTTATTCAAATGCCACTAGAAACTCCATCCCTTATGTACATCAGACAAACATGCAAGGACTGAGACGTCCACTTTTAGTGCCCAGAAATGCAGTAATAATGATTGGTGCGTCCTTATATGCCACCATCTGCAGTGTCTCTGTCTGACCATGGCCTCCTATGCCTGACATGCCCACAACACTCCCATAATGCCCATTCAATGGACCATGGGCCATATTTAGTTAGGGAGCGAAAAGTCTGTGCTGGACTTTTTACTCCACATCAGAGCTTTTCTGTTGATAAAGTATTGGGCGCGTGCCTGCTTTATCCCCGTATTCACTTTGGAGCCAGCGAAAACAGGAGCCTCCGGAAAGGTAAGTATCGGGAAAAATAGGGGAATTTTGGGGAATTCATCCAGGGACCCCCTAATGATGTCCTGACATGGGGAATCACTGTGGGTACCCCTGTTTTTCCCTGCTGAAGGTAATTAGGGTTTTTAAATAGCGCCAGCAGGTGTTTTCTTGAAGCTATGAAGACGTGATGAAGAATAGCACTTACATTTTTTTTTTGTAAAATTAGTTATTCCTATCAAATTTGGGGTACATGCAAATGGGGGTAAGCATATTTTTAAGTTCCTAAAGTGATATTTAAAAATTCTGCAAAAATGCACCTGCCGCTACTCTGCACAATGAAGAAAACACCTGCCGGATACTTGGGGACCCCACCAGAATTAATTTTGTTAGTTTAGCACTTTGTTCCCCTATTTTTTTTTCACCCCCAAATTAAAGTACATTTTTTGGGGTGTCCCGATTTTTTTTTAACCGTTTTTCTGACACAGCTTTTTTTTAAATGATACTCCCAGGGGTGCAGGCTAATTTTTTCAAGCCTGCACCCCTAAACCCCAATTCTGCACTTTTTTTCGCCATGTAAAACATGGTGAAAACTTATCCCCGTTTATTTTCAAAGACTTTTAGCACCAGCGAAAAGTCTTTGAAATTGAATACAGGGATAATTCAAACATGCAAAAATGACGTCATCAGCGTCAATTATCGCCGATTCCGACTTTTCACAGCCTAATTGAATATGGCCCCATGTCTGCGTGTATTCCTAGCCACCACCCAGTCTCGTCCCAGGATCGCCCATCACTTTTCCACAACATTTCTGATCCCATGCGTCTCTTTCACAAAAGCGCCATTGTGTCTCTGTGTAACGCATGTGCCATAGTGGTTTTTAGGAATTATAGGGCATGCATAATTGCAAGAAATTGCTTAATTACGTCAACAGTGCATTGTGTACGGCCCTAAATAATGTTCAAAATGTGATTGCTGTATGTATCTATAGATAGAAAGATATATGCTTGTGTGTTTGCATGCTTGGTGTGTATATATTATATATATATATATATATATATATAAAATAAATAAACATTTTATTCAATGTTCAATAATATAGCAGGTGGTGTATACTTCAATGAAGCGGAGTGGAGGGGAGAGAGTAAGAGGTGGTAGACGGTAGGTGGTAGCTATGTCCTACATGGTACTAGTCATATGCCCTGTGCAGTGGCGTAACTTCATCCCAGGTGCCCGGAGGCAAGATAAATGTTGGTGCCCCCCACCAAACTAAAATGTACCACCCCCCAGCACCTATGCCAGCCCCAGCTGCCGCCGCCCCCCTTATGCAGTTCCTTTTATATAATGCCCCCAGTAGTGGTCCGCCTATGTAGTGCTCCCCAGTAATGGTCCCCCTATGCAGTACATCCAGTAGTGAGCCGCCGGTAGTTGCCCCTGGTAGTGAGGCCCCTTGTAGTTGCCCCCAGTAGTGAGCCCCTGGTAGTTGCCCCCAGTAGTGAGGCCCCTTGTAGTTGCCCCAGTAGTGAGCCCCCTGTAGTTGCCCCCAGTAGTGAGGCACCTGTAGTTGCCCCCAGTAGTGTGGCCCCTGTAGTTGCCCCCAGTAGTGAGCACCCTGTAGTTGCCCCCAGTAGTGAGGCCCCTGTAGTTACCTCCAGTAGTGAGGCCCCAGTAGTTGCCCCCAGTAGTGAGGCCCCTGTAGTTGCCCCAGTAGTGAGCACCCTGTAGTTGCCCCCAGTAGTGAGTCCCCTGTAGTTACCCCCAGTAGTGAGGCGCCTGTAGTTACCCCCAGTAGTGAGCCCCTGTAGTTGCCCCCAGTAGTGAGCCCCTGTAGTTGCCCCCAGTAGTAGGCCCCTGTAGTTGCCCCCAGTAGTGATGGCCCCCACCGCGCTCACACACACACAAAAAAAACAAACAAACACTTACCTTTATCCCCGCTCCAGTGCTGCTGCCGTCCATCCCTGGTGTCTGCTCCTCGGCACTATGGGAGTGACGTCATTACGTCACTCCCATAGTGCACTGCGGGACCCGGAAGACGGAGTTAACTCCTGAGCTCTGTCCTCGGCGTCCGCTCCTCGGCACTATGGGAGTGACATTATGACGTCACTCCCAGAGTACACTGCGGGACTCGGAAGACGGAGTGAGCTCCGTCCTCCAGCTACCGCCAGGAGGATAGGAGCCGGGCGTCCGCTGGTAACACACTCAACGGGTGCCCGGCAAATGGAGGGTGCAGGGGTGCGACCGCACCCCTTGCACCCTCCGTAGTTACGCCAATGGAGGTGGAGCGCCGATCAGCGGCGCTGCTTCTCCATGCAGCTCCCGGGGACAATGGAGCCAGGTGCCCCCTTCAGGGCTGACGCCCAGCGGCAAATGACTCCATTGTCTCCGGGAGTTCCGCAACTGGCCCTGTGCAGACCAACCCCCCACAACTGTAGTCACAGCCCATTGTGCTGATCACACCCCCTGCGGCAGCACACAAAAGACCCTTCATAAATTTCTGCTCCAGGCCCATGTGGACCTTAATCTGGCACTAATATCACCTAGAGGGGGTAAACGATCTATAAAATTACCTCAGTGTGAAAAGGAGTGGATTTTTAGACTCAATACCCTTTATGATGGGTGCAAGGTGTGCAGTGCACACGGGCCCCTGGGTCTACCTAATCAGGGATCACAATTCCCTGAACAATATGTTATACTGCTGGATAATAGTCCTCAGCGCTCTTACCTCATTATTGTGTCATCCAATGTGTACACAGGAATATTCACGTCTGCCTAGCTGCGTCATCACGCCCGCAGGACTTGGGCATACATAGAGACATGTATGTATGCCCGAGTCCTGCGGGCGTGGAGTCACATGGAGATATATATAAATATATATAATCCACAATTCCAATAATCCGGCACTCCTTTGCTAAAATGCAACTTCTAGTGTGCTCGTGCTATGATATAAAAAGAACAAGTCCTCAGAAAAATTCCAAGTCCACGCACGGCACTACTATGACAAAAAGACGTTTATGTAGTAAAAGTACAGATTAATACATGTTACGAATATCCAGCATTAAAGCAACGTTTCAGGATCCCTCCGGACCCCGTCCTCAGGCTGCTGTGATGTTTACAATGTTCATCAGCAAAAAAATGTACAGTGAATGTCTACAAATTCAAATTGTCCTACCTTTATGTGCTGTATCACCTCGTGTATGCCAATCCCGGAGACGGGCCGCGCTCACCTGTCCTTCCGGACGCCCTCCGATGACGTCAGCACTTCTCGTCTGGTCGTTGCTAAGCAACACCGACGCTGCCTCCGGGAAATGGCTGTAAAAAACAAAAAATATATGTATAAAAGACATGACATGATCTCCCTAATTATAGGGTGTGACCTATATATTGTCATGCCAATCAATGTAAACATAGGCCCTCATTCAGAGCTGCTCGCTATTTGCGGTCGTTCGTTCTAAAACAAGGGGTGGCTATTCAAATGAACCGTTCGCTAATTGCGGTCTGTTCACGCCTCTAAGTCTGAACGAGCGAGCAAAACTTGCGGTTGTAATTTAGAAAAATACGCCCACTTGCCGCTTGCACCATACGTCATGTCCGCTATTTATTAGATTAATCGAGTACATCGAACAGCGTATGAACTGCTCGCTATTCTTGTGGCTGGTTTTTTCAACCGCTATTTTGCGAGCAGTTCTGAGTAAAAAAAAAAACAAGTGACGTGGTCAATGACGCTGCTGTATTAATTATGCACTCCCTTAAAACGCCTGTTTTGACCTTTAAGCACGCCTGCGTTAGAATTCTACACCCCCGTTTTCAAGCACCTTCCCCTGTTACCACCCACATACGCCTCCTTCTGTCACTCAAAATAGCAGGCATTCGCTATATAGCGAACAAACGATTTTCGGCCGCACTGACTGGTTCGCGCATGCGTATTAAAATCCGTACGCATGTGCAGATGTGCGAACATCGGTCAGAATAAACGAACGGCCGCTTACGAGCGGCTCTGAATCATGGCCATAGTCAGTAAGCTACTATGTAGAGACACTGAGAAGATGTAGAACTATAGAAATACAGGGATAGAATGTTTGGCAAAATGACCACAAAGTTTACATGCAAAAAAAATACATGCAAAAAAACGCATGAATAACTATATGTAAAGTGAATGTGGTCGAGAGTAAGTGGTACATGTGCATAATTGCCCATAGTAAGGATCATATTGGTTAAATATTAACACATGCTAATATGATAGTTCGTTATGTAATCGCAGCTGCGTTATTACTGAAACACATTCCAATCTATCTTCTCGTTCAGTCCCGCTGGATGCAATATATATATATATATATATATTAGAGATGTGCGTGTTCGGTTTTACTCGGATTTACTCGGTTCTTATTTAATTATCGCAAGTTCAGATTAGTTCGGATTTATTTTAGCTGTAGGGATTGGGGAAGTTATAGCAGCATGGAGGCGGTGATAGTGTACATGTATAAACAGAGTATGATAGTTTTATCAATTGGGAAGCTGCATGTGTATACTGAATGAGATGGATATATGGAGTGAGAAGAATGTTGGAACTCAGTTAAATTTTTGTGGTGACTGAAAGGGAAGATTGTGGGCACTGAGTGGGATGTGTGTGCCACACCGCTATGTCTCCTTCCCCCACAGTGGCATACGTTCATCCCAGATGCCCAGAGGCAAGTTTTAATTTGGTGCTCCCCTTAAAAAAAGGGAAAATATATATTGTGCATATCTATCTATCTATCTATCTATCTATCTATCTATCTATGTATTACACATGCACAAAAACACTAATATAAAATAGCCTTAAGTGGGGTGAATATATTATGGGCAATGGAGGTGACCCTTCAGTGCTGGCACCCGACGGCAGGCGCCTCCATTGTCTCCCATAGTTCTGCCCCTGTTCCCCCATCCACCATACTCTTATCCCATCTGCGCAGCTGTATGTTCTGCTCAGACCTCAGTTGCATAGACTGCATGTGTGTATTCCAATGAGCACACTATTCTGTGAATTAGCAGCTCCACCATTTTGTGAGTGACAGCAATCTCACTCTGTGAGAGTGCTGAATCTGCAGTTAACCACATGGTGTCATATCTGTCATATCTGTATTATGCAAGAAACATGTCCATTAAGGCATCAGCCTTAATAATCGTAATTTCATTGCTTTTTGGAGTTTGAGTGGCAGAAATTCAATAGGTTTTGTGAATTATCAGATCATGTCTAAGCAGCCTTAATGAGACATGAGTCTATGGAATTTCATAACTTTTTTAAAATGCATTAACTCTCAGGGTTTGGATGAGCAAACCGAGCCACCTGCAGGGGAGAAGGGCAACAAAATGGTACACTAGCGCAGATGGAAGAGGGAACAGCACACAGGAGGTGGTTTGGGGGTGCAGAGTGTGAGACAGCTGTAGGCATGCGGGGTAGCGACAGCAGCGGTGGTGCAGAGAAGTAGTAGAGGTGCAGTGCAAAGGGGGCATCAGTGGGCGACAGAGGGCTCACTGGTAGTGTACATGCACCTGAGAAAATAAAATCAATAAGTCACAGATGCACGAACGCAGCAGTGAGATCCATATACGCATCTATGTTAAAAATGTGTAAAATAAATAAAGGTGCCCCCCCAAAAAAAAACACAACCAGCACTGGGCTTTTAACAGATAGTCCTGGTTGTGTTTATATACAGGGGAAGAATGACATAGGGGTCCCCTGTACTTAAGCACAACCAGCACCGGGCTAGTCAGAACTAGCCCTGGTTGTCAAAATATGGGTGATAAATGATGTAGGGGTCCCCTGTACTCAGCGCAACCAGCACTGGGCTCTGAGCCTCCCCTGGTTCTGGAAATACAGGGGGAAAAATGCATAGGGTCAACCCGTATTTCCCAGAACCAGCACCGGACCCTTTCTAGCAGGGGGTGATGCCACAGCCAGGGGAGCCCTTTCATTGGGCCCCCAGCCAAAGCATTATTATTATTATTATCGTTTATTTATATGGTGCCACAAGTGTTCCGCAGTGCCTTACAAAGTACATAAACAAATAGATTGATTTACAGTGACTTACAGTACAGTACAATACAATACATTACAGGACATGGATAATATACTTTGCTACATTCACGGCCATAACACCCAGATAAGCAACAATGCAAAGCAATCAAGTGTTAGGTGCCCTGGTAGAGAGTAAGAAGTAGATGAAGGTATAGTAAGGAGATGCACAAGAGGGTAGAGGGCCCTGCTCATAGGAGCTTACATTCTATGGGGGAGGGACAGACAAACAGGGGTGTAACAGATGGGGTAGGCAGGGAGGAAGGAGTATGTAGCAGCAAGTTAAGATGAGAGCTGGAAGGCTTTGATGAAATAGTGGGTCTTGAGAGCCCGTTTGAAGGATTGTAGAGAGGTGGAGAGTCTGATGGGAAGTGGGAGAGAGTTCCAAAGGTGGGGAGCAGCACGGGCAAAATCTTGGAGGCGGGAGTGGGAGGAAGTAATCAATTGGCATGAGAGGCGGCGTGCATTTGTTGAACGAAGAGGGCGGACAGGAGAGTGAAGGGAGATGAGATCAGAGATGTAAATGGGAGAGGAATGGCTGACGGCTTCGTAAGTGAGTGTGAGAACCTTAAATTGGGTTCTAAAAGGGAAGGGGAGCCAGTGGAGGGCTTGTAGGAGAGGGGAGGCAGATGCAGAGCATTTTGAGAGGAAGATGAGCCGAGCAGCAGCATTGAGGGCAGACTGGAGAGGGGAGAGAAGGGATTTGGGGAGGCCAGATAGGAGAAGGTTACAGTAGTCCAATCTGGAGATGACCAAGGTTTTAGTGGCATCCTGGGTGAGAAAGGGTCTAATCTTGGAAATATTTTTAAGATGAAAGTGACAGGACTGTGAGAGATTCTGGATATGTGGTTTGAAGGAGAGGGAGGAGTCCAGGATAACTCCAAGATAGCGCAGTTTGGGGCTAGAGGAGATAGTTGTGCCATCAATTGATAAAGAAATGGTGGGAAGTGTGGTTATGTAGGGGGGAGGGAAGATGATTAGCTCAGTCTTAGACATATTAAGTTTAAGAAATCGCTGGGACATCCAGGAAGAAATGGCAGAGAGACAGTTGGAGACACGAGTGAGGAGAGAGGGAGAGAGGTCAGGGGAGGAAAGGTAGATCTGAGTATCATCAGCATAGGGATGATATTGGAGGTCAAAAGAGCTGATGAGTTCACCTTGTGAGGATGTATAGAGTGAGAAAAGGAGAGGTCCAAGAACAGAACCTTGGGGAACACCCACTGCAAGAGGCTGTGGGGGAGAAGAGGAGTCATGAGAGGAGACAGAGAAGGAACGGTCAGAGAGGTAGGAGGATAGCCAGGGGAGGGCAGTGTCACGCAGACCAAGGGAGTGAAGGATTTGCAGAAGGAGAGGGTGGTCCACAGTGTCAAAAGCAGCAGAAAGGTCAAAGAGAATGAGCAAAGAGTAGTGACCCTTGGATTTAGCAGCAAGGAGGTCATTGCTGACTTTTGTGAGGGCAGTTTCAGTGGAGTGGAGAGAACGGAAGCCAGACTGAAAAGGGTCAAGGAGGGAATGAGAGGAAAGAAAGGTGGTAAGGTGCTTGAAAACAGCATGCTCAAGGAGCTTGGAAGCAAAAGGGAGGAGAGAGATGGGACGGTAGTTGGAGAGAGTGTTAGAATCAAGGGTTGTTTTTTTTAGTATGGGGGAGACAAGGGCATGTTTGAATGCAGACGGGACAGTGCCTGATGATAGGGAGAGATTAAGGAGGTGGGCAAGATGGGAGCAGGCAGAAGGAGAGAGGTAGCAGAGGAGACGTGAAGGGATAGGGTCAAGGGGGGAGGTGGAAGGGGGGGAGGACTGGATGAGGGACATGACTTCCTCTCCAGATACAGGGGATAAGAAAGTTAGAGTTGGTAAAATTGAAGGAGAGGGGTGATCTGGGAAGAGAGGAGGTGGATAGCAGGGGGACTGGTGAGATATGATGTCCTGACGTATGGAGTCAATTTTAGATGTAAAGTAGGTAGCAAAATCAAGGGTAGAGAGCGAGGAGGGGAGGTGAGGAGGGTGTGGGTGGAGGAGGGAGTTGAAGGTGGTGAAGAGACGTTGGGGATTTGAGGACTGAGAGGAGATGAGGTTCTTGAAATATAACTGTTTAGAGAGGGAAAGGGCAGCACTGTATGATGAGAGCATAAATTTGAAATGGAGAAAATCAGCCTTAGAGCGTGATCTTCTCCACTGTCGCTCGGCAGTTCGCGAACACTTTTGCAGGTATCTGGTGCATTTGGAATGCCAGGGTTGAGGTGTAAATCTGCGAGGGTGAATAGTGAGCAACAGAGTCCAGAGCAGAGGTAAGGGAGGTATTGTATAGAGAAATGGCTTGTTCAGGGCAGGAGAGAGAGAGGATAGGGGAGAGAAGTGAGTCAAGCTGGGAAGAAAAAGAAACGGTGTCAATAACGTCAATGTTACGCTTATTGATAGTAGCCTTAGGAGGTAGAGGAAGGGAAGGAGAGAGGGATAGGTTAAAAGAGAGAAGGTGATGGTCTGAGAGGGGGAATGGGGAATTGGAGTAATCAGAAATATCACAACGGTGAGAGAAAACCAGGTCAAGCAAATGCCCACTCACATGGGAGGGTGAGGAGGTCCATTGGGAGAGACCAAATGAAGACATGAGGGTGAGGAGTTTGGAGGCAGAGGCTTCTGTTGGTAGGAGTAACCAGGGGATAGAAGGACCACTACCCCACCACCATGGCGACCCCCAGGCCAAGGGGTATGAGAGAAGATGAGGCCCCCAAAGGAGAGAGCAGAAGCCCTGGCCGCTAGTCAGCACAAGCTGGGGATCCCTGGGGAGCTGGAGAACCCCCCAAAAAAGGGGTCCCCCTCTCCAGGGCACCCCAGTCCCAGGCTAATAGCCTGGGGCTATCCCCAGCATCCCTGGGCGGTGGGTGCAGGGTTGATTATGTAAAGTGTGGTGCAAGTAAAGTTAGGATATTGGCTTTTGCTGTGAAAGTACAGTTCCCAGCAAGTCTCCCCCGCATGATGGTACTTTGAGAACCACAAGTATCAGCATGCAGGGCATTACAGGCAAGCTGGTACCTGTAGTTCCACAGCAAAGGCAACATTAAAAACCACAGAACACACACACCATAGAAAAGTAAAATTTTATTAAAACATACATGCACACACACACATGTGTACTCACACATGCACACACTATCTCACATACTCACCTATGTATCTTTGTAGCCAATCTGTCCAATGGAGCACCTGTAAATATGAAAAAAAAAGCATGCCCCGCCACCCAAAAACAGCAACCAGCACTGGGCTTTGATGTAGAGGTCCCCCATATTAAGCACAACCAGTGCCAGGCTTTTCAGAACCAGTCCTGGTTGCCAAAATATGGGGGACAAACAACATAGGGGTCCCCCATATTCAGCGCAACCAGCACTGGGCTCTGAGTCCGTCCTGGTTCTGGAAATACAGGGGGAAAAAATGCATAGGGTCCCCCCAGATTTACCAGAACCAGCACCGGACCCTTTCTAGTGGGGAGGGGGGGGTGACGCCACAGCCAGGGGAGCCTATTCACCGGGCCCCCAGCTGAAGCATCAGCCCTGACCGCTAGTCAGCCCAGGCCAGGGATCCCTGAGGAGCTGGGGACATGCCAATAAAGGGGTCCCCCTCTCCAGGGCACCCCAGGCCCAAGCTGTTAGCCCGGGGCTATCCCCAGCACCCCTGGGCTGTGGGTGCTGGGTTGATTGTGTTGTGTGGTGCATATGAAAAATATTTTATTTTGCTGCATCTTCACCTGGGGGCGGCAGCCTTTTAGCTCTTTTATATGGCTGTCGCTTCCTCCAGGACTTCTACAGCATCTTCACCTGGAGGGAGGCGGCCTTTAAGCTCTTTTTCATGGCCGCCGTCCATCCAGGGCTTCCGCGGCGTCTTCTGTCTTCGACAGCTCTTTTCTGCTGCCTCCCGGCCGATGGACTGTGAGTGGATGGCGCCTCGCGCTGGCCCGCCTTGCCCGCTCCCCATTAAAGGATGAGGGCCCGTCCGGGCCACTCCACTAACCTACAGGATGCGTTGTTAAAGGCGCGTGTGACGTCATGGCGGAAAAAGGCAGCGGAGAAAGGGGGTATTTTGTCAGTCCCGGGCCCCACAATTTCTGATGGTAGCCCTGGGCACACATTGCTCTAAAGAAGCATGCACAGAAATAATAAACATGTAGTGTTGTATGCATCTTGGTGTGTAGTACATGCGCCTGGCTTGCTACTGATCATCATCATCAAGGTGCGCCTGTACCTACCCTATACTAGGGGCAAAAGGCGCACCTAAAAAAGGGTATATTTTATCTTCCAACCAGGTCTGCATAACCTGTATTTGCGTGAACTTGCCCTCACTGACCTTTGCCTACATGAGAACACTCCGTCACAACACATTTTCACCTTTTTGGCCGCAATGTAGATGCGACTGCGATGCTAATTGCAAATTCATTCAAAATACGCTCCGCAATAGGACATATGTTCAATTCTGCTCTAATGGCTGATCTCTTTAACTGATAAAAAGATGACAATGACCTTTAGACTCCTTTTATGTTCTAATTGAAATTCTCAAGTCTTACAATTAGTATTCTAAAATCTATGGAATGGATACAGAAAGTTAGGCTAGGAGGAGCTGAAAATGATTGCTGATAGTAAAGAACTCCTGGTTGTGTGTACCTAATTTCTTTGCATTTCTTGCAATGTTCTCATTAAGATTTGATTCCTTTGATGCTCTGTAAAAGAATGTTTTCACAGGTAGTTTTACCTTCACATCGGATTATATTGTTATTTTTATTGTGCAATTATGAGTACCCTGGAGCATTACCTACCATCAAATGAGATAACTGGGACTCATTACAAAACCTATATATCTGGTACATTTCACTTTTCTATCCTCTAACTGTCTCTTATGCAATAGTAATATTACTTTTATTTTGTACTGAATATTGAACTATTTTCAATGTTGTGTTTAAAAATATGTAAGTTATATGATAAAATTAATGAAAGAGTCACCATGTACCTGTAGGAACCACAGTCTAGCTCATTATTTAGCAAACTTGTCCCAGGGCCTACCTAAAAATAGTTTGAGTGGAATTAGATGAGATATTTTAAAAAAGAAAATGTCACTTATTATTTATTTATATAGCGCCACATTACATCACTAGCATCATCCCTGCATTTCCCTGAATTGTTGTGACCTGCAAGCTGGGAAGTGCAGAAGTACGGTGGAATTATCTGGTGGAATTATCCATTTACTTTTCTGCCTTCCTATGCTGCTTCTGTGCCCCCCCCCCCTTCCATCTGTGGCCTCAATATATAAAATCATATTTAAATAAACTACATAAATGTACTCTATAAATAATAATACAAAAATGTATTGTTTATGTTGTAATTAAACATCCTATAACATTTACTTACATAAGCTTAAACATTACCAATAAACCTTAGCTTCATAAGCTTAAACAATTAACAAAAGAGACTTGAGTTTGGCGAATCAGAATTGAAATTTATTAAATTGTCAAATACATTTTTTGAAGTGAAATGCTAAACCTGACAAAACTGGTGGCAAACAGGCAAACAGGAATGAGGCCAAGATTAGGGGCCTGATTTAGAGATGTACACTAACCCAATTGTTAGCACACATCTCCAATAGTTTGCATGCGCAGTCCCCCCCAAGCTGCAGCATGATTGACAGCGTTTAAGGGATATAGCAGGGGCATGGTTGGCAACAGCGTCGGATGCGTCGCCCCCATTTTCCACGAGGGACAATGCCAGGATCGCAGATTTCCTGGCCTCGCAAGTCACCAGAACACGTTCAGCTGCGGTAAGTTTCCTACAGACACCTCCGGCTACATCAGCGGCTTTGCAATTCTGTCCATCTCTGAATCTCTGAATCAGGCCCTAATTCAGCAACTAATAAAACAGGAAGGTTATAGCACTCACCCCTGTGCTTTCAGGTCGAATAAATCCCAAACAAAATAATGCATGCCCCATGCTGGGTGATATCCACATCACTATTTTTTCTCTACATGAACTCGACCCAGGTTAGCGCAAAAATGGACACTGTTTAATGTGCTTTACTGCCACTGTAAGATTCCCAAATGTAACCGCAGTCAGCCACCAGTACAAAGCACTCAACTACCAAGCACCAATGTCACAACCAAAAATTTAAACAGCTGCTCAATAAAAATACACAGTCCTTCAACAGTTAGACAGTTAGATGAAGTGAGCATATGTGAGGGGCGGGTGCGGTGCAATGCCTGCTGCCGTGCAGGTGTACGTCTGTTACTTACCTTGCGTCGCACCCTCTCACCTTCAGGCCGTGTGTTGTGCAGACGGTCCTGGAACCTCCGAATAGAACACGGACACGATGACCTAGGGGGAAAGAGACGAGGTGAGTACCGTCCTTCCTCACGTCGACCGACGCGCCCTTCCGAACCGGGGGATAAATTCAGGTTTTAAGTGAAGATCATCATTGGCACTTTTGGCCTCAGATCCTGAATTTTCACCTATCGGTACTCACGCACCAGGTGAAGATCCGTCCTTGCACCGGGTTGCAAGGTTCACCGTCCGCCCAGAAGGAAGGAGATAGATAGTGACCAACAGGGAGAGACAGTACACACAGATATTCCTCACCGTGTCCACTCTTGCTCTTCGTCCGCTCACTCGCCTACAGGTCCCTGTAAGGAGATACACAACACAGCCGTGCAGGGCCTAAACCTATGTCAAGCAACTACACATACTAAAACAGCATCACCCTCAACCTACAGTGTGTGTAGTGCGACAGATATAACAAAAACTAAACATTTGCCCTGCACGGAACACCAAACACAGACTAAATACACAAGAGCAAAACACAGTGCTGTCCCTTTAAATGTCTGCTACCTATCCAGAGCTGGCCAGCTCCTCTTCTCTGTGACTGGGGAAACCACTACCTCATGGGTGGAAGCCGTACAGCTCTCCACCACTGCTCACACCTCTAATCATCTATGCGGGGGCTACCTTTCTATATGAGGGGCACACCTAATGGGCTCAGGGCCCTGGACCTAACGCCCAGGGTCTTACATGCGGCTCAGGCCTAGGTGCCTGCCAAACGGTGGTAGGTAGTGGTCTAGGCCTAATGGCCAGATCACTTATTATGGGGCTCAGGCCTATTTGCCTGCCTATCTGTGGGGCTCGCCTAGCGGTCTGGGCCTAATGCCCAGACCACCTTATATGGTGGGTGGCTCGGGCAGTTGCCCGCCTACTATATTATATAGTGACCTGGGCCTAGTACCCAGGCCACTTACACCTACTAATGGGGCAATCCTTTCATGGGGCCTAATGCCCGCTATAGTGCCCCGGGCCTTGTGCCCGCCTAATTACCCACGGGCCTAGTGCCCGACAATGCTACACGGGCCTAGCGCCCGACAACCCTGGCGGTCTAGGGAGGGGGGTATATGTTGGGCCTCACGGAGGGCCTACCTGCTACGTTGGAAGAGGCTGCGGGGGGGAGCTTCGTGACGCTCTTTTACTTCCCTCCCCCGCAGTCCTCTCCAGTCCTCAGCCGCATTCTTCTGCCGCTGGCCCGTCCTGGCCAGCGGCGCCGCCTCTTCTTCTCTTCCTCCAGCCGGCGCCGCCTGTCTTCTCTCTTGACAGCGGCGTCTTCTGGCCTCTTCCGCGGCCGCCGCCCTTGTTGCCGCGCCGATCTTCCACTCTTCGGGAGGTCTTCTCTCCTCCCTCTCCGCCGCCGAACTGCACTTTCCCGCTCGGCGCCGTCTAATACAAGACGGCGCGAGTGGGCAGGGCTATGACGCGGTGAGCTGCGATTGGCTCGTCGCGTCCGCCTCTGATTGGCTGCTGGCCCGCGAGCCAGGTTTGGCTCGCGGCCAGAGCCAAACGCCCGCCGCGCCCAACGCTTGACCGGTGCTGGGAGCAGGTACTCTCTCCCAGCGCCGGCTACCCGCCGCTTCTTGGCTGCCGGGCGCCCGGAGCCAAGCTTCTCCCGGCGCCACAGTACCGCCGGCACTGGTGAAAGGGACCAGGCGGTCCCTTCACCAGGTGCCCGCGGTATCTGCACCGACACTAGGGACATTACTGTCCCAGCGCCGGCAACGGATGTGTCCCGCAGAGGACACATCCCTTCTGCCTGCCCCTGCACGTCGGCTGTTGCTGGGATCAAACTCGTGATCCCAGCACAGCCTTCCACATTTCCCCCCCCTTTTTCCTTTGTAGTCCCTACAAAGTCTTCCTCCATCTCCAACGTCCGCGGGTCAGGGTATTCTATGGTCCCTCCAGCGAGGATCTGTTCAAGGGCCCAGCCGGGACCGACTATGACCCCACATTCCTTCTCCACTGGCTCCGGGTTCTCCATCTTCGTACCTCCTGACTTCACTCTGCGGATCCTCTGTGGGAGTGGCAACTCGAAAGTGCCACTCACGATGGGCCCACCATGGGGAATTTTCTTCTAAGGGTGCCGCAGCCACCCACTCTTCTTCCAACTTGCCTGGGGCATCTTCACTGAATTCAGGGTGTGGCACTAACCACCACCCAATAGTCGATTCCTCCGGGGCATCCTCTTCCTCCCGGGTCTCCGCCGACATTTTCCATGAGTCTGGACTCTTCTCCACAGACTCCTGCAGCAAGCGACACTTTCCTTCTTCAGCATACTCCATCTCTTCCGCTGACATCTCCGGGTATCCAGGTCTCGGACTCTTCCAGCATGGGGAGATCCTAGACTTCTTTGCCACTGGGTCTTCACACTCTTCCTTATAGCGTGGCATCTTCACCTCCCAGTCATCCACATCCGTCCTCTGCGGGCAAGGATCCTTCTTCACTGGGACCTCTTCGGAGCATAACAGTGTCACTGCCTCTTCCCAAGGACACTCATGGGCCAAGTGTCCCTGCCGCCGACACTTCCAGCACGGGGGTGCTGTTGCCATCTTCATCACAAAGGGGTCTCTACCCTTCGGCTCCTGCTCAGGAACAATGGGCACCTGCGAACGTACTTCCAGCAGGCTCTTCTGCTCCACTTCCCTGGCTTCTTCTATCCACTTCTGGGCTCGGCCATCCAAGATCATCCGGTTTTTGTCCCACGGACAATCTCGAAGCTCATGCTCTGGATCTCCACATCCTTCACACTGGAATTCTTCATCCTCCTGGTGCCACTCTTCATCACGTGGACAGCTATTATGCTCATGCCCGTAGGTTCTGCAGAGCATACACCAGAGTCTCTTCTTCACAGAGTTCTTCTGACCACATCTCTGGACCGCTTGCTGGGCCATCTGTGTGATCTCCAACGGGGACATTTCTTCCTCTTCTGTCGCCCTAAACTCTCTCCAGGGACATTCGCTGGCATCATGTCCCAGCCGCTGACACGTCTTGCAGGGGATCACAGCGGATTTCTTGCGCCCCTTCTCCCGGCGCTCTTCCTTTCCGCGCTGTACCGACCGCTGCACCATCTTCATGATGTCTTCTCCCGAAACCGTAATCCAGTCTCTCTTGTCCTCATACGTCCGGGGATGGTTCCACTCCGGAGCTGTCCGTAGGGGGGTCCTCTTGCCGGTGGTCCACATCGTGTCCGTGATCCTGCCGACTACGCCAAATGTGAGGGGCGGGTGCGGTGCAATGCCTGCTGCCGTGCAGGTGTACGTCTGTTACTTACCTTGCGTCGCACCCTCTCACCTTCAGGCCGTGTGTTGAGCAGACAGTCCTGGAACCTCCGAATAGAACACGGACACGATGACCTAGGGGGAAGGAGACGAGGTGAGTACTGTCCTTCCTCACGTCGACCGACGCGCCCTACCGAACCGGGGGATAAATTCAGGTTTTAAGTGAAGATCATCATTGGCACTTTTGGCCTCAGATCCCGAATTTTCACCTATCGGTACTCACGCACCAGGTGAAGATCCGTCCTTGCACCGGGTTGCAAGGTTCACCGTCCGCCCAGAAGGAAGGAGATAGATAGTGACAAACAGGGAGAGACAGTACACACAGATATTCCTCACCGTGTCCACTCTTGCTCTTCGTCCGCTCACTCGCCTACAGGTCCCTGTAAGGAGATACACAACACAGCCGTGCAGGGCCTAAACCTATGTCAAGCAACTACACATACTAAAACAGCATCACCCTCAACCTACAGTGTGTGTAGTGCGACAGATATAACAAAAACTAAACATTTGCCCTGCACGGAACACCAAACACAGACTAAATACACAAGAGCAAAACACAGTGCTGTCCCTTTAAATGTCTGCTACCTATCCAGAGCTGGCCAGCTCCTCTTCTCTGTGACTGGGGAAACCACTACCTCATGGGTGGAAGCCGTACAGCTCTCCACCACTGCTCACACCTCTAATCATCTATGCGGGGGCTACCTTTCTATATGAGGGGCACACCTAATGGGCTCAGGGCCCTGGACCTAACGCCCAGGGTCTTACATGCGGCTCAGGCCTAGGTGCCTGCCAAACGGTGGTAGGTAGTGGTCTAGGCCTAATGGCCAGATCACTTATTATGGGGCTCAGGCCTATTTGCCTGCCTATCTGTGGGGCTCGCCTAGCGGTCTGGGCCTAATGCCCAGACCACCTTATATGGTGGGTGGCTCGGGCAGTTGCCCGCCTACTATATTATATAGTGACCTGGGCCTAGTACCCAGGCCACTTACACCTACTAATGGGGCAATCCTTTCATGGGGCCTAATGCCCGCTATAGTGCCCCGGGCCTTGTGCCCGCCTAATTACCCACGGGCCTAGTGCCCGACAATGCTACACGGGCCTAGCGCCCGACAACCCTGGCGGTCTAGGGAGGGGGGTATATGGTGGGCCTCACGGAGGGCCTACCTGCTACGTTGGAAGAGGCTGCGGGGGGGAGCTTTGTGACGCTCTTTTACTTCCCTCCCCCGCAGTCCTCTCCGGTCCTCAGCCGCATTCTTCTGCCGCTGGCCCGTCCTGGCCAGCGGCGCCGCCTCTTCTTCTCTTCCTCCAGCCGGCGCCGCCTGTCTTCTCTCTTGACAGCGGCGTCTTCTGGCCTCTTCCGCGGCCACCGCCCCTGTTGCCACGCCGATCTTCCACTCTTCGGGAGGTCTTCTCTCCTCCCTCTCCGCCGCCGAACTGCACTTTCCCACTCGGCGCCGTCTAATACAAGACGGCACGAGTGGGCGGGGCTATGACGCGGCGAGCCGCGATTGGCTCGTCGCGTCCGCCTCTGATTGGCTGCTGGCCCGCGAGCCAGGTTTGGCTCGCGGCCAGAGCCAAACGCCCGCCGCGCCCAACGCCTGACCGGCGCTGGGAGCAGGTACTCTCTCCCAGCGCCGGCTACCCGCCGCTTCTTGGCTGCCGGGCGCCAAGCTCCGCTGAGCTTGCGCCCGGAGCCAAGTTTCTCCCGGCGCCACAGTACCGCTGGCACTGGTGAAAGGGACCAGGCGGTCCCTTCACCAGGTGCCCGCGGTATCTGCACCGACGCTAGGGACATTACTGTCCCAGCGCCGGCAACGGATGTGTCCCGCAGAGGACACATCCCTTCTGCCTGCCCCTGCACGTCGGCTGATGCTGGGATCAAACTCGTGATCCCAGCACAGCCTTCCACACATACTGATAGTGAAGGAGTGGGTGCCCCACCACTAAACCCCCAAATCTGCAACACAATGACCAACAGATGAATTGATTTTCTGTAGTGCCTCATCCTTGTGGGGACCACCAGCAGTGGAACCGAAAAACATGCCAAGGAAAGATCTTCGGCCAGATGAGCTTTGACTAAGTTTCACTAAGCCATAGCAAGTCCTAATTTCTTCTTCAGGGTCCATAGGGATCCACAGGGATACCATGGGGTGTAGGTGGTGGATAAGGACCGGACACCAAACAGATAAGCTTTCAACTGCCAGGATGCAACGGTCCCTCCCCCCTAAACCCTGGCCTTGAGGCAAATCAGTTTGCTTGGTGTCCGGCAGGAGCTCGGATCACCTTTATAACAGTGGCTGCCTTATGAAGCCCAAAGCTTTATTTTTATGATTTCTAATTTTATTCATCTTTATTACTAAGTGCGGAGCATCAGACTGTGCTTAGGACGTCTGTGCTGCCACTCCATCACCCCTCCAGGCGCTGCAACTCCATAGAATTGCTTGGTACTTTTGGCGGGGCTCCCGGGGACTTTGCTAGCCAGCCCCGCGGAGGACCCCAGACTGCAACTCGGACGCAAGGGACAGGTAAGGTGGGTTACCGTTTGCTGTAGCCGGCGGCTGGGCAGTCTTACCTCTGGTCTCAAGAGACAGACCGAAGGTGCTGAGAGTGAACACCGGCCTCGACAGCGTGATCCACTAGACAACCAAGGTGCGGGAATCCAGCGTTCTGGTGATCAAAAATCAGCCAGGGGGGAGGTCAGCTTTCCCTATTACAGCGGCCCCTCCCCCCGCTGAAGGCGCCATTCCATCGTGGTCTGGACACTCTGAGCTGCTCTCCTCCTCAGACCCCGCCCCCTCAGAGGTCTCTGGTGACCATTTTCTGCAGGTTCAGCCACAGTTCTCTCTGGAAAACGCTAGGTCCAGGCCCCCTGCAGGAGTCAGGTTATGTAGCGCTATAACCTACCAAACACTGCGTCTGAGTAGTTGAATATAGCGCCCTTTTGCAGTTAGTGTTTTTCTGCATAGTATGGGACTTTTGCTAGTGCTGCCTGTCTGTATGATTTTTCTAATCTGTCAGCCTATGCCTTTCCCTTTCCTCTCACTATAACCCTATCATACCGGTGTATTCAGAGTCTACTATACTTTACTTTTACTTATAAATGTGAAGGCTGTCATATACTGTTTGGTTGCACTTTACACAGTACAATATCCTGTGCTGTGCTCTCCTGCAGCTTATTTAAGCATAGGAAGGATCACTATACTGCATACCCATTTGTATACACTGTCGCATAATAGCATCTGCATACCCATTTGTATTTGGTGTATTCTGTTGCATATTAGTGTATACTCTGTGATTATGTCTAACAAAGGCAAAAGTAGCAAGCAAGAGACTACATCTGAGGCGGAAGACACTGACAATCTCTCTGATACTGAATCTCCCTCAGGGGAAGGAGAGCATCAATCTAAAATCAATATACCTGCTTTGGTGCAAGCTGTCAGATCTATCCTCCAAATGGAAGACGATGAGCCCGCCCCCAAATCAAAGCACCCACTATTTAAACAATAAAAAGTGGCTTCAGCAGAGTTTCCGCTCTCAGGGCCTGATTCAGAGCCGGGCGCTATTTGCGCTCGCTCGTTCAGAAAAAGGGGCCGGCTATTTAAATTGAGCGCTCGCTCTTTGCGGTCTGTTGACGCCTCTCTGAACGAGCAAACGAAATATGCGCTCGCTATTTTGTAAAGACGCCCCCTGGCCGCTCGCATCCTACGTCATCTCCGCTATTTATTAGATTAATCGAGTACATCGAAAGGCATCTGAACTGCTCGCAGTGCTTGTGGTTGGAATTTCCTAGCGCAATCATGCGAACAGTTCAGGCTAAGAAACAACCAAGTGACGTGGTCGATGACGCTGCTTTGTTAATTATGCACACCCTTAAAACGCCCATTTTGACTTTTTGGCACGCCTACGTTCGGATCACCACTCCCCGTTTTCAAGCACCTTCCCCTGTTACCACCCATAAACGCCTCATTCTGTCACTCAAATTAGCAGGCATTCGCTATTTTGCGAGCACAATTTCCGATCGCAATGACTGGTTTGCGCATGCGTATTACAACCCATACGCATGTGCAGTTGTGCGAACATCGCTCGGAGCGAACGAGCGGCCGCTTACGAGCGGCTCTGAATCAGGCCCTCTGATCAGCTAGCCGAACACATGGCAGCAGCTTGGCAGATGCCTGGTAAGAGGTTTCAGCTCCAAAAGCGCATGACCTATTGTTACCCTTTTCCTGCAGCTCATTGCGCAAAATGGGAGGCTCCCCCAGCAGTAAATTCCCATGTTACGTGATTGATTAAAAGCTCCACATTACCTATGCCTAGAGCTTCCACATTAAAGGACCCCTATAGATAGAAAGATTGAATCTGGCCTTAAATCTGTGTATTCTCTTTCTGGACCCAATGCTCGCCTAACCATGGCTATTGCTTGGGTGGCGAGAACAATTGAGAGCTGGGCAGATGCCCTAGAATAGTCTTTCTCCCTAGAGGCTTCTAGGGATCAGATGCAGCTTCCTATATCAGAGAAGCGATTTTGGGTGCTAGTCTCCTGGCCTCTAAAGCATCTGCTACATCAGTGTCTGTCCGCCGCACTCTTTGGCTATGGTAATGGAAGGCGGATTCAGTCTCTAAGAAGGCCTTAGAATCATTACCTTACACTGGTGAGATCCTGTTTGGCATCAAAACTGCTTTTCTGCCCTCAGCAACTACTGCAAAGCCTTGGACACCGTTCTTCAGGTCTTTTCGTCCCCATAGAAAGCCTAAGGGCCTGTCCTTTCCTTGGCAATTGGCGCCGCTAAGCCCAGGACCAAGCAGACCTGGGCCACCCGACCTCCTGCTTCCAAATCTGAGGACAAACCATCAACTTGATGGGGCAGGCCTCCCCCTGGGGAACCCCAGTGTTGCCGTCAACCAACAACAGACGCTTGGGTACAAGAAGTGGTCTCTCAGGGGTGTTCCTTCTCATTCCTAAGATGGCCACCCCATCAGTTTTTCTACACAGGCCCATCATCAAACCCAAGCAAGGCCCTGCTTATCCAGAAAGCCATTCAGTCCTTGCTGCAAGCGGGCGTAATAGTTCCAGTTCTGCTATCGCAACGAGGGAACGGCCTATCCTCAACTTCAAATCCCTGAACAAATTCTTCAGGGTGCCCAGTTTGCGGATGGAAACCCTGCGCTCTATTGTACTAGCTATGGAGGTGGGGGATTTTATGGTATCTCTGGATATTCATGAGGCTTACCTACATGTACCTATAACGCCCTCTCATCAGCGTTATCTCCAGTTTGCTGTACTACAGCAACATTTCCAATTTCATGCTCTAACCTTTGGACTTTCTACAGCACCACGGGTCTTTACCAAAAGTATGGCAGCCCA
The DNA here is from genome assembly GCA_031769625.1 of Taudactylus pleione. Classification (NCBI taxonomy): domain Eukaryota; kingdom Metazoa; phylum Chordata; class Amphibia; order Anura; family Myobatrachidae; genus Taudactylus; species Taudactylus pleione. Next base: position 6,794,148 of record JAUIMM010000957.1, read on the forward strand.
CCTGCATTGTCAGGGAGTCAGGCTGCTACCATACCTGGACGACCTCTTGCACGCTCCCCATAGGTTCTCCAATGCCATCTTCAGATAACCATTGCCTTCCTACAAAGAAACAGCTGGTTAATCAACTGGAAAAAGTACTCCCTGAACCCTTCACAAAGGATGGTCCATCTGGGGGCTCTATTGGATTCTCAAGCTCAGAGAATCTTCTTGACAATGGACAAGATCTAAACACATCTACAACGAGTGTGCACAGATTACTCCGCAGTCGGCAAATCTCAGTTCACTCAGCAATACAAATTCTGGGATCCATGGTATCCACTTTCCACATGGTGGAGTACACTCAGTTCCATTCCAGGCCTCTGCAACACCTAATGCTCTCCAGATGGAACGGGTTACCCCATCGGATCAGATCCCAGACAATGATTCTCTCTCCAGAGGTTTGTCTGTCCCTCTCGTGGTGGTTATAGATGTCCAACCTAGCCAAGAGTCGCCTCTTTTGGATCCCGGAGTAGGTACTCCTTACAATGGATGAAGCGTCCGGGGATGGGACACAGTGACTGGTCAACACTCCTTCCAGGGCCGTTGGACATCAGTCAAGTCGACCCTGACAATCAATGTATTGTACCTCCGTGCCATCTACAGACCCCTCATTCTAGCTCAGGACATTCTTCAGGGCAAGCCTGTACAAGGGCAATCCAACAATGCCAGAGCAGTGGCCTACATCAATCACCAAGGAGGCACTTGAAGTCGGTCAGCAATGGCAGAAGTGTCACACATTCTCACATGGGCCGAAGGTCACCTCCCGGCCATCTCTGCGGTGTTGATTCTGGGAGTTCTCAACTGGGAAGTGGACTTCCTCAGCCATCAAGACATGCATGCTGGGGAATGGTCTCTCCACCCAGAGGTATTTCAACTCCTAGTGGACAAGTGGGGCCTGCCAGAGGTGGACTTCATGGCCTCCAGACACAATAGCAAGCTGCCAGTGTATGGGTCCAGAACAGGGGACGCCAAAGCAGCCTTCGTAGACACCTTGTTGATGAACTGGATTTTCCATCTGGCGTACCTATTCCCTCCAGTCTCCCTTATTTCTAGAGTCCTTCGAAAGTTCAAGCAAGACGGAGGCACTATCCTGCTGGTGGCTCTGGCCTGGCCCAGATGACATTGGTACGCCGATCTTCACAGCCTCTCCATAAATGCTCTTCTCCTACTTCCTCAACATCTAGACCTGTTGTCTCAAGGTCCATGTCTACATCCGGACCTGGCCCGTCTGTTTTTTGATGTCGTGGCTCTTAAGACAGCCCTCCTAAGATCCAAAGGATTTTCTAGTATGGTGGTCCAGACTATGATCAGAGCCAATAAGCCAACCTCTGCCCTGATCTATCACAGAGTGTGGCAAACTTACTTCCAGTGGTGTGCTACCAGAAGTTTTGACACTCAAGTTTTTAGGGTCTCTAGAGTCCTGGCCCTCCTTCAAGCAGGATTGGACCTTGGATTCCGCCTGGCCTCACTGAAAGTGCATGTCTCTGCTCTGTCCATTAGGTTCCAGCGCAGAATTGCTCCAATGCAGGATGTTCACACCTTCCTTTAGGGTGTCCTTCATATTCAACCTCCCTTCATCCCTCCAGTGGCGCCATGGGATTTGCCAGTGGTTCTACAGTTTGAACTCGTGGAATCTGTGTAACTCAAGTGGCTCACAGCGAAGTCTCTCTTTCTTCTGGCTCTTGCGTCCACCCGTAGGATATCAGATTTAGGGGGGCTTTCCTGCCACTCCTCATTTCTCATCTTTCATCAGGATAGGGCTTTTCTTCAAACTTGTCCTGACTTCCTTTCCAAGGTTGTTTCTCAATTTCATATTAATGAGGAAATCGTAGTCCCGGTCTTCCAATCACCAGACCTTTCGGCAGGTGAGGCCTCCTTGGATGTGGTCCGTGCTCTCAGGATCTACGTGGACCATACATGTTCTCTTCGGAAAACAGATTCCCTATTTGTCCTGTATGGATTCCAAAAGAAGGGATAGCCAGCTAACAAACAGACTCTGACCAGATAAATTTGCATGACTATCTCACAGGCTTACACACAGATGGGCCTTCCTGTGCTGGCTACAGTCTCTGCTCATTCCACTCACTCTGTGGTACCCTTGTGGGCAGCTCACTGTAGCTGTAGCTGAACAGCTTTGTAAAGCGGCCACGTGGTCTTCTGTCCACACCTTTCTTAGGTTTTATGCCTTTGATACCTTTGCCTCTCAGGATGCTTCATTTGGACGCAGGATACTCCTCAGCTCAGGAGCATCCCCACCCTTGAACACTGCTATGGGACATCCCCATGGTGTCCCTGTGGCTCCCTATGGACCCCGAAGAAGAAAATGAGTTATGGTAAAACTTACCTTTGTTAAATCTTTCTTTGAAGTCCATAGGGTCCACAGGGCGCCCACCCTGATGCCCCTGGCTTCTCTGGGTTGGGTTTTCTGATCACTGGTTTACCATCTCTTTCATATGAGTGTGATTCTTCTGTGTACCAGTCTTCCTTCTCTTCTCTCCTCTCCTCCTCCTGCCTTGGGCTTGTTAACAAACTGATTTGCCTCAGGCTCAGGGTCAGGATTTAGGAGGGAGGGACCATTGCATGCTGGCAGTTGAAAGCTTAACTGTTTGGTGTCCGGTCCTTATCCACTACCTACTCCCCATGGTATCCCTGTGGACCCTATGGACTTCGAAGAAAGAGAGTTTAACAAAGGTAAGTTTTACCATAACTCTCATTTTATTGCCACTAGACGGTTAATGGACTTATGTTTCCCCATATCATTCCCATGTGCAAGACTAGCAGGTGGGGTATACCAAAACAAGCAGAAGAACTCACCATCATCTGAAGAACACTATCCCATATCAGACCATAAAAGCCTAACCCAACCCCCAAAGTCTCCGGGAACAAGATGTAAAGGATGTTTTGCTGCCCAAATATCAAATGAATGGCCCACCACCCAGATAGGGCAACAATCGAGACAAGTGATGTATTCATATATTCATTCACTTATTTTAAAGCACCTACATAACAGTTCACATTTTATATGCACATGTGTTTTATTTTTTGTCAAGGCAAGACCTTAATTGGATGTAAAAGTAGGGAGATTATGACCAAACAAAAAACAACAGAAAAACACAAAGACAACAAAAACTAGCAAGCAAGGGACAGAGAGTGGCCCTCTAAGGGTGAAAAAAAATTACTCAGACCCCATAACTGATCAATGGTCATCTGGGGAAAAAAGAAAATGATTTTGGGCCCCCACAGTAATGTGGCAAGTAGGAATACCTTGGCCATCTCATGCAGGGATCCCACGTGCTTGGTTGATTGTCGGACAAGCCTATCAGCATGAATACGACACTTATATGTCCCATACTTCCACCTGCCTAAATCATTTATGGAAGCCTCAGGCATACCCACAATCACAGCCCCAATTACATCCCCTATGCGAAAGGAATGAGTGCTTAGAAATTAAAGGAAAACTTGTTATAAATCAGACCCAAGCCCTTTAAGCAGCATTGGAACACTTCTCCAAACTAGAACCATGTCAAGGGGTAGAGTCCCTATACACCAACCAGGCATCTAGAACCACAGGATGTAACTCAACATACTATGAGCTCCAGGTCAAAGGACATACACAGCTGTCCTGAAGAGTGGGCAGAATGAGCCAATAAACAGTGAATCTTGCACGGCCTCACGACCAACCTCTACATTCCAGAAAAGTAAGCCAGGCCCCTCAACAAGTTTTGAAGTGGAAATTAGCTCACAAATCCCCAATATAGGCCATGACAAAGGCTAAGCTAAACTAGACCCTTTCACTGTTTGAAGCAATTGATCCAGGATAATTGATGCAGCAGGATCCCTTTAACCATCCTACTCAGGGCAGGTGCAAGGTTTGTAGGCACCTTAGGCAAAGCTTTTCACTACTGACTATTTATACCTTCTTTCCAACCACACAAGCAAAAAGGATCACAGGGACAGCTGATCAATGCTCCTCACCTGGCAATACTGTCTGACATCTGTATGCCACTATCATCATTGAGTAATATAAGGACGTGTCTTTTAGATTCATATAGAAACGTCAGAGCAGCGTGACTTATTGGCCGTGTCATTGGCCACATCACAATATCAAGTGACGTCAGACTGGAGCTCAGTGAAAATCCCTCCACCCAGTATAAAAGAAAGGGTACGGTTGCTACTAGCAACAGTTGCTGGTGAACAGTAAAGAAATTGGTCCTCCTGCGCCCACTTCATGCATTTCAGTGGCAGCATGTTGGTTACCGGGCCTTCTCTATAGCCAAGTAGGCCAATATCTGGGCAGTGCTGCCATCTTTGTCCAGCCAGCATGTTTTTTGTTACTGGGCCTTCTGTGTAGCTAGCAAGTGGGATAGTATCTAGGCTACCTATCAGTCCAGCCATCAAGTGGGGCCTGTATCTGGGTGCTGTTAAATCTTTTTACTTGCGTCCAAAAAGCCATTTGGCAGTATCTGGGTGCTATTAAAACATTTATGTCCAAAAAAACAATTGGGCAGTTTCTGGGTGCTGTTAAAAAATTAAATGTATTTGTGTCCAAAAGGCAATTAGGCAGTCTCTGGGTGCTGTTAAAAAATAAAATGTATTTGTGTCCAAAAGGCAATTAGGCAGTCTCTGGGTGCTGTTAAAAAATAAAATGTATTTGTGTCCAAAAGGCAATTAGGCAGTCTCTGGGTGCTGTTAAAACATTTGTGTCCAAAAAGCAATTGGTCAGTATCTGGGTGCTTTTACAAATAAAATTCATATCAAACCCTGCAAGCAGACTTAGGGCCTGATTCAGACCCACTCGCAAGCGGCTGTCCGCTCGCAAGTGGGTCGATGTTGTGCACTGAGCATGCGCACGACGGAGGGAGCTCCGTCGTGCGCATGCGCCAGACGCGACGAGCGAAGGACTTTCCTTCGCTCGTTGTGTCTGATCAAAGGGGGCGTGCTGTCGATGTTGATTGACAGCACGCCCCCTTTGGTGGGCGTGCCGGGGGCGTGCCTCCCTGACGGGGGCGTTCCCAAGGGAACGCCTACCGTCAGAAGCCGGCCCACTGACATCACCAGTGATGTCAGTGGGAGTGATTTTGGCTCTGATAGAGCCAAAATCACTCCGGGGCTTGCGGTTGAAAACCTCAACCGCAGGCTCCGGCTCGCAGTTTCGATGGTCGCGATGGTCATGACCATCGCGACCATCAAACTGCACGCTCGTATAGGCTGTGGGTGGTGACCCACAGCTATACGAGCATCCAGGAGGACGCTCCATTTTTATGGAGGGCGGCCCTCATTCAGAGCGTGTGCTCTGCTCAGAGCGTACGGCTCTGAATGAGGGCCTTTAAACGGAAGATACATGACTCCCTTAGCTACACCCAGTGGTATGGCCTCCGCCAGCACCTGGTTCCTAATTTGCTTTTTATTCAAACCCTTTGTGTGACAGGCTCTCACCCCACAAATCTAACGATTAATGCCCATTGTGATTACACATTATTATTCGTAGCATCCTCATGGGTTTCTCATTATTACAGAATATTTACACCTACTTTATTGTTCTGACTGTTATTTTTGTCCCAAACCCAAGAATTGAATCCTTCTTATTAACTATAACTTACTTAAGCCTAGAAATAACAACACATACAACCATACTTACCTACTTTCTCTTAATCCTCCCCAGTTGAAGCCCGGAGAGGAGAAGCAGTTGGGTGGTGATTGGGGTGGATCCAGATGGTTTGCATCATTCTTATAGAATTACATCATTTGGCCCAGGGCAGGATGCGGAAGAAGTGCCCACTCTTCCAGGGGTGTGGGGGGTTACTCAAAAAATCGGGAGCCTCCCGCAGATCTCGGGAGAGTAGGCAAGTATGCATACAACTTTTGGAAAGCTGAGGTCACAGCATTTATTAATAATCAAATGCCAATCGTCTTGTCACAAAGGCATACATAAAGAGATCTGGAATCAGGGACATAACTAGGTATTTGAAGGCCCCATAGCAAAAGTTTTGTAAGGGCCCCTATGTACCACCCAGTAGTGAAAAATGCATATAACACATGCAACTTTGACAAGGAAGATAGGAAGATGGGTCCCCATCAGCTCTGGGCCCCATAACAGCTGCACCCCTTGCACTAATGGTAGTTATGCCCATGTCTGGAATTGCCTACAGTAAAACCTACTCTCCTGTAGCAATGTACAGTAAATTTCACTTAGTCATTGCTATATCTGCCTTGTACAATTTTTTGCTATACCAATTAAACTTGACTCAGTTTTCTTGAATGGAGAACTGACAGAGGAGATACACATGGAACCTCTTGAGCATTACTGTGAAAATATGTTCAAAGAAGGAGAAATCTGTCTATTAAAGAAAGCTTTGTACAATCTATAACAGAGTGGTCATTGTTGGCCTTACTAGAAATGGATTTTGTGCTTTCAAAGAAAGCAGTGCAGTGCCATCTTGCCACTGTGTTGAGTGTGACGGTAATGCAAGACCTGTTACCCACCTCCATTACTCACTAACGCTGCAGTACATGACTGGTTTGTCTTATGTACACAGTCTGCTTCCTCCGCTATCTATATACTGATACTGTGAGAACGGCTGTACAACTGCACACTTCAATAAACAACCCTGGTTACTGTAAGTCTCACTACATGCTCCACATCATATGCAGATTCCACTAGTGTCTACTATTAACCATCTTGTGTTAATGCTAGTAGTGCAACAAATCTGGTGGCAGGTGGTGATGATAAGCAATCCAAACTACATGCATAAGCACTCAGAAGTTGTTTAGTAGGTGAATTGGAAATGTTGGCACAGAGGGCCTGATTTAGACCGCTCGCGAGCGATGAGCGCTCACAAGCAGGTCAATGTTGGCCAAGTGCGCTTGCGCATGAGGGAGCCGGCTCCGTCGTGTGCATGCACGAGACCCGCCTAGCGACGGGCAAGCCGTCGCTATGGGTCTCGCTACAAAGGGGGCATGTTGTCGATGTTGAGTGACAGCATGCCCCCTTTGGTGGACGTGCTGGGGGCGTTGCTGCCCAGATGGGGCCGGCCCCACTGACATCACAAATGATGTCAGTGGGAGTGCTTTGGCTCTGATAGAGCCAAAAGCACTCCAGGGCTTGCGGCAGACGAGACCCTACCACAAGGGTCTCGTCGCAAGCCCGATGGTTGCGATGGTCTTGACCATCGCAACCATCTTTTTGGCCACTCGCTATAGCTGTGGGTGGTCACCCACAGCTATGCGAGCGGCCAGGAGGCCGCTCTAAAAAAAGAGAGGGAGGGCACTGATTCAGAGCGAGCACTCTGAAAGAGCGTCCGGCTCTGAATCAGGCCCAGAGCCCCACGCTTGACAGCTACTGTGCAGTTTTCACTTATATTTGTGGGGGAGTGGCAGAACTTCATGGAACATACAGTATATATAGATAACCGCTTACATTTTCAGTACATGCCACCACACCCCCACATTAAATGGTATCTTCCACAATATGTTGTATAATTTGCAGAAAAGATGGCAATGTGCCACAATATAAGTGACTGTGAACAAGACTTATTAGTAAGTGCCAGAGAGATGGGTCACTCTATCTGTGAAATCAACATGAAATTTGGATTTTCATGGGCAACAATTTCAAGGGGGTAACCTGACTACACAACATCATAAAAGACATTGAGCGTGCTACACCATGGTGGCCGACTAACAACTCTGGATGATCATGTACAGCATCATCTGGTACGCATTGTTACATACGACTGGCGTGCCACAGGTAACAAATTTAATGATGAGTTTACCAGAAACATCAGTGTTCAAACCATGGAACATTCCTTATCTTTATGGGGTATAGGATCTGACAGCTCATTTGGGTTCCATTGCTGATCCCACAACATAAGGTAATCGAGGTTCCAACTGTTTTGAGCAAACAGACGATTATGCTTGTAGAAAAAAACTAAGAAGGAAATGGACAAGGCATGCCTACAAGGGACAGTCCAGGGCAATCATGGCTCTGTTAAAGTGTGAAGTATTTTCAGCTGGCACATATTAGGACCCCTGATACATCTGCAGATATCACTGACTGGCGGAAGCTACGCAACCATATCTGCAGATTACTTGCACCCATTCATGTCATGCATTCACTTAGACATGAGAGGGCTCTTCCAGCACAACAATGCACCACTGCACAGGTCCGTAGCAACAAGTTTATGGCTGGAGAAGCATTCCTCTGAGTTTGGTATCATGAGTTGGCCTCCTTGTTTGCCAGATTTGAACCGATGAGAACACATGTGGGATGTAGTTTGTGACATTAGTGGTTTTGAAGTCAGAGTCAGAACCTGAGGACTGGTCTGATGGGTTGTATAGAATAGCGGTGGTTGAATCAGATGTCTACCCATAGGGTGAGACCCATGCAGTAATTGCCTGATGTCTTCAGAGAGGTCAGTGACAGCTGGAAGGCTCCCTGTCCGTCCCTAGAGCCACTTGAGTTGAACTCAACCCCATACCCTAAATACAGGAATATGGAGCCTGAACCAGTGATTGAGAACTCAGGGAACAGAGCAGTGAGTAAAACAGGAAATAGGTAGCCCGTCTGGAATCTGCTGACAGATGCTGCAAACGAATTACCAGAGCTAGGTCTTTGGAGACTAAACTCTCAAAAAGAAATCCAGATCAAGATCCAGTCCTCAGCAACAGGAGTGAACACTGAAGCAGAAACTCAGCACAAACCCTAACACTCTAAGAATGTACCCTCAGGGCAACAGCCACCATTGATAGAAGTGCCGATGGTAGTTGTTGCCCTGAAGACCTCTGATTCAGCCACCACTATTCTGCTATGACCTAAAAGTCCAGTGCACAGGTCCTGAATCAAAACCCCAAACGTGACAATTTTTTCTGACCATACGGATCTGAGCACGAAACAGGCCCAAGGGACAGACTTTGCCCAGGAACTGGCAGAATAGGTCAAACATCAAGAGTCCTATCTACAACAAATCCTCAGATGTCTACAAGATCTTCAAATTTGTTTGGACACTGTGCAGACCTCCCCACCTCATGCACATAATATGCCTTCTACTGCATCTGTGCATACTAACTTTTTGCCATCTTCTCCCGGACTCAGATTGCCAACTACCGCAAAATTTGATGGCAATCCAAAAGAATGCAGAGGGTATCTCAATGCACAATACATTTCGAGCTACAACCTCAGCATTTTCCTTCCATACCCACTAAGATGGTATATATAGTTTCCTTATTAGTGGAACAAGCTTTAGCTATTGCTTCTGGCTACAGTGATCAGTTTGCAGTATCTGTCAGCAGATTCCAAGTGGACTACCGATTACCTGTATTACTCCCTGCTCTGTTCCCTGAGTTCTCAAAAATTGGTTCCGGCTCCTAATCCTTGTATTCAGGGTAAGGGGTTAAGTTCCACTCAATTGGTTCCAGGGGTTGAGATTACTGCATGGATCGCAGCCCAAGAGAAGGCCTCTGATTCAGCCACTGCTATTCCACTACGATCTGTCAGCTCAATCCACAGATCCTGACTTGGATCTCAAAACCCCAAATGTGACACTACGTGTCATCAATGGCAGCCTTCCACCACCGACAAATATTAGGGAATTGTGGTCCATTATTCAGGATACATGGTGTACACTATCTACACAATACTTCAGAGAGTTAATGGAGTCCATGCACCGTCCTGTTGTAGCTGTAATCTGATCGAAAGGAGGACCTATGCAACAGGTTCTGAGTTTCAATAGAGAAAAGTATTAAATTTGATCATGCTTACAATTTAACTGTGGCATGCTTTGTACTCATATATGGCCCATACAGAAGCGGTATTAAATACCGCCGTCCCTCTGGCCGGCAGTTCGAATCCCGGGTGCGGCAGGCCGACAGAAGCAGAGATCCCGGCAGTGGAAGCCCGACAGCGCTGAAATCCCGATCGTCCGCAGGTAAGTAAAAACTAACCTAACCTAACCCCCTAACCCTAACTCTCCTTAGGGGTGCCTAACCCTAACCTCCCCCCCAAGTGCCTAACCCTAATCCCCCCTGTAAGTGCGTAACCCTAACCCCCCCTTCCCCGCTGCCTAAACCTAAGTCCCCCGGGGGGGTGCCTAACCCTGAGTCCCCCCCGGGGGTGCCTAAACCTAACCCTCCCTCCCCCCAGCCTAACCCTAACCCTCCCGGGGATGTGCCTAACAATAAGTCCCCCCGGGTACCCTAAAACTAACCCCCCCCCGCCGCGGCTACCCGCTCGCGGCGCCCGGCGCCTGTCTTCCGGTGTCGGGAAAATGACAGGCGTCTAGATATAGACGCCTGTCATTTAACCTCCGCCGGAATAAAGCAGTCGGGAAGCCGGCTGTCGGGATTAAGACAGCCGGTTTCCCGATTGCATCCCGGCCCATACTCATGTTATATCTAACCATTTCATTAGGGGTATTTGGGAAACTATGCACATGTATCAGGGGCGTATCTATAATGGGTGCAGGGTGTGCGGGGAACACGGGCCCCTTGGTCCAGGGGGTCCCCGCACTGCACACTCTGCACCCATAATATCACTTACCTCTCCGGAGTCCCACATCGGCGCGGGGTTGTGGCGCTGTAAAACGACTGGAAAATAGCCACGGCGGCCATTTTCCTGTCATTTGCACATGCGCAGTACAGGTAAAATGGCCGCGGCGACCATTTTCCCGGTGACCTGTGCATTCATTATAGACTCAGGGCGCACTCTAGTGCCCAGAGTCTATAACTCCGGCGCTGACCGCGCACAGCTCAGTGCACTGCTGGCTGCCGGGGGGAGAGGAGGGGGCCCGTGTCGGAGACTGCACACGGGCCCCCTCCTCTCTAGAAACTCCCCTGACATGTATTGTAAGTGTTTCTCACTAGCGGGGTTCTGTATGATGCACTTATCATTCTCTAATTAAAAAGGATAGTTCCTATTGTACAATATATGTCACTGGAAATTGCCCTATTTTACAATTTTATTTAATTATTAATTGTTACTTATATAGCGCTTCCATATTCCATTGCGCTTTATAATTGGAGACTAACAGCATATTACTTTCCTTATTGTCTGCATATTGAATTCATTTATTACCATTTATTGTTGTTCTCTGATTAGTTATTGAAGTGGATTATACATAAAGAAAATTATGGTATAATCAATTTAGCAATCTTGTTATTATTGGAACAAGCTCAGAGAGTCAGTATCACATCTAATGTGCTTAGGTTCACAGATTCAGCAGCAATGTATCCCTGCTAACTATTTTACAATGTTTACTGAGTATTTCCAGACAGACAGAGAAGGTAAGGGCTCAGGTGTGTTTAGCTTTTGGGTTATAATAACCACATAACCATGGAAAGCTAGACAAATTACAACATCTAAAACATCTAATTGTGTTCTCATTATATAGCCCACGGCTCAACTAGTAAATAATCATTTCGGCCCTGGTATTCAAGGAAAAGTTCAATTTAAAATAAATTATACAATTGCAAGTAGATATTGATTGTTGTAGCAAAGAGACATGTTATTTATTCTGCACTTCATGGTGTTAAAGATTGTTCCGAAGAGTTCAATATTATATGTTTGTGCTTGTTGTTTTCTAACTCTGTTTGACTCCTTTCTAATTTGCAGAATTAGTCCACTTTTAGTGACTCACTCGGCACCCTAGAGCAAAGCAAAGCTGGGAAATTACTCCATCAATACCTATACTTTTCTAATCCAGTCCGTGTGAGCAGTGGAAAGGAATACGGAGAGCTTGTTTCAGCATAATGCCAGCCACATGACCTTTACTTAGAGCACTGTACAGTTTCTGATTCCTTATTGCTAAATTGGTTAATAGGTTGTAAACAGTAAAGAGAATTAGAGGTCAAGTAAAGGGATGGGTGAATAACTGCAAAAATGTTGCAGTCATTTGGAGTTGGCTGCCCATTTTGTAAAATGACTAAATAGGAAAAATGCACTGTTAAATATGTCAATGTGAATAAATGGCTATGTACAGCCAGGTGCATAAATATTGGGACATTGACAGAATTTTCATATTTTGGCCTCTATTCACCACCACAATGGCTTTGAAATGAAACAAACAAGATGTGCTTTAACTGCAGACTTTCAGATTTAATTTGAGGGTAATTACATCCAAATCAGGTGAACGGTGTAGGAATTACAACGGTTTCTAAATGTGCCTCCCACTTTTTAAGGGGCCAAAAGTTATGGGACTATCAACTCAAAAGCTATTTCATGGACAGGTGTGGGCTATTCCCTCGTTATTTCATTATCAATTAAGCAGGTAAAAGGTCTGGAGTTGATTCTAGGTGTGACATTTGCATTTGGAATCAGTTGCTGTCGACTCTCAATATGAGATCCAAAGAGCTGTCACTATCAGTGAAGCAAGCCATCGTTAGGCTGAAAAATCAAAACAAACCCATCAGAGAGATAGCAAAAACATTAGGTGTGGCCAAATCAACTGTTTGGAACATTCTTAAAAAGAAAGAATGCACCGGAGAGCTCAGCAACACCAAAAGACCCGGAAGACCACGGAAAACAACTGTGGTGGATGACAGAAGAATTATTTCCCTGGTGAAGAAAAACCCCTTCACAACAGTTGGCCAAATCAAGAACACTCTCCAGGAGGTAGGCTTATATGTGTCAAAGTAAACAATCAAGAGAATACTTCAGAAGAGTGAATATAGAGGGTTCACCACAAGATGTAAACCATTGGTGAGCCTCAAAAACAGGAAGACCAGATTAGAGTTTGCCAAATAACATCTAAAAAAGCCATTACAGTTCTGGAACAACATTCTATGGACAGATGAGACAAAGATCAACTTGTACCAGAGTGATGGTAAGAGAAGAGTATGGAGAAGGAAAGGAACTGCTCATGATCCAAAACATACCACCTCATCAGTGAAGCATGGTGGTGGTAGTGTCATGGCGTGGGCATGTATGGCTGCCAATGGAACTGGTTCCCTTGTATTTATTGATGATGTGACTGCTGACAAAAGCAGCAGAATGAATTCTGAAGTGTTTCGGGCAATATTATATGCTCATATTCAGTCAAATGCTTCAGAACTCATTGGACGGCGCTTCACAGAGCAGATGGGCAATGACTCGAAGCATACTGCAAAAGTAACCAAAGAGGTTTTTAAGGCTAAAAAGTGGAATGTTATGCAATGGCCAAGTCAATCCCCTGACCTGAATCCGATTGAGCATGCATTTCACTTGATGAAGACAAAACTGAAGGGAAAATGCCCCAAGAACAAGCAGGAACTGAAGACATTTGCAGTAGAGGCCTGGCAGAGCATCACCAGGGATGATAACCAGCGTCTGGTGATGTCTATGCGTTTAAGACTTCAGGCTGTAATTGCCTGCAAAGGATTTGCAATAAAGTATTAAAAAGTGAAAGTTAGATTTAGGATTGTTTAGTTTGTCCCATTACTTTTGGCCCCTTAAAAAGTGTGAGGCACATATAGAAACCATTATAATTCATACACCGTTCACCTGATTTGGATGTAATTACCCTCAAATTAAATCTGAAAGTCTGCAGTTAAAGCACATCTTGTTTCTTTCATTTCAAAGCCATTGTGGTGGTGAATAGAGGCCAAAATATGAAAATTCTGTCAATGTCCCAATATTTATGCACCTGACTGTAGTTACTATGTCGACATTCAGATTGTCAACAGGTTCAGAAGGTCAACATATTGGGTCAGAAGGTCACCATATTCATAATGTCGACATTGGCAAAATGTTGACATGTTCATAGGTTATGAACATATGAGTGTTAGGGTTAGGCTGCGGTTAGGGTGAAATAATACTGTTGACATCCTCAGTCGAAATTCATAATGTTGACATTACTTTTTCACTGTCAACTGTCAACACTGTGATTATCAACATTGTGAGCATGTCAACATGGCATACAACACCTGAATAAATGTGCCATAACTCATACAATTAATTGTACTAAGGTTACAGCACAAATGTCACATTTTCTGTGTCCAGAGTTATGTTTGGAATGTGGTCATGGGCAGGGCTATTTTTCTGGAAAAATAGGTTCAGGAACTGTCGGTGGAGCTACTGTAGGTGGATCTATAGAAAAACAATTATATATACTGTACAATATATATTAGAGATGTGATTTTGGATCTAAATTGTTTTTGCCAAAACCTCACCTCCGTCTTTTGTTTTCGTGTTTTGGTTTTGGATCTGGATTTTTTCTCAAAAAATAAAAAAAAACAGCTAAAATCACATAAAATGGGCCTTTTTTTGTTCCTACAGTATTAATAACCTCAATAACATTTATTGCCACTCGTTTCCAGTCAATTTTGACCACCTCACAGCTCACAATATTGATTTATTTTGTCTAGTTAAAGGGCCAAAAGGTTGCATCCAGCTTTCTGGCTCAAAACTGATTGATATAATTATTAATAGAGTTGAGAACTGTGCAAAGATGATGGCTGCGATACCCTTGAGGATTGAAGAATTGATAGTTGATAGTTGGTGCAGCCCCTGGGTGTAAAATTGATAATAAATTAATTAAAAAACAAATCATTGGTTCCTAAACCAACCATAACATTAATTTAAAATGTCAGGCAGCAATACCCCAACCAGCATATAATGGAAAAAGGTGCAAGATGGAATAGTCCTTGGGCCCTCCCACCCACCCTTACGTTGTATACGAAACAGGACATTCACAGTTTAACAAACCACTAATTTCAGTGACAAGGACTGCCAGTTTTGGCTGAAATGATTGGTTTGTTTGGACACCCATAAAACAAGCTGCCAATGTGCATTGGACATGGAAATGAAAATGATCCCTTACACAAACTGGCTTTACATTACAAGTTGTTGTCGTCCTCATCATCCCCATCAGTGTGTACATCCTCTTCTTCACACAATATTAATTTGTCCCCACTGGATTCCACCATAGGCGCCTCTGTAATTTTTTGATGTAAATGTTGGTAGAGGTCTTCCTCGTGGAATTTGTAACTCATTTTAATGAACATCATATTTCCAACATTTTGAGGAAGCAGGGCAGTTTCTAGGGTCTGAGGCTCCCAGTGCGAGCAGTCAAAATGCGCCCCCCCCCCCCTCGAAGCAGTAATATTGTGGAGTGGGCGTGGCATCATCGTGAGGGGGTGTGGTATCACAGTAAGGGAGCGTGATTTAGAAAGACCACAGAATGACAGCCACCGTGACTACTGAGTACAGGGGTGTCTAACCTGTCAGAGGCAAAGCGCTGAAAAATATGTGTAGCTAAACAAAAGATAGACTGCATGCGCACAAGCCCACCCCGCATTTCTGTGTGCATGCCTGTGGTGTGACATTTGCAGAAGTATGACCTTGCATCACACCCGGTTTTAGTCGCATTGGGAGCGAGCCCAGCCAGATCCACATAAAATACACTGCAACAAACCACTTCCACATAAAATATATTGGAAAAGCCAGAGGCACATAAACTACGTTTTAAAACCACATCCACCTCAAATACATTATTAAATCCAGAACCACATAAAACACATTGAAAAAACATGATTCACATAATACACACTTCATTCCAGCCCCCTCCCTTGCCATTCCATCTCGACAGGTCTTAGGCTTCCCCCCCACTGGCTCTCAGGCAAAAGTGCCCATTATGCAGTGCCCCCTGTAGTTGTCCCCATATGCAGTGTCCCCTGTATTTATGCCCCTTATGCAGTGCCCACAGTGGTAGTGTAACTTATGTAGAGCCCCCATTAGTAGTGCCCCCTGTAGTCATGCCCCCATCAGTAATGCCCCCAATAGTAATGGTCCCTGTTGTAGTGCCCCAGTAGTAGTGTCCCCAGTTGTATTGCCCCCAATAGTAATGCCCCCTGTAGTAGTGTCCCCTTTATAAATTCCCCAGTATTAATGCCCCTGTATTAGTGCCCCCAATAGTAATGCTCCCTTTGTAGTAGTGCCCCAAGTAGAAAAGCCCCAAGTAGTAGTGCCCCCAGTAGAAGTGCCCCTGGCCCCTGAGTAATGCACCCAGTAGTGGTGCCTCCTAAGCAATAACCCCAGTAGAAGTGCCCCCCGAGTAATGTCCCCAGTAGTAGTGCCCAGGTGCCCCCAGTAGTGGTGTCTCCCCCAGTAGCAGTGCCCCCAGAGTAATGTCCCTAGTAGCTGTGCCCAGGTGCCCCCAGTAGTAGTGGCTCCCCCAGCAGAAGTGCCCCCAGTAGTAGTGCCCGGGTGCCCCCAGTAGTGGTGTCTCCCCCAGTAGCAGTGCCCCCAGAGTAATGTCCCTAGTAGCTGTGCCCAGGTGCCCCCAGTAGTGGTGGCTCCCCCAGCAGAAGTGCCCCCAGTAGTAGTGCCTCCCCCCAAGTATTGTCCAGGCTGCCTGCACACAAAAAAAACAAAAAACAGTAACACTTACCTTCAGCCCCGCTCTGGCGTCCGGTCCGCTCGGCTGCTCCTCTCTCTGCACTATGGGAAAGACGTCATGACGTCCTCCCATAGTGCACATTGTGGGAGCCGGAAGCCAGAAGCAGGAGCCTCCGTCTTCGTCTCCGTCTCCGTCTCCAGCTGCTCTGCCGGGCGCCCGCTGGTAACTGAATCTCAGCGGGCGCCCGGCAGTTAACATGCTGTTTCTACAGCAGGGGTAGGAGGCAGCGCACCCCGTGCGATTGCACGGGTCGCCTGCCCCTAGAAACGGCCCTGTGAGGAAGTAACCTCCTACGCCGCTCACTGACTAGGTTGCCAGCAGCACTGAAAACTCTTTCGGAGTACACACTGGAGGGTGGGCAACTTAAGTAATGCAAAGCCAGTTTGTGTATGGGACTCCAAATTCCCTCTTTTTCCTGCCAGTACTGAAAGGGACTGTCTGATATACCTATTAGGATGTGATCTCTGAAATAGTCCTCCACCATTCTGTGAATGGAGACTGTATCACACAAATAGTTATTGTAGAAGACATGTCACTAGTAGGCAGTTCTCTCAGGCCTGACCAGATGTCATTTTTTGGAGAGCGATCTGCAAGACCAGCAGGCATTCTGTAAGGAATATTGTTTTTTTTCCTGGCAGCTGCAGAAACTGAAGTAGGAGATGATGGCGTTTCACGTGCGGCTGCAGCTGACAATTTTTTTACCAACAGCTCTTTGCATGGTTTTAGATTACGGTCTGTTGGAAAAATACTCACAAGGTAGGACTTAAACCTAGGATCCAGAATGGTCGCCAAAATATATTTTTCAGATATCAATAGATTGACGACTCTTGGATCCTTTTGAAGTAAATAAAGGGCTTGATCTACCAGTCCGACATACCTTGCGCAATCGCTCCGTTTCAGTTCCTCCTTCAGTTCTCCAGCTGTTTTTGCAAAAGTCTGATGAGGGGAGTGACCTGACTCAAGCTGGCAGCGTCTGAACTAACTTCACGTGTGGCAAGTTCAAAGGGTTTGAGAACCTTACACAACACGGAAATTATTCTCCACTGCGCTTGAGCAAGGTGCATTACCCCTCCACGGCCTATGTCGTAGGCCGTTGGATAGCCCTGGATGGCCTTTTGCTGTTCCTCTATCCGCTGAAGCATATAGAGGGTAGAATTCCACCGAGTTACTACTTCTTGTTTCAGCTGATGGCAGGGCAAATTTAACAGTATCTGCTTTTCATGCAATCTTTGACAAGCATTTGCCGAATGTCCAAAATGTCAGGATATTTTGCGGGCCACCCAGAGCATTTCCTGCATGCCCCTGTCATTTTTAAAAAAATGTTGCACCACCAAATTAATTGTGAGACCAAAACATGGGACGTGTTGGAATTCGCCCACATGTAATGCTCTCACAATCTTGGTGGCATTGTCCGAAATCACAAATCCTGACGAGAGTCCAAGTGGGATAAACCATTTAGCAATGATTTCCCTGCGTTTTTCTAAGAGGTTCTCAGCGGTATGCCTCTTAGTGAAACCAGTTATACAAAGAGTAGCCTGCCTCTGTATCAGCTGTCTTTTAGTAGATGTTGCTGCTGCTGCTGCTGTTGCTGTTGTAGGCAATACACCTACCCAGTGGGCTGTCACAGTCATGTAATCCTTAGTTTGCCCCTGTCTTACTTGTCCACATATTAGTGGTCAAGTGGACAGCGGGTACAACGGCATTTCTGAGGACATTAATAAGGTTTTTTTTTATATCCTTGTACAGACTTGGAATTGCTGTTCTAGCAGAGTGGAATCTAGAAGGGATCTGGTAGCGAGGACACAGGACCTCAATTAACTGTTGAAAACCCATGCAGTAATGGCGGATACTGGACGCACATCTAATACCAGCATAGCTGTTATGGCGTCAGTAATCCGCTGTGCAACTGGATGATTGCTGTCATACTTGTTTGCGTTTGCAAACGATTGTTTGACAGTTAATTGTTTTTTGGAGGATACACTACAAGTAGTCTTCCTCCAAGTCCCCTTCTGGGATGAAGATCCACTCACAGCAACAGCAGCAGCAACAGGCGTAGGCATCAAGGATCCTTCTGAGGAATCATGGATAGGAGAGGAGTGAATCATGCTTCGAATAACAACATTGGATGCAGCAGGACTACTCCCGTTGACGAATGAGGATGTTGATGATGCAGGTGTTGGTGTTGGAGATCGAAGGGAAGGCGCTTGGATCCGACAGAGAGGGAGCAGGTAGGTGACACTGGACTTGTTACATTCTGAGCTTTGGAACTTGGCGACATACACTTTGATATTTGATGAATGCGCTCCAAGTGATGTAACAAGGAGGAGGTTCCTAGGTGGTTTAGGTCCCTCTCTCTGCTTCTCTAAGGAGAAGTAGGAAGCTTTGGAGCTATATTGAGCGCACCCTACCGCTAAGTCCACACTGCACCCGGCGGCTGACGTCACATTTTAGCGTCACATCTGAGTGCTGCACGTGAAGTCGGAACCCGGAGGAAGAGCACCCCGCCAAGCAGGAAGAAGACCACCACCGGGAACCGTCAGGTATAGTAAGGTACAGATATGGCATTAGTTTCACCATATGGACTGTATTTGCAGACATTATTGGGGAACACCGCTACACCTCCAGCCCTACAATTAGTCGTAAAAGACTATAAACATTGAAATACAAGTGCAATTATTGTTTGTTTATTTGTTTATTAGGCAGCTTATTATGCAATTTTTATAACAGCGCTCGATCACACCTACAATTCTTAATTAATTCTAGAGCAGCTTTTTAATCAGTTCGCAGTAACTATTTTTATCAATACGTCTGCAAGATGATGACTGCCCTTCCCCACATTTACAGAGGGCACACAAATGTTGGAACTTGGAGGATCCTCCAGTACACTAGTATTTAGGCCTGGCTCACAGAAGGCAACCGCTGACACATTTGCACTCTCCTCTGGGATTTGTGATTTCGATTTCTCAGGGCACACAGTTGGTTTTTCCAGAGCTGTCTTACTCTTCTTAACAACTTAAAATTTTAAACCACCACTACTACTACTACAAGCAGAAGGGCTATCATAACCAGCAGTCATCATAAATAAAGGCCAAGGCCTTATCCTTTCCTTGCCACTTCTTGTAGTGAATGGCATATTGCAATTTTATGTTTATCTAAAGGCAACTTGCCTTTCGATTTTTTTTCTTTACTACAGTAAAAGTAGCTTTACCATATCCATGGCGTGACTAGAGCCCTGGGGCATGGGCCTTCATAGAGGACAAGGAAGTTGACGGACTTGCATTATCATGATGACTGCTGGCGGCAGCTACAACATGTGGTTCTTGGCCTTGCTTTTCTGTCATGTGACAGCCCTCCATATTTTCTGCAGTCTCGAAGCAGTGTCACAAGCACCAATAGTGCAGCCAAGTTGCGGTTACAAAATCCACATACGTGCAGTCGTGCGCACACAGAACAAAATTAGAGCAAAAAAAAAATACACTACTTGTTCTATTTTTTTTTCGGGTCCACAACTTGGGCCCAGAGCACCTATTGATGATGACTGGAGTCGGGCAGCACTAGGTTGCAACTTGAGTTGCTGGCTGTATCTTGTGCGGTTAAGCCTAACACGCGCACACACGCAGAACAGAATTGGAGCAAAAAAAATACACTATTTGTTTTATTTTTTTTTGGGTCCACAACTTGGGCCCAGAGCACCGATTGATGATGACTGGAGTCGGGCAGCACTATGTTGCAGCTGTATCTTGTGCGGCTAAACCTAACGCACACACACACATCATTTTTTTTTTACAAAAAAATACACTATTTGTTTTATTTTTTGGGGGGGTCCACAACTTGGGCCCAGAGCACCGATTGATGATGACTGGAGTCGGGCAGCACTATGTTGCAGCTGTATCTTGTGCGGCTAAGCCTAACACACACACACACATAATTTTTTTTTACAAAAAAATACACTATTTGTTTTATTTTTTTTTCGGGTCCACAACTTGGGCCCAGAACACCAAATGATGATGACTGGAGTCGGGCAGTACTAGGTTGCAACTTGCATTGCTGGCTGTATCTTGTATGACTAAGCCTAACACGCACACAGACACAGAACAAAATAAGAGCTAAAAAAAAAAACACTATTTGTTTTATTTTTTTTTCGGGTCCATAACTTGGGTCCAGTGCACCGATTGATGACGACTGGAGTTGTGCAGCACTAGGTTGCAACTTGCATTGCTGGCTGTATCTTGTGCGGCTAGGCCTAACACGCCAACACACACAGAACAAAATTAGAGCAAAAAAAAAAACCACTATTTGTTTTATTTTTTTTTCGGGTCCATAACTTGGGCCAAGAGCACAGATTGATGACGAATGGAGTAGGGCAGCACTAGGTTGCGTTGCTCTATCTTGTGCGGCTAAGCCTAACACGCACACACAGAAAAAAAATAAAAAGACAATATATTTTTTTTTGGCGGGGGGGTCCAGAACTTGGGCCCAGATGCACGCAGCAGACAGCACAGCACAAGCCCAGATGGATCAGCACCAGCCCAGATGGACATAGCAGACAGCACAGCACCAGCCCAGATGGATCAGCAACAGCCCAGATAGACACAGCAGACAGCACAGCAGTGACAGCACTAGATGGATCAGCAGTGCACCAGCCCAGGACACAGCACAGCACCAGCACCTCTCCCGGCCCTACACTGCCCAGCCTCCCTGTTCAGTCTCCATAGCTGGAGTGAAATGGTGTCCGCCGCGTGGTCCCTTATATACAACATAGATCATAGAGATGAAAGCCGCAAGATTTTCGACTCTATGGTTTTGCCTTGGCATGAGATCCGGGGCCAATGGAGGAACCGATCGCACATTCAGTTCTCGCCCCGGATCTCAAACATCGGGTGGGTTTGTATCTCTGAGATCCGAACCCGCTCATCTCTAATAAATATATATATATATATAATATATATATATACAAAGTTCAAACGGGTGAGGCACTCATGGACAATAACTCCAGACACTGCTAGTGAGAATGAAAGTAATGTTTCAGTTTATGCAACTGTCTTCAGAATGAATAGTACAATACAAAGAACATACCTTTAAATACCCCATCACCAAACCACCATATGTGCAATCAGCAGCGTCTTCACAGAGGCACGCCCGTCGTTCCCGTTCTCCGTGCTCAGCTGGTATTGATGACGTCATCAGACTCCCCTGGACGGCGTACACCACGTGAGTCACCTGATCCCGTCACCAAGCAACATTAAACAAATTATGTCAACAAGGCCATATACATAAGAATACATTATTTGCAACATCAGGACTAGCTGATTCAAATATATACATTTGAATCAAAAAGACATCATGCATAACATGTTATAGTTAATAATATCAAAGACAAATCATATATTGAATCTCAAGGTATGGCTCAGAACACCGCTTAGATCAAAGTCAAGAAGCATCCATTTATTAAACCACAAAAATACAGAAAACACGCACATATGACCGGCAATACAAGATATAATTGAAAATACACATGTACAGTATTGTCGAAGCTGGATTATTGGCTGAGACAAGATCAATTTAAAATTGAATCGCAGCGACGCCATCTTGCGACTGGCCGCAAGACGCCATCTTGAAAATGAGATCGCAAGACGCCATTTGCGAATGGCCGCCCAAGCGCCATTTAGATAAACTCACACTTCAGTACATGTGGCGATATTACTATTAGCATCATGCGATTGCATCTTTCACCATTTCTCATACACACATTAATACGCGCAATTGAGCTGTTAACTAGTCGCATATTAGCAAATGCATAAGATCCTGTATGAAAACGCTGAATATTAGCTTCATGCACACACATCTGCCCCAAGTTAACTAGCATCTTTACATCAAACCCCACATACTCACACATTACATATCCACATACAAGTTTCCATAAGCTTTAAGGTATACGATTCAAGTATGCACATTTATTATAATTGCTAGGAAATAAAGATTATTTGGTAACTAAGGTTTTATATGTGATAAGTAAGCCATGTTTGGTATTGTACTGATGCGTACTCTCACAACAGTATTCCGGTAATATCGATGGAGAGATCGCAACATGCATTCTCAACTTATGGACCGCAGAGACTTCAAGCAACAAAATGTACATTATATGACTAACTGTTAGGATTTGCATGAGGCGGGAAACCAGAGACCCCCAGTTGTTAGAGGCTGGACTGTGTCAATTTGAACCAACCTGTAATGGTATTAGCAACAAACTTCTCTATTGTGTTGTTTATTTCTGGGGGGTATAAATATGTGTGCTCTGACCCTGGGTTCCTAGTCTTCGTGCTGAATGCTGATTGACGAGGGGTTTCTTGCTGATGCCTACATCTGGTCCAGAGCGCTGCGTATGTATAACTGTACTTGGGTCTGTATAATTCCTTTGCACCAAATTGTACTTATAACTAGCTTGTAACTGACTGTACTTTTACTTGAATAATACTTTGTGCTTTGGAACCACAGGTTCTAGGTCTGGAGTCTTTATTTACTGTATAACTGCGTACGCAAAATAGCGTCATCCTTAAAGGTTTATAGGCAGGATATTAGAAGGTATAGGCAGGGGTGTATAGAGGTTCAAAGGCAGTATCGTTAGTATATAGCCAGTTAAAATGAGATCACAAAACCTTCATGCTACATAAAATCAGCAAAACTAACTGAAATAGCTAATCTATACCATGTAGAATAACGCACTCCTTCTGATCTACATTTCTTGGTTATATTATAGAGATAATGAAACCAGCACTAAATGT
Organism: Taudactylus pleione; assembly: GCA_031769625.1. Classification (NCBI taxonomy): domain Eukaryota; kingdom Metazoa; phylum Chordata; class Amphibia; order Anura; family Myobatrachidae; genus Taudactylus; species Taudactylus pleione. The sequence continues at coordinate 6,817,333 of JAUIMM010000957.1, forward strand.
TTATAGCACTCTAACACTGCCAAAACAATCAGTGCCATATAACCCACCAGACCAATTATAAGGAAATGCCCTAAATATCGTAGTGAAAAATTAAAAAAATTTTTTATGCACATCTACTATCAGGGACCGCTAACACTAAGGTCAATCACTTTACAGGCCACCATAACCCTGCAAATAGAGTATTTGATCCAACCCCATAGATGGGACAACAGAGTCTTGATGTTTTCCAAGATATTATAGTGAGAATAAGCAAATGGGAATCTAGAACCATCATAAAAACTTATAAGCATTACAAAAACAGCCAAAGGGAACTCCAGTCTGACCTGATGAAATGATAAGTATTATACCTATATCATTGCAAAATACATCAACATTTTATCTTTAACACAAGCTAATAAATTAGATATTCTCATTAAGCCCTTTAGGTTGTATAACTTCCAATTTTATGATCCACTGCACCTCACGCATTAACAATAGTTTTTCTCGATCTCCCCCTCATGTTAACAGTGGTATATGATCAATCATTCTATATTTTAATGACACTAATGGATGATTATTCTCTTGGAAGTGCCTAGCTACGGGTTGATCACTAGTTCCATTTTGAAGAGCGGCTTTGATGGCAGAACGATGTCCTGCCTTTCTCTCCTTGAATTTTCGCTTTGTTTTTCCTACATGGGAGAGTCCGCAGGGGCAGAGAATTTGGTAGATCACAAATGTGCTATTGCACGTAAGATGATACTGAATTAAGAATCTTTTTCCGGTAAGTGGATGATAAAAGGAATTGCCCAATATTAAGAACTTGCAAGTGATGCAAGTACATCTAAAACAACCAAGTTGTTTAGTAGAAAGAAAATGCGACGGGACCACTGTATCCTTAGAGTTATACTTAGTTTTAACTAATAGATCCCTTAGATTCTTCCCTCTGGAATAGCAAGGCAGTAAGCTTGTGTTACTTAACCCAAGTTCAGGGTCTGATGTGATTAGGGGCCGTAGTTTCTTTGAGGTTTCATTAATAATGGGTGATTGTGTGTTATAGCGTGTAACCCATGGTAGTCTATTCAACCGACTAGTGTTAGGTCTTTTAGAAAGCAATTCCCCCCTATTCATAAGAAGTACCTTTTGTTTAGTTAAATTTAACTGATGCTTATTATAACCTCTAGAGGCAAATTTCTCCACCATATTGTCAAGTTGCTCAGTGGCTTTTTCCTTATCGCTGTTAATTCTAAGCACCCTTATAATTTGTGAACAGGGCAGAAAAGCCTTTAGTTTTTTTGGGTGGCAGCTCTGGTATTGTAGTAAAGTATTTCGGTCAGTTGGTTTGGAGAACAAGGATGTCATTATTTTCTTCCCTTTCCTAATTAATCTAACATCTAGGAAGTCAATAGACTCCTGGCTCATATTGTAGGTAAATTTTACAGGATTTGTTGTTAAATTGTTGGCCTCAATGAAGCTCACAAACTTGTCCTTAGTCCCCTTCCATAGAATGAATAGATCGTCTATAAAACGTGTGTAGAATAAAATATCAGAGCTAATGTCATTATTTTGAAAAAACAATTTGTCCTCAACCAAAAACATAAACGAGTTAGCATACGCCGGGGCTACTGACGAGCCCATGGCGCAACCCGTCACTTGTTGGTAATACACATTGTCAAACATGAAGCCATTTTTTGTCAAAATAAGCTCAAGTACCAACATATAAATATTAATCTGGCTAGAATTGAATAGTTGACTTTCAAACAATAATTGACGGACAGCACCCACACCCTCTGAAGGTGGAATAATAGTATACAGACTTGATACATCAGCCGTGATAAACCACACATTTTCAGGCAGAGTATAAAATGCTTTAAGCTTATTAAAAAATGAGGTGCTATCAAGTAGAAAATGGATATGATTCTGTACCAACGGTTGCAGAATTGAGTCTAGCCAAATAGATGAAGGCTGAAACAGTGACCCTCTGGCTGATATGATGGGTCGGCCTGGGTGAGGAAAAATGCCCTTATGAATTTTTGGAAGGGTATAGATCACTGGTGTGATTGGAAACTCAGGAAGCAGGATATTAAATAGTTCATCATCAATTACAGAAGCATCTTTGGCAAACAATAATAGTTCAGTCAGTTCTTTCTTGAAAAATGGTGTGGGATCGCCATTCAGTTTTCGATAAACTTTACAGTTGCCAAGCTGTTTAAAGATCTCCTGTACATATTCCAAAGTGTCCTGTAGGACAATTGAGCAGGTCGAATGGTTAAATTAGTGTTTTTCGACAAGGACTGTAAAGCTTGTCTCTCTGATTCAGATATATTGGGATGCGCTGGAGGGCTAGCATTGATTCTAGATTACACATTGTAATCCAACGTACGCATATACGTTTTGATTGAGGGATTATATGATATGGGATCAAAATTAGACTTCTCCCTTAATTTTTTTCAAATTATTTGGAATAACAACACTAGTAGAAGGATTGCTAGGCTTTTTAGAATTTTTAAAGAAAAATTCTTTCAATCTTAATCGTTTTTGCAATTGATATTTTTCAATCTGCCTATCAAACTCTTGCAGAGGGTTGGTAGGAATGAAAGAGAGACCATTTTTCAATAGGTTAGTTTCACTATTGGTCAAGGTATGCGAGGAAAGATTAAAAATTACATCCTCTGTGGCAGTGGGGGCTTTTTGCCACATCTGCCCCCTTTGATTCTGTCCACCACGTCTAGTGTAACGCCTGGCGTGAGAGGCCTTTGTGTCCTGCTAGTGACCCCTAAAGGGCCAGAAGGTTGGCGTCTGGAAGTCGATTTTGGTACATCAGTTTCACTAGCTGTGCTGTGAAACTCCTGAGAGGATTCAGTGTCAATAGCTGCATTCTGAAATCAATGTCTTCTAAAAAAAAAGGTTTCCGTTTGTCATAGTTCTGCTGGCCTCCAGACTACCAGCGGTAGACCTAGTGTCTCTCATAGTCTAGCCCAACCTTCCGTAACTTTTCTTTTTTGAATTTAATAAGGTCTCTCTTGTACACACTTAATTGATTAGACAATTTCTCAATCCAATCTAAGGGCCTGATTCAGAGCCGGACGCAATTAGCGCTTGCTCGTCCAGAAAAAAGGGGTGGCTATTCAAATGAGCCGTTCGCTTTTTGCGGTCTGTTCACGCCTCTAGGTCTGAACGAGCGAACAAAACTTGCGGTCGTTTTTTGGGAAACTACGCCACCTGGCCGCTCGCATCCTATGTCATGTCCGCTATTTATTAGATTAATCGAGTACATCGACCAGGGTATGAGCTGCTCGCTATTCTTGTGGTTGGTTTTTGCTACCACAATTTTGCGAGCAGTACTGGCTATAAAATAACCCAGTGACGTGGTCAATGACGCTGCTGTATTAATTATGCACACCCTTAAAACGCCCGTTTTGACCGTTTGGCACGCCTGCGTTCGGATCTCCACTCCCCGTTTTCAAGCACCTTTCCCTGTTACCACCCACATACGCCTCTTTCTGTCACTCAAATTATCAGGCATTCGCTATTTTGCGAGCACATGAATTTCGGCCGCACTGACGGGTTCGCGCATGCGTATAACGATCCGTACGCATGCGCAGTTGGGCAAACATCGCTTGGAGTGAACGAGCGGCCGCTTACGAGCGGCTCTGAATCAGGCCCTAAGTCTTTATCAGATTGCAAAGTAGGTAGATGAGTGGTTTCAAATTTCTCAATTTTTTCAACAATAGATAGCAATTCCTTCTTGGATTGTTTGATGACTAACAAAATAAGATCATAAGAACATTTATTTAGAATCGCAATCCATTTTTTGCAAAACATCGGATCATTGCGACCAATAGTCGGACAGTTCCTAATTCTGAACCCTTGAGGTATTTTTTTGTTTTTAAATAATCACTCAAAGAAATGCCATAAAGTTTAAAGTCAATCTCCTTCTTTTTTAGATGCAATAAATCACGGTAAATCACATCAGGTGCACATGATTCAGCTTGGTCATCCAAGACCTCTTTGTATAAAATTTAATCTGCCTCAGATTCAGAAAACGTGAATGCATCCCCTATTGGATAGTTCGCTGGATTGAATGAGACCTCAGGTAAATCAGTTTGTGATTCAGCCATTGCAAAAAAAAGTCACAATAATCAGTCCATGTAATAAGCGAAAACTAAGAAAAATGTAGAACCAAATGTGCCACCGGTGCAAAAAATAAAAAATATGAATTAATTCAAGCACATAAAAATGTAGGAGATGAAGACATAAAAATCCATTGATAACCCCATGTTTTATATATATATATATATATATATATATATACATATATATATATATATTATATACATAGAGTATTTAGAAAATAAGGCATTCAAAAGGGACTTTAAAATAAAACTTATCTTATGGAAACTACATTTTGTTCCTGGACATTACATCATAGCAAATCCTTAAGGCTGCCAGATACTTAGCTGCCAACCACTGTAAATTCCCGAAACCCTTTCCAACAACATCTTCTTAATAAAATTTGGTTCCTGGCACTAATGGAGAAATCTCTGCATACGGTATTTGAACAAGAAGTGCCACAGACAAAATCTAGGTCTGGTTCATCTATATTAGCCCATCCCTGCAAAGAGATTCATCCCAGGGCTTTTCAGAACTTTTACTGTCATCATGTTAGCATGAGCTAACCTATATTAGCTGATTATTATACACAGGTGAAATTAGATAGGGCAAGGCTATGGTGCGCACGCAAAGATGCCTGAGGTACAATACACACATTGTCCCAAAACCCCAACTAATAGACAATATATGGAGTCAACATAATAATATAAATACTTTCCTTTGGGAATTTTTGTTTCAAGGCAGCCGACAACTTGTCAATATAAAAAGAAAATGAGACAGCACAATAGTATATTACTTTCAAAACATATAGTAGCATACAATATATAGTATATAGAATTTATCTATATAAAGAATTGATCTATGCCAAAGATGAGAGGCAATAGGATGAAGGTAAATACATTTATTGAATAATTAAGTTCATATAGAATAATATATATATATATATAGAGAGAGAAAGAGAGAGAGATACAGAGAGAGAGAAAGCATATAATGCACAGAATTGTACTATCATAAAATGTCTAGAACATATAAAGACAAGAAATAACTCATATAGACCCCACAGATAAAATTAAGTAAAATATGCTAAAATAAAATCACTTCAATTAGCTCATATAGAGGTAGATGTACTAAGCCTTGGAGAGAAAGAAAGTGGGGATAGATAAAGTACCAACCAATCACCTCCTAACTGTAATTTTTCAAGCACAGTCTGTAAAATGATAATTAGGAGCTGATTGGTTGGTACTTTATCTCTCTCCAAGGCTTAGTAATTCTGCCCCATAGAGCATATAGGTAAATGCACATTAGGTAGAACAGTTAGACCCATACCAGACTAAAAGCAAAAGTTTGCGTTGGTTTCTTTCTATGTGATTCATGCAGCAGCTTGCGGAAACATTTTGAGCTTTAGTCCAGCTCGTTTTCAAGGTAGTGCATGCTAGTCCATCCATGTGTCTAGTCTATAGGGCCAGAAATTGGTTTAGCGAAAGTGACACGGCCCACAGCTTGTGGTCGGCACAAACCAGGAGTCGGCTGTGGCTTCCTGTTCCTGAAGTCCAGTGAGGTTGGTGCTGATAATAGTGAAGGTGTCGTTCAATGGGAGCCGTGCCTGATGATATATCATCGTTTATTCAACTATACCATCTTCCGGAAGTGACAAAAAACTTCACTTACAGTTTGCTGAGAAGCATATATCCTCTCTTCAAAACTGTTCAGGTGCCAGAACTATTATGTCTCTTGGTTTGGTAGAAAAATAGCAGTAAAAATTAACCTCTTACCAAGAGTTATTTACTAAGAGTATTACAGATGTTGCAGATTGTGTACCAGATGCTGTCTTCTCTCTGCTTCATAAGTGGTTCTGGCAGTTTGTGGAAAAACAATAGAAGGGAGACGGAAAATAGCGGCCAGAGTTCCCCTGATATTAAAATGTATTATGTAGCTGCTCATCTGAGTCAAGATGGTTAGAGTTGGAGACAGACGCTTACAATTTGTCCTCTCTACCCTCTGTGTTGGCGATCCCCCAGCGTGATGTGCTTGGTTTAGGAGCATTTTACCATGCTTTAAATTGTCAACTTCTTGAAACACATTCTTATTTTGACATGATTACCAAAACAGACGTGTTTCTTTTTTTCTTAGCCATTTTGTTTAAATATTGTACTAATCCTTGTTATTGTGATGTCTTTGTATCTTGCTGGTAATTGGTTCAATAATAATTTTATTTACAAAATGAAAAGAAAGGTATGATTTAGTCCTTGTATATTATGCTCCTACATTCTACCGAACACCCCACTTCTAAATTATCATGGGAATTGGATCTGGGTGTGTTCCCACAGCAGGACTCGTGGTCCATTAGGGAGAGATTTTCTAGCTCTCTATCATCACTCAAATTAAGGAAACTGTCATTAAGGTATACAATATATGGTATCTGGTGCCACCCAGATTGCAGACAATATTTGAACTATATCTCCACTCTTTGGAGGGGCTGTTGTGAAGTGAGTTCCTTCCTCCATATTTAATGGACATGTCCCAAGATCTCTGCCTATTGAGGTGGCATTGCAATTCTTTTAACCACTTGCCTGGAATGGTCGCATCATTTGTGACCACACCAGGCTGTGTGTTACCTGTCATGGTCGCAAACAATGCAACCAGTTAGAAATGTCCACTGGGCAGCTGCCGGAAGAAAATCTTCCAGCAGCCACCAATGGCAGAGGGATCTACCAGCCCATCTGTATCCCTGCACCCTTCCTCAGTGTCTGTCTTGCTGCCGATCACTGCTAATCGGGCAGCCCAGAAGCACCCCCCATCCAGTGGCTGCAGAGAGGAGCAGCCGCCGCAGAAATGTAAATTAACAGCCCTCAGCCCCTCAGTGTAAACCTGGCAGCTGTAGAGAGGAGGAAATGTAATGTCGCTATGTCCCTCCCTGTAAATGGTATCAATAAAATTTGGCATCTGGTCACGATGAAAAAATCATGGCATACCTCCATAACAAATTGCACAAGTTTTTACAGATGTGGTGCCTCTGGTATGCCTTCAGCAAACCACCCTCTATTGGCCCCTCACCTGGGGGATTTCAGACCTCTTGTTTTAAACTCTCCTATAACACCAATTTCCACTATATCTTCTAGGCACAAAATTGTTCCTAGATATAGATCTGCCCTTCAGACCTACCACATTCCACATTGCCCTCCCCTCATTTCTTAACCCCGAGTGACTCCCCTCCCTTACTGTACCTTATATAATATTCATTGTTCCCCCTTTCCTAAGCATATTTTTTTAAACATACGTACCACATGTTTGATTGGTTCAAAATTAGGACCTGATTCAGACCTGCTCGCTAGGATGCGATCGCTGGTAGCTGGCCGATTTTTTGCATTCTGCACATGCGATTGCATCACATTGCGCATGCGCAAACCACTGCGACAGATCGGGAAGCGCTCACCCAGCACAGACAGCCCAGTTGAATGAGTGACAGAAGAGGCCGTTTGTGGGTGGTAACAGGGGCAGGCCACTAGAAACGGGGGAGTGGAGGTACGAACGCAGGCGTGCCTGTGTATTTACACGCCGTTTCATAGGCGTGCATAATTAACAGGCAGCGTCATTGTACACGTCACCTTGTTGTATTTCACATTGAAGCATACTTGCCTACTTTTGAAAACTAGTTTCAGGGAGATTGCAGGTGGTAGCATAATGTGCCGCGTGGAGCGCGGCACGCCGCTGAGGGGCGTGTCATGTCCTGCCCAGGGGGGCGTGTCTAGCTTCACCTATGGGTGTGTCTAGTCATTTAGGGGCGTGTTCTGCAGTGGCATTTGAAAACTTTAGTACTAACAGCAGCATTTTAGCAGAAGGCTCCTGAAAGTACAGCTGCCTGTTCAAAAAAATATATAAATCAAATATTAACTTAACCATTAAATGTGTAACACCCCCAGCTATGGTGACTGATACCTCCGTCAGCCGCTATACCAGAGTTGGCTGGGTAGGGTCGTCTCTCCTGACGTGATAGGTACACTTTCTAGTGGTTATTAACACTTATCATCAGTCAATTAGCCAAACACGTGACTTTTATTAACACTTTTGGGAAAACATAGCACAAAGTGTAGGTTTAGATGCCAATTACATAACAGACCAATGAACACAAATTATTACGTTTAACGTCTCTCACAAACATCAAATAACTACAACTTTATTATACAGGAACCACTCCACTCCCGGACTGTACGTCTGTAGAGGTAAAGTGGTTAACATATGGCATACAAAACGACTTATCACAATACATAAATTCCTAACTGTCTATCCTATCATTTATCTCAATACCTTTTATCTACCTTAGCTAATGTAGTTCATACGTTGCTGGCCAGATATCTCTTTATCAGTGGTGCACGTGGGTCCTGAGGTACCTTTTTCCCTTTGATATGTCCCGTTCCCTCCCCAAAGCTCTACGATGCAATGCAGCGATCCTCCTATGTCACTGTCTCTGAAATTTGCAAAGTACGGTAGTGACAATGACTTAAATCCCAGTTTTAGCTTTCTTATATCGGTCCCGTGCAATACTTGTTAACTGGTAAACTGTCAGTGGGACTGACACGGCATAGCCGGTTCCCTGGTTTACTCTCCCTCTGCAAAGTAGTAGTCTTTTGGACCAATTTGGAGTCAATCGCGGGAATCCCGTCCGGCTTTAAATCACCCGTTTTAAGGGGATCTGACTTAAATTGGGTTAATAGGAGGCGGAGGAGGTATGCGATCTGCTGGCGCTCCCTATCGATGGGGTAACATTAGCTGATTACTAGGGCTAGTCTCTTTCCTAAGTATCCAGAATGGTCTAACTGCGCTGTTGAGGATGGCAGGGAGACTGTTAGAGTTATTATCTTACTAGGCGGTAGGTGGTGTGCTTCCTCCTCTGAGTGGATTTAGGTTAATGCAAGTCTATAATGTGTTTTATTACAGACCTTCTCCTGCGACACCTCCGGATGGACAGGACTGTCACTCAGCCCCGAGATCTCCGCCCCCTTTCGTCCGGGCCGGCCCCTCTCTACAGGACTCAGCCACAGACACCGCCTTGGATCTCCTCCCCTCTGGCCGCTCCGCCTCCTTGCTGCTCCGCCTCCCTCCATCAGCCAAGACTGCGCTCCTTAGGCCCTGCAGCTCCTTCCTGACGACAGCCTCCTCCGGATCCACAATGGACCCCGCAATCAGGTAAGTGCGCCTCTCTGTCCCTCAACACTGTGCTACCAACCGCTCACCACAACTCCCAACTGTCACTAGGCATCTCCTTTTATACCCTCCGTCCGGGTTCCCCGTTCGCGGCGGGTGTTACCCTCGCGGCGGCTCGTCTCCTGCTGGTTCCGCGCGCCTGCCAGTGGCTCCGACTCGCGGACAAGCGGCTCCCCTTTCTAGTTCCCCTTTTCCCAAAACAGGCATTCACCACGATGGGGTGGTTCTTTCTTTTGGAGAGCATGAAGCAATTCCTTCACTGGGGAACGCGGCATAACCATATGCCTCCTTGGCCCAACATACATATGTAACACAACTCCAAATAAACATACTAATTGCTTTACATTACTTATCTATAGATATTCTACTTTAACCATATTACCCCTGACCCCTTCCCACATTCAGGGTTGTCACATTCCTCTCTTCTAAATTATGCGTGTCCTCACGCATTCTACATCACACAGAATTAAATTTTCCAACAAATTAACATTGGCTCCGCTATCAAACAAATCTTATTGTTGATAGCGCAGCGGCACCTTTCCTTTCGTACTTCTAGTTGACCGTCTTGGTTCTAAATAGGGTGAATTGACTATTGTCGTGTCTTCCTCTCTTCCTAGATTTGGGGTTGCTACCTCAGAGAGGATTGGATCGCTGTAAGGATCGCTGTGAGGCCAACTGGGGAAGGCCTGGTGGCCACCATAGTAAATAGGCCAATACATACTCATTAATAAGTTCATATGATTGTCTGAGCCTTCACTGGAAGGAAGATTGGGTCTTTTGTTTACAGGATTCACTTCATCCGTGGGGTTATCGATCTTACCTTGACATTTTTTAAGTTGGTCCCGATGAACCAGCTGTCGGCCAGTTCTGTCTTTTCTTTGTATGTGATATAAGGCCATGTCTCCTTTAGGTTTTCCAGTTATAACGTACGGGATATTTTCCCAGTAATGATCCAGTTTACTAACACGCTGATTCTTTTTCTTCCACACACAGCATCCGATCTCCAAGGGTTCTGCCTTGGCTTGCTGATTATAGTTTTCCTTTTGCCGTTGTCGGGCCACTTTGCTGTTTTCTTGGACTAATTCATGTGCTACTTTCAGACGTCGTTGATGCTCGCTGACCCATTCGTTTTGTACAGTGACATTCGATCCTTCCTCCAATGAGATGCCCAATTGTACATCTGTAGGGAGCTGACCTTGTCTCCCGAATAGCAAGTACTAGGGAGTAAACCCGGTGGATTGATGGACTGTATTGTTATAAATGTATACTAATTCAGCCAGAAGGGCAGGCCAATCGGTTCGTTGTGGTAGCGGGATAGCTCGGAGAAGATTTATAAGAGTTCGGTTCATTCTCTCACACATCCCGTTCCCTTGCGGGTGATAGGCGGTAGTTCTTATGAGATTCGAAGGCTGACCCTTGATCCGTCAGAACTTTCTCCGGGTATCCATAAGGCCGTACAAATGCCCTCCAAAATACTTCGGCAGTAGTCTTTGCCGTGATGTCTCGTACCGGTAGGATAACAGCGTACTTTGTGAAATGATCTACTATGGTTAACGCGTACTGATAACCTGTCCGACTCCGTTCCAATTTCACATGATCCAAGGTAACAATTTCCAATGGCCGAGAGGTTATAATTGAATGCAAAGGGGCCTTCTGCGAGACTGGAGCGTTCTTCTTCAGGGTGCACGGAATGCATTTGCCACACCAATTCTCAATGTCTTGTCGCATGTTGACCCAATAAAACCGTTTCCGGATATTGTTCTCCATTTTCTTGCAGCCGAAGTGACCCGAGTCGTTATGGTAGGCCTTCAAGATATAAGTTGCTGTATTACTAGGTACTACAATTTGCGTTAGTTTGAAATGAGTCTTTGGATCAATGCTATGTCGAACCAGGAGGTGACCGTGCATCGACAGTCGCTCCCGTTGTTTCCATAACTTCAAGAACTCCATTAGGGCTGTTTTCTTTTCTTCGATAGTCAACTGACTGTGATCTTGTATCTGTCTCTTGATTAGCTGGATATTGGGATCGTCTTCTTGCCATTTCAGCCAAGGAGTCGCAGTGTGGTCCTTATACCTATCGACCCCTCTGAGCTGAGTAACTTTTTATAGGGCCGAATTGAGCTTTGGGGAAAATAAAGGCATCTCTACTGACTCTTCCACATCTTCTGTTTCTAACTGCTCTCGTCGGTGAGGAATTCAAGATAAGGCATCCGCATTGATGTTTAATTTTCCACTTCTATATTGGATGTTGATCAGAAAGTTAGCCAGGCGGGAGACCCAGCGTTGCTCGAGGGCTCCTAGTTCAGTTGTTTGTAGGTGAGCCAAAGGGTTGCAGTCCGTGTAGGCGGTAATAGGGGTGGCTAATAGATAATTTTTAAATCTTTCAGTGACTGCCCAAACCAATGCTAACAGTTCCAACTTGAATGCGCTATAATTAGCGTCGTTCCTTTCAGTTCGTTTCAAGCTCCTGCTGGCGTAGGCTATTACTCTTTCTTTCCCATCCTGCCGCTGTGAAAGTACTGCTCCCAATCCTTGGCTGCTGGCATCCGTATATAACAGAAAAGGACTGCCGTAATCGGGATAGGCCAGTAATGGTGCTGCAGTGAGGAGTATCTTCAGACGGTCGAACGCTTCTTGGCACGAGGAAGTCCACATCACTGGGACGCTCCGAGTGCGACCTAAGTTCGGGACTCCTCTCAATAATTCATGAATAGGGGCAGCAATGCTGGCAAAGTGCTCAATAAAGCACCTATAATACCCCACGAAACCCAAGAACTGCCGTACTTCACGGATGGTACGCGGGGCAGGCCACTCTCGCACTGCCCTGATCTTGTCGGGATCAGGAGAAATTCCTTCGGCACTTACGACGTATCCCAGGTAGGACACCTTGGGCTTAAGTAGATGACACTTGGACGGTTTTATTTTTAAGCCGTATCTGACAAGCTGCTCCAGGACTTCTCTTAGATGGTTAAGATGATCTTTGTAAGTGTGGGAGAAAACAATTACATCATCCAGATACAGAAGGACCATTTAGAAATTCCTGTGGCCCAAACAATGCTCCATTAGTCGCTGAAATGTTCCCGGGGCATTGCAGAGCCCAAAGGGCATCCTTAGGAACTCGAACAACCCCATGGGAGTAGTAAAAGCGGTTTTCTCCCTGTCTTCTGGGGCTACTTGCACTTGCCAGTAGCCACTGGTCAGGTCTAGGGTGGAGAAGTACTTAGCGGTCTTAAGGGCGGTCAGAGATTCTTCAATTCGCGGAAGTGGGTAGGCGTCTTTATGAGTGATGTTATTTAATTTGCGGTAGTCGACGCAAAATCGCAATTGTCCATCTTTTTTTTTTACTAAAACCATGGGTGCCGCCCACGGGCTGTGGCTTTCCTTAATTACTCCAGACGCTTTCATTCCCTGCAGCATCTTTCTGACTGGTTGATACAAGGCCGGGGCTAAAGGTGGGTGTCTCTCTTTAATGGGTGCATTGGTGCCAGTCGGAATCCGATGCAATACACAATCGACCTTCCCGAAATCGGAAGAATTAGCGCTAAAGGCTAGGGGAATCTCTTGGACCAGGCGGAGAACTCCATTCTTTTTTTCTTCCGATGTTTCTTCATCCCCTATCTGTATAGCTTTCCACCACACCTCTTCCTCTGCCGGAGAGGCGCTTCCTGTCAATATATGGTGCTGCTCTGCAGCAAAACCTGGGTGAATTACATCTTGGAAGGTGACTAGTGATAATTTAGCAACTGGATAATGACGAAATAGCCGGACATGATGGTTATGCGGGTTCAGGATTCGTATAGGTACTCGGCCACCAACCACTTCCGCTAGGGTTCTGGCAACAACAATAGCCTCTTTACCGATACTTTCATTTGGTTCAATAAAGGCTTCATAGTCAGTCCCTTGTGGCCCACAGCGTGCCTTGGCCCATATCACCATTTCTGAATTTGGTTGTAAAATCACGGGCTTTGAGTCCGCTACCCTGGCTTTTCCAATTTCTCCATTCGGTGCGGCAAATCTTTGGTGGCCTTGAATGATTTTAATAGTATGTTGCAACACTTGTCATTCTGTAGAACTCTTTCGAGCAAGCTCGACTTTTAAGGCTGCTATAAGTTCCTCTGGACAATTTCGGAGAATGTTCATCCCAATAATGAGGAGTATAGCGTGAGGGTCATTTACATTGGTGACTATACACCCCTGTTCAGGTAACACTGCCTTCCCAACCCTGACATCTACCTCCCAATATCCCCGACAGGATTTTCCTAGCCCATTACTGGCAATAAGCTGTAGCCATGTGGGTGGCGGGAGGAGAAGCTGTTTAATGTCCCAAAATTTCTGGTAGGTGTCAAATTGCATAGTGGTCACTTGGGAACCGGTGTCAAGCATGGCCAACATTTCTACTCCCCCTATTGTGATGGGTACAACAGGACACTTCCCCACAAACTTAGGCCACCATTGTTCAGGGGCAGGGTCTATTCTGCTGACGTTCCCCGAGGATTGTCCTCCATCCTCGGGGAATTGGCGTTTAAAGGGTTTGATTGATTGCAATGCCGTTCGACATGCCCAGCCTGGTTACATTTACGGCAGATTGGGCGCCCTAGGGAGTCAAATCGATCAGTTGGACGACGTCCATTAGTGCGGGGCGGAGTCCACCATTTGGAGGTTGCCCTCCTCCTTTCTGTGCGCCACGAACTCTCGGCGGGGGCGGTGTCTATATTTTTCCTGGAGAGTTTTTTTATCTCCTGGCACATCTCTGTCACCCCTGATGCCAATTTTTCCATCTGGCTTGTCAGATTATGCAGCTGGGTGGAGCTATTTTGAGCGTTTTGTACTGCATTTCCTTTTGTCATATTAGGAGTTCCCATAGAAGTTGCAGACTCCTGGATTATTTCTTGGAACCCTGGCATTTCTACTAAGGAAATTTCATCATCTCGGGTGTATCCCATGACCTTGATTGATGCTTCCTTAAAGTCCAAAAAGGAATTTCTAGGCATCTGTAGTCGTAAGAGACGCAACTGGGTTCAGGTACCCTCCCCTCTTGAACCTTCGATGAACTGGTTAATGAGAGTCTCATCAGGGTTCCGCACCTCATTAATATCTACTGACTGTATACGGCGTATAGCCTCTTGTAGACCCAATGCGAAATTACGAAGGGTTTCGCCTGCTTGCTGTTTTTTAGCATAGAATCTCATTTTCAATTCTGACATTGTTTGTAGATCAAAGGTGTCAGCTAACCTCTGCATAATTTGATTTACATTTTGTTTCTCTTCTCTGGGCCACAAAGTGACTTCTCTCAGAGCCGAGCCCTTGAGCTGGCCGATCAATATCTCCACCTGCTGACTCTCTGTCAAGGGATATAACCTGAACATACTTTGCATCTTGTGTTTGAATTCTCTTAACGAGTTACCATCGGGCTCTCCTCCTCGTTCATCTCCAGTATAAGTGGGCAACCATGGGGCCCCGAAATAATAGGGCAAGGTTATGGGGTTCAGTTGAGACATAACCGGGTTTTGGTGGCTTGAGTCTCCAGCTGAACTCTGTTCTCGTGACATCTTTACTATTTAATTTGGATCTTGATCCTGTTCGTCGTGACGCCAATTTTTGTAACACCCCCACCTATGGTGACTGATACCTCCGTCAGCCGCTATACCAGAGTTGGCTGGGTAGGGTCGTCTCTCCTGACGTGATAGGTACACTTTCTAGTGGTTATTAACACTTATCATCAGTCAATTAGCCAAACACGTGACTTTTATTAACACTTTTGGGAGAACATAGCACAAAGTGTAGGTTTAGATGCCAATTACATAACAGACCAATGAACACAAATTATTACGTTTAACGTCTCTCACAAACATCAAATAACTACAACTTTATTATACAGGAACCACTCCACTCCCGGACTGTACGTCTGTAGAGGTAAAGTGGTTAACATATGGCATACAAAACGACTTATCACAATACATAAATTCCTAACTGTCTATCCTATCATTTATCTCAATACCTTTTATCTACCTTAGCTAAAGTAGTTCATACGTTGCTGGCCAGATATCTCTTTATCGATGGTGCACGTGGGTCCTGAGGTACCTTTTTCCCTTTGATATGTCCCGTTCCCTCCCCAAAGCTCTACGATGCAATGCAGCGATCCTCCTATGTCACTGTCTCTGAAATTTGCAAAGTACGGTAGTGACAATGACTTAAATCCCAGTTTTAGCTTTCTTATATCGGTCCCGTGCAATACTTGTTAACTGGTAAACTGTCAGTGGGACTGACACGGCATAGCCGGTTCCCTGGTTTACTCTCCCTCTGCAAAGTAGTAGTCTTTTGGACCAATTTGGAGTCAATCGCGGGAATCCCGTCCGGCTTTAAATCACCCGTTTTAAGGGGATCTGACTTAAATTGGGTTAATAGGAGGCGGAGGAGGTATGCGATCTGCTGGCGCTCCCTATCGATGGGGTAACATTAGCTGATTACTAGGGCTAGTCTCTTTCCTAAGTATCCAGAATGGTCTAACTGCGCTGTTGAGGATGGCAGGGAGACTGTTAGAGTTATTATCTTACTAGGCGGTAGGTGGTGTGCTTCCTCCTCTGAGTGGATTTAGGTTAATGCAAGTCTATAATGTGTTTTATTACAGACCTTCTCCTGCGACACCTCCGGATGGACAGGACTGTCACTCAGCCCCGAGATCTCCGCCCCCTTTCGTCCGGGCCGGCCCCTCTCTACAGGACTCAGCCACAGACACCGCCTTGGATCTCCTCCCCTCTGGCCGCTCCGCCTCCTTGCTGCTCCGCCTCCCTCCATCAGCCAAGACTGCGCTCCTTAGGCCCTGCAGCTCCTTCCTGACGACAGCCTCCTCCGGATCCACAATGGACCCCGCAATCAGGTAAGTGCGCCTCTCTGTCCCTCAACACTGTGCTACCAACCGCTCACCACAACTCCCAACTGTCACTAGGCATCTCCTTTTATACCCTCCGTCCGGGTTCCCCGTTCGCGGCGGGTGTTACCCTCGCGGCGGCTCGTCTCCTGCTGGTTCCGCGCGCCTGCCAGTGGCTCCGACTCGCGGACAAGCGGCTCCCCTTTCTAGTTCCCCTTTTCCCAAAACAGGCATTCACCACGATGGGGTGGTTCTTTCTTTTGGAGAGCATGAAGCAATTCCTTCACTGGGGAACGCGGCATAACCATATGCCTCCTTGGCCCAACATACATATGTAACACAACTCCAAATAAACATACTAATTGCTTTACATTACTTATCTATAGATATTCTACTTTAACCATATTACCCCTGACCCCTTCCCACATTCAGGGTTGTCACAAATGTCCTTAGACAATAGTTGCCAATGATTAGGGGCAGCTATATTAGTCAGCTCTGTTATATATCTAGTGACCAGACACAGGCATTAACTGCACTCTGAAAGGGCACTCACTGACAGCTATACATTTATTGGCTGTCAGTGAGTGCCCTTTCAAAGTGCAGTTAATATTGCCTGTGACACTCAGCCCCCACACTCATCATCCAGCCCCCATCAGGGTATACATATAGCGCAGATGACAGAGGTCTCATTGGCCCCTTATAATTAGATTGGAGGCCACACACCTGTCTGTGCACACACAGTGCAGCGCTGCTGATCAGTGAGTGCAGCGCTGCCGACTCCGCTCTGCTCTGCCTCTGCCCGCTGCCGCTGCACCTCCCAGCCACAAGCACACTTCGTGCACAGCTTCTTGACTAGCCGGCCACCACTACCCAGAACCCCGCGGTGGCCGGCCCTTAAGTATCATGGCGTCACGGGTCGTGACGTCATGACGTCCCCTCCGTAAACTCCGCCCCCCCGGCAGTCCGGTTTGCGCATGCGCAGTTCAAGGAGGGTTAGAAATAATCGGGAGATTCGGTAATGTTTGCGGGGGAGCGGGAGGGTTGATTAAAAAATGGGAGACTCCCGCTAAAATCAGGAGGGTAGGCAACACTGCACTGAAGTGATCGCAGTGCTTGCAGCAGGGTATAGTCAACCACAAGCGCTGCAAGCACATCCGATGGTGCTCAATGTACCAGTGTTTTCATGCTCTTCCAGGAGATGACGTGCGCAAGTGGGCAATGGCAAATAGTTAGAAGGGGGTGTGCTAGACCGTTATAATAGGGCTATAGCGGTAGCTGCTCTGTGTGTCAAGGGCACTACTAACCCTTACTGGAATTGCGTATGAAGGAAAAAGACACTAAGCGCTTACCACAGCCTTATAACAATCATATAGGTTGCTGTAAATAACAATAAAATATTACAATGTATGAAGTAAGGAGTCGTACTCAGTCTAAAAGGAAAATATAATGAATTTATTTAGAATGATAAAAAGTATGAAAAAATCGGTATATGCGATAGGTATTGGTAAACAATATTTCTATATTAGAACAAAATTAGAATAAAATTAATCTAATACCAGTATACAACATAGGTACAACATAGAGCATAAAACATGTGCAATATTTGAATAACATACATTGTCACTGAGTGATACGCTTGAGGCGTTTTATTAAGATGGGAGTTCTATTTAATAAGTGATGTTGCCCATAGCAACCAATCAGGTACTACTCATTTATCTAGCACCTTCTAGAAGAAGGTGCTAGATAGACTTGCGGCACTGTCAGCAATGTCCCTGCTGCTGCGGCTGCCGACTCCCCTCCGGCAGATGCTTATGATGCTTGCGAGATCCCACGCATGCCCAGTGGAGCCGGCCCGGAGTAAGACAGTGCATCAACACTAGGCTGCTGCACTGTGTGCTCAGCCAGAGCTTGTACAACATGTCGCTACTCGACACATAGCCGTAAATTCTGGTCACTGCGGCACTGAAGAAAGGTTTGTGCTCACAGTGATTCATGTCCTGCGCATGCATGCACTTCTATGCGTTAATATCCGGTGTCATGCGTTGTGCGCTCTGCGTGCTGCTATTACAGTATGCTGTAGAGGCAGCATCCATATTCGAGGAGGGAGTTGCGGATCCTCCTTGAGTGGAGGGATCAGCCGCTTCTCTGCAATGCCTGGCGTGATATCCTGGCCCATGTAGGCCGGGATAGATCAATCCGGTCACTACAGCGCCGCTTTAGTGACTTGGTGAGGAGGAATCCCCCACGGCTGCAGATGCTCAGACAGTGCCTTGTGCGCAGTAAGTACAGTATTACTGTACAGTTACAGTAGTTAAGTATAGGCAATCAGAATCCTCCATAGCGCCATTACTGTGTGACATAACATGAATGGGTGTGGATTAAGAGATAGACAGTAAAAAGGTTGAAAGTGTCTAGATAGACACCAGATGTTAGTCAGTCAATAGGTCGACTGGGAGAAAAGGTCAATAGGGACAAAAGGTCGACACACTAAAGGTCGATATGTAAGAAGGTCGACATGCACAAATGGTCGACAGTGTTAAAAGGTTGATCCAAAAATGGTTGCCACAAAATGGTTGACATGTTATTTTTTTTTTGTTCTAGCACTAATCATTTTTAAAACACAGCCTGTGACATGGCAGTTAGGTGCTGATTTTCTGGTACTTTATCTCCATTCATTTTACCTGCATCCAAGGCTTAGTAAATAGACCCAATAGCCGTAAGTGCCTTCACTGCGGCACTGCAGTGTCTGCGGCATGTGAATGAGCGTGCTGCAGACATAACATGAATGAGCTTTGTGTGCCATACACTGTAGAGTTACAGTACATAATGGGTACACACTAGACCAGCATTTTTCAACCGCTGTGCCACGGCCCCCTAGCAGTCTTTAAGTGTGCTGCCAGAAAAGACAACATGGAGTTCCAACTGTATCTATGTTCCCCTCAGGTTAGGTAAGTCTTTGGTGGGGGCTGGGGCAATAATTGAGTTATTTTTTTTTCTTTGGGGCCAATGTCTTTGATTTATTTTCTTGTGGGGGTCAATGTGTTATGTATTTATTCCTGTGGGAGCCTACTGTATGTGTGTGTGTTTTTCCTGTGGGAAAACGCAAAGCAGGAAGCACTACCATGAGATCGATGGCACAAAGCCAAACAATGTATTTTTTATTTCCTCTCCATATGCTGGTGCCGTGCTTGTGCAACATGTTGTACAAGCTCCTTGCCGAAGCTAAGCATGAAGCACTAATGATGAGATGTATGAACATCTCATCGGCCGGAGTGGGGGAGTAAAAACTCCCCCATCTGGTGAAATCTGGCTGAGCACACAGCGCATCAGCCTAGGGCTGATGCACTGTGGACCTTTTTCAGAGTTGGTCGCAAGCACCGATGCGCTCGTAACCGATTCGATGGTTTGTTCTGCGCACGCGCAGCGGCCACACTGCGCGTGCGCAAGCCCCGGAGCGACAGAGTTTCTACCAAAACTCACTACCAAAGGGGAGGCTGTCGATGTTGATTGATAGCTGACCCTGTTTGGTAGGCGGGCCAGGGGGGTGGTTTCCAAAACGGAGGCGTTCCTTTACGAACGCCTACCGTTTTGTAGGCGGCCGCACTGACATCATCAGTGATGTCAGTGGGGAGCCTCCTGCTCCATCAGAGCAGAAAGCTCCTTGGGGCTTATGAGTGCCCAGACCCAACCTTAGGGTCTGGTCGTAAGCCCCGATGGTCGTGATGGTGATCACCATCACGACCATCAACCTGGTCAGTCGTTAGGCTGTGGGTGGTAACCCACAGCTTAACGATCGACAAGGAGGTGGCCGTTCAGGATGCAAGCGGCCCCCCTGATTCAGAGCGACTGCTTGCAACTAACGACTGCCTCTGAATGAGATTCTGTGTCTCACTCTGGGTCGGCTCCACTGGGCATGTGCAGATCTCGCAAGCATCCCGAGATTCCATGTGCAGGCCCCGGAGCCAGCAGGGACAGCGCCGACAGTGCCGCAAGTGTGCAGCATAAAACACACAGTCAGTTTGTAATCCAGAGACACCTATTTCACTGAGACCCCACTACTAGTGTGACACCCTGATAAGGGTGTACTGATCTAAGTGTGTGGTATAGCAGATAAGTCCTTACCAATTCTCCCGTTCTGGTTAATTTTCTTCCTCTCGGATGATGAAGATAGGTATAGGCAATAGGGTACAGTTGGAACAAGAATTTATTTAGCTATATTTGCAATAAAACAAACAGTTTTCACCGCAACCTTACAATGGCAACAATTACATAACATTTGTTTAGACACTCTTTTACGGAAATAACAATACACTTGGATCCGTGCGTTTTATTATAACTGGAACTCTGTATCCTCGTTCCGACTGCAGAAAAAGTTGGGTTAACAGTAAATAGACATATAGCTTCACATTCAGGTGTAATTGCATAAATGTATGAACTATGCCCAACAATTATTTGGTGCACCATACCAACAGAATACAATAGTTTCTAGTCTTTTCCATGCATGCAAGAGATTATTTATCTAGTCATCAGTATTTGTGACACGTTGCCCGGGTTGAAGAATAAGGTTTAGAGGATGAAAACAATTTTATATTATGCAATATCCTGCACTGATGTTTTATTTAAACAATTAAGGTTACTTGTCGCAGGTATAAGTATTCACAAGTTAAACGTCTCTGCCTTCTCTTGCTGGATAGTACTAGGTAACTTGCCTGAATACAAGGTAGAATGCAACAATATCCCTTCGAATGTAACTGTAGTATATCTGCGGCAATGTATCTGATTAGCAAACTAATAAAATTAGCATTGAAATGTCTCCTGAATTACTTGCTGCAGTATTTACTTTTCCCACTATTTTGCCACTGCTACTGAATGAGAATATGCTTTAAATGTGGATGGCAGAAGTAGTACCTGTATTGGTTAGTTATCCTGCTCACATTCTTCTGAGCCTAGCACTTTATTTGGGCTGTCACTGAAGTGTAGAACTGTTATGCAGGGCTGTGTTAGACCATCTATTACACACCTCACTCTGATGCTTAGCTGTCCTGAAGCAGCTGCTGGTGCTCTCCCCTCGTCATACAGACCAGCTAGCCTGTCTCATGCTGAGCCACCCACTGAGGAGGATCTGCTGCACTGTCTATGAATGCTTTCTCCAACTGCTGTCCCTGCTTGGCCTGGAGCTGACTCTGACAGGTGGGAGGGAACTACAGTAGCAGGGGCTGGATTTGTTACTCACTGCTCCATGTTATGTAGCCGCACCTCAGCCCTCTGCACTCCCCGGCTGTCAATCTCCTTGAAGGGGGAAGTCTCGGGGGTGGTCCCTGCTGATGCTACTTCCTCTCAGCAGTGTCCTTGCAGTACTCTGACTGCTCCGCACCCAGATCTCCTGACAGCAGCGATCCTCACTGCCTGCACCGGTCCCAGCAGTGGCTTTTCCCCGGCAGCACTCCGGTGAGTACCTCTCCCTTGTCCCCTCAGCCAGCACTCTTCTCCCAGCTGCCGCTGAGCTTTCTGTGTCACGGATGGTTGCTGGGTCCTGGACAGAGGACTGCCTCTGCCGGCTATCACCTCAGGGCTCCAAGGCAAGTGCGCAGACTCTGTGCCATACTTCACCACCTCAGGACCCTCCACAGCCCACGTGGGTGCTCTCTTATATATCCCCAGCAGTCGCGTGCGGGTCCCCTTCCCGCCGACCGCATGCTCCGCTCTCCTGCTTCACTCAGCCTCTATGAGGACAGTTCTTCCCCCCATAGGGGTTGCATGCTAGCATCCTGTATCATGCACCCACTGGCTCCCTGTGTGCTGAGTGAGCAGTGGGTTCCATTTTCTCTGCAAGAGGGGTTTAACTTGTTTGTGGAGTGAATGGCTTCCTTATATAACATACTGTGTAAATACATCACTTAAAAAGACATTTTGTACATATATGAACTATAAGTTTTTTCAACTGTATATATTAACTAAACTGTACCCTCTAGGGGTATCACATTCCTCCCCGCTAGAACGATGCATGTCCCCATGCATCTGTTTTTCCTAACAAGTTTAAACAAACTGTTTTCACAATCATAAACTTTTAGTTACATTTGTAGCAACAACAGTTGTCACAGATGTTACCAACAATAACTTTACAGGTAACAGTTTAATTTGATACTTTCAAGCATTTACAATTGTTTCTGGACACTCTATTGCCTGTATCTAATGGATTGAGTTTCCTTTACGTCTCTTCCCTGATTGGCTGCATGCCTTTTTCAGAATTGCTGCTACCTCTTGGGAACTTATCGTGATGTACTCGCAGTCTGCGCGGTGCCACTCTGGGAAGAGATATGTCACTTCTTCTTTAGCTGCGCTTGGAGTGTCGGTAGGGACGTCAGATTCAGGTTTCAATATGACTGAGTCTGGGCAATGAAGTTTAGGAGGTTCCAATTCTTTTGCCGTGGCCATGTGGTTCACCCTTTTACTGCCCGTTTCTGGTTCAGCGGCCTTTGAATGTTCCTGATTACAGCAATTTTTCTGAGAATGGATGTCCTCCGCTCTAAATTCGCTCTCAAGTTCTGGAGAAGGTGGTGGCCCAATTACGTTCTGCCGACTCTGAAACACTGCATCACATTTTATCTCTTCGGGCTCTTTTCCATCTTCATGATATTGGTCATTTTGCTGATAATTACGTGGAGGACATCTTTGATGTGACTGATGCCAATAAATGCTTGCGATCTGCTGCATATCTACTTCCTTGAACTGGGGCACCACCAGGGCCAGTTACATTAGCTGCTTGTAGACCTCTCCTCCCGTTCACGACCTCAAACTGAACTATCTCTCCATCTCCCAAACTGCGGAGGTACTTTCTTGGGTTGTTCTTTTTAATAGCAGTATAATGGATGAACAGGTCTTCCTTGGTATCATCCCGGTTAATAAATCCATATCCTCGCCGCACGTGGAACCATACGACCTTTCCTGTAATCCTTCTTGCACTGGTTGATGTAACATTCCTTGCAGTTGGCGTGCTCACAAATTTTATTTGGCTTTATAATATTGGGGCTGGATTTGCGTATCTGATTTGCCCTCCTTTCAACAATGGACCTATTCCGTCTGTCCCTCCTGAGGGCTGGTCCTCGACCCCAGGACTTCTAAGTTTAACGGCTTCCTCTGGTTGCAATACCGCTTAATGTGGCCACTCCGGTTACATCCTTGACAGATAGGTCGTCCCTGGGAATCAAATTTATCTGTGATTCTCCTCCCATTCCCTTGAGGAGGTTCCCACCAATCATCACTGGCATGCCTTCGATCCGAGTTTCCTCTCCATCTAGAGGAGTCATTAGGTCTGTGACGAGAGAATTTACGCATCTCTTTGTGCAATTCTGTTATTTCCACCGCTAATCTTTCTAGCTGACCTTGTAAAATTTGTATCGAATTAAGGTTGGCCATGGCTGGACGAGTGTTGGACTAGTCTCCCGCAGCTTATTCGTCGTTGGATGATATGACTTGCTCGAGTCCTGTTCGTATGACGCCAAATGTGACACCCTGATAAGGGTGTACTGATCTAAGTGTGTGGTATAGCAGATAAGTCCTTACCAATTCTCCCGTTCTGGTTAATTTTCTTCCTCTCGGATGATGAAGATAGGTACAGGCAATAGGGTACAGTTGGAACAAGAATTTATTTAGCTATATTTGCAATAAAACAAACAGTTTTCACTGCAACCTTACAATGGCAACAATTACATAACATTTGTTTAGACACTCTTTTACGGAAATAACAATACACTTGGATCCGTGCGTTTTATTATAACTGGAACTCTGTATCCTCGTTCCGACTGCAGAAAAAGTTGGGTTAACAGTAAATAGACATATAGTTTCACATTCAGGTGTAATTGCATAAATGTATGAACTATGCCCAACAATTATTTGGTGCACCATACCAACAGAATACAATAGTTTCTAGTCTTTTCCATGCATGCAAGAGATTATTTATCTAGTCATCAGTATTTGTGACACGTTGCCCGGGTTGAAGAATAAGGTTTGGAGGATGAAAACAATTTTATATTATGCAATATCCTGCACTGATGTTTTATTTAAACAATTAAGGTTACTTGTCGCAGGTATAAGTATTCACAAGTTAAACGTCTCTGCCTTCTCTTGCTGGATAGTACTAGGTAACTTGCCTGAATACAAGGTAGAATGCAACAATATCCCTTCGAATGTAACTGTAGTATATCTGCGGCAATGTATCTGATTAGCAAACTAATAAAATTAGCATTGAAATGTCTCCTGAATTACTTGCTGCAGTATTTACTTTTCCCACTATTTTGCCACTGCTACTGAATGAGAATATGCTTTAAATGTGGATGGCAGAAGTAGTACCTGTATTGGTTAGTTATCCTGCTCACATTCTTCTGAGCCTAGCACTTTATTTGGGCTGTCACTGAAGTGTAGAACTGTTATGCAGGGCTGTGTTAGACCATCTATTACACACCTCACTCTGATGCTTAGCTGTCCTGAAGCAGCTGCTGGTGCTCTCCCCTCGTCATACAGACCAGCTAGCCTGTCTCATGCTGAGCCACCCACTGAGGAGGATCTGCTGCACTGTCTATGAATGCTTTCTCCAACTGCTGTCCCTGCTTGGCCTGGAGCTGACTCTGACAGGTGGGAGGGAACTACAGTAGCAGGGGCTGGATTTGTTACTCACTGCTCCGTGTTATGTAGCCGCACCTCAGCCCTCTGCACTCCCCGGCTGTCAATCTCCTTGAAGGGGGAAGTCTCGGGGGTGGTCCCTGCTGATGCTACTTCCTCTCAGCAGTGTCCTTGCAGTACTCTGACTGCTCCGCACCCAGATCTCCTGACAGCAGCGATCCTCACTGCCTGCACCGGTCCCAGCAGTGGCTTTTCCCCGGCAGCACTCCGGTGAGTACCTCTCCCTTGTCCCCTCAGCCAGCACTCTTCTCCCAGCTGCCGCTGAGCTTTCTGTGTCACGGATGGTTGCTGGGTCCTGGACAGAGGACTGCCTCTGCCGGCTATCACCTCAGGGCTCCAAGGCAAGTGCGCAGACTCTGTGCCATACTTCACCACCTCAGGACCCTCCACAGCCCACGTGGGTGCTCT
The DNA here is from genome assembly GCA_031769625.1 of Taudactylus pleione. Lineage (NCBI taxonomy): Eukaryota > Metazoa > Chordata > Amphibia > Anura > Myobatrachidae > Taudactylus > Taudactylus pleione. The sequence continues at coordinate 6,842,579 of JAUIMM010000957.1, forward strand.
CTTATATATCCCCAGCAGTCGCGTGCGGGTCCCCTTCCCGCCGACCGCACGCGCCGCTCTCCTGCTTCACTCAGCCTCTATGAGGACAGTTCTTCCCCGCATAGGGGTTGCATGCTAGCATCCTGTATCATGCACCCACTGGCTCCCTGTGTGCTGAGTGAGCAGTGGGTTCCATTTTCTCTGCAAGAGGGGTTTAACTTGTTTGTGGAGTGAACGGCTTCCTTATATAACATACTGTGTAAATACATCACTTAAAAAGACATTTTGTACATATATGAACTATAAGTTTTTTCAACTGTATATATTAACTAAACTGTACCCTCTAGGGGTATCACACTAGTTTCTAAGACATGAAATCACTACAGTATGTGAGTGCCGCACACCACTTTCTGCAGTGCCGCATTGACCGCCACTTACGGCTATGTGTCAAGTAGTGACATGTTGTACAAGCTCCTTGTGGCCAGCAGTGCTGACATTGCCACAAGTGTGTGGCATAAAATGCATAATCAGTTTGTAATGCACCGTTACCCAGACCCCACTAGTTTCTCTGCAATACTCTACAGTATGTGATTGGCCCGTCTGTCAGGGCTTCCTGTTCTATTGTACTGTATTCTGTCGTGCCATACTGTATCCATCCACTGCTTTATTATTCATCACTGTAGTTGTAATCAGTGAAGCACTGGCCACCGAGTGGTGAAGCTGTGTATTGCATGCCATGGATGTTGTCAAGTTTCACTGCGCCTTACCACGCTACGCTATTTTGCAGATATATCGGCACATCTGGCTGTGTGTACGGGCGATGTGCCGACTGTACGTACATTTGCTCCAAGGACCGCGGGTGGCTACTGACATCTCAGCCGGGGGGGGGGACATATTCAAATGCTCGCCCAGTTGTGATTTCACATCGAGCAGCAGATTGGTAGGTGCTTTTTGGTTTAACAGTCTGCCACTCGATCTACAGGTCTCTGGGTCAGCAGATATGTCGCCCATGTGTGTACCCACCTTAACTGTCATTTTATAGACTGTCCTAGATAAATGGCAGTAAGAAGCTGATTGATTATTTTGGCCAACTTCTCCACTTTATCTTTCTCCAAGGCTTGATACATCTCCCCTCTTATATTATAATAAATCTAGAGTGGTAAGTTAAGAGTGAGCACTGCCTTTTCTCTATTTTTCTTAATGTTATGCAAACTTTGTTACACAATAATGGTGCATACACACGGTCAGATTTTTCCTTCAGATATGAACGATAACGATTTAAAAATCGTTCAGTCGTTCATATCTGAAGGAAAATCGTTCATATCTGACATGCCTGAACGATGGACGATCAACGATGCGCGTTCCCGATGGTCAGATAACGATTTCTGACATCTGATGTGTTTGCAGTCAGACTTGGACGATTCCATTCATTTTAATGCAGTCAAAAATCGTTCAATCGTTCAAATCGTTCAAAACTTTGGTAAAATCGTTCAAATCGTTCAAATCGTTTAATCGTTCAATCGTTCATCTGACAAATCTGACAAGTCTGACAAATCTGACCGTGTGTATGCACTTGTTTGCCTAAGAAAGTCCATCTCCATTTGCTTTGTGACCCATCCTCATGATTGTCCGTAATCATTACTTTTGCCTGCAATGAAATGCCCCAGGCAACACCACCTGTTATAATAAATTTGGTGTATGAAGAGCAGATCTGTGAGATAATTAATTTGCAAACATGTCTAATGAATGTCACCCATTATCTTGTCATGTGAATTTACTGTTCCATCGTCAAACAAGGATTCTCGTTTTCATTGAGCATCTGTGTGAGCCTGGGTACCACATGTCCCACAATTCCATAGTCAAATCTAGTGTCTCAGACTGTATGGTACAGTCACATGGAAATTCTATTCAATGGCTATTGCTCTCAGTTATAAATAGTGCATATGCTTGTCCTTAGTACAAATGAGTTTATTAGCATGCATGGATACTGTATCTATTAACTTTATACTCAATGCAATATGACATACATAGACAACTGTACTCAGAGCCAAGGAGGGCAGCACTCAAAGGAAACTAATGGCACTTGTGCCCAATTATTTCTTTTGTTTGAGTTTTTTTTGTTGTTGCTGTTTTCAGAAGTGTAGTTTGCAAGGATGTTGAGTATGCACAGTCTACATTGCATGGAACCAGCTCCATTAACCTACTACAAAGGATGCATCTTGCATGACTACATAGATTTTTCTATGTACCTCTACTTTTAATTGGATGAAGTAGCAATTCTAGTCCTAGCCGGAACATGATGGCACTTCAAACGCAAATACAAATACAGCCCCTGTGGGCCCCTGGATAACCTTTCCCTAACAAGCTGAGTATGTGAGATGTTATAGGAAGAAACTCTTCAAAGACAAAATAAATAATTCAAACTGGAAGCAGACGGTCAGAGATCAGAGTGCGAAGAGTCTACATGGAGAGCAAAGAGATCATTTATATTAATATTCAAAAGGCATTTTCTCCATCTCCTGTTTGTATGTAACTTCAAAAACCCATGAATACAGAAATATAGCTAAATATTGAAGACTCAGAACTGAAATGCGCATACAGAACGATATGCTGGATAATGTGACATAGCCTTCAATAATTCATATGTCAATTATACAACTGTGGGTCGGACTCCAGCAATTCAAGATCATTAGTAGTTAGAAATGTGATTTGAACATTTCCTTTAATAGTGCATGTAATATATATCACATGGAGTTAATGGAACTGATTTCCACCCTTCTGTTCCCCTTTTCAAGGGATAGTTCCTCTTTTAGACCTGCTGCCCATGTCACTTTTACATACAGTAACTGTCCCCATTTTGAGCTTAATGCAGTGGTTCCCAAACTTTTTTCAATCACGGCGCCCTAGAGTGTCAGCATTGTTTTCACGGTACCCCTAAGTTTAAGTTTGTTATTGAGAAATTCAAAATAAAGTGAAGTAAAGTAGTAAAGTGAAGTAATTGTGCTACTGTACCTTGCATCCTTAGGGTCAGTTATGTGACGGTGGACAGGTTTGCACTTCTGTTTGCCTACATAAATACATTACATTGACCATAAATCATTTGATTTGGTGCTGGACCACCAACCTGAGGCACCCCTGCAAGTGTATCGAGGCACCCCAGGGTGCCAAGGCACACATTTTAGGAACCACTGGCTTAAAGTATACGGTAGTATGGAAAAAATATCACTAATTGTTTCCAGGGCTCATTTGGTTTTGAAAAGTAATGAAACAATGGCCCCTATGGTTAGCTAAATGTATGCTGTGTATAATAGTGTCATACTTGTGCTAATTTGTGCATTAAAAGCTGATGATCCACAAGTCAAATTTTGAATGCAATTAAAAGTGAATTGATGTGTTCCTTTTTTATTAGAGATGTGCAAGCTTGCATTAGTTCGAATTTTCCTGCCAAATGGCTTGTCTCAAAAAAGGCAAAATGTCATCTTTCATGGACAAACATCTTCTTTCATGAACAAAAGAGCAGCACTATGGACAGGTAAGTATAAGGCTATGGGTGCAGGGAGTGCGGTGTGGGCACCGCACACCCTGCACCCATTATAGATATGCCCCTTCACTCATGTAGCTAAGGAGAGGAGACACAAAGTTGATCCTAAATCCACTGAGTGCATCTTGCAAGGTTACCATCTAACCATAACAGGAAGCTCACACTATCACAGGACATTGTGTTTCATGAGCCTACTTTAGTTAGTGTCAACAGGAATATCGTCCAGCCACATAGATCTGTGTCACAGGATATGCCTGCAGTTGAAAGCATGTCAGAAAGTGAAACAACAGTTGTAAACAACCATTTGGGGAACAGGAGTTCCATGAGGAGCAACAAGGAGAAACTTCCTAGACTGTTATACCCCTTTCAGACATACAACCTGGGAAAATTCCTGCTCAGACCTGGGAATTTCTCCTGTGCAAATTCCCGGGTATTTGGTCGAGACCCCCCTTTCACACTACAGTGTCTACCCGGGAAATTCCCAGGTAGACCCCTTTCAGACAAGAGCAGGGTTTTTCTGCTTACCTGCCTCTTTTCTGCCGTCTGCTCCTCCCAGCCAAAAGCCGGCCAATCGTAATGCAGTTTTTTTTTTTATTATAATTTTTTCAACATTTATTTTAATTCCCTGGTGGTCCAGCGGGAGTGCAGGCGGCCTGCTGTGGCACAGCCGGCTGGTGCTGGGGGTGGTGAGCAGCAGCGCTGAGCATCCTATAGGACACTCTGCGCTGTCAGCTCAAACAAAGCAGCAGCGCTGAGCGTCCTACAGGACGCTCTGTGCTGTCAGCTCAAAGCAGCAGCGCTGAGCGTCCTATAGGATGCTCTGCGCTGTCAGCTACATGTCAAAGCTGCTTGGTGCTGCCCGGGAGTAGTAAATTCCCGGGTAGCACCATTCAGACAGAAGCAGGGTCATTTCCCGGGACTTAATTGCCCCATGGTCAATTGCAGGGGTGGCTACCTGGGAACGTGTTCCCGGGTAGGTACCTTACACACAGACATGAGTCCCGGGAATTTTGGCAGAGGCAGACCAAAATCCCCGGAATCTCAGTATGTCTGAAAGGGGTATTAGTGAGGAGTTTGCTGGACTTGTTCGCTGTGTACCTCAGAGACTTCATGATCTAAGGCCAACCTGTGATTTTTCAGGAATGGAAGTCTACTATTAATCACAATTTTCAAGACAAAGGCCTAAAAATCATGAAAATACCAAGTCATGTGATCCAACTGAGAAAAAAGAAGGAGGAACAAAACCTGCAGTTGCTTTTCGGCCTTGTGGGACTAAATGTGATTTTGCTATGTTTAGTTCAGCGAGAGCCATCAACATTGCTACTGAAGATTACTTTGTCAGGGTTCTGATGAAGAACACTTTAGTCAGCCCAGTTCATGTTTCCAGCAAAATGTTGAGGGATTGTTTGATTTCTTATGCTAATTTTTTTCCCTTTCAGGAATGTGCACTGAAACATAATCAAAATTTTGATGCTTTGTTTTGCAAAATGTTTTTGCCTTACCCTCATTGTCTTCCATTAGAGAAAAGAGATGTCAAATGTGATTTGATGTGTCCTGTGATGGATGGCAGTCTTGAGTGAGGAAGGGGGGTGTTGGAAGTAGTGCGATCCTGCACTGCCTCTCTCCAGGATCCTGTAGGTGGAACTGAGCCAGCGGTAACTAGGACCTGGCACAGCTCAGTTGGAAGGAGTCCTACCTCTATCATGTGCTATTGAGCATGAGCTTCATGCCTCTTTATTTCCCATGAGGCAAGGACAGTCTCCAGACTTATATCAGAATACATGCCAGTGTAGCCAGTAACAATAACCGCAAGTACCCTATACCAACACCGAAACACAGAGGGACTTCATCCGCCGGTTTATACTCTCTGCGCAGTATAAACGACCAGATTTACCCTAAGCTCCAGGCTGCTATATTCCGCACAGGTTTCCGAACACTGTTACACCTGTGATATCCCTGTGTCTTATGTTTCTTGCTCTTCTGCGAGATTACACTAAATCTGCTTAAGCATACTAGGTGTGGGCTAATTGCCACCAGTAACAACATCTGCACAAGCTATACCATCAGCATTTTGGCCAATACAGGTGTACCTGGGTTTAACTCATATCTGGAGGGCTACTGCATCAAGCACAATCCGCTACACATATTTGTGACAGTACACTCTGCTGTAACTATCTGCTGTCACCATACAATCTGCCAATAAAAAATACTTTTTCAGATTTGGTCACTTCTTACAACATCAAAGATAGAACGAGCGAGGAAACAGAACAGTAAGGAACTTAACACTTGCTGGTTCATGAGAAATGGTGCAATTACATATTTATGATGACAATTCTCACATCTAATTTACTGATTCACCTGATAGATTCAACTGATAGAGCTTTGTTCATATGTTACATGATTGTATGGGCATATTTTAGCTTTATGTTACTTATATACAAGTAAGAAGATCATACCTACTGTATTATATAGTTTTTTTGTAATTGAAATTAAATCTAATAGAGAATGTGTCCTTTACTATCAAATGTTAAAAAAAACTTTTCTTGTACTGATACTTGGGTTTAAGTATCTTATATACAACTGACTTAAATCTGGTGCGTTTGCTATTGGTGCAGGGGCTGTAAATTGAGATCTGTCTAAAGGTTACCTTAATATGACTAATATTTGGAAGCCAAGTGGCTACAAATGAATGGCAATCCCATGAACTTCAGATTGCACCAGAGAGAAGGAACATATAGAATCTGGATGCATGCTAATATCATTGCTATCATTTTTAGCATGCCTACTCTCCCAGAACATCCAGGAGACTCCCAATTTTTTTTAGAAGTTCCACAGACCCCCCCTCTCCAAAGTAGTTGCCCCTCCATATCCTGCCCACCTTCTAATGAAATGGGCAGCACAAATCACTGGTCCACTGGGGATAGGGCAGGACCAATATGTTGCAGTTCTATGAGAATTGCATAATTTTGTCACTGCCCCCTCTTCATAGACTCACTATATTGTGGCATTATGCAGTGAGGTGGTCGGGTCAAATGGTGAGAAGCACCCGCCTCCATGAGTGTTTTTTTCCATATGGGAGAAATGAAAAGTAGATGATTATGACTTATACAGGGGTATTCAATATGGGTGCGATAACAACGTTTTGCGTTAATATCGGAGGTATGACGTCATTATCGCAGGTTTTACTTTTACACCGTATTCAATTTCAAAGACTTATCGCAGTTTTGAAAAGTCTTTGATAAAAAACGGGGATAACTTTTCACCATTGAATAGGTGTCGAAAAAAAGTGCAGAATTGGAGTTTAGGGGTGCAGGCTTAAAAAAAATAGCCTGCACCCCTGGGAATGACATTTAAAAAAGAACTGTGTCAAAAAAAGTTTTAAAAAAAAATAGGGACACCCAAAAAAATTAATTTAAAAATTGGGGTGCAAAAAAAAAAAATGGGAAAAAATTGTTTAACAATAGGGAAATAGGTTCAGGGCTATTCTGCAAGTATGCGGCAGATGTTTTCTAGAATAGAATTATAGTGGCAGGTGCACAAATGCAGAATTTTTAAAAACTTACTTTAGGGACATAAAAATATGCTAGTACCCATTTTCATGTACCCCAAATTTGATGGGACCACTTAAAAAAAATGAAAAAAATAACCTAAGTGCTCTTCTGCAATACTTCTTCAATGTCAGGAAAAAAACACCTGCTGCGGCTATTTAAATCCCTGACTTTCAATTAAAGGCTAAAACGGGGGTACCCATAGTGTTCCCCCATGTTTTTACTACTTTAGGGGGGTCTTACAATTTTTTTAAGGAAAAATTCGTAACTTTACGCAAATCCAACTTCGGAGTTTCCCGTTTTCGTTAATTTTATATTGAATAGGGGTATAAGCAGGAGCGCGCCCGATACTTTAACGCAGGTAAAAACTCCGATATGAAACGTTAACTTCGACAGTGAAGTTAACGTTTCATATTGAATACCCCTGATAGTCATTGAAAACTAAATTGGTCACTACACTACCCCCCCTTCCTCTGCAGCAGTGTTTTCCAACTTTAGCCCTCCGGGACCTCTAACAGTCCATGTTTTGCAGATCTCTTTATGATCACTAGTGTAATAATTAGTGCCAACTAATTACAGCCTCAACCAGTAACCCACAGCGTAGCTAGCGACCAGGAGGCCGCACTTCTAAATACAAGCGGCCGCCCTCATTCAGAACGAACGCCTTCATCTCCTCATGGCTGTTCTCCTTTCTCTTACTTTCTCCTATATCTCTCCACTTCCTGATCACATGTCCTTCTATGCTGCGAGATCCTTAAAGGTACACTACCTCATTTTACTATTACATGACAATGCACATAAACTATCTTTATAGATACTACATCTCCCCCTTTCATAGTCTTTGCTGTCACTTTGCAGCAGCATCTTCCGGAGATGTCACTGGGAGGGACCTGCTTGCATGAGTGAGGTATACCTTGGGTGCAGGGTGTGCATTGCAGGGGCACACTCGGCACCCATTATAAAGAAGCCTATGTGCTTGGTATTTATACATCATGATCTGGCCATATTACAGTGCACGGTGCAGTCAATGACCAGGGTTTCCACCTATATACCCTCCACATCCCCCTCTCTGCAGCAATCAGAGTCACACAATTAGCCAGAGACCAAACACAGTGGGCTCATTCCTAGGTGTGAGATTGCAATGTGAGTTTGTTTCATGAAACTAGCAGACATCGCATGAATGCGCACACCCAAGAAATGCAAGATCCAATTGCAAATTACAATTTCCTGTACTCTGCTCGAGGATGTGCCACTTTTCAACAAAATGCGATCTGGGAGAAGTGCACGAAAAAATGGGGAAACCTTCCTGGACCCCAAAAAAGTGACAGCTGAGATAGCAGGATCATATAGAAAGCTGATAGTGGCTGGAGTACTGGAGGCTTTTAAAAGGTGTCAAATGGCTGATTTTTGCACTTTTTCTTAATGTTTGAAAAATTATAGCACGCAAGTGTGTTTCAGTAAATTAAAGTAATTGCAGCATATTGGGGTAAAGTAAAATGTCTGTAAAGTAATTGTATAGTGTTTTTATTATTATACAGGTTTGTAAAAAGTTGAAATAAACACTATTACCTCTCATCTGCAAGTTCATAAACCCACCTCCCATTAAAACAACACCTCCACATACCTGTCCCACATCATTTACACCTCCACATACCTGTACCACATCATTTACACCTCCACATACCTGTCCCACATCATCTACACCTCCACATACCTGTCCCACATTATTTACACCTCCACATACCTGTCCCACATAATTTATACCTCCACATACCTGACCCACATCATTTACACCTCCACATACCTGTCCCACATCATTTACACCTCCACATACCTGTCCCACATCATCTACACCTCCACATACCTGTCCCACATTATTTACACCTCCACATACCTGTCCCACATCATTTACACCTCCACATACAGTACCTGTCCCACATCATTTACACCTCCACATACCTATCCCACATCATTTACACCTCCACATACCTGTCACTCATCATTTACACCTCCACATACCTGTCACACATCACTACACCTTCACATACCTGTCCCACATCATTTACACCACCACATACTTGTCCCACATCATTTACACCTCCACATACCTGTCCCACATCATTTGCACCTCCACATACCTGTCCCACATCATTTGCACCTCCACATACATGTCCCACATCATTTACACCTCCACATACCTGTCCCACATCATTTACACCTCCACATACCTGTCCCACATAATTTATACCTCCACATACCTGACCCACATCATTTACACCTCCACATACCTGTCCCACATAATTTATACCTCCACATACCTGACCCACATCATTTACACCTCCACATACCTGTCCCACATCATTTACACCTCCACATACCTGTCCCACATCATCTACACCTCCACATACCTGTCCCACATTATTTACACCTCCACATACCTGTCCCACATCATTTACACCTCCACATACAGTACCTGTCCCACATCATTTACACCTCCACATACCTATCCCACATCATTTACACCTCCACATACCTGTCACTCATCATTTACACCTCCACATACCTGTCACACATCACTACACCTTCACATACCTGTCCCACATCATTTACACCACCACATACTTGTCCCACATCATTTACACCTCCACATACCTGTCCCACATCATTTGCACCTCCACATACCTGTCCCACATCATTTGCACCTCCACATACATGTCCCACATCATTTACACCTCCACATACCTGTCCCACATCATTTACACCACCACATACCTGTCCCACATCATTTACACCTCCACATACCTGTCCCACATCATTTACACCTCCACATACCTGTCCCACATCATTTACACCACCACATACCTGTCCCACATCATTTACACCTCCACATACCTGTCCCACATCATTTACACCTCCACATACCTGTCCCACATCATTTACACCTCCACATACCTGTCCCACATCATTTACACCTCCACATACCTGTCCCCCATCAGTTACACCTCCAGGTATCTGTCCCACATCATTTACACCTTCACATACCTGTCCCACATCATTTACACCTCCACATACCTGTCCCCCATCAGTTACACCTCCACATACCTGTCCCACATCATGTACACCACCACATACCTGTACCACATCATTTACACCTCCACATACCTGTCCCACATCATTTACACCTCCACATACCTGTCCTGCATCATTTACACCTCCACATACCTGTCCCACATCATTTACATCTCCACATACCTGTCCTACATCATTTACACCTCCACATAGCTGTCCCACATCATTTACACCTCCACATACATGTCCCACATCATTTACACCACGGCATACCTGTCCCACATCATTTACATCTCTACATACCTGTCCCACAACATTTACACCTCCACATACCTGTCCCACATCATTTACACCTCCACATACCTGTCCCACATCATTTTCACCTCCACATAACTGTCCCACATCATTTACACCTTCAAATACCTGTCCCACATCATTTACACCTCCACATACCTGTCCCACATCATTTACACCTCCACATACCTGTCCCACATCATTTACACCTCCACATACCTGTCCCACATCATTTACACCTCCACATACGTGTCCCACATCATTTACATCTCTACATACCTGTCCCACATCATTTTCACCTCCACATAACTGTCGCACATCATTTACACCTTCAAATACCTGCCCCACATAATTAACACCTCCACATACCTGTCACACATCATTTACACCTCCACATACCTGTCCCACATCATTTACACCTCCACATACCTGTCACACATCATTTACATCACCACACACTTGTCACACATCATTTACACCTCCACACACCTGTCCCACATCATTTACACCTCCAAATACCTGTCCAACATCATTTACACCACTACATACCTTTCCCACGTCATTTACATCTCCACATACCTGTCACACATTATTTACACCTCCACATACCTGTCCCGCATCATTTACATCCCCACATATCTGCACGATTATTCATAAGGAGGGGTGCACCAGAGGTTCTGCACTGTGGAGCTGATTCAGACCTACTCGCTAGGATGTGATCGCTCATAGATGCCTGATTTTTGCAATCTGCGAATGCTTATGCATCGCAATGCGCATGCGTGAACCAGTGCGAAAAATCATGAAGCGCTCGCTCGCCCTGCATAGACAGCCCAGTTGAATGAGTGACAGGAGAGGCCATTTGTGGGTGGTAACAGGGGCAGGCCACTAGAAATGCGGGAGTCGACGTGCGAACGCAGGCATGACTGAGTGTCTCGACGCCATTTCAGAGGCATTCATAATTAAAAGGCAGCTTCATAGGACACGTCACTTGGTTGTATTTCACACTGAAGTGATCGCATTGCTTGCAACAGGGTATAGTCAACCTCAAGCGCTGCGATCCCATCCGATGGTGCTCGATGTACCAATGGTTTCATGCACTTCCAGGAGATGACGTGCGCAAGTGGGCGTCTTATGATTGGCTGGTGGGTGTCTGCATACACAAAGTGATCGCAAGCCAAAACATAGTGGGTGTGCTAATGCCTTGCCGTGCGATCGCCTGCCTTGCTGGGCGTGCGCTGGATTTGCATATGCTGGGAGCGAGCATCTAGTGAGCGGGTCTGAATGAGCTCCTGTGTCCCGACATATACCTTAAAATAAAGATTTTCCCTGTCATTTTACCTTTTCAGGGTAGTGCTCACAAAAAACACAAATATCCTCTAAAAAATCATTACGAGTTTAGAATTGGATTGCAAATGGAATTCACATTGCAAGTTCGCTGTGCGAATGGCTTGCAGGACCCTACTTGCAACTAACAGGATCAAGGGCCTCATTCAGCTTGGAACGCAAGTCTGTGTTCACAGGCATTTGGCCGATGTTTGCGTTCTGCGCATGTGCATGCACCGCAGTGTGTGTGTGCAAACCGGCCGCTGCGATCGCGAAAGCGAATGCGCAGATACACTCAGAAATGATTGACAGGAAGTGCTGTTTGGGGGTGAAGAGGGGGGTGGTCCAAGGAACACAAGCGTTCCTGTGCGTTTGAACGCCTTTACAGGGACGTGCATAATTAAGCTCCTGCGAAGGCAAACGCAGCCAGAGGTTTAGATGGTGACAGGAAGTTTCACAGTTTGTGAGTCAGGTCAAGCTCAACCACAACTGTGTGTATGGATCTGATGTTATTTGATGTTACCAATGTTTTTGCTGACTTGCGGATGCATGTAATGGGAAGTGGGCGGCTTTATAAGCTGGTGGGTCTTGGCATAGTGCTGAGATCGCAGTGCAATTGCATTCATTTGCATAATTTCGCAATGAGCGGGTGTGTGCGATTGCAGACTTGCGATCCAAGCTGAATAAGGCCCCAAGCCCAGTACATGCACCCTGCTATGCCCTGTACTATACACACCACTGTAAATATTCTGTAGGTATAAAACAAGAAACATTTCAAAGATGGAAAAAAATATGTACTTATCAAAAGCCACAAACTTTGCAGCATGTTGCTGCCCTATGTACAGACATGAACACTCACATATAGGGCCATATTTATTAACATATTTACTAAAATAATGTGAAAACGTGTGTTTTCACACCATTTTCACATTGTTTTAGTATCATAAATTTATTAAACGACAATTGTACTAGTTTTTCATGAAAAATTACTCCAAGCCCTTCAATTCACATATTTTTAGTAAGCAGATCGCATTTTCCTTACTTATAATACTTTATTTACTAAAAATATATAGTGAAAAAATACTGGGGGAAGCCCTGTGATAATAACACCACCTATAAATGGTGCTGCCAATTTCCCCCGGTCCCCAGACTCCTGCTCTGCTCCCCCTGTTATCAACTTCAAGCTGATCACTGTCAAAAAAAACCAAAAACATTTTCCTGCATCCAGGGACTGGAGATCGGTGTTCTGGTGAGGTCCTCTTGGGCTCCGGTCAGCTGGTCTCTGGGCTCCTGCACTGTGACCCTGTGCACTGTGACCACCGGGTGGGGGGTGGGGGGGTAATTCGCAGGCGCGAGGGGGGATGTTGCGGTATCTGGTGGTGGCGCAGGTGCAGACACATTTTCCCTGTATTTTTTCCCCAAATTACAGAGAGAACTGTCCAGACGGGATTTGCAGGGAAAGAGCTTTATTGCAAGTTCTGTCCCTGCATATTAGTACATCCATGTTATATTTCCTAGTGCAACAACATCACACTATAACCGCGCGGATTGTAGTAAATAGGGGCCATAGTGACTACAACGTCAGTCTCCACTCAAAGACAGACGTAGGGACCAGTGCCGATTCTGGACGGCAGTGCGCCCTGTGCTACACTGCCACCCCTCTCGCTCCCTCTCTCCCCCCTCCCCCCTCCCCCCCCCGAGCGCTTACCTTTCCTTCCTGGGGGTGGAGGGCGGGCGGGATCCTGCGCTGACGTTCTTCGTGCGCCGTGCACCACTGCCGGAGGTCTCTTCCTGCTGACCTCCCGCGCCGGGAAGTGTGTGGCCGGTGCCGCTGGAGGATTCCGCCCTGTACGGAGGCACCGGCCGCACCACCCTCCCTACGGCCCTGGTAGGGACTCCCAATCCCTCCAATCCAGCAATTCATGCAACAACTACTAATGCAATAAGTTTAGCACAATAGGTGCAGTACACATTGTATCCATGCCACACATGGGAATTATTATCAGACACCACTACACACACTACATGCTCAGACATAAGGCTCTATTTATCAACATTATTTTTACTAAAATAAAGTGAAAAAGGGTGTTTTCACACCCTTTTCACATTATTTTAGTTTCACCTGTAGTTATTACAGGGCAATTGGAGTAGAATTAGTCAAATTCTACTCCAACCCCCAGTATCACTTATTTTTAGTAAAGCAGATCGCATTTCCCATAATTGTAATGGGAAATGTGATCCGACCACAGTTACTAAAAATAAATTGTAAAAAAATACCGGGGGAAGCCCTGTGATAATAACGCCACCTGGAGGTGGCGTTATCCAGGGTCGCCCCCGGTTACCGGGCTCCCACTATGCTCTAACGGGGAGAGTAGAGCTGGGAGCCGGTACCAGTAATCAGCTGTGTGGTCTATGCAGACCGCAAGCTGATTGCTGTAAAAAAAAGAAAAAAAAAAATTAAACATTTTTTTTTTTCCTTACCTGAATCCAGGGACCGGTGATCGGGCCTCCGGTGATGGCTCCTCTCCGGTCAGCTGGTCTCCCACAGTGCACTGGGGCCCGGTCATCAGGTGATCGGGCCCCAGTGCAGTATGGGAGATCACCTGATCGGGAAGCCCGAGAAGATCACCGGAGGCCAGGAGGATGCAAGTAAGTCTAATGAAGGGAGGGGGGGTCGCAGGGGGTGGGGTGGGGGGGGGGCTTAGCGGCGGGGGGCGGGGCTTAGCGGCGGTGAGGGGGTAGTAGCGGTGGTCGGTCGGCGCATGCGCGGGCTCTTAGTCGCGGTATTTTTTCTGAAAATACCGCGACTAGAGTGCGGATGGGATCCGCAGGGACAGAGCTTTATCGCAAGCTCTGTCCCTGCAAGGGATTTATAGTAAATCCCTGTGATATTGCCTGAATTCGCAATGCGAATTCACTCGGTAATATCACACTACAATCTGCATTCAATATGCGGATTGTAGTAAATAGAGCCCTTAGTAATACCAAAAACCAACAACAAAAATGTTATAAAAAGAAAAAACAAAACACATATTTCAGTAGGATATAAATAGCTGCACATTTGAGTTGGTTTTGTTTAGTCCTAATACTATAGGAGGTGTCAATAGTATGTAATAGTATGTATTGTGATTTGGAAAATATGGTAGAAAATAAACAAATATGCAAACTCAGTTTCCTTAAACTTTATCCTCTAATAATCCAGATATGTTATATACAACTGTATATGTGTCATACTTACTACTCTCCCGGAATAAATTTTCGGGGAACCCCCTGCACCCATTGGAAGAGTATCCAGATCTCCTGCATCCCTCCCACTTCCTAGTGAAGTGGGCAGGGTGGGGAGATAATTTCCAGGAATCACGGCTCTGTATCGAGGGGGCAGAGCAAAATGATGCGAAGACGCATCATTTAACCTAATAACATAGGAACCTGGTCAAGCTGCAGCACTGTATGGCATTGGCAGGTTAGCACCAGGCACCCTTGGTAATCCGGCACTGGCCTGCATTGACTGGCGCCTCTCTCAAAAACTTGGGGGGGGGGGGGGGGGGGCGGTCCTACCACCTTTCCCTGTACTGGCAGTACAAGGCTACTCATATATAGAGGTAAGCGTAATTACAGATGTGTGTTATGATGTTGACTAGTAACAAGTCATGTGTAAATATAGAGAACGAGATGCATACAAATTATGGACGACCATATGCATTTTCTTTGCACATATATGCCGGATTTCCATGCAGCTCTCAAATTAGGTCCTCTGAACATATATAAGTCATCATTTGTAGTAAGACATATGACATGGAGAAAGCATGGTGATCTCCGGTTTCTACCTTATGCAGCTGGATTCCACAAGGTTCAGTTTCTCATTGTGAAGGTCTGGGTTATCTATTTCACTGTTGACTGGAATACCACAGAGCTTGTTATATTGGTTAATTGTAGTTTCAACTCACATTCATCAGCTCTGGGCTTTAGAACTTGCAACGACAGATGATATGGTTTATATGTGTTAAGGTTGCTCTGCATTTTAAATCTTTTGGAAAACAGTTTTTTTTACAGATTTTTAACCCTGTTTAAGATTATATTACCTGGCCCCTTGTAAGACTTGTCACAACCTCTAAGGGTATGCCCTAAAATTTAGGAATACATTTACTATGCAACAGTTTTCAAAGGAGCGATAATATTAAATACAAAAAACTGTTGGTTTTGTATTTAATATTATTTCCCTTTTAAATCCAGCGACTAAAATTGCCACAGACACTGCATCTTTGTAAAACGTACAACATAGCTGACTAGAGAGCCAGACACTGGTTGATAAAAGGTGATCCATAACCACATCTATCATATATATACAATACAAAAATTGGTGCATTTTATTCGGCAGAAGTTATGTGCTTCCCTTCATATGAAAGTCTTTGATGGCGTTACCCAATAGTCTATGGGGTTCTATTCACAAAGTGATGTTAGAGGGATGCAATCAGATGCCTCTCAGCACCCACCACGGTGCGTGAGTCCTTCTGCACATTCCTGTGTGATTTTCTTCATGCATACTGGTGTAATTAACGCCAGCATGCATGAGAAGGGTGGCGAGATGCATTGCATGCAAATTGCAATGCGTCATGCATCCCACCCGTTAACACTGTACACTTCAACGGGTTGTCGATGAATTTCAGCTGCTGATGTGCCCTTAGACACAGAAATGTTATCACACAACGCACCTCAATATATGACCATGTTTCCACCAGCCCCGCCATCTTACAACTTATGTTGTGACAGTATAACTGATATGAGGCGCAGTCTAATGGCTGTGAGGGGAAGCAGTGTTCTACCTGCTCTGGCCTTGTGGGAAATTAGGGGTCTATTTACTAAGCAGTCTTAGGTCACAGAGTGAAAAGTGATAAGAAAGTGATAAGGTGCCAGCCAATCAGCTCCCAACTTTTATCTCACAGGCTGTGTTTGAAAAATGACAGTTGGGAGCTGATTGGCTGGCATCTTATCACTTTTCTCTCTGTCTCCTAACACTGCTTAGTAAATAGACCCCTTAGAATGAAATACGTATTGAACCACCCTCGTATATACATATATATCACTACACTCCCAAAACTATTGTACTGGCCAGAATTATCTAATGCACCTTTCCCCTTAGCAAAACCAAATGTGTGTAATCCCTTTTAAAGTCTCAACAGTAGTGATTCTTGATGGAAGAAACAGTGCCTGGAAGAGCTGGCTAATTGTTACTATGTATATATGAAGAGAATAGTCACAACTTAATATAGTCATACTCCTTTGAAATCCTTCTCATAATTTTCCTCTTTTAGCTCCAGAATTTACTATATATTCTCTGGGCAGAACTGACTAGTATAGCTCTTAGATGGTGTTAGGATATTAGGTGAAGCAGGAGGGGAAAGGGTTTCAGCTCCCCAAATAGCTGCAATGGTTTCATGTCCTTCATGTACTTCTTTTCACTTTGACGTACAAGGTTCAGACATGTATGTTTTAAGAGCGGGAATTCTTCCTCAAATATTGATACTGCTAATGGCAACCGATGGTTCAGACAGGGATCCAGGGGTCTATTTATCAAGCAGTGAAAAGCACAGAGAAGTGGACCAGTGGAGAAGTTGCACATGGCAACCAATCAGCTCCTACCTATTATTTTTTAGACTGTACTTGATAAATGCTACTTCAAAGCTGATTGGTTGCTATGGGCAACTTCTCCACTGGTCCTATTCACACTTTTCACTGCTTGATAAATAGACCCCCCCAGTCTCTGCTGCAAATGTTCTATGTTGGAAATAGGAATATATCAGTTGCTTGTTAATCTCCACAGGCAAAGGGCCTGATTTAATTATCATTCATCTGCACATACGTCTGCGTCACACTGTGCATGTGTCAAGGTAAATTATCGTAGTCGCTCACAGTGAGGGCCTGATTCTGACCCGCACGCGAGCGCTGTGCGCTCGCAAGCGGGTCGATGGTGCCCAAGTGCCTTCGTCGTGTGCATGCGCGAGACCCGAATAACGACGGCCAGGCCGTCGTTATGGGTCTCGCACCAAAGGGGGCGTGCTGTCGATGGTGATTGAACGCCTACCGTCTGGGTCCGGCCCCACTGACAACACTAGTGATGTCAGTGGTAGTGCTTTTGGCTCTGATAGAGCCAAAAGCACTCCTGGGCTTGCGGCAGCGAGACCCTACCGCAGGGTCTCGTCGCAAGCCCGATGGTCGTGATGGTCTTGACCATCGCGAACATCTTTTTGGTCGCTCGCATAAGCTGTGGGTGGTCACCCACAGCTATGCGAGCGGCCAGGTAGCCGCTCCAATTTTAGGTAGGAGGGCCCTGATTCAGAGCGAGCGCTCTTGTCAGAGCGTCCGGCTCTGAATCAGGCCCTGAGTGTTTATGTTCCATGTGGTTAACACAGTCTGGGAACGTTTGGAGGATATATCGAGAAGTGTCGGCTAAAATTGCAGGCACGACACGACCGTTTTAGGGGCATGTCACATCCTGCATCTTCGATCCTGTATGCAGTAAACATGGGCGTCTCATTCTCGTGCCCATTCTGCGCGACCATAGACGTACTCAGGACTGCTAACATCGAATGATCTGCGACTAATGCTGCATCTTTGCATGCAGATGCTTCGATTTGCAATAATGCCAGTGGGCATCTCAATATATATCACAACAGCTGCAACATTTGCATATTTTTGCACAGCAGCTGAATACGGGATTGTAGCTGTGGTGGCAAAAGAGTACAACAATAAATCAGGCCCAAAGAGCACTATCCCACAATCTCAGTTTCACAAATCATAAGTTTATGATTCCTATGGTACAGTGAGCCTGATTCAGACCCCGTCGCTCTGACAGAGCGCTCGCTCTGAATCAGGGCTGGGTTTTTTTTTTTTAGACTGGCCTCCTGGCTGCTCGCATAGCTGCGGGTGACCACCCACAGCTACAGCGAGCAGCCATGATGATGGTCGCGATGGTCAAGACCATCACGACCATTGGGGTTGCAACGAGACCCTTGTGGTAGGGTCTCGTGGCCGCAAGCCCCAGAGAGATTTCGGCTCTAACAAAGCCTGAATCTCTCCACTGACATCACTCGTGATGTCAGTGGGGCCGCTCCCAAACGACAGGCGTTCTCATGGGAACGCCTCCGTTTGGGCAGCCACCCCCCGGCCCGCCCACCAAAGGGGGCGAGCTGTCACTCAACATCGACAGCTCATCTCCTTTTTTGGCGAGACCAGGAGCGACGGAGTGCCCATTGCTAGCCGGCTCCGTCGTGATCATGCGCTGTGGGCCACCATCGACCCGGTTGCGAGCGCTCAGCGCTTTCGACCGGGTCTGAATCAGGCCCAGTATCTTTTCTGCTGCAGTAGGACCTGCTAGACTAGAACAATATTCACTTGGAGGGTTGCTACTAATGGAGCTTCTTGAGTCTGGATTAATAGATCTCTTTCTCAGATATCTTTCTTGTTTAATGTAGTGCTGATTGGGATCTTGCTTACTTGTCTGACCATAATTTCTCCCTGCAGGGTCTGTGCAGCACACAGCACTGGATCTTTACCTCTTCTCCAGCCAGCGACTAGCTCTTTCCGTATGATTGACTGCCTGCAGTGACAGGTTCAGAGGAGGACAGCAGACGACAGCAGAGGAACCCAGCCCCGGAGATCCTTCTTATCAGCGTCCTTCCTGTGATGGATCAATAGTTCCCCAGGATCAGCAGCGCACCTCTGGCTCCCTGGTAAGGTATCTTTCTACACTCAGGGCAAAATTTACTAAGCGGTGGCTTGACGGCGGTTTCTATTCTATTCTAAACCCCAGCAATTTGGTGACTGTTTCTATTCTATTCTAAACCCTGGGGGTTTGGTGGCAGTTTCTATTCTATTCTAAACCCCGGGGGTTTTGTTGCGGTTTTGCAGCGGTTTCTAAATGACAGCCCTCTTCTATTCTATTCTAAAATGTGTTTTGATGGCAGTTTTGCAGCGGTTTTGGCCTTAGTAAATCTGCAGATAGAAAAACCGCCGCCAAACCACAGTCAAAACACATTTTAGAATAGAATAGAACAGGGCTGTCATTTAGAAACTGCTGCAAACCACCACCAAACCGCCGGGGTTTAGAATAGAGTAGAAACCGCCACCAAACCGCTGGGGTTTAGAATTGGATAGAAACCGCAGTCAAAACGCCGCTTAGTAAATTTTGCCCTATATGTTGAATCCCAGCAGGCACAAGCCACTCTACAGAAAAACAGAAATCTATAGCCAATGGCGCTGAAGAATGGAGCACTAACATTTTTTATTTTATTTAATAGGTGTTTCCACGCAGCTGTTTAAGGTTGCAAGCCAACAGAAAACACCAAAACGAAATGAATAACAGCGCTGTGTGACACCTATAATTTAAATAAATACTGAATGTAGAATTATGCCAAAATAAGAATAAAAAATGTATATAATAATAATAATATAAAAAATATGACTTGTATGTACAAAGTATAAATTTAATAATATATAACAAACATCATTGGCCAATGTAACAAATATAAATACACATATAAAATATGTCTGAAAACTTAACATCAAAAAAGCCAATAAACACAATGACAAAGTAATAAATATGTTTGTCTAGATCACCACAACAACTTTATATAGCAGCTATAATATCAAATGCTAAAAGTAAGGGCATGAAAAAGTTGCACTCCCATGTATGTAGGCAAGGAACATAAGATCTATTTAAAGTTCCGCAAGAAAAAGTATATTAAGCTTTCAAGAAATGTCTCATCCAGATAGGTGATACAATAAATTTAAACAGTAATTCCCAAACTGAATCCTGCTGAGCAGTGATGACAACTGTCCAGAAAATAGGATTGAGGGAATTTTGACATAATATTCCACTGTCAGTTTCAGTGCAGGTTTTGTAAAATTAAAGTCTCACAGTGAGTGCAATATGTACAATATGTCCTCACTCACCAATGCACCTCATGCTCCATCTGTCTCATGAACCCCTCCTCGCTGACATAATGCTGTGAAGTGCCCACCCCTATCAGAAGTATGATGCTGTAACAGGTAATGTGTGTGTGGTCTCTGGGCCTGATTCAGACCCGCTCGCGAGCGCATAGCGCTCGCAAGTGGGTCGATGGTGGGGTACTGCGCAAGCCCTGGAGCGAGAGAGAAATTCTTACTACAAAAAGGGCGGCTGTCGATGTTGATCGACAGCTTGCCCCATTTTGTAGGCGGGTAGGGGGGTGGCTACACAAACAGAGGTGTTCCCGAAGGAACGCCTGCCGTTTGTGGGAGGCACCACTGACATCACCAGTGACATCACCAGTGATGTCAGTGGAGAGGCTTGCGATGGACGAAACTCTACCACAAGGGTCTCGTCGCAAGCCCCATCACCTGGCCGCTCTCAAAAGCTGTGGATGGTCACCCACATCTTAGCGAGCGGCCAGGAGGCCGCAACAACAACAAAAAAAAAAACGCCCTGATTCAGACCGAGCGCTCTGAGAGAGCGTCCGGCTCTGAATCAGGGCCTCTGTCCCTTCCTCCCTCTCTCTCTTTCTCTCTCCCTTTCTATCTTACCTCCCTCACTCTCTCCACCATCACTTCTCTCTCCCTATCTCCCTCTCTCTTTCTATCTATCTTCTATCTCCCATGCTCCCTCCCTCTATTTATTCCTCCCTTCC
Organism: Taudactylus pleione; assembly: GCA_031769625.1. Taxonomy (NCBI): domain Eukaryota; kingdom Metazoa; phylum Chordata; class Amphibia; order Anura; family Myobatrachidae; genus Taudactylus; species Taudactylus pleione. Next base: position 6,863,998 of record JAUIMM010000957.1, read on the forward strand.
TCCCTCCCTTTCTCTCGCCCTCCCCGTCTTCTCTCTCTATCTCCGTTAAGCCCATTGAAAACAGCACAAAAGAAGAATGAAGATAGCGCCCATCATCCCCCACCGCTGGCACCCCCCGCTGCCAACACCGTCGGCACCCCCAATGGCAGCTGGCACCCGCCGGCACCCCCCATTGCCGACACCACCACTGCCGACACTCCTGCACTACTGGCCAACGTAATGAGGACACCGTCAGCGACCCCCACCCTGAGGACACCCCCTGCACTTCCGACACAGTCAGCAAACCTGCACTGAGGACACCGCTGGCACTCCGCTCTGCTGACCCTGCTGGCACCCTGCATTGAGAACACCCCTGCACTGCCGACACAGTCAGCAAACCTGCAATGAGGACATCGCTGCCACCCCCGCTCTGCCGTCACAGCCAGCAAACCTGCACTAAGACACCACTGACACCCCCGCACTGTCGACACAGCCAGCAAACCTGCACTAAGACACCACTGGCACCCCCACACTGCCGACACAGGCAGCAAACCTGCACCAAGATGCCGCTGGCATCCCCGCACTGCCGACACAGCAAGCAAACCTGCACTAAACACACAGCTGGCACCCCCGCACTGCCAACACAGCCAGCAAACCTGCACTAAAACACAGCTGGCACCCCCGCACTGCCGACACAGCCAGCAAACCTGCACTAAAGACACCGCTGGCACCCCTGCACTGCCGACATCACCGGTACCCTTCACTGAGGACACTGCCAGCACCGCAGCACTGCCATTCCATGTACTGAGGGGGACACCGTCAGGAACCCAGCTCTGTTGACACTGTTGTCACAGTAAGTGCACTATTGGTGTATCCAATCCACAATGTATAACACACTGTATCCGTGTTGGAAATTAGAAACTGAACTTCCACATGTTAGTGCCGCCCACTGTGTCACTTTTATTGGAAATTACTGGAAATAAATGTAATTGAGGTTAATTATACTGTAGGAACAAAAACAGGCCCATTTTATGTGATTTTAGCTGTTTTTATGATTTTTTAAGAAAAAATCCAGATCCAAAACCACAACATGAAAACAAAACACAGAGGTGAGGTTTTGGCAAAACCAATCCAGATCCAAAACCAAAACACGGGGGTCGGCGCACATCTCTAGTTAAAACCTGGAGAGCACTACTGTGCAGCCTTCATATTTGTTTCATTCTGGGAGGTTTCAGACCCTATCCAAAATGGCCACCGTTTAGTCTTCTGCACATGAACGACGCCATCTTGTCACTGTGTCAGAGCCCTATTGTGGAACACAGACGTGGGACCCACCAGGGATTTCCTCTGTACCCTTGTGGGCCAGTCCGACCCTGGCAGCTGGGCACAGAGGTAGACCAACTATCACATTCTAAAGATCCACAGGTGACCTGGAAAACTTGAACTGTTTTAGACCAAGACCAAGTTTGAGAACCACTGTGCTAAAGTCATCTTCAGTCATTTCAATGGATAGTGCACAAAGGAGAGAGATCTTTTCAGATCCCTTCTTTGTGTCTCACAGTAGCAGTCTGCTTCTGTCCTGCCTCCTGAACAGTTGAGCACATTATCAAGAAAAGCATTCTGGGATTTGAATAAACACACATCTGTGGCTCCCACTGTGAGGGAGACAAAAAAAACTTTGGAGAGGATGACAGTCCTCTGGGGTAAGTTTGAGGTTGGACAGGGGGCAGGATGAAGCGAGGGGTTGGGGGTCAGGATGAAAGTATAGGGGGAGGGTCTTGGGGGAGGGGGTGAACTGCGATGGTGATCACAGGGGGGATGGTTGTGACTGAGCTGCGATTGGATGAGAGACAGGGAACCCCGGCAACTCTCTGTGCGTGCATGCAACAGACGTGTGTGTGCAAGGGATCGTGAGGAGCTGCTCTGCCAGGTTTTTGGATACATAATTATATATATATATACTGTGTGTGTGTATATAATATATATATATATATATATATATATTAGTGTTCAATATATCAAATATATTAATATTACACTATAAGACCTATTTCTGTTTCTGGGCTTTGATTCCAGATTTCGAGGCTATCAAGAATTTGCTGAGTTAGTGTTCCATCATAGGATCGCATGGTAAATTCCATCTATTGGAGTATAGTGATATTAGATAAGTTAATTTTCACATTTATCAAGTACCCCTTATACTAACTTATGAAAAACAGAAAGTGTGGTGTTTTACATACTACACTATAAGGAGGGAATTCAATTATTTACGCCAGTAGCTCTGACTAATGGGTGCCCGATGAAGCAAATCAATTGTTCCTTAGTTTGGGCGTGAATTTCAGCGTGACTACACATTCTGCCCGCACCCTCCTGTGTCGGTGAACAGAAATATGCGATGAGTCCGTGGTTTGGAGACCCAAACTACCATTTGGGCGTGCTAACCAGGACTTTAGATGAGTTTAGCCGTTCTAATTTTGCAGCTAAACACAGTCTAATTGGGTGCGAAATGCGCAATATGGCATAGACCCCCCCAAAACAATTTAAATATTACAGTGTCTTCCTGTCTTTTTGTTTTATGTTAGTTTCCTAGATACACAACTGGCGAGGATGATATGGGAAGACCTGCTTATTTCCAATCATTTACTGTCTATCATACCTATATAATTTACAGGGTATTGAGGGGGGATGTAGTCAATAGACCAGCGGACTAAATGCTGCCGGTCTATATCCCGGCTGTGGAAGCCTGACATGGGACTTAAGGTAGGCATCGAAATACCGACGCCTAGCTTAATCCCAGTGTCTGATTGCCGAAGGACGCCAGAACGAACGAGGTAAATCCGGGCTTCCTTAGCAGATAGCCCCGGGGGGGGGAAGTTAGGTTTAGGCAGCCCTGGGGGGACTTAGGGTTAGGCACCTCCCAGGGGAGGGTTAGTGTTAGGCTGGGGAAGAGGGGTTTAGGGTTAGGCACCAATGGGGGGAGGTTAGGCACCCTCACGGGAGGGTTAGGTTTGGGGTGCAAGTGAGGGGGAGTTAGGTTTAGGCACCACCGGAGGGACTTATGGTTAGACACCACCCCGGGAGTTTTAGGCATAGGTGACTTACCTGCGCTGTCGGAATTTTGCTGTTGTCAGGCTTCCACTGTCGGTATTTCACCCGGCGGCTATTAAGCCTCCGGGATTTCATACCCAACCCATTGAGGGCATCTATCTATCTATCTATCTATCTATCTATCTATCTATCTATCTATCTATCTATCTATCCATTTTCTCCAACCACCAAAATAACTTACTTTAGCACTGTGATTAGTTTAACATTATCAAAACTAATAAATTGTACTAATTTCTGATTGTCTGTAATTCAATAGAAAGCACATCAGTAACCAAAGTTTGGCTGGCAAATTTTAGCCTGGAGCCGAGAACACAGCACTAGCCCATAGTGCATAAACAGCAGACCATTTTTATGATGACTATTGTAATATGTGCTGACTATATATCAGTGCAACCTATGATCTACAACTAGTTTCAAACTGCAAATTCCACCTTACCCTCTGGCAGGACATACTGTGCTTTGTAGTTTCATAACACTGATAAAAGTAGAGTTCACTGAATGACGGCCACCTACCTTGAAGCTTGTATTCTGCCCTGCCTACTTCTCCTCTGTAGCATAACCAAAGTCCATCCTAGTGGGAAGCTTTTTTTGCTATACAAGTAAATACGCAATGTAATTGCTTGATATTTTAGAGTGTCTCACTATGTTTAAAAACAAAAATACTGCAACAAAAAATAGGTATTATTTCTGTTTTCATAGCAGAATCATTTTGATAATGATATTCAAAACTAGTGTTAGGCCCCTCCAAAGCCACAAATCCCACTAGGTCTCTTATTCCAGTGGTTCCTGTACCTGCTTTGACAGTGACCCTATATTACACTATATAATCATGACAAGGACAGTTCTAGACAAGGCCAGATTTACTTTTTTAGCTGCTCTAGTTCATACTTACCCACTCACCTGGACTGTCTGGGAGACTCCCAGATTTCAGGGTCCTCTCCCAATCTTCCGAGAGTTTAGGTCAGCCTCCCGAGTGAACTGGGTGACCTATGTTTATTGGCAAGGGGTGTGTTGCCAGAATTCTCCTTATCGCAGCTCCACCTCTGCTGCTCAATGCTGTGTGCCATTGTGCAGTCTGGGTCAGGGCAACAATTATTTAATTCAATGCGAATCAACTGATCAGTTTACTAGGGAAGTGAGCGAGTTCTGGGTAGCTGATCTATTCTCCCTGTATTCCATGAAAACTCCCCAAAATGTGTTACTTTTCTGGACATGCCAGCAGACTAGGGAAGTTTGATCTATATCAGCAAAAATTATTTATAATAATCACTTATTAAAAAATTTATTTATATAGCGTTTTCTCCAAGTCAACTCAAAGCTCTTTACATTTGCAGTAAAGAAACCATATTACAAAGGTGGTAGCCATCTTGGATGCATTACAATAGTTACAGTGGATGAATAGTTGAATACAAAATACAAATAAAAGATACCCAGAGATTCATCAGTTCTATGAATTGTTCATCCCACACTGATAAGTACCAGGCTCAGTAGCTATCTTGGGTGCACTATGATGCACTGATGCACAACCATACATGGAGTTATGAATACACATGGGGAGATATAAAGTATGAATATACAATAGAAAACAACCAGATTGTTCTTCCCACCCATAAAAGTACATGGTGAGGCAGCCATCTTAAGCGCGCAATATAGGTTACACTGGGTGGGATAAGCAATACTTGGAGATGACTACAGTTTCGGGAGTTACAGTGGACAAAATATGATATGCAAGTGGAAAGATACCCACAGAATCAATGGTTCCACTGATTGTTCATCCCAGCCCTAAAAGTATCTGGTGAGGCAGTTGCACTGAATACGTTAGGATTGAGGACATAAAGAATACCTGGAAATGTGATACACATTGAGGAACTACATCATACAGAATGTGAGATTACTAAATAACCAGAATCATCAAATCCAATGATTATTCATCCCATCCACAAGCATACCAGGTGAGGCAGCCATCTTGGATGCAATATATAGAAAGGATAGAGTGGGTGGGATAACTGATATATATGGAGATGTGGTATACATTAGGGAAATACAAAGTACAGAAACTGAAAAGATAAATAACTGATACCCACGGAATCATCATATCCACAAATACTTCATCCCACCCACCCACAAGCCTACCAGGTGAGGCAGCCGTCTTGGGTGCACTACATAGGTTACAATGGGGGAGATAAGCAATATATGGGGGTATGATCCATAATGAGGAAATCAGAAACAATTACTAGAAAAGTGATATATAGTGGGGAAAAAAAAACTACCAGATTCAAGCAGAGAGGGTGGCCATGAAGAAGGATGGTGGAAAGTTCAGAACATCAAAGGGCAGGATTAACATTGCTCATGCTAGGCAACAAAGAGCACTTGGGGCAAGATAGTAGGGTACCAATCTAAGCTGGGCCAAAGCTTTGCTATCAATTGAAGATGTCTGGGTGGTGGTAAGGAACAGGTGGTTAGGCTTAGATGGTGGTGATGCCTAGATGGTGGTGAAGAGTACTGATGTCGAGGATCAGGTGGAGAAAGAGCTATTATGGTGTGGAGGCCAAGAGGTGTGTTGGCCTAAATGGGGTGAGATCCTGGATGGAGCAGGGGCCTACAAAGGCTTAGATGGGGAGGGCAAGTCTGGAGCTGGAATCCGGAAACTGCAGCTGTAGGGGAAAGCTAGTGGGGAACAGATGGGAACAGTTCTGGTGGGGCAGCACTCAAGGTCACCACGAAGCAGGCACTGGAGGCTCAGAGGTCAGCAAAGGAATGATAAGTCCAAAAAGCAGGCTAACAGCAGTGGTCTGTCTAAGGAAAGGTGCAGCCTCTGTCATGTTGGAGATGCTTTTCAGGATTGGTCCGAATCTGCGCAGTGCAGAGAGGGGCCGACAAAAATGGCAGCAAGAGACAGCAGGAACAAGACATGTGGAATCTGACTGCAGTTGCTGCAAGGCTGAAACCACGGGTGATTGGGTGAGGCGGATGCAGACATATTGGCCAGTTTGATCGACAGGAGGCTCTGGGGGTTCCAGGAGCCCAGGCAGGTGGTGGCAGTTTAAGAGAGGAGTGTGCACCATTCTGTTTCTTGTGCAGTTATGATGTAGACTCTGGCACAATGCCCAAGCCATGTTCCTGGTGATCTCTCTACTGTGCATGTGCAGATCTTCAGAAAAATGGCAGCTATGTAATTTGTCCATTGCTTTCTGTGCACGGACGCCAGAGAGGTAAGTATAATGTACGGGTGCAGGGTGTGCACCCCACATCTTGTGCCATTATAGGGTCCAGACTGAAGTCATGGACTAAATAAATCTGTCAAGTAAAATATCCTCCTGCAATCCTTCTTTCCATTCTGAAGTAACCTTCATTACACTTCAGGGCATCTACTGATATGGCCAAGAGAGGGGCAGGGAGACAGTGAGAAATTTGGGATGAGTTTGCCGGAACTTCTGCTGCTACTAAGTGACTTCAGAAGGAGTGACACTGACAATAGAGGGGAAGGGGCAGAATAGAGTTGCACCAGGAGTAACTGCGAGCTCCTGAAGCACATTACTACATGCAGGAGGCTAACCATGGTGACCGGATCATTTGTATGCACAGTGTGTCAGACATCGTGGTCCTATCCCCAGTTACCGGGTCCAGCAGTGTGACATCTTCTGCCTGCTTCTGGCAACCCTGAGTTCTTTACAGGCACTCCTGCATGTGGGCTTGGCGTATCCCTCCTGGCAGTTCCAGCACTGGCCGAGCTTGGGTCCCACCATCTTCGATTTCCCCACATGACCCCCTCAGCTTACTAACGATACTGACTTAGAACCTCTATATACCCCTGCCTATACCTTCTAATATCCTATCTATGAACCTCTAAGGATGACGCTAATTTGCGTATGCAGTCATACAGTAAATAAAGACTTCAGACCTGGAATCTGTGGTTCCATAGCACAAGTATTATTCAAGTAAAAGTACAGTTAGTTACACGCTATTGATCCGGACACAATTCGGCGCAAAGGAATTATACAGACCCAAGTACAGTATACATATGCAGTGCTTCTGGACCAGATGTTAGTCATCAGCAAGAAACCCCTCGTCTATCAGCATTCAGCATGAAGACTAAGAACCCAGCGTTTGAGCACACATATTTATACCCCCCAGGAATAGACAAAACAATAGAGACATTTGTTGCTGATGCCATTGGTTCCCAAGGGGGATACATTTGTTACAGAGCGTTTAACAGGCTGATTCAAATAGACCCAACCTAGCCTCTAACAACTGGGGGTTTCTAGATTCCCGCCTCATGCAACATCCTAACAGTTATTCATATCATATACATTTTGTTGCTTGAAGTCTCTGCGGTCCATAAGTCGAGACTGCATGATGCGATCTCCACACCGATAATACCGGAATTCTGTTGAAAGAGTATGCATCAGTACAAAACCAAACACGGCTTACTTAGCATGTATAAAACCTTAGTTACCAAATAATCTTTATTTCACAGCATTTATACTAAGTGAACAAACTTAAATCTTATACCTTAAAGCTTATGGAACCTTGTATGTGAATGTGTAATGTGTGAGTATACGGGGTTTGATATAAAGACGCTAGTTAACTGGGGACAGATGCGTGCGCATTTAGCTACTAAACAGCGTTTTCATATAGGATCTTATGCTTTAGCTAATATGCGACTAGTTAACAGCGCAATTGTGCGTATTACTGTGTATATGAGAAATGATGAAAGATGCAATCGCCTGGTGCTAATAGTAATAGCAAGATGGTGTTGCCGCGATTCAATTTTAAACTGATCTTGTCTTAGCCAATTATCCAGCTTCGACAGTCCACCCTTTGATAGCGAACAACATGCTATCACAATATGATTTTTAAAATTTAATTTAGGCTTACATTTACATATTATTTAGTGTTATTATGGGATGGCACAAGGTGGTTCTTAATCCATCAATAATGTGTCTCTGGGTGGGGGCATAAAACTACTATTATACGCACACTGCGGATCTTGGAAGATCATGTGAAAGGTGTGGGAATGCACCAGTCTTATAAAAGCAGTCTTGAAGGGGAATTTAGACTTTACATTATCTAAGGTGTTTTAAAAATAACATTTCAATAATACATTCTATGCATGTCTAAATATAATACATTAAATGATGGTATTTCCTAGTTCAGGGTTGTAATACAGTTCTATATTTACCTTGGTATTCATATTGTCATTACTGAACACCATCATAGTTTTGTTCTTGCATTTTACTCTATTTTTACATTTTCCACACTTCAACACAATAGGAACACACCGGACGCATATGCCAACTGTTATGATGACAATTAGTATAAGGATCAAGAATTTGCCTATGCTGGCGATCACTTCCTGGACCCATTCCCCTAGACCTGAGAACCATTTCACTGGGTTCAGCCATGAAACCCATCCTTCTATCTTCTCCCCTACTTCAGCCACTGAAGCATTATGGTTATTACGAAACTCCCATTTTAGCTGCAGAATTTCATCCATCTTTCGGTCTATCACCTCCTTGGGTCGCTAGTATCATTGGTGACGTAGGTGCAACATTTTACTCCAAACTGGGTGGCTAACGTTACGCAATACCCTCCAGTAACAGCAGTTAGATAATTCAACACTAGCCTGTGTTGCACCAGTTCTTTCTTGTACACTAGCAATTCTCTCCCTGTATACCTGAATGTGTCATTGTACATCTCGGTGATATTATCTATCAATTTAGTAAGTTCCTGAATATACCTAAAATTTAATGTACCCCGAGCAAGCCTGGTGGGATCCAATGCGACTAAAACTTGAAAGCCAGTTGTCTCACTGATTAACTGAGTGGCTTTATGCACGTCACCAGGTATCATATTTCTTTTGACTCTGTGTTCATATTGTGTGTGAAGATATGGTGACGGTGTATTTTTATGAATACCAAGCATTTCAACATGTGTGGGGGTCATAATTTCTGGGACTACTCTTCCCAGGTAACACAAACCTTCAGAACTCGGGGAGAACCACTTATACGCTTTTCTTCCACATATAAAATATACAATTTCAGGGAGAACATAAAGGATGGTATGCATCATTATCATTAAGCACATTTCTCTTGCAAACAATTCTATTTCTGGGTCTTCCATCTGGTTCATGCAAGTCTCTGGCTGTATTATTTTAGCACAATAACCATCTGGCACCTTACCAATAATTTCTTTGGTGGAACTCAATGTATACCGATGCCTAAAATGTTTCCCACCAGATTTAATTGAGCGTAACAGATCATGGTTTATGGACTCATTATCAGCTCTTTGTGAGAAGGTCATTGTCTGATTATTCCCCGTCACTTCCCAACTCCCGGGTTTATTGGGGTTGGTTACGTTTAAACAAAAAAGTGATCTATCTACTTGGAATTGATAGAGTTTGAAATGAGGTGGTTTGGATGAAAGGAACTTTCCATCCAATGTTTTCCCTTTCTGTAATTCTAAAATTTCTGTGATATTCAGCGGAAATGGCACCAACCCTATGTTATGCTGTCCCTGTGGCACGTGTGAACACACCCAGCAATCAGTTTGTTTTAAAACTTTGCCTACCATGCTATGATAATCCTCTAAAGGATACCCACCCCAGTATGGGTTATATTTAGGTTGGCACCGTTGGATACAGTTCTCATCAAGTAGGGACCCACATAGCTCACAAATACAGGAATCTTCAGACGATAAACCTCCACACCGTCCCTGAGTATCCAGAATGGCAGCTCTCTTAACAATAACAGTACTAAGATTGGTCAGACACCCCCCTGATTGGCATTGCACTCCTCCTGACTCCACTCCATCAGCACTGCCATCAGCTCCCATTTCCTCAATCGGTCTCCCATCACAGAAACTGGATATTCCCAAACCGGCCAGGATGGAGAATACTCTAAAAGAAAATATGAAAATGAACACAGGAGGCCCGTCCATTGTCACAACAAGACCTGCAAATTTCTCTTAGTTCAGGTATCTCACTATGACCTTTTCAATCCTCCCGGAACAAGCTCGCAAGCGACAGGTCCACTCTATCAGCCTTGTCTCCGACTTTTTTCTCCACCAGTTGATTGACCTTTTTGCAGTGAGTGGAATGGACCCAGGTATCTCTCTCGGCCACCTTCAAAGATGTAGTACTCGTCAGCAGCACCTGGTACGGACCTTCCCACCGATCAGTCAAACAACCTGAACGCAAGAAATTTCTGATCATAACATATTCTCCTGGTTCAACATCATGACAGTTAGTTTCAGGCATATCATTAGACAACAATTTCAGTTTCTGCTGCTGTTGCTTTAACTGCTTACTCATTGATATAAGATACTTTACAGTTACCTCGTTGTTACCCTTCAGGTCTTCCTGTGGACTTATAATCAAATGAGGTTGTCTACCGAACAGTATTTCAAATGGGGACAGATTTAGAGGAGGTCTAGGAGTGGTCCTTATGCTATGTATGACCAAAGGTAACACTTCTGGCCATCCTAGTCCAGTCTCTGCCATGATTTTACTTAACTTATATTTAATAGTTCTGTTCATCCTCTCTACCTTGGCACTGGCTTGCGGTCGGTAGGGGGTGTGAAGTTGGCTATTAATACCCATAAGCTTACACATATTTTGAAAAACATCACCTGTTAAATGAGTACCCCTGTCACTCTTAATGATTTTAGGGATACCGTACCTGCATACAAATTCCTGAACTATTTTCTTGGCAGTAAACGCAGCAGTATTAGTGGCCTCTGGGTAGGCCTCAACCCAATTAGAAAATACATCCGTGCACACTAATACATACTTAAGGTTCCTGCAGGGTGATAATTGGATGAAATCAATTTGTATCACCTGGAAAGGTCCATCAGTCGGTGGAATGTGGGACGGTTCGGTAGGGATCGCTTTCCCTATGTTCTTCCTCAAGCAGGTCAGACAGGACATTGCTATCTTTTCTGCTTGTGAAGAGAAACCTGGTGCACACCAGTATGCTCTCACCAACTTGCACATACCTTGTTTTCCCAGATGAGTCAGACCATGTGCTGCCTCAGCCAGGTTGGGGTAATATGCCTTGGGGGCTACTGGCTTACCTTGTCCGTCCCTCCAGAGCCCGGAGGACTCTTGCCCACATCCCTTGGACTTCCAAATGGATTTTTCCTGAATTGAACACAAATTTTGCATCTCAATTAATTTCAGCATATCAATTGTTTGGAAAGACATATTTTTTTCAGTTGGAGAAAACATTTTTAACCCTGCTGCCCATTTTGCAGCTTCATTGGCTCTGTTGTTGCCAAGTGACACCGGATCATCCTCACATGTATGGGCTTTACATTTAATTACTGCCACTGCTTTGGGCAGTTGGATTGCTTCTAAAAGATGTTTTATGTGTCAGGAATGTGCAACTGGTGTGCCTGCTGCTGTCATAAAATTTCTCAGACGCCATAGAGCCCCAAATTGTGCACCACCCCGAACGCATACCTCGAGTCAGTGTAAATGTTAGCAGATTTGCCTGCTGCCAGTTCACACGCTCTAGTTAGTGCTACTAACTCTGCCACCTGGGCTGAGTGAGGAGGACCAAGAGGCTTAGCTTCTATGATGTCTGTGTCATTTACAACAGCATAACCGGTACATAATTCACCTCTGTCTGTTTGTCTATGACAACTCCCATCCGTATAAAAAGTCACATCCACATTCTCTAAAGGTGTGTCATGTATGTCAGGTCTAGCAGTAAAGGTCTGATTCAGATATGTCATACAATCGTGCGTATCATTATGTCTGCTGAACTCACCTCCCGCCAGCAACTCGTCTCCTTCCACCCTTTGTACATCATGTTGTACATATGGTAAATACGTTGCTGGATTCAGCGTGTTGCAACGTTTAACAGTGATGTTTGCGGGTGCGATTAGAGCTAGTTCCCATTTGGTAAACCTAGCTGAAGAGACATGTCTGGTTTGAGCTGAGTTCAACAGAGCAGATACAGCATGGAGAGTGTAGACAATCATATCATGACCCAGTACCACGTCCTCACTTTTACTCACCAATAGGGCCGTAGCTGCTACACTTCTCAAACAAGTGGAGAGTGATCTTGCTACAGTGTCTAATTGGGCACTGTAGTATGCTACGGGCCTACTGGCATCACCATGTTTTTGTGTAAGGACACCTACAGCACAACCATCAGCTTCCGTGCAATACAAATCAAAATGTTTTTCAGAATCAGGTATTCCCAATGCAGGAGCTTTTGTCAGACTATCCTTAAGATGCTCTGATTCCTCTGTGTGTATGACACGATCGGGCTTTGAGGAAGAGACTAATTCCTGTAAAGGCAAGGCCAAAATAGAAAAACCTGGGATCCACATTCTACAATATCCACACATTCCCAAGAAGGTACGAATTTGCTGTTGATTCTGCGGCAGTGTCATGTTTTGTATGGTCAGGATTCTATCATTTGTTAGATGTCGTAACCCCTGGGTTAGGCAGTGTCCCAAATATTTTACTCTGGATTGGCATGGCTGTAGTTTGTCCTTAGCCACCTTGTGCCCTGTATGCGAGAGATGAAGTAACAAAAGTTTAGTATCATTCAAACATGACATAAACGAGTCAGAACATAGCAATAAATCGTCCACATATTGAATTAGAACAGATCCATTTGCAGGTTGAAAGGATTGTAAACAGTCGTGTAATGCCTGGGAAAAGACACTGGGACTGTCTATGAAACCTTGCGGGAACCGTGTCCATGTATATTGTACACCTCTGTATGTAAATGCGAATAGATACTGACAGTCAGGGTGGAGAGGCACAGAGAAGAAAGCAGAACAGAGGTCAATGACAGTGAAATGGGTTGCATTTGGTGGGATCTGCATCAGGATGACAGCTGGATTTGGCACTACAGGGAATTGGCTCTCTACTACCTTATTAACACCTCTTAGATCTTGTACCAGCCTATAACCCCTCCCACCACTCTTCTTCACTGGAAAGATGGGACTGTTGGCTACACTAGCTGTACGAACTAAAATTCCCTGTTGCAATAATCGCTAAATTATTGGAAAAACCCCTAATTCTACCTCCTGTTTTAGTGGGTACTGGGGAATTTTTTGAGCTTGCCTACCGCTTTTTAAATTTACCATTACAGGGCTTACATTTGCCATTAATCTAGTGTCCTGTCCATCCTTAGTCCAAAGGGAATCTGGAATTTGGGACAACATTTCATCTACCTGAGATGGATTTTCATTTAAACTTGTAGAGTGATACATTATCCATTGGGGAGTGTCCAATATATCCCGCACCTCGTGTGCAACTCTCTCTGGGATATCTAAAAATACACCATCAGGGGTGCAATATATAACACATCCCATCTTACATAACAAGTTTCTACCCAGCAGGTTAGTAGGAGCCGCAGCAGCCAGAAGGAAAGAATGTCTGGTTTGAAACTGCCCAATAGTAACCTCTGTGGACTTTGTTAAAGGATAATGTTCCACTTTACCTGTTACACCCATTGTTGGTACTGTCTCGTTGGTCACCTGCAAATTAACGGGAGATTTTATCACTGACCTGGTCGCCCCTGTGTCTACAAGAAAAGGATATTCAGTACCAGCTACATCAACCATCATGACCGGTTCTTCCTTAGTACTTCCCGTTAACCTGACGATCTGTAGACTACAGGTATGACCTGACCCCTAGTGTTGGCTAGCATTCTCCAATAAAGCATTTACGGCCACAATTGGAGCTGGTGCCTGCTGAACATTTGCTGTTCTCTGTGCATATCCCTTATGGGGATATCCAGGTCTTCCCTGATTTGGGGTTCCTACTCTTTTTACTCTACAGTGTCTACTTAAGTGTCCTGTTTGTTTACAATTAAAACATGTCCGTGGATCGAGTAATATGTGTTGTTGAGAGGTTTGAGCAGAGGGTAAAGGTGGTGGATATGGGTAAGGATAGGGAGGGTAAGGGTATTGTGGGGGATAGGAGTATGGGACCTGTGGTTGTATTGGGTTAGTGGAATAGAGCTGTGTTTGTCATTGCGTGGGGTTAGTGAGGGCATATAATTGTTCAGGTGTGTGTGTGCAGGTGCGAGTGTGTCTGTTGGCTGTGATGTTACCGTCATTCCCTCCAGAGCTTGGATACTGACAGCCATTAGTTTTCGCTCTGGGTCTCTCTCTTTTTTGAGATGTTTTTATCATGTTCTATGGCATATTCTATGAGGGTATCTATTGTGAGTCCCCTCCAGCCAGGCTGTGAGGTCTGAACCCGAGTCTTTAAATTCTTTTTCAGACCGTCCATTAGTACCGTGACTATCATTCCCCTGTGGTGAGTGCTATCTTTAATATCTTCTATCCCAGTGTACTGGGTGATAGCCAGCAGAGCCCGATCGCAATAATCTTCTGCAGTTTCACTCTCTTTTTGCTTAATGGTGAAAATTTTATTCCAGTTAACTACTACTGGAAAATATATACCCAATTGAGTTACAATGCGGGAAATGTTACCTTGGTTTACTTGGTCTGTTAAGAGAACGTCACCATCCAATACACAATCCGTGATAAATTTTGTCACGTCGGTATTGCGTTGCAGACAGGCCCTTAACACCACACGCCAATCTTTATTAGTGGGCTCATGTGAACTACCCAAATTTCTCAAAAATCTTTGACATTTGGCTAGTTCCTTTTTGGGATCGGGGAAATCATTTATGATGGAATGTAGTTCTGCTCTTGTCCAAGGACAATGCATTACCACTTCCCTCGTGGGCACTATACCGTTCGCATCTGCATTTCCATTCGGAACGGTTATTGGCCCTCATTCAGAGCCGGACGCACTGAGCAGAGCGCTCGCTCTGAATGAGGGCCGTCCTCCATAAAAATGGAGCGTCCTCCTGGACGCTCGTATAGCTGTGGGTCTCCACCCACAGCACATACGAGCGTGCAGGATGATGGTCGCGATGGTCTTGACCATCGCGACCATCGCCAGTGCGACCAGAAGCCTGTGGTCGGGGTTTTCGACCACAAGCCCTGGAGTGATTTTGGCTTTATCAGAGCCAAAATCACTCCCACTGACATCACTAGTGATGTCAGCGGGGCCGGCTTCTGACGGTAGGCGTTCCCTTGGGAACACCTCCGTCTGGCAGGCACGCCCCCGGCCAAAGGGGGCGTGCTGTCAATCAACATCAACAGCACGCCCCCTTTGATCAGACACAACGAGCGAAGGAAAGTCCTTCGCTCGTCGCGTCTGGCGCATGCGCACGACGGAGCTCCCTCCGTCGTGCGCATGCGCAGTGCACACCATCGACCCACTTGCGAGCGGACAGCCGCTTGCGAGTGGGTCTGAATGAGGCCCCTTGTCCGAATGGGATGCAGACCGGTAGCGCTGCTATCTTTGACCTGGTTACCTGGCTGGGGGTTTAATCGGCTGCTGCTACGTATGGTATGAACAACTTCCTCTACGGGTGCAGAGGGTGTTAGCACTTCCCTTGCTGTTACCGATGGAGATGGCGGCACCACTCGTGATTGTGGTGATGCAGCATCTATCATTTGCACAGCATGGGAAATGGCAGACATTACAATAGGCTCATCATCCACATCATAAACATTTTCTTTATGGTTGCTTAAGAGAGGGTACAAATAGCTTGTTACATTTTTATGGGTATTTTTGGTAACTGTACTTGCACCTCCATCCACATAAGGTGGGGGAGGTGAGCGTGAACTGCTGGCAATACTCTCCGCAACGCTACCTTGCCGCACGTGCGCAACATTTTGCGGCTCGTCCGTTTTGCAATTTAGCATCGCGGATGTATTCTCTGGCAATGTGCTCGCAACGCTAGTTTGCGTCGCTTGCACATTTTTAAGCCACGTATCCCCTTCATGCTGCCACAGTTTTAAACATTCATAATATTTAACCTTTTTCTCTTGGGAGCTCATCAGACTGATGTGATCCCGGACATTGGCCCTCATTCAGACCCACTCGCAAGCGGGCGCACGTACGTTAGGCGTACGTACAAAATTATTTAAATTCAATGGCTCGCTCGTATTTTCGTTCGCATCTAAAATTCCTCCCTAAACTCAGGCGACCCCTCCTCTAACTAACGAGCGTGCAAAATAGCGAGCGTACATCCCCGAAATGGCTTGAAGGGAACGCACGCACAAGTGAAACCGGAAGTGGCCTTGTCAGATGTCGATTACCTGCTCCTTTATTCTGCCTATCTCCCTCAATCGTATCATGCCAATCAATGTATCAATTAGCTTAATTGTTTTTTTTTTTTCAACACAATGCAATAAACTTTACTCTTGTCCGTGTTTGTGTTTACCCGCAGAATACGTACGGATGGAACATTCGCTTTTATTGTTCAAAAAACATGTGAACCACAATTAAACAATTGTTCTATTGCTGTGGATCCCCGCATATTTTCCGGGGTTCATTTCTTTATTTAAATTTGCAAACGCATGTCACTGCATCAAGCCTATCATAACTCTCCAGAGATTTCTGGCCCTGGTGAACACATGACTCATACACTAACCAATAAAATTGCTCCTGTTAATTTCCAAAATACATTAGCCAATCAGAAATTTTTGCCACACTTTATCAAAAATGTTTTGTATGAAAAACTCCATTGCCATCATGAGAGCCTCCGCATTCACCAGGCGCGAGCTGCTGGTGCTTACGGAGGTGATGGATAGGCGGATCACCAGCCAGCCTCCACCCATCACCAACCGGCAGAAGCGCTCCGCGTATGCGGAGGCACGGTCCCGCCTGCGGTCGTTGGGTTCACGCCGCAACATCGGGCAGCTTGAGCGCAGGTGGTCAGACCTGCAACGGCGAACGCCACGCTTGCTGGCATGCTTTCGCATGCAGATCCTTGAAAGTAAGTGTTATGTATTGTGGTTTTCATGTTTGTGTTTGTGGAGCAAACTGCGTGTGCATGTTTTCCTGTCTGTCCTATTAATTATTTGTCCTCATATCTGCGTGTGCATGTTTTCCTGTCTGTCCTATTAATTATTTGTCCTCATATCTGCGTGTGCATGTTTTCCTGTCTGTCCTATTAATTATTTGTCCTCATATCTGCGTGTGCATGTTTTCCTGTCTGTCCTATTAATTATTTGTCCTCATATCTGCGTGTGCATGTTTTCCTGTCTGTCCTATTAATTATTTGTCCTCATATCTGCGTGTGCATGTTTTCCTGTCTGTCCTATTAATTATTTGTCCTCATATCTGCGTGTGCATGTTTTCCTGTCTGTCCTATTAATTATTTGTCCTCATATCTGCGTGTGCATGTTTTCCTGTCTGTCCTATTAATTATTTGTCCTCATATCTGCGTGTGCATGTTTTCCTGTCTGTCCTATTAATTATTTGTCCTCATATCTGCGTGTGCATGTTTTCCTGTCTGTCCTATTAATTATTTGTCCTCATATCAGCGTGTGCTTGTTTTCCCTCTATTTCTGTTTTTTTCATTCTACTCCTTTTTGCATGTTTTTTGTTGCTGTTTTTTTTTTTTTATTTGGGCCCCGGATTTGCCCAGAAACTAACCTCAATTTGTTTGACATATTTTAGGAGGACAGCCAAGACTACGCCGTCACCGACCGGCCAGACGGCGTTCCCGGCCACTATCCCCAACCCCCAGCCAACACTCCACCCCAAATATTTCCCCTATACCCCACTCCTCCCCAGCCTTCCCAGACCCTCTCCCGGAACTGTCGGGCCTCCTTCCCCTCCGTCCCACTTCCCCCTCTCCTCCACCCACCCCTCTGCCAATTACCCCCTCCCCGGAGTCCATCATTATCCCTCCCCGTTCTTTGGGGAATGAAGGCTCCTCCGAGGAGGAACATGGAGGGACTTCCGGAGCTCCCGTTTTGGCTCCCGGTATGTTTTTCTTTCTCATTTTTTTTAACCACAAACTGTTTGTATGTAATCATGTGTCGTGCCTTTATTCGTGCTTGTTTGGTTTACTTTTGGTGATTTAGCAGTTTGCCTTTACCTCTTCCTGCTGATTTCAACATTTACATATCACACCTGTGTGAATTTGTACATAGGCCTTGTATTTTTGCCAGCACCCCCTTTTTGTTTTGGTTTTTCTTTTTTCGGTTTAGGAGTGATTTCGTTGTGTTTTTGTTTTTTTAATGTGGATTCCCTATTGTTTTATTAATCCACACACTTTTCTCACCCACAGAGGAACAGAGGCGTCGACAAGAGGTGGACGATTGTGTTGGCCAGATGCGCCAACATGTCATTGGCATTCTTGTGGCCCTTGACCGGCTGTCTGGCATCCTTCGCCAGTAGTTTTTTTTGTTTATTTTCGTTTTGTAAATAAATTTTGTAGTTCTAATATACGTTCTGGCTCATTCTTTTTTTCAAAAACACAAATAGTTTTCCCTGACATAAGTAGACTGTTCCTGCAAGGATTTCCCTTTTTTAAAAGTTAGATTGTATTTTGTATTTGTATGTTAAACAGCCACAAGAAACACATAACAGTAACAATGTCATTTCCCTTTTTGGGTGTAGTGTCAATTAGATATTTCGCCATTTTACAGGTTCCTAGTTGGTGTGCAAGCTGCTTAGGCCAATCTTCAAAATCCAAAGGTTTGGACAGGCTTCCTTTTGGTGTGGGTTGGGAACCTGCAAACATATTTCAGTTTACATCAACTGGTGTCAGTACTGGATTACCCCTTAGTCAATTGTAAGGTGTGTTAACCTGGTTACACTTGCTGTTAACGTCCAAAAAAAGGAAGACCATTTCACTCTCCAAACATTTATTCACAACATAAATGAGAAATCAAAGTGGTCAGTCCCAAAAAAAAAAAACAGTGATAATCTCAAATACAACACATACAAATAAAATATTTAATTAAAAAAAACAATCAAGAACTGGTTGACGAAGGACCATGCCAACATAATTCCACAAACATGGCGTTGCAATATGGGTTCCAGAATATATGGACAAAATCACCAGATCCAGGTTTGGTAAGGGTAGCAGGAAGTAGTGAGCGTTGGAGTGGCAAAGATTATGTGAACAAACAGAAGATGGTGAAAAAAAATAAATAAATTAGATGTTCGCAAACAAACACAAACACATTAGGTATAAACACTGTAGTTTGGGTCAAACTTACCTAAAAAATCTGGCCACCACATCATCGCGTATGGCCCCCCCACATACTGACCTCCGACCAACCTCGGGGGGGCCATCCTCAGGTAAGGCATCCTCTGGCTGCATTGGGACACCACTCCTTATGGCGATGTTGTGAAATATCCCACACAGGACCACAATTTTCGACACCATATCCGGCAAATACATGAGCTCGCCACCAGAGCGGTGGAGGCATCTGAATCGGCCTTTTAAAAGGCCGATACAGCGCTCCACCACTTGCCTGGTGGCTGTAAGTGCGGAATTATACTCACTTTGTGGGCCTGGTGTGGGAGCCAAATAAGGAGTGAGCAGCCAGGACATGCAAGGGTATCCACTGTCTCCTGTGAAAAATAAGAGACAACATCAGGAACACTGTGTATCAAGCTTAACATTGTTATGTACTAAAGGTCTCCACTTACCCAGAAGCCACGCATCACCAGCTTGTAGGTTGGTTAATTTCTGCCATATCCCTGATTGCCGGATGACGAAGGAGTCATGTGCACTTCCTGGTAACTTAGCATTCAGGGACAGGATCTGGAGGGAGGCATCACATACCACCATTACATTCAGGGAGTGATAGTGTTTCCTGTTTCTAAATATTGCCTCCAGCCGTGCTGGAGGCTGAAGTGGTATGTGAGTACCATCCACAACCCCTATGATGTGTGGGAAGCCAGCTATTTGGTAAAAATTGGCCTTGGCCACACTAAGGGCACCCATATCCAAAGGCATTTGAATAAAATGATGGAGGTGCTTGAAAAGTGCCTCCATCACTGCCCTCAGGATCCGGGAAAAGGAGGATTGGGAGATGCCCGCCACTATTCCCACCGTTGTTTGAAACGATCCTGAGGCACAGAAATGTAACACCGCCATAAATTGCGTCAGTGGTGGTATTGCTGTTGGACTGTCAATTTGCCGCTCAAGATCACTTTCTATTAATGAGAGAGTGTCTATGATGATTTTGGGAGGTAGACGGTAGCGTCTTAAAACCTCATCATCGGGCATTCCAAAAAGGGTGACACGTGTTCGAAATATCTGGGGCCTTGCATGCCTACGATGCCTACGCCTGGGATGAGATTGAGGTTGGTCGGCTTCCGGGAGCATGGCCAGAACAATCCTCCCCAGATCAACCTGAAATTCAAAAATTTCAAAGTAAGGCTTTTGACCCACCCCAAAACTATATTAAAACAACTTAGCTTGATGATACCATCCATTGCTGCTTACATGCCGGGGTATTGTCATGATACGTCCAAACTGAAAATAAACAACAAAATTACTTGACACATTTCACTCTGTGCATTTTTGTGGATACATTTTGTGCTAGACCAAAGTTCAAATATGCCAAACACCCATTTAGCAAAACCGCAAAGCGACATTTAACACAGTACATCAAAACGGGTCGAAATGTTGGCTCAAAAAGCGAAAGCAAAACCATCAAAAAGTTAGAATGATTATTAAGCTGTTTAAAATGCGCTAATTAGTTCGCTAATACAAGTCACAAGAGTAACTACTAAAAATGCGCTAATTAGTTCGCTAATACAAGTCACAAGAGTAACTACTAAAAATGTGCTAATTAGTTCGCTAATACAAGTCACAAGAGTAACTACTAAAAATGCGCTAATTAGTTCGCTAATACAAGATAAAAAATGGACTTATCAAGAGCAAATATCTAAGATGCAAAATCAAAAGGTCTTTGGGGTCGAAAATAAACAAAATCTAAAATAGAATAAATTAGGTATCCCAAAATTACAAAATATACGAAACACAATAAAACAACAATTGAACAAAAGTTAGACTTCACAAAACTTACCAAATCAACAAACGAGGTCCCAAAAATATAAACCAACAAAGATAACGGAAAAAAAAATGCAAATCTAACCAACAAACGAATCTCCAACCTCCAACTCCTTTCTACGCAATCAATAAACTCCAGCCAAGATAACCTCCAACAATCCAAAAACGCCACCTCGACTTGAGACACACCAAGCCATAAATAGTGTTTCGTTTCCCGCACAAATTAAGGAGGGATCATAGGGCCGCACAATCAATGATGCGGCCGCAAAATAAGGACGCATGTATAAATACGTCACGAAAACACATTCAAATTCTGGTGTATTTCTTGTTTGGACCTCAGACATGGCGACAGACCAGGGAAAAAATGCACAAGAGTCAGGCGGTAAGTCTTTCATGCATTTTCTATCAACGATTAATTTGAAACATAAGATTAGGCAAGTTGTGATTTTGTGAATTCTGTAAATTTACACAAATAGGTGAGGAGGATGACATGGAAGAGGCTGCTGGGCCCAGTATTCCGGCCAAAGCGGGCAAAAAAAAAAGGCAGCCACATTTCACAAGAAAGGAGATGGAGGTTTTGATCCAGAAGTGTGTGGACATCCTGCCACAGGCAGACAGGAATATGAGTCTAAGCCAGAAGTGGAGAATGTGGGAAGAGGTAGCCGTTGCTGTCAATAGAGTGGGTGATTATGTCCGTCTAGCCCGGGATGTCAAATGGCGGTAAGTAAACCCTTGCCCCCCCTAAAAACAAACCCCATTTTAAACCAAAGGATAATGCCTTCCATTTTTCCCCACAGATGGGGCGACTTCAAATGTCGCCTAAAGCAAAAACTCGCGGACAGGGCTAGGCATGCAAGGGGGACAGGTGGGGGTCCCACCCCTGTGTCATTGGAGTTGACGGATTTAGAAGAGCTGGCACAGGGGTGTGTGCAGCCTGTGGAGGTGTTTGGCGTGTCCAACATGGATACGGACATGCCAGACTTTGCGGCTCCTCATGTTGGCCCAGGTAAGTATTGTGATGTCACCAACTCTGAAATGCTATTGTGCCAATATGTAGATTCTAATGTGAGTCTTTTCTCATTTTTCCAACAGAGACACAGGCGGATGAGTCTGCTCCAGAGGGAAGCCTTGGCCGCAGAATTTCTGCTGGCTCTGCAGGGGAGGAACCAGTACATCCGGCTGAGGACCCTGCAGAAGCCAGTCCAGGGCGTGCCCCCTTGCAGGCAGTGGGCCTCCTCACATAACTCAATTTCAAATCGGATTTCCATACGGAGATTCTGCAGAGGATGGACGCCAGTCTGATACGGGTGGCTGAGGCCCTGGAGCAAAATGCTGCGGCCAACGTGACCATTGGTCAGGCCCTGGCGGAAAATACCAGGGCCAACATCCGCATCGCCGATGCCCTGGAGCAGCTCGTTCGCCAGCACATGGTGGAGCCGACCTCCCTTCCTGCCGGAACATCAGGATCCTCCACCTCTGGCACAACATCAGCCAATCCTCCAAATGTGCCTAGCCCTGTGCCTAGTCCAGAGGCCACAACATCTGAGTCTGGACAGGCCAGCCCGATGGCATCCCGGACCCGGTCTGGCGCCCACCCTCCCCCATCCAAACGGGCGAAAAAACGGTGACAGCAATGGCGACTTTTCCCACACTCCTTCTGTGCTTGGCTCATATTCCTTTCTGGTCAAAACTTCCCTCTCCTTTCTTGTGAAATGTTTTTAAGTTATTTTTGTACGTTTATGTTATCAGTTATTGATTATTTATTTTTGATAAAAAGTATCTTTGGCAGAAAAAATAAAAAAAAATATTATGCCAATTGGTTTGTGTTTAAACAATAAATTTATGAAAAAAATCTGACATTGTATTGTGACATTATTGTACAAATGGGTTACATTTAATCCTGGCCCTAAAGGCAAAAAAGGACACCAAAAACCATTTCATTTGTATAAAAAAAAGGCCTCTTGAAGGAACGTTTAAAAAATCACATAACGATGCAAATTGCACATTAAAAAAAAAAAGGGGAGCTAATTAAAACATGATGACATTATTGTCACAATAGGCCATAAACAACAAATTGAGGCCAAAAAAACCCCCCAAAAATGTACGCCAATTGATTGTGTAATCCTGACATTAGCAGGTATGATTTCCACCTGCGTACGGTTTTGTGCTATCCCAATAAACTGCTTTCCAAACACATACCAAGCCGGTTTTCAATACAACACTAATTGCTTTTGTGACCACCCGCGATTAATCGCTGCAACATCGTGGAGTCCCGGGACGGAGGAGAAGGCCATCGCCAATGTGGTCGAGTAATCCAGACCCTAAACTGTGCGAGCATTTTGAAGGGAAAGAGGATGTTCCAGTGACGTATGTGACGGTCCGAACACATTTGACGTTCGCATCTGCTAATGTATGTACGCCCCAAAAACGCCTCGCCACGCCTGCGTTTTTCCATCTCCACCCCCGTCAACACCCAAAAACGCCCTGTTCTGTCAATCACATTTGACATGTCACTTCCTGTACGCTATTTTAGGAACGACAGAAAAAAAGCTCGCAATCTGCCGTACGCACATGCGCAGTGTAACACCGACGCATGCGTGGTTAGTCAACATCGGAACGCAACGAGCGTACTGCTGTTTGCGAGTGGCTCTGAATGAGGGCCATTATCTTCATCAAAACTACCAATTCTGGGAAACGATCTAACACTCTTCATAGTCATTTTAAACCATAAATCACAATACCTTATTGCATAAGTACCGTACTTAGTATGCATAATACGACGAGCCGATCCGATCGACGCCTCCATTAGCAGCACATCATTGTCTAACATCTCTACTGTTTGCGCGACTCCCATTCTGAGACAAAATCCTACGCTTTTCAATAAAGATTTAAACTGGTGAAAGACAATCAAGATACTTTCACTTACCTGTGGACGATTTAAGTCGGCAGCGCCCACACACCTGGATAAGATTTGAAAAAGGCAACTTTCACACCCGGATAAGATTTAGTAAGGCAACTTCCACACCTATGGAAGTTTGTATGTCGGCTACTTCCACGTACCTCTCTACAACAAAGACAACATGTACACCTGCTACTGTGTATAGAACGGTACAGCTACTTACCGAGCGGCTAGACTAACCCTTGCACCTAGCCCTTAAGGATCATACGATACCCTTAATTGTAGGGAACAAGTTACCCCTACCAACACATACTCACTGTTGCACACTTTTTCCTGCGCAGAAAAATACATGTTAACCCGGATATTGATATCAATTGAAAAATGTAAACCTCAACAGCTTTATTTAAACACGTGGCAGCACGACCGGAAGTACGTATACGCTATTGTGCGACCAGTCGCATACACAATAATGCAACTACCACACAACCGTATGACAACCTTTAGCTGCGTACGCAAAGGTGCGTCTTTGCTGTGCGCCATACTGCGACTCAATACTGCGGCACCCCTTTAAACGTTAGGTTCTATCAACAAGGAAAACAAACTTTTTCCTCTCTTGTCCCTGGATTCTAGTCAGCTTCCTTGGCTCACACAGAAATGGATAGCGATCTTTCAGCACAAAGCGGTTGCAGGTAAACCCTGCATGTGGCCACTCCACCCTTTGCTGAGATATCGATAGCCGTATGTACCGTGTGAGTAGGTAAGTGACTTCACAACGAGCCTCCAACTAACGATACTGACTTAGAACCTCTATATACCCCTGCCTATACCTTCTAATATTCAACCTATAAACCTCTAAGGATGACGCTAATTTGCGTGCGCAGTCATACAGTAAATAAAGACTTCAGACCTGGAATCTGTGGTTCCAAAGCACAAGTATTGTTCAAGTAAAAGTAAAGTCAGTTACACGCTATTGATCCAGACACAATTCGGTGCAAAGGAATTATACAGACCAAGTACAGTATACATACGCAGCGCTTCCGGACCAGATGTTAGGCATCAGCAAGAAACCCCTCATCTATCAGTTTCAGCACGAAGACTAAGAACCCAGCGTTTGAGCACACATATTTATACCCCCCAGGAATAGACAAAACAATAGAGACATTTGTTGCTGATGCCATTGGTTCCCAAGGGGGATACATCTGTTACAGAGTGTTTAACAGGCTGATTCAAATAGACCCCACTCAGCCTCTAACAACTGGGGGTCTCTAGATTCCTACCTCATGCAACATCCTAACAGTTGTTCATATTATATACATTTTGTTGCTTGAAGTCTCTGCGGTCCATAAGTCGAGAATACATGATGCGATCTCCACACCGATAATACCGGAATTCTGTTGAAAGAGTATGCATCAGTACAAAACCAAACACGGCTTACTTATCATGTATAAAACCTTAGTTACCAAACAATCTTTATTTCATAGCATTTATACTTAATGAACAAGCTTAAATCTTATACCTTAAAGCTTATGGAACCTTGTATGTGAATATGTAATGCGTGAGTATACGGGGTTTGATATAAAGACGCTAGTTAACTGGGGAAAGATGCGTGCGCATTTAGCTACTAAACAGCGTTTTCATATAGGATCTTATGCATTCGCTAATATGCGACTAGTTAACAGCGCAATTGTGCGTATTACTGTGTATATGAGAAATGATGAAAGATGTAATCGCATGGTGCTAATAGTAATATCGCAATATGTACTTATTTGTGAGTTTATCTGAAATGGCGCTTGGGCGGCCATTCGCAAAATGGCATCTTGCGATCTCATTTCCAAGATGGCGTCTTGCGGCCAGTCGCAAGATGGCGTCGCCGCGATTCAATTTTAAACTGATCTTGTCTTAGCCAATTATCCATCTTCGACATTACCAGAGTCCTTAGGCTATACTCACATTGTTGATGCGTACTTAAATGGTTTATCACTACATGCTGTCTCTTAACTGTATGTTATTGTGCATAACTCATCAGAATAACTTCAAATGTCTCAGTAAATTTTATTCACCAACCTTAGTGCAGAATGGGTCCTGCGTATGCAGACGCCCCACCATCATATTAGTACATAAACCATCGGGTACATATATATCTAAATCAGGCCCAATGTTCCCTGTCACATGGACACATACATATACACTAGGTATTTAGTATTATTTATACTTTTTTTTTCAAAGGGGGTGCGGTGCAATGGCTAACACAGGATTTTGAAAGGTGGGGTTCCAAATAATCGAGTGCCGTCAGAGAGGGGTGTGTGGCCTCACTGTAATGGGCATGGTCTTGCAATAAGGGGCATGGCCTCAAACAAAAAAACTACCTTATGACTAAATGACATTAACATAACTATAGGATTAGGGACAGCAAAACCAAATGCTGTTTTCCCGATATCTGTTCTAAGGCACACCATCAGTCCCGTCCCCCACAGAAGATAGTAGATTCCACATTGCTCTCCCACAGAATATACCACACAGACTATACCACATTGCTCCCCACAGAATATGCCATACGGAATATACCACATTGTTCCCCACAGAACATACCACATACTATTTTCAGACGGGATGTTTATGTTGCTGCAGATTGTCAGCCCCCTTTCCTTTCTCTGTCTCACTCTCACTGAGAGATAGACTGGCTGCCTGCTGGGCTGGGACAGTCAGCAGTCAGAGAGGCGAGCTGCACAGCGCTGCGGCCGCTGCACTAGAATGCCTACTGTAAGTGACAGGCTGACAGCTAGGGACAGTGCGGAGCACCCTGTGTGATTGCAATGGCTGCGATAAATCGGCGGCCAGGGGGGTTTCTAGGTTTTCTGACCCCCCCCCCTTTGCGTGCGCGCCTGTGGTGGACCCAAGTCCCCGTCTGGCCCCTCCAACAACTGGGTCCGGATAATTAGTACCTGCTCACCTCCTCTCGGTGAGCGTGGATACAGGGCCTGATTCAGAGCCGGATGCTATTTGCGCTCGCTCGTTCAGAAAAAGGGGCCGGCTATTTAAATTGAGCGCTCGCTCTTTGTGGTCTGTTGACGCCTCTATGTTTGAGCGAGCGAACGAAACATGCGCTCACTATTTTGTAAAGACGCCCCCTGGCAGCTCGCATCCTACGTCATCTCCGCTATTTATTTGATTAATCGAGTACATCGAAAGGCATCTGAACTGCTCGCAGTGCTTGTGGTAGGATTTTCCTACCGCAATCATGCGAACAGTCCAGGCTAAGAATCAACCAAGTGATGTGGTCGATGACGCTGCTTTGTTAATTATGCACACCTTTAAAATGCCCGTTTTGACCGTTTGGCACGCCTGCAGTCGGATCACCATTCCCCGTTTTCAAGCACCTTCCCCTGTTACCACCCACAAACGCCTCATCCTGTCACTCAAATTAGCAGGCACTCGCTATTTTGCGAGCGCTCGATTTCCGACCTCAATGACTGGTTGGCGCATGCGCATTATGACCCATACGCATGCGCAGATGTGCGAACATCGCTCGGAGCGAACGAGCGCCCGCTTACGAACGGCCGATTACGAGTGGCTCTGAATCAGGCCCACAGTACACATTTAGGGGGTGATGTATTAAGCAAGCTGTGGACAGAGAAAAATTGGAGAAGTTGCCCAAAGCCTCTGTCATTTATCTAGATATGAAATGACAAATAGAAGCTGATTGGTTGCTTTGGGAAACTTCACCACTTTATCTCTCTTCATTATTACTTTCAGTTGTAGCTGCACCAGAGAGCTGTAGGAGGCTTTTAGTGAGTCCCATGTACTGATACTAAAGTGAGAGGTATATCACTAATCTGGATATATATATATATATATATATATATATATACACGAAAAACCTTATTGATGATTGTAGCAAAGGTGTGGTACAATTTACTTAAAATAGACAGTTTCAAGAAAGGACAGTGTGTCCATTATCCAGCATGATAAGAACTGGGTCTAACAATTTCTGCAAGTGCACCATCGAAAGATTGGCCACAAGATGTTAAAACTAATGTGAACTTGACTTTATATAGAAGTTTAATAAAATAGAGTGTGAGTATGTGGGATGCATGAAGGATTGAAAGGGGTAAAGGGTCAAAGCTTGGGGCTCCAGGTCTAGTTGCACCCTATATATATACTAGCTAGGATACCCGGCATTGCCCGGGTTGAAGACTGAACCCTGAAGTACACCTGCAGCCTTTGTTTTAATTGTCCTCGCCTATAAACTCATTCCATTGATCCTGAAAAAGACCCCACTATTTGCTAACACGCATGCAAACAGTGGCGTAATTACTGTACCGTGGGTGCAAGGAGGGCGGCTGCTATGATGCCTGAGCTGCCTCTATGGCACACTGCTCCCCCTGCACCCAGTCACGCACACAATGTGGGCCGATCCAGTTAGGGCCATCGAGGAGGGCCAGGGTGTCAGTGATGTTGATTTGGTGCCGGCCTGCTAGCTGATTACAGATGGCGCACTGGCAGGCAGTCATGGAGAGACTCGCCACTGGTCACTAGGCAATCAAAACTCACGGGCAGCCGGCCAATCAGCAGTGGCGACTACTGACTGGCTGCCGGTGCGCAAACTCTGATTGGCTTGCGACTGTTGCCAGATTAATTGCACTTGCGCTGTCTGTCCATTCCTGCCGCTGCCTGCCAATGTACCAGCTGTCATTAGCTGATGGCCCGGCCCCTTATCCACACATGCTGGCTGCTGATGGCACACAGGGGGAGGCGACAGGCAGAGCCGTAACTAGACTTTTTGGTGCCCTGTGCCAGAAAGAGCATTGGCGCCCCCCACATTTTTCAAAGGGACATAATGCACCCAAAAAAGGGCAATGGCTTCATGGGGAAGGGCCAGGGAAGAGATGGGAGAGGCCAGGAGATGCTGGGGATGAAATAAGAGGAAGCTACAAGCAAGAATGATAATAAACAGAAATTTGACAAGCCCAAACAGCGCCCCCTGACCTGTGGTGCCCTGTGTGATGGCACCGGCCGCACTACCCTAGCTACGGCCCTGGCGGCAGGCTACTGAGGAACATCAGGAGGTGAGTTGCTGGGGGGGCAAATGTGTAAGGGGCATTACTTTTGTGTGGAATAATGTGTTATATATTTGGCACATACATACAAACAAACAGACAGACACGCTTTTTTGCTTATTATATACTAGCTGGGATACCCAGCACTGTGATGCTGCAGGCTGTACCCCAGTGTATCCATATAATTACTGTGACGCTGCAGGCTGTACCCCAGTGTATCCATATAATTACTGTGACGCTGCAGGCTGTACCCCAGTGAATCTATATAAGCACTGTGCATTTTTGCCATGCGTTTTGCCGCTGCTCTGACACTTATTTTTTTGGGGGGGTTTCATACTGTATTTATTTCAACTAAAATCACAAATAGGTATACTTGCTAAATACTCATGCCATTTTTCAACCTTAATTTGTAGATACCAACCCATACTTGCCTACCCTCCCGATTCGGCCGGGAGCCTCCCGAAAATCGGGTGCCGCTCCCGGCCCCCCGGAAAGGTAGGCAAGTCTCCCGGCCCCAGCGACCCACCTGCATAAACCCCGGCAGCGGGGGGGGGGCGATGACGCGATTTGCGCTGAATCGCGTCATCGTAGTCCCGCCCCCTGCATCACAATGCCGATATTAATGGCATTGTGATGCAGGGGGCGGGGCTACGATGATGCGATCGCGCTGTCACGCCCATGCCCCGCCCCAATGGCGTGTCATCATCATAGCCACGCCCCCTTTCTCCCACGACACGCCCCCTTTTTGCCGAGACACTGTCCCCTGTGATTGCCCGACAGCTCCCTCCCGGAAGGAGGGAGTTAAATGTCGGCAACCCTGTACCAACCTGGTGGGCTTGGCTTTCCTTGATCATAACAGCCATGTTTGGTCCGATGCAACTCAACCAAATGGAGAGACTATTTTATGATGGTATCTGGAGATGATCTCCTTCCTTTCCTCCCAGCCTTCCAAGAAGCACAATGATAAGAGATGTTTAGTACCAGACTTTTAAATCCCTCTGCCCCCTTCACGTCCAGAGCTTCCGTTTCATGTGCTGCCACATTAATAGTTAATTCACCCATTTAAGAATTGAAATGGGCAGGTGCGACACCGTAATTACTCCCGTCAGTGGGAGGGCCAAAGGACAATTCCATCTTGCAATTCTTTTCTTTGCATTATGCGCTGTTTGGGGCATTGCAGACTGTTGTTTGGTGTGGATGACAAACATTATTGTTATAGTTTATTAAACTGCCATCCTGTCTGCCACTGCAGTGCCATTCTCTTTCCTAGATGTGCCACAGTGGCATCACAAGGAGGGTGCGGGCCGCACCCGGGTATCGCCCGCCGAGGGGTGACACCAAGGTGCTGGCTCCCCCTTCGGTGACAGGAGCCGGGTGCTGCACTGTAACATAGAGTGCAGCACTCGGTTCCTGTCACAGTGAGGGTGCCGGCACTGCCCTGCCGGTAATGTCTAGATTCTGTTCGCGGAGCCCTGCCCCGCACCTCCGGCACCCCCCACCACCCCATTGATAACCACGGGCCGGGGTTCGGGATGCGAGGCCACGCCCTCCTTCCCTGAAGCCACGCCCCTTTTTCGGCAGCACGCTGCAGCATCACGTACATGGCATCCCTCAACGCACCGGTGTCACCGCGGGTAGGGATGCCACTGATGTGCCATGTTGGTAATTGAACTGCCACAGTCACTGAAGGCTTGAAATGCGGGTGCTAAATGCAAAAAATGTCCAGAAATTTTTATGGCCACAGTCAGCATCTCCAGCATGCCCCTTTCATATAAAAAAAAATGCGGAACCACCAAAGAGCTCAAATGAGGCAAGGACTGATGTGAATGACTAAAATATTTTTAGTAAATGCCTCCCCTCTTCCCTCATAAATTTGCTTCGGAATCCAAAACTTAAATTAAATTTACTATGAATCAACCCTTCCTTTCCCTGTCTTCAACTACATACATACCACAACTTCCTCAGGCCTCAGTCTTGATTAATAAAAACATTTGTTTCCTGATGTGCCATGTTGGGAGTTGAACTGCCACAGCCACTGAAATCTTCGACATGCGGTTGCTGAATGCCAAAAATGTCCAGAAATGTTTATGGCCACAGACAGCATCCCCTGCATGCCCCTTTCATTTTTTTTTTAAATGCAGAACCAACAAAGAGCTCAACTGGGGAAAGGACTGATGTGAATGATTAAAATATTATTTTGTAAATGCGTCCCTTCCTCCCGCATAAAATTGCTTCGGAATCCAAAACTCAAATTAAATTAACTATGAATCAACCCTTCCTTTCCCTACCTTCAACTACATACATACTCCAACTCCCTCAGGCCTCTGTATTGATTAATAAAAACATTTGTTTCTTGATGTGCCCTGTTGGAAGTTAAACTGCCATAGCTGCTGAAGTCTGGGACATGCAGTTTCTGAATGCCAAAAATGTCCAGAAATTTTATGGCCACAGAATTTGTCCCCTGTATGCCCCTTTAATTTTTTTAAAAAAATTCTGAACCACCAAGTTGATAGGATGGGCAAAACAAGATAGATTTTCAAAATTACCCAGTTTTTTTTTATTGCCCCTCCAACACAAACCGGTTGCCCCAGGACCCTGATGAATTGATAGGCTGTTATAAATAACGGTTCAGCTCAATAAACGCCTGCCTCCTTTGTATGTACAGCCATGGCCAAAAGTTTTGAGAATGACACAAATATTGTTTTTCACAAAGTTTGCTGCTTCAGTGTTTTTAGACCTTTTTGTCAGATGTTACTATGGTTTTCATAAGTGGCAAAGGCTTTTATTGACAATGACATTAAGTTTATGCAAAGAGTCAATATTTGCAGTGTTGACTCTTCTTTTTCAAGACCTCTGCAATTCGCCCTGGCATGCTGTCAATCAACTTCTGGGCCACATATTGACTGATGGCCGCCCATTCTTGCCTAATCAATGCTTGGAGTTTGACAGAATTTGTGGGTTTTTGTTTGTCCATCCGACTCTTAAGGAATGACCACAAGTTCTCAATGGGATTAAGGTCTGGGGAGGTTCCTGGCCATGGACTCAAAAAGTTGATGTTTTGTTCCCCGAGCCATTTAGTTATCACTTTAGCCTTATGGCAAGGTGCTCCATCATGCTGGAAAAGGCATTGTTCATCACCAAACTGTTCTTGGATGGTTGGGAGAAGTTGCTCTTGGAGGATGTTAAGGTACCATTCTTTATTCATGGCTGTGTTCTTAGGCAAAATTGTAAGTGAGCCCACTCCTTTAGCTGAGAAGCAACCCCACACATAAATGGTCTCAGGATGCTTTACTGTTGGCATGACACAGGACTGATGGTAGCGCTCACCTGTCCTTCTCTGGACAAGTGTTTTTCCAGATGGCCCAAACAATTTGATTCATCAGAGAAAATAACTTTATCCCAGTCCTCAGCAGTTCAATCCCTGTACCTTTTGCAGAATATCAGTCTGTCCCTGATATTTTTCCTGGAGAGAAGTGGCTTCTTTGCTGCCCTTCTTGACACCAGGCCATCCTCCAAAAGTCTTCACCTCACTGTGCGTGAAGTTGCACTCACGCCTGCCTGTTGCCATTCCTGAGCAAGCTCTGCACTGATGGTGCCCCGATCTCACGGTTCTTCCCTATTGGGATTTCTTCAGAGGGATGAAATCCAAGTAGGGAAGAAACATGTTAGGGCTTTTGAGAATCTCCACACAGCACCATACTGGTTAACTGCAGACAACCTTGTGTGTCTCTACCGTGTTGTTCCAGTGCCGGTAATTACAAGCCGTTCCCTCGATTGATACAGTAGTTCTCCCACAAGAGAGGGAAAGTCAGACTGGCGTTCCATGAGTGTGTTTTTATGTGTT
Source organism: Taudactylus pleione (assembly GCA_031769625.1). Lineage (NCBI taxonomy): Eukaryota > Metazoa > Chordata > Amphibia > Anura > Myobatrachidae > Taudactylus > Taudactylus pleione. The sequence continues at coordinate 6,896,761 of JAUIMM010000957.1, forward strand.
TTAATGTGCTTCAATGTTAACATTGGATTTCCCTGGTTAGTGCCTTTGCACTACACACCCTCCCTGCAGAAGGATGGAGACGGAGATCTGGAGTTTCGCTATTTAACACCAGACCTCTCTAGCTAGCGCATCTGCACTGCTCGTTCTCCCTACAGTAGGACAGAGACGGAGTGTTAGGACCTGTGTTTGTTGTGGACCTGGGTTGGAAACAGGAGTAGACACTGAAACAGATTAAAATTCAAAGGTGGGTTGTTTAATGTGAATGTTGGTAGACATGAACAATAATATAACTAAGACCAGTAATGACAGAGTTAATGGGCAAAATTTACTAAGCGGCGGTCTGACGGCAATTTCTATTCTATTCTAAACCCTGGCGGTTTCTATTCTATTCTAAACCCCGGGGGTTTGGTGGCAGTTTTGCAGCGGTTTCTAAATGACAGCCCTCTTCTATTCTATTCTAAAATGTGCTTTGATGGCAGTTTTGCAGCGGTTTTGGCCTTAGTAAATCTGCAGATAGCAAAACCGCCGCCAAACCACAGTCAAAACACATTTTAGAATAGAACAGGGCTGTCATTTAGAAACCGCTGCAAAACCACCACCAAACCCCCAGGGTTTAGAATAGAATAAAAACCACAACCAAACTGCTGGGGTTTAGAATAGAATAGAAACCGCCGTCAAACCGCCGCTTAGTAAATTTTGCCCATTATGTGTAACTGAAGGAGACTGAGGTGGATGGGAGTAAACAAATGTCCAGGTCAGTGACAGAGATGAATCAGCTGAGTCCAATTAGGCTGTGAAAGTGAAGTGAATATCCAGGTATGCTGAACAGTGACTGAGAGGGAAATCTGGTAATGCTGTGATAATGGCTGAAGGGAAATATGGTAATGCCGTGATAATGGCTGAAGGGAAATATGGTAATGCTGTGATGATGGCCTGAAGGGAAATCCAGAAATGTTGTGATAATGGCTGAAAGGGAAATCTGGAAATGCTGTGATGATGGCTGAAAGGAAAATCCGGAAATGCTGTGTTGATGGCCAAAGGGAAATCCGGAAATGCAGTGATGATGGCTGCGCAGGAATGGGTTAACTGAGGAGATAGGTTCAGGCAGGAGTGGGTCTGGTAGAAGAAAGAAAATGTAGAGCGCTTAATACTAAAACTGGGTACACATGTAAGGATTTTCTGTCCAACAATCCAACTAGTTGATTGGTTGGAATGAAAATCTGGTAAGGTATGGGGGAGTAACTGACAATCAGCAATTTCCTCCCAAATGCCGGAAAATAGACAAAAACTGTTGTTTGAACAAATTGTTTAGATCAAACATTTAACAAACTTGTCTGACCGACCATTTTCATCTGTTTTCTGGCATTTAGGAGCAAATTGCTGATCATCAGTTACTCCATACGTTACTAGATTTTCATTCCAATCAATCAACTAGTTGGATGGTTGGACAGAAAATCTTTACGTGTGCATGCAGCTTAAGGTGTAGGTCTGGTGGAAGGAGCAGGGCTGATCTTCAGCGGAGAACAAGGCAAGGCAGAGCGGTTGCAGGCTATTCAGGGAGCCAGAGGCCGACAAGGAGCTAGGGCCAGCACCGGAGCACAAGTCTAGGGTTCAGGAGCGCAGAGAACTCCCTCTCACAGCTACGCTGTGAACACGTTGTACTGGCAACTACAGGGAGCTCTAAACCCCCTTAAGTACCCAGCAGCAGAGCGCGAGTGGCTGGAGAGATCACCTGATGCATCAGGATAGGCCCACAATGTCGCATGACCTGAGGCAAGATGGTCGCGTCCATGTACCTGTGGTGCTGAGACGCCGCTAGACTTACCCTTGCCAGGATGGCCCAATGCTGGCAGACCCCTGCACGCAACCAATGCCAGTCTCCACGTGCCAGCTCCCTCGCCAGAAGGACCGCACCACAGTGCCCTCACCGGCAAGAACAGCAGACCTCCACGCCGCAAAACCCTGGTCGTGACGCGGAGTTTGGGAGTTCCACTACTAACAACGGACCCCTCCATCTAGAAGCCTTTCCACTGCAAGCTCTCCCTGTAGAGAGATGGAAACAGAGATCGGGAGGCACACACAGCACATCATTCCGGTGGCTCCATTGGTAGGGAGAGGGAGGTGAAAAGAATCGGCTATTTCATTCTGACAGCTTTATCAGCTGCCAGACATTATCTGGCCCGCCACCGAGTACTTGATACTGCTTTCCAACAACATAATTTGGCAAGTATATTATACACCTTTTTTCATTAACAAAGGCTGGAACACCATAACCACTTTAGCAACATTCTTGCTTTTATTGCTACATTCATATGGAACACTGTGTTTCTATTCTCTAAACGGAGTTATCTACATTTTAACAATATTAGAATCATAATAGTGTTCTCATCTTATGTAGACTGTGGGATTGATCATCTCAATTAATATTGGCTATTGGAACAAGAACTTAGATTATTGTGCATTTATCTATACTAAGGAACTTTTTAAAACCACAAAATCCTTCTCAACATTTCTGCTGTGGATATCTCATCTCAACTTATTTATTTTTATATATATTCTTATCAAATATTGGCATATTATATGTAGATTTTTATGATGATTATGTTCATTTACATATTTTTTAGGACCACAAGTGTCAGAATACAATTTAATGTTCAATAAATATTGTTTATTTTTTATACATATGGGCATATTTTCTTATTATTTACGTTAATTGTTTACCTCATCAGTGCTGTCTATATATTTAGTTTATAAAGTGACCTGAGGCATGCCTACCGTTGTTGACAAACAGCTTCCAGCAGGCCCTGCAAACAGCACGGATGCTGGGAGTTGCAGTTCACCTGGAGAGCTACAGGCTGCTTTCCTCTGATGTAAACAGCAAGTCTTGTTCCCATTGTCCCTAACAACCTTCCTGAGCACAAAGTAAACATCTGTTTACAGTGTGTACTATTTAGCAGCACCTCCACAAGCAAGGCCATTGCATTCCTATTAGATGTATAAAAAAAAGATAAAAAAAGATGTCTTTCAGGTACTGAAGAATTTGATCCTACATTGATCCTCCCTCATTTTCTTCAGAATCAAAACATTAAAAATAAATAAATTTACAAACTAATCAATCCGTTCGTCCTTTCCCTGTCTTCATTCCATAAACATGCACCAACTCCCTCGTGGCTATGACCTAGTTCTTGATTAATGAAAACATTTTTGTTTTTTAAACTTCCTATGGGGTCGTATACTTTATTAAAGTGCCATTCTGACTACCACTGCAGTGCCACTCTGTGCCATGTTGGAAGCTGAACTGCCACATGTTTGTGCCACCCACTGCTGTTGCTTAACTTAGTCAGCCAGCTAGCTCGATGCAACCTTTTGGCTTAAACTGGATGAAATCAATATTGTGAGCTGCCAGGTGGTCAAAATTGACTAGAAATGACTGGAAATAAATGTTATTGAGGTTAATAATACTGCAGGAACAAAAACAGACCCAAATTATGTGATTTCAGCTGTTTTTATAATTTGTTTGAAAAAAATACAGATCCAAAACCAAAACACGCAAGGGGGTTTGGCAAAACCAAATCCAGATCCAAAACACAATGGAAATACAGATCCAAAACCAAAACATGGGGGTTGGCGCACATTTCTAAATAATACAAAGAAGATATTTATAACTTATAAACATCTTATTTGTTTATTGTAATCATTTTTATAGTTAACACTTTCAGCTTTGTGGGACTGGGACTGCAGGTTGATGATTAGGCCCCAACATCTCGGCTTTGCTTCTGTATAGTCAGACACTGCTTGCAGAGCTGGGGGCGGGGTCACACCATGAGCAGTAAGCTGCACAGAAAGAGAGCTAATAGAGGCATGCCTTTGAGTGTGAGGGGCGTGCCTTGAGCATTGATGGACACCTTGAATGTGTTATATGACCAGGAAGTGCACTGCAGTGTTTAGAGATCGGAGCTGAGTCAGCAGCAGCAAGAGAAGACACTGATTCAGTAGGAGAATTAATGGACACTGAAGCTTAGAATAGTGAGGAGAGAGTTACATTTAGTAGGGGGTGAGACAGGTTTCCAGCACTCAGACCCATCTTCATGTGTGCCTCCCTAGCCATTGACCTCACTGCACATCACTGTCGCTACCCAATTTCCTATGGACTGCTAGCCATGCTGCATAAGTGTCCTTAATGAAAAAGATGGTTAATTATATGAGGGGGGGGGGGATTAGTGCTCTGTGGGGTTGGAGCAGTGCCACTGGGGCATATGTGGCAAACAGAGCCTCATCTAGGGTCTATTCATCATCACTTAAGCAAAGCAAGTGATAATGAACCTTTTCACCTAATTTTGGAAAAAATAAATGTTGGGGCCATTCATCATAATGGTAACACAGGAGATATCACAGATATCTCCTGCTTACCTTTCTCTCTCGATGTGGCCCGGCATCCCCATGCACTAGTATGGGGACCTAAATTCATCAAGCTCAGAAAAGACAACATTTACGGAGCTTGACTGCGTACCCCTGCTCCTTCCCAGGTTGTGAAGTGGGAATCTTTCAGATCCCTCCGTCCCTGTATGGCTCCTTCTGCCAGACGCCGGGGCTTTGTGTGCCTGCGTGTACTCTAGTTTTCACAGGCGCACTACCACTCAGACTCGGCAGTACTAAGTGTCAGGGAGGCAGCTGATTTTCAGATCAGCCGTCTCCGCCCCAGACCCCTATAATTAACATAATGAATAGACCCCCTAGGAGATATTAGTAAAGTGGTTGCAATTTAATAACATACCGGTAAACCCCCTGTGTGCTTGCCAAACTGTTTTTTCTTTATTTTCATTTGAGGGGGCGTTGCCATGTCTACCTGGGATTTGCCCCCCCCCACCCCTCTCAGAACCTGGCCAGTGGCAGCTCTTGGCAGCCCTGTGTATAACCACAAGTGGTGCCAGCATACCCATGGCTGTCTGGGCATGCAGATGCTTGTAGAACAGCATGCCATTGCATCCAGTGTCCAATGGGATACTGGATTACCACAATATAAAGTCAATATCAAAAAACTTCACACACACTATAAAATAATCCTTTTTTCATCAAATTATTATTCAACCTAAATCTACAGAATCATCTTCTTCTCTGAAAATGTTTAAACCACAGATGTTTTATTCTCCTCCATCCATCTCTTTCATGTATATTACAATAAAATATATTTATGCCAATAAACTCACCCAAATAGGGACTGTCTTTCCCAAATAACCCCAAGATATAATGTACTTGCCTAGCGTAAAAATACACATTATTCTGGATAATTTGGACACATCACAAGAATGTGAAGATGCGTTTTATCCATTGAGGTACACAATAGCTCTGGTCAGTAAGGGTTACACATGCTGCTCCTCATCAATTTAAACTTTTACTTGTCCTCCCAGCGTTCTAATCATGTGACACTCTTTTGTGTTTTGTACAATTCAAGACAGCAGGGGGACCTCGAGGCTGCCTTTATTTCATATAACAAACGGTACGATTTTTTTTTTTTCAAATACAATGTGCGTGCGCTTTGTATGTGCAATGCATTTCTTGGTTTACTTAAGCCTGCATAGAGGAAAGGGCTTAGCTGTAATTATTAGAAAAGTAATATACAGTATATAATATACTGTATTTCAGGTCATTTTAATTTGCACACCTAAGGAGCTCCGCTGAATGAAACTTCTTTATTTATGCCTTTATTCCATTCTGGTGAATATAGTGTTTAGCACATGAAATCTTCTTGTGGAGTCGCCTTTGTATAGTATTGCACATCATTAAACTATATGGCAGAGACTTGTTCAAATGCTACTTGCTAATGCATTTGCTGAGCAAATCCATGTATCAGTCTGTAATAATAGACCCAAGGGGCAAAATTTACTAAGTGGTGGGTTCTAAACCCTGGCAGTTTGGGGGCGGTTTGGCTATCCGCAAATTTACTAAGGACAAAACCACCGCAAAACCGCCATCAAAACACATTTTAGAGTAGATAAAATTACTAGGCAGCAGTTTTGGTGTCATTTAGAAACCGCCACCAAACCGCTAAGGATTAGAACCCACCGCTAAGTAAATTTTGCCCAATATATCATAAACCCAGGCTGTGGTCATTACTGATTTCTAAGCAAAATATGATACGCTATATCAATTTGCATCAGTCTTAACCTTATGTATCAATGTCTAATTTCTCTGTCTGTTATTATTACCCAGCCTTGTTTTAATACTGTTTTGTATATGTAAACGCAATAGAACATGTTGGTACTACTGTATATAAGTAAATGTTAATATATAATAAATGTCTGAGCTGGGAAAGTAATATTTTGATTCACAATAATAAAGCGAATAATGGTCATCTCCAAATGATAGACGGGACAGTTTTATCTTTTGATCCAAACATTAGATTGGACGAGCTGCAGAATAGTCACTGACTACATATGAGGATCAGGATGTTACACGTTCACAGGTTCATATAGTCCCTGCAAGGAAGACACTTCTACAGGTACTTGCATCCCTGGAACGAAGTAGTAACTGCCAAGAAGTAAAGTTCACATATAACTGGGAAATATTATTATAATTGCAAGAAGGATTAGGACAAAGCCAACCAACGATGTAATACTATAACAGTGGAGTATGACGTGTAACATCTGATACTAATTGATGACTATTAATATGTATTGTGCCATTAACGAAATATACCCAGGAGAAAGTCAAGTCGTAAAGTATAAAAGAACACAATTTATCGTTCAGATTAGAACGCAGGTTACCAGCTGCTATGAAGTATGAATCCTGAGACTGGTAGTTCCATAACAGATTTGAGTTGGAGAAGAGCTGCAAGGCAGGCTGCTAGGTCTCTGTACAACCAGCAGATGTCACTATTGCTCCGTGTCCCTTCTCCGTCCAGCAGGAGGCAGTGCTGTAGCTCTTACTTGCAGCCCATGACGTCAGCCCTGATACACCGAGCGAGTCTGACACTCTGCTCCACTCTGCAACTTTCCTCCCGTGCTGGAGCAGGCAGGAATGAGAGGGGGGAGAGGAGTATGTCGTGATAGAGGGGGAACCCTACAGGTTGGGCTATAGGGTGGGGGGAAAAGACCAGTTTGAAACTGAGTGGAGAACAGCAAAATGTACCCCCAGCTGGCACTACTGCTCCTGATCGCCCCCCTGTGCTTCCCCCTGGAGACTGAGACTCCCACAGGTCAGTCACTGGTTGCTTTTGTTCCTCCCCTCTACTTGCTCTCACCCTCCCTCCTTCCCATATCACTTACTCTTGCACTACTCCTCCTCTTACCTCCCCCTGTCCCCGATCACTCTTTTGCTACTTGAACCTCTGCATTCTCTCCCCGTCTCTGCCTTTAGTCTTTTTCTTTTACCCCAAATGAGTTTCACTTTAACTTCTCCCCTTTTATATTGTTCTCTCTGTCCATGACCGCTTCTGTTTTTAGATAACTCTTTATTAACAGATCCCACTTCCCCATCCTTGTGTACATTTCTTCTGTACCTGCTCCCGAGTCTGTCACACACTATTGCACTATATACACCTAATTTCCAGCTGCTTTCCAAAAGCTCATTATCCATTGTCTTCTCTTTTACTCCATCTCAACATCATACAATTCCTCTACTTATCCCAAATGTCTCTTCTGACCCCAATCCTTCCCCATCCCCTCCCCTTTTCCCTCAGCACCCACTCCCATTCCCCTCATCTTTTTCTTCCTTCCTTGTCCCACTCTAACACTCCTATTGTTCTCTGCCCCCTCCCATCTTTTACTTCCATTCATCTGTCACCTTCTTGCCCCCACACCAATATTGTCACCACCCTATATGGCCTCTCCTGCTCTCCTCTGGCCCAGCTTTTGCTCCTCTATCACCTGCAGTTCTCTGAGTGCCTCTGATTTATCAGCAGATAACAGAAATCAATTTTAAGCATTTTATATTACATGGTACAATGTATCTTAATAATGACCTAATAAATAGGCTTATGGACATTTTTAGTAATGGTACCGTGTATCTTATAGTTACCTATAAAACACTTTCTATAGGCTCATGGGCATTTTTAGTAACGGTACCATGTATCATCCTTATAGTAACATGTAAAACATACTTTATATAGGCATTTTTTGTAACGTCCATTTCCCCCTTTCGCTCATCTATTTTGTTATTCCCATAGCACTCCTCATGATCTCCCCCATCTAGCCTCCAATGGATGCATTGCGTAGCAGTCCAGTTTGCCACCCACACTCGTGGTCCATCTGCAGCACATCTCTCTCTTCCTTCATTCTCATGTTCCCCTCTGATTTCCTTTTGGCATCCTCATGTGTCATTATTTATATCCCACCTTTTTAATGATCAGAGTTGTACCCTTATTTAGTTTCCTGCGTTCTTACTTCTCACCCCTTATATTCTGTAATACCTTTAATCTTTCCTCATTATACGTCTGTGGAATCCATCTCCCCAGGCTATCTTCACCCATAAACATGCACTGCATTACCTTCTTATCTCTTTCCATTCTCTCCCCCCAGTGTTATATGTCAGTCCCTCTCTCCTCTCAGTATCACTCATCTCTGACCACCAGTAATGCACCTCCTATAGCTCTCTGTGTCCTTTCCCACCCCGCCAGTGATTTCTATGTTACCCTACAGTAACAAGTCCAGTAACTTCTTATCACCCTTCCCACTTCACCGACTCCTTCTCTTCCTCACATTTTTCTTCTTTTCTAAAATACCTTCCCCTCCTCCACACCTTTATTTCCATAATCCCTTTCCTCTTTGCTATTTACGGTTTAACATACCTCCCTTTGATGTTATTATAAGTGGATAGAGGAGGGGTATGTGCATGTATACATGAAATCTTATTCAGACGACCTGTTAAATTTGAGTTAATGAATATACAGAGAGAGTAAAGGCTTTTCTGTAAGTTTTTTTTTTTTTATTAGTTTAATTCGGTAATTAGCTGCTAACCTATTACTAATTTATAGAACTTGTTTTTGCTGACACATGAATACAGTCTATCTCACAGATCTGTAGGGACAGATAAAGGAGATTTTCATGGTATCTGAATATATAGTGACACAGGAGAATTTAAAAGGAGCAGTGATATGTAGAATAAGGAGAAAATGTACAGAGCAGTAATAGGGAGAAATAATGAACTATTGGAAGCAGTTATATGAATAGGTAGGAGGTGTAGTGGAAGCCGTTATATGGAGAGGTGGGAGGTGTAGTGGAAACAGTTATATGGAGAGGTAGGAGGTGTAGCGGAAGCCGTTATATGGAGAGGTGGGAGGTGTAGTGGAACAGTTATATGGAGACGTGGGAGGAGTTGTGGAAGCCGTTATATGGAGAGGTGGGAGGAGTTGTGGAAGCAGTTATATGGAGAGGTAGGAGGTGTAGTGGAAGCAGTTATATGGAGAGGTGGGAGGAGTTGTGGAAGCAGTTATATGGAGAGGTGGGAGGAGTTGTGGAAGCAGTTATATGGAGAGGTAGGAGGTGTAGTGGAAACAGTTATATGGAGAGGTAGGAGGTGTAGTGGAAGCCGTTATATGGAGAGGTGGGAGGTGTAGTGGAAACAGTTATATGGAGAGGTAGGAGGTGTAGCGGAAGCCGTTATATGGAGAGGTGGGAGGTGTAGTGGAACAGTTATATGGAGACGTGGGAGGAGTTGTGGAAGCCGTTATATGGAGAGGTGGGAGGAGTTGTGGAAGCAGTTATATGGAGAGGTAGGAGGTGTAGTGGAAGCAGTTATATGGAGAGGTGGGAGGAGTTGTGGAAGCAATTATATGGAGAGGTGGGAGGAGTTGTGGAAGCAGTTATATGGAGAGGTAGGAGGTGTAGTGGAAGCAGTTATATGGAGAGGTGGGAGAAGCTGTGTAAGCAGTTATATTGAGAGGTGGGAGGAGTTGTGGAAGCCGTTATATGGAGAGGTGGGAGGAGTTGTGGAAGCCGTTATATGGAGAGGTGGGAGGTGTAGTGGAAGCAGTTATATGGAGAGGTGGGAGGAGTTGTGGAAGCCATTGTATGGAAAGGTGAGAGGAGTTGTGGAAGCCGTTATATGGAAAGGTGGGAGGAGTTGTGGAAGCAGTTATATGGAGAGGTGGGAATAGTAGTGGAAGCAGTTATATGGAGAGGGGGGAGGAGTTGTGGAAGCAGTTATATGGAGAGGTAGGAGGTGTAGTGGAAGCAGTTATATGGAGAGGTGGGAGAAGCTGTGTAAGCAGTTATATGGAGAGGTGGGAGGAGTTGTGGAAGCCGTTATATGGAGAGGTGGGAGGAGTTGTGGAAGCCGTTATATGGAGAGGTGGGAGGAGTTGTGGAAGCCGTTATATGGAGAGGTGGGAGGTGTAGTGGAAGCAGTTATATGGAGAGGTGGGAGGAGTTGTGGAAGCAGTTATATGGAGAGGTGGGAGGAGTTGTGGAAGCCGTTATATGGAGAGGTGGGAGGTGTAGTGGAAGCAGTTATATGGAGAGGTGGGAGGAGTTGTGGAAGCCGTTATATGGAAAGGTGAGAAGACTTGTGCAAGCCGTTATATGGAAAGGTGGGAGGAGTTGTGGAAGCAGTTATATGGAGAGGTGGGAATAGTAGTGGAAGCAGTTATATGGAGAGGTAGGAGGTGTAGTGAAAGCAGTTATATGGAGAGGTAGGAGGTGTAGTGGAAGCAGTTATATGGAGAGGTGGGAGAAGTAGTGGAAGCAGTTATATGGAGAGGTAGGAGGTGTAGTGGAAGCAGTTATATGGAGAGGTGGGAGGAGTTGTGGAAGCAGTTATATGGAATGGTGAGAGGAGTTGTGGAAGCAGTTATATGGAGAGGTGGCAATAGTAGTGGAAGCAGTTATATGGAGAGGTAGGAGGTGTAGTGGAAGCAGGTATATGATATCAATCCTTGGAGAGAAATAAAGTGGAGAAGGTGCTCAAGACAACCAATCAGCTTCTAACTTATAGTCATCCAACACAGTGTTTGAAATGACAGATAGAGCTGATTGGCTGCTTTGCACAACTACTTAACTTTATCTCTCTCCAAGGCTTGATATATCTCCCCTTATAGTGATACTTTGATGGAGATATCAAATCTTAGAGAAAGATAAAGTGGATAGAGATAAAGTACCAACCAATCAGCTTCTAGCTACCATTTTCAAGCACATTCTGTAAAATTGCAGAAGCTGTTTGGTTGGTACTTTATCTCTCTCCACTTTATCTCTTCCCAATGTTTGATACTTCACCCACTGGGTTAGAGAAGAAATTATATAGGTGTTGATGTACCAAGCAGTGAAAAGAGTAGAGAAGTTGCCCATAACAACCAAACAACTTTGAGGTAGCATTTATCAAGTACAGTCTATAAAATGATAGGTCGAAGCTTATTAATTGCTATGGGAAACTTCTCTACTGGTCCACTCCTCCACTCTTTATAATGCTCGATACATCATCCCCCTATAGAGAAAGGAGGAGTTAGAGAAGACGTTATATGGAGAGATAGTGGGTATTAAAAAAACAGTGTTTTAGATTCATATTATGTCAATATGGCCCGGAAATTAACATTCCTTATCACTACATATCGCAGCAATTGTGTATGATTTTTTTGGGGGTGATTTATGCTGGCAACCCCATAAGCATCTGTCCCGGGGAATGCAAAACTCTTTCATTTCTCCACTGATCACAACAACGGAAGTATACAGAGAAAGGATTTGTTGGAAAACTTTTCATTTTCCAAGCTTGATAAATAGCAGAATCACAATCTCAGTATGCTTTATATAGTGACGGCGGTGTGCTTTAATCCTGACACTAATGCATTATCTCCTGCGTTGGCCCTTTCTAATATAGCTACAATGGATAAATCATGCATGTTATTACTGCATGATCATCAGGGCCGAAGATGTTGATAAATAGGCCCCGCAGAGAGATAGGATGAGAAAGAGAAACAGTTATATAGGGAAATAGTATGAGTTAAAGAATTAGTTATATAGAGATAAGATGTGTAAGAGAAGCAGTGATATATAAGGAGTTGTAGGGAGAACTTCTTGTAGGTAACAGGTTGTGTGGAGAAATAGAAGTTGTAGTTATATGGAATTTATTGCAGACGTTATATGGAGAGAAAGGATTATATATATATACAGGTTAGGTATATATGTTGTTTCAAAAACTAATTTATTTTTTTATTAGATGCATTTAAAAGTAAGCCATTACAATGTTGCACTGACACTTGTTATATATGTTTGTTCAGGCAGTGACATATCAAAATGTGACTCTGGACCACAACACAATTAACATTTTCCCATGATTAACCGCCTTTCCTAAAGAGATCAAAGCCCTCTTTCTGTTCAGTGTGACTTTGGAAATGTCTTTATGACTGCCTGATCCCCTTTCATCATTGTACTCATTATGACTAGACAAGAAGGTCCGTTACCCTAATGACCAATGTGTGTAATAGATTGTAAATTTAGAGTATCTTCGTGGATTCTGTCTTACATCTATGGCAGTTCTATACAAGTCATTGCATGATAACAGCATTGGCAGTGCAGGTGGCCTTACTGAGTTTTAATCCATGAAATCACTGTAAGAGGAAAAAAAACGAACACCAACAGCCCATTTCCACTGGAATGTGCTGCAATGAAAATACAACATGCTTTCAAATAGGGACAGCTAGTGCGGTTTCTTATGGCCGTCATAAGGATTAATGATGCATTTTCAATGAGATATTTGTGCAGCGACCTGCATGGAATCACACAGTGTTAATTACAACTTGTAAAAATCCCTAAATCACATTCTGGTAAAATGACTGTATTCTACTGTTGTGTAACATGGGATGATTAGCAGCAATGTGTGGATTAAATATACACCACAGTTTTCACATGCCTTGGTCAGTGGTAGCCCCTGTATAGCTGTGTTATAGTTACTTGAAGTCATCGGATTACAATTTATAGCCAGGAAAATGTTGCTGGAAAATGTCAGTGTACAGTGTGTACCTGTAGTATACTCTACTTACCTGTTTGGCACATTTGCAGTATATGTAGTAGTATTATTATGTTATCCATGTTAATATATTGTATTACCAGTGAATTCTTTTTGTTGTGAACAGATCCATGCAGTGTGCCTAAAATTCCTTAAACCAACTGTTGTGTAAGGCATAGACTTCTCCCATTGTCAGACGATTAATGCTGGCGATTACACGGAATTCCTCTCGTCCTGCACACACAGTGCACTATTGTCAAAATCCTGTTAATAACAAGTCTTTGCATCCTACAACTTGTTTAAACAGGCACATGGCACTAGGAGGCTGAAGAAGGATACACCAGAAGGTTACAATGTGAACAGAAGGAAGTGTAGGGTGTTAATAGAGAACAAAATCACCAGGCCCAGTGCTAATGATACAGTAACAGTATGCTTGGGGCCAGGGCAGTTGTATAGAAGTACAGGATATAAAGAAGTTGCTGAATGTAGATAATAGGTTACATTCTTAGCGGAGAGACACTGGAGTGGATTTAATAGCCGCAGGTTGCAGATATAACAAAGGTTAGTGTAGAACAGGATGTGTTGGAGTTTACAAGAGGGGAACTGAGGGTTAATAGGAAATGGAGGAGCTTAAGGTGCAGAGCCAGTCCAGCAGACAGGGTGCAGCATTACCAAGGGAGAACCTTTCAGTTTGTAGTGGTAGCGAGCAATTGAGAAGAAATGAACTAGTATAGCAATACATTAATACTGCAGGTGATTTCGGGTTACAAAATGGTCAGTGTTTGTATATTATTAACTCTTAAATGCTTTCAACCAAGATGACAGCTGGCTATCCTACCTCCTCACAGTATATGCCAGGTATAAAACAGAGACTTGTCATTGAAAGCAAATAGAGGGGAAGAGGTTAATATTGTCTGCTCCCAGTGATCCCGCTGACTCTTCAGCTAGATGGACCAGACGCTTCGGGAAACAATAGGGACTCTGCTAATCCTGCAGTCTATAGCCCAGTAAAATCCCCCCTATTGTGGGAACTGGGGCAATGTCTGTGCAGTAAATGGAAGGGGGAAGGGGAAGGTGGTGATATCGCCTGAGTACAAAGTAGATATTCTTTATTCAACTTCACATTCTGTTTACTACAGAGGTGAGTGAATCAACCAGATCTGTGTTTGAGAATAATAGCAGACAGTTGACCTGGTAATGTTGTTTCTGTTTTGTCTACACTCATTTGCTGTAATGACCTAACAAAAAAGATGTGTAAATAACATACTTTGGGGAGATTCAGTTAGTCACAAGTTTCCATCGGAACCTCGCATTCTCTTAATACGCATGTAATTCGGGGGTTATAGAGGTGCAGTCAGAAACAAGCAGGGGTTTCCTGCTGTTATTACCTGCGATACGTGCAGCTGCACACTGTGCTGACTAAACCTTACTGCTAATTTAGTCTCCCCCTTTCTATACTAGGTGAGTTAGGTAACACTTCTAGGTGGTGTGTGGTGATCTAGTAAACTGTAAAGTACATCATACAGATGTGTTCACATCCATCTTACTTCCTTGCACTTAGTCACGCCATGCTGTGGCATGACTCGGTAGTGACTGTGCGTCTTTTCATGTGACTTTTTACCTCCACATGCTGATTAAAATGATATGCAGCATGCTTATATTCTGTGTGCAACTGCGGGTGTATCTGCATGCGAAATGCTACGTTACAGTGTCTCAGTCACTAACACTGTAACACAGCATTTTGCATGCAGATACACCCGCAGTCGCACACAGAATATAGACATGCCGCATATCATTTTAATCAGCAGAAGCTGCTTGTGCGTCCTACTTGCTTTGCAAATAAGACTCATTTGAAGATAAAAAGTTGCACGAAAAGACGCTCGGTGCTACCGATTCACAAGACGCTTACTCGTTTTGTTTATTGGAACTTGTAGCACATGGAGGTGACTTGTATATGGACACATCTGTAGTTGCCTACTCTCCCAGAATGTCCGGGAGTCTCCAAAATCTCAGTGACGCCTCCAGACATTTGATACAGTGGGCAAGTCTCCCATGGCCTACCACCACCCGCCCGTGGCCATCTATGTCCTGAGTGAAATGGGCAGTCTGGCATCATCATGGCCGTGTCCCCCCCCATCACAATGTTGGTAATGATGCCATTGTCTTGGGGCAAGGGGCCATGATGACACATTCAAACAGTCACACAGTCAGCAAGTATGATGTACATTCTAAAAACTATGAGTATAAAGATCTAGAAGAGACACTAAAGATAATTTTACAAATATGCAAAAGTACACTCTCCATACCACAAATCCCATTTGCACCTATCTCTGTGCAAATATGCCCATTTCAACGTAATATGCATTGAATTTGTAGGTCAAAATGGGGCATGTAGAACATCCATTAGGCAAACTGGGTCTGGGGCCCAGTGGGCATAGTTGGACGGCCCAAATGGGTACAGGGAAAATTCCCAGGGGATCACACTTATTGGGAGGCCCCATCCCCACCTCTAATGTCTGGTTCAAGACTGTGCTCTTGAATTATCCATTGTTTCTCTATTAGAGGGTCAGTTACCTGGTGAAGCAGGAACATGGATGCACATGGGTGCTTGGTTTGTTTCTATAGAAACTATACAGGTTGAGTCTCCCTAATCCAAAATGCTTGGGTCCAAGGGTATTTTGAATATCAGATTTTTCAGTATTTTGGAATATTTGCATACCATAAGGAGGGGACCCAAATCTAAACACAGAATGCATTTATGTTTCAAATACACCCGCAGGTAATTTTATACAATATTTGTAATAATTGTGTGCCTTAAATAAAGTTTGTGTACATTGAACCATCATAAGGGTTTCATTATCTCAGTCATGCTAAAAAAAAATCTGTGTTTCGGAATATTTGGATATGGGAGACTCAACCTGCACCAAGACTCGTCCTGGCAATCAAAATTAGCTGTTGGGTTAGCAGATTTAGTATTTTCTTGTGTGAAAATAACATTTAAAATATAGCATACAGTATTGCAAACTAAGAATGTAGCTATAAAAAATAAGTGGATCCTCTGTGCGAATGTGATCGCTGCGCATGCGCAGTGCTACTTATACGCATGCACATTGGCACACAGTCGCTCGATATGTGTCCATAATCGCCATTGCGTTCATCTCTTAATCAGGCCTAAAGTACCAACCATCAGCTTCTAACTGTCATTTTACACCTGTGCTAGAAGCTGATTTGTTGGTTCACTGGGGTCTATTCATGTAGATCTGTGTCATTAAATTGTTACTTTTTACTATATATTGCATCACTTACATGCGATATACAGCTTGGCTAAGTAGCAATTAATGTATACGTACCTTTTATGTGATACAATCCGGTATCCAGGGCTCCGGCGATGCAGTCTTCTTCTGCAGTCCTCTGGAATCGGTAAGGCTCTCGCCTTGTGCGCAAGTGCTGGCGGTCAGGTAGCCTGACATCAGTGCTGCGTCGAGTGTAGGATAGTGCGTTGGGGAAGCGGGGGGCAGTAGAGTTTAGCGGTTCGGTTTTACCGCTCACCTCTAGTTAAGAGGTGATGATCCGGCATATGCATATGTGGGGTCACACCTTACCAAGACATAGCAACGGCAGCAGGGAGCATCGACAGTTGATAGGTGCTGACCTGGCATAAGTCAGGTCAACTTACTAATGGCGGCAGGGGTAGGGCAGAGCAGGGGGGGGGCACTGGCTTTGTCAGCGGCCAGTCAGGAGGAGGTGACCCGGCATATCTGATTGGCTGCTGTCGCAGAAGGGTCGGAGAGAACAGGGCAAAGGCAGGAAGACAGCAATCTTCGCTGCTCTTCTCCCCTAACAACGCTGCTTTCGCAATCCTGAGATGGCGAATGTTTTTGTAGAAGTGAAATGGAAAGCTGAGCTTTCTGTGATTCTATGAATCTGTCTCCCCGTACTAGTGTATGGGGAAGCAATCCTGATACAGAGCTGGGGCACCGCTGGAGAAATCTGAGATTTCTCCATGGTGACCCCTTCTGTGAATATGCGAAAGCAGTGTAAAGCCCTTTATCTCTCTCCACTTTCTCTGTCTCCAAGCTTTGATACATCCCCCCCTATGTTTTCTAATGGTTGGCCAAGTCTCTGTGGTGGCTGGCCACACCCCCTGTGCTGACTGACCACACCACTTCAGCATGGGCCTCTACCACTGCATTCCCACGCTTGATGCCCCAGTCTGATACTGCCAGTAGTCGATGATAGCCCCTAAGTAAACTAACCCTTTTTTGTGTTTTTTTTGCTTTGTCAAACAAAAAGAGGAATATGCCCCAAACCAGTATCTTGCCTGGTGGTTATTTGCTAAAAAGCCCTCTATAACATGGCCACACCCCCATTGTGCTTCAGCCACACCTGCCTCCAAATGATGCATTCCCAAATGTGGGGATATATGGTTACGATAAATAAACAGGGTCCCAATGTTCTCTCTTTTGATTGACTTGAATCATGAATGAAGCTAAACCTATAGGGAAATACATAAAAGTTGAAATGAATGAAGGAGGTGCTCTGAGCTAGGTATTAGGATGGAAATTAAAGTGAGGTATTTCCTCTTTCTACTATGTGCATTGATAAATTCAGTATGTTGTCTTTCTTATATGTGTTTAGGGTCAATCAGCTAGTGCCCAGAGTCTATCAGTGCCTCCCTGACCGCGCTGTGCTCAGTGCGCTGCCGGCCGCCGGACTAAGAGGAGGGGGCCCGTGACGGAGACTGCACACGGGCTCCCTCCTCTCTTGAAACAACCTTGAGAACAGCATAGTGTGTACCAGTCATAAATGGGTAGGTATTCCAAATTCTTCTTGAAAAAGGTACTCACCCTCTACACCACAAAGAAAGGCCTTATGCTGGGTACACACTGGCCTATATGTCCGGCATTCAATTGAATGGTCAATATATCGTTGGCGCGTCCGCGGGCATGTACTAGCAATATATCTTTGAACTATGTTGTTCATAGACATATCGCATCGCCTCGGCTGTGCAGCACAGCCGATAGCAGATATATCTGCAGCTATATCGGCACATTGTGCTGTGTGTACGAACGGTCAGACGACCTGCCCATACACATGCTACACAGGCCGCTGGTGACTCACATCACAACTGGGTGGGCACATGTAAATACCCGCCCAGTTTTGACGTCAGACACGACACATCGGGCCGACGATTGGTAAGTGTGTATGCACTTGCTAATCGCCATCTGGCCGATCCGTTCTCCTAGTGTGTACCCAGCTTTAGACATTTAGTTGAATTCCCAATGTCTGTCGGTTTCTTGAAACATTGAATACAGTGATTTCCATTTAGGAATATAACTAAGGACCAATTCCATTATGTAATAATCTTGGAGTAAATAGAGATAGTATCATAGGTGTGTTCCTGGTATGGAACTACGCCAAGATGTAGGACAATAACCTACCATGCAAATTGTGGGGGGAAAAAATCCAAGGTGGCAAAAAATGTGATATATTAAAATTATGATAATTCAGACGTAAATATCCAACAATGTGTACATGGGGGATATGGAGGTCTAGTTGTTACAGTCAAGCTGTAAAAACAATACAGCAGATTATGGGTGAGGGGTTGCAATGACTGACTTTTGATGTATTCTATTGCTTGTATGTTTATAGAACTCAGGGCCTGATTCAGCATGGATTGCAATTGCAACCGCGTACGCAGATTGGTCGATGGTGCATTGCAGTGCGCATACATGAGATAGCATTGTGATCACTCTGTGATCACGCACGCAGAAAAAAAGCCATCGCAGAGTGATTGACAGGACGTCAGCGTTTGGGGGTGGTGACGTGGAAGTGATCAGAGAAACGCAGGCATGCCAGTCCGTTTGAACGCTGTTACTTGGGCGTGCATAAATTAGCCACTGTGACGCATTTGCAGTTTGAGTACTCGCTGTGTGTTATGAGTCAGGTTAGGGCTGCTGTAATTGTGCGTGAGGGGCCGATGTTACTCGATGGTACTGATGTATACGCAGGACTGCGAGGTCTTACGGATGTGAGATAGCGGTAGTGGGCATCTCTATGCTGGCTTTGAGCGTATCTATGCTGGCTTTGCGATTGCAATCATTAGCATATTTTCACAGCAGGTCTGCGTGCATAGTCGCAGCTTCCATCGGAATAGCGATCCGTAGTGAATCAGGCCCTCAATTCATGGTTTTTTTTGTAGCTATAGGTCTTTATTTATCTAGCGATAAGTCAAAAAGGCTTTGTCACTGCTTCATACAACTTATGTAGTGGTTAACACCAGAGAAATCACAGACTTTTCAGACAATTTTGTGATGCTTACTGCCGTCCTCATGGATCTCTGAAGTGGATGAGATCTGCTCTCCCAGGAGTTTTGGTGCACTCCCTGGAATTTGGGAGTCTCTTGGACATTCAGGAAAGTAAGCTCTATGGCAGTGATAGACAATAGGCGACTTCCCAACTTGAGACGGGAGCAAGATCACATTAGTGTATGCTACATCCCACACGGGGTATATACAGCGTTTCCAAGCTCCGGGCACCCTTTCAATGGATCTCGTACAAATGGATGGTGCATGACGCACCTCCCAACTTTCTCACCAAGGGACTAAGCTGAACATGTATGGGACGTTAGGACAAAGACCTGAAATCGTGAGTGCCATGCCTAAATTGGGAGGTAGGACTGTGCAGAATAACTACAGGACCATGACTAACTGATTATGAAACAAAAAAATTTGGACATATTGTGGAAACTATCCCAGAGAAAGCTCATATCTGTAGTGCCCACCCTAAGACTCACTGGGCGAAACAGGAATATTTAGGTTTGGTCAGCCAGGTCACCTGCTGGCCAACCACAAGTGTTTCTTCAGCAGTGACTGGCAGAAAGAATATTGGCGATATGATAGCAGTCTGCTTCCTATTCAGGGAACAATTACACAATGCACTGAAATACCGGTTGTTGTTTCTTTAGATGCACCATCTGTTTCACCATCAAAAGTTGCACCAGCCAGCCCTATGGCAGGTGTAGTTTCTCCATCCTTGTCTGGCCTCCCGTGTGAGTGGTTGAACGTCTGTGTATGCAGTCACTTTCACTGACATGCCCATAAGATGGACCATCTCATTGCGTGCGCTAAGCAAGCTCCCTGTCCCCGCACATCACTTTTCCGAAACCTTTCTGCTACTGTGCGTCTTGATCATAACAGCGCCTCTGTGCCTAC
The DNA here is from genome assembly GCA_031769625.1 of Taudactylus pleione. Taxonomy (NCBI): domain Eukaryota; kingdom Metazoa; phylum Chordata; class Amphibia; order Anura; family Myobatrachidae; genus Taudactylus; species Taudactylus pleione. The sequence goes on from JAUIMM010000957.1 coordinate 6,916,908, forward strand.
ACTCTGTGTAATGCTTGCACCGTACGAGTTTTTAGGGATTGTAGCGCACACGCACTAGCAAAAACCAGCTGAACTATGTGAAGATTGCGTGCGACTCAGAATCAGACCCCAAGGGAGGTAATTAGGTGGTTAATGTACATAAATTGTTTTGTTGATGTTGGAGCTAATTAATAATGAACATTATGTAGGTAATTATTGTAAAGGGTTTCATTATATAAATTATTTTGTTACAATGTTGCTTTAGTAGTTAATAGTTTTTGAAGAAAGGTTAATTAATGATGAGGGAATGATGGTAAGGTGATTGAAAATACTGTCTGTATTATATGGCGATCACTGATACTCTTATATGGCGGTCACCTGTGCTCTCTATTTTATGGTGGTCACTGATACTCTCTGTGTTGTATGGCAGTCACTGATGTTCTCTGCATTTTATGGTGGTCACTGATGCTCTGTATAATATGGCGGTCACTGATGCTCTCTATATTATACAGCGGCCACTGTGATGTTCTCTGCATTGTATGGCGTACACTGTGATGTTCACTGCATTTTATGACGATCAAATAGGTAGAGGGTGACTTATCTACTGGGGGCTAGGAGAGGGGTGCACCGATCAGAGTCTTTGCCACAGGTGATAGAGAGCCTAGCTTCACTCCTGTGTCAAATTACTTTTCCAAAGCCTTAAATTCTCTTCTTTAGTGTCTACTGTAAGCAGGGTTTGAGCAAGTCATGAGGCCATACATCCTGTGATACCCCCCTCCCCCCACTCCCCCAGATGTGCACCCTATCACCACTTCTTCTTACCTTAGCAGATGGTGTGTGGCGCCTGTCTGTGACATCATAGCCAAGTGCCACCCCACAGCAATGCAGGAAGTGCTTATCACAGCAATGCAGGATGTCTTATTGCTGAGATGCATTAAAAAGAGTCGCCGAAGAAATGTTACGATAATTCACCTTCCAGCGATCATTGTCCTGCCTTTGATGAGCAGCATATAGAAAACAGAATGGCACACAGGCTGATTGAAACCTCTGATCCTTTACATTAAATGAAACTTGCCTACTTTACATACCCCAGGAAAGGAATGTAAAGAGACAAAGTAGGACAGTTAAGTGGGCGGGGCTTAATGACAATGTTGTGTTTGTCCTTCCACATTAATGGAAGGACAAACACAACATCAAGACCCACCAATCTCTGTAAATACTGATTGGAATGGTCTTGATGAATCTATTCTCTGCATCACGTCTGACCAGTATAACTTACTGAGGTGAGTGGGGCTTTATGACACCATATGCATCATGCCCTCACCCACCTTGCAGCATGAGAGTTCTATATATTAAATAGGTTATGATCAGTGCATGTAAACTCGTTAATACCTGGTTGTACCTAGAATTGTGAATAAAATCTCAAAGGACAGCTCTCCTGAAAAGCGATGTCCTTTGTGAAGAGAGTACTTCCAGGTTTATGACCCAGAAGTTCCTCGAGTGTCCTACCACACATGTGTCGTATGACGCTGAGAGGAATCCAATTGGACTAATATGAAGACGGCTTTTATTGGGCAACGCCATCTATAGGTGGCGTTGCCCACCGGGTCCAAGCTTCAGAAAGTATCAGAGCTTGGTACATATAGGGAATGTGGTCAGAACATCGAAAATGGCATTCAGATTTTCAGCCACATTTTCCATTTAGTACATCCCATCCACTGTGTTGTTTATTTGCAGATAATGCTACTGTCTAATTTACATGGTATTTTTGTTTTGCTGTAGTGAGCTGAAATTTTCTTTCTAAAGCACTGTTCAACAATGGTTAAAAATAATAAAATAATAAAATACTAAAAAATACTAACACAAACTATGCATCTATTTATTACAAACTGTTTACAAACATTTACCAATAATGGTGGCTCAACAAATGGTGAAGAAGGTTCTGATTGTAAGAGCTTACGATCTAAGGCTACCCACACGCATGACAATTTCTTCAACTGGTTTGGTCAATTGAGATAATCACGTTAGTAAGAAATTGCCACTTCTAGGCTACCACTGACCAATGATGGGCCAAAACAGTGAGACATTTGATAGTACAGGTTGAGTCTCCCATATCCAATTATTCCAAAATACAGAATTTTTTAGAATGATTGAGATAGTGAAACCTTTGCTTTTTGATGGTTCAATGTACACAAACTTTGTTTAAGGCACAAAATTATAAAAAATATTGTATAAAATTACCTTCAGGCTTTGTGTATAAGGTGTATATAAAACATAACTGAATTTTATGTATGTACACAAACTTTGTTTGAGCCACAAAATAATTTAAAATATTGTATAAAATGTGTATAAGGTGTATATAAAACATAAATGCATTCTGCGTTTAGATTTGGGTCCCATTCCCAATTTCTCTCATTATGGTATGCAATTATTCCAAAATATGGAATATTCCGATATCCAAAATATCTCAAGCATTTTGGATATGGGAGACTCAACCTGTATTTTATCATTCTGGACTGTAAAAATTACATTGCAGTTATGTCGTCAAGCTTGCTGATTGAGACCAAAGTAACCTTAAATTCCCTAGTGTGTGTGTGGGCATCCATTAACTATGAGCAATGATGATAACAATTTGATTAGATTTTTCTATCGTTCTGGCTGGTAGAATCAATTAGTGGTGAACACAGTCTGCAAATAGAGTTTTCTTTCAGGATTTACAATACAGATAAAATTTGACATTTTAGGTCCCTTATGATTAATTTTAATACATGTAGAATTTGGTTCTGTATTTATATAAATTGCATATTTATTGGAAACTGTGGCCTGAAGCTTATTTCAAAACAAAGCTAATATTTACTACCATTGTAAAATGTGTGTCATATCTGTATGTTTGTGTGGATATTCCATTATTACTATTCATATACTGTATAAGTGTTGTAGAAGTATTTGTTTTACCATTGGTAAAGTGGAAACTATATAAAACTTGGCATAAGCTCTTGGTATATAATGATGGTTACACATGCATAATTGTCTTTTGTTACAAAAATGGACAATTACATTTATGGATATTACATTAATATACTGTACAACTGAGCTACAGTTGATGATTTGTAATTTGACTGTTTTTTAATTACATTTTTTTTTGTCAAAAATATAAGTTAGTTGTAAGAATATTAGGCTTTAATTGCTTAAGTACAAAAGACTTATTATTTTTGTAATATAAATTAACTTTAATAGGCTAATTTTTGGAAAATAGTCACTTAAAACTGTGAAATTACAGATCACTTTGGCCCATGTGATTATACTGCACTGATTCATTCCCACACATACCCACACTACTTTTTGAACTTCCACTTCATGAGATCCGAGAGGGGTTGTACAAGGGGCACGCACTTGGGGTCTAATGACGCAAGTCCAGTTAGGTGGACTACTTCCCAAAATTCTGAAAGTTGCGAACACATCCCATGCAAGCATGCCACACACTGGTTATTTCAATTAAAATGAATTGAAGGGAACAATGGTTTGGGGACTTTTGGCCAGTTTAATGCCTAATTTCACCCTATATTTAAAATTCAGTGGAATGTTTTGGTTATATTCACTGTACTGCAGAAAATAACAGGTTGATAGACCCTGTTATTTACAGTGCATCTGGAAAGTATTCACAACGCTTCACTGTTTCCACATTTTGTTATGTTACAGCCTTATTCCAAAATGGAATAAATTAATTTTTGTCCTCAAAATTCTACACACAATACCCCATAATGACAATGTCTAAAAAGTTTATGATTTTTGCAAATTTAATTTAAAAAAAAACCTAAGAAATCACATGTACATAAGTATTCACAACCTTTGCTCAATACTTTGTTGATGCACTTTTGGCAGCAATTACAGCCTCAAGTCTTTTTGAATATGATGCCACAAGCTTCAAAGCAGCAGATATTTTTCTGTACCTTTCCCCAGATTTGTGCCTCGAGACAATACTGTGTCGGTCTACAGACAATTCCTTGGACTTCATGCTTGGTTTGTGCTCTGACATGCACTGTCAAGTGTGGGAACTTATATAGACTTTCAAAATCATGTCCAATCAACTGAATTTACCAGAGGTGGACGCCAGTTAAGCTGTAGGAACATCTCAAAAATGATTAGTGGAATCAGGATGCACCTGAGCTCAATTTTCAGCTTCATGGCAAAGGCCGTGAATACTTATGTACATGTGATTTCTTAGTGTTTTTTTTTTTTTTTTTTTAAATTTGCAAAAATGTAAAAAAATCTTTTTACACGTTGTCATAATGGAGTATTGTGTAGAATTTTGAGGACAAAAATGAATTTATTCCATTTGGAATAAGGCTGTAACATAACAAAATGTGGAAAAAGTGAAACGTTGTTAATACTTTCCGGATGCACTGTATGCACAAAGCATTTTTCCATTTGTCCACACCTCCATGTAGCACAAATGTGCCCTAATCGGTCCAATCATTACATTTTCAACAAAGTACCACCCACTTCCCAGAAAGAAACCTCCTTTTTGTGGTCGCCAAGTCGAGGCTAACCTACTGCATTTGGAACAGTTAGTAGGCATGCTCTTTCTGCCATGATCTTATTCCATTCCTTGACATCTCTCTAATGGTATGTCGGGGGGGACGATCAGATAATGATAACGATCGTTATACGATCGTCCTACATGTGTTGGATGATCGTTATCGAACATCCAACACATGCTGCAAGCCCCTTACAACTATAACGACCTGCGATTAACGATCGTGGGTCTCTATAGTAAACAGGCTAACCTGGTCGATATCGACATTGTGTAGTGCTGGGTTTCTGTGCGTATGCATTGGTTAGCATATACACACAGCTGACTTGCGTTCCTTGCTGACTGAGGCCCTCTATGGCGAGTCTGTCTGGCCGATCTGTCACTGGCTGCTATGCCTCTAGTTTAGTTCCGGATCCTCTCTCTAGGTACTCCGGGCTTATCTCACTGGTACATCACTTGACACAGCCATGTCCCACTTTCTCCCTCTCAGAACTCAAACTAGGGTTTTTAATCAACACCTCTGCCATTGATAGTTTAATTTCTTATATGTGCAGACCACTGTCAACATTAGCCATTGTTGCACACCAACAGTGGCTCCTAATTATAGTAAAACTAGTTACCATAGCCATCAGGCCATTGAGGATTGCTAATCATCGATGGTTGATGCCAGCGAAACTCACACTTGTTACTACGACAGTCACTATCGCTAGCCCTGATAACTGTTGCTTAGCTTGGGATACATGTGCTCTATCGCAGAAACAGAGGGCCTGATTCAGACCCGGTCGCAAGCGCTGTGCGCTCGCAACCGGGTCGATGGTGGGCCACTGCGCATGCACCCAACGGAGCCGGCTCCGTCGTGCGCATGCGCGAGACCCGGATAGCGACGGGCACTCCGTCGCTCCAGGTCTCGCAACAAAGGGGGTGAGCTGTCGATGTTGAGTGACAGCTCGCCCCCTTTGGTGGACGGGCTGGGGGAGTGGCTGCCCAAACGGAGGCGTTCCCATGTGAATGCCTCCGTTTGGGGGCGGCCCCACTGACATCACGAGTGATGTCAGTGGGAGAGATTTCGGCTCTGTTAGAGCCGAAATCTGCCTGGGGCTTGCGGCAACGAGACCCTACCACAAGGGTCTCGTCGCAAGCCCGATGGTCGCGATGGTCTTGACCATCGCGACAATCTTCCTGGCCGCTCGCTATAGCTGTGGGTGGTCAAAAAAAAAAACCGGCCCTGATTCAGAGCGAGCGCTCTGTCAGAGCGTCTGGCTCTGAATCAGGCCCAGAATCCCAAAGATTTTCCTTAGCACCAGACGGGACATGTGGTTGCACTGACACTACAATTGGTATGCAGTCGGGAAGCCGGCAGACCTAATCCCGACAGCCAGCTTCCCGACTGCTTTATCCCGGCGAGGGTTAAATGACAGGCGTCTAAATCTAGACGCCTGTCATTTTACAGACGCCGGGAGACCGGCGCCCGGAATCCCGATCGACGTGATGCCAGGCGCCGAGCACGGACAGCCGCGGGGGAAGGGTTAGGTTTAGGGCTCCCGGGGGGGACTTAGGGTTAGGCACCCCCCCGGGAGGTTAGGGTTAGGCTATGGAGAGGGAGGGTTAGGCCGCGGGGGAAGGGTTAGGTTTAGGGCTCCCGGGGGGGATGTAGGATCAGGCACCCCCCGGGAGACTTAGGTTTAAGCGGCGGAGAATGGGGGGGTAAGGTTTAGGCACTTAGAGGGGGGATTAGGGTTAGGCACTGGGGGGAGGTTAGGGTTAGGCACCCCTAAGGGAGGGTTAGAAATAGGTTAGTGAATACTTACCTTCGACGATCGGGATTTCCGCCTCTGCCGGGATGCCGCTGTTGGGATTCCAACCGCCAGGCAGGGGTCCGGCGGTAAATCATACCGATTCCCTACAATTACATACTGGCCTGCCCAGAGGTGGTTTCATTCAGCCCACATCACTTAGGGAAATCTGTTTTTTACATAATCTGTTTGTGGTGATATAACATAAATATAATTATAACATTAGTAACCCACTGTATATTGCCATGTAAATATCTCCCTTGTTTTCCAACACTGAGCTCAAGGGTCATAAGTTCTCCCAGTTGCCCGGAGGCAAGATTGAGTTTGGCACCCACCCCCCCAAAAAAACCTAAATAAGGTGTGTGTGTATAGATAAAGAGATAGCTAGATGTAAGATAGATATGAGATAGATAGATTGATAATTATGAGATAGATACCCACGCAATCCAGAGTTGTATGATATTTACATATCAGGTATAATTGTATATGAGCGTCTGTGCCTGATTCGGTGCTACCAAGCCCTGGGGTCCTGCATATCAAGACCGAGGGATAGTTCTCCTAACGTAAGTACATAGGTACAACTGCATACATATATATGTACAGTAGTACTCACAATTTGTACATGTGACATCTGACACACAGCAAGAAAACTACGTGCTTTCGCTGTGGCTTTTGCAAGGTTAGCCTTGGCAGCGCCAAATTAGGCAGAGATGTTCATATAAAATTCATACTTGCCTACTCTCCTGGGATGGTCGGGACCTTCCCGAAAATCGTGTGGTGCTCCCGGCGCCCCGGGAAGATTGGGCAAGTCTCCCGGCAGTAGAGGGTGCACAGTCGCTTGCTGCAGCGCAGGCTGAGGGTTTTCAGGCCTTCCTATCCCCTATTGTGAGTGTTAGCAGTGCTCCCGGAACAGAGCTGATCAACGCTGCAGCAGCAGCAGGTACACCGCTGCGGTCACACTCGTTTTCCCATGTGAACCACACAAGTGCTGCTTTACATGCTATAGATGGAGGAGCCCCTTCAGGGCTTGGAGCCCGGAGGCAGACACCTCCATTGTCTCTGGGAGTTATGCCCCTGCTGAGCTCCAGTGTCGGCCTTGTCTTAACGGTATGAAAATCACTGCCCTGAGATCTATCGGTAGAGAGCAATTGACTAAATAGGAATCACTTCCCTCATTTTATTGGATGCATCTGGGTTAAAAGAGAGCATTTCTCTTAAATATTCTTGTTTGGCCATTTGATCTGAGGCCTGACAAAGTGTTGGCATACCCCCAGAACACTTGATTGCAAAATTGTGCCAATTTAGGCCGGGCTCTCATCAGTGCAAATAATGCCCCGGCAACATTCTTAATGATAAAATTAGGAAGGTCCTGTAATAAAATGGGACTCTTGGTATATCATTATGTGATTTGAAAAGCACCGCAGACATGCATTGTAGGATTTAAAAATTTTGAATATTGCTGTAAAAACTGTATGTATTACTAATTAGCTTTCTAATCCTGTAATTGCTACTTGTGCCATATAAAATTAAACACATTTATGGGTTAAGAATTAAGTAATGTTGTTATGGTTTAAATGTCACATAAACTGACTGGTAGGAGGTCTGGAAAAGCTTGTTGTAATTACATTATTTCAAAGTAACAATTCAGAGCTGTCAAAGTGCCAGTCTCAGTTTATGTTGGGGTCGGATGAGGAAAAGGGCCTGGGAAGAGGTGAGACGGGTGGGGTGGATTGGAATTGATAACATTTAAGAAAAATAGGGTTGGGCGATTCCCGTAGGTCAGAATTTTTCATGATCTGAAAACAATATTGTGTGTGCCGGCAACTGTGCTGCAATTCCTGAAACATTGTTTTTACTGTTGAATTGAAGCCAAAGTTCAGTTCCCAGAGTTTATTCGGCATTTGTGTAGCATTTCCATAGAAACTTCCATATGCTTAGTGATGTAGGCGCTGTCCTAGAGGTCAGCTAATTATTATTAATATGTATTTATGTAGCCTCAGCAATAGTCAGCAGTGCTTTACTAATGAGAACTAATGAGAACAAGTACAGTAATAAGTCTTCTTGTTAAATTAACAAGTAGGTAATAGGAAGCTACTTGCAAGCTTACAACCTGTAGCTTTTAGCTATGAGACAGTGGTCTAACCTTTTTTATGTACAAGTAATATCATAACTATTTACTATTTAAAAAAACAACACATTTTTATTGAAGAGTTTTACAAAGCAAAGCGGAACTAAACAGCGAGGGGGAGGGGTTACAGTCCATACTTACCGACTTTAATAAACTCCTCTCCAGGAGAAGCCCGGAGAGGGGATGCAGCTGCCACCTTCGGGGGTGGGACTGGACTCCTCACGTCATTAGGCTAAATGATGCAGTTTGCGTAATTTTAGCCCCTCTCCTCCGTACGGACCTGCAAATTCCCTGTATAAACTCCCCATCCTGCCCATTTCACTAGGAAGTGGGCAGGATGCGCTAGATCCGCCTACTCTTCCAAGGGTGCAGGGGGACTACCTGAAAAATCGGGAGAGTTCCCAATTTCCGGGAGAGTAGGCAAGTATGGGTTACACTAAGGAGTTAAATATTACATTAATCATGCCGGAGAGACATCTATTCATAGAGGTATTGGTATATAGCAGGGGTTCCCAAACTGTCCGCTGTGGCACCATGGGGTGCCTCAGGACACTTGCAGGTGTGCCTCAGGTTGGTGGTCCAGCACCAAATCAAATTATTTATGGCCAATGTAATGTATATATGTGCACAAACAGAAGTGCAAACCTGTCACCCACCACATAACTCTGTAAAGCACTGCGGAATATGTGTGCGCTATATAAATAACTGGTAATAAATAAATAAAATAACTGAGCTTAAGGATGACAGGTCAGCACAATTTACTTCACTTTACTTATTTTTTGCTTGAATTTCTCAATAAGAAATTTAAACTTAGGGGTGCTGTGAAAACAATACTGATACTCTAGGGCGCCGCGATGCAAAAAAGTTTGGAAGTTCCTAGCTATAATCATGAAAGGAAATATGACATCGTTAGAATTCAGTGTAAAAGACAGACCATAGGTGCCTCTTGGTCAGATGGGATGAAGCAAGGGATGAGTATTTGAACCCAATTGTTTCCATGTCATGAAGTCTCATGATTTTTCTTGGAATCTATACTCTGTATTGCAGTCCAAGTTGCTATAAGGATGTGGCTGGTTACATAACTACATACTTGTATTATGTGGCTGAGAGCTGTGGGGGATAATAGTGAAGATATGCAAATATGGGAAGAGGGTGGAGCCTTATCTAATTAGGTTTATTAGGTCACAGACCTCTGACCACAGGTTTTATATCTTTAGGCAGCTCCAGAATATATTCTACTTTTTTTTGTACTTTTTCTGCCAAACTGCGAAATATATTTAATTTTTTATTTTAGTTTTTATTTACTCTGAGAATATAGACCTGACCAGGAATGTTCCAAAAGGAGACATCAAATTATGACTTATCATAGTGACAGAAGAAAGGAACTGACATTTGCAGTGTTTTATCAAATTATCAGAATTATTTAAAATTAAAGTAAGACACTGGTGGGGAAAAAGTACATTACAGAAATATATTAAATGTATATAGGTCAAGATTTTGAAGGCTCTATTATTCTAAGACAACCCTAATCTGTTAACTAAATGGAATGAGAGTAGGTGCATGCTGTGTCTTTAATGAATCTTCTAATAGATTATTGAGAATAAGAGAAAAAACTAGAAAAAGATAAATAAGGAAGAGAGTTTCTGCTAAATACAATTTAGCAGAAACAGGAGTTTGAAAGAGACTTAGGGGTAAATTTACTAAGAATCGTGTTGGTACCGTGTTGATCCATTTTTAAACACGGGTAGGAACGATCAAAATCGGGAGTTTAAAAAAAAAAAAAAAATCGGGTATTTACCAAGCTCACGTGTTTGTCAGTATCGTGTTTTCAGATGGTGTATTTGATCATTCCTACCCGTGTTTAATCCCTGAGTTTCCTGCCCGTGTTTCCCTTCCGAACAAGCAGCCTGCACATATCAGTGAGATATGTGCAGGCTGTTTGTATTGTATGAAATTATGTGGGCACCCTGTATTTTGGAAATCACGACTGGCCTCCCTGAGCTAGTCCTGGTTTTAAAAATAGGGGGGAAACAAAGTGTGGGGTGACCCACATGGCTGTTGAGTGACAGCCACGTGGGTCACAGCCAATCAGAGGCCGCTAAATGTAGAGCGGCTTCTGATTGGCTGGCTGACCATGAGAATTACAGAAGACTTGTGTCTACTGTCATTTCGTGTTGTATGATGTTAGTCATACACCTATACATGTCCAAGCTGGTACGGGGTAGTAGTTTTTTTGATTTGCCATGACCCATGGACACTACTGGAGAAGGGGACAGAATCTACTCCAAGAGGTAGGTGAGTATTGGATTTTTTTTACCACAGGTATACCACAGGATTTCTACCTGGAGAAGGGGACATGAACATATGGCAGTAGGTAAGTATGTTTGAGTGTGTTAGGTGTGGAATAAAATTGTGCAATCTACGGTGTGTGTGTTTCTTGACTATTTTTTTTACAGTGGGAGTACGGGTGCTGGCCATAAGTGCCAAAGGGCAGGCACGCTTGCACCTGTAGTTCCACTGTAAAAAACAATAGTTTACATTAGAATTTCCCCACTATTACCCCTGCACCCAACGGCCAGGGGTGCAGGGAAGAGCCCCGGGCTGCAGCGTAAGCCTGGGGAGCTAAGGAGAGGGGGGACCACTTTTGGGGGGTTCCCACCTTCCCTGAGAACCCCAGCTTGTCTGACTAGCTTGGGGTGTTAATGCTTTGGCCGGGGAGACCCGGTGAAAGTGTCCCCTGGCTGTGGCATTACACCCCGGCTAGAATTGATTCCGTCTTTGCTGGTTTCAAAAATAGGGGAAACACCACGCTTTTTGTTCCCCTATATTTAAAACCAGAACTGGCTCTGGGAGCCAGGTGCTGGTTTCTAAAATATGGGGGAACCCTACTCGTTTTATTCCCCGTATTTTAGGAACCAGTACTGACTCAGGAGCCCGGGGCTGGTTAGGCTTTGGGGGGAGGAAACCCATGTCAATTTTTTATTTAAATGAACCAATTATTTAACATACCTAAAGCCAGAAACATACACGGATCACACTGATCTGTGTATTGGTGCATACACACGGTCAGATAACCAGGACGATATAAATGATAACGATATAGTTTATCGTTCTATCGTTAATATCGTCCATTTTTTAACCCCTTCCAACGACCGTCGATGCACAGGCACGGATGGTCGCTATCGACCATCGTCAATGCATGCAGGCCAACCTGGTCGTTATCGACCAGTTTAGCATGTTTACTATAGGGACAGCTAGCTCCCTTCTCACTGCTAAATCCAAGCACCTGATGGTCACGATGGTTATCCCAGCCTGTGACTTCAGTCGCAGTGTTCTGATCGCAAATGCAGCAGGGAGTGTCATACATCACCTGCTGCATTTGCATATTAGCAAGGACAGAATTTCAAAGCTGCCTGCAGAATCACCCCCACAGATCTTAAGAGATGCAAAGAGCACTTGGTGAGCAAGTTGTCAGCTCAAGCGGCATGTGACATCACAACATCTCCTTCAGTTTCTCCGACAACTGTGGCTGCCAGGAAAGGTCTCAGCTTTCCTAAAAGACCCACTGGTGATGCAGATGAGTCAATACAACATTTTGACATCTAGTCGGGTCTAAAAGAATTGCTTAAAATTGTTGATATCTGTACCACAACTCCATTTCATATGGTCACCATCCAAAGAATATTGGAGGAATATTTTAATGACAGCACCCAAATAGGCATGTCAGACTATTGGCAGGAATAAAAGGCAATTTGGATGCCCTTGTACAAACGGGCTTTGCTTTACTTAAGCTGCCTACCCTCCAGTGTGTACTCAGAGTTTTCAGCACAGTCGGGAACATTGTCAGCGATCAGCTACTTCCTCAAAATGTGGAAATGATGATGTTCATCAAAATTAAATAAATTCCATGAGGAAGATCTTTACCGGCAATTACTTGAGGTAATGATAATAATAGTGATGACATCTTGCCTCTGTAGAGCCAGTCTGTACGTAGAGATCATTGCCAGCCATGTCAGCTGCCCATTGGTAGCTTGTTTTATGGGGGCCCAAACAAACCAATCACTTCAGCCACAAGTGTCAGTCTCTGTTGCTGAAGTGATTGGTTTGGTAAATTGTGCATGTGCTGTTTAATATATACAACATAAGGGTGGGTGAGAGGGCCCAAGAACAATTCCATCTTGCACCTCTTTTCTTTGCATTATGCACTGTTGGGGGGGATATTGCTGACTGTATTTTTGCATAGATGACAATTTTTTTTATAGTTTATTAAACTGCCATCCTGTGTGCCACTGCTGTGTGACAATGTTTCATAAATCTTTTAAACTGACGTGCGTTTGTGCTGCTGCTCTGTCGCTTACTTTAGCCAACGAGATCGCTGCAGCCTTTGGCCTATAATGGTGAAAGTGAAAACAATATTGTGAGCTGTGAGGTTGTCAAAATTGACTGGAAATGACTGGATATTAATGTAATTGATGGTAATAATACTGTAGAAACAAAAACAGGTTCAAATTATGTGACTTTAGCTGTTTTTAGCAATTTTTGGGAAAAAAAATAGAAATCCAAAATCAAAACACGTTTGGCAAAACCAAAATCCTACGACTAATTAGAACCAAAACCAAAACACGGGGGGCGGCGCACACCTCTTGTAAATACTAAGCAATAGGATTAATGGCAAATGTGTGGTATTTTTTCACCGTAATATCCTTTACAGTCACAATACAGTTTGACTTTGATAGCTGGGCTATTTGCCATCTTGTTTATCTAAACTGTAATGTTTAGTGAAAAAGTTAAGCTGGGTACACACTTTTTCGATTACAGGCTGAGGGGATAAAACTGTCCCGATCATCCGTGCTGTCTGTCCCCAGTGTGACCCCCTGTCAGCTGTCTGTGAGCCGCGTACACACTGTGCAGACATAGCACAGTGTGTACGGGCTTCTATGGGTTCAGGAGGTCGAACCAATAAATATTAAACAGTACATAAGATGCGACCTCCCGATCCCGACCATTGCAGGAGCGTTAAAAGCTGTTTATGGGCTAATGCTCCTGCATCGGGACAGCGTACACACCTATATAATCCAACGGCTGTTCTCTTGATATTGGATGAATGGCCCGATTATTGCATAGGTGTGTACCTAGCTTTAGTTAATAAAAAGTACTAATTCTTTGTGTAGGCTGCATTTTATTTTTTATAAAATGTTGAGCAGCAATTTTTTTCTCAGATGGATTAAAGTTTATTTGCTCTTTTACTGGGTCATATAGTTTGCAATAGACAAACACAACAGAAATATAGCAGCATGAGCAATTTATCAGAAAAGGGACAAAGGGCAGCACATCATCCAATCTCGATACTGTTGACTCTAATATGAATATTTATTGCTCTGTTATCACAAATACATATTACACAAAAAACACAGGGCTGCAAAATTCGAGTCACTGAAAATTGTCTGCAATTTTGTGGCTGTTCTAAAGGTATTTATTTGGTGTGCTGATTTAAAAAATAACTATGATTTTTCTCTAAGACGCAACAATTTTTGTGTATGTAAAGATATGGGAAAAAGCACATTCACATGTATTCTGGTGAAATGTTCATTTTATTATCATAAGGTAAAAAACAATGGACCATTTTACAATGTTACTTACATGTACAAGTCCCAAGTGATTTTGAACCTTTTTCAATTTGCGGCACTGATCAAGATTTAAAAATTTAACAAATATAATTTATAATAACAAATGTCAACATATATTTAATATAAAGTATCCTGATATTTGTTACTATTTCCAGGTTTGTCTGAAAAAATCTAATCGAAAAATATGTCCTTTACAAAATGAGTAAATATTGGGCCCCACAGGAAAATAAAACACACACATAATGGCTCCCACAGACAAAAATAAATAAAACATATTGGCCCCCATAGAAAAAAAACACATTAATTGTTGCCCCAGGCCCCTGTCGGTAGCAGAGAAGAGAGAGGAGCTCCCAGTCGTCCCTGTCCCTCAGCTGCGAGCAGCACCCAACAGTCAGTGGCTGCAGCCTCAGTCATACTCACTGCCAAAATAGAGCAGTGAGTACTGTAGGGGCAGGCTGATGACGTGGTGTGCCAGAGCTATAATGTCACATCGCTGTGTCTTCAAAGGAACGATCGTGGCACAGTGGTTGAAAAACATTACTTAATACAGTACTGCCTTTTTGTTTCTTATATACACTGTTCACGGGTCTTCTCTGTGCATTATCCAACAGCAGTCTTACATCTTCTTGACCTTCCATCTTACCTGACATGGGGCCTGATTCTGAGATTGACACAGTATACACAACAACTACTTCTTTGGGCACAGCTGCTGTGTGTAAATATGCTAATGCTGCAGGAGGCATCTTGTGTAAATAGACCTCCTGCCAGCCTCTGTGATCCGCTGCTCTGTCTGAGGATGCAGCCATCAGATCACCTGCATGAACATCAGCCATCTGTGTAACCCTCAGGTTGCTCAGGATGGCCCCTGTTTTCAGGACCAGTAAATCTGCAACAGAAGATGTAGACTCTGGCCTCGGCACACCTTGAAAACGGGGCCAACGTCTCCGTTTTCAAGAATATTCTAAGCCTCTCTTTCGACAGTTTCCACATTTTTTTCAATTTTTTTTACACAGATCTTAAAACACTCTCCTTCTTTGGCAAAGCTTCTAACAACTGCTAGATCAATCCTGGTTTTATGTAAAAGGTGGTAGGAGGGCTTTTTTGAGATCAACCAAACTTTCCTGTATAACATTTTCATATCCAGGTTTTAAATCAGCCCTGCTTGGCCATTGTTTTTCCATCCAGTGTTGACCCATCGCTAGGCTGTCCCATTCACACAAAAAGCATTAGTCCTTTTGTATCCACTTTGATGTCAAAGGAACATGGACAGTACTTTAAGATCATCACATTCGTGATCCTTACAGTTGAGTTTTATGAGAATGAGAACATTTTAATTTCTTTCAGGTACATAGAATGGAATCGGTATTTAATGCCGGCGGCTGAACAGCTGCCGGATCAAATACCGACAGCGGAACCCCGACAGACTTAATTCCCGACTGGGGCTGGTAAGTAACCTAACCCTCCCTTAGTGGTGCCTAACCCTAACCCCCCTTTCCCTCCCCTAACCCTCCCCGGGGGTCCCTAAACCTAAACCCCCCATCGCGGCTAGACGCTAAGACCCCCGGCTTATCTTCTTTTGGTATGCCGGGTGTCAGTATTTTGTAGTGGGGCTAATGATAGGTGTCGGGATTTCAACGCCTATCTTTAGTCCCCTGTCGGGCTGCCAGTGGCAGGATATTGGCGAGCGCTATAGCGCCCATCGGTATCCAGACTGCATCCCGCACAGAATGACCAACTTCGACTGAAGCATACTTGCTGTCATTGTGTAACAACACTTACCAAACTCCATGTCCTTTTTTTTTGCTCCAAAAATAATCCATTTATAGTAGATTTGTCAAATTATACCAAAATCTGAGGGTAAAATTAAAATATTAAGATTTATACTTAAGAATAGACCAATTAATTTATAGTGAAATCACATTTTCATGATGGAGGTTTTTTGTCTTTGGGGATTTATTAATTGAAGTGTCCTCTGTTTTTACTATAACCTGTCACGAATGGTGTTTGAGAATTACATGACTCAGGTGTTGAAGTGGATTCAGCGGAGACCGGCTTGACTGGAACCATGGTTGAGGTAAATAGCTCTATTTGCGAAAGAATTGTATAGCAGTGAGAACTACCTTTGGTGATAAATGACAAGAACAGGAAACTTGTAACGTTGGAGTAGAACTAGTAGAAGACTTGGAGGAACCGGACTGGGAACGGCAGGAAGACTTGCTGAGTTGAACTGGCGAACTTGGAACTTGACTCTGGACTGGAATAACGTGGATTGAACTGATGAACTTGGAAGTTGACTCTGGACTAGAGTATCGTGGAATGGACTTGGAATATCACTCCGGACTGTAGTATAGTGGACTGTGCTAGGAAGCACTGGTAACATACAGGGAACTTAGGATCATAAGTCATGCAACAACAATGGACATAATGCACTGGCCTGAGAACTGGTAGGATTTCTGGATTGCCAGGTATTGCTGTAGCAGGTTTTCAGGATAGCCAGGTATTGCAGTAGCAGGTTTTCTGGATTGCCAGGAATTGCAGTAGCAGGAGTCTGGGATACACTAGTACACAGTAGCAGCACGAACCATACACCACGGGAAGTAACGAGATGTTCAGGCCCAGAATGCCATCAGGGGAGGATATACATACATACCCTGGGTCTGGCAGCAATTGGTGGATACGGACAGGTGGTCTGGCAGTGGCATTCTGAGTGGTGGAAGGCACAACATGCAGAGGGAGTATTCATCTCTACAGCACTGAGAATCAACCACACCAGCGATTCCAATGAAGACTAGCAATGCTCACAGACAGAGGAGAGCCTCGGTGAACAATCAGTGTGGAAGGGAATGCATACAGAGAAATGTTGCAGCCAGCATGATCAGAGAAGATTCTCCAGGCAAATTATACACACAGATGCATGGAGCAGCTGGCAGAGGTAAGTCTCAAGGCAAAAGGTAAAAAACTAGCCAGGGTTGTGACAGTACCCCCCTCTTCATGGGTGGACTCCGAACACCCAAATAAATACATAAGAGAACATGAAAAAATGACACACCAGGAAAACTGAAAAAATTCCAAACATGACATTCCTGGAGCTTCAAATACAGGGACCCCATAACTCTTGAAAACATCTCCTCAGACATCTTCCCAATACTCACATTTTGTTGGGGCATCTGGAGTGGAAATTCTTCAAAGGAGATAGTTCAAGACCTTCGCCGATTCTTCCTTTTGCTGCGAGAATGTCTTGTGCCAACTAACGGACATGGGATCTCTGGTAACTCCTGTGGAAATACATGACTGGGAAGGACAGGGTCAAATGACAGATGGTCTTCAGAGAATGGAGAATTATCATGTGCTTGATCGAACTCAGATTCTCAGTCAGTATCTAAAAGTAGAATGGAAGGTTTAGTAGGATTTGAAAACTGATTGGACTCCTGGAAGGAACTAGGCAAAACATGAAAAGGTTCCTTGAGACTTCTTCTCCTGGAGCGATTGATTCTGTACCTTACAAGAGGCATATTGGAGTCTAACCTTAGAGGGTGACCTCCTCTCACTAGAAACTTTGACAGAGTCTTTATTTTGGGAGGTACAGTCATACAAAGGGAACAAGGAGGTGTGTGCACATCTCATATTCAAGGATGCCGATTCTATCATGTTTCTTTCCTTGGATACTTGGAGTTCAACACAATGGCCCTTGAAAACTTGACCTTGTTCGGATTTCAGGGAAGTGGAGGACTCAGCAGAGGATGATTTCTTAGTAGAACCAACAGACTGCTTGGATAGAATTTTGGAACTGGGAACTTCACTAGGATTTCGTTTGACAGGTTTAGGACCAAATTCTTTAATAACAGCTTCACTGAAAGTCTTTATATTTAGAAGCATGGGATCTTTAGACTCGATGATGGGATTGGCCCAGTCGAACGCCTTACCTCTAAAAGAAGAGAGAAGGTACTTAGTAAAGTTGGTAGGAGTGATACCACAAGCTGGATCTGCTTCCATGATGGCAGTATATTGCTCCAGTAAAGCAAAGTATTGCGATAAGTCCCCATCAAAATATTTGCACGCTGGAGTATCCAACGAATTCTGTGTGTTCGAGGATTGTGGGGCACATTCAGGTGCAGGGCTGGATGAAACTTGAGGATGCTCCGATAGATGGGGAGTCAAAATAACTGAAGCTAATAGAGGTTTGGTATTAGGACCAGTTCATGGAACTGGAAGGAGGCCAGAGGAGCTAGAGTCAGTAGGATCAACAACCAAAGCTGAAAACAGATTACAGAGATCATCATTCATGGGAACGATACTCACAGGGGATGCTGAACAGGAACCATGATCAGAATTAGTAGTACATGACACTCCTCACTGGGAACTGGAACCTGAAACCCCCTCCTGGGGTGCGAGACTTGAAACCCCTTGCTGGGGTGCGAGACTTGAGACCCCCTCCTGGGGTGCAAGACTTGAGACCCCCTCCTGGGGTGCAGGACTTGAGACCCCCTCCTGGGGTAGGATACTTGAAATCCCTTTCTGGGGAATAGCACTTGAAACTCCATCCTGGAGCGAGGCACTTGAATTCCCCTACTGGGGAATAGCACTAGGAACCCCATCCTGTGGTAAGAGACTTGAGACCCCTTCCTGGGGTGTAATTCTTGTAACCCTCTCCTGGGGTGAGAGACTTAAGGTCCCGTCTTGGAGTACAGAATTTGACTCTCCCTGTTGGAGTATGGGACCTAAAAACCCCTTCTGGGATAGCTGACTCTGCTTTTTCTTTTGGGTATGGAACATGAACCCCCCCTTTTGGGATGCAAGAACAGAAACTTCCTCCTGGGGTGAGTGACTCAAAACCCCCTCTTGAGTTACGAGACTTGAGGCCCCCTACTGGGGTGCGAGACTTGAGACCCCTCTTGAGGCTGAGACTCTGGAGCCCCTCCTGGGGTTGCCAACTGGAGTTCCCTACTGGGACAAACAGAATCCGGGTTGGGACCAGAACGGGCCGAATCCAGGTTGTGACCGGAACGAGCAGAATCCGGGCTGGGACCAGAACAGGCACTGAGACGCTGACACTTGGAGCCACTGCTGGAGCTGCAAAGGGAACAGTCTTTAATGAAGTGGTCAGAACCCCCACAATAGAGACAGAGCTGTAATTCTTTGCGCCGCTGGCGTTCAGCCACAGGAAGCTTGGGATGCAGGTAACTTTGATGTCTCACATTACTTGGTTTGGAAGAACCCATCTTTCTTAGGGATTCCAAGGCAGAGGTTCTGGTTGAGACAGGGATAGCTCTAAGAAACTTGGGAATGATCTGAAAAATTTTGATGAGTAAAGTCTGTAGCTGCTCCAGTAGTTGATGGAAGGTAGTTAGAGGTTCAGGTGTGATTTGAGTACCATCTAGCCGATTATTCAGGATTTGCAAAAACTGTAGCACTTGATGCTGTACGGCCTCCTGTGAGTCCAGGCGAGCAACCAGGTTACGGAAAGCAGTTGGTCCAGTATTATATGCTTGATCCGCCACCATCGTTAGGCCTGAACATACTGTCACGAACGGTGCTTCAGAATTACCTGACTCAGGTGTTGAAGTGGATTCAGCGGAGACCAGCTTGACTGGAACCATGGTTGAGGTAAATTGCTCTATTTGCGAAAGAATTATATAGCAGTGAGAACTACCTTTGGTGATAAATGACAAGAACAGGAAACTTGTAACGTTGGAGTGGAACTAGTAGAAGACTTGGTGGAACCGGACCGAGACCGGCAGGAAGACTTGCTGAGTTGAACTGGCGAACTTGGAACTTGACTCTGGACTGGAATAACATGGATTGAACTGATGAACTTGGAACTTGACTCTGGACTGAAGTATCGTGGATTGGACTTGGAATATCACTCCAGACTGGAGTATCGTGGACTGTGCTAGGAAGCACTGGCAACACACAGGGAACTTAGGCTCATAAGTCATGCAACAACAATAATACACTGGCTTGGGAACTGGTAGGATTTCTAGATTGCCAGGTATTGCTGTAGCAGGTTTTCAGGATAGCCAGGTATTGCAGTAGCAGGTTTTCTGGATTGCCAGGAATTGCAGTAGCAGGAGCCTGGGATACACTAGTACACAGTAGCAACATGAACCATACACCACGGGAAGTAACGAGATGTTCAGGCCCAGAATGCCATCAGGGGAGGCTATACATACCCTGGGTCTGGCAGCAATTGGTGGATACGGACAGGTGGTCTGGCAGTGGCATTCTGAGTGGTGGAAGGCACAACATGCAGAGGGAGTATTCATCTCTACAGCACTGAGAATCAGAAACACACCTGCGATTCCAATCAAGACTAGCAATGCTCACAGAGAGGAGAGCCCAGGTGAACAATCAGTGTGGAAGGGAATGCATACAGAGAAGTGTTGTAGCCAGCATGATCAGAGAAGATCCTCCAGGCAAATTGCATACACAGATCCATGGAGCAGCTGGCAGAGGTAAGTCTCAAGGCAAAAGGTAAAAAACTAGCCAGGGTTGTGACATAACCTTTTTCAAAATTATTAAGTATTATTTCCCCTATGTTTCCTTTTATAATACAATTAAAACAAAAATATATTTAATCCAATATGCTACCAAAAGAAAGCCCTGTATATTCTGAAAAACAAATGTATAAAATTTACTAGAGCAAACATTTTTAAAAGTAAATGTCTATAGAGAGGTGACCTCATATACCTAGCAATTTTGCTCCATATTACAGGAGACGTTTGGCGCAACTTAGATGATCCACTGCTGGTAGCGGATCTGTACGTTTTCCTGAATCGTAGTGACATAGAAAGTTGCTTGCGGTGAACCAGACACACTGGATTAGTACTTTTGTCACATAGGAATTGCTATAAAACTATAGATCAACCATAACGATAGATAGCGTGAGTTGCTCGTATTGGAACTATGGTGTTTAGTAAACAAAAAAGAGTTTTTTCCAGCATTTTAGCTGGAGAAAGACAAAAATATAGAACAATATTGATTCTCTATATTTCTATAGAAAAAAGTACAGAGAAATCACTGATCACTTTCATTTGTTTGTGCAGCCCCTATAGGTTTCAATGGGGGTTGTGCACAAATACTTCTCTCAACACCATCTCTCTGGATGGTGTTATGTCTCCTGTCACTGGAGAAAAGCAGGGAAGAGACAGTTTTCTTCTTGCTTTCTCCATTGGGACCCGCTCTGCGCATGTCCCAGGTTCAGACTTACAGTATGTTGCCATCTTTCACTGCTGCAAAAGATAACAAAAAAGAAAACTCAGCAACCCAGTTTTCTCCTCACCAGGACATGGTCTGGCCTGGCAGGAGTTTTCATATAAATACTGCATTAGAAAATATGCCAGAAAAGACAGTTATTATAAATCAGCTTACCCATATTTTACTAATTAGAGCCCTCTGTCTTTTGCCTTTTTACTCAAATTAGTCACACACATAGCTACATTAAATGCCAGCATTAGTATTCAGCGTACCCTTGCATTGTACTTTAGTTGCATTAGTGATGCGAATAAGACACATATTTTGAGAAAAAGTCTCTGGCGGGATACTTCACAAAGTCTGTGTCACGCCCAGGGGCGGATTGGGCCACCGGGACTGCGGGAAGGTTCCCGCTGGGCTGGTCCCCTCTCCCCACCTGCTAGGCTGCTTTAATCAGAGTCAGACTGAGCAGCTGGCGGCTCTAATGGCCGCTACCACGATTGGAGCTCAGCTCCGAACAGGCAGCGGTAATATTTTAGAAAATGTGTACATATAGAGATATCTGTCTGTCTATATCAAACAAATAGTGCGCTAATTCTGATCCTTACAAAATGTCAAAATGGAACAGGTCCCAGAATTGATTGCTTTTGGTGTGAGCAACTCTCTCCTTCACCATATTAGTCCTAGGACCAAAGAATTTTGTGGCTGGCGTCTTTCCAAGTAAGTTACCCGAATCCACTAGCGTTACACGAACGTCACTGCTCGAAGCGTGGCTTGGTGTTGTGACGTTGACGTGTTTGCCCAGAGAAGCCTGGTGTATTGTTGGCAGTATCTCTGGTTGTCTAACCCCGACCCCTTATATTCCCCCTAACCCACCTTTCCTGCAGCCTAACCCTTCCCCCCACACAGTCTAACCCTGATCCTTCCGCCCGCAGCCTAACCCTCTTCCCCGCAGCCTAAAGCTGGGTACACATTAGACGATATGTACCCAGCACGATCTCGTAAGCAATGGGACCCAGTGGGGGTGCCGGCATCCCTAAGTGCATACACACTTGCGGATGCTTGCAGTGACAGAGCAACGGCAGGGGGTAGCGGAGGCCATGCTGCATTCGGCATCATGGCATTGCTAGTAACTTCCTCAGATCTTTCTGCATGTACAAAAGATCTGAGGATGCGACAGATGACCAGCGGGTGCACGCATTGGCATTGTGCTTCACACTGGACGATATGAATGGTTTGTTGTTCCGATGAGGTGGAATTGGCCAAATCACTTTAGATATTGTCTAGTGTGTACCCAACTGAATCCCAGCCTCCCCCCCGCAGCCAAACCTTAACCCTCCTCCTGTAGCCTAATGCTAACTTTCCCCACTGCCTAACCTTAAAACTATCCCTCCCACTAAACCTAATACTGTCGGGATTGTGGCGGTTTTATGAGCGCCAGCATCATGACCCCGGGATGTCAACCACATCCCCTCTATGTGAATGTACTATACTAGTTGTGTTTTCAACTGCCAATATTGGTACGCATGCCGTTTTTCAGTGTTTTATGATGGCAATAAATTATTTTACTCTTTGATGCACAATGTGGAGCCCCCGTCTTGTGCTTTGATTTTAGAATATATAATAGTTGCGTCCAACTCAGAATCAGGCTGTATGAGGAGGAATCCCGCCCCCCTCAATAGTACCCGCCCCTCATCAGACCACGCCCCAATTAGGGCTGCTTCCAGAAATTCCCCGGGCTGGTTTTTCATCCCAATTCGCCCCTGGTCACGCCAGATAGCCTCCGGGTTTGAGGACAGGTGTACAGTATGTGGGCATATCTATATGGTTATGGTCCTTGTGGTACAAAATACCTCTGGTTATTTACCGCAAAGGGCTGGATTCAATTAGGTGCCAAATCGGCCGATTTTATTGCTGGTGATAAAATCGATCGATTACGCAGCAAATTATCGCACACGCAATAATCAGATAGTGTTCAACAGGCGAAAAGTTTTCATCATCTCAGACCAGGTGAAAAAAAATGCTAAATCCCTATTTTTGCCTCAAAATCTTAAATTCCGTAATTTGGCGAAAAACGACCGGTTAAATTTTGGGTGAAAAAAAAAAACAGTGAAAGTGGGTTTAACGTATTGGGTCTGGTTTTCGGGGGGCTATATGGATGTCTCAAGTGTTTTAAACATTGCACGTGGTTGCAGCAGGCATTTTTATTTACGGTTTTTAAAAGTGCGCTTTCATGTCAAGAAAAAATACTTGCACCCATTTTAACGTACCCCCAATTTACGTGGAACAGTAATTTCCTGGAAAAAACAATTGCTTTCTGTAATTTTTTTTTTAAATTTTGTTCATGTACGCAAATTACCGCCAACCGATGCAATTTAAGTACCCTGAATATATTTTTATTACAGCCAATAATACACTTCTAAATTAATTTCTGATGTATGTCAGCCATTTTTGGGGGGCACAGACGCAATTTCCTGCATGTCCTGACTTTTTCGCCTATTTTCGCCAGTTTTTTATCGCGCCTACTAGTTTTCGCCTTTTTTGTTTTCGCAGGCAAAATCGGCAATTTTTATCACAGGCGATAAAATCTCCCAATTTCGCACCTAATTGAATAGGGCCCTTAGCTGGCTAATATTGTTTTCAAAGCAACTGAAGAGAAAAACTGAAATGTCCAAAAGGTGGTGCACTAGAGAATTCTCATATTAAATTAAAACATAACTTTTATTATTGTTCAATGATATCAAGAAAAATGACCAGTGAAAATTGGTTAAAAATAAAGAATGTGACAAAGAATAGAATAAGTGTATTAAAATTAATGCGGCGTCCCCACTACACTCCCAAATCTTTACTAAGAAATAAATGTCGTCCTTGATTCCTATCTATGTTATCGAATAGTATATGCCTTCACATTCGGAATGGCAGATTTTGTAGGTTATAAGAACAACACCATATAGTAGACCAGCCAGTATCTTGTGGTATTATATTCAAAGGTGACAATTAGTCGAAAATAGTTTCTATTGAAACTGAGACACTGGAGTCAAACCCATTTTTCTAATATTGTTTTCATAAATGTTCCCAAATGTTTTTATTTTAATTAGCGAATTATGTCAATAGTAACTATTTATTTAAACCTGATTCAGTATCAGTTTGCTAACAAATTGAAAGATTTTTTAAAATAAAATAATAGTGAATCAGGCTTAAATGGGTACTATTTACATGATTTAATGAAAAACAAACAAAACAATATTGAGGGCCAGGCTGCAGGAAGATTCTCTTCCTACAGCCATGGGTAGGCGATCCTCTTTGGATCTCTGATCACTGTGGCCATGGGGAGCCGTCGGGAGCCGCAACTGCAGTAATCCATATGACTTTGGGCTCCAGGAAGAAATTCTCTTCTTGTAATCATGGCCGAGGAGAGCAGGAAGAGACAGTGTGAACAGAACAGAAGTGATGGAGACCTTTGTAGGCAAGATCCGAAGCTTAATTTTATTCTAGTTATTATCATAAGTCAGTATAGGGAATGGCAAGGATGGTGGCACAGTGGTTAGCATTGTGGCACATTGTATCACTGGGTTCATCAGTTCGACATCCTACTACCATACTTGCCAACTCTCCCTCATTGTTAGAGAGACTCCCTGAAATAGTAGCAATCTCCCTGTCTCCCTGAAGAGTCTAGCAATCTCCCTGATTACAGCTTACCTCCATTATGTAGCTATTATATAAAAAAACAGAGATATATATACATTCCAATGGGACTATTAGTATAATTTCCCTGCATAAGTTATAAGGCACAATGTTCCCTATGTTACATGTATTTTCTGAGAAGTATCAGTGTGTTTCCATCAATAAGTACATTTTACTAACTGCTTTGGGGCTCGTTTACATTTGGATATGAATCAATGGTATGACCCGCCTCTCAGATGTAGCTGTACACGCCCACTTTACCGCGCATTCATAGGTGTTGTTTTCACAGTCTCCCTGAAATGCTTTTTCAAAAGTAGGCAAGTATGCCTACTACAGCCTGTAGGAGTTTGCATGTTCTCCCTGTGTTTCTGTGGGTTCCTTTTTGTGGGTTACCCATGGGGTCTAGATACTATATCTCTGTCCACTTTATCTCTCTCCAAGGCAAAGTACCAAGCAATCAGCTCCTAAATTATTTTTCAAACACACCCTGTAAAGTGACAGGAGCTGATTGGTTGGCACTTAATCTCCATCCACTTTATCTCTCTCCAAGGCTTAGTACATAGACCCAGAAAAAAAGAGAGATTTGCCCTCCAGCACACTGCAGCAAAAACAATACTTAAATCCTACATAATAATAGAGATTTAGAGGTATTGGTTACACATATTTGCAAATATATGAATAAGCGCCAGGCCAATCGTCAAGGCTCCTCTATACTGGCGTCCCTAATATTAAGGGGCTCACGTCCGATAAGCAAGGCACCCCAAAAAAATTCCAACCAAGGGCCATCCCCAGGGCATCACACGAAAAAGGGGAAAAGGTGATAGTGAAGTATGTAGAAAAGATGTGTAAAGATAAATCAATAAGTGTTAATGAAATGATAAAGAATTAAAATGACATATATAATGTACAAACAAATAGAGAAGTGATAAAAGTATTCTATGTAAATTAAGTGGTGATGCCATGAGAAAGGCCCAGTCAGAACCCCCCGGGGGCCCCACTCCCAAACGCTCACCCCAAAATAATTATTGCTACATAATGGTAGCACCCACTCTGGGTCATATAATTACAATTGATGTACTGCATGATAACAGTACATATGTAAGCTGAGAGCTAACTTACCTTGGAGGTACCCCAAAAAACCTCCACATGGCACTATAAACATCAGCACCTCCTCCTAATGCTGACTGCCTTCATGCCTCTCCAAATTTACAAAGAAAAATGGTAGTTGCTCAGATCAGCTTAATTGCATAACACAGGTGCTTGTAAAGGGCGGGATTTACTCCGAACACAGAAAAAAAGAGAGATTTGCCCTCCAGCACACTGCAGCAAAAACAATACTTCAATCCTACATAATAATAGAGATTTAGAGGTATTGGTTACACATATTTGCAAATATATGAATAAGCGCCAGGCCAATCGTCAAGGCTCCTCTATACTGGCATCCCTAATATTAAGGGGCTCACGTCCGAGAAGCAAGGCACCCCAAAAAAATTCCAGCCAAGGGCCATCCCCAGGGCATCACACGAAAAAGGGAAAAAGGTGATAGTGAAGTATGTAGAAAAGATGTGTAAAGATAAATCAATAAGTGTTAATGAAATGATAAAGAATTAAAATGACATATATAATGTACAAACAAATAGAGAAGTGATAAAAGTATTCTATGTGAATTAAGTGGTGATGCCATGAGAAAGGCCCAGTCAGAACCCCCCGGGGGCCCCACTCCCAAACGCTCACCCCAAAATAATTATTGCTACATAATGGTAGCACCCACTCTGGGTCATATAATTACAATTGATGTACTGCATGATAACAGTACATATGTAAGCTGAGAGCTAACTTACCTTGGAGGTACCCCAAAAAACCTCCACATGGCACTATAAGCATCAGCACCTCCTCCTAATGCTGACTGCCTTCATGCCTCTCCAAATTTACAAAGAAAAATGGTAGTTGCTCAGATCAGCTTAATTGCATAACACAGGTGCTTGTAAAGGGCGGGGTTTACTCTGAACACAGAAAAAAAGAGAGATTTGCAGTCTGGCACACTGCAGCAAAAACAATACTTAAATCCTACATAATAATAGATATTTAGAGGTATTGGTTACACATATTTGCAAATATATGAATAAGCGCCAGGCCAATCGTCAAGGCTCCTCTATACTGGCGTCCCTAATATTAAGGGGCTCACGTCCGAGAAGCAAGGCACCCCAAAAAAATTCCAACCAAGGGCCATCCCCAGGGCATCAAAGGGAAAAAGGTGATAGTGAAGTATGTAGAAAAGATGTGTAAAGATAAATCAATAAGTGTTAATGAAATGATAAAGAATTAAAATGACATATATAATGTACAAACAAATAGAGAAGTTTTTTTCTGTGTTCAGAGTAAACCCCGCCCTTTACAAGCACCTGTGTTATGCAATTAAGCTGATCTGAGCAACTACCATTTTTCTTAGTACATAGACCCCCATGCTAATGCCCACACTCCAAAGACATACTAATAGTTTAGTTAGCTGCTGACTAATATATACTCTAGTGTGTGAGTGCGTATGGTTGTACTAATTTGAATGATAAATATCTGGTAATTGGAGACACAATATTATTATTATTTGCGTTTATTTGTAAAAGAACTAGGGAGGTAGTATTTGTAGATTAGTCAGGCAGCAACTAATTAATCAATTGCTGGGGCTAGACTTCACACTGTAACATTGAGCATGGGCATATGCAGAATGATCTTGCCAGACTGTTAAGATCATGTCACACAAGCTTCTCAGACTACTGTGTTTCTG
The DNA here is from genome assembly GCA_031769625.1 of Taudactylus pleione. Classification (NCBI taxonomy): domain Eukaryota; kingdom Metazoa; phylum Chordata; class Amphibia; order Anura; family Myobatrachidae; genus Taudactylus; species Taudactylus pleione. Next base: position 6,944,626 of record JAUIMM010000957.1, read on the forward strand.
TACTTAGAAAAATACTGCATTATACAGCCTGACATACTGTTCTCAATTGGAATTGCAGATGCTCTGTCACATGATAGCACTTAAAACAAACCAGGTTTTGTAGATCTAGAATAATGAGGGAGTAAATTCCGAAGTATATATCTATTTCTGGGCGTCAGTTGCGTACTACTGATACAAGAACCTGTAAAAGGATATTAATTCACAGGGATTGGTGCAAGTACAGAACAATAGTTGCCTACAACTGAGAAGTAAGAGACATGATCAATGTCAAACTGATCCTGAACATGTACTCTAGGTGGCCAAATTGACCAAGATCCATTTATTTAACATTTTAAACAAGTGTATGGATGACTTCAAGCACCACTGTCCGGTTAGTGTAATCAGAGTATATCTGCACAAACAGACCGCATTAACAGGCTGCGTTTACCAATATGTCTGCTAATGATCCTGTCAATGTATTTCAATATCTGTAGTTTATGGTCCACACTCTGCAATATTGCGTCAACTGCCCTACATTCTCTGTCATTTTGCAGCGTGTATGGACAGAATGTTTTAATTTTGCTTAGCAGAGTAGATTCCATTCATGGCCCCCAATAATGGAATCTACACTGGTAGGCAAAAATAGTCTATTCTATCAATATATGGTGGTATGTCTGGTTTCCTATCACCGCTTATCGCAGCCATAGATAATCACCTATCACCATATTTTATCAATAACAGAAGCAGCTGAGCAATATTTACCTTACTTATTGTACTGCTTTAATAGTCTCACAATATATATGCCCACATACGCAGAGGAACTTACAGCCCTGGTGGACATAGAGGTGTGGCATTGAGTCCTGGTATCCAGAGCAGACGCATGCTTTGAAACTCGCTCCACAGTACTATTGTGCCCCACATGCCCCATAGACCTCTCCATATGTTCCCCAGAACTCCCTGCATCCCGTCACACCTCACACATACCCCAGGCCTGCCCAAATGTCATTATATATATATATATATATTATGGATGTGCAGGCTCGGTTCTACTCGGTTCCGTTCGGTTTTTTTTCCCGAATCTTATTGGGTTTCAGCTGTCACGAGTTTTGGATAGCCAATAAGATTCGGTAAAAAAAAACGAACGGAACCGAGTAGAACCGAGCCTGCACATCCCTAATATATATATATATATATATATATATATATATATATATACATACACAGTCAGGTCCATAAATATTGGGACATTGACAGAATTTTCAGATTTTGGCCTCTATTCACCACCACAATGGTTTTGAAATGAAACAAACAAGATGTGCTTTAACTGCAGACTTTCAGATTTAATTTGAGGGTAATTACATCCAAATCGGGTGAACGGTGTAGGAATTACAACGGTTTCTATATGTGCCTCCCACTTTTTAAGGGGCCAAAAGTAATGGGACAAACTAAACAATCCTAAATCTAACTTTCACTTTTTAATACTTTGTTGCAAATCCTTTGCAGGCAATTACAGCCTGAAGTCTGGAACGCATAGACATCACCAGACATTGGGTTTCATCCCTGGTGATGCTCTGCCAGGCCTCTACTGCAAATGTCTTCAGTTCCTGCTTGTTCTTGGAGCATTTTCCCTTCAGTTTTGTCTTCACCAAGTGAAATGCATGCTCAATTGGATTCAGGTCAGGGGATTGACTTGGCCATTGCATAACATTCCACTTTTTAGCATAATTAAAAAGTGGGAGGCACATATGAAACTGTTGTAATTCCTACACCGTTCACCCTCAAATGAAATCTGAAAGTCTGCAGTTAAGGCACATCTTGTTTGTTTAATTTCAAAACCATTGTGGTGGTGAATAGAGGCCAAAATCTGAAAATTCTGTCAATGTCCCAATATTTATGGACCTGACTGTATATGTATGTGTATATATATATATATATATATATATATATATACATACACACAGTAGGGATAGGGGTCCCTCTCCTGGGGTAGATGGATTCCCTCTTCACACACAGCATCCGTAGAAACAGGATACAAATCTGGGGTTCTCGTACAAACTGGTCGGCGCCAGTCTTTATTGTGCCAAATGAATATGAACATAAACAAAACATAAACATGAGTCCTAGCCCGGCTGGGCACTAGCTACACAGCAGATTCCCTCTCTATAATAATGGTAGGGCCTATTGCCCTCACCACCAACAAAACACATGCACAGTACTTACAAGGATTATCACCAAATGTCTCTGAACAGGCTAGTCTGCCTGCTTTCCCAGGTGTGAGACACTCAGCCACAAACAAACCATGCTTTTATTAGCCATTTCCAGCTGCAAGCCCTAATGAGCCTGTTACCAGGCTGAAAGGCCCAAAACCTGGAGTGGCCTGTGGATGGAGCCCTCCCTCTCCTCACATCCACAACCCCAGGACCCAAACCTGCTTTTCCAAAAGCTGATACTCTGGTCTGCTTTCAAAACAGACTTCTCCTGAGGGTTTTTAGAACACATAGGCCCAAAACCTAGGACAAATGTACCTGCCATTGACCACTTTACCAGTGCTTCTATCACATATCCCCCCCCTTTGTTTCGACCTGTGGGGCGGAACAACCGCAGCCCCCAAACAATGGACACGTGACAAAGCATCTGCATTGGCCAGCTGGCTTCCTGGCCTGTGTTCTATCGTAAATGTAAAGGTTTGTAATGCCAAGAACCATCTCGTTATTCTCGCATTACTGTCCTTCTTTTCAGACATCCACTTCAGAGGGGCATGGACAGTGATCAATCTGAACTTTCTTCCCACCAAGTAGTACCTGAGAGTCTCTAGCGCCCACTTTATGGCCAATGCTTCTTTCTCGATCGTAGCATAGTTTCTTTTATGTACATTTAATTTCCAGCTTAAGAAGAAAATAGGATGTTCTTCACCCTCTGGACCTCATTCAGAGTCGGTCGAAGCAGCCGCACGGTCGTACGTCAGCGATATTCGCTATACTGTGCATGCGTAAAGTTCGCAATGCGCAAACTAGCCACTACGATCAGAAATTTCTCTCTCCTTGAACACAGCCAGGTCGCTAGTTTGAGTGACAGATTGAGGCATTTGTGGGTGGTAACAGGGGAAGGTGCTTGGAAATGGGGGTGTGGAGATCCGAACGCAGGCGTGCCTAATTATGTGAACGGCGTTTTATGGGAGTGCATACGGTTTATGGGACTGCATAATTAACAAAGTAGCGTCATGGCACATGTGACATGGGAGGTTTTTACACTGACATGATCGTAGAACTTAAGAGAAGGTATGGTCAACCTTAAGCTCTATGACCAGTTCCGATGGTTCCCGATGGTCTTGATTAATTCTTATATGCTCTGAGATGACGTGCAATGCGTACGAGAAGGGGGCGTATTTTTTTTAAAATTCCGGCTGCTTCCTCCCGTTGGTTGGCCAGCTACCGATCCAAACTTAGGGACGCAACTTGCGAGGGAATCATTTGCATATCCGGCCTCTTTTCCCGTACGACCGTGCGGCCGCATCGACCGACTCTGAATGAGGTCCTCTGTGCTTTGGGACAGGACCGCTCCGATGCCTACAACTGACGCATCGGTTTGTACAACAAACTCTCTGTCAAAATCAGGGGTCATCAGAACTGCATGGGTACGTAACACTATTTTTAACTCCTGGAAAGCCTTCTCTGGTTCAGCACCCCATTCCACCATGACTTTCTGTTTGCCTTTGGTAAGGTCAGTCAGTGGGACTGCAATGGTGGCAAAATTGGGTATAATTCTCCTATAATACCCAGTGATCCCTAAGAAGGCTCTCACCTGCTTTTTATTCAGGGGTCATGGTCAGTTTTGGATTGTCTCAATCTTATTGAGCTGTGGCTTTATCAAACCTCTGCCAATGGTGTACCCAAAATATTTTACCTCTTCCATCCCCAGACAACACTTTTTTGGGTTGGCTGTCAAACCTGTCTTGTAGTCCAACACTGCTTGTACTCTACTCTGGGCAAGTGAGACTGCCAATCAGGGCTATGAATGACCACATCATCCAGATAAGAAGCAGCATACTGTCTATGGGGCCTTAGAATCCTATCCATCATTCTTTGAAAGGTAGCAGGTGCCCCATGTAGCCCAAAGGGCAACATTTTGTATTGAAACAACCCCTCTGGTGCAGAAAAAGCTGTCTTTTCTTTGGCGTTCTCAGTTAACAGCACTTGCCAATACCCTTTGGTTAAGTCAAGAGTAGTTAAATATCTGGCTGTCCCCAGCCTTTCAATTAGTTTGTCCACCCTAGGCAAAGGGTAGGCATCGAACTTTGACACACTGTTCAATTTCCGGAAGTCATTGCAGAATCGCACACTCCCTTGGGTTTTGGAACGAGCACAATGGGACTTGACCACTCACTATGCGATTCTTCAATTACACCCAACTCTAAAAATGTTTTAATTTCCTTCGACACTGATTCTCTTTGGGCTTCTGGTAACCTATAGGGCTTTCGGTTAACCTTAACACCTGGCTCAGTGATTGTCATGTTTGATGACCGTGGTTTTCCCTGGTAGGTCAGAAAACAGCACCCTATTTTTGATCAGAAATTCCTTAACTTCCTGCTGTTGACTGGCTGACAGGGTTTTTGCCACTGTCACTTCGGGTACCATGGGCCCTGGGGTTACTGGAGGGGCTCGGACGGCTGAAAGTGCTGCTCTATCCTTTCAGGGTTTTATAAGATTTACATGGTATATCTATTCTGGCTTTCTTTTCCCCGGGTGGTAAACTTTATAATTGACCTGCCCCACTTTTTCTAAAATTTCAAAGGGTCCTTGCCATTTAGCCAAAAGTTTACTTTCTCCTGTGGAAACCAATACCAACACTCTGTCTCCAGGAGCAAAGTTGCATAAGCGAGCATTGCGGTTGTATACCCTCTGCTGTGCCTGTTGGGCCTGTTCTAAGTGCTCTCTTACTATCGGCACCACAGCAGCAATTCTTTCTTTCATTTGAGAAACATGCTCAATAACTGTTTTATACAGACTGGACTGCCCCTCCCATGTCTCTTTGGCAATGTCAAGTAACCCCCTTTGATGTCTCCCGTTCAATAAATCAAAAGGGGAAAACCCTGTGGAGGATTAGGGAACCTCTCTTATGGCCAACAGCAAATAAGGTAACAAGAAATCCCAATCTCTACCATCTTTATCCACTACTTTCCTTAGCATGTGTTTTAAAGTTTTATAAAACCTCTCCACTAACCCATCGGTCTGGGGATGTTACACAGAGGTTCTTAGTTGGTCAATTTTAAATAGGCGGCATAACTCCTTCATGATTTTTTACATAAATGGGGTACCTTGGTCAGTCAGGATCTCCTTAGGTATCCCCAACCTGCTAAAGACATGGACTAATTCTCTAGCAATGTTCTTGGTTGACATATTGCGTAATGGTTTCGCTTCCAGGTACATGGTAGCGTAAATCCATTATCACCAGAATATATTGATGGCCCCGGGCAGATTTCATTAATGGTCCAACCAAATCCATAGCTATTCTTTCAAAGGGAACCTCAATAATGGTTAACGAAACCAGGGGACTTTTGAAATGTGGCCTTGGAGCATGATACTGACATTCAGGGCAGGAGGCACAATAGATTCCTCTTTATGGACTCCGGGCCAGAAAAACCTCTGCACAATTTGCTCAGTAGTTTTCTCTACCCCTAGGTGGCCTGCTGTTATATGACCATGGGCCAGATCTAACACTGTTCTTCTGTATGCTTTGGGAACTATTAATTGTTCCACAATATCTTCCCCCTTCTTAGTCACCTGATACAACAAATCCTGACATACTGCCATGTGCGGATATGACAAAGGACTATTGGGGTCTATGGCTTTACCATTGATCACCTTGACATTCTCTCTGGCTTTCACCAGAGTAGGGTCATTCAACTGCCCCACGGCAAAGACCATGGGCTCAATAACACTCCCCACCTCAGTGGGAGGAACACCACTTGGCGAGCCACCATCCCGCTCCACATTCTCTAGTTCGCCAATCATACTAGAAAAAGGGAACATCTCTGACTCTGCTACTACGTCAGTAACCCTCTCAAACGAGTCAGGGTGATTTGCCTCTGTGCAAAATCGGCTTTCCCACAACTTCCAGAAGTGAGCAAAGTCTTTCCCCAATATTGCATCATACATTAAGCCCTGTACCAAACCCACAGAGACTATCGCGGAACCACATGGTGTTTCTATGTTCACTTCTGCAGTAACATAATACCGGGTATCCCCATGTATGCAGATCACACCAACAGTTTTCCCCTTATGCTTTCATAAATGTAACCAGGCTACCATAATCTAACAGAGCTTCTACTTGGTTGCCTTCTACAGTGAGTATACATCTGTCTCAACCTGCCGGTCAGCAGTACAGGCTGGTTGTGCAAAGAAAGGCCTCCTGCGGTTGACATGAGCAGTATCACATTGCATCGGTTCAGAGGTAAGTGAACAATTAGCCGCAATATGGCCAAAACCACCACATCGGAAACATTGAATTACATTAATATCTAGTCTTTTACGGGGTAGGTACCTTCCTGGCCTGCCGTAGCTTGGAGCAAGGCCTTTACAACGTCCTCCATGTTGTGTTTAGGGCTAGGCTGAAAGCAGAACATGGCTCTCTGAGCATCTGCTGACGCCACCCTCATGGATTTCACAACTTCGTGTCTGTCCCTTTAAATTTTAAAGGAAAATGTTTTCTTGCTGCAAACTTCAGTGTGTGATTGCCTGCATTCTCCACCAAATGTGACACAGTCGGCATAGGGGTCCCTCTCCTGGGGTAGACGGACTCCTTCTTTACACACACAGCAGCCGTAGATACAGGTTACGTCTGGGGTTCTCGTACAAACTGGTCGGCGCCAGTCTTTATTGTGCCAAATTAATATAAACATAAACAAAACATAAACATAAGTCCTAGCCCGGCTGGGCACTAGCTACACAGCAGATTCCCTCTCTATAATAATGGTAGGGCCTATTGCTCTCACCACCAACAAAACACGTGCACAGTACTTACAAGGATTATCACCAAGTGTCTCTGAACAGGTTAGTCTGCCTGCTCTCCCAGGTGTGAGACACTCAGCCACAAACAAACCATGCTTTTATTAGCCATTTCCAGCTGCAAGCCCTAATGAGCCTGTTACCAGGCTGAAAGGCCCAAAACCTGGAGTGGCCTGTGGATGGAGCCCTCCCTCTCCTCACATCCACACCCCCAGGACCCAATCCGGATTTTCCAAAAGCCGATACTCTGGTCTGCTTACAAAACAGACTTCTCCCGGGGTTTTTTAGAACACATAGGCCAAAAACCTAGGACAAATGTACCTGCCATTGACCACTTTACCAGTGCTTCTATCACAATATATATACACGAGGTCTGTCTAAAAAGTTTGGTGAATGGTAAAATAAAAAAACAAAAACAGAATGCACATTGGAAATATCTTTATTGGCCCTTGAAGTAATCTCCACCAGACACAACACACTTTTGACAACGTTCGTAAAGCTTCTGGAAACTGTCGAAAAAGTATTTTTTAAGAGTTGTCTTCAGCAGCAGCGGAAGCAGTATCTAACAAACAATTCCAGCTCATTCAGAGGCAGCTACTCTGTGTATCACCGGATTCAATAAGTTCTGTTTACCGTATTATTATCCCCTTCTCCTCTAAAACTCCTTCGATTACCTTCTCGTAAGACGATCTACCTTTACAGTGATCTCTTCCCGGTATACATAAATGGGAATTAAATTTATGCCCTCTCCAGGATGAGCAATGGACTCGGATATACGGTACACTTTTCTGTGTCTGTTTTCTGCAAATCCATTACTTTATTACTTTACTTTATTATGCATAGGTCCTACCGTTCCCCTATCTTTAATGCGTATATTGATATGAATGCCCCAGCTAATTGTCCCAAATGTCGTGTACCTGGCTGTGATTTTTGGCATTTATTATGGGATTGCCTTACGGTCAATGATTTTTGGAAACTAGTTTGGTTGGATATTCATTCTACACTGCCATCATTACCTCCACCAGAAACTAATCTTTGTTTATTTGGAAGAATTGTTTAATGTTACCATTTATCGTTATGTCCTAGGCCAATTTACCTTGGCTGTGATTATTGCTCGATCCTGGCATGCTCCAGACCCTCCAGATATGCACAAATGGCAATCGCTGGTGAATGACACAATTGATCATGAAAAATATGTTTTTACTAGCCTTAAGGCTCTTCCTAAATATCATAAGCTATGGGACCGCTGGGCTCTTTCCCCCTTGGGACTTTGTAGACCTGTTGGTGACCCCCCTTTGTAATCTGTCATCTTTTCTATATTTGTCTCTCTTATGGTTCTTTTTCACTTTCCTTTACTTTTAGTTTCTTTTTACCTCCATGCACAGGTATATGATCTGTACTGACCTCAGGCCTGGCTTATTCATGATATCCCTCTGACTGTACACTTTGTTATTTTACGATGTGTTCTGTGTTGGCAATGTTTACATGTTTTCTGTATTTTTATATGAATGTTTTCATTTTTGTTATGTTCATAAATTGTAAAACTAAAAAATCTGAATAAAAATATACATGATTTAAACGAAATAGACCTATATTCAGCGTAAAGAAGAACAAGGAGTCCTGGAATTGATGATCTGGCTCCCCCAGAGCCCTGACCTCAACATCGTTGAGTCTGTCTGGGATTACTTGAAGAGACAAAAGGATTTGAGGAAGCCTACATCCACCGATAATCTGTGCTTAGTTTTCCAAGATGTTTAGGAATGGAATGCTGTCATAATCCCGACCACTGGGATGCTTGCGCTCAGAATGCCGGCACCGCAATCCCGACACCTGTCAGAATCCCAGCGCCGGCTTCCTGAATGTAAGTAGCGAGGTTAGAGGGAGGGTTAGTGTTAGGGTTAGGCACTAAGGAAGAAGGGTTAGGTTTAGGGTGAGGAGAGGGGGAGGTTAGAATACTGACCGACAAGTGTCGGTATTCTAACCCTGTTGGGATGCCGGCGTTGGAGTTCTGACCGCCGGGACCTCAAGCACCAGCATTCTGTACCCAACCCGGTTGGAATAACCTCCCTGCAGAGTTCCTTCAAAAACTGTCTGCAAGTGTACCTAGAAGAATTGATGCTGTTTTGAAGGCAAAGTGTGGTCAAACCAAATATTGATTTTTTTTTTAGATTTCTATTCATTCACATTGCATTTTGTTAATTTATAACACTTCTATTTTTGAAAGTATTCTTACTTTGCAGCATTTTTTCCACACCTGCCTAAAACTTTTGCACAGTACTCTGTGTATATCCGGGGCATATTTATAATAGGTGCAGGGTGTGCGGTTTACACTGGCCCCTGGGTCCAGGGGGTGCCCACACAGCACATTCTGCACCTATATTTTTTAATACTTACCCTTCCGAAGTCCTGCGTCGGCTGTAGCACTGCTCATGTTTTGCGCATGTGCAGTAGTGAAATTGCCGGAAAAATGGTGGCCGAACCATTTTCCCGGTGACTTACGCATGTACAGACTAGTGCACAGAGTTAACTGCTGCGGTGACGCGGCTTGGGAGAGAGGAGGGGGCCCCGGATGGGGAATGCACACGGGCCCCCTCCTCTCTAAATACGCCGCTGGTGTGAATGTGTATACTTCTATCACTTCTTTCAGAGCCTCTGAGTACTGCCTCTTCTGTCTGTGTGTATTAGAGTTTTTCTCCCTTAAGGAAGGCACCAGAGCAAGTACAAGCTGTATCCAGGCCAAAGGAGTGCCGCTCACCTGTTATATAATGCCGCTCACCTATATATAATTAAAAAATATGTTTATATATTTAAAAAGAACTCTCAGTTAAAAACAGTGCTTTCTTTAAGTGAAGTATTTCATGAAGTATTTTTTTTGTCATTGATTTTCTTCTGCAGTCGTCATCCTGAATAGTCCTTGTTAAATAGACTTCCTCATGCCCATGGTGGTAACCTCTTAAGATATCTCCTGCAATATCAACTGTAATTTAATTATGTTGTTTGTGTTCTTTAGCAGTACACTGTACTATGCTTTTACCTGAGGGTCTAAGTTTTTTTGGGTACGCAGTCACTAAAGCTACCTACACACTATACAATTATTGGACCGATTTGCGAATAATCAGGTTATAGGCCTGATTTATTGTATAGTGTGTATGAACGATCGTTTCAGCATTTCACCGATAAAATGGTTCGAAAACATCCACAAATGCATTCCTTCCATTATATGATCTGACGGTCAAGAACGAAAATCTCGGCCTCAAATTCCTGATATCGAGCAGTGTGTGGACTCTCAATAATCTGCCCATATTTCCTATGTTCTCCCGTCAGTATGTCATCATCCGTGTGGTCGGACATATGCAAAATCAGTGAGGTGTGGTGAAAAATCGCCAGCTTCTATGGAAACATTGCATAATATGTAGCACATATATTGGGGCTTTAAATTTTCCGAAAAATCGTCTCGTTCCTCGTCCCGATTAAAACAAATCTGAGTGTGTTTAGCGTAAGTCACTAGTCAAAATGTGGTAAGCATTTTGACTGGTGACTTGGGGGCATATTTATCAATATTATTTTACTAAAATACTAAATACTAAAATACTTATTTTACTAAAATAATGGGAAAACTGGTGTTTTCACACCCTTTTTCACATTATTTGAGTATTATTTAAATATACGAAAGGGCCTTTGGAGGAGAATTTGCAAAATTCTCCTCCAAGCCCTTATTTCTCATTTTTTCTTTTTTAGTAAGCAGATCACATTTCCCATACTTGTAATGGGAAATGTGATCTGCCCAAATTTACTAAAATTCAATTGTAAAAAAAATATCGGAGGGAGCCCTGTGATAATAACGCTATCTTCAGATGGCGTTATTATGGCTTCCCTCCCATTTCCCCTACTCCAGCTCTGTGCTGACTGCCGAAAAAGAGCTCAGAGCTGTCACATATAATCAGCCATGTGTGTCTAAATAATAAAATAAATCTTAAATGCACGCTGTTGCAGCCAGTGATCGGTATCCGGCTCCCGTGACCCCAATCAGCTGTTGCTGTGAAACGTTTAGCTGGCTTCCCATTTAACAGCACTGATCAGCTGACTGTGGTTACAAGGAGCCAGACACCGATCCCTGGGTGCAGCAGCGTGCAATTAAGTGTTAGCTGAGCAAGAGGGTATCGGTGGGGCTAGCAGGCGGCGCATGCTCGGTCACACTTTCAGGGTATTTAAGACATTCGCAGGGACGTGCTTTCTCGCAAGCTCTGTCCCTACATGCGGTATTTGATACATCCTTGCAATGTACTCAAATATTGCAATGTGAATTTATCGCATCCCATCTGCACGTGAGATTCAGATTCTGATAAATATGCCCCTTAGTGACTGCATACCCTGATGGTGTCAACATTGTTAATGTCGACACCTGGAAAATGTCTACAGTGACAAAATGTTTACATTTCCATCAGCCTTAGGTTTGTGTTATGGTTACCGCTAGGTTTAGGAGTGTTACCATTAGGGTTAGGGTTAAATTTGGGTTAGGGACAGAATGTCAACATTACATCAGTGATAACATGTTTAATATAGACATTGGTCAATGTCAGTGGAATGAATGTTGACATATAGCACACCCTCTTTCTGCAGTCTTAACATCATCCAAGAGAATGTCTACTGGCCACCTACTGGTGACAAGTAGATGTGACAAATGGATTTGCTGGTATTACCACTGTTTTTCACCAGCATCATTCAGTTATAACAGCACTTCACTGAATAATGTACAGTGTAGGCACACACATGCTGACTGATTTGAAATAGTCCACACAGAGATGGTTCCATCGAGCACCTGCACGTTATTTGTCTTCTGTATGGAGGATACTTTGTCATTCAGTGCTATGAATGTTGGTCTACATTTGACATAATACACTGATTTACACACAGCAGCGAATGCCATCAAAACTTCTAAACAATGTTTACATACTGAAAGCTGTCTGTGACACCAGGTTTGGCTGAGACACTTAGGCTCGTATTCAGTTGCCGGCGAACAGTCCTGGACTTTTCGCCTGCCGGACTTTCTGCCTACGTCGCGTGTAAACACTTTCCGTGCGCGCGACCGATTTTTCGCCCTAATCAATTCCAAAGGACAAGAATACGCGTCCTGGCGGTATTCAAACAGGTGAAAATGCTGTCAGATTTGGGGAAATCAGCCTGACACCCCTCAAAAGATGCACTGACATGGGGGATCACTATGGATACCTCCGAATAGCCCTGCTGAAGGTATTTGGGGTGCTTAAATGCTCTCAATAGCTGCTATTTAACGTGTTTGCACAAGTGGTGAAGAATAGCATTTTAGCAGGGGTTTTTTTTGTTAAAAATAAGTAGTCCCAGCAAATTTGGGGTACATGAAAATGTGTGCAATCATGGTTAAAAAATCACTAAAATTATGTTTTAAAAAATGTAAAAAACACACCTTCAGCATTCGCCTGCAATCAAAAAAACACCTGGGGCATACTTGGGGGACCCCCTGGAGTCTATTTCGCTAGTTTTTAACTTTGTTCCTCAACTTTGTTTTTTTTTCGCCCACAAAACAAAAATACTTTTTTGGGGTGTTCTAAAGTATTTTTTTTTTTTTGACGCCCTTAACCTTACGGGGACTGTCCAAAGGGTGCTGGGGGGATTTTCAGAAGTGTGTAACCCAAAACTGCAATTCTGCACTTTTTTCCGACCCCTATTCATAGGCGATTTTTTTTCCGCTGGTTACAAGGCACAGACTTTTCACACCGGCGAAAATTGTCTTTGGAATTGAATACGGGGAAAAGTTCTCACCTGGCGAAATTATGTCACCGGCGAAAACTTTTCATCGAAAATGGTTTATCGCGGCTAATTGAATACGGCCCTTAGTGTTGGTGATCTGTGCAATAATAATTAGATTGTGATTGGAGGTGGGGAAATATCTGTACTATATATTGGGTAACAATTTGTTGGTCATAACAGATTATTTTATGGTTGGCAGTATTGAGTATTCATAGCAGCGATGGGCAATAGGTGGCCTTATAATCTTTTAGACTGTAAACTCTCATGAGCAGTGCCCTCTTTCCTCACGTGCTTCTCCTTCCCTTGCTTATACCATCATCTACTCCTAATTCCCCACAATGGCACCTAACCCTTGGCTGTTGGCGTTTTGCTGTTTATTTAAGTGTTATGATTGCTAATGCAGCAATGTTTATATACCATGTCCTGCATTGTTTTGTACTGTTAATAACGGTTTCTTCTGTGCTCATTTGTTTATGTACTTAGAGATGTATCTTTATTTGATTAAATGTATTGTTTTACCTCATTACCGCGATGAAGGGTAATGTGTTGCCTTTTTGAAGATCCATGCGGCCCCTACTGTTTTGTTTATTAGTTTGCCTAACATTGACGTATAGGCCATGGTTGTATACTGGTAATAAATTGTTGGTTTTGTCCTACATGTTGGGATCTGCAAAGTATATCTGCATGGGTCGGGTACGGGAGCTGGAGATCCCTGCGGTGAAAATCCAGGCGCCGGCATACCGACAGGGTTAGGATACAACACCTGTCTGTAGGTATCCTAACCCTTCTCCTACCCCTCCCTCCCTTCCCTGTGCCTACACCTAACCCTCCCTCTCCTAGTGCCTAAACCTAACCTGCACCCTAGACCTAACCCTCCCCCGTAGTGCCTAACCCTAACCCTCCCCCTTGTGCCTAACCCTCCCCCTAGTGCTTATCCTAACCTTAATTCTCCCCCTAACCCCACTACTTACCTTCAGGATGCCGGCGCCGGTATTCCAAGTGCCGGCATCCCACTTGCCGAGATTATAACCGCATCCCTTTCCGCTTTGGGGTGGGGCTGGGTGGGTGTGGGGAGGGTTCTTTGCAGAATATGGCTGGAAATGGAGATGTTTAGTGATCACTGATTGTCAGTGTCTGAAAGATGTAGCATTGAAACAAGCTGAATGTTATTAGAAATCTGCATTACAACTTCAGTATTTAAAAAAAAGCAAATAAAACCCAAAACAAAACAATTTTTATTGTAAAGTGTTTTAAGTGTTGGACTTATTTTTACAAATATACAATTTTGTTTTTATTTTGCTCTAAATTTGATTATTTTCAGATTGCCCATTAAATTGCCATTCTTTAATTCCCACAGCACTAACATTTTCCTCAGCATGTTCCAATAAAACTGTACATTGTATATTACGTGCAGATAAAACAAATGCATCCTTTTATTTTAGTAGTAGCTGTAATACTGAGCCAATTTTAGATTTTGAGACTATTTAAAGATTACCAGTAAAGTAAGTACCAGTAAAATACAATTGTATTAAAGCTGTAAGCATTTTATTAGTCACTTACAGTGCTGTTAGCATTAGATAACAGGTCGAAATACCAGAGTGGGTGGTATGTACTGAGTCAAACAACTGCTATTAGTCACTTAAATAGCATTTTATGATGGGTGCGAATGGAACACACAAGACGGCTTTGTTAAAGCTATCCCAGTAAAAATAATTATCGCATGCTGTTACTTTAAGCAGTAGAACATGCTGCTTATGTGGGGTTGCTCTATACAAGATTGTTATGATATGGTGAGTACTAAAGTTAATGGGAAAAGTAATGGGGCATTCACACTAGACCATTATTATGAACGATAACAATATCGTTATCGTTCATATTGTCCAGCATGTATGCACTGAATGACCAAGGATGCGCGCTCCTGTGGGACGTTAACGATATCCCCAGTCGGCTGAACATGCTGCTCAATCTGTGGATATCGATAACGATGGCATGCTGCTGAATGCAGCATGCTCTCCCCTTCCGCTGTCATTCGTCATGGCTGACATTGGTAAGTGTGTATACACTTACCAATGTCGGCACCCTCGCCGGGTCCCGCCGCAGACAATATCGCCGCATACACACATCATCTAAAGTGTGTATGCGGCTTAAGTGGAGTCAGCCTTTCATGAAGTGCATATATCACAAATGTTCTATATAACCATCGTATACAGGCTGAAGTATAGTTGGATATAAGAATACTTTTTATAGTTCGCATAAACGGCAAAAAATTGTGCACATCTGTCTGTGTGATGGAACAGTCACATTTTTCACTCATGTCTCCTTCTGCTTAGAGAGGAAGAATGGAAGGGGCGTGTTGGCCGCGTACAGTGAAACCATGGCAAGAGATGTAGAACTTCTGGGTGCCTAACCCCTGGTGCAAATTCAGATGTGTATCTAGGGGTTCGAGCGCCCCAGGCAATGTAATGGACTGGGGCCCCCCTCCCCCCATAGTTTCTGAATAATTACAATCTGTAACCTTTCCCCTGCCAACCCCCCTTCTGTCTCCCCAGCCAGCCCCCCTTCTGTCTCCCCAGCCAGCCCCCCTTCTGTCTCCCCAGTCACCCCCCATCTGTCTTCCCAGCCACCCCCCATCTGTCTCCCCAGCCACCCCCCTTCTGTCTCCCCAGCCACCCCCCTTTTGTCTCCCCAGCCACCCCCCTTTTGTCTCCCCAGCCACCACCCTTTTGTCTCCCCAGCCACCACCCTTTTGTCTCCCCAGCCATCCCCATTCTGTCTCCCAAGCCAGCCCCCCTTGTGTCTCCCAAGCCACCCTCCCTTGTGTCTCCCAAGCCACCCTCCCTTCTGTCTCCTAAGCCACCCCCCCTTCTGTCTCCTAAACCACCCCCCCTTCTGTCTCTCCAGCCATATCCCTTCTGTCTCCCAAGCCAGCTCCCCTTCTGTCTCTTCAGCCCCTGGACCCCCACATCCAGCCCCCACAGCCCATAGATACTTACCATTTATTGTATTTTCTGGCTGCGGCTGTGCCCGGCTCCTCAGTCTGACAGCGATGTCTAAAAAAAAACCCCCAGAAAACTTTATTCATTAATTGTACCAGGCACCCACCAGCAAGCGCCAGCAGCTGCCCGGCCCTGGACATCTACACTGGTAGGAGCCAGGGGTGTACGTACTCGGATTCCAGTCCTGGCAGTCCCATCATGGTTGTACTCCCTGGCTGCACGTGGCACCGCCGGATGGCGCCTTTGCGAGTGCTATCCTGGCCAAGGGGTAGATATGCCCCAGTGCAAAATACAGATAGATGACTACGTGGAGCCTGTCTTGTTTAAATGAGTGCATCTTAATCCCTCCCACTGATGCTCTTACTATTACATGTGACTTCTGCAATCTATAGCATTATTCATTTACTATATGCAATCAGTCCATAGCACCTAAGCAGATCCCATTTAATTTTGTGAAGGGGAAGACAGTAAATGTTTGTATTTAATTTAACTTTTGTACTTTTTTATTTATGGGAGTGGTTCAATAAGTAAGGTAACAAGGTCTCTCACTTGTGTACTGTTCTCTCTTTTATTCTAATTTCCCGCCAGGCCAGAGCAGGTAAACCACTGATTCCTCTCACGGACATTAGGCTGGTTAAACATTGAGGTGTGTAGTGTGATCAGATTTCTGCGCCTAAAGGGCTCATCAGCAGCTGAAATTCATTGGCAACTAGTGGAGGTGTACGGTGAGAATGCCATGTCACGGAAACAGGTTTGGGTTTGGTGTATTGCCTTTGATAACGGCAGGATAGACGTTCAAGATAAGCAGTGATTCAGCTGGCCAAGCACCTCCACCCCAGATAACAATTTGTACCTCATTGTCAGATTCAGGAGGACAGAAGCATTTTAATTAGTGATATTGCTAACGAACTGATCATCTCAGTGGGTCCTGTGCACAACATTGTTCATGAGCAACTGGGGTACAGAAAAAGTGTCCATGCTGGGTACCAAAGCAACTCACAGAAGTTCACAAAACCAATATTATGGGATTGTCTCTAGTACACTTGACGTGGTACCATGAGGTGGGAGTGCAGTTCCTGCAGGGTATTGTTACAGGCAATGAAACGTGGGTGCATCATGCGACACCGGAGACAAAGCAAGTATCCATGACATGGAAACAGCATCGTACCCACCTTCAAAGACATTCAAAACAACCCCATCCGCAAAGAAGGTCATGGCGACCATGTTTGGGACCACAAGGATGTGCTTCTTATTGATTTCCTCACCAAGAGAGATACTGTGAATGTTGTCCACTATTGTGACACATTGAGTCATTTGCGGAGGGCAATTTGTCGAAAATGACATGGGTTGCTGCGAATAGGCGCCAAATTCCTGCATGATAATGCCAGGCCAGACTCAGCCAACCGCTCCCTTGAGTTGTTACGGTGCTACCATTGGAAGGTACTGGACAATCCTCCCTACAGCTCTGACCTGGCACCTAGTAATTTTCAATCTCTTTGGACCATTGAAGAAGCACCTGGGTGGAAGGCAATTCGATTACTGATGGTGAATTACAGCAAGCAATCATGTCCTGGCTTCAGGCACTTCACACTGAATTCTTCTATGACAGGAAAGATGCTCTGGTGTATTGTTGGAACAAATGCTTAGACAAGTATGGGGATTATGTGGAAAAATTATCTGTACCAAGGCCTTACAGTACTATTGATTATACGTAAATGTACGAATGAGAGGTCTTGTTACCTTATTTATTGAACTACCCTTGTATATGATACTTCATTAAAGTACTAGGTCTATGTTCTGTATGAATGGTGCAATAAAACGTAAGCATTTATTAACACTGTCAGGCCACATGTCCTGGCACAATGCTTCACATTAGTTTTAACTGGGCTTCTGAACACTTATGTCACAGCTGTCTCAGGAGGATCTCCTACTGAGGAGCTGAAAGCTGAGTTCCCAGGTTGTGGAAGGTATTGGAGGCGAGGGGCCTGGATGTACAGTCAGGTGCATAAATATTGGGACATTGACAGAATTTTCATATTTTGGCCTCTATTCACCGCCACAATGGCTTTGAAATGATACAAACAAGATGTGCTTTAACTGCAGACTTTCAGATTTAATTTGAGGGTAATTACATCCAAATCAGGTGAACGGTGTAGGAATTACAACGTTTTCTATATGTTCCTCACACTTTTTAAGGGGCCAAAAATAATGGGACTATCAACTCAAAAGCTATTTCATGGACAGGTGTGGGCTATTCCCTCGTTATTTCATTATCTATTAAGCAGGTAAAAGGCCTGGAGTTGATTCTAGGTGTGACATTTGCATTTGGAATCAGTTGCTGTTGACTCTCAATATGAGATCCAAAGAGCTGTCACTATCAGTGAAGCAAGCCATCATTAGGCTGAAAAATCAAAACAAACCCATCAGAGAGAGAGCAAAACATTAGGTGTGGCCAAATCAACTGTTTGGAACATTCTTAAAAAAGAACGCACCGGAGAGCTCAGCAACACCAAAAGACCCGGAAGACCACGGAAAACAACTGTGGTGGATGACAGAAGAATTATTTCCCTGGTGAAGAAAAACCCCTTCACAACAGTTGGCCAAATCAAGAACACTCTCCAGGAGGTAGGTGTATATGTGTCAAAGTCAACAATCAAGAGAAGAGTTCACAAGAGTGAATATAGAGGGTTCACCACAAGATGTAAACCATTGGTGAGCCACAAAAACAGGAAGACCAGATTAGAGTTTGCCAAACAACATCTAAAAAAGCCATTACAGTTCTGGAATAACATCCTATGGACAGATGAGACAAAGATCAACTTGTACCAGAGTGATGGGAAGAGAAGAGTATTGAGAAGGAAAGGAACTGCTCATGATCCAAAACATACCACCTCATCAGTGAAGCATGGTAGTGGTAGTGTCATGGCGTGGCCATGTATGGCTGCCAATGGAACTGGTTCCCTTGTATTTATTGATGATGTGACTGCTGACAAAAGCAGCAGAATGAATTCTGAAGTGTTTCGGGCAATATTATATGCTCATATTCAGTCAAATGCTTCAGAACTCATTGGACGGCGCTTCACAGTGCAGATGGACAATGACCCGAAGCATACTGCAAAAGCAACCAAAGAGTTTTTTAAGGCTAAAAAGTGGAATGTTATGCAATGGCCAAGTCAATCCCCTGACCTGAATCCGATTGAGCATGCATTTCACTTGATGAAGACAAAACTGAAGGGAAAATGCCCCAAGAACAAGCAGGAACTGAAGACATTTGCAGTAGAGGCCTGGCAGAGCATCACCAGAGATGAAACCCAGCGTCTGGTGATGATGTCTATGCGTTCCAGACTTCAGGCTGTAATTGCCTGCAAAGGATTTGCAACAAAGTATTAAAAAGTGAAAGTTAGATTTAGGATTGTTTAGTTTGTCTCATTACTTTTGGCCCCGTAAAAAGTGGGAGGCACATATAGAAACCGTTGTAATTCCTACACCGTTCACCTGATTTGGATGTAATTACCCTCAAATTAAATCTGAAAGTCTGTAGTTAAAGCACATCTTGTTTGTTTCATTTCAAAGCCATTGTGGTGGTGAATAGAGGCCAAAATATGAAAATTCTGTCAATGTCCCAATATTTATGCACCTGACTGTATGTCCTCCTCATCCACAAGTATCGGATGTTGGCGAGACCTGACCAAAGGTGCTGACCTGCTGGGAGGTATTCACCAGTGACCCATCCAAGCGGGATATGGATTTAAGCTGCACCCAGCAAGCAGATCGCGGCCCTTTGGTCTGGTATCGGATACAGGTGGGAAATGGAGGGAGATAACACCGATGAGGCCCAGGAGAGTGTATTTCTGAAATTTGGATATTGTACTGAGTACGCGGGCTAGGTATCAGACGCACTGCTGGCACAGGAGAGTGACACTGTGGTTGTACTTTGAGGATGTACAGAGTACGCGGGCAAGGTATTCAGACACTGGCACAGGAGAGTAACTGGAGATGACTCGAGAGTAAACAGCAAGGGAACCTGGAACGAAGTGACAGCAAGCAACACTAGTAGTAACAACGTTGTACAGGCAACTTCCTACTGCCCGGAGCCTAGTTATATACCCTAGGCCGCAAACTGACCACTTACTCAACTTTTACTTCTATTTTTTGGTGGAAAAATCTCTCAACCTTGCGCAAATCGGGACTAACCCACTGAAATCAGATAAATATCTGTTTAACAATTACTCCAATTATCTACCCTTATAAAGTATTCACAATAATTATTAATGAAATAAAATTACATTTTGAGTTTGGTTTGTCTGCATTACCCCTTGAAATATAGATGAGATACACCTGAGTATACTTGTATCACAATAAGAAAAGCTGGTTTTATGCAGGGATCATGGACCCTAATTCAGACCCGCTCTCTGCTGCAGGCAGCTCTCAGAGTCTGCGGGCGCCCACCCACAGCTTGTGCGAGCGGGCTGGAGACCATCGCGATTATCGCGACCATTGGGCTTGCGACGAGACACTGGGGTAGGGTCTCGGCTGCCGCAAGCCCGAGTGGACTCCCTGCTCGAATAGAGCAGGAAGTCCACTACTGACATCACTAGTGATGTCAGTAGGTCCACCTACAAATGCCAGGCGTTCCTAAGGGAACGCCTGCGTTTGTGTAGCCAGCCCTCCTAGCCACCTACAAAACGGGGTGAGCTGTCACTCACCATCGACAGCCGCCCCCTTCTTGTAGTGAGCCCTGCAGCGACTGAAGTTCAGTTGCTCGGCGCGGCTCATGCATGCCGGCCGCGGCGCATGCGCAGAGGCCAAACATTGAGCCGCTTGCGAGCGCTGTGCGCTCGCGAGCAGTTCTGCATCAGGCCCATAATCCCTTTTGATAGTGCAGCAAATACATGAACGGATGTATTATACTCTTTGTAAACCCATTGTGTACTGTACTAAATACTTGACTTTGTAAAACTGTTTTTAAATGTATTTATGATGCCAGTGTATAATTTAGCACATTCCTGTAGCCTTTTATTCATTTGTAGTTACCTACAGTACCATCCAAAATTCTCCATCTGATGAAAAACTAAATAGGAGGAGCAATTCTCTATATAAAAGAACCTATGGGAGATACAATTCTAGTTTTGACCACTGTTGGACATTATTGGCTCATTATCTTGTTTGCTAGAACAGAACAAGTTATTGCTAGCTGACCTTGATGGTAGAGACAGCTACAAACTACAGGAAACAGTAACTCCCATCCTTCCTTTCTTCTTCACGCAGCCACTTTTCCTTTCTTTATCCTGTGTGCACTGTTACACCTCTGCCCTATCCTGCAGCGCCCCCACCCCCTGCTGTTTTTTATTTTTTTATGCTGATCTAAACAGTGGAGTGTGTCATTGCATTCAGATCAGGTTGTGTACTGCTAATAAGATGCAAGAAAAGAGTACATTGCTATCTTATTTTTGTGATGCTTGTTATGTACTGTCTAATTTGTTTTCATCCACATTTTATTCTGTAGTCTTAAAGATGGCAAGCTAAAAGGCTGGTTTGAAGCTTACCTTTATATACATGATTTTGAGTAAATAGGAAAGCACAAGTAACATTGCACCTTGGTGAAACCATGTTACACTGCATATGGGGCAGATTTTATAATTGCAGAAAGATTAAATGCCCCCATACACTAGTGACAGATTGCCGTAATTCCCTGATCCCCAGACGCCGGGGTCAGGGAATTGGTGAAATCCAATATGTTGAATATCACTGATTTGCCGATCAAAATATGATTGGTTTTTTAACATGTAGAAT
Organism: Taudactylus pleione; assembly: GCA_031769625.1. Classification (NCBI taxonomy): domain Eukaryota; kingdom Metazoa; phylum Chordata; class Amphibia; order Anura; family Myobatrachidae; genus Taudactylus; species Taudactylus pleione. The sequence continues at coordinate 6,966,185 of JAUIMM010000957.1, forward strand.
TTCACCAATTTCCAGACGGATCGACGACCATGGATGGACGCCGGTCGGCATCTCCGACTAGCTGTTTGGCATTTCCGGTTCGATCAGGGGACCGGTGTATCAGCCGTCAGATGTATGGGGCCCATTAGATGTGAGAGAGACATGTCCAAACCTAAAATTTTTAATTGCAGTATAAAAATAAAGCTGTCCAGACTCCAACATTTGTGAGCTACATGCAAAAGCAGCCTGCATGCAAAAATAATTATATGTATTTGCACCCCTTGCAGTGTAACATGGTTTGTCCAGGTGCACAGTTACTTGCTCTTTTTTGCTTTACTCCCAACTCACAATCAGGCCCTACAGATGTGTCCTTGTTCATCTACAGTAGCCTCAATACACCATGCAGTGCCGTATGCCTGACGTGAGTGAGCCACCAGTTCCCATACAACTCTGCTAGCATCGAACACCTTTTTTGCCGAAAATGTGTCTGTGTCACAATGTGATGTGACTAGGACGCACCAGGAGACTGTGCTGATTAATTTGATATGTGACACTTGTACATAGCCAGCTAGCTATTTTCTCATCATTCCTACTCACTCCATCCCCCAACATTTTATATCATTTTGTTATTAGTAGTGACAGTAGGCTGAAAAGGGTTCAGTATATTTTGTCAACATTCACCATGTCAAACATGTAAAGGCACACATCCACTAGCAGACATGAAAACGACTGCACGATTACGACATTGTAATCGTGCAGTCGTTTGTCAGTCTGTGATGTGCCTACACTGAACGAGCAGTCATTCAGTACAGGCTCATAAATCATCTGCAAACATGCTGAACCTGACGTTATCGTCCGGTTGTACAACGTATTTGTACGATGATAGATGTCTAAACAACCAGCAGGAGCACGCATCGCTGGTCGTTTTAGCCATTTTTTAAACAATCTGCAAACGATTATCGAACAATATCGTTGTCGTTCAATCGCTCATTTTAATTGTCTAGTGGATGGGCACCTTACCCTAACGCTAACCCTAATCCGAATGCAAATGTTGACATGTTGACATTTATTAGGTTGTCATTTTGTCCAGGTGTCAACATTTAGTATGTCAACATTTTAACCATGTCGATATAATAAATTCGACCTTGTGGTGTCACTGTCGATTTGGCAACTGCATCCCAACAAAACCTATCCTTGCCTGGTGGTTATTTATTATATGCCGATGGTATACAGCAGCTCACACCCAGATTCCAGTTCATTAATAAATTATTAAGCTTACAGTGTTATTTACAGTTAAAAGGAAAGTTTGTAACCTTTTGTCTAAAGTTAAAAACAATTATCCTTGTTTTACCCAAAAATAAAATATAGGGCCTGATTCACTACAGATCGCTATTGTGATCGCAGCTGCGATTACGCACGCAGGTGTTCTGCGAAAATATTCTAATGACTGCAATCACAAAGCCATTGCACAGCCAGCATAGAGACACCCACTACAGATATCTCACATCTGTAATACTTTGCAATCCTGCTTATACACCGGTAACATCGGCCCCTCACGCACAATTACAGCAGGTCTGACCTTTCTCAGAAATTGCTAACCTCATCGCACACAGTGAGTACACAAGCTGCGCATTCCCATGCAACGACGTTCAAACGGACAGGCACACCTGCATTTCTCCAACCACTCCCTCGTCACCACCTCCAAACGCTGACATCCTGTCCCTTGATCTGCGATGCCTTTGTATCTGCGTAGGTGATCGCAGTGTGGTCGCAATGCCAACTCACGCACTAGCACTGCGGTGCATGCACAGTAAGCACCATCGGCTGATCTGCGTACGCTGTTGCCTGTTGCTATTGCGATCCGTAATGAATCAGGCCCATAGTGTTGTTTTTTACGAATCAGACAGATGTTTTTCTCCCTGCAGTATTATACAATATGCTAACGTGTGTGGTTCTGATCACATATAAATGTCACTGAAATCAGAATGACAATTTGTATGCAGTAGTTCATGTTTTTTTTATACTTTGTGGCACCTTTCTCCCACAGCTGGCTGCACATTTGAGACTCACAGTGACATTGGTCCCTGTGAGGTGACACAGGCTACTCAAGATGACTTTGATTGGCACATGATGCGGGACCCCCGTGGAAACCCTGACTTGCCCCAAGGTGAGTAACCAGGCAGAGATTGAATAAGAAAAACAGGTGTGAAAGGATTAAGAAAGACCTATACAGGATGGGCTGTATGAACGATGAAATATCATTCCTTTTACAGCCGTCCATAGTATATTTTATCCATTCTTCATTATTTTTTACTTTTATGTTTTTGGATATTTTACGTTCTTATTTTACTCCCATCTCCATTTCTGTGCTTCAAATCACATCATTTTCACTCTCTCATTCCAATGCTTTATGCCATCATTCTATCAGTCTCTTTTCTGCGCGTAATACCATAATTCTTATTTTATCATTCCTGTGCTTTATGTCATCATCCTCCAGCGTCTAATTCCTGTGTCTCATACTCCTCCTCACAGTATAATGACAATGCTTCTTGTTATCAGCCTCACTGTATAATGACTGTGCTTCTTGTCATCAGCCTCTCTGTATAATGACTGTGCTTCTTGTCATCAGCCTCTCTGTATAATGACTGTGCTTGGTGTCATCCTCCTTACTGTATAATGACTGCTTCTTCTCATCAGCCTCACTGTATAATGACTGTGCTTGGTGTCATCCTCCTTACTGTATAATGACTGCTTCTTGTCATCCGCCTCACTGTATAATGACTGTGCTTCTTGTCATCAGCCTCTCTGTATAATGACTGTGCTTGGTGTCATCCTCCTTACTGTATAATGACTGCTTCTTCTCATCAGCCTCACTGTATAATGACTGTGCCTGGTGTCATCCTCCTTACTGTGTAATGACTGCTTCTTGTCATCCGCCTCACTGTATATTGACTGCTTCTTTTCATCCTCCTCACTGTATAATGACTGTGCTTGGTGTCATCCTCCTCACTGTATAATGACTGTGCTTGGTGTCATCCTCCTCACTGTATAATGACTGCTTCTTCTCATCAGCCTCACTGTATAATGACTGTGCTTGGTGTCATCCTCCTTACTGTATAATGACTGCTTCTTCTCATCAGCCTCACTGTATAATGACTGTGCTTTGTGTCATCCTCCTCACTGTATAATGACGGCTTCTTCTCATCAGCCTCACTGTATAATGACTGTGCTTGGTGTCATCCTCCTCCCTGTATAATGACTGTGCTTGGTGTCATCCTCTTCATAGTATAATGACTATGCTTGGTGTCATCCTCCTTACTGTATAATGACTGCTTATAGTCATCAGCAGGGGCGTAACTAGAACTTTTTGGGCCCCATAGCAACATTTTTAAGGGCCCCCCCTAACTTAGGTCTTACACAATAACCACAGTAGTTCCCCTAAAACATTAAATGCCCACTGTAATGGTGCCCCTTATGCAATGCCCACTGTAATGGTGCCCCTTACGCAGTGCCCCCAGTAGTGAGCCCCCTGTAGTTGCCCCCAGTAATGAGCCCCCTGTAATGCCCCCAGTAGTGAGCCCCCTGTAATGCCCCCAGTAGAGAGCCCCTTGTAATTGCCCCCAGTAGTGAGCCCCCTGTAATGCCCCCAATAGTGAGCCCTGTGTAGCTGCCCCCAGTAGTGAGCCCTGTGTAGCTGCCCCCAGTAGTGAGCCCCCTGTAGTGATCCCCTGTAGCTGCCCCCAGTAGTGACCTCCTGTAGCTGCCCCCAGTAGTGACCCCCTGTAGCTGCCCCCAGTAGTGAGCCCCTGTAGCTGCCCCCAGTAGTGAGACCCCAGTAACTGCCCCAGTAGTGAGCCCCCTGTAGTGACCCCCTGTAGCTTCCCCCAGTAGTGAGCCCTCTGTAGTTGCCCCCAGTAGTGAGCCCCCTGTAATGCCCCCAGTAGTGAGCCCCTGTAGCTGCCCCCAGTAGTGAGCCCCCAGTAGTGACCCCCTGTAGCTGCCCCCAGTAGTGAGACCCCAGTAGTGACCCCCTGTAGCTTCCCCCAATAGTGAGCCCCCTGTAATGCCCCCAGTAGCTGCCCCCAGTAGCGACCCCCTGTAGCTGCCCCCTGTAGTGAGCCCTCTGTAATGCCCCCAGTAGTGAGATCCCAGTAACTTCCCCCCACGCGCGCGGGCGCGTGCGCACATACAAAACAAACAAAAAAAAACTTACCTTATCCCCGCTCCTGTGAAGCCGCCGACTGCCCCGTCGCCCGCTCCTCGGCACTATGAGAGTGACGTCATGACGTCACTCCCATAGTGCACTGCGGGACCCTGAAGACGGAGCTCATTCCTGAGCTCCGTCCCCGGCGTCCGCTCCTCGGCACTATGGGAGTGACGTCATGACGTCACTCCCATAGTGCATTGCGGGACCTGGAAAACGGAGTGAGCTCCGTCCTCCGGCTGCCGCCGGGGGTTTGAGTGGGAGTCGGGCGTCCGCTGGTAACACAATCTCAGCGGGCGCCTGGCATATGGAAAGTGCAGGGGGTGCGATCGCTGGGCCGGCGGGCCCCTTAAGCCGCCGGGCCCCATAGCAACCGCACCCCCTGCACCCTCCATAGTTACGCCACTGGTCATCAGCCTCACTGTATAATGACGGTGCTTTTTGTCATCAGCCTCACTGTATAATGACTGTGCTTGGTGTCATCCTCCTCACTGTATAATGACTGTGCTTGGTGTCATCCTCTTCACAGTATAATGACTGTGCTTGGTGTCATCCTCCTTACTGTATAATGACTGCTTCTTGTCATCAGCCTCACTGTATAATGACTGTACTTGGTGACATCCTCCTCACTGTATAATGACTGCTTCTTGTCATCAGCCTCACTGTATAATGACTGTGCTTCCCGTCATCCTCCTCACTGTATAATGACTGTGCTTGGTGTCATCCTCCTCACTGTATAATGACTGTGCTTCTTGTCATCAGCCTCACTGTATAATGACTGTGCTTGGTGTCATCCTCCTCACTGTATAATGAATGACTGGGCTTCATCATCCACCTCACTTTATAATGATGGTGCTTCTTGTCATCCGCCTCACTGTATAATGACTGTGATTCCCATCATCCTCCTCATTGTATAATGACTGTGCTTCCCGTCATCTTCCTCACTGTATAATGACTGTGCTTCTTGTGATCCACCTCACTGTATAATGACTGTGCTTCCCGTCATCCTCCTCACTGTATAATGATGGTGCTTCTTGTCATCCGCCTCACTGTATAATGACTATGCTTAGTGTCATCCTCCTCACTGTGTAATGACTGCTTCTTGTCATCAGCCTCACTGTATAATTACTGTGCTTTTTCATCCTCCTCACTGTATAATTACTGTGCTTTGTCATCCTCCTCACTGTATAATGACTGTGCTTCTTGTCATCCTTCTCACTGTATAATGACTGTGCTTGGTGTCATCCTCCTCACTGTATATTGACAGTGCTTCTTGTCATCCTCCTCACTGTATAATGACTATGCTTCTTGTCATCCACCTCACTGTATAATGACTGTGCTTGGTGTCATCCTCCTCACTGTATAATGACGGTGCTTCTTGTCATCAGCCCCACTGTATAATGACTGTGCTTGGTGTCATCCTCCTCACTGTGTAATGACTGTGCTATCCGTCCTCCTCCTCACTGTATAATGACTGTGCTTCCCGTCATCCTCCTCACTGTATAATGACTGTGCTTCTTGTCATCCGCCTCACTGTATAATGACTGTGCTTCTTGTCATCCGCCTCACTGTATAATGACTGTGCTTTGTGTCATCCTCCTCACTGTATAATGACTGTGCTTGGTGTCATCCTCCTCACTGTATAATGACTGTGCTTGGTGTCATCCTCCTCACTGTATAATGACTGTGCTTCTTGTCATCCTCCTCACTGTATAATGACAGTGCTTCTTGTCATCCACCTCACTGTATAATGACTGTGCCTGGTGTCATCCTCCTCACTGTATAATGACTGTGCTTGGTGTCATCCTCCTCACTGTATAATGACTGCTTCTTCTCATCAGCCTCACTGTATAATGACCGTGCTTGGTGTCATCCTCTTTACTGTATAATGACTGCTTCTTCTCATCAGCCTCACTGTATAATGACTGTGCTAGGTGTCATCCTCTTTACTGTATAATGACTTCTTCTTCTCATCAGCCTCACTGTATAATGACTGTGCTTGGTGTCATCCTCCTTACTGTATAATGACTGCTTCTTGTCATCAGCCTCACTGTATAATTACTGTGCTTTGTCATCCTCCTCACTGTATAATGACTGTGCTTGGTGTCATCCTCCTCACTGTAAATTGACAGTGCTTCTTGTCATCCTCCTCAATGTATAATGACTGTGCTTGGTGTCATCCTCCTCACTGTATAATGTCTGTGCTTCTTGTCATCAGCCCCACTGTATAGTGACTGTGCTTGGTGTCATCCTCTTCACTGTGTAATGACTGTGCTTCCCGTCATCCTCCTCACTGTATAATGACTGTGCTTCCCATCATCCTCCTCACTGTATAATGACTGTGCTTCTTGTAATCTGCCTCACTGTATAATGGCTGCTTCCCATCATCCTCCTCACTGTATAATGACGGTGCTTCTTGTCATCCTCCTCACTGTATAATGACTGTGCTTGGTGTCATCCTCCTCACTGTATAATGACTGCTTCTTCTCATCAGCCTCACTGTATAATGACTGTGCTTCGTGTCATCTTCTTTACTGTATAATGACTGCTTCTTCGGATCAGCCTCACTGTATAATGACTGTGCTTGGTGTCATCCTCCTTACTGTATAATGACTGCTTCTTGTCATCAGCCTCACTGTATAATGACGGTGCTTCTTGTCATCAGCCTCACTGTATAATGACTGTGCTTGATGTCATCTTCCTCACTGTATAATGACTGTGCTTGGTGTCATCCTCCTCACTGTATAATGACTGTGCTTGATGTCATCCTCTTCACAACATAATGACTGTGCTTGGTGTCATCCTCCTTACTGTATAATGACTGCTTCTTGTCATCAGCCTCACTGTGTAATGACTGTGCTACCCTTCATCTTCCTCACTGCATAATGACTGTGCTTGGTGTCATCCTCCTCACTGTATAATGACTGTGCTTGGTGATATCCTCCTCACTGTATAATGACTGCTTCTTGTCATCAGCCTCACTGTATAATGACTGCTTCCCATCTTCCTCCTCACTGTATAATGACTGTGCTTGGTGTCATCCTCCTCACTGTATAATGACTGTTCTTCTTGTCATCAGCCTCACTGTATAATGACTGCGCTTGGTGTCATCCTCCTCACTGTATAATGAATGACCGGGCTTCATCATCCTCCTCACTTTATAATGATGGTGCTTCTTGTCATCCGCATCACTGTATAATGACTGTGATTCCCATCATCCTCCTCATTGTATAATGACCGTGCTTCCCGTCATGTTTCTCACTGTATAATGACTGTGCTTCTTGTGATCCACCTCACTGTATAATGACTGTGCTTCCCGTCATCTTCCTCACTGGGTAATGACTGTGCTTCTTGTAATCCACCTCACTGTATAATGACTCTGCTTCTTGTCATCCTCCTCACTGTATAATGACTGTGCTTCTTGTCATCCTCTTCACTGTATAATGACTCTGCTTCTTGTCATCCTCCTCACTGTATAATGACTGTGCTTCTTGTCAGCCTCCTCACTGTATAATGACTGTGCTTGGTGTCATCATGCTCACTGTATAATGACTGTGCTTCTTGTCATCCTCCTCACTGTATAATGACTGTGCTTGGTGTCATCCTCCTCACTGTATAATGACTGTGCTTCTTGTCATCCACCTCACTGTATAATGACTGTGCTTGGTGGAATCCTTCTCACTGTATAATGACGGTGCTTCTTGTCATCCTCCTCACTGTATAATGACTGTGCTTGGTGTCATCCTCCTCACTTTATAATGACTGTGCTTCTTGTCATCAGCCCCAATGTATAATGACTGTGCTTGGTGTCATCCTCCTCACTGTATAATGACTGTGCTTCCCGTCATCCTCCTCACTGTATAATGACTGTCCTTCTTGTTATCCACCTCACTGTATAATGACTGTGCTTCTTGTCATCCTCCTCACTGTATAATGACTGTGCTTGGTGTCATCCTCCTCACTGTATAATGACTGTGCTTGGTGTCCTCCTCACTATATAATGACTGTGCTTGGTGTCATCCTCCTCACTGTATAATGAATGACTGGTCTTCATCATCCTCCTCACTGTATAATGATGATGCTTCTTGTCATCCGCCTCATTGTATAATGACTGTACTTAATCCTCCTCACTGTATAATTACTGTGCATTGTCATCCTCCTCACTGTATAATGACTGTGCTTCCCGTCATCCGCCTCACTGTATAATGACTGGGCTTCCCGTCATCCTCCTCACTGTGTAATGAAGGTACTTCTTGTGATCCGCCTCACTGTTTAATGACTGTGCTTGGTGTCATCCTCCTCACTGTATAATGACTGCTTCTTGTCATCAGCCTCACTGTATAATGACTGTACTTCATCCTCCTCATTGTATAATGACTGTGCTTTGTCATCCTCCTCACTGTATAATGACTGTGCTTGGTGTCATCATCCTCACTGTATAATAACTGTGCTTGGTGTCATCCTCCTCACTGTATAATGATGCTGCTTCTTGTAATCCGCCTCACTGTTTAATGACTGTGCTTGGTGTCATCCTCCTCACTGTATAATGACTGCTTCTTGTCATCAGCCTCACTGTATAATGACTGTACTTCATCCTCCTCACTGTATAATTACTGTGCATTGTCATCCGCCTCACTGTATAATGACTGTGCTTCCCGTCATCCTCCTCACTGTATAATGACGGTGCTTCCTGCCAACCTCCTTACTGTATAATGATGGTGCTTCTTGTCATCTGCTTGACTGTATAATGACTGTGCTTGGTGTCATCCTCCTCACTGTATAATGACTTCTTCTTGTCATCAGCCTCACTGTATAATGACTGTACTTCATCCTCCTCACTGTATAATGACTGTGCTTGGTGTCATCCTCTTCACTGTATAATGACTGTGCTTCTTGTCATCCTCCTCACGGTATAATGACTGTGCTTGGTGTCATCCTCCTCACTGTATAATGACTGTGCTAGGTGTCATCCTCCTCACTGTATAATGACTGTGCTTCTCGTCATCCTCCTCAATGTATAATGACTGTGCTTGGTGTCATCCTCCTCACTGTATAATGACGGTGCTTCTTGTCATCAGCCTCACTGTATAATGACTGTGCTTGATGTCATCCTCCTCACTGTATAATGACGGTGCTTCCCGTCATCCTCCTCACTGTATAATGACTGTGCTTGATGTCATCCTCCTCACTGTATAATGACGGTGCTTCCCGTCATCCTCCTCACTGTATAATGACTGTGCTTGGTGTCTTCCTCCTCACTGTATAATGACTGTGCTTCTCGTCATCCTCCTCAATGTATAATGACTGTGCTTGGTGTCATCCTCCTCACTGTATGATGACGGTGCTTCTTGTCATCAGCCTCACTGTATAATGACTGTGCTTGATGTCATCCTCCTCACTGTATAATGACGGTGCTTCCCGTCATCCTCCTCAATGTATAATGACTGTGCTTGGTGTCATCCTCCTCACTGTATAATGACGGTGCTTCTTGTCATCCTCCTCACTGTATAATGACTGTGCTTGGTGTCATCCTCCTCACTGTATAATGACTGGGCTTCCCGTCATCCTCCTCACTGTGTAATGATGGAACTTCTTGTGATCCGCCTCACTGTTTAATGACTGTGCTTGGTGTCATCCTCCTCACTGTATAATGACTGCTTCTTGTCATCAGCCTCACTGTATAATGACTGTACTTCATCCTCCTCATTGTATAATGACTGTACTTTGTCATCCTCCTCACTGTATAATGACTGTGCTTGGTGTCATCATCCTCACTGTATAATAACTGTGCTTGGTGTCATCCTCCTCACTGTATAATGATGCTGCTTCTTGTAATCCGCCTCACTGTTTAATGACTGTGCTTGGTGTCATCCTCCTCACTGTATAATGACTGCTTCTTGTCATCAGCCTCACTGTATAATGACTGTACTTCATCCTCCTCACTGTATAATTACTGTGCATTGTCATCCGCCTCACTGTATAATGACTGTGCTTCCCGTCATCCTCCTCACTGTATAATGACGGTGCTTCCTGCCAACCTCCTTACTGTATAATGATGGTGCTTCTTGTCATCCGCTTGACTGTATAATGACTGTGCTTGGTGTCATCCTCCTCACTGTATAATTACTTCTTCTTGTCATCAGCCTCACTGTATAATGACTGTACTTCATCCTCCTCACTGTATAATGACTGTGCTTGGTGTCATCCTCTTCACTGTATAATGACTGTGCTTCTTGTCATCCTCCTCACGGTATAATGACTGTGCTTGGTGTCATCCTCCTCACTGTATAATGACTGTGCTAGGTGTCATCCTCCTCACTGTATAATGACTGTGCTTCTCGTCATCCTCCTCAATGTATAATGACTGTGCTTGGTGTCATCCTCCTCACTGTATAATGACTGTGCTTCTTGTCATCAGCCTCACTGTGTAATGACTGTGCTTGATGTCATCCTCCTCACTGTATAATGACGGTGCTTCCCGTCATCCTCCTCACTGTATAATGACTGTGCTTGATGTCATCCTCCTCACTGTATAATGACGGTGCTTCCCGTCATCCTCCTCACTGTATAATGACTGTGCTTGGTGTCTTCCTCCTCACTGTATAATGACTGTGCTTCTCGTCATCCTCCTCAATGTATAATGACTGTGCTTGGTGTCATCCTCCTCACTGTATGATGACGGTGCTTCTTGTCATCAGCCTCACTGTATAATGACTGTGCTTGATGTCATCCTCCTCACTGTATAATGACGATGCTTCCCGTCATCCTCCTCAATGTATAATGACTGTGCTTGGTGTCATCCTCCTCACTGTATAATGACGGTGCTTCTTGTCATCCTCCTCACTGTATAATGACTGTGCTTGATGTCATCCTCCTCACTGTATAATGACGGTGCTTCCCGTCATTCTCCTCACTGTATAATGACTGCTTTCCATCATCCTCCACACTGTATAAAGACTGTGCTTCTTGTCACCTGCCTCACTGTATAATGATGGTGCTTCTTGTCATCCTCCTCACTGTATAATGACTGTGCTTGGCGTCATCTTCCTCACTGTATAGTGACTGTGCTTCTTGTTATCAGCCTCTCTGTATAATGTCTGTGCTTGGTGTCATCCTCCTCACTGTACAATGACTGTGCTTCTTGTCATCCGCCTCACTGTATAATGACTGCTTTCCATCATCCTCCACACTGTATAATGACTGTGCTTCTTGTCACCCGCCTCACTGTATAATGATGGTGCTTCTTGTCATCCTCCTCACTGTATAATGACTGTGCTTGGTGTCATCTTCCTCACTGTATAATAAATCACTGTGCTTCTTGTTATCAGCCTCTCTGTATAATGACTGTGCTTGGTGTCATTCTCCGCACTGTATAATAAATGACTGTGCTTCTTGTCATCCGCCTCACTGTATAATGACTGCTTTACATCATCCTCCACACTGTATAATGACTGTGCTTCTTGTCACCCGCCTCACTGTATAATGATGGTGCTTCTTGTCATCTTCCTCACTGTATAATGACTGTGCTTGGTGTCATCTTCCTCACTGTATAATGACTGTGCTTCTTGTTATCAGCCTCTCTGTATAATGACTGTGCTTGGTGTCATCCTCCGCACTGTATAATAAATGACTGGGCTTCATCATCCTCCTCACTGTATAATGATGGTGCTTCTAGTCATCTGCCTCACTGTATAATGACTGTGCTTCCCGTCATCTGCCTCACTGTATATTGACTGTGCTTCCCGTCATCCTCCTCACTGTATAATGACGGTGCTTCCTGCCAACCTCCTCACTGTATAATGATGGTGCTTCTTGTCATCCACCTGACTGTATAATGACTGTGCTTGGTGTCATCCTCCTCACTGTATAATGACTTCTTCTTGTCATCAGCCTCACTGTATAATGACTGTACTTCATCCTCCTCACTGTATACTGACTGTGCTTGGTGTCATCCCCTTCACTGTATAATGACTGTGCTTCTTGTCATCCTCGTAATGGTATAATGACTGTGCTTGGTGTCATCCTCCTCACTGTATAATTACTGTGCTAGGTGTCATCCTCCTCACTGTATAATGACTGTGCTTCTCGTCATCCTCCTCACTGTATAATGACTGTGCTTGGTGTCATCCTCCTCACTGTATAATGACGGTGCTTCTTGTCATCAGCCTCACTGTATAATGACTGTGCTTGATGTCATCCTCCTCACTGTATAATGACGGTGCTTCCTGTCATCCTCCTCACTGTATAATGACTGTGCTTGGTGTCATCTTCCTCACTGTATAATGACTGTGCTTCTTGTTATCAGCCTCTCTGTATAATGACTGTGCTTGGTGTCACCCTCCGCACTGTATAATAAATGACTGTGCTTCTTGTCATCCGCCTCACTGTGTAATGACTGCTTTCCATCATCCTCCACACTGTATAATGACTGTGCTTCTTGTCATCAGCCTTTCTGTATAATGACTGTGCTTGGTGTCATCCTCCGCACTGTATAATAAATGACTGGGCTTCATCATCCTCCTCACTGTATAATAAATGACTGGGCTTCATCATCCTCCTCACTGTATAATGATGGTGCTTCTAGTCATCTGCCTCACTGTATAATGACTGTGCTTCCCGTCATCCGCCTCACTGTATAATGACTGTGCTTCCCGTCATCCTCCTCACTGTATAATGACGGTGCTTCCCGTCATCCTTCTCACTGTATAATGATGGTGCTTCTTGTCATCAGCCTCACTGTATAATGACTGTGCTTGGTGTCATCCTCCTCACTGTATAATGACTGCTTCTTGTCATCAGCCTCACTGTATAATGTCTGTACTTCATCCTCCTCACTGTATAATTACTGTGCATTATCATCCTCCTCACTCTATAATGACTGTGCTTCACAACTTTATTCTCACAGTATAATGACTGTGCTTCCCGTCATCCTCCTCACTGTATCATGACGGTGCTTCCCGTCATCCTTCTCACTGTATAATGATGGTGCTTCTTGTCATCAGCCTCACTGTATAATGACTGTGCTTGGTGTCATCCTCCTCACTGTATAATGACTGCTTCTTGTCATCAACCTCACTGTATAATGACTGTACTTCATCCTCCTCACTGTATAATTACTGTGCATTATCATCCTCCTCACTGTATAATGACTGTGCTTCCCGTCATCCACCTCACTGTATAATGACTGTGCTTCCCGTCATCCTCCTCACTGTATAATGACGGTGCTTCCCGTCATCCTTCTCACCTTGTAATGATGGTGCTTCTTGTCATCCTTCTTCACTGTATAATGGCTGTGCTTCCTGTCATCTTCCTGACTGTATAATGACTGTGCTTCCTGTCATCCTTCTTCACTGTATAATGACTGTGCTTCACTTCATCCTCCTGACTGTACAATGACTGTGCTTCCCAACATCCTCCTGACTGTACAATTACTGTGCTTCCCAACATCCTCCTCACTGTATAATGACTGTGCTTCCCAACATCCTCCTCACTGTGTAATGAGTGTGCTTCCCGTCATCCTCCTCACTGTATAATGGCTGTGCTTCCCGTCATCCTCCTCACTATATAATGACTTTGCTTCTTGTCATCCGCCTCACTGTATAATAACTGTGCTTCTTGTCACCCGTCTCACTGTATAATGACGGTTCTTCTTGTCATCCTCCTCACTGTATAATGACTGTGCTTGGTGTCATCCTCCTCACTGTATAATGACTGTGCTTCTTGTTATCAGCCTCACTGTATAATGACTGTGCTTGGTGTTATCCTCCTCACTGTATAATGACTGTGCTTCTTGTCATCCGCCTCACTGTATAATGACTGTGCTTCTTGTCACCCGCCTCACTGTATAATGACGGTTCTTCTTGTCATCCTCCTCACTGTATAATGACTGTGCTTCTTGTAATCAGCCTCACTGTATAATGACTGTGCTTGGTGTCATCCTCCTCACTGTATAATGACTGTGCTTCTTGTCATCCTCCTGACTGTATAATGACGGAGCTTGGTGTCATCCTCCTCACTGTACAATGACTGCTTTCCATCATCCTCCACACTGTATAATGACTGTGCTTCTTCTCACCCGCCTCACTGTATAATGAATGATGGTGCTTCTTGTCATCCTCCTCACTGTATAATGACTGTGCTTGGTGTCATCTTCCTCACTGTATAATGACTGTGCTTCTTGTTATCAGCCTCTCTGTATGACGACTGTGCTTGGTGTCATCCTCCTCACTGTATAATGACTGCTTCTTGTCATCAGCCTCACTGTATAATGACAGTGTTTGGTGTTATCCTCCTCACTGTATAATGACTGTGCTTCTTGTCATCCGCCTCACTGTATAATGACTGTGCTTCTTGTCACCCGCCTCACTGTATAATGACGGTTCTTCTTGTCATCCTCCTCACTGTATAATGACTGTGCTTCTTGTAATCAGCCTCACTGTATAATGACTGTGCTTGGTGTCATCCTCCTCACTGTATAATGACTGTGCTTCTTGTCATCCTCCTGACTGTATAATGACGGAGCTTGGTGTCATCCTCCTCACTTTACAATGACTGCTTTCCATCATCCTCCACACTGTATAATGACTGTGCTTCTTCTCACCCGCCTCACTGTATAATGATGGTGCTTCTTGTCATCCTCCTCACTGTATAATGACTGTGCTTGGTGTCATCTTCCTCACTGTATAATGACTGTGCTTCTTGTTATCAGCCTCTCTGTATGACGACTGTGCTTGGTGTCATCCTCCTCACTGTATAATGACTGCTTCTTGTCATCAGCCTCACTGTATAATGACAGTGTTTGGTGTCATCCTCCTCACTGTATAATGACTGTGCTTCTTGTCATCAGCCTCTCTGTATAATGACTGTGTTTGGTGTCATCCGCCTCACTGTATAATGACTGTGCTTCCCGTCATCCTCCTCACTGTATAATGACTGTGCTTCCCGTCATCCTCCTCACTGTATAATGACTATGCGTCTTGTCACCTGCCTCACTGCATAATGACGGTGCTTGGTGTCATCCTCCTCCCTGTATAATGACTGTGCTTGGTGTCATCCTCCGCACTGTATAATAAATGACTGGTCTTCATCATCCTCCTCACTGTATAATGACTGTGCTTCCCGTCATCCGCCTCACTGTATAATGACTGTGCTTCCCGTCATCCGCCTCACTGTATAATGACTGTGCTTCCCGTTATCCTCCTCACTGTATAATGACGGTGCTTCTTGTCATCAGCCTCACTGTATAATGACTGTGCTTGCTGTAATCCTCCTCACTGTATAATGACTGCTTCTTGTCATCAGCCTCACTGTATAATGACTGTACTACATCCTCTTCACTGTATAATTACTGTGCATTATCATCCTCCTCACTCTATAATGATGGTGCTTCACAACTTTATTCTCACAGTATAATGACTGTGCTTCCTGTCATCTTCCTGACTGTATAATGACTGTGCTTCCTGTCATCCTTCTTCACTGTATAATGACTGTGCTTCACTTCATCCTCCTGACTGTATAATGACTGTGCTTCCCAACATCCTCCTGACTGTACAATAACTGCGCTACCCAACATCCTCCTCACTGTTTAATGACTGTGCTTCCCGTCATCCCCCTTACTGTATAATGGCTGTGCTTGGTGTTATCCTCCTCCCTGTATAATGACTGTGCTTGGTGTCATCCTCCGCACTGTATAATAAATGACTGGGCTTCATCATCCTCCTCACTGTATAATAAATGACTGGGCTTCATCATCCTCCTCACTGTATAATGATGGTGCTTCTAGTCATCTGCCTCACTGTATAATGACTGTGCTTCCCGTCATCCGCCTCACTGTATAATGACTGTGCTTCCCGTCATCCTCCTCACTGTATAATGACGGTGCTTCCCGTCATCCTTCTCACTGTATAATGATGGTGCTTCTTGTCATCAGCCTCACTGTATAATGACTGTGCTTGGTGTCATCCTCCTCACTGTATAATGACTGCTTCTTGTCATCAGCCTCACTGTATAATGTCTGTACTTCATCCTCCTCACTGTATAATTACTGTGCATTATCATCCTCCTCACTCTATAATGACTGTGCTTCACAACTTTATTCTCACAGTATAATGACTGTGCTTCCCGTCATCCTCCTCACTGTATCATGACGGTGCTTCCCGTCATCCTTCTCACTGTATAATGATGGTGCTTCTTGTCATCAGCCTCACTGTATAATGACTGTGCTTGGTGTCATCCTCCTCACTGTATAATGACTGCTTCTTGTCATCAACCTCACTGTATAATGACTGTACTTCATCCTCCTCACTGTATAATTACTGTGCATTATCATCCTCCTCACTGTATAATGACTGTGCTTCCCGTCATCCACCTCACTGTATAATGACTGTGCTTCCCGTCATCCTCCTCACTGTATAATGACGGTGCTTCCCGTCATCCTTCTCACCTTGTAATGATGGTGCTTCTTGTCATCCTTCTTCACTGTATAATGGCTGTGCTTCCTGTCATCTTCCTGACTGTATAATGACTGTGCTTCCTGTCATCCTCCTCACTGTATAATGACTGTGCTTGGTGTCATCTTCCTCACTGTATAATGACTGTGCTTCTTGTTATCAGCCTCTCTGTATGACGACTGTGCTTGGTGTCATCCTCCTCACTGTATAATGACTGCTTCTTGTCATCAGCCTCACTGTATAATGACAGTGTTTGGTGTCATCCTCCTCACTGTATAATGACTGTGCTTCTTGTCATCAGCCTCTCTGTATAATGACTGTGTTTGGTGTCATCCGCCTCACTGTATAATGACTGTGCTTCCCGTCATCCTCCTCACTGTATAATGACTGTGCTTCCCGTCATCCTCCTCACTGTATAATGACTATGCGTCTTGTCACCTGCCTCACTGCATAATGACGGTGCTTGGTGTCATCCTCCTCCCTGTATAATGACTGTGCTTGGTGTCATCCTCCGCACTGTATAATAAATGACTGGGCTTCATCATCCTCCTCACTGTATAATGACTGTGCTTCCCGTCATCCGCCTCACTGTATAATGACTGTGCTTCCCGTCATCCGCCTCACTGTATAATGACTGTGCTTCCCGTTATCCTCCTCACTGTATAATGACGGTGCTTCTTGTCATCAGCCTCACTGTATAATGACTGTGCTTGCTGTAATCCTCCTCACTGTATAATGACTGCTTCTTGTCATCAGCCTCACTGTATAATGACTGTACTACATCCTCCTCACTGTATAATTACTGTGCATTATCATCCTCCTCACTCTATAATGATGGTGCTTCACAACTTTATTCTCACAGTATAATGACTGTGCTTCCTGTCATCTTCCTGACTGTATAATGACTGTGCTTCCTGTCATCCTTCTTCACTGTATAATGACTGTGCTTCACTTCATCCTCCTGACTGTATAATGACTGTGCTTCCCAACATCCTCCTGACTGTACAATAACTGCGCTACCCAACATCCTCCTCACTGTTTAATGACTGTGCTTCCCGTCATCCCCCTTACTGTATAATGGCTGTGCTTGGTGTTATCCTCCTCCCTGTATAATGACTGTGCTTGGTGTCATCCTCCGCACTGTATAATAAATGACTGGGCTTCATCATACTCCTCACTGTATAATGATGGTGCTTCTTGTCATCCGCCTCACTGTATAATGACTGTGCTTCCCGTCATCCTCCTCACTGTATAATGATGGTGCTTCTTGTCATCCTCCTGACTGTATAATGACTGTGCTTCCTGTCATCCTCCTCATGGTACAATGACTGTGCTTCACATCTTCATTCTCAATGTATAATGACTGTGCTTCACATCATCCTATTCACTGTATAATGACTGTGCTTCACATCTTCATTGTCACTGTATTATGACTGTGCTTCCCGTCATCTTCCTCACTTTTCCAGTCCTTTGCTTTCCCCAAACAGGTTCCTACCTCTTGGTAAACTCTACCGAACATGCTGCAGGGAAGCGGGCTCAGCTCCTCTTTCAGCCACTAAGTGAAAATGATACTCACTGCTTGCAATTTAGTTATCTTCTGCATAGCAGAGATGCCAGAGGTCCAGGGTCTTTGCGGGCTTATGTGCGAGTGAATGGAGGCCCTTTGGGCTCAGCAGTTTGGGAAGTATCAGGACCACGAGGAAAGCAGTGGCAACAAGCAGAGCTTGCCGTCAGCACTTTTTGGCCTAGTGAATACCAGGTAACTAACTATACAAGTCTACACACTATATTCCTTTCACTCTGAAGCCATTTTTGGGGTTTGTTAGGTTTTGCATGGAGCCATGCTTCTATTAAACTATAGAGGTCTATTCAAACTAACTTTCCATACACTGTAGTTTACTCAACATGTATTTTTTAAGATGTTGAGTTTATGTACAACTAAGCAACAGTGGATTAAAATGGTCTGGAGTTCTGGGCCGTACGTACGTCTTTGACTCTGCCCCACACAAGTCTCAATTACATTTAAAATAATTAACAGTAACTTACTTTATCAGTGTGGTAGAGCCACTGATGGCCCCTAACACATTGGGGCTTTCCTAACACTATTTCTTTGTAGTACAGAGGGACAGAGTTTGCCCAGAAGGAGCCACTTTAGAGCAATGTGCTGCAGAGTAGTAATAAAAAAAATCTTAAAGTATATAAATCCTAGGCATCTGCCCCCAGTATGATTATCCACTACTACAGTTGTGATCGATAAAACTAATTTGTAGCAGTTTTTAAGTTCTTACAACACTGAAACCATAGTACTACTGTATTGTCCCCGAGTTTATAACACTACTGAATAACATTGAATCTTGAGCTTTCTGAGATTTTCTTTGGCTCTGAATGTACAACTAAACTAAGATTCTTTATGATACTGAGGGGTCTACAGACATGGCCAAAAGTTTTGAGTATGACACAAGTATTGGTTTTCACAAGGTTTGCTTCTTCAGTGTCTTTAGACCTTTCTGTAAGATGTTACTATGGTATACTGAAGTAAAATTACAAGCATTTCATAAGTGTCAAAGGCTTTTATTGACAATTACATTAAGTTTATGCAGAGTCAATATTTGAGTGTTGACCCTTCTTTTTCAAGACCTCTGCAATTTGCCCTGGCATGCTGTCAATCAACTTCTGGGTCACATACTGACTGATGGCCGCCCATTCTTGCCTAATCAATGCTTGGCGTTTGTCAGAATTTGTTGGGTTTTGTTTGTCCATCCGCCTCTTGAGGATTGAGGACCACAAAGGGATTAAGGTCTGTGGAGTTTCCTGGCCATGGACCCAAAATTTTGATGCTTTGTTCCCCGAGCCACTTAGTTATCACTTTTGCCTTATGGCAAGGTGCTCCATCATGTTGGAAAAGGCATTGTTCGTCACCAAACTGTTCTTGGATGGTTGGGAGAAGTTGCTCTTGGAGAATGTTTTGGTACCATTCTTTATTCATGGCTGAGTTCTTAGGCAAAATTGTGAGTGAGCCCACTCCCTTGGCTGAGAAGCAACCCCACACATGAATGGTCTCTGGATGCTTTACTGTGGATGCAGACGGTGCTGATGAATATGATTGATATGCGACTGATTGTCTGATTCTGTATACAAAGTGCTATAATGTAGTGGCTGCAGCTTTTTTCATTCCATATTCCGTTGTGCTTCATATACAGACTCAGGTGCATACAGATATACAGAGTGTCACATATTAAATTAATCAGCACAGTCTGTTGGTTGCATTGCATTGCGATTTAGGTGCATTTTCGGCAAGAAGAGATGACCAACGCTTTCAGCGTTGCACGGGACCTGGGGCTTATTCATGGCAGGCAAATTGGGCTGCGTGGCGTATAGAGGCTAGATGTATGAGGACACATCTGTTGGTACTGTATAAATTACACCTGCTTACTGACTGTAGAGATATTATACTTGGACTGCATTCTTGAGGCACTAATTATTGTAATTAAATCCCCTATGACTGCTAATATTTGTATGTATAACATCTGTATAAACCTACAGTATAACACGGATTTGCCCATGCTTTCTCAAATGTAAGAACTTGCCATGTTTGTTGTTATTTTTCATTTGTTTAGATGAAGACCAGTTGGTTAGATTTCCTAAGTCATAATCAGACAAGTGCCTGTCTATTTTGTGCCTAGTTTCCATCTTATATAAACGGTAGTGGGCTGAGGCGCAAAACAGATGAGGCAAAGTGTAGCCACTAGTTCTTTGTGTAATTGCACATTCCCCTGGCCCCTTTACCCCCTCCTCCAATTACTGTGTTTTGTCCTTTCTATTTTTACCTTAAGAGTTGGAGAAATCACTAATGGTCATTTATGAGTCTACAAAAATGGAGATGTGCAGTGTAAATATAATTTCTGAAGGGAAGAGCTGGAGGGATCAGTCCATTTCTTGCTGACTGCTTTGCTACCTTCTTACTGCACCCAAATGAAGAAAATAAGATGATTTGTGTTGTGGGACAAGTTATTTAAATGATCTGCAAGGGATGAGGTTCCAGCTTAGTAGGTGGTCACTTCAGCCTTTTAGCTCCAGAAAAAAACTTGATTTTTAATGGATCTCAGGAGATGCTGAAGATTTGGCTTAAGCTTTTACCTCCAACAACAACAATTTAGCACCATTCATATGCTCTATATATGATAAAGTTCATTTACAGTATCAGTATAAATACCAATGTAACAAAAAAGTATTAAAATGTACACATAGAATAAACAGGGGTACAGTTTTCAAAGCTTGGAGAGAGACAAATAGGGGTATTCAATTTGAGGCTATTTCAATTATCTCCGTATTCAATTACATTGACTTTTTGCCGGAGCGAAAAGTCAATGTAAAAAAACGGGGATAATTTTTCGGCAGCGTTTAGCTGGCGAAAAAAAGTGCAGAATTGGGGTTTAGGGGTGCAGGCTTAAAAAAAATAGCCTGCACTCCTGCGAATGCCCCCTAAAAACAATCTGTGTGAAAAAAAAAGTAAAAAAGAAAAAATCGGGAAACCCTAAAAATAAATTTTACATTTTGGGATGAAAAAAAAATATATGAAAAACCACTTCTAAAATAGGTAAATGTAACCCAGAGGGGGTCGGAAGTATGCGGCAGGTGTTTTCTTCAATGCGGGGTATAGCGGCAGGTGCATTTTTGCAGAATTTAAAAAAATAATTTTATGGACTTTAAAATATGCTTGAACCCATTTTCATGTACCCCAAATTTGATGGAAAAAATTATTTTTCCAAAAAACAAAACAAAACCTAAGTGCTATTCTTCACCCTTCTTCAATAGCCGCATTTATGCACCTGCAGCGGCTTTTTAAAAACGGGGAGAATCATAGTGATCCCCCATGTCTGGACATGTTTAGTGGTGCCCTAGGATGATTTCCCAAAAATTCCTGTTTTTTTTTTCGCCAATTCCAGTTTCGCCGGTTCACGTTTTCGCCTACTTTGGAATTGAACATGGGGAATAGCGGGCACGCGTGCTATACTTTTCCGCCTGGAAAACAGGCGAAGGAGGCGAAAAGTCCAGCAGGCGAAAAGTCTGGACTTTTCGCCTCAAATTGAATACAGGCCAAAGTGGAGAAATATAAAGTACCAACCAATCAGCTCCTAGCTGTTATTTTCAAACACAGCCTGTAAAATGACAGTTAGTTAGAACTTAGAAGCTGATTGGTTGGTACTTTATCTCTCTCCACTCTATCTCCCCCACAGTCCCAATGTGCATTTACGCTCATGACTTATAAATGGGTTTCCAATGAGCAATAGTTTAGGCAAAAGAATTGTAGAATTGATATGTTGTAGTTAATTAAATGATAACATTCCTAAATAAACCCCAGACACGAAAACCAAGTTCTATGGTGCCTGGCATTCAGGATATTTGGTGGGCCTTCCAAGATTCTGTGAGTGAGTACTCAGTCCTGGATGATTTGTTTTACAGGCTCCAGCACATACAACCACAAAACACACAAATAAATAAAAACTGTACTGTGTCTGCAGGAGCAAAAACCTGTTGCGATATGCGTGGTCTCGTCATGACGACCCAGTTTTTCAGACAACAATTTGTTTTCCCCCGTGGAAGTGTACTGTCAACAAAAAGAGAATGAGAGATAGATTGTATTTGAGACAACAGAGAATTGGCTCTGTATTGTACTCTGGCTAAACACAGTGGAGCCTGAATTGTATACTAGCCACAAGGTAATGTGCATTGTTATGCTGAACAATTTGGATATGAAATCCTTAAAAGATTAAGCTAATTAGAACATAACACTAATGGGCTGTAATCACAGTGTGCATGATTAATCATAGTAGGTTTCATTTGTATAACTATTTTTTCAACTCACTCACCGTAGAGGGAACAGTGGGACCTTGTATTATATACTAGTTACAGAGAAGTGGACTCTGTATTGTACACTAACCCCAGACAAAAGGATCTGTAAGCATCAGTTAATTGGAATTGTATTGAACTGTAAACATCAGGCAATGGGCTATATTTTGTTTAGTAACCAAAAGACATTTGGCTCTGTTCTACATTAGGTAACAGAGAATGGGGGTGCAACAGAGTAATGCTATCCCATAGTTTCCCAAACTCCGCCATTGCTGTCCAGGTTTTAAGGCTACCCATGCGTGAGTTCAGATGGTCAAATTTAAATTACTGAGATACTAGCTATCACCTGAGCTCAAGCTTGGATATCCTTAAAACCTGGACTGTAATGACGGGAGTTTGTGAAAGTCTATGCTAGCCTAATGTGTATGGGTCACTTCAGAAATAATGTACATGGAAACTAAAGACTCTTTTTTATTTACTGTAGGTTATTAGGGCACTGGAGGAAATGTTCACTTTGTTTTGCAAAGGCCTGGGTTCTAAAACAACTTGTCACAGCATTATATACTGTATTAGTGACCCACTGATTATATATTATACCCCTTTTCCACTGACCTTAAAATCCCGGGTTTTTTCATGAGCGTGCTTGGATTTTTGTCAGTGAAAATTGGTCAACCCGGATCCAGTGTTTCGGGAATCTAACCCTGGTAGCTAACAGGGTTTTACCTGGGAAGGACCCGGGTAAGGCTCAGTGGAAACAGGTATCCTAGGTCATCTAACCCGGATCCTGTTTCCAGCATGGGGAGATCGGCGCTTGGAGATGATGTCATCTCCAAGTGCTGCCTGAAGAGTTCCACTGCACATGTGTGTGGGAATAACACTGCCACAGTGTGAAATGGGCTGTCCCGGCTCTGACCCAGTTTGGAACCATGTTCCAAATCCTTGGTCAGACTAAAGACTGCAATGTAAAATGGTATAATAAGTACAACAAGATCGTTTCCTGTAGTAGAAAGGGGAGAACACTGCAGACACATTGGAAATCCAGGCAGGCTCCAGCAGTTAATTTTAACTATCTGGCAGCTGGTTTGATTAATAGGCACTAGTAGGAAATAGTTGCATTTTCCCTCAGAGGAGATAAGCAAAACAAAACATAAATACAAAATCCTTGCCTGTCCAGCTCTTATTAAACAAACAACTCTCAAACTGTGAGTGGTTTTGCTTAGCTTACAAAATGGACACCTTTGCAAACAAATGCACCTTTTACGCACAGTAGTTTTTGCCAGAAACGCTCTTAGATCAGCATAACCTGTGTTCCCCCAGGCAGAGAGCAGACTGTGTGCCTGGATGTTTATAAGGGCCTGACAGCTGCAGGCAGTTAATTGGTTTGGTAGGGCAGACCCTGCAGTGGCCAGAGTGACTGTACCAATCATTTGCTTTAGGACTAGCCAAAACTAACAAAACACCCTTTCAGTGACACTACAAATAATGGTTCTGAGCTCTACATGTTTGACTGTATTATATTTTTTTACTAATAAGGCTCTGCTGTTTTCCTCCCTACTTTTTTCAGTTGTATTTTTCTATTCTTTTCCTGATTAAATGGATTATCTGTATTGCCATTAATGAATACTATATGTCTCATGTTGAAGGTGCTGTTTGAGGCAGAGGTATCTGGGACTCCCCAAGGATACATTGCACTGGATAATATTCTCCTGCTCAGTTACCCCTGCAGTGAGTACATTAAATAAGGACAATTATGTTATATTGTTGAAAATGAAGTGTGAGGTATGAGAGAATAGCATCTAATAAGCGACACTCCCGCCCTTTGCAGCCCAAGCTCCACATTTTTCCCGTCTTGGCGAGGTGGAAGTGAATGCCGGGCAAAATGCCACATTTCAGTGCCCTGCTGCTGGTAGGGCAAATGAAGGCGAGACATTCCTGCTGCAGGTAAAAGGCCCTGTGTCATTGTTATTTCCCTTTTAGAATACTGTATTGATGGAGCATATAATATAAAGGGCAGGTGTTTGAATGGGAAAGTGCATAGCCAATCATAGAGTGAAGTGGGAAATATTGAGGGGATGGGCAGAGTCATTGTATCAATGGCACAATTCCTCAGCATGACTACTTCATTGTGCCTTTACAATTGTATATAAGCTTATTGTATGTGCAATGCAGATGAACAGAAAGAAGTAGGGATAAAGACGAAATAAAGGTTTCTATGACAACATATCTCACAAATGATAGTGTAGTGATAGTGTAACTATAGCGTAATTTGGGTTTGAATTGCTCCTGAGAGATGAGTAGATTGTGTGTAAGTCATGTGATGTGCGTATGTTCATTCATAAACTGCTTATTCCTAGTCATTCATTAACAGGAAATTGTTACAGCTAACACTTGTTTATGTGGAAGAAAAATGTTGGTCTGAAACAGTCACAAATACAAAGTCTTTACACTTGTTTTGCTTTATTGTTGGCCTTTAGAGGCAAAGCGGAGGCATCACCTCATCAGGGATAATCCAGCATGTCAGTCACTGGCGGCTGTTGGCCTCCTTCCAGCTGTTTGAAGCCGGGCGGGATGATCAAGATCTGTACCGTTGTGTGAGTCGCTCCATTTATGGGGCAGGAGTGTCCAACTTTGCTGAGCTTGTAGTGAAAGGTGAGAATTGATGGGATCTAATATTTCTTCATTCTTATAAACCGCATTTAATCACCACATGCATTAAATGTCACAGTATGCACTGCAGTGTACCACAGTGCATTCACAGAATACTTCACTTCATTTGCCTGTTTTTCTAGATCTCACTACACCCTTATCAATATTTGTAATGTACACACACTAGCTTAGTTCGGAATCACTTTTTTCCTCATTCTAACTGATTACTGCTGAATATCACACAGAACCACCAACCCCTATCGCACCACCTCAACTTCTAAGGGCTGGCCCCACCTATCTGGTAGTACAACTAAACACTCGCTCCATCACGGGTGATGGGCCCATCGTGCGAAGAGAGATTGAGTACCGTGTGAGTGGAGGAACCTGGCGGGAACGGCATGCTGTCACTGCGCACACATATAAACTATGGCATTTGGACCCTGACTCACAATACCATCTGTCAGTGTTACTCACTCGCCCTGGTGAGGGAGGCACTGGGAGGCCTGGACCAGCACTCATCAGCAGGACAAAGTGTGCAGGTAGAATACTACTGTGAACATATAGAAATAATAGGTCTTCTATAAAAAATATTATATACATAGTCTAGGAGAGTGAACCTGGATGCACAAGTAGTTGAAGTACTGAGGGGAATCCAGTATTGAAATACTAGGTTATTTTAAACGATGTAGTTATGAGACTGGCGTCCGCAATAATGACAGGGGAATCCCGACAAGGGACTTAAGATAAGCGTCGAAATACTGAC
The DNA here is from genome assembly GCA_031769625.1 of Taudactylus pleione. Taxonomy (NCBI): domain Eukaryota; kingdom Metazoa; phylum Chordata; class Amphibia; order Anura; family Myobatrachidae; genus Taudactylus; species Taudactylus pleione. Next base: position 6,992,076 of record JAUIMM010000957.1, read on the forward strand.
GCATGTGTTAATGCTGTTGCCGGAACGCCGAAGGACGACAGCCTGAACGATGTAAGTCCCGGGCGCACTTAGCGTTAGCCGCAGGGGGGAGGTGGGGAGGGTTAGGTTTAGGGACCTGAGTGGGGTTGGGTTTTGGAGGGGGTTAGGGTTAGGCACCACTGGGGGGGGTTAGGGTTAGGGATAGGCACTAAGGGGGAGGGTTGGTTTAAGCACGAGGGGGGAGACAGGTTCAGGCACTAACGAGGATGGTTATGGTTAGGCTACAAAAAGGGAGGGTTAGGGGAATAAGGAGGGAGGGTAAGTGTACTGTTCTGACAGGTGGTATCCTGACAGCAGACATTACATACCCATTCCAGTTTAAACACATTGTGAAGCAACCAGGAAGTTGGGAGGGGTGATAAATACTGAACAGGAGGAAAGTTAACAAAAGAACAGTGGGGCACTGCTAGGCTGTAAAGATACTGCATGTTGTAGCTGCTGGGGATTATTGTATCATTGTGAGACTGAATAGGACATTCACACAGCTTGAGACTAGAGTTTATTTAACCAATTAGAGCCCTACAAAATCACATTTGTGCCTGACTAACTCATGTTTTTGTTATATTTTTAGAGCCCATGCGTGCCCCTAAAGGCCTTTTGTGTACAGCAGAGCAGCCACGCCAGCTGACTCTACATTGGGAAGCGTTTGGCTTCAACATCACCCGTTGTCACACCTACTCAGTGACACTGTGCTACAGCTATGAATCTAGCACTTTACAAGACTGTGTAACAGTGGAGGGGGGAGCAAGCCACTACACCCTCCATGCTCTACCTCCATACAGTGCCATCCATTGTCGTCTTGTAATCTCCAACCCTGAGGGTAGAAAGGAGGGCAAGGAGGTGACATGTCACACACAGGAAGATGGTGTGTAATTAAATAGTTTTACTTTGATATTTTCATACAACTATCGGGGCGATTCAATTGTGGATGATGGGCACAAAGTGCCATATGAACAATGGCACTTTGCAGCCACCGACATTTTACAACACTAAAACTATCTTCTTATGTGTTTTTTAGTACCAGGGGGCATCGCTTCAGAGTCTCTTGTCACCACCCCGGTGGACGATGCAATTCTTCTCTCCTGGGATGAACCTGCTGACCCTAATGGAGTTCTCACTCAATATGAGGTGAATATGTACCAATGAATCCTATTTCTGTGTTAGGTTCTGGTTTTGTAATACATGTGAGACACTAGCATATGCTGGCCTCCTTCCAGCTGTTTTAAAGCATTGGCATGATTAACATGGATTTGCCACTTGCTATGTGGTTGCTGTAGGGCATTGCTGCAAATTCAAATACAAGATAAAATGACACCGCTCACTGGTCTTGAGGAAACAGTGTAAATTTTTTTCATAATTAGATTACTTATATTCAAACACGGTTAATTAACAAAAACTTATTTTTGTGATTACCTTTTATTTTTTCTACATTTGTCTATTTTGCTCAGCTGTTCGATGTTCTTCAGGTTCCCCATCCTGATATTACATGCCACACTCATGTATAGTTTGTTCCATGAATCATGAGCCATCATTGTAGCATGCTGCTTATATTTTGTAGATAATTGTTGCAACTACAGTATCTGTGTGTGTATATTTAATATATATATATATATAAACTAGTGTGATAAATTCACAAGTCAGCTCTTCTTCTCTGTCTTCTCAGCTCAGCTATCAAATCATTGAGTCATCAGATCCCGGAGTGAGCGTACCAGGACCACGTTCCACCATCTGTAAACCTCCCAATGAAACTTCCCACCTCCTCACCAACTTGCACCCTGGAACCACCTACCTACTAAGTGTACGGGCACGTAATAGCAGAGGCTATGGACAGAGTGCTCTTACTGAGCTTACAACGAACATTTCAGGTATTTCTTCTAATGACAGCTGTATTAAAATAGTAACATGCTCAGGGTTACTAGAAGAACCACTATTATATATAGTACTATATTATTTGAGATATAATATATGCTCTGCAGCAGTGGCTCCCAAACCGGTCCTCAAAGCACCCCAACAGTCCAGATTTTAAGCATATCCTTGGTTATGCACAGATGGTTCCATCAAAATGAATGAGTTACTAATTAAGTCACCTGTGCGCAAGCATGGAAAACCTGAACTGTTGGGTGCCCTGGAAACCACTATCCTACAGTAAATTATAAGGGTATAAGATCGTTACAGTGGAGCTTTGTCACCATATAAAGTGCAAGGCCACTGGTCACAGAAATACGAGGTAGACTCTTAATAACTGATTTACAGCATAGGGTGCATTTTTAATCCTTCCAGTTTGCACGTTTTCCTGTTGAGTAATGATGTGATGACATCATAACTCACTGATTATACAAAATGCAATCAGATCTCAGCATTTATACAGATTTGCAGATTGTTATGCAGTACATAAACTAGCATCACTTGTCTATTATAAAGACATCTGATTGGTTGGTACTTTATCTCTCTCCACTTTCTCTCACTGTAAGCTTTGATCAATCTCCCTCCCCCATAAAGTCAGCTACACTGTACATATAGAACTTTCATAATTATTGCATTTCATTCATTTGCTGTAGCTCCTGCTTTTGACTACAGAGACCTACCTGCACCAATTGCTGAGACGGATCACACCATAACTGTTCTCCTAAGGCCTGCACAAGGACGGGGATCCCCTGTCAGGTTAGTTGTAATGTATGTTACTGTCTTCACAGTTTTATTTATTTGCCTCATACATTGATGGGAAACTGCAAACTACCCGAAGAGATGTAAATATTTGACTATATTATAGATAATCTCAAAAATATTTAGTATCATTCATATGTTCTAATTGCTCATGAGGATACTGGTTGAAATTCAGAACATGGGGAATACTGGCACCGACCCACCTAAACTCCTTCAGAATTTACGTAAACTTGTTCAGAACATCAAGTAAACTCATTAAGAACATGGGACTACACTAATTTACCATTTTCAGCTTGTTCCATGGCTCCCTGCCTGAGTCTGACTGACTGGCCTGAAAGACCACCCACTGTGTGTGTTTTCACTGACTGAACAACGCAGCTTCTGAGTCATCAGTGTATGTACCTCGCTGACAGTCCCCGCCGGAGAGGAGCATGGAGACTAGCCGCAGAAGAGGGCGAAACAGAGCCATCCATGCCATACTGCGCGGAGGGTGGGGAGGGTGGGGTGTGGAGGTTTGCTTGCTGCGCTGGAATCCCGCCACCAACTGCTGCTTGCAAGCACCCAGTAGGTGCTGCCAAAGAGGACGGACAACAGGGTCCCGACCCAGATCTGTAGAGGGGACCACCGCCACTTGTGTACCAGCCGGCGACTTTGCTGGCAGTGAAGCCAGTGTGCTAGCTGAAGAGGTCCTTACCAGACTATGGGGTCAGGAGGAGGATGCTGCGGAGGGAACTAAAGCCGCTTGTGTACCAGCTGGCAGGGGTGCTTTCAGTATTCCAGCCAGTGAGGGTGCTGCCAGAGAGGACAGACGCAGAGTCAGGAGCTGGAGCCTGCTTTTTTTAACATTTACCTGAGCTGCGGTGGGAACCACTGCCACGTGGCAAGTATACCCCATGTTCTGAACTTGAACCCAGGACACTTAATTAGGTGTGTATAACCCTAATGACTTGTCTATTGTTCACTGTACAAGTTCCTGCTTATTGTAGTAAATACTGGTTAAAAGGAATATATTAAGAGAGAATTGATCAGTACAAAGTAAACGTCCTTTATAATTTGTTAATGTTTGAGAAGAAAATAGTAGTCTGTGTTATCTGGATTCTGCTTAAACAACTGCATGATCATTCCTATTTCATATTGCATTCACAAAACAGTAATATACATAAAGGATTACAAGTTTATTGAAGTTTCCCTGACAATACTGGGGCTAAGGTAGAATTGCACGCAAATCAGTTCTGTGGCTGGATCTTGCGTGTGTTCATGCTACACATGCTCTATAGCTCTGAGAACATGTATGTGGGTGATTCACACGCATCTCAGTTTTTGCGCTACTTGGTGCTGAATGGGCGCAGCAGTGTTTTCACACGTAGGCTAAGGTAATTGACAGAGTGTTGAGGTGTATAGATGAATTTGCGAGTGTGGTGTATGTACCAGAGATCCATCTTGTTTTGGGCGCTCTCTTGTATGGATAAGGCTGGTGCGGTCACATAGATGTGTGGAACTCTGTATATATGATCAAATGTCTCCATTTAGGCCCTGATTCAGAGATGGACGCTATTGCGATCGCAACTGCGTTTCTGTATGCAACGCAGTTGCAAAATTATACTAATGTTATCAAAGAACACAAGAGCATAAAGACGCCCACTACTGCCTTCTCATCCGCGTGTGACCTGCGGTCAGACCTGCCGCAGGCCCAGGGAGCTCTTCTGCCATGCAGAGCTGCGTATGCAATTGTAGTGGCTAATTTATGCACGCCCACGTAACGGCGTTCAAACGGCCAGGCACGCCTGTGTTTCGCTAACCACCCCCTGTCAACACCCCCAAACGGTCACTTCCTGTCAATCAATCTGCAATGGGCCTCCGTGGTCTCCGTGAACGCAGGGCGGTCACACTGCTGCCTTCGCGCACTGTGATGCATGCGCAATGTCAAACAATAGCTCGATCTGCATGCGATTTGCAGTTGCGTTCATCTCTGAATCAGGCCCTTAGTGTCATTTGCGTGCAGCTCACAATGTCCATAGTAAAAAAGTCCAAATCACTGTACAGTACTTAGGTTTATTCTCAATAGTAGCAGTAATTTGTTTCTATTAGCTGTCATTTTGACCAGCAGTTAATTTGTAGGTGGCACTGCAGATGAGCAACTCCTACTGTACTTCTTTGTTTTACAATGGAAAAAGTTTTTCTTCCTTCTTTCACTCTAACTTCTGACTTAAGTGATGACATTTCTCTGTGCAACAGCTTTTACCAGGTACTGGTTGAGGGAGAAAGCTCCCGACGGTCCCGCCGCGAGCTGGGAGTCCCTGGCTGCTTCCCTGGAGCAGGCGGATATGAGGAAGCAGAGATGGATGGAGCCACTAGCTATGTAGGAGCAGAACTTCCACCTAGTGATTTGCCTCGGGACACTCCCTTTGTGGTTGGAGATAATCGCAGTTATGGGGGCTACTGGAACCCACCACTGGATCCTCGCAAAGGCTATCTTATCTACCTGCAGGCAGCCAGCCACCATCGTGGGGTAAGATGACCTTAAAAGTGCCAGAAGGATTGTTGTGATGGAGGAGGAAGTGTCAGACATTGGCTGGGTGCTTTCTGGATGAGTAAATGTGGGCTTTATATCAATAGAAACGATTTTCCAATAACAACTCTGTTTTTCTTTTTGTAGGAAACACGTCTTAATTGTGTTAGGATTGCTAGAAAAGGTAAAAAGTGACAATAGTCTGTTTTATTATACACATTCCTCTGTATGTTCTTTTTGCAGCTCATACCAAACTGTTATTTTCTTTTATCTCATTCCTGGTTATTATCTCTTTTTATATATCTCCTTCATTATCTCATCCAGTTTAAAAACTATACTGATCCCTTGTTATCTGTATTACTTCTCTGTATTGATTTCCTTCTTCTTACTGCTGTCCTCTCTGCAATTTACAGCTCTGAGTTCCTATCATTCTATCCATGGTCTTTCCATCTACTCTTTCCATTCTGGATCTCTCCTGACCTCCCCCCTCTGTATAAGACTGCCTTGGTTCTTATCCAATATAATTTGTCAGTATCCATCAAGAGTCTGTATATTTAATAATTACTCTCCCTTGTATACGTCTTTAACTCTCGCGCCTTCTGCAGCACCCTGTAAGGACAGTCACCGCTTCTCCATGGCTCCCCAGCATTCTGAGGAAATGGGTCTTGTGCTTGGAATCTGTGCCGGTGGCCTGGTTGTTTTTATCATCCTGCTTGGTGTTGTGATTCTCATTGTCCGAAAGGGGTAGGTATTTGTATGTTGTGCAGTGACTGTCAGACTGTTCTGTAGATGTCTTATTGATTTTCATCAGAATTTCTCTACCAATATGTAACATCATGGATAGCTCATACTTTACTTCTTTTCTCTATCGCTCGCAGAAGAACACAGTTTTCTTATGCTTACTATCCGTGAGTATGATAATAATAAACTGACACAGAGTTGAGCTTTGTGGCATGAGAGCTTTGGAAATTGCTGAGTGAGCCTGGTCAAAATGTCCCCTCCTAAATGTACACATTTTACTTCCTTTACATCTATAGTTTGTATGATTAAATGGAACCTGTCATCTTAGAGATTACGTTTTACAGAGTGCTTTGTGCTAAGCAAAAAAAAACCTAAATCCTCCACGTGGGGGAGAGAATGAAATACCTCAACCTCCAATATGCAAATGCCACATACTCACTCTCATAGAAAACATCCAAGAAATGCTCATGATCTATGAGTGTATTTACATACTAAAGAGAGTTTACAGGTACAACATATTCAGGTGGTGCTATTGTACTTAGTGACACTAGTATACTGTATGATTAGCTGTACCATATGAGTGAGATAAGGCAAATATGTCATTCCTTTTCTTACAGGAAGCCGATGGGTCTGGCTAAGTCTGCCTTGCCAGTGCGACATGAAAACTCCTGTGTAGCAGTCCCTAGAGAACATACCAAGATCATGGATCAACCCAAGTTAATGCAGGACGAGGCAGCGCTGACATTCCTGCATAGTTATGGCTCCCGAGGTATACTGTACACTGTGTGTTGCTTCTTTACACTGTATATACTTCCTCTGAATAACTCCTAATTACACATTTAAGGCAGCAGTTCTGACACAATAGATGTTTTTTTCAGAATTCAAAGATTATAGAATTTTTATTGCCCATTTTTTTCTCTGCAGGTGACTATACAGACAATTGCCAATACTGAAACTTTGCCTCACTTAAAGCGTGATGATGGAAAGTTTTATTGAGTTCTGTTAAAAAAAAAAAAACACCTTGTGTTGGTGTTATGTCTCCAGGGGTGTTGCTTTGGTTGTCAGTGATCCTATTTGTGAAGGTCACTGGTTTTGTAACGTTGCTGACAGTTGGTCTGTCCAGTACATACTTAGATGCATGCCTTTGTCCAGTACATACTTAGATGCATGCCTTTGTCCAGTACATACTTAGATGCATGTCTTTGTCCAGTACATACTTAGATGCATGCCTTTGTCCAGTACATACTTAGATGCATGCTTTTGTCCAGAACATACTTAGATGCATGCCTTTGTCCAGTACATACTTAGATGCATGCCTTTGTCCAGTACATACTTAGATGCATGCCTTTGTCCAGTACATATTTAGATGCATGCCTTTGTCCAGTACATACTTAGATGCATGCCTTTGTCCAGTACATACTTAGATGCATGCCTTTGTCCAGTACATACTTAGATGCATGCCTTTGTCCAGTACATACTTAGATGCATGCCTTTGTCCAGTACATACTTAGATGCATGCCTTTGTCCAGTACATATTTAGATGCATGCCTTTGTCCAGTACATACTTAGATGCATGCCTTTGTCCAGTACATACTTAGATGCATGCCTTTGTCCAGTACATACTTAGATGCATGCCTTTGTCCAGTACATACTTAGATGCATGCCTTTGTCCAGTACATACTTAGATGCATGCCTTTGTCCAGTACATACTTAGATGCATGCTTTTGTCCAGTACATACTTAGATGCATGCCTTTGTCCAGTACATACTTAGATGCATGCCTTTGTCCAGTACATACTTAGATGCATGCCTTTGTCCAGTACATACTTAGATGCATGCCTTTGTCCAGTACATACTTAGATGCATGCCTTTGTCCAGTACATACTTAGATGCATGCTTTTGTCCAGTACATACTTAGATGCATGCCTTTGTCCAGTACATACTTAGATGCATGTCTCTGCATTACATGGAGCTAGAAATATGCATATATATGATGGCAAAGTATATGCAAGGTCTAATCATCACACCATGTTCAACCTCAGATTGTGTCTCATGCTTCTTTAGAACTGCTGATTTCATTAATTTGTTTTAATTATATTTTATCCTTTTATACAGGGGACATTGGGATAGCCTATGTTACATGTGACATTTTACAGGATTTTTTTTAATTTTTCCCACTAGAAGGAGTAAAATGCATTCCATTAAAAGAGTAGGGCAAGACCCAATCTCTGCCAGCACAGAGCTGGTTTAAGAACCAAGGGTCTCATTCAGACCCGGTTGCAAACGCTGAGCACTCACAATCGGGTCGATGTTAAGGCCCTCCGCGCGCGCAGCGGCCGCACTACGCGTGCGCAAGCCCCGGAGCGAGAGAGAAACTCTCTCAGTCCGGAGCTCACTACAAAAGGGGCGGCTGTCGATGTTGATCGATAGCTCACCCCGTTTTGTAGGCGGGGCGGGGGGTGGCTACACAAACGGAGGCGTTCCTAATGGAACGCATGCCGTTTTGTGGGCGGCCGCACTGGCATCAGCAGTGATGTCAGTGGGGAGCTTCCTGCTCGATCAGAGCAGGAAGCTCCCTGGGGCTTGAGGTTGCCGAGACCCAACCTTAGGGTCTCGTTGCAATCCCCGATGGTCGCGATGGTCTTGACCATCGCGACCATCACCCTGGTCAGTCGCTAAAGCTGTGGGTGGTAACCCACAGCTTAGCTAGCGACCAGGAGGCCGCACTTAAAAAATCAAGCGGCCGCCCTCATTCAGAGACAGTGATCGCTTCTTGCAACCGCCTTTGAATGAGGGCCCAAGTCCTTAAGCAGATGAAAATGTCTGTGTCTGTCCCCCTGTACAGGAAGGTTTGCCCCCCTCCCACCATTTATTTGATTTTAATAATCTTGCTCCACAAAATCAACTCTTGTACGTATTTGCACTGGTCTGCACAGTAGGCACAATGGTGTCTACTCTGTACTCTGAACGCACTCATTCCTAAGTTCTCCTGCTCTGCAAAAGCCACCAACTTTCGGTGCGAACCCATGTACTTTGGCAGGAATCATGGTGCACCTGTCATACTATAAGGCACTTCATAAATGAAGCCCTGTGTATATATTTCAGTGTGCTTTGAGCCATGTACATAGTGATAATTATAAACGCCAGAAATGTCAGCAACTGTGAAATCTGTAATTGACTTATTTATGGGGAATGCATTTAAAGTTCCACACAGTCATTGCATTAGCAGTCTTCAGTCCTCTCTTTATCTACAGTAGAGCCACGTGTTGGGTCTGTGACAGAATCAAGCAGTCTTCTGGGAGGGTCTCCACGGCGCAGTGGGGGCAGAAAAGGGTCTCCATACCATACAGGCCAGCTGCACCCTGCAGTACGCGTGGCAGATCTACTTCAACACATAAACCAGATGAAGGTGGCAGAGGGTTATGGATTCAAACAGGAATATGAGGTAATAAATCTGCTTAATAATATAGCTTTTCTAGCTTACTGAACACTTTGCTTAAATTCATGCTGTAATCCAACATATGTGAGAACATGCTGCATTTCCTAATGCTTCCACACATTGGTGAGTTACATTTCTGTTCTCTTTTCTTTTGGCTTGCCTAAAATACATACACATCATTGTCAAACATAATCCCACCTGTCTTTAATTCTGCAGTGAGTGACTCAGAGTGACATAGGGCTTTATTCAGAGGCGGCCGTACGGTCTACGACCGCACGGCCGCCTCGATGTTTGTCTAGTACGCATGCGCACGAGGGAGCCGGCTCCTTCGTGCGCATGCGTGAGACCCGCTACGACCGACAGCGCCGGTCGTAGCGGGTCTCTTTCCAAAGGGGGCGAGCTGTCGATGTTGATTGACAGCTCGCCCCATTTGGAAGGCGGGCCGGGGGGGTGGCAGCCCAAACAGAGGCGTTCCCATGGGAACGCCTGCCGTTTGGGGGAGGCCCCACTGACATCACTAGTGATGTCAGTGGAGAGCTTCCGGCTCTGACAGAGCCAGAAGCTCTCCGGGGCTTACGACAAGTGAGACCCTACCTTAGGGTCTCGTCGTAAGCCCCCATGGTCGCGATGGTCAATGACCATCGCGACCATCACCCTAGTAGTCGTTAGAGCTGTGGGTGTTAACCCACAACCTAATGACCGAAACAGAGGCGGGCGGTCAGGATGCAAGCGGCCGCCCAGTTTCTGAGCGACCGCTTGCATCCTCCAACCGCCTCTGAATGAGGCCCATAATCCTTATCTTCCCACTGCTAGAACGGAAACTGAAAAAAAAAATTGTAGTGTTCATTCTAGCACCCTGCGTCTGTCACAACCCGTGCAGTTCCTCTTCCCTGCCTGGGGTGTCACTCTCTGCTCTGGTGCTTCTAGCACACTCAACTGATGCAACAAACTGCTGAGATGCAGACCAGAGTGTGCTACATGCACCAGTGCAGAGAGCGACACCCCAGGCAGGAAAGAGGAACTGCACGGGTTGCGACAGGTGCAGGGTGCTAGAATGAACACAGAAGTTGGTACATAAGAATGTATTATTCTTGTATGCTTTAAAACCACATTCATAAGTTACTGTTTTATATAAGTGCGCAAAAGTACTATTCCTTATGTTTCAGAGTTTCTTTGACTGGGATGTGTCTAAAAAGAAGGACAAGGGGAAAGGAAGACAAGAGGCGCCACCAAACTGTAGGTGACCTGTGTGTAATGAGAGACAGACATTGCTGTACACATGGGAGGCCTTGTCATATATATATATATATATATATATATATATAGACACTACTCTCTGCTTACATTTCTTGAATCTAGAATTATGTGTTACATTTCTTAAAGTTTCCTTTTCAGATGAGCGACACAGAGTCCAGCTCCACCCTCTCCAGGCAGAGTGCAGTTCAGAAGAAATCAACGCCAACTATATTGATGTGAGTATAATGTAAATAGTAAATGCAGAGACTGCTGACTACTGTATAATGAATGATTAGGCTTATAAGCACATCAATACCGAACTTAATCTATTCAAGTTTACTTTCATGGAACCAGTAAGCATTACTAAGCTTAATAGCACACACCACATAAATTCCAGTGTCAAATAAGGGATATTTAACAGATTCCCGTTAATGCCAAAAGTACTAAGCCTCACAACAATACACACATGATATAGGAACAACTTGCTGCAAGAGGGTCACTTAGTTTATCCTAGGGAAGAGATTATACATAGTGATAGAATAAGGAGGACAGTTAAAAGGTTTGTATAGGCTTGGGTTATCCAAAATAGCTGAAAGGGTTTTTCCGTAATGTAATTCAAAAATGTCGATCAGTGGACATCGATAATTGGCGATTCGTATGCGGATCAGGGGAAAACAGCATGTTCAAAATCCCCACATCGTCTATAAGTTTTTGTCCAAGATCGGTTATTTGAGGATTTCCAACATGTTGGATTTTCCCGATTCCCTGGCGTTGACAGAACGGGGAATTGGGGCAATACATCGCAGATGTATGAGCCCCATAGGATAAAAAAAAAAATTATTTCAAAGCAAATAAGTTAGTATTGCACCGCTGCACGGAAGGTTATGATCATTAGTAAAATACAGTTTCAGTGGGTTATCCAGTGTGTCAAGTTCAATCTTTATGTAGGTAATATTTTCTCTGATCTAGAGAGAGCCTGGAAAAAGTATTAAAAAAGGCAAACACATTGTGTATTAATGTTATGTTTCTTCTTGAAGGTGTTTTACTACACTAATGATAACGTGTTACATTTAATGTACGTTGAATACCTTACGTAATAGCCTACATTGTTTATAAATATTGATAATGAAATCACGTAATAAAATCAGGTAACTGTTCCCTGGCATATACTGTATCTGCGTATGTACACATACTGAAAACACAGTCACGGACTCTGGGACTGTTAGCCCAGACAACGCAGTGGGTTTTTATGACACTTTTACATTACAATTAACATGCCTGTTTGCCAATGTACACTAGGTCGCAGCTGCTTTGTCCACATTGTGTGCCAGAATATTTAATTGAGCATTTATTTTATGGTGTACGTGACACTTTGGAATGCTGTACCTTCAGCACAGATGCAGTGATTACAGAATATAATGTGACTGCATTTAAATTACAGTAAAAAAACAGCACAACTGATACATGTTTGCAGCAATTAGCATGATTACTTCTGTGCTTAATAACTGTTTCCAAAATGTGTCTAGATAGTTCTCAGCTAATGATTTGGCTCATTGGTTAAAAGCACCGTGTGTAAAACAGTGAAGCAGAGACTCTTGTTGGAGAGTATGATTGGTATCCCAGTGGTAATTAACTATTTTACAGAATAAATTATGTTACATCTCTAGGTAGAAGGTTACACATGTTAGATTGTAAGCTTGATTAGTATGCCATAGTGTGGGTATTATGTCAGTGTTACACAAAGATAATCAGAACACTGAAATGAAACACATTACAACCAATAATGCTGACAATGTGAGGCTTCTCATTAGGGTTGGGTACGGGATCCCGGTGGTCAGAATCCCGACGCCCACATTCCGACCTATATCCTAAGCCTACCCCTCACCCTAACCTACCCTTCCCGGTGCATAAACCTAACCTCCACACCTAGTGCCTAAACCTAACCTTCCCCTCCCCGCACCCTAAACCTAACCCCCCCATTAGTGTCTAACCCTAACCCTCCCCCTAGTGCCTAACCCTCCCCCTAACCCCTGTACATACCATTGATGTTGGCTGTTGGGATGCCGGCGCCGGGATTCTGACAGGTGTCGGAATTCTGACACCGGCGTTCTAAGCATCGGCATCACGATTTTGACCGGATCCCTCTCATTAGTATATTGTATTCGTATTTATGCTTATTTTTTATACACTAATATAGATGTACTGTGTTAACAAGATCTAAAAGGTATGATCAGTTCACCTCCATTACTTGATGAATGACATAAACATGCCTAAATATACCTTGTCCTCTTATCTAAGCATTGTGGATCTCATTACGTAAAACATGCCAAACATGGTGCAAACTGTTCCTGATATTGTTTCTTCTCTAGACAGTTTTCTTATGTAGTAAGTTTCAGAAAAGGCAGAGTCCTTCCAGCCACAATTGTAGCCCGTGTCTGTAACTATTGCTGCTCTTTTATGCATGTCTTCTCCAGTCTCTATCTAATGTGATGTAAAGTAGTGATTGATACACTTAACTTCTTGTTCTACTATACTGCTCTTTTTTTGTTTCCGCTAATGCATCTTTATCCTTTCTTTTCTCTGCTGCCCTTTTGTCTATCTTTTGTTTCTTCACCCTTATCCTGTCTCTGACATTACTGGTCTGACATTGTACTAATATGTTCCGTAACCTCTGACTCCCTCTTCTTACTCTCAATCTTCTCAATTCTTCCTCTCGCCATCGTTCAAACTTTGATGTCAATCACTGTCCTCTTTCTAATCTACCCCTTCTTTCTCTCTACATTTACGCCTCTGTATCTCTTGTTTCCCATTTTTTCTGCCCGCTTTTACATCTCTGGCCCTTTTTCACTGTCTTTCTGTCTGTGGGATCACCGGTAGATCCGGATAAACAGAGAAGTGAGTATCAAGCTTGTGATCCTATTCCCTGCTACCCATAACCAGGTGCTTCAGTGCCCTGGGCCGAGTACCAGAGTATAAATCTCTGGTGTAAGTCAGCTAGCATACTCTGTTTCCAGTAATTTACATTCTAATATGTATATTTTACTCTGAGCTGCTTCCCAAAAGCCTTGGTACTTCTTATCCTAATTTATTCTTTACTTGCCCTCTGACCTTTTACCTTGTCTTCTTCCTTTCTTACGTCCTGCTGTACATCCTCTATTTACCCATTCTTTCTTACCAGTCTTACTCTATTTTCCTTCTGTCTCACTCTTTATGTCATATTTTGTCACCTTTTTATAAAAAACACTTAGTTCATGTGAAGGTTGGTAATCTGGTTAAGATTACAAATTCATGGTCCATCAAGTACGTTTCAACTATCATACTATCATGCTATCATCAGAGCTTTTACTATTAGTCTGGAATGTTATTCAGATTTCCAGCCTTTTTCTTCTAACAATTGGACCATGCCTTGATGACATCATTCTCAAGAATGGTGCTTGTCATTTCACCTTTTCTTTTTCATTTCTTACTCTTTTATCTTCACCTAATCAATTATGTTTTTAGAATGTGTTTGTCTTGTTAAAGATTGTGGTTTAAGCGTTAATTGATGAGAACACGCCATTTGTCTGTCCTCCCTGATCCCATTCCCCGTCCCCACCCCAGTGCTTGCTGAAATGCATGATCAGATCTCCTGAGCACACCACATGGAAGCAAATTTTACATATGTTCCTCTTTTTCTTTGTAGGGTTATCACAGATCAAACCACTTCATTGCTACACAAGGTGAGCAGGTGTTTGAAAACAGCAGTGCATTAAGCATTTTTATTTACCATATGATTTATTTCAAGAAAGATAAAAAAATTCTATTGAAGCTAATTGAAATTACATTTTTCACATTTTCAACACATCTTTTCTCTCCATATTGTAGGAAAAAAATTGTATTTGTTGTTGATAGAATGCCTTTTCTTTATTCTCAAAGGATCTTCACTTTTAATCTGAAAATCCAAAGGCTTTGAAAAATTGGACATGATAAATAATATAACTCCACAGGTGTCTGTCTCTTTTTTTTAATGTGACCATTCAATAGTAAGATTTTCCATATGATATGACTATTTTTGCCCTAAAGGCCCCCATACACGGGGTGATTTTTCACACGATATGCCCATTTTCGACTGATCGTAACGACCAATCGTGTAAAAAATTGCATTTTCTAGACTATTACAATGCCGATGCGCGTCCCCGCACTCGTGTATCGGCATCATAGATCAGATGGTTTTGCAGAAGGATTTCGACAGATCAGTACGATGTGACACATCTTAATACATCGGATCGTATGGTCGTTTGTACAATCGTACCTTTTCTAAATACAAATTGTACAGAATGTCAAGGGAAGAATTTTCAAGGTAATCGTATACGAGATCGGATTGGATACAAATCGCCGCATGTATGGGCACTTTTAGGGGGAAAATGTGTCAAAGTTTGGGTCATTATGCATTTTTAAATCCACCATCACTTGGATATGGGTGGCAAACACAAATTACTTTATTTATTGTTAATCCTTTGTGATGCATCTAATTTTCATTAACGTAACTTTACCATATGACTTTTTGGATTCATATGTTTGTGCAGCACATAGACCGGGTGCAAGTTTATTTGTTAATAATGACTGTAACGCCTGAGCTCTGGATGTGTCTGTATTCTGTTTAATGTGAAGCTTATTGGCTCAATATTGCAAGTTGTTCTGCAAATTTGTTCTTATTTGTTTGTTCTGAATTCCAAATATTTTCAATATGATCTTTGCAAACTGGCTGAACCAGCTATAAAACACTGTTATTTGTAGAAACTCAACATTTTTTAAAACATTTTCCAAATATGTTTATAGCAGCCTCTGCAAATCTTTTGGCTGCCGCACCTGTGATGTCATTTTCCAGGCTATTTAATCCCACTCTGCCTGTCCACCTGTTCCTGAACAACAGGCATTGTTCCATATAACTTGGCTAACTTCCTGTGTTCCTACCTACAGTGTGTGTATACTTGCTTGATCATCAGTGTGCACTTGTGTCTACCCTACACTGATACAAAAGATACTGCTCCAATCAGGTATTTTCCCTTATGTCCAACTCTGCATAGCCCACTGTTGTCTTGACCCGCCCCCACTGACTCGCCCTCACTGACCCGCCCTTCACTGACCCGCCCTTCACTGACCCGCCCTTCACTGACCCGCCCTCACTGAACTTTGGCGCACCCTCTTACAGTCCAGTACTCTCTTTTCAGAAGCTTTGTGACTAGTGCATATCACTCTGCCATGTGTACTCAGATTTACCACATACACAGTGCGAAAACAGAGAAAATGTGCCAAGTTTATGTTAAACCCTGCATCAGCCTCTGATTTCCTGCTATTTACAAATCTCTACAAGTAAAAACATTCACCAAAATGCATTGTGCCTGGTGTTAGAGGCTCTTTTTTTATTCTTTCTTCCCATGTTGCTTCCCCTCTTCTCTTGATTTTCTATCCAATCTGTCTCTCCCTCCCTACCCCTCTTTCCCCCACAACCCTCCACAGGAGGTGGGATAGGGAGATAGAGACGGGTGGGGAGGTAGTGTGCTGGCTCCAAACGCTGACAGTAGAGATCTTTTTTGGTACTACATCCATACAATGCTGGGAGGAGACTGAGCATCATGCAGTCAGTGACAGCTGTGACGATGGGAAGCTGGGCCTTTCTTCAGCTCTCATTGTGGGTACACATTAGACAATATGTGGCCCGATCCGGTGTCTACATCGGCAAATGTATACCCACTATGGATGACCCTGCACGCTACCGCGGGGTCATTCACCACATCGACAGATTGAGCTGCATGCATGCTCAGTCTGTCAATTGATGAACGACCCCATTCTACTAGATGCGCTGGTGACCGATATATATCGTGTGGTTGTTCACCACATTGTGTCAAACGACACAAAACGGTGTCAAACAACCACGCGATATGTCGTTCGTTGTATCGTGCGTTGGCCGGGTACACACATTGTCTAGTGCATCAGAAACATGGTCATTCATAAAATGAAAATAATTGATTGTGAATCTTATTTGGGCATCCTCCACTCCCACTACTATCTAACACCTTAAGCTTTTTCCCCTGACTTCTCTGTACCACAGAACTTTCACCTTTATATTGTTGTATACTAATCATCTATCTTCAAATCTATACAGATATCACTAATACAGTTGCAAAAAGTACCAACCAATTAGCTCCTAACTGTAATTTTTCAAACACAGCCTGTAAAGTGACAGTTAGGAGCTGATTGGTTGGTACATTCTCTCCACGTTATCTCTCTCCAAGGCTTTGTACATCTCCCCCATAGTGTATTGGTTTGTTGGAAATCTGTGTTTCCAACAAGCTAAATTCAAACTAAATAGCCGTTGGTGCCAGGGACTGTTTTTTTGCGTGTGTGTTTTTTTTAAAAACAATCTGTGATGTGCTGCATTTTCCTGTGATGCTGTAAAATAATCTTATACATACTCAAAGGTGTAACTACCATAGTAATTGGAGGTGCAACTGGTATCAGGCCACAGGTGGGGAGGGGTGAACTATGGCCCTGATTCAGACCCGCTCACTGCCACAGGCAGCACGCAGCGTCTGTGGGCATGTTTTTTATTTATCTGGCTGCTTGCAAAGCTGTGGGAGACCTCCCACAGCTTGTGTGAGCGGGCAGGAGGCCGTCGCGATAATCGCGACAATTGGCCTTGCGACGAGACCCTGTGGTAGGGTCTCGGCTACCGCAAGGCCGAGTGGACTTCCTGCCCAAGTAGAGCAGGAAGTCCACCACTGACATTAGCGGTGATGTCAGTAGGGCCTCCCGGAGGCAGCAGGCGTTCCTAAAGGAACGCCTGCGTTTGTTCAGCCACCCCTCCTCCCCGCCTACAAAACGGGGCGAGCTGTCACTCACCATCGACAGCCGCCCCGTCTTGTAGCGAGCACCGTAGCGATTGAGCTGCAGTCACTGGACGGGGCGAGCACATGCGCACGCCGGACGCGGCGTATGCGCAGTGGGGTAACAACGAACCGCTTCTGAGTGCTGTGTGCTCGCGAGCGGCTCTGAATCAGGCCCCATATCCTGTGAGAGCCGAATGTGTATATCATTGTTTTGACCTTTGGGCTCACATGGAACACAAAATATTGTTGTTGGCCAATAAATATTATAGTACATAATTGGTTTCCAAAAGAGGAGAGAAGTATTCCACTGTAACATGCATGGTTTTCCATGTTTTGGGTCCCAACTCCTAGATTAAGAACGATCTTAGAGAGCAAAGTAAGTAGTTCTGCACCTAAGTGTCAAATATTATATATATACTAATGTGCTGTTTCCCATTCAAAGTATCTGTAAAAAGTGTAAATGAATAGTTCTAGAGGTGCTACATTACTCACTGAAGGATTGATCCACCACAGGTCCAAAGCAGGACATGATCTATGACTTCTGGAGAATGGTTTGGCAAGAACACTGCTCAAGCATTGTGATGATCACCAAGCTGGTGGAGGTTGGAAGGGTAGGTACAATGATATCTTATGCTCGACCTACACAATACTATTCAGTTTGGTAATAATGAAAAGTGAATTGCTTTATTCAGTGCTAGGAAGTAACGTGCAGTCTGTGCATTCAGAATATAACACCATGCACAGGCTAAAAAAGTCATTTGTGTTCAGCTTCCTCATTTATAAACATGTTGTCTCAAATTGATATTTATTGGGTTTGTGTTGGGCCTACACATACTGAAATTACCTGATATCGCTGCATTTGGGACCAGCAATTACAGGTAAAAAGGTGAGTTGCAAACTAGAGGAAAGTTTGTCAAATATATAATAGGAGACAGTAGACCTAATTTAGCCGCATCAAAACACTAATCCTAAGTACCTAGTACACTATGGCCCTAATGTATCCCCAGCTCCAGCAGCCCCCTTCTGTGTCACTAGCTCCAGCAGTCCCCCTTCTGTCTCAAGCCTGCCCCCCCTTTCTGGATCCCCAGCAGCCCCCCTTCTGTGTCCCCAGCTAGGCCCCCTTCTCTATCTCCTGCCTGAGCAGCCCTCCTTCTATCTCTTCAGCCAGCCCCCCTTCTGTGCCCCCAGCAGCCCCCTGCTCTGTCCCCCACCAGCCCCCTTCTGTGTCCTGAGCTCCAGCAGGCCCCCTTCTGTGTCTCCAGCCTGTGCCCCTCTGTGTCTCCAGTCTGCCCCCCCTCTATGTCTCCAGCCTGCCCTCCCTTCTATGCTTCTAGCCTGCACCCCCTTCTGTTTCTCCAGCCTGCCCCCATTCTCTGTCTCCAGCCTGCTCCCCGTTCTGTGTCCAGGGCCGTAGAGAGCGCTGCCGGGCCCCGATAAACAGGGGTCGTGGCCTAATCGTGGGAGGCATGGCCACGCCCCCTCTCGAAGAAGCGCTATCAGTGTGATCGCTCCCCCCCTCAGGCAGAGGAGATTGCTGTGGTTGCTGCTTAGCAGCCGCTAGCAATCTCCCACGTGCTGGGCTGCTACTTTGCGCCAGACCCGGGCCCCCGCCGGGCCCCTCTGGAAGCCCGGGTAAAGTGTACCCGATCCCACACCCTCTCGGCGCCCCTGTCTGTGTCCCCAGCTCCAGCAGCCCCCCTTCTGTGTATCCATTGCCAGCAACCTCCCTCTGTGTCCCCAGCAGCCCCCACACTTACATTGTTGCTGCTAACGAGAAGCGGCTCCTCTGCCTCTCTTTCAGCGGCTCTGCCTTTCTTTCAGCGGCTCTGCCTTTCTTTCAGCGCTGCATCTTTAAAGTAAAAAACTTTTTTGCACGCGCCGGGGAGGCCTGACAGCAGCAGCCGCATCCTGGTTGTAGCCGTGCAGCTACAATTACAGCAAAAACAAAAATCTTCTCCTAAACGACGGGGGGCACATGCCTGGGTGCCCGCCCTGAATCTGCCTATGCCCATAATTCCTCCTACTGTGTCTCCATATACCTGCTTCTATCTCCCATATACCTACTCTCTGTAACTCCTCATATATGTCCATATACCTACTCTTTGTAACTACTCATACTGTATATGTCCATATACCTACTCTCTATAAGTCTTTCTGTCTCTTCATATAATTGTTTCCCATAACTCCTACTGTAACTTCCCATGTACCTACCCTCTATAAGTCCTCATTAATCTGCTTTTTCTAACTCTCTTCCATTGTCTCCAAATATCTGTTTCTCACATTTCTATATAAACATATTTTTCTTTATTTTAGCACAAAATTACAAATACAGAGTAGATTGTAAACAAATATACAGCTGTGTCCACATACTGTACATCTAGCCTCCTTGCACGTTAAACAGCCCTTCTAGTTGTGCCATGCCATGGCGTGACTCTGTAGCGCAGAGTGTCATTTTGTGTGACTTTTTTCCTTCAAATGCATCTTATTCGCACATCGATGCAGATAGGACGCAGAAGCAGCATCGCAGCCACAGACACTCTAACGTAGCATTTCGCATGCAGATACACCCGCAGTCACACACAATACAGTAATGCCGCATATCATTTTATCAGCAGAAGCTGCATGCGTGCACTATTCACATCACTAGGCCTGATTCATTAAGGATCGCTATTGCGATCGCAGCTCTGTAATCGCACGCAGGTTTGCTGTGAAAATATGCTAATGAATGCAATCTCAATGCTGTCGCACTGCCAGCATAGAGACGAACACTGCCTCCCACTACCGCTATCTCACATCCGTAATACCTTACAAACATTCTAAAACGGGTGGGACAGCGAGACAGTAATCGCAGTGGCTAATTTATGCACGCCCAAGCAACGGCATTCAAACAGACGGGCAAGCCTGCGTTTCTCTGACCACTCCCCCGTCACCACCCCCAAGCGCTCACTGCCTGTCTATCATTCTGCGATGGCTCTCCTTGGTCTGTGTGATTGCAGTGGTTCCTTCGCACACACGCACTGTGATGCATGTGCAGTACGCAGCAGTCGCCCGTTTGTGTACGCTTTAGCAATAGTGATCCTTAATAAATCAGGCTCACTATGCGTATAAGACACATCTGAAGGAAAAAAGTTGCACCATGTGACTCAGCACTACTGAGTTACATGGTGCTCACGCGTTATGTGTAACACGACTTGTAGCGCACAGAGGGCCTGATTCAGAGCCGGACGCTCTGACCAGAGCGTTCGCTCTGAATCAGGGCCCTCCTACATGAAAATGGAGTGGCCTCTTGGACGCTCGCATAGCTGTGGGTGACCACCAACAGCTATAGCGAGCGTCCATGATGATGGTCGCGATGGTCAAGACCATCGCGACCATTGGGCTTGCGACGGAGACCCTGCGGTAGGGTCTCGCTGCCCGTAAGCCCTGGAGTGATTTTGGCTCTAGCTATCCATCAGCCAAAATCACTCCCACTGACAGTACTACTGATGTCAGTGGGGTCGGCTTCAGACGATGGGAACGCCTCTGTCTGGCAGCCACACCCCCGGCATGCCCACCAAAGGGGGCGTGCTGCCAATCAACATCGACAGCACGCCCCCTTTGGTGCGAGACCCGGAGCGACGGCTACCCTGAGCTCCCTCCGTCGTGCGCATGCACAGTAGGGCACCATCGACCCACTTGCGGGCGTCCTGCGCTCACGAGCGGGTCTGAATCAGGTCCAGAGGGTAGATGTATGTGGACACATCTGTATATCACATAGTATAAATACAGAACAAAGAAGACCATGAGTGTCTGTATCAGTAGCTAAAACAATTGTAAGAGGAGATAGACCTGGATCCAAAACCAAAGATATGAACTACTGCCAAATTAGCATAAGGCTGCCAGTCACTGACAATCGGAGGTATGAGCAGTGGAAAGTAAATCGGGGGGTCTTGGGCACATCTGTTTCTATCATTTCAACTATGTCTCTATAGAACCGTTTCCTGTAACTAATCCTATCTTTCAATATAGGAAAACAACAAGTAGAGAAATGGTTAACCCCTTTGATAGAGAAGCCCATAGATCCGTATTTAATCTTTTCCAGCTGAGGGAGACTTGCAAAACATTGATTAAGCCCATTTCTTGAATGCATAATGATGCTTCTCTGCAGCCATGAGAAAGGATAACATAAAGGTAGATTATGAATGGGATGATCAAATAGACAAATGGGAAAAAACCCAGGACACAACAGATGTTTAATATTTCTAACAGTTTTATATGAATATTAGTTTTTCCATGAATATGTGTGAAGTTCTAGGGAGTATTAGCAGGTATCGCTGCATTGTTCTCTGTGTGCTAATATGATTAGTATTGTCGCTGTGTTGCTCTGACGGGTAATTAAGAACAATGTTCCTTAGATCAGATCATTTTTTAAACTGTGTTTTCTCGTAAATCTCCATTAACTGTAATGATTTTGTTTGGTCTCTGCTGGTCTAATTTTCCCTTCTCATTAGCGGTTTTCCTTCAGCACCCTCCCAAACAGTGCTGACGTGATTGCGGTGTAATTAGTTTACTCTCTTTATCATTGTGTGTCTTGTATTGCATCCATCACACAGTCATGGGATTAACACACTTCACAAACGATAGTTTCCTTCTGTTCAGCTGGATGGACTCCATGTGCCGTCTAAGCATTTTCTCATCCCTTTTGTCTCACCTCTCTGAAGAAAAATAATCTGAATTCTACTTACGTTATTTTTGTTATCAACACCCTGAGACGTGACTATAAATCCATGTTATCCTGCTGAGGATGAACATCCATACTGTTCCATACATCCATCTATCTATGTAAGTGGTTCTCATTTATCTCCTGAAATTCCTCAGGTTATACAAGTCTAAGAAATATATTGTAAGAATGTTGCTGTTTTTTCCTTGCTTAGTAAAGGATCAGCACTTTCACTGTTCTAAAGCTATTAAGGTCCAAAACACAATTTTTGGGAAAAGACACATGGCGAGATGTATTAACCCTAAAAATGCTGTCAAACCTCAGAAAACTGCAGTTTTCAGAGAATTTCCGCAATCCCCATATGCATTATAGTGGTCTGCCGGCATTGCAGTCCCCATATAATTCTATGGGGCTGCAATGTGCCGGTATGCCTTAAGCTCCGGAAAGCCAAACTTTTCGGTGCTTGCTCCTATTGAAGCCTATGGGCTCCTGTCTGCACAAATCTCCTGAGAGGGATCCCAAGTATCCCCCTCTGACATCCCCACGGCTTGCACATTCGCATGTGCCTTTGACTCTCACGTCATAGACCTGGAAGTCTTCAATGCAAAGGACAACTCTAATTGGAAGAGCTGTCCTTTGCTTTTTTTATTCAAATTTATTCATGCATACTGCATTAGTAAACGCCGCTATGCATGCGATGGGTGGCAGTATAGAGTATCTCATGCAATATGTGATGCATGATATATCCCAACCACATTGTTTTATGTCAGAAGTTAAACTTTTTTTTTCTTTTTTTAAAGTCAACTTTGATTTCTGCTTATGCAAAAGTCAGATTTTATATATGCATTACTGGGTAAAAAACAGCCAATTTCATTCCTTTCTTTTTGCGGGAAACATAGTAGGTATTATGTTTATCTCTGCATGGTTTGTTCCCAGAGACCAGGCTATGATATCTAGCCAAGATGTCATTCCTTATCAAAGTACATTATTTATTGCTTATTAACAATTATTTATATACAGATGAGTCCTCATACGTTGTTGCTGCAGTCGCACCAAATAGCCCATCTCGACATGCCAGGTCCCGTACGACTCTGCTTAGTCGGGGTGTCTATTTTGCGTCTTTTTTGCCCAAAAATGCATCTTAGACACAATGCGATGCGACTAAGAAACCAGGAGATTGCACTGATGAATTTGATGGGTTCCGGACTATAGATAGACAGTAATTAGATAGACAATGTCTAGATAGACACCAGGGGGTAAATTTACTAAGATTCGAGTTTGGTCGAGGTGACAATCTCGGGTGAGTTTAGGCATGTTTTTCATCTCGCAAATTTACTAAAGGCCAGCTCGGGGGAGTTTGGGAGAGTGTTTTTTAATCTCTCTCGTAAAAATCGGGTGAGATCGCAAACTCAAATCTTCTCCCCATCGGGCAAACTCGGAAGTAATTTTCATGAAACAGATCCAGTTGGCAAATTTACTAAAATACGAGATTTCAATCTCGGGTGAGGTTAGAGCAAACTCGCAGAGAAATTGAAGTTTCAAACACTCACCCTCCTGAGCTGCGAGTTTGCCAGAAACATACACAGATCATTGTGATTTGTGTATGCTTCTGCATGTGTATTTAATGTATAGTGTTTATATTTAAAAAAAAAATTATGTAGGGTCCCCTCACAAAAGCATAACCAGCCCCGGACTGGTCAGCCAGTCCTGGTTCCTAAAATTACGGGGAACAATATGAGTAGGATTCCCCCGTAATTTAGGAACCAGCACCTTGCTGCAGAGCCAGTGCTGGTTTTAAATATGCTTTTGGGGGGGACCCTATGTCTTTTTTTTATTTTTTTTTATTTAACCCTTCTTTAACAGGTATAACACACAAGCAGCCTACACATATTTCACTGATATGTGCAGGCTGCTAGCTTGGGAAAGTTTTGCAGAGAGAAAACATTGCTATCTCGGGTGAGTAATCTCATCTAAACATGCAACTTCGGGGGAGATATCTCGATCTGCATCACCATTGGAAAACTCCCTTTCAGCTGAACTCACTTCTTAGTAAATTTGCTAGATGAAAAACGGGAAAATCACCCGAAATTCGGCGATGCAAATCGAGATTTAAAAAAAAAAAAAAAAAAAACTTGACCAAACTCGAATCTTAGTAAATTTACCCCCAGATGTTAGACAGTCAAAAGTTAGACAGGGACAAAAGTCAGACATGTAAAAGGATCGGCTGGTACAAAAGGTCAACGGGGTCAAAAGGTCGACATCAAAATAGTCAGGGTTTTAGGATTAGGCACTTACTGGAGGGTTAGGGTTAGGCACTTACTGGAGGGTTAGGGTTAGGCACTTACCCCCACGGTTAGGGTTAGGCAATTACCCAGACGGTTAGGATTAGGCACCAGGAGGGAGGGTTAGGGTTAGGCACCAAGGGGAGGGTTAGGGTGAAGATTAGGGCTAAAAAACAAAAACAAAAAATTGTCGACCATTTTTGTGTTGACCATTTTCATGTCGACCATTTTAATGTTAAACTTTTGACCTTGTCGACCTTTTTACATGTCTAACTTTAGTGTGTCTGACTTTTGTCCCTATCAAACTATTGACTGTCTAGCATCTGCTGTCTATCTAGACATTGTCTTTCTAATTACTGTCTATCTCTTATATCACACCCAAATTTCATATGTGCCACTTGTATATCTGTGTGCGACTGAGACTGAATCTGTATATGAAGTGCGACAATGCCGCAGCTTTTTTCCACGCCAAGGTCTGCTGTGCTTCATTTACAGACTCAGCCGCACACAGATATAAAAATGTCACATATCACATTAATCAGTCCAGTCTCCTGGTGTTTTAGTCGCATGGCATTACGACTAAGATGCATTTTCGGGTGAAAAAGACGCTCGGTGCTATCAGAGTCGCACAGTACCTGACGGCTCAGTCACACCAGGTGACTCCCGTAACATGACGTATTGAGGCTAGATGTATGAGGACACATATTACACAGTGCTTTTTTACAGAGTATATTTAGTTATTCACACCAGTCCCTGCCCCAGTGGAGCTTACTGGCTATTTCCTACAATAAGGGTGGGCAATAAGCGGCCCTCCACCTGCTACTGTACATATCCCAGCACATTATGGGAGGAAACCGGACTATTCAGAGAAAACTAAAGCAAACACAGGGAGAACATACAAACACCACATAGACAGGTCCCTCATTGGAATCAAGCCCATAACCACAGTATCAGCGATGGTAACCACTGTGCCACCATACTGTCCCAAGTATATAACTCTCTAGGTAGCTCTTGATGTAGCAAAAGGGGAAGGGGCTACAATTCCTTGGTCCCATGACCACTGCCTTTATACAGCTGCTAGTATCTTCTCTGGGGGCATTCAATTAGGTGCAAGTTTGCAAAAGTAGTAAAACTCGCACACTTTGCCTTAAACTCGCACACTTCTCCTTCATGTGTGCATCCGAGATTCGCACAATTCAATTAAAAATGTCAATTCGCACTACTTGCAGAGAGCGTGTGCGAATTTTATCAAATAAACAAACAGGGAAAATAGCATGAAAAAGTGGGGATACCTTCCTGGACCCCCAAAAAAGTGTCAACTTCGTTAGCAGAAGCACATAGAAGGCTGTAATTGGGCATAAGTAAAGTACTGTATGCTTTTAAAAGGTGTCAAATGACTGATTTGTACTTTTTTTTTTTTTTTTAAAGTAAAATAATGTAATAATTACAAAGGAATGAAATGTAAAATGCAAAAAAAAAAAAAAAAGTTGAAAAAACATGCTTTTGGGGTAATTTGAGATGGCTTTAAAAAATAATAAAAAACAATTATTTCTCGTTGAAATAAATACTTTCATTACATTTGGGGTGCATTATTTAGATAAAAACTTATTGGGGCAGGGTGTCCAAGGGGTTCTGAAGCAAATCCGGACATTTTAACCTTAAAATAAAGATTTTCCCTACCTTTTTACCTGCTCAGGGGGGTTTCGAACAAAAACAGGCAAATTTACTCTGAAAAAGAAATGCGAGTTGGGAAATTAATTTACCGTGAATTTTCCTCACAAGACCAAACTCGCACCTAATTGACCTCCCCCCTCTGTCTCAGTAGGTTGGAGGATTGGAGCTGCTGTGAAAGTGTAATGTGTTAGGGGCGGTATGTTGTGTGGGCAGCTTGGGGGCTGCAGTAGATGTCTCAACTCCAGTACTGCTTGAATTTCTCCCTATGAAAAGCACCACATATAACTCCACCCCTTAGTTGCATCATAGTTGCCTACCTTTGAAAATCTCTTCCCGGGAGAAGCCCGGGTAAGAGAAGCAGGAGGGAGGCAATGGGGGCGGGGCCTGATGATTCACGTAATTAAGCCCCGCCCCCTCGCTGTAAAATTGCTGCAATTGGCTATAATTTGCATAGGGGGCGGGGCCAAACTACCGGGAGACCCGCGATCGCCGCGGGTATTCTCCTCATTCTGCCCACTTCACTAGGAAGTGGGCAGAATGCGGGAGAATTGCCTACCCTTCCGGGGGTGCGGGGGGTTACCCGAAAAATCGGGAGCCTCCCACGAAAACTGGGAGGTTAGGCATGTATGAGTTGCATAGGGTGGAACAGTAGAAAATTAATGGCCATTGACTACAATGGATTGATATCCAAAGTTGGATATGCTCTTTAAAACATAGGGCCATATTCAATTAGGTGGCGAAAAGTCGTTATCGGCAATAATTTATCGCCGATGACGTCATTTTCGCATGTTTCAATTATTCCCGTATTCAATTTCAAAGACTTTTTGAAAAAAAATGGGGATAAGTTTTCACCATGTTTTACATGGCAAAAAAAAGTGCAGAATTGGGGTTTAGGGGTGCAGGCTTAAAAAATTTGCACCCCTGGGAGTATCATTTAAAAAAAAACCTGTCAAAAATTTTTTTTAAAAAAAATCGGGACACCCCAAAAAATTTACTTTAAATTTGGGGGTGAAAAAACAAATAGGGGAACAAAATACCAAACTAACAAAATTAATTCTGGTGGGGTCCCCAAATTAATTCTGGTGGGGTCCCCAAGTATGCGGCAGGTGTTTTCTTCATTGCGCAGAGTAGCGGCAGGTGCATTTTTGCAGAATTTTTGAAATTTACTTTAGGGACTTAAAAATATGCTTACCCCCATTTTCATGTACCCCAAATTTGATAGGAATAACACATTTAAAAAAAAATAAAAAAATCTATGTGCTATTCTTCATCACTTCTTCATAGCTGCAAAAAAACACCTGCCGCGGCTATTTAAAAACCCTAATTACCTTCAGCAGGGAAAAACGGGGGTACCCACAGTGATCCCCCATGTCAGGACATCATTAGGGGGGTCCCAGGATGAATTACCGAAAATTCTCCTATTTCTCCCAATACCTTTTCGCAGGCTCCTGTTTTCACCGGCTCCAAATTGAATAGAGGGATAAAGCGGGCACGCGCCTAATACTTTATCCCCAGAAAAGCTCCGATGTGGAGCGAAAAATCCAGCACAGACTTTTCGCTCCCTAATTGAATATGGCCCATAGTCTATTGGTAGTGCTTGTCAGCATGACATTATATAACTATATTGCTGTCTATGGCATATTATTTCTGCTTTGCATTATATCTCCTCTCTTAATTCCTTTACATCTCATACAGGTGAAATGCAGCAAATATTGGCCAGATACAACAGAAACATATGGAGATATTCGCATCACCTTAATCAGTACAGAAACGCTGGCAGAATATACAGTGAGGACGCTCACTCTGGAGCGGGTAAGTGTCATTCAGTCTTTTATGTGCACTTATATGAGACTGTCAGCTACGGTTATATGGGAATGCACATGTTGGGAAGGGAGGCGTGATATTGAAGGCTATATAGTGTTGCTGTAGGACAGGCAATTGTAGTGAGACTGAGGATAACTCTCTAGAAACATCAAGGGGTATATTTACTAAAGTGAGAGTTTTTAGAAGTGGAGATATTGCCCATAGCAACCAATCAAATTCTAGCTCTTATCTTCTGGAAGGTGCTAGATAAATGTTAAGTAGAATCTGATTGGTTGCTAAGGGCAACATCTCCACTTCTAAAAACTCTCACATTAGTAAATATACCCCTAAAGCTGGCCATACACCTGCACGATTTCGGGCCGATTGCCCGATTTTCCACGAGTCATATGATGGATCTTGTGTAAATCGTGTAGTTTTTTAGTAAGATAAGATCCGATGCACGCTCCCGCAGCTCCCATAATTCATACCTCCCAACTGTCATAATTCATACCTCCCAACTGTCATAATTCATACCTCCCAACTGTGTTTCTGGGACTGTTGGGAGGTATGATAATGTGATCTTATGATCAGATGTGCAGCCCATGTGTTCCATCGTATCGTGTGCAGATTGTGCCGTTTATTTTGTTCATGCGATCCATCCTGCAGCAATTCAAGTCATTCCAGTGACTGTTTCCCTTATGAGCCTGTGAGATACAGGATCGATCTTACAACAGATCATGTGCTAAGAAAAACAACAAACATGCTGCTTGGACTGCCAGGGAGCTCCGGGGAATCGTAGGGAGATCGTATGATGAATCGGATCTTATGCTGGTCGTGTAGGTGTATGGCCAGCATAAGAGTTGAATCAGAGCTTTCGAATCATAGAGGGTACAGGCTGGTTTTTGGTTAATTGTAAAATCCGATTACTAGTTATTTGCTTGTCTTGGCTTACTAGCGATGCTTTATTGTGTCCCAGATTTTGTGTCCTCTGCTATAGTGTTATTAAATCTTATTATCACGTAACAAATTGCTGGACAATGACTACTGTCTACATGTAGTACCTTGCTGGCTTAATAATTTGGAGTGGAGCAGTTTGTGTGTTGAATATATTTTCTTAAGTATAAAAACATTTATTTCACAGTTATTTCACATATTCTTGAGAAATAGGATTGGCCATACAGTATTTTCATGTCAGTTAATGTCCACAAGTGGGCTTACTTGTACTTTAGTGTACACAAGGACATGTTGGTGTGAAGTCTTCCTCTTCATCAGTAGGGAGACAAAGATGATGAATTATCTTCTACTCTAGGGGTATATTTAATAAAGTGTAGGTTTTTAGAAGTGGAGATGTTGCCCATAGCAACCAATCAGATTCTAGTTATCTTCTAGAAGGTGCTAGATAAATGCGAAGTAGAATCTGATTGGTTGCTATAGGCAACATTTCCACTTATAAAAACTCACACTTTAGTGAATATACCCCTAGGAGGCAATGCAATGGAAAAAGACTCCTTCTCCAGTAACTAAATTACTCCAGCTCCTCAGCAGTTTTCCTCCAGTACCCTACACAGGAATTAGACACAAGAGGCATATGCGCCCCTGAACCTAAACAGGAAAAGTTTCTCTACTACAGGAGCATATGCCCCAGGTTTGCCTCAGGAGCAACAAGTGTGCGAGAGCATAGAGACATGTGTAGAGATGTTGCTTGACATTCATAGTAGTAAATGGGAAAGTGGCATTACCCTATTTATACACATTATACTATAATAAAATAATGAAGTCTCAGTGTTAATAAACCCAAAACTCACATTTACCATGTAAAATATAATTAAATACAAACACCAATTAAGTTTAGTGAAATTAAATACAAACATGTTATTTTCCACTTCAATTTGAATCTTTTATTGTCATGTTCCAAGTGTAAATATCAGTTGATTAATGCAGATAGCCACAACTTCAAATAATACAATACCCATACTGTAAAGGTCAATCCACAATCAGAAGCGACAAGGCTTGTTCATGATGATGATCATCATTGTAATTATGATGATCATCATCATTCATGATGATGATCATCATAATTACACCAGCCCTCCGGCCTGCAAGAGATGCACCTTAATAGAGGTGTACAGTATAAGCATCTGCGTCAAGTTCTTCCTCAGTCACAATTACAAGAACATTCCCTTACTGTGCTTGACCTATGCTTGCCCTCCTTACTTCTTCCATTCCACCTCTCCTGTTGCATGGAGTCACAAATGTAAGGTGCTGTATTACAAAATCTGCAAATGTATTTTTGAGTTTCCGATTGTATGGGGTAAATTTAGTAAAGTGAGAGTTTTTAGAAGTGAGTTTTAGCAGAGATGTTGCCCATAGCAACCAATTAGATTCTAGCTATTATCTTGTAGAAGGTGCTAGTTAAATGTTAAGTAGAATCTAAAACTCACTTCTAAAAACTCTCACTTGAGTAAATTTCCCCTAAGGATCTTGCCCAATACCAGTTATTTATATAAGTTCATTTTAGGAGGATAAGCAGATCCATGTAAGGAGTTTTAGGGTCTTCTTAAAATATGTAATGCCCTGGGGGAGTGACTTCCAACGGCAAGATGGCAGAAGCTATTTTCTGAGAGTTTAATATCTCAGCTCTACTATTTACCGCCCACGGCTCCAGCAGTGATCCTCATATCGGAGTCTAACACCTGACTGTTCGGAGGCCCTGCTGAGCCCGCACCACCGGCTACAGCTGGCTCCATCCCTCCGGAAGCGCGGCACGGAGAGTGCCGCCTAGACGTTGTGAACACTATTTTGTTGTCCGACACTCCAGCTTCATACAGCTTGCAAAACAGGTACCTTGCTCCGTTCAGTGCCTGCAACTACCAGCTGCTTCACACCCCGGCGGATCCCACGCTTTTAACTTGCTACAGTGACCTGTTTATATTGGAATTAAAATTCCTTAGCTACTTATATTAGTGGCCAAAAGCAAAGTAATACAGCACCCCCATATACCTGTCCCACATCATTTAGCTCATTATTCTGAATTTTGCTCGTGGTGCTGGGCTTCCCCCAAGCTCTCCCCTCACTGTGAATAGATGCCGTGCACATCTATTCACCCGGTGGCAATCGGAAACTGCAACTTTACCCATCTGTGAGACACTGTGGCCCGCAGGTGGGGGCGGCACAGGGGAGGCTGCTTTACCAGGGCGCCACTAAAAGGGCCGGGCGCATTTTGCCACATCAAAATCGGGCAATGCCCGGCGCCTCACTAAAACAGCCTAGCGGGAACACTAAAATATATACAATCATTGTCACTGAATCCATTTAAATATAGCATTAAAAGGACGTTTGTGAATCATTCGCAATCACAGAGCCACAAGGGGCAATTCAATTGTTTACATGGCTATTTTTTAAGGCACCCGACAGAGCAATTCAATTGTTGCTCCATCTGAGCACTATAGCCGCCTCTGCTTGCATTTCTGCACGCAAAAATGTGCAATAAACCCATGGTTGTGGCGTAACTAGGGTATTTGGAGCCCAGGGCAAATTGAAAAATGGAGCCTCCCCCCCCCCTCTATGTGTGCGCGCCAAAGACGAAAAATGGGCTTGGTCACATGTCACAAGGGGCATGGTCACTGAAAAATGGGGCGTATCAACATTACACACACCCCTTTCTCGTCACTCTGGGAACATTCCTTACCATTTCATACGCACCTTAATGCCCAGAGTAGTAATGCCCCTCTTGCAATGCCCACTGTAGCAGTGGCCCTTATGCAATGTCCCCAGTAGCAGTGCCCCATGTAGTAGTGCACCCTTATACAGTGCCCTGTATACAGTGCCTCCAGTCAGGGGCGTTGAGAGCGGGGGGGGAGCGGGTACTAATTATGCGGGCTAGCTGGAGGGGCCCGTCGCCCCCAATTGGCTGTTCCCCGGGCTGGGGGGCACACAGTGCCCCCCTCCCCAGGGCGTGGCCTCCCACGATTAGGCCATGCCCCCTGTCACCTGGGACCGGCTCGGCTGTCAGCGGCCCTGCCTCCAGTAGTGCACCCTTATACAGTGCTCCCCTATGCAGTGCCCCTTATACAGTCCCCCCAATGCAGTGCCCCTTATACAGTCCCCCTATGCAGTGCCCCCCGTAGTGGTCCCCCTTATGCAGGCCCCCAGTAATGTCCCTTATACAGTACCCCCAGTATGCAGTGCCCCCAGTAGTGGTCCCTCTTATGCAAGCCCCCAGTAGTGCCCTTTATACAGTATCCCCAGTAGTGATCCCCCTTATGCAGACCCCCAGTAGTGCCCCTAATATAGTGCCCCCAGTAGTAGTTCCCCTTGCGCAGGCCCCCAGTAGTGCCCCTTATACAGTGCCCCCAGTAGTGATCCCTCCCTATGCTGTGCCCCTTATACAGTGCCCCCAGTAGTGGTCCCCTTTATGAAGGCTGCCAGTATGATTTGCCCCTTATACAGTGCCTTCCGTAGTGCATAAAACACACAGACATTCAGCAGCAATCGGTGTTATGTGTGTAACACACACATCACCGCCGGGTAGTACGAGTGTACTACCCAGCGCCAGCGGCGATGTGTATGTAACAGTATAGTACGGACCGCACTCACTGTGGTCTGCACCACACTGGCTGACCAGGGCGGGCCTATACCGTGGCAGGCAGCACATACATCCCCCAACACCGCCGGTCCCACAGCACCCAGGGCACGAGCCTCGGCAGCCCTGTCCTAGTGACGGCAATGGTCATCACCATGAATTCACATTGATTTAGCCATTTTACATGGCTAAATCTGGTCTAATAGAGCATGAAGACAGCGATAAGTAATGGGCGCCCAGAACAATTGAATTGCAACACTGGGCGCTCATTAATTATCGCCACCCACACAACAATTAAATCGCCCTACAGAATTTGGTCTACTTTGGATAAATTAATTGTTGATATTGCCACGTCTCTGGGTAACATTAGTCCAGATTTTCCCCTAAGTGCTCCGTCACATTATGTACAGATCAGATGTAACATATAAGCTATATGATAATATACATACTCTAACTATAACATACCTATTTATGCCTTTTCCAGCGGGGTTATACTGCCAGACATGAAGTAAAGCAGTTCCACTTCCTTTCATGGCCTGAGCATGGAGTACCATTCCATGCCACGGGGCTGCTTGCTTTCATCCGCAGAGTAAAATCATCCACACCACCTGATGCTGGCCCTGTTGTGGTGCATTGCAGGTCAGTAATAAAACATGTCTCTTATTTGCATGCTGTTTCCATTTGTTCTTGAGCACTTCTTGTTTGTCCTTACAGTGCTGGAGCTGGCAGGACAGGCTGCTATATTGTCTTGGATGTTATGCTGGACATGGCTGAATGTGAGGGAGTTGTGGATATTTACAACTGTGTCAAAACACTTTGCTCACGACGAATTAACATGGTGCAAACACAGGTCAGATGGCAGTGCATTATAAATGGAATTGTATTATTATGCTGGGAAAGGCATCATGGTGAGGGCTGTCCAGTCTTTATATTACAGTAATTAGTTATGTGCATTTTCATGCTTCTAGGAACAGTACGTTTTTATCCATGATGCCATCCTAGAGGCCTGTCTGTGTGGTGATACAGCTATCCCAGTGTGTGACTTCAGACAGACATACAAGGAGATGCTACAGATAGACACACAAAGCAACTCAACTCATCTGAGAGATGAATTCCAGGTATCACTGCATGCAAGCGGCCACTGCTTTTCATTAATCCTAATGATTATTCTAGTTCTGTAGCACAAACATATATACTTTGTTATACACAAAAGGCTAAAGAACTCCCACACAGCTAGGATAAATAAATCTGCAGTTCCCTCAATGCATTTATTCTTTCTTTGCAGACACTGAATTCAGTAACAGCACAGCTTGGTGTAGAGGAGTGCAGCGTTGCATTGTTACCGCACAATCGGGACAAGAACCGCACTATGGACGTGTTGCCTCCAGATCGCTCTCTTCCTTTACTGCTGTCAGCCCATGGAGAGGATACCAGCAATTACATCAATGCTGCCCTGACTGATGTACGTACTGTACCAGTCTCTTCACTCAATTACAGAGTTCACACTTTGTGACTCTCTGTACAATCCTATTGGTCATTTTTACGCTAGCTCTAAGACAGCCTACCAGTATTTCCAATTTAGAGCTTTGGCAATACTACATTCATTTATCTGTCTTGTAATACTTACTGTTCCTTAGAGGCTTGTTAGTAGACTTTTTTGATTCTTTTGCTATGGATTCCAAGATTTAAATATCAGACCTTTCACTTACTGTATGGTCCATTTGTGAATGTGTAGTCTGTGTAAGGTTCAACACACTTAATAATGTGCATATGCTGCTTGTTGCTTAATGTTAAAAATGCTTTTTGATGTTTTTCAGAGTTATAAGCGAAGTTCGCATGTCATTGTCACGGTGCATCCACTGCAGAGCACAATGACAGACTTCTGGCGACTGGTCTACGACTATGGCTGCACCAGTATTGTTATGTTAAATCAGCTGAACCAATCCAACTCTGCCTGGGTGAGACAATGACACATATTTCATTACAGTACCACTAAACCTAGCTCTCTTGATTTAAATGAGATTCTAATGTTTAGAATTACATGTAAAACCTTTAGGGAGGTAATCTGTCATTCAGATTGCTTCATACTTGGGGTGATGTAGATGACAGGGTTTGATGATTTTTATCTACTTGTTACTCCTCACTAGGGCACCTAATGCTTGGTTGCTTATGCTCTGTTGCTTATTTGGGTATTATGGTCACCAATGTATCAATATATATTATCCTTGTCCTGCATTGTATTGTACTGTAAGTCACTTTTTTGGTTATGTACTGTGTAAGGCGGTTATGTTATTGGTTATGTACTGGTTATGTTATTTGGTTATGTACTGTGTAAGGCGGAACACTTGTGGTGCCATATAAATAAATGATAATAAAAATAATGTCATTATTATCAGTAGTGTATTTTCCACTATTTTGGAACATTACATATATTTTGTGTGTAGTGTAGCTTGATATTCCTATGAATGTTACACAATTACAATGAAAGAGTACAACTATTTCTTGGACACAGCACTTACATTCTCTACTATTAACCAATATAATATAGCAGTATAGTTCTAATTGTAACATTTTGTCAATAAAAATATAGGTTCATATTGAGGCTTTTGGGTCATTCACAGACCTATCAGGTCAGCCCTGCAGCACAGCCAATGTCGATTTAAGGCCTTATTTACCAATGAGTTTGCTCCAGCCAATCCGCTCCCAGCTGTCTTCTGTTTGAAAAATTACAGTTGGGAGCTGAGCTTGAGCACGATTTATCATACGCAATAAGTTTTATCTCTTGTTGTGAATGATACCAGAGCCGTAACTAGACTTTTTGGTGCCCTGTGCCAGAAAGAGCATTGACGCCCCCCATATTTTTCAAATTGACATAATGCACCCAAAAAAGGGCCATGGCTTCATGGGGAAGGGCCAGGGAAGAGATGGGAGAGGCCAGGAGATGCTGGGGATGAAATAAGAGGAAGCTACAAGCAAGAGTGATAATAAACAGAAATTTGACAGGCCCAAACAGCGCCCCCTGACCTGTGGTGCCCTGGACGATGGCATCGGCCGCACTACCCTAGCTACGACCCTGAATTATGATACAACTCATTGATAAGTAAGGTCCACATTATGCAGATATATTAGAGCATCTTCATATGTGTACGAGTGAACACCGACCACTTGTACACTGGCCGCAGTAACCGCCAACACTGAAATCACTACTGGGCGGGCAAATTTAAATGCCCGCCCAGTTGTGATGTCTGACCAGACATATCGAGCGGCCGATTGGTAAGTGTGTATAGCTCACCTAATTGGCTGCTCAGTAGACGCGACAGCCACAGTATCTTTTAAGCGCAGTAAATGGAGGAAAGTCAGTGAAATATAGGACCACTGTGTAGAGAAGCAGTTTTTACTGCATAAGGTACAGTTCTGGTACTAGCACTACAGCCGTAGCGACCGCAGCACTATATAGGACAAAGTTTTTGTTCTGTGTTGGCTTTTTCGTTCTAGATTTTTTCGGATGGTCTTTTAGTTCTCTTTTCTTGTTGCTATATTACCGTGCATGGCAGCCAGTAGGATTAGAGGGGTTAGCAGGAAAGAAGTGCTTTTCTTGATGAGTTCTACCTCTTGTGGGTGGACAGTAACCCTATTAATAATATCTAATTTCCCTTCTGGCTTTGTAGAAATGAAATGGTAAGTCAAAATATAACTATTTATAATATTTTGCTTTCATTATTGTGAATGTGAAGGTAAATTCAGTTACATGTCAGTCACGTTTTCTTCTCTCTTCAAAAACTATTTCCTCTACACCTGTCAAAATTGTCTGTTTTGACCAATATTTGTCCTATCCCCAACATGTCTCATACTTTCTCTTTATCCATAAAATTCTGTATTGTAGTTGGTCATTTATTATCATTCCAAGTTCTGCCTACAAATGCTTTGATCACCAATCCCTCTGAACTCTGCTCTGTTATCACCAGCCCTGCTTACAATACTGGCCAGACAGCGGCATCTCCCGATATGGACCAATGGAAGTCCAATTTGTGTCTGGGTCTGTGGATGAAGATGTTGTGACTCGTCTGTTCAGAGTTCAAAACATAACAAGGGTGAGTTATTGGGCATCTCGTTGGTTCCTCCTTTGCAGGATACACGTTAACATGAAGCAGCACAATTGTTATTGTTTTATATCACGTAGAGTGAAGTGTATTGTTTGTGTTAGGCAGTGTTTGTATGTAGCTGTGTTAAATGTACCTAACAAATACCCACCACAGCCTGCTCCTAAGCACCAAGGGAATTCCAGATCAAATAAATTTTGAAGTGGAACAAGTCTCCCCATCAGTCTGTCCCTGCCAGTACATCAGTCATTTTTTTGGTGATTGGGGGAGAGAGCCCCAGTAGAGGGCTGCCCTTCGCTGTTTGCTATTGGAAGCTGGTGATAACACATCAAATTGGGTTTCCCAAGTTTGGTGTGGAAGAACTTGACTGGCTTGCACAGAGGCCTGACTTCCTCATTGAACAACTTTTAGCAGTTGGAACTTTGAATGTGAGCCAGGCCTTATCACCAAACATCAGTGTCCGACATCACTAATGCTCTTGTGGCTGAATCCCTGCAGCCATGTTCCAAAATGCAGTAGAAAGCCTCACCAGAAGAGTGGAGGCTGTTATAGCAGCATTAGGGATCCAATTCCATATTAATACCAGTGATTTTGAAATGAGATGTTCAACATGCACATATGGGAGTGGTGTTCACATACTTTTGCCCATGTCACAGACATGTATTAATAAATACATTGCTCTGTAAGTAGCAATGTGTGCTTAAGCAGACTTTTTCACATAATTATCCTGTGAGTCATACATTACTTACACAACATGGGCCATATAAGCCCTCAGTACATATCATGTCCAAACTGATTTTGCAAACGAGTTATTATTTTCTGGTAAATTTATCTTGCAAGTTTATTGCTGGTGGAACAGAGGACCTAAGTTAGAGGTGGACGTAATGCTGATGCTAATGTTTGCGAAGTTTAAATATTTTTTTTCGTACTGCGCATGCATATGTGTCACATTATGCATGTGCCGGGATTGATTACCGATGGCGGTCGCAGTGCGAATCTAGACACAGAGTGAGTGACAGTCAGTGAGCATTTATGGAAGATAACAGTGTTTGTGTGTGTGGGGGGCGGACATGTCCAGAGTGCTTTGTTGGCGTGCCTTAGCCAGCGACTGCGTCTGTGTACGCAGTTGCATTGGCTCCGATGGCTTACTTCTGACTGACATTCTGAGCATAAGGGGTTCATAGGGCTGCCCAGATGTTCGATGATGAGTCTTTGTAATGAAGCGGCAGATCAGAGACGCTGCCAGAGGGTGTCCCGGTGACTGCGGCATTTGCATATTTTCGCAATACAACTGTGTACGTATAGGCACTGGCGATGGGACTAGCCGCCTTCTCTGAATGAGGCCCAGTGGGCTTTATAACAAAGGAGAGAAGAGAGGGAATTGCTATACACCAAAGACAAGTCACACTTCGGTGGCAATAGCCCCCATGAAAACCCTCTACATAACTTATCTTTAAATAAGGCAAGGTGGAAACGCATAGTGGAAAGACTAAAAATGTCACATCCTGCCTACTAGCACTTCAGGCCTGCCCCCTTCATTTGTTTTCACTGTTATATTTATTTCCTAAAATACTGCTCATGTATACTTTAATGAAATAATGTGAATGAAAGGACATTTGTACTTGTGTTACTGTCATATCTTTGAATACTTTGTATGACATTAGTAAATTTGAGCCCATAAATGCACTTTTAGTAGAGCACCTGTAGGATGAAAGAGACATCCCATTTAAAGCCTAGTCTATTTGTGGTGGTAAACACATGCTGACCTGTGAATGACCCCTAAATACACTCCTTCAATCGCATGTAAAGTTCCTGGCCCATGGTGTGGTGTGGGGAGAAAGAGTACGCCTTGGAGGAATTAGCTATAACCGACACCGGGAAACAGTCGGGAAGCCAACGGAGGGAATCCCGACCGCCGGCTTCCCGACTGTCTAATCCCGACAAGGTTTAATGACAGGCGTTGAAATCTCGGTTAATATCGATTCCCTGTCACCGAAAGCCCGGACGCAGCCAGCATGCAGAAATTTGCACTCACTGCAGGTGTCGCCATGTTATGCACAGAGACATGCACTTTCTATAAAAGTGGGCGCATTGTGCAGAAAACTAGGCCATTTACACTGTGTGGAAAAAATCTGCAACATTCTAAAATAACTGATCTGTTCTGATGATGCATCCCTTGAAATTAATTAAATAAATAAATACTAGGTACATAAGGCTGATGTTTAAATACGTCTCCCACTGTATGTGCCGGCTACTGCCTGTCTGATAGGACAAGCTTGGAGCATTAATTCAACAGCAAAAGATAAGGTTTGATACAGTTTTCCATTATAATAAAGAGCAGTTATTTTAACATATACACAACCATCAAAGTCCTGTGCCCACATTACTTGTAGCAATTAGTAATATTCAAATTAATAACATAACTGCTATTTATAAACATGGTAATAGCAAATACTGTCTTATGCATTGAAGTCAATAATTTGGACTCCTTTGAGTGACAATCTTCGCAAATGTTTGTGCAGAACTTATCTTGAATTTGCATGCAGTCAGCGTTGTTGTTGCTTCAGATTTTCTCTGTATTTATCTTGTCTTCTTGGCTGTTTGACATGTAGGTTCGATTTGTACATTGATTTTCTTTAGGCCATGTCTGATTATTTTTTGATACAACTGCTTAGCAGTCAGCCAGGGTAGGAGCTTAATTATCACTTCTAATGCAGTCTTTCAGGTTTATTTTTCATGTGTATATTTGTTAGATAATAACCTAACATTCCATTTAGGTTATTGCATGTCAAAAAACTGTATAATTGAGTGGAATGGGAATGTCACATTAACAAGGGTCATACTATGACAGACTTAAACTCAGAATGGGTTACAAATTCACGCTAACCTATGACCAACGTTACTTTGAAATGGGAGCAATGTAGTAGCATTCAAATAATCAGTTTGAGACAGATATTCATAGTAAACATTATATATATATATATATATATATATATATATATATATAAATATAAAATTGTGTTCCTATCTTTGTATGAGTGTGGTAATTACCAGGGGCTTACACACTGCTTAGCATGTCAAAATGTCATCAATATTTTGCCACTTAAAGTGAGAGGTGCTGAGCTTCTGGGGCATCCAACGAGATGTGGAAGGGCATTTTCTTCAATGTGTACACACACACACACAAATGAGGTTCACGGTGTGAAGATTGCTTATTTAAGGAACTTACCAGTTCCTTCTTAAAAACTGAAAATTGGATATCTGCATACTTTATGGGGGAAAACACAAATATTAATATCAATATCTAGAAAGTATATCTAAAAAATAACTATACATAGTAGTGTTCATTCTTGTACCCTGCACCTGTCACAACCCGTGCAGTTCCTCTTTCCTGCCCGGGGTGTCGCTCTCTGCTCTGGTGCTTCTAGCATACTCTGGTCTGTTTCTCAGCAGTTTGTTACATTAGCTGAGTGTGCTAGAAGCACCAGTGCAGAGAGCGACACCCCAGGCAGGAAAGAGGAACTGCACAGGTTATGAGTGACGCAGGGTGCTAGAATGGACACATAGGATAATTTAATTTACAGTGCATGTTCTGCAGTTATTGCCACATAGTGATTGTTTATTTATTTATTTTTTTAAGGCTGCACATCATTACTTAGATTGCACTTTATAACTAATTTATAATTTGTTAAACTGCTATCCAGGTCCATCAAATATCTGTACCATGTGTGGACTAACCACAGCCAGCACCATCACATTGCACAACACAACACCATTATACACTCTGGCCTTACAGTCTGGGCTTACTTGGGAAAGTAGGGGCTTACTTCGTAAAATCCTATAATGCATTGGCTTGGATAATATGTAGTATTAAGTCTTGCTTGGATAAGCCTCAAGTATATAAGATGAGCTTCATTGATCCATGTCACACGGCCTTGAGGACCGAAATGCTCCTGAAACGCGTTGGGTCAGAAAAACTGGATTACCAACCAAGTTTCCGCCTATAAGGATTGCGGAGGTCCATTTATGCCTTTGCTGTTGTCCGGAAGGAGAAGGAATAGGCTATTCGCTCATACGTCTCAGACGCAACTTGTCGAAAAAAACGCAGAGACTTTTTCCAGGCTGATTTGCTTGGTTCGGTGTGCCGCTCTCTCTTCCCTCTGCTTCTCAGCTATTCACAATTTTGTAATGTCTGTCAGACACCGGGCGCACTTGAATTATCACATACATTGTATTTTTATATTTTTATTGTATCTGACATAATCATTTATTTCAATACAAAACATCTGAATATCATAAAGTGGAATGGAGTTGTGCTCTAAGGTATGCACAGAGCATGACAGTATGCACAGACACAATGACGACATTGTTAAAACTATTGAAACTTACTTTCCTTAGTGTTGATATGTGACTAGGATTAATTTTTATTATCTGCATTCATCTAGGAGGAACATCTCCTGGTCAAACATTTCCAGTACCTGCGTTGGTCTCCATACCGAGATACTCCAGACACCAAAAGATCCTTCTTACAACTCCATACCCTGGTGGAACAGTGGCAGGAACAAAACAGAGAGCACAGGACCCTTGTACACTGTCTGTACGTATGCCCACATTGAGATTGAAGTGCTTCAGCTTGCAATTAGACCTTTGCTTTTTATGGCAACACTAATCTGCATGCACTTATCTCTTTTTGCAGCAATGGCGGGGGTCGGAGTGGGACATTTTGTTCCTGTGCAATACTGTGCGAGATGATCCGTTGCCACCATGTGGTTGATGTGTTCTACGCGGTTAAAAGTCTGCGGAATATTAAGCCAAATATGGTAGAAACCTTGGTAAGGCAAAACGGAGTGGTGAGCAGGGGTATAAATAAATGCATTATGAATTACTCTTATGTTTGGTTCCTTTTCAAGAGCACTTTGCCTATAGCTTAAAAAAATAGAAATAATAGTATGTATGTAGTGGAAAGATAGAGAACATACGCATAATACACTAGATGCAAGATACTCCATAAATGTATGAGAAACATCTGTCAATCATTGATGAAGACCAAATAGAAATTCCTCCTATTTTTGATAAAACATATGGTAAGCCTTTGTGTAGTTCTCTTTCTAAGTTCTGAGAGTTCCTACTTTGGATTAAGATGTGTCCTTGTTCATCCAGCCTCAACACGCCATACCGATATGCCTGGCATGAGTGAGCCAACAGGTCTCTGCTAGTTCTGGGCATCTGTTTTTGCCAAAAATGCATCTAAGTCGCAATATGATGTGACTAGGACGCACCAGTAGACTCTGCTAATTAATTTAATATGTGATACTTGTATATCTGTGTGCAGGGCCGGCCCGGCTTATACGCTGGGTATGCAGCTGCGTAGATCGCCAGACTGAGGAGGGCGCCACGGCAGTCACCTGGCCGGAAGCTCAAGTCCCTGCTGGAGGGGCCGCTCTCCTCCCCTCTCATCTATAGAGCGAAGAAGCGATCGGATTACCAAAGTAATGATCTGCGGCCAGCAGCTGGCCACGGATCATCACTTTGGTAATCCGATCCGAGCAGTGCTGGCTGCACTGAGACCTACGCGGTAGGGGGCGGGCCTGGTGATGGGTCATGTGCCTCCGGGCAGACTGTGACACAGCTGCCTGCTCAGGCACGCCGCAGCGCTCAGGAGGGCGCCCGCTGACCTCACTGCCAGCCAGACCTCTTCCCCGCCTTCAGTCCTCTGCTGCCACTGTTGGGTAAGTCTTAGTAAGGGGCTGTGATGGAGGGGTGCTGTAATGGGGGGACTGTAATGGAGGGGCTGTAATGGATGGACTGTGATGGAGGGGGACTGTGATGGAGGTGACTGTGATGAGGGGGAGTGAGAGGGGCTATGTTGAGGGGCTGTGATGGAGTGGCTGTAATGAGGGTGATATGAGTGGCTGTAATGGAGGGACTGATGGAGGTAATGGAGGTGACTGTGATGAGGTGGAGTGAGAGGGGCTGTGAAGAGAGGATATGAGGGGCTGTGATGAGGGTGATATGAGGGGCTGTGAAGAGGGGATATGAGGGTCTGTAATGGAGGTTGTCACGGCTGGGTCTGGATTAGGAGCCGGTGTGGAGACAGAGGACGTCAGTGGAACGGTTTGCTGGTATTGGAAGGAAGCCGGTTTCAAGGGGGTGCGAATCATGAATGACGAGACGACAAGGAGATCTGGACAGGTACTGCAGAAGCGAAGGTACGTCGGACCCGGGCACCGGAGTGGAGAACTAGGACCAGAGTCTCGGGGTCGGCAGGCCCTCCTGGGGAGCAGGAACAGAGAGCGACACACTGGAACTGGGGACAGCGGAAGGCAAGCTGGAGCGGAACTGCAAATACAGACAGACTGTGACAACCTGCAGCGGACAGGAGCTCAGGAACTAACACACAGCTCACGCTGTGTACGACGTTGCACTGGCAAGGAAAGAGTGTGCAAGGCACCCTAAAGTACCATGGGTTGTGCAGGGATTGGCTGGAGCTCACAGAGCAATGCAGGGATGGGATAGGCTTCCCTCAGGTCACTTGTCTGCCGCAAGATGGCGACGCCCAGCAGCCGCCGGCGAACACAGAGGTCCGCTGCCGTCAGCCCCCCAGCGCCCGGATCACCTCCAGGAGCCGCCGCAGGAAGGATCCTGCCAGAGCGCCCGGACAGGTAAGGTCCGAGTGCTCCGTGGCAGCGCAGCCCGGATCGTGACAGAGGTGCTGTGATGGAGGGACTGTGATGAGGGGCTGTGAAGAGGGGATATGAGGGGCTGTGATGGATTGGCTGTGATGAGGTTGATATGAGGGTCTGTGAAGAAGGGATATGAGGGATTGTGATGGAGGGGGGCTGTAATGGAGGTGCTATGATGGAGGGATTGTGATGAGGTGGAGTGAGAGGGGCTGTGAAGAGGGGATATGAGGGGCTGCGATGGAGTGGCTGTGAAGAGGTGATATGAGGGGCTGTGATGGAGGGCGGCTGTAATGGAGGTGCTGTGATGGAGGTGACTGTGATGAGGGGCAGTGAGAGGGGCTATTTTGAGGGGATATGGGGCCTGTGATGGAGGGGCTGTGATGAGGGGGATAAGGGGGCTGTGATGAGGGGGGTTGTGATGACGGGCTGTGGTGAGGGGTACTGTGTGAGGGGCTTTGATGAGGGGTGCTGGGCTGTGAGTGTGTCCATGGGGGGGGGATGAGGGAGCTAGGA
Source organism: Taudactylus pleione (assembly GCA_031769625.1). Taxonomy (NCBI): domain Eukaryota; kingdom Metazoa; phylum Chordata; class Amphibia; order Anura; family Myobatrachidae; genus Taudactylus; species Taudactylus pleione. Next base: position 7,035,908 of record JAUIMM010000957.1, read on the forward strand.
TGAAGGTCCACTGAGGGGCACCAAAATCTATTCTTGGTTACCGAAAAACTTTGGCTCGGGCCGGTCCGGTCTGTGTGCAACTGAGAATGTAAACGGAACTTGGCGTGGAAAAAGCTGTGGCCGATGCATTGTAGCACTTCGCATCCTGATTGAGGGACTCAGTCGCACACAGTATACAAGTGTCACATATCAAATTGATCAGCACAGGCTCCTACTGCTTCCTAGTCACAACACTTTGCGACTTAAATTAATTTCCTGCACAAAAAGACGTAAATCAGACGCCCAGCGCTAGCAGTGTCTCACCCAACCAGGCGTGCCAAGGGGGACTGTTTGGCGCGACTGCAGTGAGGTCATATCTGTATTTCCCTTTTATTAGGCCATGTGTTTAGATTGAGTGCAAAGTCTCCAAAAGCTTCCACATAAAAATAACTCACCATTCCATGTAAGTAACACAGAACCTTAGGTATCACTAACTGCAATCTCTCTCTCTCTCTCTTTCTCCCTCCCCATGTTTCTCTATCGCTCTCTCTCTCCAGGACCAATACCGTTTCTGCTATGAAATTGCTCTGGAATTCTTGGAGTCACATGATGCCAGATAGCATCCAGCGAAATAATGATAAGTGTGCCCTATGAAATAGGTATGGGAGAATCAGATACATTTATATTTTGTGGCCAAAATGAAAGTGACACCAGTCACCTTTCACCTTTCATCATAAAAAGGGCTTCTATAGGCTACAGATGTTAAAGGTGGACATAATACCAATTAATGCCTGTACATATTGATGACTGTACATATAATAACTTGATTATGGAATGCATTGTAGTAGTTCCCAGTTTATTCGACTGAGAGCTCATAACCTAATTTACTTTGCCCATGTAAATCAACAATGTATTCCCTCTGTAAGTTAAATCATGTTTTCCAGTTTCTGTGGTATAAAAGGACAATACATCTGTACATAGGGGATTTTCTTCATCTTCATGTGTGATCCAATAATAGGTGGGAAGGGTGTCAGCAATGGGGCAAAATGCATCACACAAAAAAGGAAATGTGTCTGTCTATACGTGTAATGGATGTCCCTATGTAATACTCTATGCTACAATGTACTATGCGTTTGCAACCATGATCATTATTTGTATATATAGGTAAATGATGTATTAACCCCACAAGTGATGAAGGGGTTCTAAAGGCTTTATTGTACTCCAATAAATTGCTTGTTTTTACTTGTTCTGTGTTCTGATGACTGTGTGTGACTGTGAAAATGAGAGTTGTTCCTAATGCTCATACATTATGATAACATGTCTCTAGTGGTACAATAATCGGGCGCTGTGATTGTGCAAATATCTGACTGCTGCTTATTTCAGGCATGAGGCACTTGTCAGTGATGTTTTTACATTAAGAAGACGTGAAAAGTATTTGTGCTGATGTCTGTGCTTAGCTACTGCATCTAATAAGTATCTCTCCCAGATGACACAGTTTATTAGGAGGTGATGACAAGTTTATGCCGGTATATTAGCTGCAGATGAAAAGTGTATTCTTTGTCTCTGAATTGACTGGAGACAAAACCTAGGTCCCTATACTTGGTATCTGTGTGCGAGAAATGCTTCTTCATGCTACAGTATGAGATTACAGAAGATGCAGCGACTGCCTTCTCTATATAATGCATCATGTGCCAAGGAGGGAGCCAGCTGCTCTCTCGGTCTGCACTGGTTTTTATTTTCTGCCCTGCGGGGATGATTAAAAATAATTTGGGAGAGAGGCACTTGGTCATTTGTCCTTGTGTGAGGGCTAAAGAAGAGCTGGTGCTTGACAGTGCTCCACATTTTCCACACAGCTTTTTTGATAATTCATTTGCCCCTAGATAGGGCCAGAGGTTAGAAGCCTGTCAATAGAAGGGACGCTGACACACATAATAGCATTACTGTAAGTGATTACCTTCCACAGTAGCAGTAAACACTTCCAGCTACCTTTTCCAGTAGACTGATCGTGCTGAGATCCTTGGTATATATATATATATATTTATATTTATGTTCTGTAATGTGCAGTTATCGTATTGTTCATTAGTCTTACAAATCCAGTCAAATATTCATAATAAACATATAAGATCTGTTTTATTAATGTGCCCTGTGTGCAAACAGCTCCACATTGCAATTCCAGCTCAGCTTTACATCAGTTCTGGACCCGTTGGAAAAATTCAGTCTGTTTGATCAAGAGAAAAGCTCTGACTCTTGCCAAGGAAAAGAAATTCATCCAAGTTTGCCCTATCATCTCCTGTTATAGATTATTTACATATCACTGGTGCATATCCATAATAGATCTTGGTTTTGTACCACTGTATACACTTAGCTAATTATTCCTATCGAATGGAGTGATTTGCACATTCTCCAGCTAAATTCTGTGCCTTTATCTTTGCCCACATAGACTTTCTTGGCATACAAAAGCTGGCGGATTTCAGAACCAGTTTTGTCACTAGTATAAGTGAAGAAATAAAACACAAACAACCCTTAGGCGCACAGTTGTATTAAGCCAAAAGAGCTGAGCAGACTAAGATCCAGCAGCTACACCAGAGGGATTCTGTCACATCCCCCATTTAAGAGAAAAACAAAATACAGCATGAAATAGGCAGAGCTTCGATCTCAGTTCAGCAATCAAAGGCTCTAAATTCAATCCTTTAATGATTGTTTGTATCTAGCAGCAATTATCTATGTATAAAACTGTGATGCACCTTCATAAACAAAATAATTAAATTCCTATTGAGATGTCTACGTGCAAAAAAGAAATTGTCACACCTCTAAAAGTCAATTAACACTTTTATTAAATGTACTCACAAAAACAGGTTCAGATCTGATCCCCAAAATAAAATAAAGAAACCAAATACTTTATAATGTAGAATTCAGTTCGCCAACTATTTAAACATTACAAATCATATACTACTATAGAAATGTCAGTGTTTGCAATGTTTCTATTATTATAGCAAGTATTATCAATATCTTTACATCATATACAAAATATCTAAAGTGTTTCAATTGCAGATATTGAGGATTTTGATATACAGACTCATTTGTATTTGTCATCCCAGTAATTATTATCTGTAAAGAAAAACTTCTTTCAAAGAGGAAGTCAGCGTAAGTATACATGTTCAATATGTATATGTTATCAGAAGTTTGGATTTATGACCTACAAATATGCACATACATATAATCTGTACTTATTTATTTAATGGCCCTTTATCTTTTCTTAAAAAACAAAATACCCAAATGCTTACCTCTCTTTTATGTAGTCTGCTAATCCTTTATATGTTTATTTTGTAGAATATGTTTTTTTTATTTGCTAATGTAAATCACTTTTAATCCCATTGGGAGAAAATTGCTATATAAATATAATTATTATTGTTAATTATTACTCACGAGCGGAGACAGCAGTCATTTTTAAAAATACATTCCCTGACCTATGTAAAACAAATAAGAAAAACAAGTCTTTAATGCATATTAACCATTTTATGTCATAAATGTTACATAATCTTTTGGACGGGATGCAGCAAAGGGAGTGCATTGCATTTCGGGGCTTGCTGCATATATTTCGGGGGTTGACCGCATTTCTCATATGCACCAAGCCCTGAAATGCGATGCACTCAGGGGCTTGGTTGCAGTGGGTAACGCCATCTCCTGATGGCGTTACCCTATAGAAGACTATGGGCTTCTAATGGGAGAGTACTGTGAGAGGGATGCGCAGAAGGATGCCAGAGTGGCTTCTGGGTCATAAACCCAGAAGCCACTCTGGCATCCTGCATGTGAAGGGTGGCTTGATGCGTCGCATCCCGAATGCTATGTTTCATGTATCCCGCCCTTAATCTCTTGTGGGAATTCCATGGTAGCCTCATCTGTACAGTATTACACCATGAAGTCTGTAATATAGAATATGGTATCAATATACTCTGCTTGAAATTAATTGGAAAAACTACAGTACTCTATAAACAAATATCTGTTACCCTTGCCTTCCAAATGACTCCATAGTCTTGGGAAGTGAAGGGGTTAATAGGTTTTGAGGCCAGAGAGCAGATGGATGGAGTTGCTTAGACAGTGGTCCATGGTCTGCATGTCTGATGAATAACACCATGTGTTGGAAGACATGCAGTACAAGAAGGTGTCTGCTGCTGTGTATGGATACCTGCATTTCCCACTAGCTCCTGAAATGGAAATAAAAGAAAAGGGAAAAAAGCAACCTGTATAATATGCTGGTAAAAGCAGTTTTTAAAATGTTACCTTAATGCTCATGTATGTAGAACAGATTGTATGTTTGTTTGTTTTTTTGTTCAGGATTTTTTTCATGCCATGAACTGTCCTGGGTAGTCTATACAGCATCAACTGAGATCCATTGTGTTCGCTTCCAGGAAGGATTAGTACTATTGTAGTCAGATCTCTTTCCTCAACCCTACATATAAGCATCTTAAAGGGGTTACAAACCTAGGCCTATCTTAACAGTATTGTAGGCCCTGGGCAAAGCAATGCACTGGGGCCCCTCCCGACCCATTCACCGGACTAAAAATGTATTGTCAGTAAAATTAAACCTTTAGATTTATTGGTACTTTCAAGAAAATAAATCATTAAACATAAAAACAAATGATGTAAAGTGAGGATTAATTAAAAGAAACATTTGAACATTATAAGCCATGAAAAACACAAAAATGTCATAAGAGTATCTTATTGTGAGATACTGAGTGAGGACTGATCCACAGTGAGGGCTGCCAGTTCCTAGGTTACTGCTGCTGCTGGGGTTATATAAGGGATATATAATATGAGGCATCAGTCAGGGATCCAGCTCTCCACAGCTCTGATACTACAGTATATGCAGCATACTACTTAGCATCATTGAATGATACTCCTATATGGTATGTGAAACGGTGGGAAGTGTTTATATAATGAAAGATTGAATCTAACCTTATAATAACTCTCCCCACCGGTTCATGTACCATATAGGAGTAGGCTGTCATTCAATGATACTGAGTATGCTGTATATACTGTAATATACAGGGAGGCTCCCGATTCTCCCTGTTAACTGTTCACCTTAGCTGCACACCACAGCACCAGCTGCCCTTTTGTCCTCTTACCTGCAGTGCTGCAGGGACTGGTGACTCCTTCGTTCTCCTCTAAACTAGCATTGACGTCATCACTTATAGAGATGGGGCGGGCATTTTCAGGCCAGCACTTGGTACAAGTTGGTGTAGCCCCTTTTGCTGGTGCAGACTGTTAAAAACCGGTACTGTACAGGCCAAAATGGCCCCTAGAATCGTGAGGCAGTTGCCCAGTGTGCCCATACATTAAGATGTTACTGTGCACACCTACCCACTGTGTATGCTGATCACTTGCTTTTCAGTGATTAACCAATAATGATATGTGTGATGAGTGGAGCCTTCGGTATGCAATTACATTAAGAACATGAGTAAAACAAAAAATACAGTATTGGAAAACCTGCTACAAAATGTGATAAATAAATCTGTCTTCTTTTATGCTCCAAGAGACTGTAGCTCTGTGAATTATGCATGTGTCATTATAATTACATCATCTGTATAAGAATAAGTCTAAAAATAGTACATATAAAATAATACTAATATAAGAATATTTAAAACCCGCTGTGCATTGTACGGCAAAATAATGTTTTTCAGGTGGACAGATAATAGTTGTGGCTTGAAGATTATTAAAGATTCTTGCACAGTGGTTGGTCTAATGTGGATGTTGTTTGGCTGAATGGAGACATGTATTTATTCAGGTTTGCATGGTAACAAGGAAGGGATAATACTAAGGAGTAAGTTTCATGGTCAACAGTGATACCAGTAGAACAGCCAATGTATGTATATCTTCATTTTTAACAGCCTTTTTCCCATAGAATGTGATGTTGATTTCCCCCAGGTATGAACTCCACAAGACCACTGAAGGGATATGTGGTGTTTGGCACCAAGACATTAGTAGCAGATCCTTTAAGTCCTGTAACTTGCAAGTTGGGGCCTCCGTGGCTGTGCATTTTTCTTTACAGCGCATTTCACAGATGCTCGATCAGATTGAGATCTGGGGAATTTGTAAGCCAAGGTCCTGATCCAGAGTTAGGAATAGAGTAAGATAGAGCAAGTAACTGTGAATCTTGGTAAAACCATGCTGCACTGCAGGTGGGGGCAGATTTAAAATGTGCAGAGAGAGTTAGATTTGGGAGGGGTGTGTCCAAACTGAGATCTAAATAGCAGTGTATAAATAACGCTTTCCAGCATTTGTGGGATACAGGCAAAAGCAGACAGTATTTACCCCACATGCAAAAAAAAAATTATGTATTGGCAGCCCTTGCACCATGGTTTGTCCAGGTACACTGAGCCTGATTCAGCAAGGATTGCAATTTCAAAGCTGCACGCAGGCAGCTTTGAAATTACATTCTTGCTATTATGCAAAAGTAGCAGGAGGTGTATGATACCCCCTGCTGCATTTGCGATCCCAGCACTGCGATGGAGGTCGATAAATGCAATGGTGGGTGGCGCTGGGCCTCTGGCCAGCTGAGTAAGCCTTAGCTTACTCAGGCTGGCGACTTGCGAGCTCAGGACACTGCATCGGTCGACGCAGTCCCTGTGCCTGCCACTTCCATAAAACGGGGCGGATGCTTCCTCACTGCCCCTTAAATGCCTCTGATTGTCAATCATGCAAAGGCATAGAAGGGTCTCCGTGTGACTACGTAGAACCCATTCTGCACACTCGCAGAATGGGTCCTGCGCACGCACAGATTCCCGATAATCGTGCACTGCTGAATCAGGCCCACAGTTACCTGCTCAATCTTACTCTATTCCCAAGTCTGAATCAGATCCCAAGACCTTGACTTCTTTGACATGCTTCTCAAACCATTTCTGAACAAATTTTGCATTGTGGTAGGGCACATTGTCCTGCTGAAAGAGGCCACTGCCATCAGGGAATACCAATGCCATGAAGGGGTGCACTTGGTCTGCAACAATCCTGGGCCATCTCTTCCCCAGGTAAGTGTGCACCCGGCCATCCACATGATGTAAAAGAAAATGTGATTCATCCACCTTCTTCCATTGCTCCATGGTCCAGTTCTGATGCTCACGTGCCCATTGTAGGTGCTTGCTGCGGTGGACATGGATCTGCATGGGTGCTCTGACAGGTCTGCATATGCAGCAAGCTTCTTCCTACCAGATGTGCTTCCCATCAGATGGGACGATGCCACTGCCGTATGGTATAGTTTACATTAGACATGTAATGATATATTGCACTGTCGTACAGCGGATCGTGCAGTGTACGGCAATGGGTACTCAGCTTTACACTTTGTAATTTCTTATTCAACCAATAACAGGATAAATAAAAAGGCCACCAAACTGTGCATAACTATAGAGAGAAGCGGAACTATCTATCTATATATACAAGTTATTTTTCTGGAAAAATAGGTTCAGGAACTGTGGGTGAGGCTAATGGGATGGATATTTAGAAAAGAAGGCACTCAAAAGGGTCTTTAAAATAACTTATCTTATGGAAAGTACATTTTGTCCAAGGACATTATGTCATAGTTAATGAGAGGTCCAGGAACTGAGGGCCTGATTCAGAGCCGGATGCTCTGACCAGAGCGCTCGCTCTGAATCAGGGCCCTCCTACATGAAAATGGAGCATCCTCCTGGACGCTCGCATAGCTGTGGGTGACCACCCACAGCTTATGCGAGCGTCCATGATGATGGTCGCGATGGTCAAGACCATCGCGATGATCGGGCTTGCGACAGAGACCCTGCGGTAGGGTCTCGCTGCCGCAAGCCCTGGAGTGATTTGGGCTCTATCAGAGCCAAAATCACTCCCACTGACATCACTAGTGATGTCAGTGGGGCCGGCTTCAGACGGTAGGCGTTCCCATGGGAACGCTTCCGTCTGGCAGCCACGCCCCCGGCACGCCCACCAAAGGGGGCGTGCTGTCAACATCAACAGCACGCCCCCTTTGGTGCGAGACCCGGAACGACGGATACCCCGTCGCTAGCCGGGTCTCGTGCATGCGCACGACGGAGGGAGCTCCGTCATGCGCATGCACAGTGGGGTAACATCGACCCGCTTGCGAGCGTCCTGCGCTCGCGAGCGGGTCTGAATGACCCCGAGTTCCTGCTGAAAAATAGCCCTGTATATATGTATATATATATATATACTGTGTGTGTGTATATATATATATATATATATATATATATATATATACAGGTCCCTAAATATTGGGACATTGACAGAATTTTCATATTTTGGCCTCTGTTCACCTTTGAAATGAAACAAACAAGATGTGCTTTAACTGCAGACTTTCAGATTTAATTTGAGGGTAATTACATCCAAATCAGGTGAACGGTGTAGGAATTACAACGGTTTCTATATGTGCCTCCCACTTTTTAAGGGGCCAAAAGTAATGGGACAAACTAAACAATCCTAAATCTAACTTTCACTTTTTAATACTTTGTTGCAAATCCTTTGCAGGCAATTACAGCCTGAAGTCTGGAACGCATAGACATCACCAGACGCTGGGTTTCATCCCTGGTGATGCTCTGCCAGGCCTCTACTGCAAATGTCTTCAGTTCCTGCTTGTTCTAGGGCATTTTCCCTTCAGTTTTGTCTTCATCAAGTGAAATGCATGCTCAGTCGGATTCAGGTCAGGGGATTGACTTGGCCATTGCATAACATTCCACTTTTTAGTCTTAAAAAACTCTTTAGTTGCTTTTGCAGTATGCTTCGGGTCACTGTCCATCTGCGCCGTCCAATGAGTTCTGAAGCCTTTGACTGAATATGAGCATATAATATTGCCCGAAACACTTCAGAATTCATTCTGCTGCTTTTGTCAGCAGCCACATCAACAATAAATACAAGGGAACCAGTTCCATTGGCAGCCATAAATGCCCACGCCATGACACTACTACCACCATGCTTCACTGATGAGGTGGTATGTTTTGGATCATGAGCATTTTCTTTCCTTCTCCATACTCTTCTCTTCCCATCACTGTGGTACAAGTTGATCTTTGTCTCATCTGTCCATAGGATGTTGTTCCAGAATTGTAATGGCTTTTTTAGATGTTGTTTGGCAAACTCTAATCTGGTCTTTCTGTTTTTGTGGCTCACCAATGGTTTACATCTTGTGGTGAACCCTCTATATTCACTCTTGTGAACTCTTCTCTTGATTGTTGACTTTGACACATATACACCTACCTCCTGGAGAGTGTTCTTGATTTGGCCAACTGTTGTGAAGGGGTTTTTCTTCACCAAGGAAATAATTCTTCTGTCAACCACAACAGTTGTTTTCCGTGGTCTTCTGGGTCTTTTGGTGTTGCTGAGCTCTCCGGTGCGTTCTTTCTTTTTAAGAATGTTCCAAACAGTTGATTTGGCCACACCTAATGTTTTTGCTATCTCTCTGATGGGTTTGTTTTGATTTTTCAGCCTAATGATGGCTTGCTTCACTGATAGTGACAGCTCTTTGGATCTCATATTGAGAGTCAACAGCAACTGATTCCAAATGCAAATGTCACACCTAGAATCAAGTCCAGACCTTTTACCTGCTTAATTGATAATGAAATAACGAGGGAATAGCCCACACCTGTCCATGAAATAGCTTTTGAGTTGAAAGTCCCATTACTTTTGGCCCCTTAAAAAGTGGGAGGCACATATAGAAACCGTTGTAATTCCTACACCGTTCACCTAATATGGATGTAATTACCCTCAAATTAAATCTGAAAGTCTGCAGTTAAAGCACATCTTGTTTGTTTCATTTCAAAGCCATTGTGGTGGTGAATAGAGGCCAAAATATGAAAATTCTGTCAATGTCCCAATATTTATGGACCTGACTGTATATATATATATAATAAATAAAGTTCCCGGTTTAGGGGTCTGCTTCGGGCTAATCTCTTGAACCACTGGACGGATTTTGATGGGGTTTTCACTATTCTGTACAGCATTGGCCGAGGAAGGTTTAGGTGTATGAACCATTCATCTGTGACAAAAGGGAGCCGAGCAGTGACAATTTTAGTGAAGCAAAATCACAAAACAAAATCTTGCACCAAGCTGCTGACCATGGTGCTGAATCAGCAAGAGATAGTGAGAGCCAATCAGAGCTAGCAATGTGCCCTGTTGCTTAGCAGCAGTCTAGAGAGAGAGGGAGTTGGGCTGAGAAGGGTCACATTTGAGGCAGACAGAAAGGGAGACACGGCCTACAAAGAACCCATGAAGATGCTGTGATGCAGACACAGTAGACAGAAAGAAGCCAGGGGAGGCATAGCTATCTGGAATTAATAAAACAAACAACCATCGGAACACCATGAAATGATTTTCATTCAATGGCATCACCATCAAATGGTAAAAACACTACCATTGGAACAAAAGCATAGATGGTTAGTAACCATCAAATTTCATTGTCCATCCTACACTGACCCAGCAGATGGACCCCGGCCACCACTCCTACACCATGAAATGTTCCCGCTCAGCCACGCACTCTTGGTGAACAGGTGGCACCTCCCATGGAAGTCAGCGCTGTTCTTGGACAGGGGCACCACGGCGAAGAAGACCAGGAAATAGAGAGTACATTGTGCAAAGAAGATGTTGCTCATTGCCATGCTCGGCAGCCAGGGAGAGGTGCGCATGGAGGCTGCGGAAATATGGACAGGAGACCTAGTGCTGATAATGCTTCTGGTAGCTGCAATACAAATCTCTCATCCATGATCCTCCTACTCTTCCCAACACATCTCAGTGGCCATGCCTCAGCCAGCTGCAGGGCAGCAATAGGGGCATTGTGGTGACACTGGAGAGATGCAGGGGGTGGGGTAAGAACCAGTGGCAGGAATGAGAAACAGGGACCTGTGGTGAAAGCTAGGATGATGTGGTGAAATGCAGAGGGCAGCATTGAGAAGCAGGAGGCTGTTGTGAGATGCAGGGGGTAGGCATAAGAAGCATGAGGCTGTTGTGAGATGCAGGGGGATGTGGTGAGATGCAGGAGACTGTGGTGACATTATGTAGGTTGTTATGAGATACAGTGGGCTGTGGTGAGATGAAATTGCTCCCATGCGAAGCTGGGGTGAGTCGCTAGTATGTAATTATGTATGTATATATGGGTTGGGTAGAGAATCCTGGTGGTCAGAATCCCAATGGTCACAATGCCAGCTCGGGAATACCGATGGTCAAAATCCCAATACATGTTGGTGAGTATTCTTACCCTAGCCCTCCACCTAACCCCCAGTATTTTGATGACATAGAAATTCTGGAGCCACTATTCTGATGACCGTCTGGATTCTGGAGGTATTTTGACTGTCTGGATCCTGACCTCCGGGATCCTGACTACATCCCATATATATATAGAGAGAGAGATAGCACAGTATCAGCGACACTTGGATAATGTTTCCAACACATTAAGTGTACCAAAGTTTTGATGGCTACTTTATTCCATCGTCCTCAGGGATAAATATACATATCAAAATCTCACTCTATATTCCCACCCCCGCATGTAACACCAGCAGCTTCCGGGAGCGCGGTTGGGACACACACACCAATGATGTCACAGGCCTGCCGACACTGTGCTATGTTTGGCAGATTCGAGCAGAGCTCCTAACGGAGGACACCTTGACTGGGTGCCTTCACGGGGATAGCACACCCCATACGCAGTAAACAGAAAGAAGGTGGCACTCCAGGACTAATTACAGACGTAAAACAACTGGTGCTTTAATCAACGTTTCGGGGGACAGTGCTGGACCCCAAAACGTTGATTAAAGCACCAATTGTTTTACCACTGTAAATAGCCCTTGAGTGCCACCTTCTTTCTGTTTACTATATATATATAATTTTTATTTTTTCTGGTAAAACATGAAAACAAGAAAAGTGACTTATTTTCAAACTTCCAGATTCTAACATTGTTCCAGCACCCTTTAGGACTAAATAGAATTTTAGCATTGCATCATACTGTAGCTCTACTGATTCTGAATCTTATCTAAGAAAGGAACTACACCGACTTCAAATTCTCCATAGGATACCGATTCAGGGAGAGAGCCATTATATTAACTTTTTGCAATCATCAAATAAAGTTTTAAGAAGTCAGAGCTCATGTGGTTACTTGTACTACATCAGTTAACACTAAAATATATACTTATAATAAAGTTGTAATGGTTGTGTCTGTACATCGGGCTTGCGAGGAGACCCTGTGGTAGGGTCTCAGGTCTCGCAAGCCCGAGTGGACTTCCTGCTCTAATAGGGGCCGCCCACAAACGGCAGGCGTTCCTTCGGGAACGCCACCGTTTGTGTAGCCACCCCCCTCCCCGCCTACAAAATGGGGTGAGCTGTCGATCAACATCAACTGCTGCCCCGTCTTGTAGCGACGATTTCTCACTCGCTCCGGGGCTCGTGCACGCTGCGCGTGCGCAAAGGCCCACCATCGAACCACTTGCGAGCGCTATGCGCTCACGAGCAGGTCTGAATCAGGCCCTTAGTCCCTTAAAAGAAAAGAGTTATATAATATCTTAATGTGACATCAGGGTGAGGAACAATAAAGGAAAAATCATACACTTGACTCAAGTCAAAAATTACTAGATGTATATAAATATATATTTTTTGGGACAAATATACATTTAGGGACTGTTTATGAACTATGGAGACAAAAAAATGTTTTATCGGAATTTGCACAGGCTCCTCAAGTCTAAAATGACTATATATATATATATATACACACATACATATATATATATACACACACACACACACAATATATACATACAAGGGCTGATTGAAAAGTAATGAGACTGATTTTTTTATTCACAAGCAGATGACTCCACAGGATCTGAACATTTTTCTTTTTCAAAGTAGCATTCTTCACATGTAATACATTTTTGCAGCGTTTCAACAATGATTCAAAGACGTGCAGTGACATCACTTAGTGTTGCAGCTGTGGCATTTTTCACATCATCATCTGTTGAGAATTTCTTTCCACGCAGTTTTTTCAGGGTTGGGAATGCCTAGAAATCACAGGGCACTAAGGGGGTCATTCATACCCGCTCGTGAGCGCAGGACGATGTTGCCCCACTGCGCATGCGCACGACGGAGGGAGCTCCATCGTGCGCATGCGCGAGACCCGGATAGCGACGGGCTCTCCGTCGCTCCTGGTCTCGCACCAAAGGGGGCGTGCTGTCGATGTTGATTGACAGCACACCCCCTTTGGTGGGCGTCCCGGGGCGTGGATGCTAGACGGAGGCGTTCCCATGGGAATGCCTACCGTCTGAAGCCGGCCCCACTGACATCACTAGTGATGTCAGTGGGAGTGATTTTGGCTCTGATGGAGCCAAAATCACTCCAGGGCTTGCGGCAGAGAGACCCTACCACAGGGTCTCCGTTGCAAGCCCGATGGTCGCGATGGTCTTGACCATCGCGACCATCATCATGGACGCTCGCATAAGCTGTGGGTGGTAACCCACAGCTATGCGAGCGTCCATAAGGCCGCTCCATTTTCATGTAGGAGGGCCCTGATTCAGAGCGAGCGCTCTGGTCAGAGCGTCCAGCTCTGAATCAGGCCCTAAGTCCGGGCTATATGGAGGGTGTTAAAGTGCTGTCCCATTAATTTCAGTCATTGCTGCCAATGCAACATATGGTTGGGCATTGTCTTGAAGCAAAAGCCACATGGGTTTTCAGGATGTTTGCATAGTAGTCACCATTAATGGTCTGTCCACAAGGAGCCCAGTGCTGTAGGATCATATCGGCAGAAGCTTGACTTTACACGCTGAAGGAATCACACGGAATTTTTGGGGCGGTGGCGAATTTGCGTGTTTCCATACAGTGGACTGTTGTTTGCATTCCGGGTCATAATGAGGAATCCACGATACATCACAGATTACAATCGATGTCAGAAAATCGTGTATCCTCTCCGATATTCAAACGGTGTTCTTGCACGATTCAACTCATCCTCACATCTGCTCTTCTGTGAGATTTCTGGGTACCTACCAGGCACACATGCGATGCATTTTCAGTTCCGTTGTCACAGTATGCTGAATCCGTTTGAATGAGATGCCAAGTGAAGCCAAAAGTTCACGTACAGTTAACCTGTCATTTGCAACCTCTCTGCAGCTTTGGCAATGTTGACATCTGTAACCATGGTGGATGGTCTCCCAGAACACACTTCATCAGTCACTCGCGTATTACCCTCTTTTAAGTGCTTCCACCACCAAAATACTGCAGCACTGCTAATTGTTTATCCACCGTATGCTTGCCGTAACATTTCATGAGTTTCAATTCTGCTATTTCCAAGTTTAACACACTTTTATGGTAATCGTTTCAGTAAGGAAGCAATTATATCTGTATTTGAATTGGGTGTGTTATTGAATCTAAACGTTTGAGTAAACATAACAAATTTATGGTACTATTGTATGATAGGAAGTTGAGTTAAACCATCTCAGGGAATAATTAGGTGGGAAGGCTATAATATATAGGTAACTTGGGGCTATTAAGTAGTAAATGGGAAGTACAGTAAATTTAAAATGGGAAAACAGTATACTTAGGAAAATAAATAAGGGGATTTGATATATTCTAGTTGCAACCCTAAATTATTTGATTTGTGCATTTATATATATTGTTATTCATTAAATGTACTTGTATGAAATGGTTGCAATCTAATTTGGAAAAAATCAAAGGCAACTTTTTTTTATGGTTTAATGACCTAGCCAAAATATATTTTTGTCACCAGGACATTATTAACTAAAATAAAGGTTATAATAAACTTTTACAACTAAAACTTTGTCTATTATTTGTCTGGGGGTTTGGAAGTCCTGCCTTTCTGCTGTGTTGTAGGAGAAGATGAGTATACAGACATTGGCTGAAGTATCCAAGCCTGGACAAGCGTAACCTTCATTCATCTTTACTAGTTACTCTGAACCTGTGACTACATCTTTCTCATAGAGTTATTAGATAACTGTTTAGGGGATATTACACATGGCTATTGGTTTATCCAGTGGTGAACTATTTACATAGGTCTCGGGGCAGTTTGGTCTTCAAAAAAATGACTGCTCCTTGCATAACTCAGTAATACAGATGCACTGTAAAATATAAGTTAATTCACCTGAAATTGATATTCTGACAAATTATTTTATAATCATCATCAGAATGAACAAACCAGAAGTTCTGTTTATTATATCTACTCAACAATGAACATTGTTGTCATCCTCTATCTCAGAATACAGACAGGTACTTTAGTGAGAGAGTCAGGGTGCAGTGGGAAGGTAATATCTGGCCGATACTTTTAAATTATTCTATAATCCTTAGAATGTTGTGAACTAGTAGCTATATTAGTATATTCCTAGGTTGTTTCCACTTCTCGTGTCCATACAAAATCCAGATGGGAGGTATCCCCTCCAGCCTCCTGCTGCTTATGTCTCTCCTGCCCCCTGTCTTTCCAGCTTCCTACCTCATCACTCCAGCCTCCTGTCCCATCACTCCATCCTCCTTTTCCATTACTCCAGCCTTCTGCCCCTGTGTCTCTCAGCCTCAACACCCTCCCGTGTCCCTTAGCCTCCCTTCACCCTTCTGTGTCTCTCAGTCTCCCCCTTTGTGTCTCTGAGCATCATTGCTCCCCCCAGTCTCCCCAGCTCATGTCTTAATCTTCAGTCTTTCCAGCCCCCCAAACACGCCTCATATCTCCCCAGCCCAGCCTATAATTACCTCCCACTGCAAGAATGAAGATGCTGCTTGCTACTCTGTCTTTGCGGACGTCTCTGCTCCTCTTCAGTGTCCAGCGGCACAATGTCATAACATCATGCCAATGTGTCTGCAGAAAAATGTTTTTATCGTGCCACCAACTGTCCCGGCTTTGTCACCTCTCTCTGCAATGAAGAGGCCGCAGAACTGAATGGTGAGATGGGCGTGGGGCTAAGTGGTTGGCCAGTCAGAGAAATGGCAGGACAGAGTGACTCAACAGGGCAGACTTAAGCTCCGTGTTTGCAGAACACTCAGATCCAAGATTGCCAACATCTCTATAAAAGTATAGCAGACTTGTGGAAGACCAAACACACCAATAAGGTCATTGCAGTATTGTAGGCTGATGGGTACAGACTGCACACACTTTGAGAACATAGCAATTCGAGTGCCCAGTGGATTATGACAGTGGCATGTAAGTTTGGGCCTGTGTTGCGGCGATTCAAGGTGCCAGGCAGATAAAAAATCACTGATGCTGGTCTTGCTGATGGAGCTCTAACCAAGTACTGATCACAGGAGCCAGGTCCAGGTCTGAGGTGGTAAACTCAACGGAAAGCTTGTGATGCAGGTGGAAGCACAGTGGAATCTCGATGGCTGGAGATTTATTTTAGAAATTTAGAGCCTCACTTCAGTGCATCTGTCATCTTTGGTAATCATGCCACGCATGCTGCCGGCTTTCATCAATTTCTATGATCATCACAACTACACAATTTGTTAAAGTTTAGTATAAGTTAGACACATTACATTTTCATTCACAAAAATTTAGAATGACGAGATAAATTGTTATTTATTTATTTGACATGGGTATAATTTATGAAGCACTCTAGTATCGCACAGAGGTTCCCAAACACAGTTATCAATGTACCCCAACAGTTCAGTTTTTACAGATATCCATGGTTGAGCTCAGGTAGTTAAATCAAATTGACTAATTACATCACCTGTGGTCAAGTATGGATATCTCTAAAACCTGCACTGTTAAGGTGCTTTGAGGACCAAGTTTGGGAACCTCTGGTATAACATCATCTAGTGCGATTACTTAATTACAACCAAGAGCAGCAGCACCATCATAATCAAATGTTGTGCTGCATATGATCAAAGATTTATTAAGAAGGAATGTGAGAGGTACTATCACATTCATTTTAGCATTGTTCCCACTTACTGTAATGGTAGCATCCTTGAAGGACATGAGAAGCCAGCACAAGCCCCTCATGATTTGCTGTTACCTAGAACATAAATAGACTCCATCCATTAGCCTGGAATGCTCTGTGATATAATTATAATAGCTTTTGTTGAGTAAGTAGCTGCATAAGCATAATTAAAGTACTGTTTAACTGCTGGTGTAATGGAGAGTTAATTTAATCCTGATACATAAGTAACATGTTCAGGGTCGTGTAGCATCATTGAAAGTGAAGACAGATTTTGTTTGCCAGTAACAAAATGTTTTACACAACTTGTCACCTCAATAAGAATGGAGTAAAATGAAGGTGACACTAAAAGGTCATGAATATAGCATGGAGCCTGAGACAGTGTCACCCCCATTATGTGTCCTGTTGTTAGCTGCTACACTAGATACCTGACTTCCCTAGACTTAGCCAATGGTTATTCACATTGTCCGAGGTTCTATATCAGAACTTGTCAGGCTTAGGGGTCTATTTACTAAGCAGTGTTAGGAGACAGAGTGAAAGGTGATAAGGTGCCAGCCAATCAGCTCCCAACTGTCATCTCACCTGGCACCTTATCACTTTTCACTCTATCTCCTAACTGCTTAGTACATAGACCCCTTAGTATTTCCTAGTTATGTGTTGCTAATGATGATAAGTAGGTGGCTATGTGTTGGTGGTGCTGCCACTCTTCACAGCTCTGAATAGTTACTGTCAGAGGGTCACCACCACCATGAGGGCCCTAGTCTCAACATAATACTTTAGGTCTTGGATTCCATAAAGAGCATCGGTTCCTAGGCTAACATTTTGACTAATTCTCAAATTCAGCAAATACTAGGATATAAGTGATAACATTATTTGTCTGAAGAAATTCAATCGCATAATGTTGGCAAGTAAAACTGGACACATCAGAATCATAGGCAAACGCAGGGGGGTTCCACCTGCCTGGAAACCCCCCTCCCCAGCAGACACCATGGCCACAATAGAAATAGTAATATAATAGAATGTTACTAGTACTGCATGTTCTTTTCAGTATCACAAATTAAATGATTAGCACCACCTGTGAATCTTTTAAAATGTATCAGCCAGTAATAAATATACCTGTGCACCAACTAGGAGATGTGGAAAACATGCACTGTTAGGTGTGCACTGCTATAAACCATCAATAGGGTTAATAATTAATACTGTATATTAATACACTATCCAGTACATAAGGAGACCAATATATATATATATATATAAAATTCTTTAAAGTGACACTAGCGCTTAAGGTTAAAAAATATATTTAATAAATATAGAATAAATAAGACAAAATTTCCCACATTGCTTAAGGTAAAATGAATAAAAAACAAATAGCAGCAGAGTATACAGTGAATGTACAGTACATGCTGATATAGCAGCAGAATATGCAATGAATGTTAGGAACGAAGTAATCAATAAACTTAAGTCCCATATGTGATACAATGCATACCGTGTGACGTAGGTGAGTGTCTATTTAGGTGGGGAAACAGGGGATCCGGATAGCACCCTGGTCCAGACACTCACAGGCTTAAAGGATGTGATCCTGCAGACTAGCGCCGACACGTTTCGAGCTGGAAGCTCTTTATCAAGGCTGTGTGCAGGTCAGCATGAGTTCTCCTTTTATAGTGTGTCTTAATTTTGCCGCCGGAAGTGGTTCCTGCGTCACTTCCGGTTCCGCGATTTCACTTCTGGTTCCGCGATTTCAGTGGAAAGCGTGTGAGAAGCCTCCCACACCTCTTTGTTGGTGCCCATATACTTCCCACTACTGGTAGAACTTTAAACTCTCTCTTATTGGCTCTATTCAATTGTCCGCGAAAACCAGAAGAACGCGGCCGATCACTTCCGGTTTTGGTGTATAGATACAGGAAGTGTCTTGGCGGCCATTTTCTTGGAGGATTTTTTTCAGGGACATTTTAGGATGAATTGCCATATAATAAAGGAAAGAAGAAAATTATCATTAATAGTTAAAAAATAGGCTAAAAGGTTAGAATATGAAACAGATAATATGCAGACTTCTTTTTTAAAAAGAGACATAAAAAGGGAAATAATAACTACAAAAACCATTTCAGTTCGAAATCCTTTTTAAGACCATGAGGGATTAAAGTTTTAAGTTTGTAAATCCACTCCATTTCTCTTTGTGCTAATCTTGTTTCCTTATCTGTTTTTCCAGTTATTTTTCACATTTTCTATTCCCATAAAATTAACAATGTCATTTGTAGAACATGCATGTTTATTTTTAAAATGACATGATAATGCATGTGTATCAAGGCCTTTTTTAATATTACGTGTGTGTTCGACAATTCGTGTCTTAAGGGCTCTGGAGGTACGGCCTATGTAAAATAATCCGCATTTACATTCAATGCAATAAACAACATTGGTTGTATGACAAGTAATAAAGTCATTAATTGAATAATTCTTTCCTTTTACAGTAAAACTAGTAAACTTGTTTTCTTTTCTTGGTACTGTTTTGCACATGATGCATGATCCACAACGGTGGAACCCCTTCGTTCTTATGGGGTTAATGCTATTTTGGTCAAGAGCACTTCTGCTTTTTAGGTTATCAGCTTTCTTATATATAAAAACAGGGTTGGAAGGTAAAACCGTAGATAAAACTGAATCTTTTTGTAAAATGTGCCAATGTTTTTTAAAAATACCCTCTAAAAATGAATGGTGTGATCCATATTGGGTGATAAAAGCCCACTCTTTAACATTCTGATTTTTCTTTTTTTCTTTTGATTTAAAGAGGGTTTCTCTATCTAGGTTATACACTTCTTTCTTTATCTTTGATATGTCTTCTCTTTTATAACCTCTTGACAAAAACTTTTCCTCCATCTTTTTCATTTGTTCTTCACAAATTTCACCATCCGTGCAGTTTCTTTTTACTCGTAATAATTGACTTTTCGGAACACCGTCTAACCATCTGTGGTGATGCTCACTGTTCTTATGTATAAAGCTGTTCGTATCTGTCAGTTTATGGAAACATTTGGTCTTTAATGTACCATTTTCTTGATAGATGGTCAAATCAAGAAAGTTAATGCTTTCTTTGCTAATATTAAATGTTCATTTAATGTTTAGAGAGTTGGTATTCAAATAATTGCAAAACTCTTCTAGATCTTCAACAGTTCCTCTCCAGAAAAACAAAATATCATCAATATATCGATTCCAGGATACCAGGTTTGCCCTCCATGCTGAGTTTTTAAACACAGCATCCTCCTCCCATTTGGCTAAGAAGAGGTTAGCGTAGCTTGGGGCAAACCTGGTACCCATAGCTGGGCCTACTTGCTGTATAAAATAATCACCATTGAAGTAAAAATAATTGTTAAAAAGTATAAAATGGATACTATCCCTAATAAAACTCTTCTTTTATTCCTCCATATTAGTTTTATTCAAATACCAGGAGATGGCTTCGATACCTTTAGTGTGCTCTATAATGGTGTATAGAGAAGTGATATCAGCAGATATCATAATAAGGTTATTGTCCCATTGTATTTTCTTTATTTTCTGTAAGGTATCTGTTATGTCCTTTAAATATGAGGGATTTTCTTTCACTATGGGTTGAAGATGATAGTCAACAAAAGCCGAGAGATTACTTGTTAGGCTATTGCATCCTGCAATAATTGGTCTTCCAGGTGGATCTGTAACACTTTTATGAATTTTAGGCAGGATATAGATTGTGGGTGTTAATGCATTGTCAATCTCCAAAAATTCTTTTTCCTCCTTTGTTATTGAACCTTTCATTAGGTGATCTTCTAGAAGTTTTTCAAAACTTTTCTTTATTTTTCCAGTTGGATCACTTTTGAGTTTTTTATATGATTCACTAGTCAACTGATGATTAATTTCTTGTTGGTATTTGGCACTGGTCATTAGTACTATCCCTCCTCCTTTATCAGATGGTTTGATAATGGTATTTTTGTCATCTCTTAAATCTTTAATCGCCATCCTTTCTTTCTGTGTCATATTCCATCTTTTTATAAATTTTTTCTCTGAAAGTTTTTCCATATTATCTAACACCAATTTGGTAAAACATTCAATAAAATGTCCTTTAATGTGGGCAGGATAAAAAGTGGATTTTTTCTTAAAAAGTGGTATTTCAATATGTTCTTCTGGTTTAGTCTCTTGCATTTCAAAAAATTTCTTCAGGGTTACTTTTCTTATGAATCTTTGTATATCCAGGAAGGTTTTAAAAGAATCCATCCCTCTAGTTGGGGCAAATTTGAAACCTCGTTGAGCGTTTTCTTCATCTTTAGTCAGCTGTCTATCACTCAAATTAAAAATCTTACATGGTTGTTCATGGACTGATTCAACATTTTCCACGATTATTTGTCGTTCCTTTTTCTTTTTTCTTTTTTTCACCCGTCCTCCTCTTTTTCCTCTTTTCTTTTTCCTTATTAGGTTTTCCAATTGGTTCTCCATCTTCCTCTTTCTAAAAAAGGTCTGGATGTGGTTGGTTCTTCTTCCAATGGAGCAAATCTGTTTCTTACATTAGTTTCAGTTCTCTCCTGTCGGTAATATGGTCTTTTGTATGTTCTTCTGGGTGTAATCCATTTCTCACTTGGCTCAATATTAAATCTTCTATAATTATCTTGTCTTCTTGTGTTCTCCCATTGTTGAGATCTATTGTGCTGATTTTCTTTAAATACATTCCTGTAAGGTTTCACATATGTTTCCTTTCTTTGAGGATATTCTTTTTGGGTGTATGATCTCTGCCTTGGTTGGAAGAAAATTGGTTCCTCACATATTTCTTTTTCTTTTTTTGAATTGTTCATTTTCTATGGTTTCTTCCTCTCTTTACCATTTTTAAAAAAGTCAAAATCCCTTTGGAACTTCCTCCACTTCTTTTTTATAAGTTTTCTAGTGTTCTTTTCTATTTTTTCTTCTATTTCTTTTCCTAACTCTATGCAATCTTCTTGTTCTTCTAGAGGTCTTATTAGCCCTTGTAATATTTCTATTCTTTCATGTAAGGTTTTCAGGTTTTTTCTCCTTTCTTTTAAAATAAGTTCCATTAGTTGAAAAGAACAGGAGTTTAAAATAGAAGTCCACTCTTTAGTAAAAGCTTCTTCTGAGTCAGCAAATGTCGGTAATTTTTTTATCTGGAGACCTTTGGGAATAATCTGTTCTGCTTTATATTTCTCCAAAGCCGCGATTTCCCACCAAAGTTTATTCTCCTTCAGAAGGCTTCCACCTTGAAACGCGTCGGTGCTAGTCTGCAGGATCACATCCTTTAAGCCTGTGAGTGTCTGGACCAGGGTGCTATCCGGATCCCCTGTTTCCCCACCTAAATAGACACTCACCTACGTCACACGGTATGCATTGTATCACATATGGGACTTAAGTTTATTGATTACTTCGTTCCTAACATTCATTGCATATTCTGCTGCTATATCTGCATGTACTGTACAATCACTGTATACTCTGCTGCTATTTGTTTTTTATTCATTTTCCCTTAAGCAATGTGGGAAATTTTGTCTTATTTATTCTATATTCATTAAATATATTTTTTAACCTTAAGCGCTAGTGTCACTTTAAAGAATTTTATATTGTGTTTTCTATTCCTGGGGAAAGGGATTACCCCATTTTAAAGTGTCTAAGCTGCTGAGGTTTTTTTTGCGCTTAGTGATCCACCTTCTCACCCATATATATATATATATATATATATATATGTCCAGGGCAGTGCTAAGTTCTTCTGCTGCTCCCTCAGACTCCCGTACTTGCTCCAATGCTCAGGAATGGTTCCCACATCTGAAAAAAACATTCTGCTCAGACTGCCACATTTGATGACTTACTGTGATCGCTGGTCCTGTATATGCTGAAATTATGCAACACAATATACTTTGTATATAACATATTAAAGCTGGATAAGTGCTAATTATGCCCTCTTCATGGACTGGCCACACTCACTCTAAAATCAAGCATTTGGAAACCCCCCCTCTAGAAATCCTGTGTTTGCCACTGAGAATTAATACATGAGGACAGTATTATAGAGAAGGAAGATCTTGCAATTTTACCATCATCATCATCATTATGTCTATTAATGGGCAATATTATGCTAATGTGATTATTTTTAATCTGTTGTAGTGATATTTGATTTTCTTAAAAAAAAAAAATTCTTGCTGTGCATAAATGTTATGCTTTTACCCCTATAACCTTGATCACAGAGGTGATACTTTAACTTGGAAAGGTAAAAAACTATTTTATTAAAGATTGTGAATTAGTATTAGAAACAGACACCCATGGAGCTGAAAAATCCAAATATAAAGAAGAATACTCTAGAGATCTTTACTTTATTTCACATTCCACAGCAAATTTTGAGGCTTCAGAGACAAAATATGGCCTCAAATGCTTTCAGTCCTACCCCATCTAGACTATGGGGTATATGTAATAAGTTACAAGTTTTGTGAAGCAGCGCAATTTCTGGAATCTCGACTGTAGACTTAGGGCCTGATTCAGCAAGGATCGCAAGTGCTAAGACGCACGCAATTGGCCGATTTTCGCAATCGACCACCCCCCCATCACCACCCCAAATGGTACTTCCTGTCAATCACTTTGCGATGGGTCTGCGTCTCATTTCCGATCGCAGGGGCTAGTTTGCCCACGCACACTGTGATGCATATACGTTTACGCAGATTGCGAAAATTGGCCTACTGCGTGCGTCTTAGCACTTGCCATTCTTGCTGAATCAGGCCTTAGTCTACAGTCGAGATAGCAGAAATTGCAAAAGTGTAATATGATTGTATTGCCAGAACTGTGAATCTTTGGTGTTTTATGCCATGATTAGAGTGAACTTTCGACATTATTTGCTCATACAGTTTCTCTCCTTTTCTCGTTCTTAGGCCCTGATTCACTATGTAACGCAACTGCGAACGCAATAATGATTATGCACGCAGTTCAGCTGCAATAGTATGCTAATTCATTGTGATCACAGTGCCACTGCTGCACTACATAAGGACACCCATATTACCTTACACACATCCGTAATGTTTAGTAAGACTGCGAAAACATCGGTACAATTGAGTACCATCGCAGCCTCACGCACACTTGCAGAAGGTCAGACCTTACTCCCTTTCAAGTCCTCGATGAAGACGTTTTGATCTCGCTGGGAGGAATACTTAAGTATCCAACTCGCAGTGGGGGAAGCTTGACACTGGAGCAATTCATCATTGCTCCGGTGCGAGGACAGCTGCTCCAAAAAGCAGCTGTCCCCTCGCTTAGTATCGCAGCTATAGAAGTAGCTCCATTACTTACCTCCTCCCCGTCGGCCTGGCCACGCATGCGTGATCCGAGGTCACGCATGCGCAAAGGTGCCGGGGAGGTAGTGCGGAGGCAGCGGAGGGATCCTCTTTGCATCCCCAGAACTCCTTCCCATAGGAAGAAGCAGGAAGATGGTGCTTGTTCTCGGAAGCAAACTCAGAAAACTTTCAGTTTTCAGAGTTTGCTGAATATCAGGGAGGTCCATTTGGGACCCCTGATGATGAATGGCCCGGTAACTAAAATATGCGGAAACTAGTGTTTCCGCATGGTTACCGGGCCATTTATCGATGATGAATAGGCCCCTGTATTTTGGAAATGTCCTGATCTCTTATATATAAAATTTATTGGTCTGTTTGTTTGTTTGGATATGCATTTGGACACCCCTGTACCGATTGGGATGAAACCAACGCGAGGTGGTCCAGTTGGATCCTGGGCAGGTTTTAGGGGGTTAGGGCCCTGGTTGAACCTCACGTTGGTGAATGCTGGGCAGATCTTTGACCTGGGGAGCCTATTCTGAGTCTTTCACTGGATGGATTTGGATGAAAACTTCACAGACTGATAACATTGGATCCCAGAAGACATACTAGTGGGTTGAGATTTTAGCGGGGTTAGGGCCCTGGTCGGACCTCCTGTTGGTGCACGCTGGCCAGAACTGTGACCTGGGGACACTGGGCAGAATTTTGAAGCTTTCATGCAAATGCATCCAGTAGAAGGTTCAGAACAGGAGTAACCCTACGGCTCTCACCATTGACTTCAATGGTGGGAGCCATTCATTGGCTGAGAGAGGTGGAGGCTGACTTCTCTCAACCAATGAACGCTCAGCCATGGTACTTCAAAGGGAAATACCGAAACTGAGCCCGTCATTCTGGAGGTACCATCCATTTTTTATTTTAACAAGACCGAGGAGGCCTACATGGAGTAGTGGACCGGTCCAGGAATTGTAGGTGAGTATGTGTGAGTGTGTATGTGTGTATTAAACGTATACTGTCATGGTGTGTGTCTTGTTTTTCTTTAACATTTCTTTACAGGTGAACTACAGGTACCAGCGGGTCCTAAATGCCCCGCATGCTGGTACTTGTGGTTCTCCAAGTACCAGCATGCAGGGAAGGCTTGCTGGGACCTGCAGTTCTATTGGTAATGACAATTATTACACTTCTTTTTTTACAGTACACTTTTACACTATCAACCCGGTATCCAATGCCCACGTGTGCCGGGGATAGCCACGGGCTATCAGCCTAGGCCTGGGGTGCCCTGGAGAGGGGCACCCCTTTATTGGGGGGGTCCCCAGCTCCCCAGGGATCCCCGGCCTGGGCTGACTAGTGGTCAGGGGTAATGTTTCGGCCAGGGAACCCGGGGATAGGGTTTCCATGGCTGTGGCATTACCTCCCCCCCACTAGAAAGGGTCCGCGGTGCTGCTTATGGAAATTACAGGGGAACCCTACGTTCTTTTTCCCCTGTAATTCCAGAACCAGGATCAGCTCTGAGCCTGGTGCTAGATGCGCTAAGTACAGGGGAACCCTACGCAATATTTCTCTTGTATATACACAACCAGGACTGGCTATGCAAAGTCCAGGGCTGGTTGTGCTTTTAGGGGGGGACTCCATGTAATTAAAAAAAAAAAAAAACTAACACTTAACAAGCTTTTTACAATGAGATACATGCATGCATCTCACTGATGTATGCATGCATCTATGTCAAGTAGAACTGCTCATGCTGAAAATTAAAGCATGAAGCAGGTCTATTCATTTGAGATTTTGAAGTTCATTTTGAAGTGGGATTTGGTGTTTGATTTGTACATGAACATGCAATATCGAACATCCAATCCTTTTTTATAATGAAACAAGATCGAATTCGATTTGAAAATTGAATGCAAAATAGAATCTTAGTAAATTTGAGATTTGCTAAGGGATTTTTCTGTTCAATTTCAATTCGATTTCAGGAGACTTAAGAGATGCATAAAAATGAATCAGAAATCGAACTTTAGTAAATTTACCCCCAGAAGACATACTAGGGGGTTGAGATCCTGGTCAAACCTCCCATTGGTGTACACTGGGCGGAACTTTGAACCGTGGAACCTATTCTGGGCCTTCAGATGGATTTGGATGAAAAGTTCACAGAGGGTTACTGTCACGCCTGAGAATTGGTTTGAATAGTGGACAGGTGTGGGAGGCTGAAGGGGAGATAGAGATTCGGCAGTGGATGAAGGGCCCGAAGGCGAAGACAGAAATAGAATGTCTTTTTTAAACAGCATGTTGCAATGAGACCTGGATATGATAATACTGAATGAATGAGTAGAATCGGATTGAGACCAATGATGCTAGATTGAGAGCTGGATCGGTTTGAGGGCCTGATTCACTATGGATCGCTATTCTGCTTATAGGTACGCAACACAGTTGCTAATATCAACGGTGCTATTTAAATGTTTGCATTCGCATTGCGATCGCAGCCTGACATAAAGAAGCCCACTTCCCCTTACTCACATCCGGATACTTGGCCAACATAGAAAAACAATCTGTAACATTGAGTAACATCGGACAGTTAATGAAACCCAGACCTTACTCAGGAATTGCTTACTTCAGCGCACGCTTTGACGCCTCAGAAAGCCTCTGGTATCGCAGTGGCTAATTTATGCCCCTGCAATGGCATTGAAATTCACTGGCACACCTGTGTTCGCCCGACCACCACCCCATCACCACCCACAAACAGCACTTCCTGTCAATCACTCTGCAATGGGTCTGCGATCACTATCTCGATCACAGTGGCTAGTTTGCACACGCGTACTGCGATGCATAAGCATAGGCAGTACGCAACAATTGACCGATTGCATGCGTATAAGCAACTTTATTCCTTGCTGAATCAGGCGCTGAGGCCGATGTTGATGATTTGAAAAACCTGATGGATTTGAATGCAATGTTTATGAATTGATTAACTTGATTGGTTGGGACCGATGTTGATGAATTGAGGAACTTAATTGATGTGAGTCCAATGTTGATGAACTTGATCGGTTGGAACCGATGTTGATGAATTGAGGAACTTAATTGATAAAAGTCCAATGTTGATGAATTAATTTACTTCATTGATGTGAGTCCAATGTTGATGAACTTGATCGATTGGGACCGATGTTGATGAATTGAGGAACTTAATTGCTATGAGTCCAATGTTGGAAGCATCGGATGAGACCGATGGTTGGAATTATTGGCTAGAACCGATGGTTGCTGTAAGAACAAGTCTTAGTGGTAAAACCAGACTAGTGTGCCAGATGGTATAGGAGACTTGTTTACCAGATATACTAACTGGATATAACGGACTGGAACCGTTCAGATACAGAGTACCTTGGAGCTCAGCACTAAGCTGTAACTTCAGCAAGAAGCGACGTTGTGCTGGCAACAGAGGCCAGTCTGGAAATGGAATTTATAGTGGAGGATCCCCTGGGGTTGGATGCTGCGATCAGCTGGTCTGGGAGCAGCGATCTGAGTGGCGAAAGAGCGTCGGGTGACAGAGTCCAACATGGCTGAGCCCATACTGTTGTTTAGGACGGAACTCTTGCGTGCAGCCTGTGTGTCATCATGCTGGGAAGACACGCTGTGAGCAAGGGGCTGCGGAAAGTAATCTCCATGCTCAGTAACAGGATACTGAGCGGACGGGGCAGGAGCAGCACAGCCAGGAGCGATGTGCAGCATGAGCGGGCCTCTGTGCTATCCTGGACAGATACCAAAGAGGTAAGAAAGTGGTTTTAATAATCCGGAGAGTGACAGCTGGCAATTGGTCTGGGATACCCAATGGAGTGGTTGGGGTCCCGATCGGACATCACAGCGGAGTGTGCCGGGCAGAACTCTGACCACTGGATGGATTTGGGCGAGATCACATAGTAAAACTTAATACAGTACCTTGAATATTTAAACAGACAATGCCGGGTACTTTAACTAGTCTAAAATAACTGTGAGTTGACATTTTGGTTTAAAATGGTCTGAAAAACAAGTTGACTGTCTGATCAGTACACTTGACAACAAACATTTCCTACTGTACATCAATTTTACAAGAGCCTCACGTTATTACACTATGCTTCCACTATCAGTCTGTGGCTTTCTGCTACTGTTCTCACTTACAGTCTTACACAAGTGGATAGAAGGGGAAAATGCAGGATTTCCAGAGGGGGAAGGGGGTTCCAAATAGAAGTATCATGGTGGTACTTGTATTACCACAATACATGTCCTTTTATGGCTATTTCAGGTTGACAGCAACATGTTAAACTAATGCATATTATGCTTTATTCTTTTAATTTAATTTTTAAATTAATAAAAATATTTAAATATTTGTTATTTCTTTTACTTGTGCCCCTGATGAACAGATGGGCCAAAAAGAGAATAGAAGACAGATACAAAACAGAGTGATGCTGGTTACATGCTGAGGGCCTGATTCAGCAAGGATCACAGTTACTTATACGCACGCAATCAGCAGATTGTTGCGTTCTGTGCATGTGCGAACCAGCCGCTGTGATCGGGATACGCAGACCCATGGCAGAGTGATTGAAAGGAAATGCTGTTTGTGGGTGGTGATAGGGTGGTCGGGCGACTGCAGGCGTGCTATTGCATAGGGACGGCGTTGCAGTGGTGTGCATAAATTAGCTACTGCAATACCAGATGCAGCCTGAATCCTCATAGCATGCGCTGAAGTAAGCAATTCCTGAGTGATTTCTGACCTGCCTTAACTGTGCATATGAGTCTGATGTTACTCGATGTTACCGATTATTTTGAAATGTTGCCCAAGTATACGGATGTGAGTAAAGTAAAGTGGGTGTCCTTATGTTAGGCTGCGATCACAATGTAAATTTAATTATTTACATATCAGCTGATATTAGCAACAGTGTTGCGTGCGTATAAACAGAATAGGATCCTTGTTGAATCAGGCCCTGAGACAACAGATCAATCAGCAGACTGATCCGCCATCAGAGCAGCCAATTTGTAAGCTATACACACTTACCATTCAGCCGCTTGATATGTCTGGGGCTGACTTCACGATTGGGCTGGCATTTTAATTTGTCCATCCAGTTGAGATGTAAATATCAGTAGTCCCTGCAGCTAGTGTACGGGTGGTCAGAGGGTCACTCATACACTCACCCAGATTTACCGATATACATAGGCTGTGTTGCAGGGCCAACCTGATATGTTTGTGAATGACATATCAGGTGTACACTGCCGCCAATGCACTCGCCATAGATTGTTCATCGATCTAACAAATATATAATGACAGGTGTGTACCCAGCATAAGTAAGAGACAAAAATACATAAACAGAAGGGGGAGAGAGAAACAGGCATGGGCTGAGAGAGATAATAAACATACAAACGTTAAAGAGATGTCCATGCATGCACACTTCCAAAGTATATGTTTGTGGGTGGAACGAGTGTTAGATACACCTAAAAGCAGACCTAGCTCTATTTACCGCAGTGAAGGAGAATCTGCTGTCATTCTGTTCTCCTATTCAGATCAGGGGTGCCGAGAGGGGGGGGGGAGCGGGTACAAATTACCAGGGCCTGGGCTTGCTGGAGGGGCCCCGCAACGCCCCCCCCCCTCCCTTCTACAGCAGCCCAGCACACGCTGCTATGTGCTGGGCTGCAGACGCAGTGGGAGACTGCTTTCAGCTGCAGCAGCTGGAGCAGTCCCTTATGCCTATAGGGGGAGCGATCATGCTGATCACACCCCTCATTGGCTGTGCGCCGGGCTGACGGGCTCACAGCGCCCCCTTCAGAGCACGCAGCGCTGCTAAAATGTTTTTTTCTCTGCTTTTTTGCCCTAAGGGGGCGTGGCCACGCCTCCCGCAATTAGGGCACGCCCCCTCTTACCCAGCCCCGCGCGGCTCTTGGCTGCCCTGATTCTGACGAATACATCTCTTTGCAGCTGAATGGATACACTTGCTACTTATTGCTACAGTCTTTTTGCTTAAGTCAGACTGAGCAGCAGATGCTTAATACACACTATATTACATTTTACCACTGTGCATAATCAGGAAACAGTTTAAAACAGAGCATCTCACCCGGATGGTGCTGGGTGATGGTGCCTGCGTAGTTCAAACAGAGTAACCCCTGCTGCCTTCTCCATGGCCAGCAATATGCATCACTGTCACTGTGCAAAACCCTGAATTCGGGAAACCCATGCCCGCAAGCTATATGTAACTCATCAGTCAGTTGACAGATATAGGTACAGCTATGTTAGTAACCGACTCCAGGCAGTTGATAATTACAAATAGAACATTTCTAGTTCTGACCTGTGGGTGATTAAAGGTACACCATTAATTCCTGGCTGCAGGCAGATAGTATGACAGTTAGGTTCTTATGTGCCTGTCCATATAGGTTTTGAACAAGAAAAAAGGCAAAAGATAAATGAAAATAAACCATGTGATTATTTCAGAGAAGAGAATGTCATGAAACTTTGTAATTAGATGATGACCTCATAGATACCTGAGAAAACAGTCAGGGGCACTTATATTAAATAGAAAACAAATATTAGGGTGTCCACCTCTCTGTAGCTAAATCATGGCAGGCAGCTCTCCTAGGGATCCCCCAACTCCCTGAGTCCGAATTCAGAAAAATAGTAAAGGATAGCGCCACAATTCCTATCCCGGACCCAAAGAGACACACCACAATGTGGGATGAATGTAAAAACTATTTATTAACCTAGATATGAATAAATAAGTAAATATCAAATGGCATAAATAGCAAAATCGATAATAAATGAGCTGCTCAATATCTATAAGCTCTGCAGATCTAAATCCTCTTAGAAACAGACACAAAAATATATAGAAATCTCGAGTAAACCATTAGCGGTCTCATCCAAAATTGTGTATGGGGAGCACCAGCTGTATGCTCCAATTACATACAGTGTGTTGTTTCTTTAGTAACAGTCCGTATTGAAAAACAAAAGTTAAAATGTAGCATATGCATATGAAAAATATCAATTCTACAAGTGTGCAATATCCAGCTTTGACCAGCTTGTAATATATCTTTGGTGGAAATCCAGATTACTTATACCAATATGATAATCACAAATGGTCGCTGTAAGTCCGCAGACAAGGCCTGATTCAGAGCCGGACGCTATTTGCGCTCGCTCGTTCAGAAAAAGGGGCCGGCTATTTAAATTGAGCGCTCACTCTTTGCGGTCTGTTGACGCCTCTATGTCTGAGCGAGCGAACGAAACATGCGCTCGCTATTTTGTAAAGACGCCCCCTGGCCGTTCGCATCATACGTCATCTCCGCTATTTATTAGATTAATCGAGTACATCGAAAGGCGTGTGAACTGCTCGCAGTGCTTGTGGTAGGATTTTCCTACCGCAATCATGCGAACAGTTCAGGCTAAGAGACAACCAAGTGACGTGGCCGATGACACTGCTTTGTTAATTATGCACACCCTTAAAACGCCCGTTTTGACCGTTTGGCACGCATGCGTTCGGATCTCCACTCCCCGTTTCAAGCACCTTCCCCTATTACCACCCACAAACGCCTCATCCTGTCACTCAAATTAGCAGGCACTCGCTATTTTGCGAGCTCTCAATTTCCGACCGCACTGACTGGTTGGCACATGCGCATTACGACCCATACGCATGCGCAGATGTGCGAACATCGCTCAGAGCGAACGAGCGGCCGCTTACGAGCGGCTCTGAATCAGGCCCACAGTCCCAATAATGGCAAATATGCAATGTAGCTCACACTGGGATAAGCTCTATCGTGGCCCGCTAAAATATGTATTCCAGGAGGTATACAGAGATAATCTGCCTACCTGGTGGAAGTCCTCTTTTGTGCAATGCCGGATCTCACCTCTGCATTGGTATAGATAGAAGCGTCACTGCTGGCTATGTGGCGATTCTTCTGGCAGAGTGGCGGGTGGCAGATATCAATACCCCGTAGTTGTACTATATACGCTCGCCGGGAATGCTTCGTCCAAGCAGTGTAGTTAGCTGAATAGCGGCTGTCCAGGCACAGCAGCTGGCGGCAATTACCACACTCCAGCCATAGCGATGAGGGTGCTCAATGGAGGCGCTTACTGAGAGCATTCAACTCTGGAGCACCAGCGGCCGCGGCAAACAGTTCACTTTCCCTCGTTTAAATGCAGGTCTGGGATAATGTGATAGACTCCACACGGATATCCACAGGGATAATAACAGGTCAGGAGTGCAGACTTTACTATAGGGACACACTTAACGCGTTTCTTTCTCATTTCAGAATTTCCTCAGAAGGATGTCTGTTAGCAGGAAGATGTCATATTTAAACGGAGTTCCCTCCAATCATCTTCATTCATCAGCCAGCACCTACAGTATAATCTAGTCTGTCCCTGTTTGAGCTGCACTACCTTACACACGTTATTTCAGAATCTAGATTGCACAAACTTAGGCCCTCATTCAGAGCCGGAAGCTCTGAGCAGAGCGCACGCTCTGAATGAGGGCCGTCCTCCATAATTATGGAGCGTCCTCCTGGACGCTCGTATAGCTGTGGGTCACCACCCACAGCCTATACGAGCGTGCAGGTTGATGGCCGCGATGGTCTTGACCATCGCGACCATCGCCACTGCGAGCCAGAGCCTGCGGTTGAGTTTCTCAACCGCAAGGCCCGGAGTGATTTTGGCTCTATCAGAGCCAAAATCACTCCCACTGACATCACTAGTGATGTCAGTGGGCCGGCTTCTGATGGTAGGCGTTCCCTTGGGAACGCCCCCGTCAGGGAGGCACGCCTCCAGCACGCCCACCAAAGGGGGCGTGCTGTCAATCAACATCAACAGCACGCCCCCTTGGATCAGACACTACGAGCGAAGGAAAGTCCTTCGCTCATCGCGTCTGGCGCATGCGCACGACGGAGCTCCCGCCGTCGTGCGCATGCGCAGTGCACACCATCGACCCACTTGCGAGCGGACAGCCGCTTGCGAGTGGGTCTGAATTAGGCCCTTAGTATAATCATTTATTCACCATACTATATGGCTTAAAGATTCCTTGCAGGATTATATACTCAGATCAATATATAAAGTTTCAACATATCACCTACTAAATGGGCAAAGATTTGTTCTGATGATCAGTGGCATAAGTACATCCCAGTTGCCAGGAGGCAGTTTTGTGCCCCCCTCCCCCCTGTAAAAAAGGGAAAATAAATATGGTGCATATCTATCTATCTCTACACACACACATACGCTCAAACACACTAACATAGAATATGTGAATGTGTTTCTGTTGGGTCTATTTACTAAAGTACATTTGTGGGATATATACTTTTAAAAACACGTTTTCGGGGGATATCTGCAAATTACATTAACCCCTGAATGTATCTAGGGGGAAAACACAGCAGATATCAGATATATCTGCTGTACTCGCAAAAGTTGCCCCTACAGGTTTCTTTGGGGGCTGCTTTTTTGCTAGATTTTCTAAGCTCTTGGCCCTGATAGATTATAATGTCATATAGAGATGTGAAAGTGAAACATAACAATAAAAATATTTAACAATGCATTTAAAAAAAAAGTAAATAAAAAAATGGAGTTCCGCCCCTGATGATGATGCAAATTAAGTAATAAAGCACCACCTACTTCAGTAGACACTGACTGAGCTTTGGCATGTTGACAGAATTAGCATCATTGTCTTCCTTAATTTGTCAACATGATGATGCAAATGGGATCATTAGGTTGTGCTCACATATTATTTTTATATTTAATGTCCTTATCTCCTTAATGCAGGGCCGGCTTGAGGCATGTTCGAACAGTGCGGTCGAACAGGGGAGCCACCCCATAGAGGGCGCAGCCCTCCCAGCCATTCCCGATTTCAGCGAGACAGCCCTATTCTTCGGACAATGTCCTGCTGTTTCACCCACGGGACGAAGCATCCCGCGGGTGGTCGGGATGTTGGACACCTCCACCGCCGCAGCTGTGCGTTGCTGCCGGACCCTAGGAAGAATGGATGCTGCACGCATACCCGCGGCATCCATTCAGTGCAGGGAGAGAGCAGGGGGAAGCCCAGCTGCTGACGAAGTGCTGGGCTCACCCCAAGCCTGATGTTAAATGGGAGGCGTGCCATACAGGCATGCCCCCAAATGGTTATAGGCCACACCCCTTTTCAGTCGCACGCGGCTCTGCTGCGCATGAGGTTTGAGGAGTACGGGTCCCTCGCTGCACAGAGCGCGGTTCATGCTGGAGCCGCCCCTGCCTTAATGGGTGGTATGGAGAGTAGGCAATATGTTTATATGCCAACCATGGTAGCCCAAATACAACCATGTGTAAGTCTGAGAAAGGGTTCTGTAAGTCTTGAAATTATATTCAAATAAATCTGAAATTTAGTTAGGACAAGTACAGGCCACATAATGTGCTCTCCTGTACTCATTACAATGGGCTATATGTCATTTATTTCAAGTCATTGTATATACAACATCTGATACTGAGTTGAACACAAATCAACTGCCTATGTTAATCTCATATATTCCCACATCTATAGTGTTATACAGGCCCCGGCTTCATATCTGTATCCTTGGTTTGATAATCATTATCATCATCCATGTGTACTTTCATCAGCCTATACTTGATGTTAATGATACGTCCTGAAACAGTCTCATTTATGCTTCTGTCCATCTCTGCATAGCCCATGGTTGCATCAATACACCCTCTCTAAACTTAACTCATATGAGAATGTTCGGTTACATGCCAGTTTAGAGCTACCACCTTTTTATTAGAGATGAGTGGTTCGGTATTTGAGAAAACCAAACACACCCGAACTTAGGGGTTCCGAGTTATAGTTAGGAATCACTTTGGGGTTCCGAGTAGAGCCGAGTCTTGACTTGAGTTTTCTCGCAATTGGGAACAACGATCTAAAAAACTGATCTTGTGTGTTTTAGGTTGCATTTAAGTCCCATCCTTCATAACTTCAGGTGGTGTGAGGTCAGTGACGGATCTAGACTTTTCTTTTAGGGGGGGCGGTTTAATAATAACCCTGACTCCTCCTCTTTTCTATCCTGGCACCACCCCTTTATAGTCCCAACTCCTTCCCTTTTAAAGCTGTTTTTTTTTTTCTTAGTTTGATGGTCACATGGATTATTCCAATTTCTATATTTCTTATTTGCGAGCACCAATGTATACAAACGCTTGGTGTGAATTCTCATTTAACTCCAATACTACAATAGATGACAGCTCTTGCTTGGAATTCCCATAGAAATATGTGTGTGCCCTCCATGCTCCCCCCTCAGTTAGTGCCAGAAGGTGCAGTACAGTACAGTGGTGAATGCAAGGTGCCGCCCAGTATTCCTGGAGACACACACACACGCATAAACACACACATATATTTTAACACCAGGGTCCGGCACTCCTTAATACACACGTTGCTGTGTTGAGTGCCTTCACAAAATCCAAAGTAATAATAGTCACAGGTGTGGCACTCCAAACAATAAATCCATCACTGGACAGCGCTTCTGTAGGTCAACGTTTCAATGTTTTAATCACATTTTCATCAGGACATAAAAACACAAAACGGAGCTTCCCTTTATCACCCAGTGAAGGGGCGTACTAAAGCAGGCCAGGACTGCACACCCGGCCGTCGGAACATGCTACTCAGATAGATGACCAGGCGATGACGTCAGTAGCATGTTCCGACGGCCGGGTGTGCAGTCCTGGCCCGCTTTAGTACGCCCCTTCACTGGGTGATAAAGGGAAGCTCCGGTTTTGTGTTTCTATGTCCTGATGAAAATGTGATTAAAACATTGAAACGTTGACCTACAGAAGCGCTGTCCAGTGATGGATTTATTGTTTGAAATGCCACACCTGTGACTATTTTATATATATACATCACACGCACATATTACATAAGGACATACATACACACCCACACTTACATAGGGGCATACGTACACACCCACACTTACATAGGGACATACCTGCACACCCACACTTACATAGGGACATACATACACACCCACATATACATAGGGACATACATACACACCCATATTTACATAGGGACATACATACATAGGGACATACCTGCACACCCACACTTACATGAGGACATACGTACACACCCACACTTACATAGGGACATACCTGCACACCACACTTACATAGGGACATACGTGCACACCCACACTTACATAGGGACATACCTGCACACCACACTTACATGGGGACATACATACATACACACCCACACTTACATAGGGACATACCTGCACACCCACACTTACATAGGGACATACGTGCACACCCACACTTACATAGGGACATACCTGCACACCACACTTACATGGGGACATACATACATACACACCCACACATACATAGGGACATACATACACACCCACATTTACATAGGGACATACATACATAGGGACATACCTGCACACCCACACTTACATAGGGACATACGTACACACCCACACTTACATAGGGACATACCTGCACACCACACTTACATGGGGACATACATACATACACACCCACTCTTACATAGGGACATACATACATATGGACATACCTGCACACCCACACTTACATAGGGACATACATACAAAGGGACATACATACATACACACCCACACATACATAGGGACATACATACACACCCACACATACATAGGGACATACATACACACCCACACTTACATAGGGACATACCTGCACACCCACACTTACATAGGGACATACCTGCACACCCACACTTACATAGGGACATACATACACACCCACACATACATAGGGACATACCTACACACCCACACTTACATAGGGACATACCTGCACACCCACACTTACATAGGGACATACCTACACACCCACACTTACATAGGGACATACCTACACACCCACACTTACATAGGGACATACATACATAGGGACATACATACACACCCACACATACATAGGGACATACATACACACCCACACACCCACAGATACATAGGGACATACATACACACACACACACTTACAGATACATAGGGACATACATACATACACACCCACACATACATAGGGACATACATACATACACACCCACACTTAAATAGGGACATACATATATACACACCCACACATACTGTACATAGGGACATACATATATACACACACACACTTAAATAGGGACATACATATATACACTGCCACACATAGGGACATACATACATACATGCACACCAACACATACATAGGGAC
This sequence comes from Taudactylus pleione, assembly GCA_031769625.1. Lineage (NCBI taxonomy): Eukaryota > Metazoa > Chordata > Amphibia > Anura > Myobatrachidae > Taudactylus > Taudactylus pleione. Next base: position 7,073,203 of record JAUIMM010000957.1, read on the forward strand.
ATACATACATACCCACCCACACTTATATAAATTTAATCATAAGACACGCTTACTTTTGTATCCTATCCTGACATGATGCAGCAGGTTGTTGATGGGGGTGGAGCCGAGCAGTATCCATCATTAGGCTCCGCCCCCCGCGGCATAATCCCGCGATTCGCGGGTCTCAGTCAGCAGCAGCACTGAGGCCCCGGACACAGGAGCAGCAGAGTGGGAGGCTGGCCTATCAGCCAGCAGCAGCAGCACCTGACCCCGGACACAAAAACAGGAGGGGAAGGTGCAGAGCGGGAGGCGGCCCATCAGCCAGCAGCAGCACTAGTCCGCCGGAGCAGGAGGTGGAGCAGCAGCACTCAGGCCCCGGAAAGAGGAGCAGCAAAGCGGGAGGCGGGTCCATCAGCAGTAGCAGCAGCACTTTAGTCCCTGGACACAGGAGGAGGGGGAGGAGCAGAGCGGGAGGCGGGCCCATCAGCCAGCAGCAGCACAAGTCCCGGGAGCAGGAGGGGGAGCAGCGGAGCAGGAGGCGGGCCCATCACCAGCAGCATCCCCAACCAGGATGAAGATGCTGCTCAGTGTTACTGACTTCCGAGTCCCAGAGCAGAGAGGGGTCGATCGCTCCAATCGCCCCCCCTCTGGATCCGCCACTGTGTGAGGTGATCAAAATTGGCTGAAAATGATGTTATTGATGTTAATAATACTAAAAGAACAATTGTTTTTATCAATTGTTAAAGAAATCCAAAACCAAATCTGAACCAAAACACTTTAGGGTGGGTTTGCCAAAACTAAAACACGATAATCATTTGAAACAAAACCAATACACGAGTATCTGCCTTATCTTTACTTTCTATTGTCAGATTTCCAGACAGAGTGTGTGGACCTGAAGAAGGAATGCGTCTGAGGGGACTACTGCACATGGGCATGTTTTGAATATTTTTTTGCCTTTATTACTATCCCTTTAAAATATTCTTATGAGGCTGCTTCAAGTACTGTCTGGAATGTAAAACAGTCATCGGTGTCAGTGACCTTTTTGAGCAAGATCATAATTTGAGTTTTCTTCTAAAATGATTTAATTTTGCCATTGGGAAGTCAGTGTAATTCATTGGTAATTGATACACAATTTTTTTTAGTTTTGTTTATTACTTTAAGAATTTAAATATTATGTGTTGTGTAATAGTTATTTTTATAATCATTTTATATTCTATTTTCACTTTACTTCTCACCAGCTCCGATTTGGATTGGAATGATTTAATTGGCGTATCTATAATAGGTGCAGGTTGTTTGATGTACATGGACCCCAGGGAGGCCCACACCGCACATCCTGAACCCATATATAGTTCTAATTACCCCTCGGCAGTCTCCAATTTCCCAGTGACTTGCGCATGCGCAATAGACATGTCCCCTAGCCATTTCCTGTAGACCCGCACATGCGCAGTAGATTCTGGCACATAGGGGGAGATTTAATAAAGTTTGGAGAGAGGTAAAATTGGAGATAAATAGCACCAACCAATTAGCTCCTAACTGTCACTTTACAGGCTGTGTTGAAAAATGACAGGAGCTTTTATCTCTCTCCAAGCTTTATTAAATCTCCCCCTGAATCTGCACACAGGTATTCTCCTGTCTTAAAACGCCCCTGAATGATGTCCTGACCTGACTCCTGAATGTCACAGGGACGTGCAGTCATACTCCCTGTCAGACTACAGAGTTTTGACTATAAAAATTATTTGAATAATACAAAGAAGATATTTTATAAACATATTTGTAATATTCTAATCGTTTTTATAGATAAAACTCACAAAAATTGCAGCACTCCATGGAAATACAGGGAGAGATAAGAGATGAGCCAGTAAGAGCTCAGCCTCACCTCTGATAGCTCAGACATTGCCTGGAGCTTGTGGCTGGGCCACGAAGCAGCCAATAAAACTGAGAAAAAGAGCTAATGGAGGCATGCCTCACTGTGAGGGGAGTGCAATGAGCTCTGATGGACCCCACTGATGATCAGGTGACAAGTCCAAGAATTACTCAGGCATTGGAGCTCAGCAGCAGCACCGAGGAAGGAAGGAAATTGGAATATACAGTCAGAGGAAACACACTAAGGAGAAAAAGGTGAGGAGGAATCGCTGCTAGGGGGGGCGTGTGTGTGTGTGTGGGAAATATTGTGCCAGTAGGAGATATGTGTGAGGGGGATCTGCGCTACAGGGAATCTTTGTGTGTGTGTGAGGGGGGAGATCTGTGCAAGTGGGGCAGGTTCATATATGTGTGTGTAGATATGGCTCTGATACTAGCCAGTGCCTCCCCATACATTGACCTCACCGCACGTCCCTGGAATGTCCTCGATCTCTCCTTACAGGTTGCTGGGCTAGCCAGCTATGCTATATGGCGGGAATACCACAGGTTTCCACTCTCCAAAGGGTTTTCTCACAAGGAGACTTTGGGGTTTATTTATGAAGCATTGGGTTGTAAAACCATGCACTTCTGATTGTATTCATTCCTGGTATTTAAAAGGGCAATGTCTTGCAAGTAAAAGCATTTCCCTATTGGGCATAAAACACAATCAGAAGCGCCGGGTTTTACAACCAACTCTTCATAAATAAACCCCAAAGTCTGCTCGTGAGAGCAGTAGCAGCAGGTGTCCTTATGAGAGCTGCTTTGGTGCCAGCAGCAGTTTCATCACAGGCAGCAGGTTGTGCTAGGACTTGCAGTTTTTAAACTTATAGTCAGTCACAGTACTGTGTGCAAATGGTAATGTCCACCGCGGACAGACATCACAGTAATGTCCAATTCTGGGATTTATGTCACCTCCAGAAACACTTTAGTATTACTGGACTATCTGGAATAAACCCAGACAGGTAGCAACCTTAGTCCAATTACAACCCCTTCAGTCACAAGTGGAGATGAGGCATGTGCAGTGTAACAACAGGCTTATGTTCAACTCCGCATCAGACCCACAATAAACAAATCTCTCTTGAATAAGGTTTCATCTTGAATATTGCTTTTTTATTGATTTCATTGATTTTTTTCCATTGCAAATAACCAGTGGTTAAATTCTAGACAACCTCTTTGTTCCAGTGTAATAGGGAAAGTTGCTGCACAACTAACATGTCATTATATTGTGATGGTCTTAAGCTACCTATAATTATTGCTCCGATATGCGAATAATTGGGTAATTGCCCTCATTTATTGTATAGTGTGTATGATCGATCGTTTTAGCGTTTCACAGATAAAATGGTAAGAAAACTTCCACAAACGCAGTCCTTCCATTATCTGATCTGTCGGTCAAGAATGAAAATCCCGGCCTCAAAATCCTGATATCGTGCGTACTGTATGTGCATTCTCAATAATCTGTCCAAGTTTCCTATGTGCTCCTGTCATTATCCTTGTCGGCGGACATATGCAAAACCAGTGTGGTGTGGTGAAAAATCGCCTGCTTCTATGGAAAATTTGCATAATGTGTAGCACAGATATTGGGGCTATCAATTTTCTGAAAAAAATCATCCCGTTCCTTGTCCAGATCAAAAAATCTGACAGTGGGATATGACTCTTGTCCTCGGACAATTCTAGAGGAGCTATTTCCTTATTTTATAAAATACTGAAAAACCCCTTATTACAGTGGTTATTATGAAACTGGTTAACTCACTGGCAGAAACACTTTCCGGACCTCAGCGAAGCATCAATGCTAAAGGCACTTCTATATTCTAATAGAGTTCTTACGGCCATCACATACCAAGAATTGTTCTTCAAATTGTTTTATAGGGGTTATATGTCACCTTCTCGCTGCCATGTAATTGGGCTTACTTCTTCTTGTTCAATTTGCCCGAAATGCACCAGTTCTGAAGCCTCACTATCATTGTTTATGGAACTGTATTTCCATTAAAAACTTCTGGTACCAAAAAAAAACCTGGCGATTTCAGAACTTATACATTTTTTGCCACTGACTCCTGAATGGGCTATTTTTGGAATCTTGACAACAGATTCAAAGATTTCACCAGGGTGCTGAAAATTACTCTGGCGAGGATATGTATACTCCGTCAGTGGATACATTCTTCCCCTCCGTCTATACAAATGTTTAAGGACAAACTTTTTCATACCTTTAAAATGGATTGGATGGAGACAACATTGCACAAAGAACACTGTGTAGAAAGATTTTTTTAAAATTTGGGAATCCTTTAAATTGACACTCTGAATATATCAATCAGACAAAACATTCATGGTTGTTTTCGAACAACCCTATAGTACAAAACTAGAATGTACCAATCAGATCCTCCGGTTCAGTTTAGATAACATATTTAATTATATATAGGAGAGGTGGGACCGCAGGTGATTCTTCCTTTCTTTCCTTTTCTTTTTCTATTCTTCTTTCTTATCCTTTTTTTCTTTTCATTGAAAATATTGTTTCATAATTATTGAAATAAGAATCTACTAAATTCTATTCAATAACAATATCTATGTATTTACAAAGAGAACTTTTTGTAATTATTATGTTCAAATTCAACTATTGTATATGAGGATATGATTATATTTTTTTTGCTAACAAATATATTGTTATATTCGTATCTAAAATGCTTTAGTATGTATAACTAAAATGTTTGAAAACCCAAATAAAAACATTTTGAAAATAAAAAATCTGACAGTGTGTAGTTAGCGTTAAACACATGTAGTGTACATATCCTTTTAGGAATGATCTCGACGCCTGTCATTTAACCCTTGCCGGGTTTAGACAGCCGGGAAGCCGGCGGTCGGGATTCTGTCCATCGGCTTCCCGACCACTTCCCCCTATGGGTATGTTATTGGAGTGTCGTGAGCATGTAGCAGGAGTGGTTGTGAACTAAGGGCCTGATTCAGTAGAGGACGCAGATGAATGGATCACGCAGATTCCTGATGTTTGGATGCGCATGTGCAGTACGGGGCTGCGGTCTTGCATTTGTTTCTGGGTGCAGGGGGCAGCGATTGCCTCCGTTTCCTAAATCAGAGGCGTATAACCGCCATTGGGGGGTGACAAATCTAGGATCTCTGTCGGCTGATGAGGATTTCCTGGCCTTTCAGCATCTGTGGTGGCCAGTCATTTAGCTGCCCAATGGTATCGCAGATGATCCAATGGTGCATCCTAGAACGCAACTCGGATCAGTAATACATGCAGGAGGCATAACAACTCCAGCTGCATTACTATATTAGTGCTATCGTAGCTGCTACCATGTTAGCAGCTGCAATAGCAAATGCATCCTGCGCTGAATCAGGCCCTCAGACGCTTAATCTCCCACATTGTAGGCCATACTCTAATGGAGAATCTGCACCTAATGTAGCATCGGTTGGTGCAAGTTTCATTGGTCGGGTCACTGGTAGCGTCTAAAGACTCACCAAGCTGTATTGTTGCATCCAGGGCCGCCATCAGGGGGGGACTGTCGGGACTTCAGTCCCGGGCCCGGAGAGAGAGGGGGCCCGGGTGGCAGCGTGGAGGTCTCTGTAATGAACACAGGCTCCGGCGCCAGCAGCATTTTCTGAGAGAAAAGGGACACGGGTGGCAGCAGGGAGGAATATACGGGCGGCACTGCGGCAGGCAAAAGGAACATTGGCGCAAGACGGCAGCTGCATTTAAAATAGGGATTCGGCCGCGAGCCAATCACAGCTCGCGGAACAGCAGCCAATCAGGAGCGGCCGCTATAGCCAGCTCCATACTGCTCCTGATAGGCATGTTTCAAATGCCGCTGATGCGTTGATGGTCTGTCTCTCTCCTAGTGCCTGCCACCCGTATATTCCCCACCCGCCGCCACCCAGGCCCCTTTTCTCTCATGAAATGCCGCTGGCGCCGGAGCCTGTGATCATTACAGAGAAATAAGGTAATCTAACTTTTACCTGTCCAGCCAGTATTTCCTGCCCCCCCCCCACCAGTCCGTCCAGGCAGCCTGCCTTCCCTTTTAACTACACCTGCCCAGTCCAGCCAGCCTTCCCTGCTTCCCCCTAGTACAGCCAGCCTATTTTCCCTGCCCTGACACAGTCCAGCCAACCTTCCCTGAGCCCTCCTAGTCCAGCCAGTCTGCATTCCCTGCCCTGCCCCCTGGTCCACCCAGCCTTTCCTGTGCCCCCCTAGTCCAGCCAGTTTGCCTTCCCTGCCCCTCCCCTGGTTCAGCCAGTCTGCATTCCCTGCCCTGCCCCCTAGTCCAACCAGCCTTCCCTGCATCCCCCTAGTCCAGCCAGTCTTCCCTGCGTCTCCCTAGTCCAGCCAGCCTTCCCTGCGTCTCCCTAGTTCAGCCAGCCTTCCCTGCGTCTCCCTAGTCGTTTTACCTGCCCTACCCCAGTCCAGCCAGCCTTTCCTGTGCCCCCTAATCCAGCCAGCCTAAATGCCTTGCCCCTCGCCCAGTCCAGCTGGCCTTCCCTGCCCTTTTTCCCCCCTAGTCCAACCAGCCTTTCCTAACAACTGCCCCCACAGCCCAAACTTTGAGAATATTTAAACTGGTGTACACAACACAATTGATGTCCTGCTCCCAAAGTAGCTCCATCACAGCTCCGTCCACCTCTGGGGGGCCCTACCAATTTGTCAGTACTGGGCCCCGCAATTTGTGATGGCAGCCCTGGTTGCATCTAAAGATGCACAAAGTGGGCGTCTCAGTCCTTGTACACCAGGAGAAGGGCTGATACTAGCATTTGCATAATTCCACAGATGCGAGTACGGCAAAAGATGCTGAAGCGAACACGGCAGTGTACAAATATGAATCTTAGTCTAGGTGACATGCCCTGTTACTGCGCCATCACGCCACTTCAGTTGCAGATGGAGATGCATTTGGTTTTCATACAACCCTGCAACAGCCGTAGTTGTGTACTTGTGAGCTTTCAGTGGTATGCACAGAGCGTAATAAGATACACTCTACAAATGGTTGAACTCTGCACAACCCCTACATGCATAATTGTGTATAAAAGTCATAATTTATGTATTTCTTTGCATGTATTATGAGAGTGAGTAGCTTGCACTTTAAATGAGATTTAAGGAACAGCTATTACAGCATTTAAAACTAACGATTTATTGCAAAATATCATTTTTGGCATTTGCCCATTGTTTAATATCTCATAAAGAAAGCAGATATTAATCAGCATTTGCTATAAACTCCATACACACTGCATAACTGTCTTTAGAATTCTAACCAGACTGTCTATTGTTGTCAGATATTATCAAATGTGACAGCAACAAACTGCCAAGTCAGACTTATAAAACCAGTTATGTTGTAAGCATAGGAGTTTCTAGCAAACTCTGATTAATATCTCCTTTCCATTTAAGATATTAACCAATTATTTTTATTACAATAAAGCTGCTACTAGAGGTTTAGCTTTGCAAAAGCCCTAAAAATATTTCTTGGGCATCAATAGAACAGTGTCACTTAATAGCCATGCGAGATATCTTCTTTTAATTAAAAAATATAGGTTAAGGCCATAGAAGAACCAACAACTTCTAGCCATTCTCATTTTAATAAAATGCTAGGGGCTTTTCTTCCTATAATCAGAAAAGCATAGAGTTTACTTTCCTGTTAATCTGTTGTGTATATGTGAGGCCAAGGTACTCATTACATAAAGAATAACAGACAACACATCACATTTACAGAATAAGGGGTTGATGTATTAAGCAATGAAACCGTGGAGAAGTGAACCAGTGGAGAAGTTGCCCATAGCAACCAATTAGCTTTGAAGTAGTACTCTGACCGGTCTGCGGGTACGCAGCCCCATACGCAGCAAGCTTAGATGCACGGTGTGTTCTGATACCTTTCTATCATAACAGCATTAACTTTTCTGTAATTTGTGCTACAGTAGCTCTTCTGTAGGATAGGAGCAGACGGGCTAGCCTTCGCTCCTCATGTGCATCAGTGAGTCTTGAGCACTGATGACCCTGTAGCCGGTTCACCTTAATTGGACCACTTTGGTAGGTACTAACTATGGTATATAAGGAACAGCCCACAAGAACTGCTGTTTTGGAGATGCTCTGACCCAGTCGTCTAGCCATCACAATGTGGCCCTTGTCAAAGTCGCTCAGGAACTTACGATTGCCCATTTTTCCTGCTTCAACTTTAAGAACTGACTGTCCATTTGCTGCCCAATATATCCCATCCCTTGTCAGGTACCATTGTAATGTGATAATAAATGTCAGTCGGGATGCCAGCTGTCAAAACACTGACAGCGGCATCCCGATGCTCAGTATCCCAACAGGGGTACGTAACTATGCTAATCCTCCCCTCTTCTGCCTCTAACCCTAGCCCTAACTTAATCCTAGCCCTTCCTGTTAGTGCTTAAACCTTACCCTCCCGCCTTGGTGCCTGAACCTAACCCTCCCCCTTAGTGCCTAACTCTAACCCCCCCCCAGTGGTGCCTAAACCTAACCCCCCTCCCCGTAGCCTAACCCTAACCACCCCCAAAGCCTAACCCCAACCTCCCATGGTGCCTAAACCTAACACCCCCCCCCTCCCCGCAGCCTAATGAGCTGTGACAAGCAGCAGAGTGCCAAGGAACTGTGCCTGCTGGGGCTGACTGTAGGGGGAGCTGCAGCGGAAGCGCGCAGCCCCTCTCAGGCACTGCAGCCTTCCTATTCTTCATGCTGACTTCTGAGAGTTGCTGCTAGTGCCGGGTGACAGCTAGTGATTTTTCCTTCCCCAGCGCTCCAGAGCCGCACCGCAGGTGTGTACTAGTGTGTGGTCCAGTGAGTGGAGGTGGGGGGAAATCTGTGTCAGTGTGTGTGTGTGTCTATCTGTCTGTGTCAATGCATGTGAGTGTCTGTGTCAGTATGTGTGTGTGTATGTATCTGTGGAAGGCTGTGCTGGGATCACGTGTTTGATCCCAGCATCAGCAGACGTGCAGGGGCAGGCAGAAGGGATGTGTCCTCTGCGGGACACATCCGTTGCCGGCGCTGGGACAGTAATATCCCTAGCGTCGGTGCAGATACCGCGGGCACCTGGTGAAGGGACCGCCTGGTCCCTTTCACCAGTGCCGGCGGTACTGTGGCGCCGGGAGAAGCTTGGCTCCGGGCGCAAGCTCAGCGGAGCTTGGCGCCCGGCAGCCAAGAAGCGGCGGGTAGCCGGCGCTGGGAGAGAGTACCTGCTCCCAGCGCCGGTCAGGCGTTGGGCGCGGCGGGCGTTTGGCTCTGGCCGGGAGCCAAACCTGGCTCGCGGGCCAGCAGCCAATCAGAGGCGGACGCGACGAGCCATTCGCGGCTCGCTGCGTCATAGCCCCGCCCACTCGCGCCGTCTTGTATTAGACGGCGCCGAGCGGGAAAGTGCAGTTCGGTGGCGGAGAGGGAGGAGAGAAGACTCCCGAAGAGCGGAAGATCGGCGCGGCAACAGGGTGGCGGCCACGGAAGAGGCCAGAAGACGCCGCTGTCAAGAAAGAAGAAGACAGGCGGCGCCGGCTGGAAGAAAGGAAGAAGAGGCGGCGCCGCTGGCCAGGACGGGCCAGCGGCCGAAGAATGCGGCTGAGGACCGGAGAGGACTGCGGGGGAGGAAAGTAAAAGAGAGTCACGAAGTTCCCCCCCGCAGCCTCTTCCAACGTAGCAGGTAGGCCCTCCGTGAGGCCCACCATATACCCCCCTCCCTAGAGCGCCGGGGTTGTCGGGCGCTAGGCCCGTGGAGCATTGTCGGGCACTAGGCCCGTGGGCAATTAGTCGGGCACAAGGCCCGGGGCACTATAGCGGGCATTAGGCCCCAAAAAGGATCCCCTCTTAATTAGGTATAAGTGGCCTGGGTACTAGGCCCAGGTCACTACCCAATAAAGTAGGCGGGCACCAGGCCCGTGGCCATAACTCAGGCATAGGCCTGTACCCATACAGGAGGGCACTAGGCCCTATATATGAGCCCCACAGATAGGCAGGCAAATAGGCCTGAGCCCCATAATAAGTGATCTGGCCATTAGGCCTAGACCACTACCTACCACCGTTTGGCAGGCACCTAGGCCTGAGCCGCATGTAAGACCCTGGGCGTTAGGTCCAGGGCCCTGAGCCCATTAGGTGTGCCCCTCATATAGAAAGGTAGCCCCCGCATAGATGATTAGAGGTGTGAGCAGTGGTGGAGAGCTGTACGGCTTCCACCCATCAGGTAGTGGTTTCCCCAGTCACAGAGAAGAGGAGCTGGCCAGCTCTGGATAGGTAGCAGACATTTAAAGGGACAGCACTGTGTTTTGCTCTTGTGTATTTAGTCTGTGTTTGGTGTTCCGTGCAGGGCAAAAGTTTAGTTGTTGTTATATCTGTCGCACTACACACACCGTAGGTGGAGGGTGATGCCGTTTAGTATGTGTAGTTGCTTGACATAGATTTAGGCCCTGCACGGCTGTGTTGTGTATCTCCTTACAGGGACCTGTAGGCGAGTGAGCGGACGAAGAGCAAGAGTGGACACGGTGAGAAATATCTGTGTGTACTGTCTCTCCCTGTTTGTTTGTCACTACCTATCTCCTTCCTTCTGGGCGGACGGTGAACCTTGCAACCCGGTGCAAGGACGGATCTTCACCTGGTGCGTGAGTACCGATAGGTGAAAATTCGGGATCTGAGGCCAAAAGTGCCAATGATGATCTTCACTTAAAACCTGAATTTATCCCCCGGTTCGGTAGGGCGCGTCGGTCGACGTGAGGAAGGACGGTACTCACCTCGTCTCCTTCCCCCTAGGTCATCGTGTCCGTGTTCTATTCGGAGGTTCCAGGACCGTCTGCTCAACACACGGCCTGAAGGTGAGAGGGTGCGACGCAAGGTAAGTAACAGACGTACACCTGCACGGCAGCAGGCATTGCACCGCACCCGCCCCTCACATTTGGCGTAGTCGGCAGGATCACGGACACAATGTGGACCACCGGCAAGAGGACCCCCCTATGGACAGCTCCGGAGTGGAACCATCCCCGGGCATATGAGGACAAGAGAGACTGGATTACGGTGTCGGGAGAAGACATCATGAAGATGGTGCAGCGGTCGGTACAGCGCGGCAAGGAAGAGCGCCGGGAGAAGGGGCGCAAGAAATCCGCTGTGACCCCCTGCAAGATGTATCAGCGGCTGGGACATGATGCCAGCGAATGTCCCTGGCGTGAATTTAGGGCGACAGAAGAGGAAGAAATGTCCCCGTTGGAGATCACACAGATGGCCCAGCAAGCGGTCCAGAGATGTGGTCAGAAGAACTCTGTGAAGAAGAGACTCTGGTGTATGCTCTGCGGAACTTACGGGCATGAGCATAATAGCTGTCCACGTGATGAAGAGTGGCACCAGGCGGATGAAGAATTCCGGTGTGAAGGATGTGGAGATCCAGAGCATGAGCTTCGAGATTGTCCGTGGGACGAAAATCGCATGATCTTGGATGGCAGAGCCCAGAAGTGGATAGAAGAAGCCAGGGAAGTGGAGCAGAAGAGCCTGCTGGAAGTACGTTCGCAGGTGCCCATTGTTCCTGAGCAGGAGCCGAAGGGTAGAGACCCCTTTGTGATGAAGATGGCAACAGCACCCCCGTGCTGGTAGTGTCGTCGGCAGGGACATTTGGCCCATGAGTGTCCCTGGGAAGATGCAGTAGCACTGTTATGCCCCGAAGAGGTCCCAGTGAAGAAGGATCCTTGCCCGCAGAGGACGGATGTGGATGACTGGGAGGTGAAGATGCCACGCTATAAGGAAGAGCATGAAGACCCAGTGGCAAAGAAGTCTAGGATCTCCCCATGTTGGAAGAGTCCGAGACCTGGATACCCGGAGATGTCAGCGGAAGAGATGGAGTACGCTGAAGAAGGAAAGTGTCGCTTGCTGCAGGAGTCTGTGGAGAAGAGTCGAGACTCATGGAAAATGTCGGCGGAGACCCGGGAGGAAGAGGATGCCCCGGAGGAATCGACTATTGGGTGGTGGTTAGTGCCACACCCTGATTTCAGTGAAGATGCCCCAGACAAGTTGGAAGAAGAGTGGGTGGCTGCGGCACCCTTAGGAGAAAATTCCCCATGGTGGCCCATCGTGAGTGGCACTTCCGAGTTGCCACTCCCACAGAGGATCCGCAGAGTGAAGTCAGGAGGTACGAAGATGGAGAGCCCGGAGCCAGTGGAGAAGGAATGTGGGGTCATAGTCGGTCCCGGCTGGGCCCTTGAACAGATCCTCGCTGGAGGGACCATAGAATACCCTGACCCGCGGACGTTGGAGATGGAAGAAGACTTTGTAGGGACTACAAAGGAAAAAGGGGGGGGAAATGTGGAAGGCTGTGCTGGGATCACGTGTTTGATCCCAGCATCAGCCGACGTGCAGGGGCAGGCAGAAGGGATGTGTCCTCTGCGGGACACATCCGTTGCCGGCGCTGGGACAGTAATGTCCCTAGCGTCGGTGCAGATACCGCGGGCACCTGGTGAAGGGACCGCCTGGTCCCTTTCACCAGTGCCGGCGGTACTGTGGCGCCGGGAGAAGCTTGGCTCCGGGCGCAAGCTCAGCGGAGCTTGGCGCCCGGCAGCCAAGAAGCGGCGGGTAGCCGGCGTTGGGAGAGAGTACCTGCTCCCAGCGCCGGTCAGGCGTTGGGTGCGGCGGGCGTTTGGCTCTGGCCGCGAGCCAAACCTGGCTCGCTGGCCAGCAGCCAATCAGAGGCGGACGCGACGAGCCAATCGCGGCTCGCCGCGTCATAGCCCCGCCCACTCGCGCCGTCTTGTATTAGACGGCGCCGAGCGGGAATGTGCAGTTCGGCGGCGGAGAGGGAGGAGAGAAGACCTCCCGAAGAGCGGAAGATTGGCGCGGCAACAGGGGCGGCGGCCGCGGAAGAGGCCAGAAGACGCCGCTGTCAAGAAAGAAGAAGACAGGCGGCGCCGGCTGGAAGAAAGGAAGAAGAGGCGGCGCCGCTGGCCAGGACGGGCCAGCGGCCGAAGAATGCGGCTGAGGACCGGAGAGGACTGCGGGGGAGGAAAGTAAAAGAGAGTCACGAAGTTCCCCCCGCAGCCTCTTCCAACGTAGCAGGTAGGCCCTCCGTGAGGCCCACCATATACCCCCCTCCCTAGAGCGCCGGGGTTGTCGGGCGCTAGGCCCGTGGAGCATTGTCGGGCACTAGGCCCGTGGGCAATTAGTCGGGCACAAGGCCCGGGGCACTATAGCGGGCATTAGGCCCCAAAAAGGATCCCCTCTTAATTAGGTATAAGTGGCCTGAGTACTAGGCCCAGGTCACTACCCAATAAAGTAGGCGGGCACCAGGCCCGTGGCCATAACTCAGGCATAGGCCTGTACCCATACAGGAGGGCACTAGGCCCTATATATGAGCCCCACAGATAGGCAGGCAAATAGGCCTGAGCCCCATAATAAGTGATCTGGCCATTAGGCCTAGACCACTACCTACCACCGTTTGGCAGGCACCTAGGCCTGAGCCGCATGTAAGACCCTGGGCGTTAGGTCCAGGGCCCTGAGCCCATTAGGTGTGCCCCTCATATAGAAAGGTAGCCCCCGCATAGATGATTAGAGGTGTGAGCAGTGGTGGAGAGCTGTACGGCTTCCACCCATCAGGTAGTGGTTTCCCCAGTCACAGAGAAGAGGAGCTGGCCAGCTCTGGATAGGTAGCAGACATTTAAAGGGACAGCACTGTGTTTTGCTCTTGTGTATTTAGTCTGTGTTTGGTGTTCCGTGCAGGGCAAAAGTTTAGTTGTTGTTATATCTGTCGCATTACACACACCGTAGGTTGAGGGTGATGCCGTTTAGTATGTGTAGTTGCTTGACATAGATTTAGGCCCTGCACGGCTGTGTTGTGTATCTCCTTACAGGGACCTGTAGGCGAGTGAGCGGACGAAGAGCAAGAGTGGACACGGTGAGAAATATCTGCGTGTACTGTCTCTCCCTGTTTGTTTGTCACTACCTATCTCCTTCCTTCTGGGCGGACGGTGAACCTTGCAACCCGGTGCAAGGACGGATCTTCACCTGGTGCGTGAGTACCGATAGGTGAAAATTCGGGATATGAGGCCAAAAGTGCCAATGATGATCTTCACGTAAAACCTGAATTTATCCCCCGGTTCGGTAGGGCGCGTCGGTCGACGTGAGGAAGGACGGTACTCACCTCGTCTCCTTCCCCCTAGGTCATCGTGTCCGTGTTCTATTCGGAGGTTCCAGGAACGTCTGCTCAACACACGGCCTGAAGGTGAGAGGGTGCGATGCAAGGTAAGTAACAGACGTACACCTGCACGGCAGCAGGCATTGCACCGCACCCGCCCCTCACATATCAGTGTGTGTGTCTGTGTCACTGTATGTGACAGTGTTTGTGTGTATCTGTGTAAGTGTGTGTATCTGTGTCAGTGTGTGCCTGTGTGCATCAAATACACAAATTTGACAAGCCCAAAAAATGTTTAAAATTTGCTCAAAAAAGGTGTGAGAGGATAAAAAGCAAAATTTACTATGCACTCATATATACATTTCTCTGTCCAGAGCGATACTCTGTCCAGGTCAGCCCTGTCACTCCTAGCTATTTATATATATAGGGAATATCCCATGTGGAGCTTTTCAGTCCCTCATTCACATGTCCTGATGGTGTGGCTGAGAAACGACGCAGGAAGGGGAGGCGATAGTGTGCTGAGAGACGATGCGGTGGGGAGGTGATAGTGTGCTGAGAGATGACATGGTGGGGACACGATGGTGTGCTGAGAGATGACGCAGGGGGAGATGGAGTGGCTGAGAGATGTAGGGCAAAGGAAGTAACACAGGGGGCACAAGTCTGGTTGAACCGCTGTTGTATGATGATGACCTTGTTAATATTCCTACACAAACAGGCATTTTCTTGACAATGTGACCTTCATGAATAGTGAATACCGACTGAAGATGCCGTCTTCCCAGGGAGGATACATTTCTTCAGAGGTTCCACATTGTGAGAAAACACCATATATGTAAGGTGCATATGGAATGGAAAGGAATGATCCCAGAGTGACAAGAAACAAGTGGTGTGTCATGTAGGCACGCCCCATTTTCAGTGGCCACACCCCCTTATGGTATGTGACCACACCCATTTTTTGATGCGCCAAAGGCATACATATATGGTTTCTTGTGTGTATGGGGCAGTGCCCGTGGGGGGCACAGTTCTTCGTCTTGTCCTGGGCTCCGAAGACCCTAAATTATTTAACTGAAGATAGGTGACCCTCAGTCTCTGACACTATACTTTAATTGGTGCCTGTGGCTCTTCAGTGTTGTGGAACCAGAAAGCACAGCATCTACATTTAGAGGGCACTATGGCTGGAGAGTCACAGGATATTCTAAATACAGTCATTGGTTCCTGCTACCTGCTGGAGATGTACCTTGGCAGTCGGCTCTCCGCTCTATGGGCCTGATTCAGAGCCGGACGCACTGACCAGAGCCCTCCTCCATGAAAATGGAGCGGCCACCCACAGCATATGCGAGCGTCCATGATGATGGTCGCGATGGTTTTGACCATCGCGACCATCGGGCTTGCAACGGAGACCCTGCGGTAGGGTCTCGCTGCCGCAAGCCCAGGAGTTATTTTGGCTCTATCAGAGCCAAAATCACTCCCACTGACATCACTAGTGATGTCAGTGGGGCCGGCTTCAGACGGTAGGCGTTCCCATAGGAACGCCTCCGTCTGGCATGCACGCCCCCGGCACGCCCACCAAAGGGGGGCGTGCTGTCAATCAACATCGACAGCATGCCCCCTTTGGTGCGAGACACGGAGCGATGGAGAGCCCGTCGCATGCGCAGTGGGGGAACATCGACCCGCTTGCGAGCGTCCTGCGCTCGCGAGCGGGTCTGAATGACCCCCAATATCTGGTGGGAATGTGTAGCCCTGCAGCCATTGCCGGACTTGATGCTTTCCCTGTCCAAAGAGATTCTGGGCCGGGAGGTTAGTACTAATCCAGTTTTTTTGGCTATTAAAAATTATTTTTGGCCCGGTTTCATTTACAAGAACCCAATTATTAAATATCTCAATAGTGTGGCTAAATCTGTCATACTGGTTCTTTGGTGGTCCACGACACCACCAACCATTAAGGAATGGTTTTCTAGATTGGTCTATTATATGGCCATGGATGACCTTTGTTATCTGGAGCTGATAAATGTCATGAGGTTAGTGCATTTGGGGACCCTGGCTTATATTTAAAGAGATCCTCACCTATTCCGACTTATTCCAAGGTGGTCAGTAAAAGCCTATTTGTCACGACATTTGGCTTAACACTAGGGGTGTTATCAGAGACTCAGTGCGGGCCCCTTCCTCTCTCTAGTGGTGCACTGGGTGCAGTAGTATATGCAGAACCATATCTGAACCTGGTGTCATGTATGTTATGCAGAACCTTATCTGGTGTGAAGTATAATATGCAGAACCATATCTGGTGTAATGTATGTTATGCACAACCTTATCTGGAGTAGGGGTGAGCGGTGACTTTTCCCGCCTGACTCGGATCTGAAATCGATGCAAAACGTCATCATCCCGCCTTCCGAGTCTCGCGGGTTTTGGATCCTATATAAGGTACCCGCGTCGGCGCCATTTTCTCACTTGGCTGTGGACAGTGAAGAGGGAGGGTGGGAGTTAGGGCTGGCTGGGCTGTGTAGTGTAGTGTAGTGCTGCTGTTGTCCACTACTTCAAAGTCCATAGGGGCTGGCTGTGTTGTGCTGTGCTGCTGTTGTTAATAGGGGCTGTGTCCACTACTTCAAAGTCCATAGGGGCTGGCTGGACTGTGTTGTGCAGTCAGTCCTCCATAGGGGCTGTGTCCACTCCAAAGTCCTGTACAGTGTCCCAGTCCTAAAGGGGTGCTGTAGTGTTGTCCAGGGGGTGCTCTGTCCATCAGGGGTGCTCCCCCCAAGTGCTAAAAAAATAATATATTTTCTGTGTTTGTGAATTGTGTGCGCAGTAGCCGCACGTGCATCAACAAAGTAGTGCCAAGCGTGCGCCTGTATCATAAGTAAAGGGCCGGCTGGCTTCACCGTTAAAGGGTGCTGTAACCCCCAAAGTACACTCCAGTCCAAACCAAAAAAAATAATAATTTTCTGTGTTTGTGAATTGTGTGCGCAGTAGCTGCACGTGCATCAACAAAGTAGTGCCAAGCGTGCACCTGTGTCATAAGTAAAGGGCCGGCTGGCTTGACCGTTAAAGGGTGCTGTAACCCCCAAAGTACACTCCAGTCCAAACCAAAAAAAAAATTATTTTCTGTGTTTGTGAATTGTGTGCGCAGTAGCCGCACGTGCATCAACAAAGTAGTGCCAAGCGTGCGCCTGTGTCATAAGTAAAGGGCTGGCTGGCTTGACCGTTAAAGGGTGCTGTAACCCCCAAAGTACACTCCAGTTCAAACCAAAAAAAAATATATTTTCTGTGTTTGTGAATTGTGTGCGCAGTAGCCGCACGTGCATCAACAAAGTAGTGCCAAGCGTGCGCCTGTGTCATAAGTAAAGGGCCGGCTGGCTTGACCGTTAAAGGGTGCTGTAACCCCCAAAGTACACTCCAGTCCAAACCAAATAAAAAAATATTTTCTGTGTTTGTGAATTGTGTGCGCAGTAGCCGCACGTGCATCAACAAAGTAGTGCCAAGCGTGCGCCTGTGTCATAAGTAAAGGGCCGGCTGGCTTGACCATTAAAGGTGCTGTAACCCCCAAAGTACACTCCAGTCCAAACCAAAAAAAAAAATATTTTCTGTGTTTGTGAATTGTGTGCGCAGTAGCCGCACGTGCATCAACAAAGGAGCAGCGCCAAGCGTGCGCCTGTGTCCCATAAGTAAAGAGCCGGCTGGCTCATTTCTTAAAGGCTGGTGTAACCCACAAAGTGCACTACTCTCCAGCAAAAATAAAGAAATATTTTCTGTGTTTAGCCGCACGTATATATCAAATCGATATAACATAAATGGAGGACCAAACTTTCTCCGATAAAAATAAAATAGAGAAAGATCAAGAACCACTTCCTCCTAGTGCTGAAGCTGCTGCCACTAGTCATGACATAGACGATAACATGCCATCAACGTCGTCTGCCAAGGCCGATGCTCAATGTCATAATAGAGGGCACATACAATCCCAAATGACAAAGTTCAGGAAAATGACCTTGAAAAAAACATTTAAATCAGCTGAAGAGAAACGTAAACTTGCCAATATGCCATTTACGACACGGAGTGGCAAGGAACGGCTAAGGTCGATCCCTAGTATATTCATGACTAGTGGTTCAGCTTCACATGACGATGGAAGCCCTCCTCCCACTAAAAAAATCAAAAGAGTTAAGCTGGCAAAAGCACAGCGAAGAACTGTGCTTTCTAATGGTGCATACACACGATCAGATTTTTCCTTCAGATATGAACGATAACGATTTAAAAATCGTTCAGTCGTTCATATCTGAAGGAAAATCGTTCATATCTGACATGCCTGAACGATGGACGATCAACGATGCGCGTTCCCGTTTGTCAGATAACGATATCTGATATCTGATGTGTTTGCAGTCAGACTTGGACGATTCCATTCATTTTAATGCAGTCAAAAATCGTTCAAATCGTTCAAAACTTTGGTAAAATCGTTCAAATCGTTCAGTCGTTCATCTGACAAGTCTGACAAATCTGACCGTGTGTACGCTCCATAAGAAGATATCACAAATCCCCAAGGAGAGTCCAAGTGTGGTGGTGGTTGCGATGCCTGACCTTCCCAGCACTGGACGGGAAGAGGTGGCTCTTTCCACCATTTGCACGCCCCCTGCAAGTGCTGAAAGGAGCACCCACAGTCCACTTGCTGATATGCAAATTGAAGATGTCACTGTTGAAGTACAACAGGATGAGGATACTGGTGTAGCTGGCGCTGAGGAGGAAGTTGGCGAGGAGGATTCTGATGGTGATGTGGTTTGTTTAAATCAGGCTCCGGGGGAGACAGTTGTTGTCCGTGGGATGAAAAAGCCCATCATGGTCATGCCTGGGCAGAAGACCAAACATTCCACCTCTTTGGTCTGGCAATATTTCTATCCAAATCCGGACAACAACTGTCTTGCCATATGTACCTTATGTAAAGGTGGAATAAGTAGGGGTAGGGACGTTAACCACCTAGGAACATCCTCCCTTATGCGGCACCTGCAGCGCATTCATAATAAGTTACTGTCAAGTTCAGAAACTTTGGCTAAGACCGTAAGCAGTCCAGGGACACCTAAATCCCGTTGTCCTGTTGTATCCAAGTGCCTGCAAACCACACCGTCAACTCCCTCCTCGTCAATTTCCTCCTTAGTCAGGATCGGAAGTAGTCCTGCAGGCCATGTCACTGGCATGACTGACTCTCCTATCCCGGATTCCTCCGGAGGATCCTGCATTGCTACGCCTCCTGCTGCCGCTGCTGCTGTTGCTGCTGCTGGGAGTCGTTCATCATCCCAGAGAGGAAGTAGGAACACCACTACTTTTACTAAACAGTTGATCCTCCAACAGTCCTTAGCGAGGAGGATGAAGTACGACAGCAGTCATCCTGAAGCAAAACGTATAACTGAGGCCTTGACTGCTATGTTGGTGTTAGACGTGCGTCCGGTATCCGCCATTAGTGCAGTGGGATTTAGACAATTGCTGGAAGTAGTGTGTCCCCGGTTCCAAATCCCGTCTAGATTCCACTTCACTATGCAGGCGATACTGAGACTGTACAGAAACGTCAGAAAAAGTGTCCTCAGTGTCCTGAAAAATGCCGTTGTACCCAATGTCCACTTAACCACGGACATGTGGACAAGTGGAACAGGGCAGACAAAGGACTATATGACTGTGACAGCCCACTGGGTAGATGTATCACCTTACGCAGCAACAGCAGCAGCGTCACCAGTCGCAGCATCTCAGAAACGCCAGCTTGTTCCAAGGCAGGCTACGCTGTGTATCACCGGTTTCAGTAAGAGGCACACCGCCGACAACCTCTAAGAGAAACTGAGGGAAATCATCGCCCAGTGGCTTACCCCACTTAGACTCTCCTGGGGATTTGTGATATCTGACAACGCCACCAATATTGTGTGGGCATTACATCTGGGCAAATTCCAGCACGTCCCATGTTTTGCTCACACAATAAACTGGGTGGTGCAGAATTTTCTGAAAAGCGACAGGAGCGTGCAGGAGACGCTTTGGGTGGCCCGAAAAATTTCTGGCCACTTTCGCCATTCAGCGACTGCGTGCCGAAGACTGGAGCGCCAGCAAACACTCTTGAACCTGCCCCGCCATCACCTGAAGCAAGAGGTTGTGACGCGGTGGAACTCAACCCTCTATATGCTTCAGAGGATGGAGGAGCAACAAAAGGCCATTCAAGCCTATACATCCACCTATGACATAGGCAAAGGAGGGGGTATGCACCTGACTCAAGCGCAGTGGAAAATGATTTCCGTGTTGTGCAAGGTTCTCCAGCCCTTCGAACTTGCCACACGTGAAGTCAGTTCAGACGATGCCAGCTTGAGTCAGGTCATTCCCCTCATCAGGCTTTTGCAGAAGCAGCTGGAGAAAGTGAAGGAGGAGCTAAGACGGAGCGATTCCGCTCGGCATCTGGGACTTGTGGATGAAGCCCTTCATTCGCTTTGCCAGGATTCCAGGGTGGTCAATCTGTTGAAATCAGATCACTACATTTTGGCCACCGTGCTCGATCCTAGGTTTAAAGCCTATGTGGTGTCTCTCTTTCCGGCCGACACAAGCCTGCAGAGGTGCAAAGACCTGCTGGTGAACACACTGTCAGCTGAAGCGGAACGTGACACGTCAACAGCTCCGTCTTCATTTTCTCCCGCAACTGGGGCTGCCAGGTAAAAACGTAGGTATCCTAAGCAACCCGCTGGCGGTGAAGCAGGGCAGGCAGGACCAAGTTTGGACATCTGGTCCGGACTGAAGGACCTGGCAACAATTTCTGACATGTCTACTGTCACTGCATATGATACTGTCACCATTGACAGAATGGTGGAGGACTACATCGGTGACAGCATCCAAGTAGGCATGTCAGACAGTCCATACCTGTACTGGCAGGAAAAAGAGGCAATTTGGAGGCCCCTGTACAAACTGGCTCTATTTTACCTGAGTTGCCCCCCCTCCAGTGTGTACTCCGAAAGAGTGTTTAGTGCAGCCGGGAACCTTGTCAGCGAAAGGCGTAGGAGGTTCCTTCCACAGAATGTGGAGAAGATGATGTTCATCAAAATGAATTATCAGCTCTTCCAGGGAGACCAGCCTCCAGAACGTACAGAGGGACCTGTGGTGGTGGATTCAAGTGGGGACGAGTTAATACTTTGTGAGGATGAGGATGTACACACTGAAGAGGGTGAGGAATCGGTGGATGAGGAGGATGAGGATGACATCTTGCCTCCATAGAGCCAGTTTGTGCAGGGACAGATTAATTGCCAGCTTGTTTTGTGGGGGCCCAAACGAACCAATCATTTCAGCCACAGTTGTGTGGCAGACCCTGGCGCTGAAATGATTGGTTTGTTAAAGTGTGCATGTCCTGTTTATACAACATATTCCCAAGGACAATTCCATCTTGCACCTCTTTTTTTTCTTTGCACTATGTACAGTTTGGGGCCTAGTTTTTCAAACTGCCATCCTGTCTGCCACTGCAGTTTCACGCCTAGATCGGTCACGTGTTTGTGCCACCCACTCGTGTCGCTTAGCATAGTCATCCAGCTACCTCGGTGCAACCTTTTGGACATAAAAACACTATTGTGAGGTGTTTGGTGTTCAGAATAGACTGGAAATGAGTGGAAATAAAGGTTATTGAGGTTAATAATAGCATAGGGGCAGAAAAAACTACAAATTCTGTGATTTTAGCTGTTTTTATGCTTTTTTAAAAAAAAATACAGATCCAAAACACAAAACCCAGAACCCAAAACACGGAAGGGTGGTTTTGGCAAAACCAATCCAGATCCAAAACACGAAGAAAGATCCAGATCCAAAACCAAAACACGAAAAGTGGCCGGTGCACACCCCTAATCTGGAGTGAAGTATGCTATGCACAACCTTATCTGATGTGAAGTATAATATGCACAACCATATCTGGTGTAATGTATGTTATGCAGAACCTTATCTGGTGTGAACTATAATATGCACAACCATATCTGGTGTAATGTATGTTATGCAGAATCTTATCTGGTGTGATGTATAATATGCAGAACCATATCTGGTGTCAGGTATACTATGCAGAACCTTATCTGGTGTGAAGTATAATATGCAGAACCATATCTGACGTAATGTATGTTATGCAGAACCTTATCTGGTGTGAAGTATAATATGCACAACCATATCTGGTATAATGTATGTTATGCAGAACCTTATCTGGTGTGAAGTATAATATGCACAACCATATCTGGTGTAATGTATGTTATGCAGAACCTTATCTGGTGTGAAGTATAATATGCACAACCATATCTGGTGTAATGTATGTTACGCAGAACCTTATCTTGTGTGAACTATAATATGCAGAACCATATCTGGTTCATGCATGCTATGCAGAACCTTATCTGGTGTGAAGTATAATATGCAGAATCATATCTGGTGTAATGTATACTATGCAGAACCTTATCTGGTGTGATGTATAATATGCAGAACCATATCTGGTGTAATGTATACTATGCAGAACCATATCTGGTGTGATGTATACTATGCAGAACCTTATCTGGGGTGAAGTATAATATGCAGAACCATATCTGGTGTCATGTATATGCAGAACCTTATCTGGTGTGAAGTACAACATGCAGAACCATATCTGGTGTCATGTATGTTATGCAGAACCCTATCTGGTGTGAAGTATAATAAGCAGAACCACATCTGGTGTAATGTATACTATGCAGAAGCTTTCAGTATCTGGTGTGAAGTATAATAAGCAGAACCACATCTGGTGTAATGTATACTATGCAGAAGCTTATAGTATCTGGTATAAAGTATAATATACAAACCATATCTAATGTCTACTCTAATATGCAGAACCATATTTGGTTCAAGTTTAATATACAGAGACACACAGGGGTAAATTTACTAAGGTGCCGATTTCTATGCAATGTCATCTGAGATCAGTCTCGGATAACATCATCCAGATTCATGTGTTTCATTTTTCGAACAGGTTGCTGAATTTATCTGAGCTGCCGAGTTCCTGTCATTCGTGTTGTTCGATGGTGTAATCATTTGTTGTCATTCATATTATTCATTTCTATTTAGCGTTCGGTTTTGACTAACTTGAACGAATAGATGCATGCATGGATCAGGGAGATCCGTGATACATGCATCTGTGTGTAAAATAAATACAGATGCATGGATGAATCAGGGAGATCCGTGATGTATGCATCTGTCATTAAATAAATAAACACAGATGCACGGGTGGGATCAGTAAGATCCGTTTGTGCTTTTGTTTTAAAAAAAATGTAAAACAGTGTAAAAATGAAAAAAAAAAACGGCATGGCCCTCTTCCCCCCCAAAAGAACAGCCCGCACCAGACTTTGGAGACCCAATACTGGTTGTGCTAAATACAGGGAACAAATGACGTAGGGGTCCTCTGTATCAAGCACAACCAGCCCCAGGCTATTTACAACCAGCCCCAGGCTATTTACAACCAGCCCTGGTTGCCAAAATAGTAAATACAGAGGACAAAAGACGTAGGGGTCCCCTGTATTTAGCGCAACCAGCACTGGGCTCTTATCCGGTCCTGGTTCTGGAAATACAGGGGAAAAAAATGCATAGGGTTCCCCTGTATATTCCAGAACCAGCACCAAACTTTTTCTAGCGGGAAGGGGGTAATGCCACAGCCAGGGGAACTCTTTCACTGGGTCCCCCAGCCAAAGCATTACTCATGACCGCTAATCATCACAGGCCAGGGATCCCTGGGGACCTAGAGACCACTCAATAAAGGGGTCCCCTTCTCCAGGGCACCCCAGGCCTAGGCTGATAGCCTGGGGCTATCTTCGGTCCCACCATTGCCTTCAATGGTGATAACCACAAAGGTAACTTAAGGTTACTTTCGCTGTTCTCACCATTGAAGTCAATGGTGGGACCCATTCATTGGCTGAGAGGCGGAAGGCTTGCTTCTCTCAGCCAATGAAAGCACTGCACTGGGATTTCTATAGTGAAATCCCATGACGGAGCGGTCATTCGGGTAGTTCTGTCCTTAGCGGACAGTACTAACTTTTGGGTCCGCAATTTTTTCTTTTTGTTTTGCTAAGCCAGTGGATGCCTACATGGAACGAAGAGGACATGATCCACGCAAAGCAGGAGGTGAGTATGCAGAGTTTTATATGGTGCCAAGTATAATATGCAGAGTCAAATCGCATCTAGAAATACAAAGTTATATCTTGTGCCAAACGTAATAGTGCAGATCCATATAAGGTGCCAATATGGCTGGCAATTGTACTATGCAAAGTATATTATACAGAATCATATCTGCTGCTAATTGTAAAAAGCAGAGATGTATCTTGTGCCAGGCATAATATGCAGTGCTACATCCGGAAGCAAGTGTCCCACCAGGTAGAAATAGAGCAGTTATTGGGTACTGGCATTGTATCCTGTCCTTGAATGAACTTCGGCAATTGAGTACAGTGTTGGGCAGAAACCAAATGGACTATCAGTTGATGATAAATCTGACTGATAGCTATTATGGAGAGCGAGAGGGGTTGTCAGGACCGTAACTAGGGTAGTGCGACCAGTGCCATGGCACAGGGCACCGCAGGGCAGGGGGCGCTGTTTGGGCCTGTCACTTTTCTATCTATTATTATTCTCACTTGTAGCTTCCTCTTTTATCCCCAGCATCTCCTAGACTCCCCTATCTCTTCCCTGGCCCTTCCCCATGAGGTCATGACCCTTTTTCAGGTGTGTTATCTCCCTATTTAAAAAACAGGGGGGCGCCAATGCTCTTTCTGGCACAGGGCACCAAAAAGTCTAGTTACGGCTTTGGGGGTTGTGCTTGATGAAAGTATTAATAATATCTTATTTAAGTTTAAAAAATAACCTTGCCCTTACTCATGATCTCCTGGAATGATGAAGTTTGCCCCCCCCCTCCCCCACTCACACAACACACATAAAGGCAGTCTTGCTCTCAATGCTGTACTTTACCTCTTCCAGTTATTTCCCACTTTTCATTTCTAGATTGTTTCACCATGTTTGCTTATGTTTTTTAAATATCACGCTAGTTCTCTATTGTTCTCCTGTTAGACAAGCTCTTCCTTCTATATCACACTTTCTCATGTTGTGTACTGTGTGTTACTACTGCATTGCTCCCTCTTATATCGGAACATAACATCTTTCTATTTAAAACACTCCCATCTGTACTTTCTCTTGTTATGTTCTCTTTTATATCATGGACCCCTCTTCTGGGAAAGCAATAATGCTATTACTGAGGATGAAGCTAGAAGATGCTATTTACAGACTTTCCTGGGACAGTTTTCTCGCCCTGGGGTCTCCCTGCTCTTGAGTGGGGAGCAGATGGTGACCCACATACTGGTGTCTTATTGTATTAAGTGTTTGTGCAGGAAAGAGCCTACAGCACTGAAATAGTTAACCCTCTGCATTGTCCATTTTCCTGGTTCTCTCTCCCTGTGTTATTTTCTCATTATTCTTTCCCTCGTCATATTTCAGCCACTATTTTCCCTCCTCTATGTTATTATTTACGTCATCTTCTATCTCTAAGACTACTTTGTCATGTGTTACATTCCCATGTGTCTGCGATTTCTCTTCTTTCATTAATTAGCTTCCTAGTATGTAGTATCACTCTCCCAACACTGTCACTTTGTCTTTATATATCTCTTACTTCTTCCGTTCCTTCTGTTCTTGTTCTTTTCCGTCTGTCCCTTTGGTCTGTTTTCTCACCAACTTATTCTCTGCAATCCTTATCCGCTGCTCTATTCATCTTATTTCTTTAAATCTGCCTCTCGCTTCCTGATATTCCCGTTCCTCATCCGCACGATAGCTTCCTTTCTAGCTGATATATGTTTCCACAGCACTGCTATCCTTCTTATTGCTCTACTTTCATTCTTTCTCTACCTCCTCTGCTTTACTAGGTAAATGTATTTTCTGGTCAGACCGCAGTAACCAGGACAGACTCTGTGTCCTATAGTTCATCTGCTTGTGTTACTGGGTCATAATAGGATAGTGGATAGATTTAATGTCTAATAGCTGTATCCTATCTGGGTTTAATGTGTACAGTAGCACAGACTCAGCTCTGTATCCATTTGCTACCCTGGCTTGGCTCCAAGGCTCATAGTTCTTTTTTGTGTGCTACTGTGTGACCCTGTAAAGACTGGGACAGACTCCAACTCCGATAGTTCCATCATCTATGGAAGGGGTATTGATGATTTCAGCATCGATATTCTGTATTTTAAAGATCGACATCACCAGCAATTTTTTCCTACTCCCAAGGGTATAGGGCGCAGAGAGACACATTAATTTGCCCCATGTCACCTTTTTATTCCATGTCCCTAGTTGCCTTATATATTTAGATCACTTAAGCCCAGAAAAGGGAAAGACCGGCTGTATGTCCCGGAGTTCCTGAGTCACTGTGTTACCCTTTAATGGGTGGCATAGTCTGCAGCTTAATATAGCTGATCAAGTGGAAATAAAAACACTGCATCTTTTCATTACAGAGCAGTGTTTGCCTCTGTCTTTCTCACTTCCTCCCCCGCTGATCCTAAATGGGTTTTAAATGAGAGCGATGTTCTTCCCTGCGTGGAAATAAAATAAATTTCACTTCCACTGTGCCTGGAGGCTCAGCCAGCCTTCAATTCTCACACCACAGGAATAACACAGGATTTTAAAGTAAAACTTTTATTGTATGTCAGAACATTGGTAATCCAGCATGATACCTTTCATGTGTGTTATTAATTAATATTCAACTGTAAGTCGCAATGTTTCATATATACTGCTTCATATATTTTTTTTCTGGGTTTATTCACATTACGCTCCTTTCCATTTCTCCATATAGTTGTTCACAATATATCTTACAAATCGCAAATATAACTGTTTTCTTTAATCATTCCTATCTCTCCATATAACTGCACAAATATAATCAAAGTTGAAACTGGGCAAATAAAATGAAATAGGCAGCTACAATTTTATTTTTTTATTGTGTTTTATTGATTTAAGATCATTATTTTCCTTGTGCAGTGACTGCTATATATATATATTTTAAATA
Source organism: Taudactylus pleione (assembly GCA_031769625.1). Classification (NCBI taxonomy): domain Eukaryota; kingdom Metazoa; phylum Chordata; class Amphibia; order Anura; family Myobatrachidae; genus Taudactylus; species Taudactylus pleione. Next base: position 7,100,176 of record JAUIMM010000957.1, read on the forward strand.
TAGTTTGATGATCTCAGTTTCTTTAATGACTGTACCAGACAGTGGGCCTGATTCAGCAGGGAACACAATTACTTATACGCATGCAATCGGTCGATTGTTGCGTACTGTGCATGCGTATGGATTACAGTGTGTGTGCGCAAACTAGCCTCTGTGCTCAGGACTGCGAACGCAGAGGATATGCAGACCCATGGCAGAGTGATTGACAGGAAATTCTGTTTGGGGGTGGTGACACGGGGGGGGGGGGTGGTCGAGCGAACGCAGGTGTGCCAGTGCGTTTCAACGCCATTGCATGGGCGTGCATAAATTAGCCACCGCAAAACCAGACGCTGCCTGAGGCCTCATAGCCTGCACAATTCCTGAGTAAAGTCTGGTTTTCGCTAACTGTCCGAGATTACTGATTGTTTCTCTATGTTGTTAAAGTATACGGATGTGAGTAAGGGGAAGTTGGCGTCTTTATGTCAGGCTGCGATCGCAATGCGAATGCAAACATTGGCATATCACCGCTGATATTAGTAACACAGTTTGTGTGTATAAGCAGAATAGTGATCCGTAGTGAATCAGGCCCAGTATTATTAAATATATCAAGTGAAGCTGGGAAGTGGGAAGCAGAGAAGGAGCTGCAGAGACACAGGGGATGGATCTAAAAAGATCTCTCAAGCCTGCAGTCTCTGCAAAGTGCCTGCTAACACCAGCTGAAGATGGCATTAGATAGCCTTCCAACTCCAATTTTTTTGAACAACATTATAGTTCCCATAGAGGACACAGTAACTGCGATGTTCTAGCAAGCCTTGTTTACTGCATGTTTTTTGTCTAAATGTGCTGGGTACATCAGTCCATTATCTCTCTCTACAAATTCATTTAACATCTCCTTATGCTTCATGTTATATTTCCTTATGTTCTCCCTGTATCTCCATATTTCTCTCTCTCTCATATTATATATCATCCTGTAATTAATCTTTCTCTCCATATAGCCCATCCAATCTTTCCATAAAGCGTTACCACCTTTTGTTTTCAGATTCCGGAACAAGGGGCATGGCCAAAAACACAGTAGGGTTACAACCATTTATATATCATCATACCCCTCTACATGCCTCTTTATATGCCATCAGCTCCACATACCTCATTATATGCCATCAGACCCCCTCCTCCACTTTACATGCCATCAGAGATCCCCCACATGCATCTATGTATGCCAGTAGACCCTCCAAATGCCATCAGACCCCTTCTCTACATTCCACTTGACATGCCATCAGAGAGCCCCTACAAGCCCCTTTATATGCCATCTGCTCCAAATCCCCCTTTATATGCCATCACCTCTCAGCTACATGCCCCTTTACATGCTATCAGATTGCCAACATGCTCCTTTTTCCATCAGACTCTTCCTATTAACATTACATAACCTTGCTGGCTTAGCTTGCCTTGTGATTGGGGGTGGTATAAAAGGTCGACAGTGAAAATTTTGGCATCCAGAAAGTCTACACCACAAAGTCGACTGGTTCTGAATGTCGACAGTCAATACATTGGCATGGTCATTAGGTCGACCAGCATTCTGTAGACAGGTATTTAGTTTGAAAGGTTAAATGATCATTCAATTGAAAAGGTCGACATTTAACATGTCAACACATTTGTTTTGGTTATTTTACCCTAAACCTAACACTAAACTTAACCGTAACCTAACCCTAACAATCATGGAAAAAAAAGTGTCAACATTTTAGTGCCTACATGTTAAATGTTGACCTTTTGAATGTGTCAATGTAAATACATGTCTACAGAATGATGGTCGACCTAAACACATGGAGGACTGTATGAAGCACCTACATTTATATATATTCCATTTGGTACTATTTTGGTGAGATAACAGACTTACTTTACACAGGGAGTTCGGAAAGTCCCTCTGCAGTGACTGTGTGCTAAGTGTGTGACAGTGCAAATTTTAAATAGGGGAGTCACACCAGCTGCCAGTAAGTCCCGGCAGCATTTGGAGTGGCAGTTGGTGTGGCTCCCATATTTGAATTTTGGACTGCACTGCAGCCCCACCTGACTCTGAACTCCCTGTGTTTGCTACAGTAACATTACATCTGCTGACAGTTACAGAACTCAGGGCCTGATTCAGCAAGGATCGCTATTGCGATCGCAGCTGTGATTACGCACGCAGACCCACTGTGAAAATATGCTAATGTTTGCAATCGCAATGCCATTGCAGGCCAACATAAAGATGCCCACTTCCCCTTTCTCACATCCATAATACTTTGCAGGTCTGCAAAATCATCGTTACCATCAAGTAACATCGGCGCCTTACACACAAGTACACAAGGTCAGACCTTACTCAGAAATTGCTAAACTTCCGGTAAACAGTGAGAGCTCAGGTTGCGTATGCCATCGCAGTGGATAATTTATGCATACCCTGTAACGGCGTTCAAATTCACTGCCACGCCTGCGTTTCGCCGACCACACTCCCTCAACAGCCCCAAACGCTCACTTCCTGTCAATCACTCTGCAATGGGTCTGTGTGGTCTCCGTGATCGCAGTGTGATCACAGTAAAGCCTTCACGCACGCGCACTGCAATGCATACGCATGTGCAGTATGCAACAATCAGTCGTCTGCGTGCATAATCGCAATATCGATCCTTGCTGAATCAGGCCCTCAGTTATGTCTGTATTCTTGCATCAGAAGCTAGTTTTTATATTCTTAAACTACTGTAGATCCTTTGCATGTGCTCAGGCATATCTGTTTGTATTGTATGTTCATAATTTTATATACTATAGCAGGCTGTCATGTATGTAGTAGGGGTGTGCACCGGCCACTTTTCGTGTTTTGGTTTTGGATCTGGATCTTTCTTCGTGTTTTGGATCTGGATTGGTTTTGTGTTTTGGATCTGTATTTTCTTTAAATAAAGCATAAAAACAGCTAAAATCACAGAATGTGTGTGTCCTTGGGCCCAGATGGAATTGTCCTTGGGCCCGCCCACCCACCCACCCTTATGTTGTATAAACAGGACATTCACACTTTAACAAAGCAATCATTTCAGCGCCAGGGTCTGCCACACAACTGTGGCTGAAATGATTGGTTCGTTTGGGCCCCCACAAAACAAGCTGGCAATTAATCTGTCCCTGCACAAACTGGCTCTACGGAGGCAAGATGTCGTCCTCATCCTCCTCATCCACCGATTCCTCACCCTCTTCAGTGTTGTGTACATCCTCATCCTCACAGAGTATAAACTCATCCCCACTTGAATCCACCACCACAGGTCCCTCTGTACGTTCTGGAGGCTGGTCTCCCTGGAAGAGTTGATAATTAATTTTGATGAACATCATCTTCTCCACATTTTGTGGAAGCAACCTCCTACGCCTTTCGCTGACAAGGTTCCCGGCTGCACTAAACACTCTTTCGGAGTACACACTGGAGGGGGGGCAACTCAAGTAAAATAGAGCCAGTTTGTACAGGGGCCTCCAAATTGCCTCTTTTTCCTGCCAGTACAGGTATGGACTGTCTGACATGCCTACTTGGATGCTGTCACCGATGTAATCCTCCACCATTCTGTCAATGGTGACAGTATCATATGTAGTGACAGTAGACATGTCAGAAATTGTTGCCAGGTCCTTCAGTCCGGACCAGATGTCCAAACTTGGTCCTGCCTGCCCTGCATCACCACCAGCGGGTTGCTAAGTTTTTTCCTGGCAGCCCCAGTTGCAGGAGAAAATGAAGACGGAGCTGTTGACGTGTCACGTTCCGCTTCAGCTGACAGTGTGTTCACCAGCAGGTCTTTGCACCTCTGCAGGCTTGTGTTGGCCGGAAAGAGAGACACCACATAGGTTTTAAACCTAGGATCGAGCACGGTGGCCAAAATGTAGTGGTCTGATTTCAACAGATTGACCACCCTGGAATCCTGGCAAAGCGAAAGAAGGGCTTCATCCACAAGTCCCACATGCCGAGTGGAATCGCTCCATCTTAGCTCCTCCTTCACTTTCTCCAGCTGCTTCTGCAAAAGCCTGATGAGGGGAATGACCTGACTCAAGCTGGCAGTGTCTGAACTGACTTCATGTGTGGCAAGTTCGAAGGGCTGGAGAACCTTGCACAACACGGAAATCATTCTCCACTGTGCTTGAGTCAGGTGCATACCCCCTCCTTTGCCTATGTCATAGGTGGATGTATAGGCTTGAATGGCCTTTTGCTGCTCCTCCATCCTCTGAAGCATATAGAGGGTTGAGTTCCACTGCGTCACAACCTCTTGCTTCAGGTGATGGCGGGGCAGGTTCAAGAGTGTTTGCTGGAGCTCCAGTCTTCAGCACGCAGTCGCTGAATGGCGAAAGTGGCCAGAAATTTTTCGGGCCACCCAAAGCGTCTCCTGCACGCCCCTGTCGCTTTTCAGAAAATTCTGCACCACCAAGTTTATTGTGTGAGCAAAACATGGGACGTGCTGGAATTTGCCCAGATGTAATGCCCGCACAATATTGGTGGCGTTGTCAGATATCACAAATCCCCAGGAGAGTCTAAGTGGGGTAAGCCACTGGGCGATGATTTCCCTCAGTTTCTCTAAGAGGTTGTCGGCGGTGTGCCTCTTACTGAAACCGGTGATACACAGTGTAGCCTGCCTTGGAACTAGCTGGCATTTCTGAGATGCTGCTACTGGTGACACTGCTGCTGTTGCTGCGTAAGGTGATACATCTACCCAGTGGGCTGTTACAGTCATATAGTCCTTAGTCTGCCCTGTTCCACTTGTCCACATGTCCGTGGTTAAGTGGACATTGGGTACAATGGCATTTTTCAGAACACTGAGGACACTTTTTCTGACGTTTCTGTACAGTCTCGGTATCGCCTGCATAGTGAAGTGGAATCTAGACTGGATTTGGAACTGGGGACACACTACCTCCATCAATTGTCTAAATCCCACTGCACTAATGGCGGATACCGGACGCACGTCTAACACCAACATAGCAGTCAAGGCCTCAGTTATACGTTTTGCTTCAGGATGACTGCTGTCGTACTTCATCCTCCTCGCTAAGGACTGTTGGAGGGTCAATTGTTTAGTAAAAGTAGTGGTGTTCCTACTTCCTCTCTGGGATGATGAACGACTCCCAGCAGCAGCAACAGCAGCAGCGGCAGCAGGAGGCGTAGCAATGCAGGATCCTCCGGAGGAATCCCGGATAGGAGAGTCAGTCATGCCAGTGACATGGCCTGCAGGACTATTTCCGATCCTGACTAAGTAGGAAATTGACGAGGAGGGAGTTGACGGTGTGGTTTGCAGGCACTTGGATACAACAGGACAACGGGATTTAGGTGTCCCTGGACTGCTTACGGTCTTAGCCAAAGTTTCTGAACTTGACAGTAACTTATTATGAACGCGCTGCAGGTGCCGTATAAGGGAGGATGTTCCTAGGTGGTTAACGTCCCTACCCCTACTTATTCCACCTTTACATATGGTACATATGGCAAGACAGTTGTTGTCCGGATATGGATAGAAATATTGCCAGACCAAAGAGGTGGAATGTTTGGTCTTCTGCCCAGGCATGACCATGATGGGCTTTTTCATCCCACGGACAACAACTGTCTCCCCCGGAGCCTGATTTAAACAAACCACAGCACCATCAGAATCCTCCTCGCCAACTTCCTCCTCAGCGCCAGCTACACCAGTATCCTCATCCTGTTGTACTTCAACAGTGACATCTTCAATTTGCATATCAGCAAGTGGACTGTGGGTGCTCCTTTCAGCACTTGCAGGGGGCGTGCAAATGGTGGAAAGAGCCACCTCTTCCCGTCCAGTGCTGGGAAGGTCAGGCATCGCAACCGCCACCACACTTGGACTCTCCTTGGGGATTTGTGATATCTTCTTAGAACGCACAGTTCTTTGCTGTGCTTTTGCCAGCTTATCTCGTTTGATTTTTTTAGCGGGAGAAGGGCTTCCATCACCATGTGAAGCTGAACCACTAGTCATGAACATACTAGTCATACTAGTATGACACACACTAGTCATAGGGAAAGACCTTAGCCGTTTCTTGCCACTCCGAGTCATAAATGGCATATTGGCAAGTTTACGTTTCTCTTCAGATGATTTAAATGTTTTTTTTAAGGTCATTTTCCTGAACTTTGTCATTTGGGATTGTATGTGGCTTCTACTATGACATTGGGCATCGGCCTTGGCAGACGACGTTGATGGCATGTTATCATCTATGTCATGACTAGTGGCAGCAGCTTCAGCACTAGGAGGAAGTGGTTCTTGATCTTTCTCTATTTTATTTTTATCGGAGAAAGTTTGGTCCTCCATTTATGTTATATCGATTTGATATATACGTGCGGCTAAGGCGCACACAAACACAGAAAATATTTTTTTATTTGGTTTGGCGTGTACTTTGGGGGTTACAGCACCCTTTAACGGTCAAGCCAGCCGGCCCTTTACTTATGACACAGGCGCACGCTTGGCACTACTTTGTTGATGCACGTGCGGCTACTGCGCACACAATTCACAAACACAGAAAATATTTTTTTATTTGGTTTGGAGTGTACTTTGGGGGTTACAGCACCCTTTAACGGTCAAGCCAGCCGGCCCGTTACTTATGACACAGGCGCACGATTGGCACTACTTTGTTGATGCACGTGCGGCTACTGCGCACACAATTCACAAACACAGAAAATATTTTTTTATGTGGTTTGGACTGGAGTGTACTTTGGGGGTTACAGCACCCTTTAACGGTCAAGTCAGCCGGCCCTTTACTTAGGACACAGGCGCACGCTTGGCGCTGCTCCTTTGTTGATGCACGTGCGGCTACTGCGCACACAATTCACAAACACAGAAAATATTTTTTTATTTGGTTTGGACTGGAGTGTACTTTGGGGGTTACAGCACCCTTTAACGGTCAAGCCAGCCGGCCCTTTACTTATGACACAGGTGCACGCTTCGCACTACTTTGTTGATGCACGTGCGGCTACTGCGCACACAATTCACAAACACAGAAAATATTTTTTTATGTGGTTTGGACTGGAGTGTACTTTGGGGGTTACAGCACCCTTTAACGGTCAAGCCAGCCGGCCCTTTACTTATGACACAGGCGCACGCTTGGCACTACTTTGTTGATGCACGTGCGGCTACTGCGCACACAATTCACAAACACAGAAAATATTTTTTTATTTGGTTTGGAGTGTACTTTGGGGGTTACAGCACCCTTTAACGGTCAAGCCAGCCGGCCCTTTACTTATGACACAGGCGCATGCTTGGCGCTGCTCCTTTGTTGATGCACGTGCGGCTACTGCGCACACAATTCACAATCACAGAAAATATTTTTTTATTTGGTTTGGACTGGAGTGTACTTTGGGGGTTACAGCACCCTTTAATGGTCAAGCCAGCCGGCCCTTTACTTATGACACAGGCGCACGCTTGGCACTACTTTGTTGATGCACGTGCGGCTACTGCGCACACAATTCACAAACACAGAAAATATTTTTTTATTTGGTTTGGACTGGAGTGTACTTTGGGGGTTACAGCACCCTTTAATGGTCAAGCCAGCCGGCCCTTTACTTATGACACAGGCGCACGCTTCGCACTACTTTGTTGATGCACGTGCGGCTACTGCGCACACAATTCACAAACACAGAAAATATTTTTTTATTTGGTTTGGACTGGAGTGTACTTTGGGGGTTACAGCACCCTTTAACGGTCAAGCCAGCCGGCCCTTTACTTATGACACAGGCGCACGCTTGGCACTACTTTGTTGATGCACGTGCGGCTACTGCGCACACAATTCACAAACACAGAAAATATTTTTTTATTTGGTTTGGAGTGTACTTTGTGGGTCACAGCACCCTTTAACGGTCAAGCCAGCCGGCCCTTTACTTATGACACAGGTGCACGCTTGGCGCTGCTCCTTTGTTGATGCACGTGCGGCTACTGCGCACACAATTCACAAACACAGAAAATATTTTTTTATGTGGTTTGGACTGAAGTGTACTTTGGGGGTTACAGCACCCTTTAACGGTCAAGCCAGCCGGCCCTTTACTTATGACACAGGCGCACGCTTGGCACTACTTTGTTGATGCACGTGCGGCTACTGCGCACACAATTCACAAACACAGAAAATATTTTTTTATTTGGTTTGGAGTGTACTTTGGGGGTTACAGCACCCTTTAACGGTCAAGCCAGCCGGCCCTTTACTTATGACACAGGCGCATGCTTGGCGCTGCTCCTTTGTTGATGCACGTGCGGCTACTGCGCACACAATTCACAAACACAGAAAATATTTTTTTATTTGGTTTGGACTGGAGTGTACTTTGGGGTTACAGCACCCTTTAATGGTCAAGCCAGCCGGCCCTTTACTTATGACACAGGCGCACGCTTGGCACTACTTTGTTGATGCACGTGCGGCTACTGCGCACACAATTCACAAACACAGAAAATATTTTTTTATTTGGTTTGGACTGGAGTGTACTTTGGGGGTTACAGCACCCTTTAACGGTCAAGCCAGCCGGCCCTTTACTTATGACACAGGCGCACGCTTGGCGCTACTTTGTTGATGCACGTGCGGCTACTGCGCACACAATTCACAAACACAGAAAATATTTTTTTATTTGGTTTGGACTGGAGTGTACTTTAGGGGTTACAGCACCCTTTAACGGTCAAGCCAGCCGGCCCTTTACTTATGACACAGGCGCACGCTTGGCACTACTTTGTTGATGCACGTGCGGCTACTGCGCACACAATTCACAAACACAGAAAATATTTTTTTATTTGGTTTGGAGTGTACTTTGTGGGTCACAGCACCCTTTAACGGTCAAGCCAGCCGGCCCTTTACTTATGACACAGGTGCACGCTTGGCGCTGCTCCTTTGTTGATGCACGTGCGGCTACTGCGCACACAATTCACAAACACAGAAAGTATTTTTTTATTTGGTTTGGACTGGAGTGTACTTTGGGGGTTACAGCACCCTTTAACGGTCAAGCCAGCCGGCCCTTTACTTATGACACAGGTGCACGCTTGGCACTACTTTGTTGATGCATGTGCGGCTACTACGCACATAATTCACAAACACAGAAAATATATTTTTATTTGGTTTGGAGTGTACTTTGGGGGTTACAGCACCCTTTAACGGTCAAGCCAGCCGGCCCTTTACTTATGACACAGGCGTACGCTTGGCGCTGCTCCTTTGTTGATGCACGTGCGGCTACTGCGCACACAATTCACAAACACAGAAAATATTTTTTTATTTGGTTTGGACTGGAGTGTACTTTGGGGGTTACAGCACCCTTTAACGGTCAAGCCAGCCGGCCCTTTACTTATGACACAGGTGCACGCTTGGCACTACTTTGTTGATGCACGTGCGGCTACTGCGCACACAATTCACAAACACAGAAAATATTTTTTTATTTGGTTTGGAGTGTACTTTGGGGGTTACAGCACCCTTTAACGGTCAAGCCAGCCGGCCCTTTACTTATGACACAGGCGCACGCTTGGCACTACTTTGTTGATGCACGTGCGGCTACTGCACACACAATTCACAAACACAGAAAATATTTATTTATTTGGTTTGGAGTGTACTTTGGGGGTTACAGCACCCTTTAACGGTCAAGCCAGCCGGCCCTTTACTTATGACACAGGCGCACGCTTGGCGCTACTTTGTTGATGCACGTGCGGCTACTGCGCACACAATTCACAAACACAGAAAATATTTTTTTATTTGGTTTGGACTGGAGTGTACTTTAGGGGTTACAGCACCCTTTAACGGTCAAGCCAGCCGGCCCTTTACTTATGACACAGGCGCACGCTTGGCACTACTTTGTTGATGCACGTGCGGCTACTGCGCACACAATTCACAAACACAGAAAAAATATTATTTTTTTAGCACTTGGGGGGAGCACCCCTGATGGACAGAGCACCCCCTGGACAACACTACAGCACCCCTTTAGGACTGGGACACTGCACAGGACTTTGGAGTGGACACAGCCCCTATGGAGAACTGACTGCACAACACAGTCCAGCCAGCCCCTATGGACTTTGAAGTAGTGGACACAGCCCCTATTAACAACAGCAGCACAGCACAGCACAGCCAGCCCCTATGGACTTTGAAGTAGTGGACACAGCCCCTATGGACAACAGCAGCACAGCGCAGCACAGCACAGCACAACACTACTCTGCACTACACTACACTACACAGCCCAGCCAGCCCTAACTCCCACCCTCTCTCTTCACTGTCCACAGCCGAGTGAGAAAATGGCGCAGATGCAGGTACCTTATATAGGATCCAAAACCCGCGAGACCCGGAAGGCGGGATGATGACGTTTTGCCTCGATTTCAGATCCGAGTCAGGCGGGAAAAGTCGAGCCTGACTCGGATCTGCCTCGGATCGGGGAGGCTCGGGGGGGTTCGGATTTCAGAAATCCGAACCCGCTCACCCCTAGTATGTAGTTATCATCATTTTTGCATACTTTCTGCCTGTTCATACATCTTGTATGTTTATGTATTTGCATTGCATTAGGTGCACTGACTGCATGTTTTCTTGGTTGTTTGTTTTTGAGTTTTTCATAATTCATTCCTATTACTGCAATAAAACACCATACTTCAGACTCTCACTAGGGATGGTCATCGACCATCAACGGTCTTGCCATCTATGGTGTGATCCGATGGTTCTCCCCATTAATGGTAGAGTACCAACAATGTTTCCTCCTTCCCCTTGGCTCAGGGGAATGGAGTTGGAGCTGGACTTGCAGCTAAACCCCTCATACTTAAGTGATTGTAGCACTGCCCCCAGCTGTGCCATTAAGCCTCACCCCTTTTAGTGATTGGCGCACTGCCTGCCATTGCTCTTTGCATTGATGTCCATAGATGATTTGTGCCATCAATGTTAATCATTGATGGTGACCATTGATTGTTAACGCAAGATGGAAATTCCTAATTCTAACATCAGGGGCCTGATTCAGAGTCATACGCATTTTATTTTGGTTGCATGAAGTTCTGTGTAAGGCAGATGTTTTCTGGAGTCACCTGGCCGTGTGCGTAGTAAGTGCATACAAGAAGTCCGTACTGTGGGTGTGTTGCGGCCAGACATGGGCATGTGCGTGGAACAATGATCATCTTGGCGCTGTGCCAGGATGTTTGGCAATTCTCTGCACCTAGCTGAGGGCTCAGGGATATATTTATAATGATTGCAAGGTGTGCACCGCACATCTTGCACTCAATTTCATATACTTACCTCTCTGCCGACCCGATGCTGGCTGCAGTGCTGCAGAAATCCCAGGAAAATGGCCACTGTGGCCATTTCTCTGGTGATTCACGCATGCGCAGTAGACATTTCCCGGGAACAGGCGAGGGTGCAATGATCCCGAATGCATGCACTCTGGCACAATGCCCCGGAGAGGGGGAGGCCCGATCAGAGCCTGCACACAGGCCCCCTCCTCTATTAAGCGCCTCTGTGAGGGCTGGTGTAAATACTGATACTAATGATGACTGATCACTTGCTTCTCCAATAACTGGAACATTGACCAAATGGTACTGTATGCTGTGACTAGCTTGGATGCTGCCCAGGTGAGCTTGTCTGTCATTTTTACACTAGCTCAAGTATTTGCTCGTTTTTGAGTACATTTGTAACATAAGTTAATTATGTAGCTTTATTATGTTGCAATATGTTTGAAAACATAGGGCTTATTTGTCACCTTGTTTGCTTAGTATTTCTGTTTAACTATGTGTTCTATACCATTAGGGTTACCACCCATCTGGGAGGCGGCCTAATCCCAGACAGGTAGTGTCCAGAATTTCACCAGCCTCTCTGCTGCTCCACCTCCGATCACATCTCTGCCCTTCATTACAGTAGAACCCAGCTACTGACAGCACCATTCCGCATTACATGATTGGAAGAAAGTGAAACACAAACCCTTATTACAGGAATAACCAGAGCACACGTGACCTTGTCCTGGCTCTCTGTACCTCACAGTGCACATATGGGAGTCCAAGCTTACAGTCACAACCACAATATACACACAAGTGTTCCCCCTAGCAGTGCCCCTCCCCACACACAAACACACTCTGCTTCTCCAACTTATTTTCCTATTGCATAAATCAATATCTGTAACTTTGTCCTTAATGGAGAATCCCTCTTAACAATAAATACATCATACTGTGGAGTTTACCTAATCTACTCATCTTTATAATCTACCCCTTCCCCATTTATAATCTGCCCATCCCACCCCTTTATCATCTGATTCCACTTATAATCCATTCATCAATATTTAAAGAAATCCAGATCCAAAGAAAAAAACTAAAACATTTGAGGGTGATTTTGCCAAAACCAAAACACCATGAATATTTAGAACCAAAAACAAAATATGGGAGCCTGTGCACATTTTCCACCAAATAGCGAAGGAAGAGGGCCAAGGGACTCACTTGCCCATACCCCATCCCCGGGGCATGCCCCATACCCTGGCCATAACCTATTCCTGGCTGTGCTCCACGCCCTCCCCATGCCCATACCTTCTCTTTTGTCCAAATCCATCCCTTGCCCATCCATTTATTCCACCCCCGCTCACAGTATTATTCCTCCCCCATCCATCCAAAACTCCACTCTGCAAATACAACCCATATTATTATTATTATTATTATTATTATTATTATTATTAATAATAATAATAATAATAATGTATGTGAGCATTTTAAATGAATAAAAAAACAAACCCAAAAACAGATTTTGCCTTTGTGTTTCTTGTGTGTTCACCAAGAGGTAGAAGCACAGCATTTCATAAATCAAACAAGCCCATTGGCAGGTATACTGCAACATCTATTTCATTTGTTTACAGGCAGCAGTAAACCTGAAAGTTTAGCATAAATTGTATGGTAGGTGACCTAAAGCAGGATGCACTATATAAATGTGTTTAATGTGAAATTGCATTGAAAGTGTATTAGTAAGACCTGTGCAATGGAACCTGTATTGAAAATGACCAGCGTAAAAAAGTTTTTATTATTTACGATAGGTTGGTTGTTGCAATAATTATTTTTCCATTTTTTTTAAATGTGGATCTTGTCCTTAGCAAAGGCCTGCAGGAGACTGTAGCCAGGGGTTTGAGCCAAATATCATCACCCTGGCCATAATACAGAGATCTATCAACATAATACTTGCTTGAATTAAAAATATAAAAATAAATTCCTTTAAAAAAATGCTTTCAATATTTTTGCTGTTAGCAAAATTGAAGATAGATAGATCGATAGATAGATACATAGATAGAAAAACAGCAAACTGTGGCAGTATCACGCCGTGGGCAAAGGGGAATAGAATGCACTATCTGACATTAAGGAGTAGCTGCTTTGCACTGCTTTATTTATGTATAGCACCTAGGATTTGACTTTTATCTCATTTGAATCATTGTTATTAGTCAAGAGAGGAGATTGTCAATTTAAGTGAAATTATCAGAATATATAATACAGAGTACATGAACTAGAGTGAAATTCCACAGAGTGCACAGCTTATTGCTGCAATTACTGCCCCAAGCAGCTATCACTGGAGTGGGGACACCTATGGGAAGCTCCATTCTCAGCTATGCTCCAACATTGCAAATATACATTGAACCTATATTAATGTACTACTAACCATGTCATGTTCTGTCTAATATTTTTTAAAAGACCTTTCAAATAACACTTTGTGGTCATGCATGGGAACACCTCCATTACTTTATATAGCAAAGCAGTGACTTTTTTTAAATTCATACCTTATAACTGAAGTTTAGGATTTTACTTCAGATTTGTCACTTTTAAGTCCTTTGAAGCACAATGAATTAATGAGGAGAGAAGGAGGGAGGGGATCAAAGAGGAGAGGAAAAAGCCAATCAGAGAGGGGCAGTGACAGAAGCCAATAAGAAAGGAGAGGGGCAAAGAGTTGATCAGAGAGCGGTGGTGACGGAAGCCAATAAGAAAGAAGAGGACATGGGCAAAGAGTTAATCACAAAGGTGTGGGAATTAAAGAGGTGAGAAGTGAATGTAATCAATCTGACAGGAAAGGGAAGGTGACAGAAGATGATCACAGAGGAGGGAGGGCCAGAGGGGAGGCAATCTTGGCAGCCTGATGGAGCAGGAAATGTAGAAACAGATCTCAGATCTGTAATTTATTTAGGATATAGAGAAAAACAAACCAAGATCAAACTAACAGGAGGCTGTCATACTGTGTAGCGCCCCATGAATTAGGGAACCCTGGATGGCGCCCTCTGTCCATTTTGGCACCCGGAGCTCATGCTCCACTGGAACCACCCTCGCTACTCCCCTGGATAGTCAGATAGATTGATAGATTGTGATGAGATCAAGGTAGGGGTCCCCTCTTCTGGTGTAGATGGGCCCTTCCAAACACACAGGATGCAGTCTGGAAGCCGACGGTCGAAATGCTGACCGCCAGCTTCCCGACTGTCTAATCCCGGCAGGGTCTTATGACAGGTGTTGAGATCCCAATGCCTGTCATTTTACCTATGCCGGGAGCCTGGCGCCAAGCATACCGATCGAAGGTATGCCGGGCCCTGGGTGCGGACAGCCGCGGGGGGGTAGGGTTAGGTTAGGGGCTCCCGGGGGGGACTTAGGGTTAGTAACCCCCCTGGGAGGGTTAGGTTTAGGCTAGGGGAAGGGGGGGTTAGGGTTAGGCACCCCCGGGGAAAGGTTAGGGTTAGGCACCCCCCCGGGAGATGAGGGTTTAGGCTGCGGGGAAGGGGGGTTAGGTTTAAGCACTTACAGAGGGGGTTAGGGTTAGGCACTTGTGGGAGAGGTTAGGGTTAGGCACCCCTAAGGGAGGGTTAGGGTTGTTAGGTTAGTAATAGAAAAAATACTTACCTGTCGGGATCAGATCCCATTCCATACCGATCCCAAACACACAGCAGCCAGGAAACAGCACACCAATCCAGGTTTTCTTTGTAATTAGCTGAAGCTAGTTTATTGTGCAGGAAAAATAATCATAAAACAAAAACCTAACCCATATGGGTTCTAACTAAACAATCAGAATCCTTCTTTCAACCATGGTAGGACCTAATACCCCTACCAAAAACATAGGTATATGCACAGTACTTACAGTCAGTAAATCACAGTGTCTCTTAACAAGCCTGCTCATGTTGTTTCCCTTAGGTAAGTTGACCCTTAGTAAAACCCCTCACACACCTTTATTAGCCTGCAGGTGCAGGTACTAATTAGCCTGTTCTCAGGCTGAAGATCCAAAATGGACCTAATGAATGGAGCCTGTCCTCACTCTCCATCCATAACCCCATAAACCCATAACTGGCTTTTAGTAATGCCCAAACATCTATCAAGTCTGTTTCATAATCACAGACATTTTCCTGGGGTTTTAATACATATAGGCCAGAAACCTGGGACAAAAATATCTTCCATGTATAACATTATCAGTGCTTTTGACACATATCCCCCACCTTTTTGTATACCTTTGAGGCGAAACAACTGCAGTCCCCAAACAAAAAAACGCAAGACAAAGCGTCTGCATTGGCCACTTGGCTTCCTGGCCTGTGCTCTACTGAAAATGTAAAGATCTGTAATGCCAAGAAAATCTTGTTGTTCTCCCATTGCTCTCTTTATTCTTGACATCCATTTTAAAGGATCAGTGATCAACCTGAATTTCCTTCTCAGCAGGTAGTACTTGAGAGTTTCTAATGCCCACTTGATTGCCAAAGCTTCTTTTTTGACAGTGGCATAGTTTCTCTCATGTACATTCAACTTTCTTTTTAAATAAATAAGAGGATGCTCTTCATCCTCTTTGTTCTGGGAGAGGACCGCACCTATCCTGTCATCCAACGCATCAGTTTGAACCACAAATTCACTTTTGAAGTCAAGTGTCATCAAATCTGGTTGGGTACACAATGCTATCTTCAACTCTTGAAAAGCCTTTCCTGCTTCATGATACCATTTAACCATAACTTTCTGTTTGCCCTTGGTAAGGTCTGTCAGTGGGACAGCAATGGTGGCAAAATTGGGTATAAACCTTCATATAATGCCCTGTGATTCCTAAGAAAGCTCTCACCTGTTTCTTATTCATGGGTTATGGCCAATTTTGTATTGCCTCAATTTTATTAAATTGGGGCTTTATCAAACCTCTTCCAAAGGTATATCCAAGATACTTTACTTCTTTGATCCCTAAACAACATTTTTTCAGGTTGGCTGTCAATCCTGCCATATGGATGGTGTCCAATACGGCTTGTAACCTCGGAAAGTGAGATTGCCAAACAGGACTTAGATCACTACATAATCCAGATAGGCAGCAGTATACTGTCTATTGGGCCTTAGAATTCTATCCATAATCCTTTGAAAGGTTGTCGGGTGCCCCATGTAACCCACATGGCAACATCTTGTATTGAAACAATCCTTCCGGTGCAGAAAAAGCTGTCTTTTCTTTGGCATTATCTGTTAATGGCACTTGCCAATATCCTTTGGTTAAGTCTAGAGTGGGTAAGCATCGATGCTTACCCAAGGCATTGGTTAAGCATTGAAGGTAGACACATTATTCGGCTTACGGAAATCATAGCAGAAGTGCAAACTCCTGTCGGGTTTCAGGATGGGCACAATGGGACTTGACCACTCACTATGTGACTCCTCAATTATACCTAACTCCAACTTTTTTAAAATTTCTTTAGCCACTGATTCCTGTTGAGCTTCTTGTATTCTATAAGACTTTAGGTGAACCTTAACCCCTGGATCAGTGATTCTGTCATGTTTAATGACTGTTGTTTTACCCGGTACATCAGAAAAAAAAACTATTTCTTATGAGAAATTATTTAGTCTTCTGCTGTTGAGAGGGTTTTTAGCTATTGTTACTTTGGGAACCAAAGGTACTGAGGGTATTGGAGCAACTGGGGTGGCTGACATAGCTACTCTATCCTTCCAAGGTTTTATAAGATTTACATGGTAGACCTGTTCTGGCTTTCTTTTTCTGGGTTGGTAAACTTTATAATTAACCTTACCCACTTTTTCTAGGATTTCAAAGGGTCCTTGCCACTTAGCCAAAAATGTACTGTCTACCGTGGGAATCAAAACAAGTACTCTGTCCCCAGGAGCAAAGATGTGCAACTGGGCATTGCGTTTGTATACCCTCTGCTGTACCTGTTGCTCTCTCACTATTGGCACCACTGCAGCTATTCTTTCCTGTATTTGAGAAACATGCTCAATAACAGTGCTATGAGGACTGGATTGCCCCTCCCATGTCTCCTTTGCAATGTCCAGTAATCCCTTTGGATTTCTCCCATACAACAAATCAAAAGGTGAAAACCGTGTGGAGGATTGGGGAACCTCTCCACTAAGTAAAAGATAAGGTATCAGATAATCCCAATCCCTTCCATCTTTATCCAACACTTTCTTTAGCATGTTTTTTAAAGTTTTATTAAACCTCTCCACTAAACCATCAGTCTGAGGGAGATACATGGAAGTTCATAACTGAGTAATCTTAAACAGGCGGCATAACTCTTTCATAATTTTCAACATAAATGGGGTACCCTGATCAGTAAGGATTTCATTAGATATCCCAATTTGCAAAAGACATGTACTAGTTCTCTAACAATGGTCTTTGTTGACTCATTGCGCAATGAGATAGTTTACGGGTATCTGGTAGCGTAATCCATTATCACCAAAATATATTAATGGCCCCGGGCAGATTTTATTTAAGGTCCAACCAAATCCATAGCTATTCTCTCAAATGTAACCTCAATAATGGGTAACAGGACAAGCAGACTTCTAAAATGTTGCTCAGTGGTTTTATCTATACCTAGGTGATCTGGGGTTATGTACTTATGAGCCAGGTCTAACACCATTCTTCTATATGTCTTGAGGACTACCAATTGTTTCATAGTATCTTCCCCTTTCTTGGTCACCTGATACAACAAATCCTGACGTACCTCCATGTGAGGGTTTCCATCAGTCACTTTTACATTCTTTCTTGCTTTTAACAGAGTAGGGTCATCTAACTGTTCTAAGGCAAAGATCTCTTTTCTGACCTCCAAATCAGGAAAATGATCAACTGGTTCAACAACATAATTTTCTATTTCAGTAGAAGGTACATCATCCGGTGTTCCACTACTACTCTCATCATTCTCTGTCTCCTCACTCCTGCTTGAAAAAGGGAACATTTCTGATTCGGAAGATACTCCCACTGTCACTGCATTAGTAACATCCTCAAACTGATATGGATTATTTACTTCTGTAATAAATCTGCTTTTCCACAGCTTCCAGAAGCGGGCAAAGTCTCTCCCCAACATTGTATCATGCATCAAACCATGAACCAAACCTACAGGGACTATAGCGGAACCACACTGCGTGTCTATGTTCACTTCCGCTGTAACATAGTACCGAGTATCTCCATGTAGGCAAGTTACACCAACAGTTTTCTCCTTATATATTAAGGAGTTCACCAATTTGGATTTGGTAAGAGTTACCAGGCTACCAGAATCTAACATAGCATCTACCCATTTGCCTTTTATAGTGACTATACACATTTGCTTATCTGACTTGGCCTGTAGTGCAGGCTAGCTGAATAAAGACATTCTGCGATTAATACAAGTAGCATCACATTGCATAGGTTCAGAGATAAGCAAACAATTAGCAGCAATATGGCCTAAACCACTACATCGAAAACATTGGATCATATTATTATCAAGTCTTTTATCACGTAGTAACCTTCCTGGCACTGCAGGCCTGCTTCCAGGTTCCAAACCCACAATCTTAGGTTCATTCCACCACCCACATCTAGATGGCTGTACTGAAGTTTCTGCTACTTAAGAGCTACTGCAGGTTAGGTTAGGAGTGTGAGAGGGAGGGAGTGTGGGATGGGGGTGTGTTGTGGGTGTGGGGTGTGGTGGGTTTCATTTGTTATTGTTGTATGGGTCTAATAGGGGGGTAGGGTGTGAGGTGACGTGTGAGGATGTATGAAGAAATTAATTATTGTTTATTATGCAACAATGTGCAATGTATATACTGTATGTATATATGTATTATATAATTTTTATATTTATGTAATATTGTTGCAATCTGCTTTTAATAAACAAAACCAGTGGTCACTGGAGATCACTGTTGTAGGACTACGGCCCGATGGGGTACACTTAATAGTTCCTCAGCCACCACATACCTCTCCACCACTTCTACCAATTAGTCTGCTGTTTTAGGGTCGGTGTGTCTCACCCACTTGCACCGAATTGTAGGTAGGGTCTATAGATATCTATAGATATCGATCCATAATGACCCTTTCCACGATCTGGGGCCCTGTTAGACAATCTGGCATTGGTAAGATGGACAAGGTCCTGCATTTGAGAGCTGGGAGGCTTTTCTGTTTGGTATTCCCAGCGATGAACTCGTTGGGCATTAACAAACACTGTGACTCCCAACTGAGTTAAGATTTCTTTTTTTAATTTATAGGGGTAAATTTACTATGAATCGAGACTGGTCGAGTTTAGTTTTTTTTATCTCGATTTACATCACTGAATCTCAGGTGATTTTCCCGTTTTCATCTTGCAAATTTACTAAGAAGTGAGTTTAGCTGAAAGTGAGATGGCTGATGGTGAAGCAGATCGAGATATCTCCCCCGAGTTGCAAGTGAAGATGAGATTACTCACCCAAGGTTGCAGTGTTTTCTCTCTGCAAATCTCTCCCGAGATAGCAGCCTGCACATATCAGTGAGATATGTGCTGGCTGCTTGTGTGTTAAGACCTGTAAAAAACCGGTTAAATCTTATAAAAAAAAAATTACATAGGGTCAACCCCCCCTAAAGCTTAACCAACCCCGGACTTGCCAGCCAGTCCTGGTACCTAATATTACAGGGAACAAAATGAGTAAGGTTCCACAGTAAATTAGGTATCAGCACCAGGCTGCAGGGCCAGTCCTGGTTTTAATTATAGAGGGGAAAAAATTGCGTAGGGGTCCCCTATAATTAAAAACTAGCACCAGACCCTTTCTAGCAGGGGCTGATGCCGCAGGGAATGGAGCCCTTTCACCGGCCCCCCAGCCACAGCATCAGCCCTTACCGCTAATCCCCCTCTCCAGTGCACCCTTGGCCTAGGCTGATAGCCTGGGGCTATCCCCGCCACCCCTGGGCATTGGGTGGTGGGTTGATAGTGTATGGAGTGTATAAAAAATAGAATTAACAACATTGTCTTTACAGTGGAACTACAGGTCCCAGCAAGCCTCCCCCGCATGCTGGTACTTGGAGAACCACAAGTACCAGCATGCCGGGCATTAAGTGCCCACTGGTACCTGTAATTCACCTGTAAAGAAATGTGTAAAAACACACAACACACACCGTGAAAGTACAGTTTTATTACATACATACACACACATACTCACCTACATTAGCAGGAATGGTCATCTTGTCCAAAGTAGGCATCCAAGGTCTTCTTTTTTTTTTCCCAATATCTCTTTATTTTAGTCTTTAACAGATAGAAAATTACAAAGAACACCAAACAAAGTGTTAGAACAAGTACAATGAAGCAATATGTGCAACAGAATGATGACTATTACATTGAGGAAACCGGGATTCTTCTAGCCCGGAGAAAAGCGTCAAGGGACATCCTGTTTGTTCATATCAGACTGTCTTATCCACTGGAGTACCCACCGGGTTCATCCCTCCCGCAGGTAGCTTGCCAGCTACTGTCCTGAACCACGCCATAGATGGCACACACAGCAAGCTACGGAACATAGAGACATCTGGCTCCCAACCATCCAGCATCTATGCTCCCGCTGATGAGCGGTAGAGCTACCACTCTAGAAAGATCCCGCCACAGCACCGTCACACGTGGGCTTCTGGACACAGGCGAGTGAGACGGTAATTATCACTACTTTTATGCTAGATACACTCCCGCTAACAAGCAGTGAAGTTTATTCCGTATAACATTTGGATTGCATATTCACGGGACAGTTCATTTGTTTTCTGTCTGGCCAGCGGCTCCCTGCGGCAGATACTCCATTAGTACTGGTGCTGATACAATTTGAGACTTATCTCCTTAATAGGAATATACTTTGTTATTCCACTCATTTCCATACCAGGATTTCATTCTATCTTTTGGAACAGTTTCCTTATGAAAAGGACATTCTTATCTATTTTCACTTTGGCTATCAAGCATTCAGTCAAGGACAGTCTGCACACTGCACAGAGCCCATGCGCTCAATTTTCCATATTGTTGTTTTATATTGTATATTGCTATTAAATATCTGTTTAATATACATTGTATCGTTTTACCTTCACAAACCAGCGCTCCTACAAATTTTCTTTTTTTGTTGTTTCATTTCTAGCAGGTAGCAGATCCTGCTTGTTAGGAGCTGCCAGCTTGGAAGCTTGATATTTTTGGTTGATTGGCGCACCTTATTCTTTTTTTACACACACATATTCACCTACTTTACCAGGAATGGTCCCCTTGTCCAAAGTAGGCATCCAAGGTTAAAAATTACAAAGAACACCAAACAAAGCGTTAGAACAAGTACAATGAAGCAATATGTGCGACAGAATGATGACTATTACATTGGGTAAAAAGATTTTTCTAACCTAAATAACAATTATCTAGAACTCTAGAATGTATATACTGTAAGTACAATATGAAAGTGTAATAGAGGTGGGTTGGAGAGAGTTTCACAGAGTTATTATAATCAGCTTAGAATTTTCCAGAAATTAACTCCTTCCACTATCAAAGTTCTGATGTAGTAATGTATGGGGTCAACATTTGCCATCTAGGTAAATAGAATGATATTGTATAATAGAAAGTGAACTAAAATAACTGCATAATCAATAATCACAACAGAGAGGTAGAAAGGGGGGAAGACAGGGGTAAGTACAAGTATGTCTAGGGAACTCTGAACCTAGGCCATCTATAGTAGGGAGGCTTATTATTACAATGTAGAACCAAGGTCAAACATACATCAATCATATTGAGAAAAATTGTGTGGTAGTCGCTATGTGCTGACTAATTCAGCAGTTGGTGTGAATAGCAAGTCATGGTTTCAAGAATGTTATTAATATGGGTTTGTGTGGTATTATCCAAATGCGATATATAAAATCCCCATTTTTTCTGGAAAAGTCCTACACCCTTCTCTATGTCTGGTAGTGTGTCACGCCGATCAAAGTAGAGTACTTGTAGTATCATGCGTTTGACATCACTAAGAAAGGGAGGTGTCTTTATCGTCCAATTTATTAGAATCGCTTTCTTAGCGATCGTAACTATTGTCGTGAGTAGCGGTATTACTCTTTTTTTATTATGTGGGGTTACATCCCAATTGTTAAAATTTGCTGGAATTAGAGCTAAAGGGTCTTTTAGCAAATGTAATGAAAAGAAGGTAATTATAAAAAACATAAGTTTATCCCAGAACTTGCGGATGCGGCCACATTCCCATGTATTATGCCAGAAGGTGGCTTTTGTAGCTTTGCATTTCACACAATGCCCAGTCTCTTCTAACACCATATGTGCTCTGCTACTTTGCAAAATGTACGCCCTATGTAAGATTTTTACATGGACTTCCTGTAGATGTGCAGAGTAACATTTTCAGGGTTTCCTCATATTATTGTAGAAGAATTTCGGGTGTATTTAATGTGGCGATGTTTATTCCTCAACTCTTTGCACATTTGTGCCATAGTGTGTTTGTTTTGGTTGAGTTGAAATCCGCTGTCAAATACCTGGTTTTGTAACTATTTTGTGTTGTAAAAGTAAATAGGGAGTCTAATACATCTTTAGCATTTGGGTCCTCCATAGCTGGAGGAATATGCTGAACAAAATGCCTGATTTGGAGGTACATAAAGAATTGCGTATTAGGTAAATTGTATCTTTCTTTAAGACTCTGGAAAGTAAGGAGGGTTCCCCTGGGTCAAAAACATCCTTGACTTTTGCAAGACCTTTAGCTTTCCAGATGAAGTGGGTATTTTCTAGGCTAGGACTAAACATAGGGTTGCCTCACAGAGTATTGTATTTTGAAGAGCCTGAGTTGCGGCTAAGCCTCCGAGTAATGGGCAGCCATACCTTATAGGTGTCCCGAAAAATCACATTACCAATATTTGATTGGGGAGTGCGGATTTTGGGGTGTGCAAAATGGCACTTGGAGCAAAGGGAGTAAATAATTATGTTTCCAGAAGTAGATCAGTGTAGGTACTATAGACCTCATTCAGAGCTGCTCGCAAAAAGCGAGCGCTCACTCTGAATGCGGGTGGATGCTTTTCTTTTGAAAGGCGGCCTCCTGGCTACTCGCTTTAGCGAGTGACTAGGTGATGGTCGCGATGGTCAAGACCATTGCGACCATCGAGGCTTGCGACGAGACCCTTGCAGGAAGCTCCCTGCTGACATCACTGGTGATATCAGTAGGGCCGCCTACAAATGGCAAGCGTTCCTTCAGGAACACTTCCGTTTGTTCGACCACCCCCCCACCCCGCCTACAAAATGGGGCAAGCTGTTGATCGACATCGACAGCCGCCCCTTTTGTAGTGAGCCCCGGAGCGAGTGCATTTGTCACTCACTCCGGGGCTTGCGCACTCTGGGCACATGCACAGGCCCTCACCATGACCTGCTTGCGAGGGCATAGCACTTGCGAGCGGGTCTGAATGAGGTCCTATGTCCAAGACACCAGTCTAACACATTTCTCCAAGGTCTTCTTAAAACAAAAAAAACATAAAACCCGAACCACGCAACTTATACCAACCATTGGAGCCGTTCATTGGCTGAAAGAGGCGGGGGCTCACCTCTCTCAGCCAATGAAATATCAGATACGACTCTACAAAGGCTAGAGCCACATCTGAGCATTTAATTCGGGAGATACCAACCATCTTGGTTTGTATCAGTTGCGTGGTTCGGGTTTTAAGATGACCTTGGATGCCTACTTTGGACAAGGGGACCACTCCTGGTAATGTAAGTGAGTATGTGTGTGTGTGTGTGTGTGTGTGTGTGTATGCATGTAATAAATCTGTACTTTCACAGTGTGTGTTGTGTGTTTTTTACACATTTCTTTACAGGTGAACTACAGGTACCAGCCATTAATGTCCCGCATGCTGGTTCTTGTGGTTCTACAAGTACCAGCATGTGGGGGAGGCTTGCTTGGACCTATAGTTCCCCTGTAAAGACAATCTTGTTAATTCTAATTTTTACACACTACATCAACCCATCACCCGCCACCCAGGGGTGGTGGGGATAGCCCCGGGCTATCAGCCTAGGCCAGAGGTGCCTTGGAGAGGGGGACCCCTTTATTGGGGGGGTTCCCAACTCCCCAAGGGATCCCTGGCCTGGGCTGAATAGCAGTCAGGACTGTGTCACAACCGGGCACTTAGGAACCGGGGGGTTGCAGGCTAAGTCTCCTATTTGTGGTCAAACCCAGATCTGACTAGACCTGCCCAGAGGCATGGAGTCTAACTCACTTGGTGGTTTTCTCCAGTGACCCTCCAATCGGGTTTCTGCTGCACCAAGTGAGCAGGTCATGGACCTCTGGACAGGTACCTGGGAGTTACAGAAGACTAAATATAAATATATATATATATATATATATATATATAAAATGTCCACAGGTGCGGCACACTCCTTCCCTTATAAATCAGAACACCGCGGTGCCCGCTACAAACACGTATATATTGATCCAAAAAGCAGCACATCGTATTGATGTTTGTGCAGACTGACGAAGGGCAATAAAGCCCGAAACATTGCAAGCAAAGGAGTTGATGTGATGTCCTTATTTAAAGTCTGCTGAGTGCCGCTTTTTGGATCAATATATATATATATATATATATATATATATGATGAGACACAGGGAACACTAGGTATAACACAATGGAATAGTTGAACACTGGTGATGAAGTAAATAATGCTTGACCACTGGTGATGAACTTGAAAATGCTTGAACACTGGTGATGAACTTGAGAATGCTTGAACACTGGTGATGAATTTGAGAATGCTTGAACACTGGTGATTATCTGGAGAATGCTTGAACAATGGTGATAAACTTGAGAATGCTTGAACATTGGTGATGAACTTGAAAAAGCACTGGGAATTGTTAGAGGCCCAAGTGCTGATTTGCACAGAGAAACACAAAGGAAATGGACAGGTATGCACTGGGAATAGCTAGAGCCTCAGCTGTAAGCTAACTAGCAATTAGCATGGAAGCTGAGACCACAGGAAAACAGGGAAGTGATTACAGAGCTCAGCAGCACACTAAATCACAGGGTTTTACAAGAACACTGGAGTCCTGCGAGAGCTGAAGTAACACACAAGGATTTACAGAAACAGACAGATCACAGGTGCACAACTCTAAAATACTGTTAAGGTATGCTGCTATACCGAAAAGGGTAATGTCTAAAGTCCAGAAGAGTGGAGAGATGGGGTCTGGTTGTTGCGGTAGTTAGATACCGACGATGTGGCCAATGGTCTTAGTTGTGGTTGGTGAGCCGATGGTGCGGCTACTGTGCCAATGGTGCGGCCTTTGGGCCGATGATTTGATTAGAGGACCAATGGTGCAGTCAATAGTCTTAGTTGCAGCTGGTGAGCCGATGGTGCGATAATATAGTTAGTGGACTAATGGTATGGCCAATGGGCCGATGGTTGGGCCTCAGGGCCAATGAGGTGGTCAGTGGACCAATGGTGCAGCTAATTTAGCCAATGATGCAGCCTTTAGGCCGATGTTGTGGTCAGTGGACCGATGGTGTGGCTAACTTAGCCGATGATGCAGCCCTTAGGCCGATGTTGTGGTCAGTGGACCAATGGTGCAGCTAACTTAGCCGATGATGCAGCCCTTAGGCCGATGTTGTGGTCAGTGGACCAATGGTGCAGCTAACTTAGCCGATGATGCAGCCTTAGGCCGATGTTGTGGTCAGTGGACCGATGGTGCGGCTAACTTAGCCGACGATGCTGTCAAAAGGTAGCTGGAGCAGCCAACAGGCTGATGATGCTGGGGAGCGATGGGAGCTGCGGCTAGCTGAGCCGAAGATAGCACAGATAATGCAGGAGTTTGTGGAATTCCCCATCAAGCCCGGAACTAGGAGCTGAGGAGAAAGCAGTAGAGGCAGCCGATGTTCCTGTGACATTTTGCTGCTAGCGCTGCGATTACAGCATGGAGAAACTGAAGCAGCAGTGATATGTGGGTCGTTTGAGAAGCTGATCTGCACACCGAAGCTTCCTCCTGCATCAGGTGTCAGTGGAATCCAGCTGGTGCTGCGGCTAGGAGAACCCGAGGCAGCACGAGGATGACAGGAGCGGAGGGTGACCAGGAGCAGTCGGGCGTTAGGAGAAGCCATGGAGTCCCTGTAGCAGGTAAAAAATGCTGACCTTGCAGCTGCCGAAGGAGAGACAAATCCAATATAGTCGGCACAGGTGCAATAGTTCAGTGAGGTTAAATAGGATGAAGCATTAATCAAGCTGCACTAGTGGAGCGACATCACTTCCTGAGGCGTGCCGATCGCCTAGCAACAGGAACAACTGGAGTAACCCCATTCTGCCTGGGAAAGCTGTCAGAAAGGGTCAAGTTGTGACCGTGACTTGTAACAGGTTATGGGCCTACCCACCATATCCAGGTAACCTCTGTAGGGTAGGTCCCTAACATACTAGGGTTCAAATCCAGAGCGAAAGACACCCCCAAACCAGCTCAGCTGAGCCACCCCAGGGTATCGCTATAATGAGAAAAGTGAAATGTGAAGTAAGAAAGATAAGAGCAGCTGTGGTTGCATAGAAAAGTGAAAATGCAAATATAATAAAAACAGTAAAGTGTTAAAATTGTGCAGAAAAGAAAGAACGTGCTATAATGCGATGTATTGAGGCAGACCAACCAAAGCAATCCAGGGGACCCACGCTCCAAAAATCAACCCAAAGTTGTACTACAGTATATAACTTGTAGGACTTATCTAAAATTGTGCCTATTACTAGTTTGCATATACAAACCATACTGAATGCTTTTAAACCAATAAGGGAGGTGTGTTAGTCCAGACTGAAGGCGTCTCCTTTCCTTCAGGTGTGCAATAAAGCACATTAAATGGAGTGTATAGGAAAAATTCCTGGACTGCACACCCTGAATATATATAATCGGAGGTGCCACCTGTTGAGACTTATTGCAGGCACAGAAACAGACAGATCACAGGTGCACAACTCCAAATTACTGATTATATATAAATACATTATGCAATATAACTTTGCAATAAATAGAGGTTTTTAGCATAATCATGGCCAAGGTTATGGGCCTACCCACCATATCCAGGTAACCTCTGTAGGGTAGGTCCCTAACATACTAGGGTTCAAATCCAGAGTGCAGGATACCCCCAAACCAGCTCAGCCGAGCCACCCCAGGGCATCGCTATAATGAGAAAAGTAAAGTGAGAAATAAGAAAGGTAAGAGCAGCTGTGGCTGCATATACAGGATAGAAAGGTGAAAATACAAATATAATAAAAACAAACAGTAAAGTGTTAAAATTGTGCAAAAATGGAAGAATGTGTTATAAAGCGATGCCCTGAAGCAGACCAACCAAGGCAATCCAGGGGACCCACTCCCCATAAATCAACCCAAAGTTGCACTACAGTATATAACTTGTAGGATTTACCTAAAATTGTGCCTATCACTGGTGTGCATATACAAAACCAAACTCCATGCTTTAAACAAATGGGAGAGGGGTGCTAGTCCAGGCTAAAGGCATCTCATTCCTTCAGGTGCTACCTGTTGAGACTTTTATTGTATGCACAGAAGCAGATCACAGGTGCACAACTCCAGAATACTGATTATATATATATGAATACATTATGCAATAAAATTTTGCAATACATAGAGGTTTTTAGCATAATCATAGCAAAGGTAATGGGCCTCCGCACCATATAATCAGTATTTTGGAGTTGTGCACCTGTGATCTGTCTATTTCTGTGCCTACAATAAAAGTCGGAACAGGTAGCACCTCCCATCCCATTATATATATTCAGGGTATGCAGTCCAGGACTCTTTCCTACACACTCCATTTAGTGTGCTTCATTGCATACCTGAAGGAATGAGACGCTTTCAGCCTGGACTAGCACCCCTCTTCCATTGGTTTAAAGCATGGAGTCTGGTATTCTATATGCACACTAGTAATAGGCAACAATTTTAGGTAAGTCCTACAAGTTATATACTGTAGTGCAACTTTGGGTTGATTTTTGGGGTGTGGGTCCCCTGGATTGCCTTAGTTGGTCTGCTTCAGGGCATCGCATTATAACACATTCTTCCTTTTTTGCAGATTTTTAACACTTTACTATTTGTTTTTATTATATTTGTTTTTTCACCTTTCTATCCTATATATGCAGCCGCAGCTACTCTTACCTTTCTTATTTCACACTTCACTTTTCTCATTATAGCGATGCCCTGGGGTGGCTTGGCTGAGCTGGTTTGGGGGTGGATTTGAACCCTAGTATGTTAGGGACCTACCCTACAGAGATTACCTGGATATGGTGGGTAGGCCCATAACCTTGGCCATGATTATGCTAAAAACCTCTATTTATTGCAAAATGTTATTGCATAATGTATATATATATATATATATATATATATATATTGTGACACAGTTAGGTTAGGGGGTTCCTCTCCTGGGTAGAGGACTCCTTCCTTACACACACACACAGCAGCAGGGAAGCAGCACACCTGTCTGGATGCAAGTACAAGCTGGTCGGCAAAAGTCTTTATTGTACAATGTCAGAAACATAAAGAAAACATAAATATAAATCCTAGCCCTGTCGGGGCACTAACTTCACAGGTAGTTCCCTCACTACTAGAACCTGGCAGGGCCTAATGTCCTCGCCAGCAACAAAAGCACAGCAGAACACTCACAGTTAGGTATCCAAGTGTCTCTGAGCAAACTCCCTGTCTGCTCTCCCAGGTGAGACCATCAGCCCTAAACAAACTAGGCTTATATTGGCCACTCTCAGGTGGAAAACTAACAATCCTGTTACCAGGCTGCAAGAACCAAAACCTGGAGTGGCCGTGGGTGGAGCCCTCCCTCTCCTCTCACCCACAACCCCCAGGTCCCAAACCGGCTTTTCAAAAAGCCGAAACTCAAGCCTGCTACACTGCAGACTTTCTCCTGGGGGTTTAAAACACAAAAGACAGGAATCTGGGACAAATGTACCTGCCACAGACCACTTTACCAGTGATCCTATCACATATCCCCCCCCTTTGTTTCGACCTGTGGGGCAGAACAACTGAAGCCCCCAAACAATGAATGCGTGACAACGCGTCAGCATTGGCCAGCTGGCTTCCTGGCCTGTGTTCCACTGAAAATTTAAAAGTTTGTAACGCCAAGAACCATCTTGTAATTCTCGCATTACTGTCCTTATTTTCAGACATCCACTTCAGAGGGGCATGGTATGTGATCAATTTGAACTTTCTTCCGACCAAGTAGTACCTGAGAGCCTCTAACGCCCACTTTATGGCCAACGCCTCCTTCTCCACTGTGGCATAGTTTCTCTCATGTACATTCAACTTTCTGCTAAGATAGAAAATAGGGTGTTCCTCACCCTCCTTGTTCTGTGACAGGACCGCTCCTATACCTACTTCTGATGCATCGGTTTGTACTATGAATTCCCTTTCAAAATTAGGAGTCATCAGGACTGGTTGGAACACAACGCTACTTTCAACTCCTGAAAAGCTTTCTCTGCCTCAGGACTCCATTCTACCATGACTTTTTGTTTGCCTTTGGTCAGGTCAGTCAGTGGGACTGCCATGGTGGCAAAGTTGGGTATAAACCTCCTGTAGTACCCCGTAATTCCCAAGAAGGCTCTCACCTGCTTCTTATTCAGAGGCCGTGGCCAGTTTTGTATGGCATCAACTTTATTGAGCTGAGGCTTTATCAGGCCTCTGCCAATGGTGTATCCCAGATATTTTACTTCCTCCATGCCTAGACAACACTTTTTTGGGTTGGCTGTCAAACCTGCCTTATAGATGGAGTCCAACACTGCTTGCACCCTGGGTAAGTGAGACTGCCAATCAGGACTATGAACGACCACGTCATCCAGATAAGCAGCCGCATACCGTCTATGGGACCTTAGAACTCTGTCCATCATTCTTTGGAAGGTAGCAGGTGCCCCATGTAGCCCGAAGGGCAACATCTTGTACTGAAACAAGCCCTCAAGGTATTTAACCACTCTTGACCTAACCAAAGGGTATTGGCAAGTACCGTTAACCGAGAGCGCCAAACAAAAGACAGATTTTTCAGCACCAGAGGGCTTGTTTCAGTACAAGATGTTGCCCTTCGGGCTACATGGGGCACCTACATGGGGCACCTGCCAGAGGGCTCTCAATCAGTTCATCCACTCTTGGCATCGGGTAGGCATCGAATTTTGAAACACTGTTCAACTTTCGGAAGTCATTGCAGAAACGCACACTCCCTTCGGGCTTTGGAATCAACACAATGGGACTTGACCATTCACTATGTGATTCTTCAATAACCCCTAAGTCTAGCATATTTTTAATTTCTTTCGACACTGATTCTCTTTGTGCTTCTGGTAACCTATAGGGCTTTAGATTAACTTTAACCCCTGGGTCAGTGATGATGTCATGTTTAATGACCGAGGTTTTCCCAGGTACGTCAGAGAACAGCACCCTATTTCTACTCAGAAACTCCTTGACCTCTTGTTGTTGAATTGCTGACAGGGTTTTTGCCACTGTCACTTCGGGAACTAAGGGCCCTGGACTTACTGGAGGGTCTCGGATGGCCGACAGTACCGTTCTATCTCTCCAGGGCTTTAACAGATTTATATGGTATATCTGTTCCGGCTTTCTTGTCCCCGGCTGGTAAACTTTGTAATTGACCTGCCCCACTCTTTCTAAGATTTCAAAGGGCCCTTGCCATTTAGCCAAAAGTTTATTTTCCACAGTGGGAACCAATACTAACACTCTGTCCCCAGGAGCAAAGCTGCGTAACCGAGCATTGCGGTTGTATACCCTCTGCTGTGCCTGTTGAGCCTGTTCCAGGTGCTCTCTCACTATCGGCACTACCGCAGCAATTCTCTCCTGCATTTGAGAAACATACTCAATCACCGTTTTGTAAGGACTAGACTGCCCCTCCCATGTCTCTTTGGCAATGTATAGTAACCCCCTTGGGTGTCTCCCATACAACAAGTCGAAGGGTGAAAACCCTGTGGAGGACTGGGGAACTTCTCTTATGGCCAACAATAAATACGGCAATAAGTAGTCCCAATCCCTACCATCCTTGTCGACCACTTTCCTAAGCATGTGTTTTAACGTCTTGTTAAACCTCTCGACCAGCCCATCGGTTTGGGGGTGATAAACCGTAGTTCTTAACTGTTCGATTTTGAACAGGCGGCATAACTCTTTCATGACTTTGGACATAAACGGTGTACCCTGGTCAGTTAGTATCTCCTTAGGTATACCCAGCCTGCTAAAGACATGAACTAGCTCTCTGGCAATGGTCTTGGTTGACGTATTGCGCAACGGGATCGCTTCCGGGTACCTGGTAGCGTAATCCATTATGACCAGAATATACTGGTGTCCCCTGGCAGACTTCATTAAGGGTCCAACCAAATCCATCGCTATTCTTTCAAACGGCACCTCTATGATAGGCAATGGAACTAGTGGACCCTTAAAATGTGGCCTGGGAGCATGATACTGACACTCAGGGCAGGATGCATAAAAGTCAGATACCTCTTTATGAAGCCCGGGCCAAAAAACCTCTGCATTATTCGCTCAGTGGTTTTCTCTACCCCTAGATGGCCTGCCGTTATATGACCATGGGCCAGATCCAACACTGTTCTTCTGTAGGCTTTGGTAACTATTAGTTGTTCCACAACATCTTCCCCCTTCTTAGTCACCTGATATAACAAATCCTGACACATTGCCATGTGGGGATAGGACAAAGGACTATCAGGGTCTACAGGTTTACCATCAACTACTTTTACATTCTCCCTGGCTTTTACCAAAGTAGGGTCATTCAACTGCTCGATGGCAAAGACCTCTCTTCTGACCTCTAAATCAGGCAGACGATCACCTGGCCCAACAACACTTCCCACCTCAATGGGAGGCACATCAGTTGGCGGGCCATCGTCACATTCCGCTTTTTCTAGTTCGCCAACCATAGTAGAAAAAGGGAATAACTCTGACTCAGAAGAAACTCCCTCCTCCACTACATCGACAACCTTCTCAAATGGATCGGGGTTGTTCACCTCTGGAACAAAATGGCTTTCCCACAACTTCCAGAAGTGAGCAAAGTCTCTCCCCAATATTGCATCGTACACCAGACCATGCACCAAACCCACAGAAACTATAGCAGAGCCACATGGTATCTCGATGTTCACCTCGGCCGTAACATAATATCGAGTATCCCCATGTATGTAGGTCACACCAACAGTTTTCCCTGTATGCCTCAAGGGGTTCACCAGCTCAGCTTTTATAAGTGTCACCAAGCTACCAGAGTCTAACAGTGCCTCTACTCGGTTGCCATCTACAGTGAGTACACACATGTGCTTATCAGTCTCAGCCTGCCGGTCAGCCGTACAGGCTATCTGTGCAAAGAAAGACCTCCTGCGGTAGACATGAGCAGTATCACATTGCATAGGTTCAGTTCAGCACAATTAGCGGCAATATGGCCAAAGCCACCACATCGGAAACACTGAGTCATATTAATGTCTAGTCGTTTACGGGGCAAGAACCTTCCCGGCCTGGCAGGCCTGTCTCCAGGTTCTACACCCTCAGTCTTAGGTACATTCCACCACCCACCACCCTTGTCCCCTGGAACAGTCTTACCAGTGTCTCTGGGAGTTCGCCGGTGCGCCATCAGGGCTCGGTGGGGCATACTCATCAGCTCCTCAGCCGCCACGTACCTCTCCACCAGCTCGACCAACTGGTCCGCGGACTTAGGGTCTGCATGGCTCACCCACTTGCGCAGAGTCACAGGTAATGATCGCAGGTACCGGTCCATCACGACCCTTTCCACGATCTGGGGTCCCGTCAGCGTCTCGGGCTGTAGCCATTTTGAGGACAGATGGACGAGGTCATGCATCTGTGAACGTGGAGGCTTGTCCTTATGGAACTCCCAGTGGTGGACCCGTTGGGCACGAACAAAGGTGGTGACTCCCAAGCGAGTTAGGATCTCCTGTTTTAGTTTTTTATAGTCCTTGGTATCAGCCAGGCATAAGTCGAAATATGCTTTTTGTGGCTCCCCAGACAAAAAAGGTGCCACCAGACTTGCCCACTGCTCCTTGGGCCAACTCTCCCTTTCGGCCGTTCTTTCAAATGCGGCGAGATCGGCCTCCACATCATCGCCCGAAGTCATCTTTTGGAGGAAGTGACTGGCTCGTGCGGAGTGAGTGGTGGTGGGAGGACCAGTAGTAACATCTCTGGGCCGGGCGACCAGGTGCTGTACCACCTCTCTTATGGCCTGGCGGGTTTCCTCAATGGCGACCTGTTGTTGCCTCTGGGCTGTCTCCAAGGCCAACAGTTGCACCCTGGTGGATTCCTGCTGAGCCCTGGTAGATTCCTGCTGAGCTGCTGTAGCTTCCTGCTGAGCCCTGGTAGATTCCTGCTGAAGTTTGTTTGTCTCCTGCTGAGCTGCTGTAGCTTGGAGCAAGGCTTTAATAATGTCCTCCATTTTGTCCCGGGGTGTAGGTTGGAAGCTGAACCTTGCCTCTCTGAGCATTGGCTGACACCTCCTCTATGGGACTCCAAGGACACAGTGTTACTTCCACACTCACAAATTGGGTGTCTGTCCCTTTAATTTTTAAATGGAAAGTTTTCCTCTTGCTGCAACTTCAGTGTGTGTGGGTGCCCACATTCTCCACCATATTGTGACACAGTTAGGTTAGGGGGTCCCTCTCCTGGGTAGAGGACTCCTTCCTTACACACACACACAGCAGCAGGGAAGCAGCACACCAGTACTGGATGCAAGTACAAGCTGGTCGGCGCCAGTCTTTATTGTACAATGTCAGAAACATAAAGAAAACATAAATATAAATCCTAGCCCTGTCGGGGCACTAACTTCACAGGTAGTTCCCTCACTACTAGAACCTGGCAGGGCCTAATGCCCTTGCCAGCAACAAAAGCACAGCACAACACTCACAGTTAGGTATCCAAGTGTCTCTGAGCAAACTCCCTGTCTGCTCTCCCAGGTGAGACCATCAGCCCTAAACAAACTAGGCTTATATTGGCCACTCTCAGGTGGAAAACTAACAATCCTGTTACCAGGCTTCGAGAACCAAAACCTGGAGTGGCTGTGGGTGGAGCCCTCCCTCTCCTCTCACCCACAACCCCCAGGTCCCAAACCGGCTTTTCAAAAAGCCGAAACTCAAGCCTGCTACACTGCAGACTTTCTCCTGGGGGTTTAAAACACAAAAGACAGGAATCTGGGACAAATGTACCTGCCACAGACCACTTTACCAGTGATCCTATCACAATATATATATATATATATATATATATATATATATATATAATCAGTATTTTGGAGTTGTGCACCTGTGATTTGTCTGTTTCTATGCCTACAATAAAAGTCTCAACAGGTAGCTCCTCCCATTATATATATTCAGGGTGTGCAGTCCAGGACTCTTTCCTACACACACAAGGATTTAGCATAGGAGCTAACATAAGTAGCACTGGTGGTCAGCGTGAGGGCTGCAGTAACAAATTGTAGGATCTTCTTGGGAAACACCAGAGAGCATAGTAATCACAGGAACAGCAAAGTTGATCAGCAACTCCCTGTTGCAGAAGTCGGACCTAAATACCCCATGGCAGCTGGTCATTGAATCATGAGATCAGCTGGGAGACTTGCAGGGCTGTCATTGGAGGAGACTGATCAGGTGAGATGAACCAACATAGCTGCACCCATGCCTACTAACAGAGGAGTCAGGACGCACGTATGGAAGTCCAAAAGGGACCCCGGGGAAAACCCTCAGCTATAACCCTCCACTACCACTGGCATCTGAACGCCTCAGAGCCTAAAGACACCAGTTCAGCGGTGAGTAAAGGCCGATCCCAGGCCGGATCCTGACAGTACCCCACCCTTTCAGGGTGGACTCCGAACACCAAAAACATGCACAAGAATTCCCTCCAGAAAAAATTCCAGGAATGCAAGAAGGTTTCCCAAAAAACTAGAAAAAATCTTTACCAGAAGCATTTGTCATGAATCTTGAATGATTTTTACTAGAAACACAGGAAAATAAAAAAATTTGACTAGGAAAAAAATCTTGTTTAAAGACATAAGAAAAAATTTAACTGCCAGAGCTTGGAAAACAATTTCCCAGACTCAATATGAGGACTTTGTAGACTTACCAATCTTGAGCTGATATTTAGTGTGAAATGATGTTCTCTTCTTCCCGACTGATAACTCCTTTACCGTATTATCTTGTAACGGAAGCAATGTGGTACATCTGAGTTTGATATCTGAAGGTGGTGAAGTCAAACTAAAACCTTTGTCAGAAAAGGTAATCGACAATGGATCCATAGGAGTAAATTCCTTAACTAAAGCCATACTGAAGGCCATCACATCTTGTAGGATTGGATCTTTGGACTCACTAAGTGGGTTAGTCCACTCCAAAGCTCTTCCTCTGAAGTTCATGATGAGAAATTTGACAAGATTGCTGGGAGTGATACCACAAGACAGATTGATTCTCATTAGTGTGTTAAAATGTTTAAGCAGTGCGGAATATTGGGGCACTTTGCCATCAAAGACTATAGGCACCAATGAATCAGACGAGTCCTGAGAAACAGAATTTTCCTTGGCGACAATATCACTTGGAGATTCAACTAAACCTGATTGGAGCTCCTCACTCAGATCACCAGAAGAACCAGAAAGCAATTCAGGAGAATTGGAGTTGACATTAATTCAAAAAGGCCGCCTTCATCAATAATTTTAGTCCCTAAGGCCTTTGCTTTCTTTTGCTTGGACTCTCCTCCATCACGTCCCATGATTAGATAATTGATCTTAATACTAATATTCTCGAAGACTTGCCTCCACATTCTTCTATTAATACCTTCGCCTCATTTTTAGTTATGGACTCTAAAACTCCTGTAAACACAAAAGTTAGACCTTCCAGGCATCTATTTGTACCTAGGGAACTCTGCTTAGCGTTGAAAGCTGTAGAATTAATTTTGTTTTCAGGAGAAAGATCTGACAAAGAACTAATAATTTTCTTGGTCTTTAATTTAGAACTCTTTTCCTGGAGAAAGACACTTGAAGACCTCTCCTGAGATACCATACTCGAAGCTCCACCTGAGGTGTGAAACTAGAATCGGAGACCCCCTCATGGGATACTGAACTTGGAATCCCATTTTGGAATTAGATATTTGAGACCCCATCCTGGGGTGAGAAATTAGAAGCCCCCTCTTGAGGGATACAACTTAAAACCCCCTTTTGGGGTAAGAGACTTAAGACTCCCTCCTAGAATACAAAACTTGAAACACCCTGCTGGGGTATGGGACTTGAAACCCCTTCTTGGGGAATCTGACTTGACCTATCCTCTTGGGGTATGGAATGAGAAACCCCCTCTTGGGATGCAAGTCTAGAGACTCCCTCCTGGGGTGAGATACCCAAGGCCCCTTCTTGGGGTACGATACTCAAAAACCCCTCCTGGGGTGCAGGACTTGAAACCTCCTGCTGGGGTATGGGAATTAATACCCCTCCTGGGGAAGCAGACTTGACTTTTCCTCTTGGGGTACGGAACATGAAACCCTCTCTTGGGATGCAAGACCAGAGACTACCTCCTGGGGTGAAAGACCCAAGACCCCCTCTTTGGGTACGGAACTTGAAACCCTCTCCTGGGGTAAGATACTTGAAAAGCCCTCCTGGGGTATAACACCAGAAGACCCCTCCTGGGGAATGAAATTTGAAACCCTCTCTTGGGGTGTGAAACTCAAAACGAAGTCCCCCTCCTGGGGCGTGAAACTCAAAACCAAGGCCCCCTCCTGGGGCATGAAACTCAAAATGAAGGCCCCCTCCTGGGACGTCAAACTCAAAATGTTTCCTTGGGGAGAGAAACTCAAAACCCTCTCCTGAGGTTCGACACTTGAAATTTCTCCCTGAGGAATGGAACTAGAATCCTCATGCTGGTGTTCAAGACTTGAATTCCCCTACTGGGGCTTGAAACTTGGAATAATAGAAATAGGAATAAGTTGTTCTGGAGACCCTTCATGAACTATACTAAAAGCTAATATTGGAGCATCAGAAGTTCCCCTAGAAACTTTACTAAAGTGTACCCTTATTGATACTGAGAACTCAGATAGGACTCTGGTTTAAGCAAGGTAGGTGGTTCCATTGAAGGTAAAAGCACCATTGCTTCTGGCATAATAATGTCAGACCTTCCTCCAGTGGACAGTACATTGGTTACCCCTCCAGAACCTACTCTATCACAAGCATCCTTAGCACAGGGTGTGGAACAGACTTGGTCCATTTGAGACCGGATCCCCTAGCAATTTGTGCCTCTTTGACCTTAGTGGAGAAGAATAGCTACCCCAATGTGGATACAACCTCTTGTAACTGGACTCCAACTGAAAACTTGAAATTCATTATCCTTAGTAGATTTCACCTCCTCATCAGAACCTAGGGATACAGGAATCACCGATACTTGATGGGAGGAACCAGAAGTAGAGATTTTGGAGGTCTTATCTCTTCTATCTTTACTCGGTGAGTGAAGAACACAGTCCATAATAAAGTGATCATCAGCACCACAATACAAACAAAGATGTAATTCTCTGTGTCTCTCGGTGTCGCTGACGTTCAAGCTCCGTAAGTCGGGGACACCAGAAACTTCGATGTCTCACTCTATCTTGACTGGGGGAGATGGTAACTAAACCAGCAGTGGCAGTAGAAAACTTAGAAAAACCTTTAAAAATTTTGGGAAGAAGATGTTGTAGTTGTTCTAAGAGTTGGAAAAAATTTGTAAAGTGTTTGATGACACTGGTGTCAGACAACTGTGAGGTCGGAGGACACTGGGAAGGAGGGCTAGAAGAAAAATAATTTTCTGCAGTAGGTGTAGAAAAAACTTGAGACTCTAACGAAACAGACACAGGAGATTTCCCTGATGGGACTTGTAAAGCAACTGGAGATAGTGAAGCAAGAACAGAATTTTTTTTTTTAATTGGCCAGAAAATTCTTGCAACTGTTGACTCATGAGTTGCAGACTGGTCTCATGAGCTTCTACTCGGGAAAGTAAAAAACTTGCTTGATCCTGAAACCAGACGGCTTGCATGTTTTGGGCTGATCAAACTGTCACAACCAGGCACTTGGGAAACCTCTGATGTGGTTAGGAACCGGGGGGTTGCATGTTAAGTCTCCTATTTGGGGTCAAACCCAGATTTGACTAGACCTGCCCAGAGGCACTTACTCACTTGGTGGTTTTCTCCAGTGACCCCTCCAATCGGGATTTGGATTTCCGCTGCACCAAGTGAGCAGGTTATGGCCCTCTGGACAGGTACCTGGGAGTTTTAGAACTAAAGGGCAACAGCCGCACTAGTTAATGTATTTGCCCACCAGTTAATTTGATTGGATTATTACATTCATTAGAATCATCATCTGGAGGAGTGCTACCTACTTTATTACACAGATCAATTATACTCAAACAGAATAGTTTTTTTGATGCACTCATCTAAAAATATTATTAAAATATAACTTTTAATTATAATTTATTAAAATTACATCAACACACGGTGAAATATTAATATAAAATGACAATTCTGTGTCCGGCAACTCTGTATTCACGTCAAAATCTATACTTTCTGGAAGGGATAACCTTTCGTGTTATATTCACTTCCTTTCTTTTTATTACCACTGCTTGAATTTGATGCACTTTATTTCCTATACCGATAATCTATTATCTTAAATCATCCGTGTCTTCTCACGTAATTGAACATATTAAATAATCCTATAAAGTTTTTTTGTGGTCTCAAATTTCTTTTGTGTGTATACAATACATGTCTTATCTGACAAAATAAAGTTAACACTTTCCTGCATACATTCAATGTGAAGGTGTATATATCTCTAGAATAACAGTCTGACTGCCTTTGAGCTTAAATTGCTACAAATAGTACTCAATTGCGTTCACATATATGGAAAAGACAGTCAGTCTATCCTACTTATCAATCTGCGTATGGATAGAAATGATTGCACTCTACTGCGTACAATCGCTGCGTCTATTTTTATTGCAGCAAATCCAACTATGCTTGGACCCACTTAAATAAGCAAGTGCGGAAATTATCCAGAAAAGTGATTAATATGCCTTTATCATTGGCATATAGTCATGGCAATAATCTTAATTGCTTACGCACATTTAGCTCTTGATTAGACACCCAGTTGACCAGGTTGTGTCCTTTATCTAGATATAAGTGAGTGTTAATCAAACACACTCTTTTTTTGTAGACCAGTTAACAAGGATAATTGTATTCACACAAATTAATAAGCTTTATGCTCAATTTGATACCCGTGTCTCTAATGTGCATTAATATCTCTTCTTTCACTCTGTTATATGCATACACTTTGCCATAAATATATAGGGTACAACTAATCATTAATATATTTTGTTTCAATCTGCTGTGTGCGTACACATGGCCCAAATTATACAGGCCCAAATTATACAGCGTATAGCTGAGCACTTGGATATGTATACCTAGCTCAGATTACAAAGCGTACAGCTGAACAAGAATGAGGACACAATTAAGAGATCTTTCACACCATTCAAATAATACAATGTTAATCAGTATGATTTAAATGTATTGTTGTCTCCTGTTCTGCTGTGCTATGGGCATACATTCAGCCCTGAAGGCGTAGCATGCAGCAAAGCAAAGACACAGATTATAGCAGTAGTATAGGGGCATCTATTAGCTAGACAGAGAGCATTCCCAGCACACTCCAAGGAATCGGTATGAAATACTGCCGGCCGTATGGTTCGATTCCCGGCAGCGGTAGCCCGACAGATGAACAGATCCCGGCAGCGGCAGCCCGACAGTGCTGGAAATCCCGATCGTCCTCAGGTAAGTAATAACTAACCTAACCCCCCTAACCCTAACCCTCCTTAGGGGTGCCTAACCCTAACCTCCCCCCCAAGTGCCTAACCCTAATCCACCATGTAAGTGCCTAACCCTAACCCCCCCTTCCCTGCTGCCTAAACCTAAGTCCCCCGGGGGGGTGCCAAACCCTAAGTCCCCCCCTGGGGGTGCCTAACCCTAACCCTCCCTCCCCCTAGCCTAACCCTAACCGTCCCGGGGGGGTGCCTAACCCTAAGTCCACCCCGGGTGCACTAAACCTAACCCTCCCCCCCTGCGGCTGTCCGCTTGCTGCGCCCGGCATCCCTTCGATCGGGTTACCGGGCGCCTGTCTCTAGGGGTCGGGAAAATGACAGGCGTCTAGATATAGATGCCTGTTATTTAACCCACACCGGGATGAAGCAGTCAGAAAGCCGGCTATCGGGATCACGTCAGCCGGTTTCCCGATTGCATCCCCACTCCAACGTATGTTTCACCTAAAGCTTATTCATGGAGTGAACCAGATGAATGGGTCCACTGATTATTTAAGCACAAGGTTCCTCCCACTTAAATGTCCAAACCAATCTAATTCAATTCTCACAGGAGTATGACTTTCCTATGTAGGTACATAGTAAAACCCGGAAAAAAAAAAGGTCTGGTGAATGAACAGATGTTATCATTCATTCCAAGTATAGTATTATCCTAAGGAGAGAATGCAATATAAAATTATGAAGAAACAAAATTCCCAATATATAATGTAAACTTACTGCACATAAAAATTATATAAACAATTTATTTGATGATAAGAATTAAATATTAATTTGCACACTCCCCAGTGTCGCAAATATGCCAGTAACGTGCTATAAAAAAAAATAATAATAATAATATAAAATAATAATATAAAAATAAATAAATAACATTTTTAAATACATGTGTACCCAAATAAAGTGTAGTGATATTATGATAGTGTAAGAAATATAGGACATAATCATAAGTAGACATGTCATTGGTAAAGAATAAAACCAACCAATACTAAAAAAATATATAAAATTACTAAATAAAATGTTAAATAATAATTAATAAATATTAATAAATAATAATTAATAAGTATAATGTACCTTTATTCCCAACAAAAAATATTATCAAAAAGATTGTGTCAAAAAGTGCTCAAGTGGCCTCCTATCAATATTTCATCTTTAGTAAATGATGTGATAATATCACGAGTCCAAAATATATATAATCTTCCTAATAGAGAATTATATTGACCTTAAAATCATTATTTAAAGAAAGGCTGAATAGTTATTCTTTTCGTTAAGACCCAAGGGTAGATCCCATAAGAAAAATCATGCATGTTTCTCTCTTTTTTTTTCTGGGTTTTACTGTGTACTTACATAGGAAAGTCATACTCCTGTGAGAATTGAATTAGATTGGTTTGGACATTTAAGTGGGAGGAGCCTTGTGCTTAAATAATCAGTGGACCCATTCATCTGGTTCACTCCATGAATAAGCTTTAGGTGAAACGTACGTTGGAGTATGCTGGGAATGCTCTCTGTCTAGCTAATAGATGCCCCTATACTACTGCTATAATCTGTGTCTTTGTCTTTGCTTTGCTGCATGCTACACCTTCAGGGCTGAATGTATGCCCGTAGCGCAGCAGAACAGGAAACAACAATACATTTTAAATCATACTGATTAACAATGTATTATTTGAATGGTGTGAAAGATCTCTTAATTGTGTCCTCATCCTTGTTCAGCTGTACGCTTTGTAATCTTAGCTAGGTGTACATATCCAAGTGTTCAGCCATACGCTGTATAATTTGGGACTGTATAATTTGGACCATGTGTACGCACACAGCAGATTGAAACAATATATATTAATGCTTAGTTGTACGCTATATATTTATGGTGTCGAAGCTGAATAATTGGCTGAGACAAGTTCAGTTTAAAATGTAATCGCAGCGACGCCATCTTGCGAATGACCGCAAGACTCCATTTTAGAAATGCGATCGCAAGACGCCTAAGCGGCACATACGGCTATCAATGTCTCAGCAAAGGGTGGAGTGGCCACATGCAGGGTTTTCCTGCAACCGCTTTGTGCTGAAAAATCGCTATCCATTTTCGTGTGAGCAAAGGAAGCTGGCTAGAATCCAGAGACAAGAGAGGAAAAAGTTTGTTTTCCTTTGTTGATAGAACCTAGCGTTTAAAGGGGTGCCGCAGTATTGAGTATGCGGCTGAGTCGCAGTTTTGCGCACAGAAAATACGCACTTTTGCATACGCTGTCATTATACGGTTGTGTGGTAGTCGCATTCATGTGTATGCAGCTGGTCGCACAACAGCGTATACGTACTTCCAGTTCTGCTGCCACGTGTTTGAACAAAGCCATTGAGGTTTAAATTTTTTTTCTATTACCAATATCTGGGTTAAACGTGTATTTTTCTGCGCAGGAAAAAAGTGTGTAACAGTGAATATTTGTTGAACAAAGTTAAGGGTATCATATGATCCTTAAGGGCTAGGTGCAAGGGTTAGCCTAGTCGCTCGGTAAGCAGCTTTACCGTTCTATACACAGTAGCAGGTGTACATGTTGTCTTTGTTGTATAGAGGTGCGTGAGAGTAGCCGACATATAAACTCTCATAGGTCTGGAAGTTACCTTACTAAAGCTTATCCGGGTGTGGAAGTTGCCTGTTTCAAATCTTATCCAGGTGTGGAAGTTGCCTTACTAAATGTTATCCAGGTGTGTGGGCGCCGCTGACTTAAAATCGTCCACAGGTAAGTGAAAGTATCTTGATTGTCTTTCACCAGTTTAAATCTTTATTGAAAAGCGTAGGAGTTGTCTCAAAATGGGAGCCACGCAAACAGTAGAGATGTTAGGCAATGATGTGCTGCTAATGGAGGCTCCGATTGGATCGGCCCGTCGTATTATGCATACTAAGTACGGTACTTATGCAGGAAGGTATTGTGATTTATGGTTTAATATGACGAGGAAGAGTGTTAGACCGTTTCCCAGAATTGGTAGTTTTGATAAAAATGTGTTAGACAATGTCCAGGATCACATCAGTATGGTGTGATCCCTAGAGAAAAATATTAAGTATTTTGAATGTTTAAAACTATGGCAGCATGAAGGGGATGCTTGGCTTAAAAATGTGCAAACGACGCAAACCAGCGTTGCGAGTGCATTGCCACAAAATACATCCGCGACGCTGAGTTGCAATACGGGCGAGCCGCAAAATGGCGCGCACGTGCTGCAAGGTAGCGTCGTGGAGAGTATTGGCAGCAGTTCACGCTCACCTCCCCCACCTTATGTGGATGGAGGTGCAAGTACAGTTACAAAAAAACCCCATAAAAATGTAACAAGCAACTTGTACCCTCTCTTAAGCAACTATAAAGAAAATGTTTATGATGTAGATGATGAGCCTATTGTAATGTCTGCCATTTCCCATGCTGTGCAAATGATAGATGCTGCATCACCACAATCACGGGTGGTGCCGCCATCTCCATTGGCAACAGCAAGGGAAGTGTTAACACACTCTGCACCAATAGAGGAAGTTGTTAATACCATACGTAGCAGCAGCAGATTAAACCCCCAGCCAGGTAACCAGGTCAGAGGTAGCAACGCTGCCGGTCTGCATCCCATTCGGACAAGAACTGTTCCGAATGGAAATGTGGCTGGCAACAGTGTAGTGCCCACGAGGGAAGTAGTAATGCATTGTCCATGGACAAGAGCAGAACTAAATTCCATCATAAATGATTTCCCCAATCCCAAAAAGGAACTAGCCAAATGTCAAAGATTTTTGAGAAATTTGGGTAGTTCTCATGAGCCCACTAATAAAGATTGGCGTGTGGTGTTAAGGGCCTGTCTACCACGCAATACCGACGTGACAAAATTTGTCACGGACTGTGTATTGGATGGCGACGTTCCCTTAACAGACCAAGTAAACCAAGGTAACATTTCCCGCATTGTGACTCAATTGGGTATATATTTTCCAGTAGTAGTTAACTGGAACAAAATCTTCACAATCAAACAAAAGGAGAGTGAAACTGCAGAAGACTATTGCGACTGGGCTCTGCAGGCTATCACCCAGTACACTGGGATAGAAGATATTAAAGATAGCAGTCACCACAGGGGAATGATAGTCACGGTACTCATGGACGGTCTGAAAGACGATTTAAAGATTCGGGTTCAGAC
Organism: Taudactylus pleione; assembly: GCA_031769625.1. NCBI lineage: Eukaryota > Metazoa > Chordata > Amphibia > Anura > Myobatrachidae > Taudactylus > Taudactylus pleione. The sequence goes on from JAUIMM010000957.1 coordinate 7,144,211, forward strand.
CTCACAACCTGGCTGGAGGGGACTCACAATAGATAACCTCATAGAGTCTGCCATAGAACATGATAAAAATATCACAAAGAAGAGAGAGACCCAGAGCAAAAAACTAATGGCTGTCAGTATCCAAGCTCTGGAAGGAATGACAATAACATCACAGCCAACCGACACACCTGCACCCACACACACACATGCACCTGAACAATTACACGTCCTCACCAATCCCACACCACAGAAAACACATCCTTACCCCACATATCATACACAACCACAGGTCCCATACTCATATCCCCCACAATATCCTTACCCTCCCTATCCTTACCCATACCCACCACCTTTCCCTCTTGCTGAAATCCCACAACAATCTTTTCATCCACCCCGTTCAAAATTATGTTTTAACTGTCACCAAGTGGGACACGTAAGTAAGTACTGCAAAGTGAAGAACACCACACAGGAACACGAGTTTCCCATGGGTTCATAGGTAACCCCAGTATCTTCTCCCAGACCTTATATGACTGTTTATAATCTTTTCAACCTATCAATGGATCTGTTCTAATGTAAAATATAGATGATTTATTGTTGTATTTTAGGTCATGTCTAAATGATATTAAACGGTTGTGCTTTATCTTCCACTCATAGGACACAAGGTTGCTGAGGATAAACGGCAGCCATGCCAGGCTGAGGTCGACCACTCGGAATACTATTCAACCCAGTGGCACAGGCATTATTTATTTATTTATTTATTATTAATAACAAGATTTAATTGCAGGAACCTGTATGCAGATACTATATCCCTAGAATTATTAAAAATGATAGGGGGACTTATTTTACAGGTGATGTTTCCAAGAACATGTGTAAGATGATGGGTAAAAACACTGAGATTATCCCAGACTGTCTTTTCCTTTATTTGCCCCCCTTTGAGATACTGTTCAAACAGGCAGCCTCATGTGAAAATATGATAATGAGGTTACTGTGCAGGGTCTCACGAAGATGAATGAGAATAACCGAATTTGAAATTGTTTATTTACTAACATGTCTAATGCAAACTGTCATGATGTCAAAATCTGGAAGAATTTGTTATGATCCAATTTTTTTTAGCTCAGGTCGTTTGACTGATTGGTGGAAAGGTCCGTATCTGATGATACAGCATCCTCAAAGGGTGGCCGGGGAAGATACGTGGGTCCATTCCACTCAGTATAGGGAGGTTAACCAACCGGTGGAGATACAAGGCAGAGACAAGGCCGATAACGTGGACCTGACGATTGAGAGCTTGTGCCGGAAGGATTAAAAAGGTGACGGTGAGATATCTGAGCTAAAGAAATGTGTAGATCAGTGCTTCCAGCAATGGAGTGGTCTGCTGTGGTCATCCTAATTCTTTTTCTTTCCAGACTTTTTGTCATGATGATCTGTTTGGGGATACTCAGTGTCTGTGATGGGGGACCGATAAAGGAGATGTGAGCTGATGGCGGAGTTGATGGAGTGGAGTCAGGAGGAGTGCAATGCCAATCAGGGGAGTTTCTGACCAATTTTAGTATTGTAATTGTTATGTTATTTGAAAAAAATACTTCCAGAAGTTATGACCCTCACACATGTTGAAATGTTGGGAATACATAAAAACACACCGTCACCATATTTTCACCCACAATATGAACACAGAGGCAAGAGAAATATGATACCTGGTGATATGCATAAAGCCGCTCAGTTAATCAGTGAGACAACTGGCTTCCAAGTTTTAGTCGCCCTGGATCCCACCAGGATTGCTAGGGGTACATTAAATTTTAGATATATCCAGGAACTTGCTAAATTAATAGATAATATCACCGAGATGTACGATGACACATTCAGGTACACAGGGAGAGAATTGCAAGCGTACAAGAAAGAACTAGTGCAACACAGGCTAGTGTTGAATTATTTAACTGCTGTTACTGGAGGGTATTGCATAACGTTAGCCACCCAATTTGGAGTAAAATGTTGCACTTATGTCACCAATGATACCAGCGACCCTAAGGAGGTGATAGACCAGAAGATGGATGAGATTCTGCAGCTAAAGTGGGAATTTCGTAAGAACCATAACGCATCAGTGGCTGAAGCAGGGGAAAAGATAGAAGGATGGGTGTCATGGCTGAACCCAGTGAAATGGTTCTCGGTTCTAGGGGAATGGGTCCAGGAAGTGATCGCCAGCATAGGCAAATTCTTGATCCTTATACTGATTGTCATCATAGTAATTTGCATATGCGTCCGGTGTGTTCCTATTGTGTTGAAGTGTGGAAAATGTAAAAACAGATTGAAACGAAGAAATGAAACTATGATGTATGATGGTGGTCAGATATGATAATATGTACACAGAGGTAGATACAGAACTGCATTACAACCCTGAGCTAGGAAGTACCATCATTTAAATGTATAATATTTAGACATGCATAGAAGATATTATTGAAATGTTATTTATAGAACACCTCAGACAATGTAAAGTCTCAAATTCCCCTTCAAGACTGCTGTTATAAGACTGGTGCATTCCCACACCTGTCACATGATCTCCCAAGATCCGCGGTGTGCGTATAATAGTAGTTTTATGTCCCCACCCAGAGACACATTATTGATGGATTAAGAACCACCTTGTGCCATCCCATAATAACACTAAATAATATGTAAATGTAAGCCTAAAATAAATTTATATAGCAGATTGTGATAGCATGTTGTTTGCTATCAAAGGGTGGACTGTCGAAGCTGAATAATTGGCTGAGACAAGTTCAGTTTAAAATTTAATCGCAGCGACGCCATCTTGCGAATGACCGCAAGACTCCATTTTAGAAATGCGATCGCAAGATGCCATTTTGCGAATGGCCGCCTAAGCGCCATTTTAGGTGAACTCACAATATAGTACATGTGGCGATATTTATAATAGCACTATGCGATCGCTTCTTTCATCATTTTTCATACACACAATAATACTCACAAGAGCGCTATTAACTAGTCGCATATTAGCGAATGCATAAGACTTTGTATGAAACCGCTGAAAAAGTAGCTTTATGCGCACGCATCTGCCCCAAGTTAACTAGTGTCCTTATATCAAACCCTGAATACCCACACATTCCATATTCACACATAAGGTTCCATAAGCATCAAATGTATGATTCAAGTTGGTTAAGTTAGTTTAAATGCTGAGACATAAAGGTTTTTTATAACTAAGGTATTAAACATGATAAGCAAGTTATGTTTGGTCTTGTTCTGATGCATACGCTTTTTACAGCATCCCGGTGTTATCGGTGGAGAGATCGCATCATGCAAACTCAAGTTATGGATCGCAGAACTTACAAGCAACTAAATGTTTAGCTGTTGGAATGTACAGGAAGTGTTACTAGAAAGATCCCCCTGCTGTTAGAGGCAGGGAGAGTCTATTTGAATCAGCCTGTTAAATGTGCTGTAACATATGCTTCTCCTCTGGGAACCAATGACATCAGCAGGAAATTTCCCCTTTGTACTGTTTTAGTCTAGGGGGGATAAATACATGTGTCCGAATACTGGTTTCTTAGTCCATGCTGAATGCTGTATGTACTGAGGGTCTCTAGTCTGAGGTCTATCTCTGGGTCCGGAGGCGCAGCGTATGTATACTGTACTTGAGTCTGTAATATTTCCTTTTGCGCCTAAAGTGTGTCTCTCTCTTTGTCTCTCTCTCTGTGTGTCTCTCTGTCTCTGTCTCTTTGTCTCTGTCTTTGTCTCTCTCTCTCTCTCTGTGTGTCTCTCAGTCTCTCTCTGTCTCTCTGTCTCTCTCTCTGCCTCTCTCATTGTATTTATTTGCGCTTATTATACACAGATCATAGCATGTAACTGACTGTACTTTTACTTGAATAATACTTTGTGCTTCGGAACCACATGTTCTGAGTCTGGAGTCTCTATTTATTGTATGACAGCGTACGCAAATTAGCGTCATCCTTAGAGGTTTATAGGAAGGATTTTAGAAGGTACAGGCAGGGGTATATAGAGGTTCATTTTAAAATCAACAATGGCAAAGTGTATGCATATAACAGAGTGAAAGAAGAGATATTAATGCACTTTAGAGACACGGGTATCAAATTCAGGATAAAGCTTATTAATTTGTTTGAATAAAATTATCCTTGTTAACTGGTCTACAAAAAAGAGTGTGTTTGATTAACACTCACTTATATCTAGATAAAGGACACAACCTGGTCAACTGGGTGTCTAATCAAGAGCTAAATGTGCGTAAGCAGTTAAGATTATTGCCATGACTATATGCCAATGATAAAGGCATATTAATCACTTTTCTGGATAATTTCCGCACTTGCTTATTTAAGTGGGTTCAAGCATAGTTGGATTGCTGCAATAAAAATAGACGCAGCGATTGTACGCAGTAGAGTGCAATCATTTCTATGCATACGCAGATTGATAAGTAGGATAGACTGAATGTCTTTTCCATATATGTGAACGCAATTGAGTACTATTTGTAGCAATTTAAGCTCAAAGGCAGTCAGACTGTTATTCTAGAGATATATACAGCAGAATATTGTTTGCAGCAACCTCATTTTTTATTGTGAAGAATTGGACGGTTTGATTGCCTTCACATTTAATGTATGCAGTAAAGTGTTAACCTTATTTTGTCAGATAAGACATATATTGTATACACACAAAAGAAATTTGAGACCACAAAAAAACTTTATAGGATTATTTAATATGTTCAATTACGTGACAAGACACGGATGATTTAAGATAATAGAATATCGGTATAGGAAATAAAGTGCATCATATTCAAGCAGTGGTAATAAAAAGAAAGGAAAAGGATATAACACGAAAGGTTATCCCTTCCAGAAAGTATAGATTTTGACGTGAATACAGAGTTGCCGGACACAGAATTGTAATTTTATATTAATATTTCACCGTGTGTTGATGTAATTTGAATAAATTATAATTAAAAGTTATATTTTAATAATATTTTTAGATGAGTGCACCAAAACACTATTCTTTTTGAGTATAATAGGTACCTGGGAGTGACAGGAGACTCTATATATATATATATATATATATATATATATATATATATACATTATGCAAGTATACCAGGTCTTTTAGCGACTGACGTAGGAAGTGTTACTCAATGAAAATGTGCAAATGTATTAGTAATGTGCTACATAACACATAGTGGTGTAAAATAACAATTTATTATATATGACAACACTGATGTATAAACACAGACTATTTGAGTCTTATTCCTATGATGCCCTTTTTTGAGAGGGGCTCAGTGAAACAGGTGAAGTTTTCAAAGTGCTAATAAATATTTTTCATAAAATTAGCCTTATATTAAGTTCAGTAAAAATACATCAGTTATAGTAATTTAAAAACACAGAGGAATCGACATAAAATTTTAAAAAGAGTTTCTAAAATGTTTTAAAAACTCTAAAAGAAATCTGATATATGGAAGTTCTTAGAAGTTCATATAGTGCTTATCTGTGGTAGTTCATTCAGGCAAGAGGCAGCATCCCCAACGCGTTTCATCCACTGGGGACTTCATCAACGGGTGCGGCTAGCCTGGGGTTACTGCTTTTTATACCCCATGTCAGACAGGACTCAATTTGCCTCATTTAGGTCGTTAATGACATCATTTCCGGTCATCAACTTCTGGAACAGTGTCCGTAGTTCCCGATTTAACTCGCTAGTCATACAATCTCACGTGTTCTACATAGTCTCTTTCAAGAGTGCGATATGTTCCTATATAGTATTCCAGTGCATGGACTTCGCGTTTTCCCACTTCCGCCCTTTTCAGATTGGCTTCCACCTGGTGTTGACGTCACATCCGCTTCCTTTATCTGTGTTAAGGTGCTGCATTCTTAGCGTGAAGAGTGGCGTAATGCGCATGCATAAATCATCCCAAGGCTAGTCGTCCTCTCTTGTAGAATCCATGGCTGCGGTTGTCATGGTGATGTATCCCCCATCTTGGCATGGTCCATATGCAGCTAATATGCTGATGGAAAGAGGGAAAAATTTTAGAGAACATGCATGTAAATGTCTTGCTCTCTATTGTTTGAATTCTACGATTGTCACCGCATCACTAGCTTCGATCTATTATAGGTTATTTACATGTAAAGGAAGTTACAAATATTAATAAGATGTGCATGGATAATATATAGGCTCAATAATGCTGACTCATGGTGGTGATCGGATAAAGAAGAGCTATTTCTACTTCAGGGTCCATAGGGTATCCACAGGATACCTTGGGGTATAGGTGTGACGTCAGTCGCAGGGCACCAAAGAGTTAAGCTTTCAGCCTCCCAGGATGCACTAGGTCCCCCTCCTATACCCCGCCCCCGGGCCAAGGCACCTCAGTTTAGTTTGGTGCCCGGCCGGAGTCGGGTGCACCTGTTGGAGTGGGGGCTAGAAGAGCCCCTGAAGCTTTTTCTTCATGCAGCTGTATCTGCACAACTGGATGAACAGCATGGACAGTCAGTCCTGACGTCCATGCTGTCTTCCCTACACCCCACCGGTACCAGAACGCCGGTACTGATCCGGGGATGCTGGTGGGCGTCTGGGGTCACAGCTAGCGGTGACCCCAGATGCTCCGGACCATGGCCGGATTCAAGGGGGACAGAGGTAAGCAGCGGGGTCCCGCGGTGGGTCCCCGCTGATCACATGGTCCTAAGTCCCCAGGCAGGGGGCTCCCTGGGGACTGGCTGCAGCGTGGAGCCAGGCGACCAACCTGCGCTTCCACTACCCCCTGGGACAGCGGACCGCAGCAGAGCGGTAGCGCTGCGGCGTCCCAGGGGTTAAATGCATGCCAGGGGAGCGCGCCTTCCCTGTCTCACAGCCGGCGCCTCCCCCGCTGCACACAGCCCTCTCTGCACTGTGCTGACTGGTCCTGTGTCAGCGCTCCTCCCCCAGGCCAGCTTCTCTCTGCTCCTCGGCGGCCATCTTCTCTGCAACGCATGGTGAACGCTGCTGGAAGTCTGGAAGGAAGCATCGTGGTCTGGGTCCCCCCGCATACCTCTCCTCCGCTGTGGCTCAGGTCTGTGTATGCAGCGCTGTGTCCTACCAGGCCCTGTGTCTGTGTAGTTGAGTGATCAGCGCTGTTAGTGCAGGAATTGTTATTTCTCTGCATTGTATGTGACTGTGCTAGCGCTGCCTGTAACTATTCTTCTCTAAACTGTCAGCTTTATTACTGTCCCTGTTCTTTCTGCTAAAGCCCTTGCGGTGCGGTGCTGCAGGGTGGTCTCTCGCCTATTTAATACTTAATTGGTGAGAGAGGTCACATACGTGGTGCCATCATGTCTGAAAGTGATTTTCCCCTCCGGCTACAGTGTACCACGTGCAAAGTACCGTTAGCGGAGGGGGAGGGTAGCCGGCGCCTCCCCCGCTGCACACAGCCCTCTCTGCACTGTGCTGACTGGTCCTGTGTCAGCGCTCCTCCCCCAGGCCAGCTTCTCTCTGCTCCTCGGCGGCCATCTTCTCTGCAACGCATGGTGAACGCTGCTGGAAGTCTGGAAGGAAGCATCGTGGTCTGGGTCCCCCCGCATACCTCTCCTCCGCTGTGGCTCAGGTCTGTGTATGCAGCGCTGTGTCCTACCAGGCCCTGTGTCTGTGTAGTTGAGTGATCAGCGCTGTTAGTGCAGGAATTGTTATTTCTCTGCATTGTATGTGACTGTGCTAGCGCTGCCTGTAACTATTCTTCTCTAAACTGTCAGCTTTATTACTGTCCCTGTTCTTTCTGCTAAAGCCCTTGCGGTGCGGTGCTGCAGGGTGGTCTCTCGCCTATTTAATACTTAATTGGTGAGAGAGGTCACATACGTGGTGCCATCATGTCTGAAAGTGATTTTCCCCTCCGGCTACAGTGTACCACGTGCAAAGTACCGTTAGCGGAGGGGGAGGGTAGCGCGGAGGGCCTTTGCCAGCAGTGTTTGTCCATGGCGTGGCCTATTACGGTTACAGCACCGGTACAGGAGCCGCCCTGGGCTTGTTTCGCTCAGGCGTTAACAGCTTTAGTGGGCCAGTTAGCTCCGCAGCCCGCGTTTACTCCGATGGGTTTGTCCCAGCAGTCTGTGGTGTCGTCACCCATGCAGGGGTTCCCACGACAATTGGTGGTACCCCACAGTCTCCCTATTTCCCCGCTCCCGGGTTCTCAGGAGCCAGCGTGGGTTAACTCCCTGACGAGTTCTTTACAGCACTTGTCGGATGTGTTGCAAGGGGAGTCTGTGATACGGCCTCATAAAAGGCCGGTGGCGTCTCTGTCCGCTCCTTATGAGGATGACGTAGGGACGTCTGATGATGGGGAGATTCTGGATCCTTACGATCAGGAACCTTTCCATACTAAGGACGCTGATGCTAAGTCCAAAGTATATATTCCTGGACTTATTCGGGCGGTCCGCACAGCCTTGGTGATTGAGGACGAAGTTCCCCCAGCGGCTAAATCTAAGTATGCCTTTTTCAAAGATGTGAAGGGCGATGCCACAGTCTTTCCTCTTTCGGGTCAGTTGGTGGACCATTTAGAGGAGGCGTGGAAACAACCTGGCAAAAGATACCAGCCGCAGAGACGCCTGGCGGTGGCTTATCCGTTCGCGGATAATTATTTTGCTAAGTGTGAATCCCCTCCACAGGTGGATTCTCACGTGACCCGTCTTGTCCGTAGTGCCACATTGCCGATGCCATCCATGTCCTCCCTTAAGGATGCTACGGACCGCAAGGTAGAAATCTGCCTGAAGTCCGCTTATTCCCTTGCAGGGGGGGCAGCACGGCCGGCTATGGCCATTTGCTGGGTTGCCAGAGCGATGGAGCGCTGGGCGGATTCATTAGAGGCTTCTTTTGAATCCGACTGTCCGGCCGAACAAGCGGAGTTGTTTGGCAATCTCCGTGATTCGGCCACCTACATCAACGAGGCGGCTCTAGACATTAGTACTCTGGTGTCTAGAATTTCTTCAGCAGCGGTAGCTGCTCGTCGCACCTTGTGGCTGCGATCCTGGAAGGCGGACGCAGATCCAAGAAAGGTCTGGAAGCGTTGCCGTTTACCGGAGAAGTTCTCTTCGGTCCGGATCTGGATAAGATTGTGGCCACGCTGGCGGCAGCCAAATCTGCTTGTCTCCCGTCGGCCGCTGCTCCTTCTGGTTCTGGACCATCGTCCTTTCGGTCATCTAGGGCCCAGGGCAGGCCCAAACCACAGTCGTTTCCTCGACAGGCTGGCCCTAAGAAATCGGTCAAGCCCCGGAAACAGGCATGGAGTACCAGACGTCCGGCCCCCAAGCCAGATGACAAGCCTGCGGCCTGACGGTCCGGGTCTCCCCTTGGGGGATCCCAGGGTGGGAGGCCGCCTGCTGCAGTTCTCCCGGTGTTGGTCGTTCACTACGACAGACACTTGGGTTCTGGAGGTGGTCTCTCACGGGTACGCCCTCTCCTTCCGGCACAGACCCCCGGCTCGATTCTTCACCACGGGTCTACCATCAGACCGGAACAAGGCTACGGAGCTGCGGAAGGTATTGCACACTATGCTCCAGGCTGGAGTTATAGTGCCTGTTCCATTCTCCCAGAGGGGCCAGGGTTTCTATTCAAATCTATTTTTGGTACAGAAACCCAATGGGTCATATCGTCCGATTCTCAACCTCAAAGCACTCAACAAGTCTTTGCGGGTCCCGAAGTTTCGGATGGAGACCCTACGGTCCATCATTCTGGCGCTGGAACCTGGGGACTACATGGTGTCATTGGACATACAGGACGCTATGGCGGTCATGGTGGCTTCTCTGCGGCTGCAAGGAGTCCGCATGTTGCCGTACTTGGACGACCTGTTATTGGTGGCAGGATCTCCAGAGCTCCTGTTACACCACTTGGACCTGACCATTGCACTGCTGCAACGGCACGGCTGGCTAATCAACTGGCAGAAGTCCACTCTAATCCCGTCTCGGAGGATTCTGCATCTTGGAGCCTTATTGGACTCGGGACAGCAAAGGATCTTCATGACGGAGGACAAGATCTCTGCTTTACAGTCAGGGGTGCGCAGTTGTCTGCACAGCCGCCGGGTGTCCTTACACTCGGCGATGAGGTTACTGGGCTCCATGGTGTCGGTGTTCGACATGGTGGAATACGCCCAGTTTCACTCCAGACCTCTGCAGCACCTGATCCTGTCCTAGTGGAACGGGCTGCCTCAGTCTCTGAAGTTCCAGACGATTGTGCTCACCCCGGAGGTTCGCCTGTCCCTTGCGTGGTGGTTAAAGACGACCCACCTCAACAAGGGACGTCCGTTCTGGGTTCCAAATTGGGTCCTGTTGACAACGGACGCCAGTCTTCGGGGCTGGGGAGCAGTTTCGGGTCCACACTTGTTCCAGGGCAGGTGGACACCGACAGAAGCGGAGCTTCCAATAAATATCTTGGAACTCCGTGCGGTCTTCAATGCTCTCCTGCAGGCACAGCGGTTTCTCCAGGGTCACCCGGTGCAGGTCCAGTCGGACAATGCTACCACCGTGGCCTACATAAACAGGCAAGGAGGAACTCGCAGTCGGGCGGCTCTCGTAGAGGTCTCTCGGATCCTGGTTTGGGCGGAGCGCAATCTTCCGGCCATATCAGCGGTCTTCATCCCGGGAGTGCTAAATTGGGAGGCGGACTTTCTAAGTCGCCAGGACGTTCATCCAGGGGAATGGTCCCTGCACCCGGACGTTTTTCAACTACTGGTGGACAGGTGGGGTCTTCCAGAAATCGACCTCATGGCGTCCCGGCACAACAACAAGTTGCCGGTGTACCGGTCTCGCACAAGAGACGAAGGGGCGTCTCTGGTGGATGCTCTGTCCGTCCGGTGGACGTTCAGGTTCGCATACCTGTTCCTTCCGGTCTCCCTTCTTCCACGGGTAATCCGGAAATTCAAACAGGAAGGAGGGACGCTCCTGTTGATAGCTCCCGCGTGGCCCAGACGGCACTGGTTCTCTGACCTTCAGGGTCTGTCCGTGGACAGTCCTCTGCGGTTGCCGCTACGACCGGACCTTCTGTCTCAGGGTCCTTGTCTTCACCCGGACCTGACTCGGCTGTCTTTGGCGGCGTGGCTGTTGAGACGGCCATGCTGAGGTCCTGGGGGTTTGCCAGCTCTGTGGTGCGTACCATGTTACGAGCTCGGAAACCGTCTTCCGCGAGGATATACCATCGCGTGTGGCATACGTTCTTCCAGTGGTGTCGACCGAGAGGTTATGCACCGCGGGAGTTTCGTCTGTCTCGGATTCTCGCCTTCCTGCAAGCGGGACTAGATCATGGGCTTCGCCTTGCTTCTTTGAAGGTACAGGTTTCGGCCCTATCTGTCTGGTTTCACCGTAGGATTGCTACAATCCCGGATGTGCGCACCTTTATGCAAGGTGTTCTCCGTATTCAGCCGCCCTTTGTTCCACCTGTGGCGCCTTGGGATTTGGCTGTGGTCCTGAGGGCTCTCCAAGGACCGCCGTTTGAACCACTGGGCTCAGTGGATATTAAATGGCTAACAGCTAAGACTGTTTTCCTTCTGGCCGTTGCTTCAGCCAGACGTGTTTCTGAGTTAGGGGCTCTTTCTTGTAGACCCCCTTTCTTGGTTTTTCATGGGAACAGGGCAGTGCTCCGCACTCGGCCCGAGTTTCTTCCCAAAGTTGTTTCCCAGTTTCATGTTAACGAGGAAATAGTTGTTCCGGCCTTTAACTCACCGGGTCTTTCCGTGGGTGAGGCCTCTTTGGATGTTGTGCGGGCCTTAAGGACTTATGTTGACCGCACTTCTTTGTTTAGGAAGTCGGACGCTTTGTTGTCCTCTATGGCTTCTGTAAAAAGGGTTGGCCTGCTTCAAAGCAAACTTTGGCAGCCTGGATCCGTATGGCTATTTCTGAAGCTTATCTTCATGAAGGCCTACCGGTCCCTCCTTCTCTGAAGGCTCATTCCACTAGGTCTGTGGGTCCTTCGTGGGCAGCTCGACGTGGTGCCTCGGCAGTTCAGATCTGCAAGGCTGCTACGTGGTCTTCTGTCCATACCTTCGTGAGGTATTACAGGTTTGACACCTTCGCCTCTCAGGATGCTTCCTTCGGGCGGCGGATTCTCCTTTCTGCACAGGAGCGTCCCCACCCTTAAAGGATACTGCTTTGGGACATCCCCAAGGTATCCTGTGGATACCCTATGGACCCTGAAGTAGAAAATATGAGATATGGTAAGAACTTACCCTTGTTATCTCTATTTCTACGAAGTCCATAGGGTTCCACAGGACTCCCGCCCTGTCGCACCTGTGCTGCAGATGGGCTTTGCTCTGGTCACCGGTTTTCCGTCTCCCTCTGGTGAGAATGTGATTCTTGTATGTGTCCAGATCTTTGTTCTCTCTCTTCCTTCTCCTCCTCCGGCCTATGGCTTGGTAACTAACTGAGGTGCCTTGGCCCGGGGGCGGGGTATAGGAGGGGGACCTAGTGCATCCTGGGAGGCTGAAAGCTTAACTCTTTGGTGCCCTGCGACTGACGTCACACCTATACCCCAAGGTATCCTGTGGAACCCTATGGACTTCGTAGAAATAGAGATAACAAGGGTAAGTTCTTACCATATCTCATATTATTAATGTATAAGGGCAGTGAATAGGACATAATCATAATGTTCATGTGTAGATATTAGGAACGATCCATATTTAGGAATCATGGTTGAAAAAATTATGATAAAGAATTAAGAATAATAAAAAAGGTTCATAGTTAAAAACAGGTGATCCTTATTTAAAAGGGGGGAGGTCCATATTTAAGAGCGATCCATGATTCAAGAGTGGGGGGAAAAGGGGTTTATTAATAGTCCAAAAACCATTTCAAGTCAGAAGATGTACATGATGATTTCATAGGTGCACTCTAGATCCTTGCTTCCAAATATGTAGCTAATATTCCATTGCATGGACTGAGTGGCCATTGTCACCCTACTGCAGATAACAATACCTACAACATTGGGCATTCCCAGGAGGTCTCCCATCCAGGTACTGACCCAGCCCAATTGTGCTTAGCTTCCAAGATCAGACGAGATTGGGCGTGAGTGCAATGGTAAGGTTGTAGGTAATAGATGATATCTGCAGCTACCAACTCATCCATCATAGGAACGGGGCAATTTCATAGCTCTCACTAAACCTGTTTGGAGCCAGTGTGTTCAGTTGAAATATCCAGAACATTTCACGTCGCGAAAGTTTGTTGCCCAGATTCCCTCCTTCTTTCCCCCAATGTCACTTGCTCTATTGCCTTAAATGTAAGGTCTTCAGGGTTGGATCCATGATGAGTAATGAAATGCCTGGAAACAGCATGTCCCTCTAATTTATTCTTAATGTTACGGATATGCTCTTGGATCCTCAGTTTCATGGTTCTTTTGATTCTTCCGATATACTTCAGGCCACACTTGCATTCCAATAAATATACAATTGATGTTGAATTACAATTCATAAAATGTTTGATCTTAAATTCTTTGGAGTCATTAAAATTATAAAAAGCTTTCTTCGAGGGTGTAGATAGCTGCAAATGCTGCATCGACTGCACTTGTAACATCCCAGACATGGAGGAAGAATATCATTTTTACTCTGATTACTGTCTCTTATCCTACTTGGTGCCAGGGTGTCTTTTAGATTCCTATGCTTTTTGAAAAGAATGGTTGGTCTTGAGGGTAGAACGTCCTTGACTACTGGGTCCATGAGTAAGATGTTCTAATGTTTCTGTAGGCAACCCTTTATTTTAGTCTCATGTCCATTAAAAGTAGTGATAAAGGGTATAAAGTCTTTCTTGGTGGTCTTCACTTTGTATTTTAATAAGTCTTCCCTTTTCAGCTTTTTTGTTTTTTCAGCTGCCTTTGTTAACAGTTCTACTGGGTACTCTTTCTGTGTGAACCTCTTAGTGTACATTCTGATCTGATCTTCACAGTCACTTACTTTGGTACAATTCTGCTTGATCCTGTGAAACTGGGAATAGGGGATGTTTTGTTTCCATTTTTTGAGATGTCCACTTTTGTAGTGTAAGTAGCTGTTAGTATCAACTTCCTTAATGTAATTCTTAGTGATTATTCTCCCTCCCTCTTTGCTTAGAACTAGATCCAAAAATTCCAATGATGTGTTACTGTAGTGAGATGTAAATTTGAGGTTCATATCATTAGTGCCAATATGTATTAAAAACTGTTTAAAATCCTCCTCTGAGCCATTCCAAATAATAAGGATGTCATCTATGTATCTTTTGTACATGACTATGTTATTTTTATAGGGATTGTTAGCGTAGATATAATCTTTCTCCCAACACCCCATGAAGATATTGGCAAAACTGGGTGCAAAAATGGTACCCATTGCTATCCCACATATTTGACGGTAAACACATCTAAAAATTTAAAATAGTTTAGTATTAATATAAAAGACATAAGATCACATAAAAAGGTGATATGTTTGGTGTCTAGAGAGTCATCTTCTTCCATGGCAGTTCTGCATGTGTTTACGCCTTTGCTGTGTTCAATGCAGGTGTATAATGCCTGTACATCAAAGGTGATCCATTTATACATCTCTTTCCATTCCATCTCCTGTAGATATTGCAGTAGACTTGTAGTATCTTTAAGGTAAGAGTCTAGTTTCACCACATACTTTTGTAAAAAGACATCCATGTACTCTGAAAGGTGTAAGGTCAGTGAATCTATGCCCGCTACAATCGGTCTTCCCAAAGGTTCTGTTAGGGACAAAATATGGGGGTAATGGGATTGGTTACCATCAGGTATTGGTATTCCTCTTTGCACAAGGTTCCATCACGGAGACCCCATAGTAATAGTGTTCTAAGTTCCTCTGTTAAGTCACCTAGGGGGTCCTTTTGTAATAGGACATGAGTCCTTATCTCCCAGCAACCTAGTGGCTTCCTTCAAATAGGCTTGTCTGTCCATGATTACCAATCCCCCCCCTTTATCAGCTTGTTTTATTATGATCCCCTTATTCTTTTGCAGCTCTTTGAGGGCATTTTTTTCATGGTTCCTTAGGTTCTGTTTCACCACCTTTCTCATATCAAAGTCACACAGATATTTCTTCACCTTTTTGTAAAAGATCTCTATATGGCTCCCTTTTGATTCTAATGGGTAATAAGTTGATTTTCCTTTAAGCCCAGATTTTGACAAATTGTTATTATAGTTATTAATTGGTTCCATCTCTTTTCTTATAAAGTGCCTTTTCAGAGTCAGGTTCATCACATATTTATTCAGGTCAATAAAGACTTTGAATCTATTCATGTTGGAAGTTGGGGCGTAGTTGAGCCCTTTACTGAGTAGGTTAATTTCAGGGTTCATTAGGATATGGGAGGAGAGGTTGAAGATGCCCTTGCTCCTGAGGTCTACTGGAGGTTCCTCCTTTTGAAAGTTCTTCCTCCTGCCGCCCCATTTTCCTCTCCATCTCTTAGTCTTCTTTTTAGTGCTGATGCTAGTGTGGCTGTCTCCCTTAGAGAAGGGTTCCCTGGATCATAGATTGCATTTGGGCCTGGTGATAAAAAATTATGTTCACAGTCACTGTTGGAATCGAGTCTTTTGTAGTGCTGAGAATCTGTTTCCTGTAGTTGTCCTAAATCTTGGCGATAGTCTCAAATCTTCACCCCTTCTGTAGTATATATATATATATATATATAAATAACACAGGGAACACTAGGTATAACACAACGGAATAGTTGAACACTGGTGATGAAGTAAAGAATGCTTGACCACTGGTGATGGACTTGAGAATGTTTGACACTTGTGATGAACTTAAGAATGCTTCAACGCTGGTGATGAACTTGAGAATGTTTCAACACTTGTGATGAACTTGAGAATGCTTGAACACTGGTGATGAACTTGATAATGCACTGGGAATTGTTAGAGGTCCAAGTGCTGATTTGCACAGAGAAACACAAAGGAAATGGACACAGATATGCACTGGGAATAGGTTAGAGCCTCAGCTGTAAGCTAACAATTAGCATGGAAGCTGACACCACAGGAACACAGGGAAGTGATTAGAGAGCTCACCAACACACTAAATCACAGGGTTTTACAAGAACACTGGAGTTCTTTGAGAGCTGAATTAACACACAGGGATTTAGCATGGAAGCTAACATACTGCAGCAACAAACTGTAGGATCTTCTTGGGAAACACCAGAGAGCATAGTAATCACAGTTACAGCAAAGTTGATCAGCAACTCCCTGCTGCAGGAGTCAGACCTAAATATCCCTAAGCAGATGGTCATTGGATCATGAGATCAGCTGGGAGACTTGCAGGGCTGCCATTGGAGGAGACTGATCAGGTGAGATGAACCAACATGGCTGTACCCATGCCTGCTAACACAGGAGTCAGGACACACGCATGGAAGTCCAAATGGACCCCGGCGACAATCCTCAGCTATAACCCACCACTACCACTGGCATCTGAACGCCTCTGAGCCTAAAGACACCAGTTCAGCGGTGAGTAATGGCCGATCCCAGGCCAGATTTTAACAGACTGATGATGCGGCTGGGGGGCCCGGTGAAAGGGCTTCCCTGGCTGTGGCATCAGCCCCCTGCTCGAAAGGGTCCGGTGCTGGTTTTAATTATAGGGGTACCCCTACACAATTTTTTTCCCCTATAATTAAAACCAGGACTGGCCCTGCAGCCTGGTGCTGGTACCTAAATTACAGTGGAACCCTACTCATTTTGTTCCCTGTAATTTTAGGTACCAAGACAGGCTGGCAAGTCCGGGGCTCATTATACTTTTGGGGGGACCCTATGTCATTTTTTAAATGTAATTACACCCTATTTAAACTATTTACGGGGAGAAACATACGCAAATCACAATGATTTGTGTATGTTTCAGCCAAACTCGCAGCTCTGGAGGTGAGTGTTTAAAACTTCATTTTGGCAGAGAGTTTGCAGGCATCTCACCCGAGACTGTCATCTTGATTCTTGGCAAATTTGCGAGCTGTGTCTTTTAGGTGAAAAGTACTTCTGAGTTTGCCCGATGGTGATAAGATTCGAGTTTGCTATCTCACCCGAGTTTTACAAGTGAGAAGAGAGAAATCTCTCTCTAACTCACCGGACTTTGCCTTTATTCAATTTTCGAGTTGATAATCATATGTAACGTTAGGGAAGGGGAAGGAGGGGAAGTGATGACGCACAGGCAAATATAAAGTAATTGAATTATAATAAGTATTATTAACCACTGTTCCTAAGAATAATAAGGGAAAATTATAAATGTATATTGGTAGTGGTGGTGCTCACTGGAGTTAGATATAAGCTGTCAGGAAACAAAAATAGAAAGAACTCTGTTTGGTGAGCACTCCTTATGTAGATGAATAATTAAATCTTAACTTTTAATAAATATATTAAAATAGAGAGAAAAAGAGATCATATATAAACAGACAACATCAAGTAAAGATCCACAAGTATTATAATATACATATAAGACAAAATGAATAAATTGATGCAATATAACAAAAAACAGGAATATGTCACTGTGAAAGCATCATTATTTGTTAATCCATCCAAATAGGGGCGAAATATTCAGAACATTAGACATACATATATATATATATCGGACATCACGACTGTTAGGACATGCAGTATTAATACATAGAATGTCCTTAATATCATATATTGTAATCAGATATAACTAGTGTTGAATCAGAACCCCCATTGTCTGTAATACTCTAAATAGCTGTATCTGACCAATTCAACACATGGATAATTCATGTATAAAACCAAGTTTTACCCTCTATCGTTTCATGTCATAGGGATATAGTAAACATAGAATGTCAGAAAAGTCATGGTATAGCGCTGCTATTCCTCATTCTGCTGCTCCCCACCTATGCAAATTGCTATTTGTGAGGGGTGAGAGATTACCGGAGAGCAGTTTACCCTTAGAAACAACAGAATATGGACGTGACTCCTCATATAGTATGGACGTGACTCCTAATATAACAGAGAAAGTACACTAGCCATGTAAAGGTTATCCCCTACTGCTGTTCTAATGGTATAGCCTCTGTGAGGGTAATAGCTCGGCTATTGCAATATGGTTTAATGTCCAAAGATGCTAATAATTCAATTTCTGAACGTGACTATAGAAGTTAGAAACACACCTATTGAATCTAAATACAGTCTGATTATATTATTTTGATGTCATTTATTTTCAGTGTGTTGTCCTCTTTATCTCTATTAACTGAGGACAATCTCTAGTCAGTAATTCTCTCATTGAGTGTCCAATGCGTACAGTATGACACCCAAAAGCAGAAATGAAATGTGAGTAACGTCCCTGTTATTCTGTTGTTTCTAAGGGTAAACAGCTCTCCGGTAATCTCTCACCCCTCACAAATAGCAATTTGCATAGGTGGGGAGCAGCAGAATGAGGAATAGCAGCGCTATACCATGACTTTTCTGACATTCTATGTTTACTATGGCCCTGATTCAGACCCACTCGTGAGCGGCTGTCCACTCGCAAGTGGGTCGATGTTCTGCACTGAGCATGCGCACGACGGAGGGAGCTCCGTCGTGCGCATGCGCCAGACGCGACGAGCGAAAGAAAGTCCTTCGCTCGTTGTGTCTGATCAAAGGGGGCGTGCTGTCGATGTTGATTGACAGCATGCCCCCTTTGGTGGGCGTGCCGGGGGCGTGCCTCCTTGATGGGGGCGTTCCCAAGGGAACGCCTCCCGTCAGAAGCCGGCCCACTGACATCACTAGTGATGTCAGTGGGAGTGATTTTGGCTCTGATAGAGCCAAAATCACTCCGGAGCTTGCGGTTGAAAACCTCAACCGCAGGCTCCGGCTCGCAGTTTCGATGGGCGCGATGGTCAAGACCATCGCAGCCATCAAACTGCACGCTCGTGTAGGCTGTGGGTGGTGACCCACAGCTATACGAGCGTCCAGGAGGACGCTCCATAGTTATGGAGGACGGCCCTCATTCAGAGCGTGCGCTCTGCTCAGAGCGTACGGCTCTGAATGAGGGCCTATATCCCTATGACATGAAACGATAGAGGGTAAAACTTGGTTTTATACATGAATTATCCATGTGTTGAATTGGTCAGATACAGCTATTTAGAGTATTACAGACAATGGGGGTTCTGATTCAACACTAGTTATATCTGATTACAATATATGATATTAAGGACATTCTATGTATTAATACTGCATGTCCTAACAGTCGTGATGTCCGATATATATATGTATGTCTAATGTTCTGAATATTTCGCCCCTATTTGGATGGATTAACAAATAATAATGCTTTCACAGTGACATAATCCTGTTTTTTGTTATATTGCATCAATTTATTCATTTTGTCTTATATGTATATTATAATACTTGTGGATCTTTACTTGATGTTGTCTGTTTATATATGATCTCTTTTTCTCTCTATTTTAAAATATTTATTAAAAGTTAAGATTTAATTATTTAATTATTCATCTACATAAGGAGTGCTCACCAAACAGAGTTCTTTCTATTTTTGTTTCCTGAGAGTTGATAATCATGCCTAAACTCTACTGAGATTGGCACCTCGACCATTCTCGATTCTTTGTAAATTTACCCCATAGTCTTTAGCATCAGTCAGACACAAGTCAGTATAGGCTTTTTGCGGTTCTCCTTACAGGAAGGGTGCCACAAGGCTTGCCCACTGCTCTTTAGACCAACTCTCTCTCTCAGCTGTTCTTTCAAAAGTGGTTAGATAAGCTTCAAAATCATCACTCAGGGTAATCTTTTGCAGAAAATGACTGGCCCGTATGGAGCGAGAGCTAGTTGGAACATCGGTGGAAACAGTCTCGGACAGGGCTGCTAGATGCTGCAACACTTCTTTTAAGGCCTCACGGTCTTGGCACTGTTGCTCGCGGTCTTGGCACTGTTGTCTGCAGAGTTCCTCAACAGCCAAGTGCTGTTGTCTGCAGATAGCCACTTGCTGTACCCTGGTGGCTTCCTGCTGAGCTGAAGTTGCCTGTAGCAATACCTTAACAATGTCCCACATGTTACTGTATCTTTGAAGCAGAATCTGGCTTCCCTAAGCATCTGCCGATGCCACCACTATGGATTTCACTGTATATGAGTTGATGACCACAACAACAAATTGGTGTCTGTCACTTTAAATTTTAAACATACTTTTTTCCTATTGCTGAAATTTCAGTGTGTGCCGCCTGCATTCTCCACCAACTGTGATGAGATCAAGGTAGGGGTGCTTTCTCCTGGGGTAGATGGGCCCTTCTAAACACGCAGCAGCCAGGATACAGCACACTAGTCCAGGGTTTCTGTGTAAAGTTAGTTTATTGTGCAGTAAAAATAAATCATAAAACAAAAACCTAACTCATCTGGGTTCTAACTAAACAATGAGGATCCCTCTCTGAACTGTGGTAGGACCTAATGCCCCTACCACAAACATAGATATATGCACAGTACTCACAGGGCCTGATTCAGCAAGGACCGCAATTGCAAAGCTGTACGCAGGCCACTTTGCAATTGCGATCCTTGCAATTATGGTAATGCAGCAGGAGGCTTCACGAATCCTGCTGCATTACGTATCCGAGCTGTGTTGTCCAACGCAACATCGGATACTCTGTGGACCATCGGCCGTTTGCGTGACCCATGGGGTCCCGCAGTCGGCTGCCGCAGACCAGAGTAAGAGGCCAAGAAATCTTCGTCAGCCGACGGAGATCCTGGCCTCTTCCCTCTCTCCCAAAGTCGGTGACACACCTCTTCGGGCAATGGTGGGCATCACCACCCCCTCTCCGCCTCCAAACGGCAGCAGACTGTCAATCACTGACAGTCTGCTGCCAGTCTCCATGCGTTCTGCACATGCACAGAACGGGTCTGGCATCTGCGCAAATTCCCGAACATCGGGAATCTGCGTTCAGCGCTGAATTAGGCCCACAGTCAGTAAATCACAGCGTCTTTTAACAAGCCTGCTCAGGCTGAAGACCTGAAGACCCGAAATGGGTCTAATGGATGGATCCTGCCCTCACTCTCCTTCCATAACCCCAGGAACCCAATTAACTGGCTTTTACTAAAGCACAAACATCTATCAAGTCTGTTTTGTAATCAGACATTTTCCTGGGGTTGTAATAATAAATCTGGGACAAATATCTCCCACGTATAACCTTAGCAGTGCTTTTGTCACTATATACATGATACGGGCCTGACGACCAACGTCCATGTCACATAGTCGAGCAGGTCCCTAATACTCTGGGGTTCATATCTGGGGCTCAGGGCACCCAAAAAACACACATCTGAAGTCTGAGATTACTTCAGTCTGGACTGCCATCCCTCCCCCAGTTCCTCCTATGAGCAGTATTCAATATGGGAGCAAAAAGTCTGTGCTGGACTTTTCGCTCCACATCGGAGATTTCCTGGGATAAAGTATTGGACGTGTGCCCACTTTATCCCCGTATTCAATTTAAAATCAGTGAAAACGGGATCCTGCGAATTGGGAGCTACGAAAAAAAAACTTGAATTTTCGGGAATTAATTGTAGGACCCCCCTAAAGATGACCAGACATGGGTGATAACTATGGGTACCCCTGTTTTTGCCTGCAAAAGAAAGTGGGAGTTTTAAATAGCCACGGCATGTCCCTAAAGTCATTTTTTTTTAAATTATGCAAAAATGCACCTGCCGCTAATAGCGTATTCTATTAAACACTTGCCGCATATTTGCAGAACACCCCTGAACCTATTTCCCTATTTTTAAACACTGTTTTCACTTTTTTTTTTTCACCCCAAATTTTTAATTCATTTTTTTGTGGTGTCCCTATTTTTTTATTCAAACTTTTTTGACACAGTTTATTTTTAAATGACATTCCCAGGGGTGCAGGCTATTTGTTTTAAGCCTGCACCCCTAAACCCCAATTCTGTACTTTTTTTCGCCATGTAAAACATTGTGAAAACTTATCCCCGTTTTCGAACCTGCGAAAAGTCTTTGAAATTGAATACAGAGATAATTGAAACATGCGAAAATTACGTCATCGGTGATAATTTATTGCCAATTTTGACCTAAAATTGGAGCGGCCTCTTGGACGCTCGCATAGCTGTTGGTTACCACCCACAGCTTATGCGAGCGTCCATGA
This sequence comes from Taudactylus pleione, assembly GCA_031769625.1. Classification (NCBI taxonomy): domain Eukaryota; kingdom Metazoa; phylum Chordata; class Amphibia; order Anura; family Myobatrachidae; genus Taudactylus; species Taudactylus pleione. Next base: position 7,166,184 of record JAUIMM010000957.1, read on the forward strand.
TGATGGTCGCGATGGTCAAGACCATCGCGACCATCAGGCTTGCGACGAGACCCTGCGGTAGGGTCTCGTTGCCGCAAGCCCTGGAGTGGTTTTGGCTCTATCAGAGCCAAAATCACTCCCACTGACATCACTAGTGATGTCAGTGGGGCCGGACCCAGATGGTAGGCGTTCCCATGGGAACGCCTCCGTCTGGCAGCCACGCCCCCGGCACGCCCACCAAAGGGGGCGTGCTGTCACTCACCATCAACAGCACGCCCCCTTTGGTGCGAGACCCCGAGCGACGACTTCCCCGTCGCTCGCCGGGTCTTGCGCATGCGCACGACGGAGCTCCCTCCGTCATGCGCATGCGCACTTGGGCACCATCGACCCGCTTGCGAGTGCTCAGCGCTCGCGAGCGGGTCAGAATCAGGCCCCTAGTCTGGATTATTGGAAAGTACTGTAGAAACTATACACGGGCCATAGAGAAGTCTATACCTCCTACACCCCTAGCTCCTCCTTATATTTTCATATAACAGCTACATAGACTCCCCCATAAACTTGATGTTTGTGTGTTGTTAGCTTTTCTCAGTTTTCATTAGTTTACACAACAGATTTTTTCTTCACATTTCTTTCAGATCAATAACTTCAAATCCCTTTGATGGGAAACTGATTTTATGCAGCTTTTGAAGTGGAAATACATTAATTTTGTATTCAGTTAAACCTACAAGACAGGAGATGCTAGGACAGCTTGGGCAGAAACATGACAGATCAGAGCAATCAATGAAACACATCACTGCCACAGGTCACTTTACATCTACGTGAGACTGACATCTTAACCCATTGCACAAAATATTGTCAGTTTCATCCTATAATAATCTGACCCTTTAACTTGTAGACATCACTGTAATTACCATGGTTCCCAGTGAGACTGATCACTTAAAAGGATATTGCAGAATAAACTGTGTTTTATTTTTAAGTTTTATATTCATCAGAAAAGCCAATCTCAGTAAATATTTAGATTTTCTTAATAGTTAAAGCTTACATGTTTTTGGGGCCATCAAACTTGCGTATGTGAGTTTATTGCAATTTGACTAAAGTAACGATTATACATAAACTACTTCGTCAGAATTTGGCTTGTAGCTCCTATCACAACACCTTTATTAATGATAATAGCAACTTAACTTAAATCTAATAAATAAAGACAAGATAACTGCATATGGCGTTAAAATTGATCATCAATTTATTGATAACATTAAGAGAGGAAAATGGTGGTGAGGAACAAGGGGGCAGGCAGATCGATATATATAGTCAGGTAATATAATAGGCTTTACAACCAAAGTAGCCAAATATGTAAAAAATGGGGTGTATTCATCCAACTCATATAATCAGGTTAAAGGCTCTACAAGTAGCCTTAAGATGTCAAAAGAGGTATAACCAACCAGCCTCAAGAGGCACAGATAGGAGACTAGGGCCCTCATTCAGAGCCGTTTGCTATTTGCGCTCGTTCGTTCAAAAACAAGGGGTGGCTATTCAAATGATCCGTTCGCACATTGCAGTCTGTTCACACCTCTAAGTCTGAACGAGCGAGCAAAACATACGCTCGTTTATTTGATAAAAACGCCCCCTGGCCGCTCGCACCATACGTCATGTCCGCTATTTATTACATTAATCGAGTACATCGTACAGCGTATGAACTGCTCGCTATTCTTGTGGTTGGTTTTTTCAACCGCTATTTTGCGAGCAGTTCTGAGTTAAAAAAAACCAAGTGACGTGGTCAATGACGCTGCTGTATTAATTATGCACTCCCTTAAAACGCCCGTTTTGACCTTTAAGCACGCCTGCGTTTGAATTCCACTCCCCCGTTTTCAAGCACCTTCCTCTGTTACCACCCACATACACCTCATTCTGTCACTCAAAATAGCAGGCACTTGCTATATAGCGTACAAACGATTTTCGGCCGCACTGACTGGTTCACGCATGCGTACTAAAAACCGTACGCATGCGCAGATGTGCGAACATCACCCGGAACGAGCGTACTGCCGCTAGCGAGCGGCTCTGAATGAGGGCCTAGATCTTCTCCATATCCACGTCAAGAAGGTGAGACCCTTGCGGTAAGATGGATCTCCTGGGTGTGCTGTACGATCGATATGAATCATCCAGCACACCACCAATTCCCCAACGACTATAGCGATCCCCGATCAACGATCACGGGTCCCTAAAGTAACCTGGTCGATATCGACTACAGTAGGTTGGCCTGTATGTACGGTTGATGGACGATATCGATATCGTCCATATGTGCCCGCGCATCGCAGGTCATTGGGCACCGAAAACTGCACGATATGAATGATAATGCTATGATCGATATCGTTATCGTTCATATCGTCCATTTTAATCGTACCGTGTGTACATACCATAACAGCCAACACCCCACTGTGAAGGAGAGTGTACCTGCCAATAGCAAGGCTCACCTACGAGCCACAGCCCCGCTACCATTACCACATTCTAAAGCTGACCTAGCAAACTTCCCAAAAACCTAAAGGAAATCCCAAGAAAAGAGACATTTCATCACCAAACAAATTGCAATCTGTCAGGATGTAAGGAATTGATATCAAGCATTTAGAAATAAGTCACAGAACAAGACAAAAAAAACCCCCATGGAACACCAAAATCACTACCCCCTCATATGGACAAGAAGGACCCCAGAATGCTTGGCTGCCTCAAGTAACTACCCACAGAAATACAGCAAACACAACCCAATGCAACCTAACCATCGGACCAGAGCTTTGTTAACGGAGCATAGAGCAGGGGCTGGAGCAATCAGGGATCCAGCCGCCGATAACCCAAAAAACGAGCAAGCAAACAACCGGATGTAAAGTCATACAATTACAAACCCCACCAAACAAAAACGAAATTTAAGCCACAGTCAAAAACATGCAGCCACAAAAGTAACAAAGAGGAAGCCAACATCGAAACACCAAAATGAAGGGTCAGAAAGGGGGAAAAATGAAACAGGGACCAAAAAAAGGAAAGGTGAAAAACTCCTGTAAAAGCAGTGTAGCGAAGAGGCCAAATTGTGGTCCCACATAGGACCCTCCCTAGGGAGTGGAGAGTGCCCACTGCTGCCAGGGAGCAGCAGTGGGCTGAGAAGCTAGTGTACCATGGAAAGCGGCACAAGCGGGGTCCTAGAGCCCCTACGGAGACCGGGATGATCACACTGATCGCTCTCCCCCTCGTATTTGCCCCTGGCTGAGGGACACATGTTGCCCCCCATGGAGCTTCGCTGCGCAGCAAAATCTATATTTTTTTAAACTTTTTTTGAAAGGAGGCTTGGCCATGCCTACTGCCATTAGGCAACACCCCACGAAAATAACTAGGGCCTGGCAATCCTTACTATGGCCTGGGCACAGACAATATTATTTCACTGTCCAGGAGCCAGCAAACAAAGAGGTCTGTGTCCCTACACATCAGACACAGAAAGACTCCTAAGGCATAGCTCCACCTCCCACTAGCTTACTGATTGGCTAGCTACAATAGTCACAGCAGTGTCATCACAAGGAGTTTTGTTCCAGCCTACAAGCCTAGGATCTGCATTAGACATGGCCATCAGAGTAGCCTCCATCAGTGGTGAAAGTGGCATGCACCACTGATGGTAACAAACTATGTGCTTCTATATCATATCACCAATGGTTTTAATCATTAATGGTTCACGCATGCGCAAATACAACAGACCGTGCCGCTGGGCAGTTTACTTTGCACATGCACGGTGGCCGGGCAGCTTCATTCTGAGGTTAGTTAAACAACTTCTTATGGTGCGTATCCACTAACAGACATAGAAGCGACAGCACAATTATGACATTGTAATCGTGCTGTCGTTTCTATGTCTGTTTCTATGTCTGTGATGTGCCTACACTGAACGTTCAGTCGGTCAGTGTAGGCACATCCATCATCCCCGTACATGCTGAACCTGACGTGATCGTCAGGTTGACCAGCATGTACGGGTGACAATAGATATCAAAAACGACCAGCGGGCACGCGCATCGCTGGTCATTTTTTACTTTTAAATGCCCGATTTGCTGACGATTTGCGGTCGATTAACAAGCGATTGAACGATAATGATATTGTTATCGTTCAATCGTCCTGTTTAATCGCCTAGTGGATACGCACCTTTACTCTGGGTGGGATAGGGAGGTCTCAGTCTGCATCCCAACACACTGTGGGATCTATTTAGTAAGTTGTGTTAGGAGATAAAGTGAACAGTGATAAGGTACCAGCCAATCAGCTCCTAACTACCATTTTTCAAACACAGCCTGTGACATGGCAGTTAGGAGCTGATTGGCTGGTACCTTATCACCATTCACTTTATCTCCTAACACAGCTTAGTAAATAGACCCCTGTATGTGTGTAAGAGCCGGGGCTGGTGCAGGGCTGCTGACTGACAGCTGAGCCTGTCATGCCAAGTCAGCTATATACAGTAGCGATGCGGGCCATCAGCATTCCGGCACTCTGTATATGTGTCAGACACGTATATTGTACTGGGATGCCGATGGCCAATCTCACTCTATACTGTAGATTCAACTGGATGTCACTGAGTTCATTTAATAGAGTCCAACTCAGCACAAACGCATGTCAAATATGTATATACATGTAATAAATATGTATATATACTTGTCAAGCATATTTTATGAGCATATTAATCCCTTCTTTGCTGAGGATTTTCTCACCCTTGTGCTGCGGTCATTATTTCACATTTCAACATCAATATCAATGACTTTTTAATGCAGTCTCCACACAAATTAGACTCCCCTCTTCCAGGACAGGGTGCCCCTATGTGTTTTTTACCCCTCCCTTATCTATGAAAATCTATTTTTTATGTAGTGCTGGTCACAAGTGATCAAAGACAATAGCTGCTCTGGAGGCCACATCATTTTCAAGAAGGTACTCCTACTATCTACTGTATAATGGGAGCAGTGGGGCGCAACGCAAACCCTGCACCCATGTTCTTCAATACTCACTGCTACAGGGTCCCACATTGGCAAAGCAGTGCTCCACAAATCCCCATGAAAATGGTGTGGCGTCTTTGTAGACTGTGGCACAATGCCAGATTCTGCGTGCCAGTTCCGGGGCACTTGGCTGCGCCAATCGCCTTTCTCGCTCCAAATGTGCATCTTATTTGCACAAATAAATAACCTGGAAGTGACAAAACTACATTGGTAGATTGCACTCATCCATTCGATGTGCGACATTTGTACATCTCTGTATAAAGGGCTCTGATGCGAGAAGTCGTGGCTTTTTTTCACACCGTTCCACTGTGCTTAATAGACAATAGCTTATGAGGACACATCTGTACTTTTCTGAGACCATGCGTCTCAATCACAAGTGTTCCTTTATGCGTACAAACTGTTCGACACATTCACCATCAATGACTATAAAACTGCAGGCAGCATGTCAGTCGGGGATGAGGGGGCAGTGGCTTACCGCCACACTGGGGGCAGGGCTTTGTGCTATGCAGGAAGGGAGAAAAGAGCAAAAAACATTTCTACCATCGATGGCAAAACCATAGACCATTTGTGGCAAACTATTAATGGTTATAAACCATCGATAGTTGATGGCCAGCCCTACAAAACTCATAGCAGGTCTCCCCCTTCTCTTACTAGTCAGAAGGTAAGTGTAAACTAGACTTAGATAAGATTCTGAATACTTGTATAAGTTTGAGGAAAGATAAGCACCCTATTTGTTAGGAGTTTTGCTAGTTTGTTCAGTTATTTATTTATTACCAGTTATTTATATAGCGCACACATATTCCGCAGCGCTTTACAGAGAATATTTGGCCATTCACATCAGTGCCCCCCAGTGGAGCTTACACTCTATGGCCCTCATTCAGAGCCGCTCGTTAGCGGCAGTACGCTCGTTCCGAGCGATGTTTGCACATCTGCGCATGCGTACGGTTTTTAGTACGCATGCGCGAACCAGTCAGTGCGGCCAAAAATCGTTTGTACGCTATATAGCGAGTGCCTGCTATTTTGAGTGACAGAATGAGGCGTATGTGGGTGGTAACAGGGGAAGGTGCTTGAAAATGGGGAGTGGAGATCCGAACGCAGGCGTGCTTAAAGGTCAAAACGGGCATATTATGGGTGTGCATAATTAATACAGCAGCGTCATTGACCACGTCACTGGGTTATTTTATAGCCAGAACTGCTCGCAAATTTGTGGTAGCAAACACCAACCACAAGAATAGCGAGCAGTTCATACGCTGCTCGATGTACTCGATTAATCTAATAAATAGCGGACATGACGTATGGTGCGAGCGGCCAGGGGGCGTTTTTAACAAATAAACGAGCGTATGTTTTGCTCGCTCGTTCAGACTTAGAGGTGTGAACAGACTGCAATTTGCGAACGGATCATTTGAATAGCCACCCCTTGTTTTTGAACGAACGACCGCAAATAGCGAACGGCTCTGAATGAGGGCCTATATTCCCTACCATATGCTCACACACACACTAGGGTTTATTTTGTTAAGAGCCAATTAGCCTACCAGTATATTTTTTGGAGTGTGGGTGGAAACCGGAGTACCCGGAGGAAACCCACGCAAGCACAGGGAGAATATACAAACTCCACATAGTTAGGGCCAAGGTGGGAATTGAACCCACAACCTCAGTGCTGTAAGGCAGTAATGCTAACCATTACACCGTCTGTGCTGCCCGAATGTGAGGATACGTGGTTCTCGCAATCACCCAGACACCGAGCAGATGAAACCAAAGTGATGGTTTATTTTTCCACAGCAAACAGAAATAGATAATAGGTAAGGACAAGATGTGAATACAGTGAACAGACAATTTGCAGGTAGCAGTCCAGATAGGGCCAGTCTCAGCAGCGTATAAAGTCCCAGGACAATTCCACGAAATAGCTAGAGATGCACAGTCCCACAGGAGAAACTATCTCCGATCACGCAGCAGTGATTAGCGTATAAGTCCCCTCAAGCGTTTCCAAGGTCCCACACGGTAGAACTATCACAGAACACACAGCAGTGATAGAGTATTCGTCCACACAGAATTTCCAAATTATAAATCCACACAGAACTGGCGATGTGTTCCACTAAGCACCTTGGCAGAGACTACCTCTTAACCAAGGTCAGTGACTAACATGAGCAGCTGCCTTTGGTGACCTCTTTTGAAACCTTCAAATTTCCCATGATATTGTGACCACCCAGGGGATTTGCACCGTTTCCTGATTGGTGCGCATCCCTTATCTCCTGCCTCCCCCAGATATTACTTTCCTGACGAACACCTGCTGGGTACGTTCCGTGTAGTCTGCCAGGCTCCAGTGAGGCACAAAGAGAGACAAATGGGAGGAGGTGTAGGTCCTGAGGGTCCCCTGCGGAGGTGGGAATTAACTTAGGAGATCTTTTGTTCTTTGAGGTGTTACATTGCTTTGCTGTTAGGGGGTTAAAGGATAGAGGGGGCGTAGCTAGTGAATTGTCAATCAAATTATAAACCCAGGCCCGGACTGGGCCGCCGGGGAGTCGAGTAAATCACCGGTGGGCCCTCCTGCTTTGTAACCGCCCACTTTAACTAGGAGGCGGGGCCATGCAGAGTCAGACCACTTTAATTGCCAGCTGTATCGGGCTCCTCCTTCCTCAGCGCCGCCAGCATCGGGACGATCCCTCCATAGTGCCAACAGCATCGGGCTCCTCCATCCTCAGCCCTGGCAGCATCAGGCCCCCCGTCCTCAGTGCTGTGCCCCTCCATCCTCAGCTGTGGCAGCATCGGGCCCAGCCATCCTCAGCACCGGTAGCCTCAAACCCCCCCTGTCCTCAGCGCTGGGCCCCCATCAATGCTGGTAGCAGTGGGCAGCCTGTGTCCCCAGTGCTGGCAGCAGTGAGCCCCTCCCCAATCCTCAGCGCAGGGCCCCGTGTCCTCAGCGCTGGCAGCTGTGGATCCATTCCCCGTCCTCAGCGCCAGCAACCCCCACGCGTTCTCACCACTGACAGCAGCAGGCCCCCCGTGTCCTCAGCGCCGGTGTGGAAGTCCCTCTTACACCGGCAGCAGTAGACCCCTTCCCCGTTCTCAGCATCGGCACCTCCCTTGCGCGTTCTCAATGCTGGCAGCATTGTGCCCCCGTGTCTTCAGCCCGGCAGCAGTGGACACCTTCACCGTCCTCAGCAAAGCCCCCCTGTGCGTTCTCAGCACGTAGCAGCCATGTACCTTCCTCAACGAAGGCAGCAGCAGCCCTCCCTCTGCATTCATCAGCCTCAGCAGCAGGTCCTGCAAAATGCTGGGCTGACTCATGTATGTTATACTGGAGTTAACTGGGGACCTCTCTATCCAGGTACTATGCTTGATTTCTACATATCACTAATCCCTGCATGAGTCTGTTACCAACACTCTCCTGACCACTACACTTTGGCAGCAGTGGGCTTCCCTGTCATCAGTGGCAGAATAGGGGGTTGTACAGTTGTTGGGGGGCTTGGATCCCTTCTCTCTGAGGGGCCTTCAGACCAGCTGTATTTCCTTCCTCCCCATAATACCCCACACCTAGCTCTAATTTTCCCATTACTTACATTGGCCAGACCTTGAATGTGCATGCACTGTAAACCCCTAAGGATAGTGTCTCTAGGTCCCCTTTACTAGCTTTGCTTCTGCCCTTTCACCAGCTGTGCCTCTACCCATCTAACCTGGCTGTCCCTTTGCCTGCTTCTCCAGCAGTCCCTCTGCCAACTTCTTCAGCTGTCCCTCTACCCCCTTTCCTGGCTGTCCCTCTGCCCCCTTTCCTGAGTGTCATTTACCCCATTTCCCGGCTGTCCCTCTGCAATCTTCCACAGCTGTCCAATCTGCACCCCTCTCTACTGTCCTCAGAGCCGTAACTAGACTTTCTGGTGCCCTGTGCCAGATTAAGCATCGGTGCACACCCCCCCTACACACATTTTTAAAATAAGGACATAAGATGCACTGCACCGGGAAAAGGGCCAGTGCCTCATGGGGAAGGGCCAGGGAAGAGATAGGGGAGACCAGGAGATGCTGGGGATAAAAGAAGAGGAACCTACAAGTGAGAATGATAATAAACTGGAAAATCAACAGGTCCAAACAGTGCCTCCTGCTATGCCATGGCACAGGTCACACCACCCTACAAGCAGTCCTGACTGTCCCTCTGCCACTTTCCCCACCTGTTTCTAGGCCACCTTCCCCACCTGTCCCTCTGCCAACTTCCACTGTTGTCTCTCTGCCACTTTCCACATCTCTACCTCTACACCTTACCCAAGTGTCCCTCTGCAACTTACTCTGCCCCACTGTCACTTGTGCCTTTGTCCACTTTTCCATATATGCCTCTGTCCCCCTACACACTTGCGCCTTCTCCCTATACAAAGTCGCTGCCATTCAGAATTGGTGTAGATGAATGGATACACAATCATGATCAACGTCACACCTAAGGATGGCAGGTAAGCAGAATTATTTTAAATAAAGCCTTTTTTAGTCAACATTGTTTTTTTATTCTGTAAAATAAATCTTTCATCTCTATAATTTTTACCTCCTTTAAATCTGTTTGTCCTATGTATTCATATGTGTATATCCAGGGCTGATATGATTGATTTGAAATCGCCCCGCAGCTAGCCGCCCGCAGTCCTTCCTTGAGAGAGACACAGCGCCCTCCACTATCATTCAGTTGCAGCCCTGGTATGTCATACCTCCCAACTTTGGTGATTATTGATTTGGGAATTTGCGCACACCGAATACTATTTTATATTATTATTCTACCAATGCTGCAACTGATTAGTATTATTAGCCAAGGGGACACAGATAAAATGTATTAGACTAAATTGGGCACAGTGCTGTCTGAGAATGCATAATATTATGTTTCCTTTGTGGAACTGTCGTTCACCTCTTTTTAATGACCATACCTACCCAATGGTTGGTCATACCCCTTCAGCGGACCCCCGCCTCTGCATTTCCCTGGTGGGCCCTTAATGCCCCAGTCCGACACTATATAAACCTATAGCAATGTAGCAGGAGGCAAGGCCTCTGCTACTCCTGTGGCACCCCACCAACACCCTGTGTTCCTACCCACGCTGATGTGCCTCTATGAAAATGTAAAATATTAATGTGACTCCTGCCATTGTCTAATATAGGGCATGATTTACCTGGTTTCATTAAGGTTCAGGGACGTTAGGGGACCAGTGAGTACTGTAGCATGCTCAAGGATTTGAACTAGAGAAAAACGTCAGTTGGTGTGTGCAGTTGGTGAGGTAGCTGGACAGGAGAAGGGGCTGTGCTGCCTTGATGCGTACCTGAGGGCTGCGGCCGTACTCTGGGACAAGCAGCGGAGGTCTCCGAGGTGAGGAGCATCCGGTGGGACCAAGTTGTGTCATCCGGGGAGGTTCCTGAGAGCAATCAGCCTAAGAGGGTTGTGTCGGACGACCCCCAAGGGAGTGCCTCAGGTGGAGCTGCGGAAATATAGAGAGACTGAGCTTGTAAAGGAGCTGGAGGTTGAAAGCTGATACTGGAGGGGTAAGAAAGCTGCTGCAACCTCCCAAATAGACACTCAGTGACATTAGCGCTTATTAACTGGAGGCCTACAGTTGTCCACCGTTACATATGCACATCAGTCCCTTCAGAGATCAGCGTGGGGTTTACAGACTACATTCATAATAGTAAAATTAACCCCCTGATACCGCATATTGGAGGTTAGGTACAACACTTACCAGCAGTGTTAGGGCGACACTTCAGTGCCAGCACTTGTAATACTATGAACTAAGGCCCTCATTCAGAGCCGCACGCAAGCGGGCGCACGTACGTTAGGCGTACGTACAAAAATATTTAAATTCAATGGCTCGCTCGTATTTTCGTTCGCATCTAAAATTCCGCCCAAAACTCTGACGACCCCTCCTCTAACTAACGAGCGTACGAAATAGCGAGCGTACATCCCCGAAATGGCTTGAAAGGAACGCACGCACAAGTATAAACAGGAAGTGGCCTTGTCAGATGTCGATTACCTGCTCCTTTATTCTGCCTACCTCCATCAATCGTATCATGCCAATCAATGTATCAATTAGCTTAATTGTTTGTTTTTTTTCAACACAATGCAAGAAACTTTACTCTTGTCTGTGTTTGTGTTTACCCGCAGAATACGTACGGATGAAACATTCGCTTGTATTGTTTAAAAAACATGTGAACCACAATTAAACAATTGTACTATTGCTGTGTATCCCCGCATATTTCCCTGGGTTCATTTCTTTATTTAAATTTGCTTACGCATGTCACTGCATCAAGCCTATCCTAACTCTCCAGAGATTTCTGGCCCTGTCGAACACATGACTCATACACTAACCAATAAAATTGCTCCTGTTAATTTCCAAAATACATTAGCCAATCAGAAAATTTTTACACACTTTATCAAAAATGATTTTTAAGAAAAACACCATTGCCATCATGAGAGCCTCCGCATTCACCAGGCGTGAGCTGCTGGTGCTTACGGAGGTCATGGATCGCCGGATCACCAGCCAGCCAGAACCCATGACCAACCGGCAGAAGCGCTCCGCGTATGCGGAGGTACGGTCCCGCCTGCGGTCCTTTGGATCACGCCGCAACATCGGGCAGCTGGAGCGCAGGTGGTCCGACCTGCAACGGTGAACGCCCCGCTTGCTGGCATGCTTTCGCATGCAGATCCTGGCAAGTAAGTGTTATGTATTGTGGTTTTAATGTTTGTGTTTGTGGGGCAAACTGCGTGTGCATGTTTTCCTGTCTGTTCTATTTATTATTTGTACTCATATCTGCGTCTGCATGTTTTCCTGTCTGTTCTATTTATTATTTGTACTCATATCTGCGTCTGCATGTTTTCCTGTCTGTTCTATTTATTATTTGTACTCATATCTGCGTCTGCATGTTTTCCTGTCTGTTCTATTTATTATTTGTACTCATATCTGCGTCTGCATGTTTTCCTGTCTGTTCTATTTATTATTTGTACTCATATCTGCGTCTGCATGTTTTCCTGTCTGTTCTATTTATTATTTGTACTCATATCTGCGTCTGCATGTTTTCCTGTCTGTTCTATTTATTATTTGTACTCATATCTGCGTCTGCATGTTTTCCTGTCTGTTCTATTTATTATTTGTACTCATATCTGCGTCTGCATGTTTTCCTGTCTGTTCTATTTATTATTTGTACTCATATCTGCGTCTGCATGTTTTCCTGTCTGTTCTATTTATTATTTGTACTCATATCTGCGTCTGCATGTTTTCCTGTCTGTTCTATTTATTATTTGTACTCATATCTGCGTCTGCATGTTTTCCTGTCTGTTCTATTTATTATTTGTACTCATATCTGCGTCTGCATGTTTTCCTGTCTGTTCTATTTATTATTTGTACTCATATCTGCGTCTGCATGTTTTCCTGTCTGTTCTATTTATTATTTGTACTCATATCTGCGTCTGCATGTTTTCCTGTCTGTTCTATTTATTATTTGTACTCATATCTGCGTCTGCATGTTTTCCTGTCTGTTCTATTTATTATTTGTACTCATATCTGCGTCTGCATGTTTTCCTGTCTGTTCTATTTATTATTTGTACTCATATCTGCGTCTGCATGTTTTCCTGTCTGTTCTATTTATTATTTGTACTCATATCTGCGTCTGCATGTTTTCCTGTCTGTTCTATTTATTATTTGTACTCATATCTGCGTCTGCATGTTTTCCTGTCTGTTCTATTTATTATTTGTACTCATATCTGCGTCTGCATGTTTTCCTGTCTGTTCTATTTATTATTTGTACTCATATCTGCGTCTGCATGTTTTCCTGTCTGTTCTATTTATTATTTGTACTCATATCTGCGTCTGCATGTTTTCCTGTCTGTTCTATTTATTATTTGTACTCATATCTGCGTCTGCATGTTTTCCTGTCTGTTCTATTTATTATTTGTACTCATATCTGCGTCTGCATGTTTTCCTGTCTGTTCTATTTATTATTTGTACTCATATCTGCGTCTGCATGTTTTCCTGTCTGTTCTATTTATTATTTGTACTCATATCTGCGTCTGCATGTTTTCCTGTCTGTTCTATTTATTATTTGTACTCATATCTGCGTCTGCATGTTTTCCTGTCTGTTCTATTTATTATTTGTACTCATATCTGCGTCTGCATGTTTTCCCTCTTTTTATGAATTTTTAATTCTACTGCTATTTTTTTTTGTTTGTTTTTTTTTTTTTGTTTGTTTGGCCGGATTTGTCCATAAACTAAACGCAATTTATTTGACATATTTTAGGGGGACAGCCAAGACTCCGCCGTCAACGTCGGCGTTCCCGCCCACTCTCCCCAACCCCCAGCCAACACTCCACCCCAAATCTTTCGCCTATTCCCCACTCCTCCCCATCCTTCCCAGACCCTCTCCCGGAAATGTCGGGACTCCTTCCCCTCCGTCCCACTTCCCCCTCTCCTCCACCCACCCCTCTTCCAATTACCCCCTCCCCGGAGTCCTGCATAACTCCGCCCCATTCTTTGGGGAATTACGGATCCTCCGAGGAGGATCATGGAGGTTTTGACGGAGCTCCCGATTTGTTTCCCGGTATGTTTTTGATTATTTTTTTTTAAAGCACAAACTGTTTGTATGTAATCATGTGTCGTGCCTTTCTTCGTGTTTTTGTGGCTTGACTTTTGTTGATTGTGAAGGTTTGCCTTTACCTCTTCCTGGTGATTTAAGCATACACATATCATACCTGTGGGAATTTGTACATAGGCCTTGTATTTTTGCCAGCCCACCCTTTTTATTTATGTTTTTGGGTTTAGGAGTGATTAGTTTTTTAATTAATGTTTTTCTGTGGAGTCCCTATTGTTGTATTAACCCACACACTTTTCTCACCCACAGAGGAACAGAGGCGTCGGCAAGAGGTGGCGGATGTTGTGGGGCAGATGCGCCACCATGTAATCGGCCTTCTGGTGGCCCTCGACCGGCTGTCTGGCCTCCTTCGGCATTAGTTTTTTTTTTTTTGTTGTATTTTCCCAATAAAATTTAAAAGACAAATATACGTTGTGGCTCATTTTTAAAAACCAAAACCAAGATAGTTTAGCCTGACATAAGTTCCTGCAAGGATTTCCCTTTTTTAAAAGTTAGATTGTGTTTTGTCTTTGTATGTCAAACAGACACCAGAAACACATAACAGTAACAATGTCATTTCCCTTTTTGGGTGTAGTGTCAATTTCAGATTTCTACATTTTCCAGGTTCCTACTTGGTGCGCAAGCTGCTTAGGCCAATCTTACAAATCCCAAGGTTGGGCCAGGCTTCCTTTTGGTGTGGATTGGAAAGCTGAAAACATATTTCAGTTTTGCTCATCTGGCGTCAGTACTGGTTTACCCCTTAGTCAAATGTAACTTGTGTTAACCTGGTTACACTTGCTGTTAACGTCCCAAAAAAGGAAGACCATTTCACTCTTCAAACATTTATTCACCACATAACAGAGAAAACAAAGTGGTCACTCCCAAAAAAAATACACAGTGATAAATTCAAATACAACACATACCAAGAAAAAAATAAATAAAAACACAAAATCAAGAACTGGTTGACGAAGGACCATGCCAACATGATTCCACAAACATGGCGTTGCGATATGGGTTCCAGAATATATGCCCAAAAGGACCAGATCCAGGTTTGGTAAGGGTAGCAGGAAGTAGTGAGCGTTGGAGTGCCAAAGATTATGTGAACAAACAGAAGATGGTGAGAAAATTAAAAATAAATTAGATGTTTGCCAAAAAAAACAAACACATTAGGTATAAACACTGGAGTTTTGAACAAACTTACCTAAAAAATCTGGCCACCACATCATCGCGTATGGCCCCCCCACATACTGACCTTCGACCAACCTCGGGGGGGCCATCCTCAGGTAAGGCATCCTCTGGCTGCATTGGGACACCACTCCTTATGGCAATGTTGTGAAATATCCCACACAGGACCACAATTTTAGACACCATATCCGGCACATACATGAGCTCGCCACCAGAGCGGTGGAGGCATCTGAATCGGCCTTTTAAAAGGCCGATACAGCGCTCCACCACTTGCCTGGTGGCTGTAAGTGCGGAATTATACGCACTTTGTGGCCCTGGTGTGGGAGCCAAATAAGGAGTGAGCAGCCAGGACATGCAAGGGTAGCCACTGTCTCCTGTGAACAAAAATAGACCACATCAGGAACACTGTGTATCAAGCTTAACATTGTTATGTACTAAAGGTCTCCACTTACCCAGAAGCCACGCATCACCAGCTTGTAGGTTGGTTAATTTCTGCCATATCCCTGATTGCCGGATGACGAAGGAGTCATGAGCACTTCCGGGTAATTTAGCATTCAGGGACAGGATCTGGAGGGAGGCATCACATACCACCATTACATTCAGGGAGTGATAGTGTTTCCTGTTTCTAAATATGGCCTCCAGCCGTGCTGGAGGCTGAAGTGGTATGTGAGTACCATCCACAACCCCTATGATGTGTGGGAAGCCAGCTATTTGGTAAAAATTGGCCTTGGCCACACTAAGGGCACCCATATCCAAAGGCATTTTAATAAAATGATGGAGGTGCTTGAAAAGTGCCTCCATCACTGCCCTCAGGATCCGGGAAAAGGAGGATTGGGAGATGCCCGCCACTATTCCGACCGTTGTTTGAAACGATCCTGAGGCACAGAAATGTAACACCGCCATAAATTGCGTCAGTGGTGGTATTGCTGTTGGACTGTCAATTTGCCGCTCAAGATCACTTTCTATTAATGAGAGAGTGTCTATGATGATTTTGGGAGGTAGACGGTAGCGTCTTAAAACCTCATCATCGGGCATTCCAAAAAGGGTGACACGTGTTCGAAATATCTGGGGCCTTGCATGCCTACGATGCCTACGCCTGGGACGAGTTTGAGGTTGGTCGTCTTCCGGGAGCAGGGCCAGAACAATTCGCCCCAGATCTACCTGAAATTCAAAGTTTACAATGTAAGGCTTTTGACCCACCCCAAAAGTAAGAAAAAACAACTTAGCTTTCTGATACCATCCATAGCTGCTTACATGCCGGGGTATTGTCATGATACGTATAAACTGTAAAAAAGGCAACAATGAGACGTCAAAATTTTAAAGGGTTTTTTTTTTGGTTAAAAATTGTTGCAAGCCAACACAGAAAATAACGGAAAAACACATTTGACCATCGATGAAAACTACATTGCACACCGTACGTCAAATAGGGTTCAAATGGACCCAAAAAATGGAAAAGGGAAAAGCAAAACTGGATTATATGATGAATAAGCCGTCCAAAATGCGGTAAATTATTCGCAAATGCAAGTCACTACACCAACAGTCAAAAATGCGGTAAATTATTCGCAAATGCAAGTCACTACACCAACAGTCAAAAATGCGGTAAATTATTCGCAAATCCAAGTTACTACACCAACAGTCAAAAATGCGGTAAATTATTCGCAAATGTAAGTCACTACACCAACAGTCAAAAATGCAGTAATTCATTCGCAAATGCAAGGCGCTACACCAACAGTCAAAAATGCCGTAATTCATTCGCAAATGCAAGACAAAAAATGGACTTACCCAACTCGAATATATAAGATGTCCTCAAAAACTTCTTTGGGTCCGAAAACAAAAAAATACTAAAAAAGATGAAATGAGTGTTAAACAAATTAACTAACCACAAAACAGAAGAATACACCAATTGGCCACAAATTTGAATGCACAAAACTTACCAAATCAGGAAAGGATGTTGAAAAAATGAAAAAAATGCGAACGGAAAAACCAAAGAAATGTAGCAAAAACAAACAAAAAAACAACTCTCCAAAATCCTCCAAACGCAACCAACCAACCAAATCCAAACCACTTAACCAACAACACTCCAACAACCCCACCTCGAATCCACACACACCAAGCCATAAATAGTGTTTATTTTCCCGCACAAATTAAGGATGAATCATAGGGACGCACAATCAATGATGCGGCCGCAAACTAACGACGCATGTATAAATACGTCACGAAATCACATAAAATTTCTGGATGATTTCATGCTGGAAGCAGAGACATGGCTTCAAACCAGGGAAACAATGGTCAAAATTGCGGCGGTAAGGCCTTCATGCATTTTGTGTCAATGAGTATTTTAAAACATAATATTGTGCAAGTTGTGAAGTGGCTAAATCTGCATATTTACCCAAATAGGTGAGGAGGATGACATGGAAGAGACTGCTGGCCCCAGTCAACCCGCCAAAGCTGCAAAAAAAAAAAGGCAGCCACATTTCACAAGCAAGGAGATGGAGGTTTTGATCCAGAAGTGCGTTGACATCCTGCCCCAGGCAGCCAGGAATATGAGCCAAAGCCAGAAGTGGAGAATGTGGGAGGAGGTCGCCGTTGCTGTCAATAGGGTGGGTGATTATGTCCGTCTAGCCCGGGATGTCAAACGGCGGTAAGTAAACACTTTCCCATCCTATAAACAAACCCCATTGTAAAAAAAAGGATAATGGTTCCAAATTCATTCCACAGATGGGCAGACTTCAAATATCGTCTAAAACAAAAACTTGCCGACAGGGCTAGGCATGCAAGGGGGACAGGTGGGGGTCCCACCCCTGTGTCATTGGAGTTGACAGACTTAGAAGAGATGGCACAGGGGTGTGTGCAGGCTGTGGAGGTGTTTGGCGTGTCCAACATGGATACGGACATGCCAGACTTTGCGGCTCCTCATGTTGGCCAAGGTAAGTCTTGTGATGTCACCAACTCAGAAATGCTATTGTGCCAATATGTAGATTCTAATGTGAGTCTTTTCTCCAATTTCCTAACAGAGACAGAGGCGGATGAGTCTGCTCCAGAGGGGAGCCTTGGCCGCAGAATTTCTGCTGACTCTGCAGGGGAGGAACCAGTACATCCGGCTGAGGACCCTGCAGAAGCCAGTCCAGGGCGTGCCCCCTCGCAGGCAGTGGGCCTCCTCACAGAACTCAATTTTAAATCGGATTGCCATACAGAGATTCTGCAGAGGATGGACGCCAGTCTGATACGGGTGGCTGAGGCCCTGGAGCAAAATGCTGCGGCCAACGTGACCATTGCTCAGGCCCTGGTGGAAAATACCAGGGCCAACATCCGCATCGCCGATGCCCTGGAGCAGCTCGTTCACCAGCACATGGTGGAGCCGACCTCCCTTCCTGCCGGAACATCCGGATCCTCTACCTCTGGCACAACATCAGGCAATCCTCCAAATGTGCCTAGCCCTGTGCCTAGTCCAGAGGCCACAACATCTGCCTCTGGACAGGCCAGCCCGATGGCATCCCGGACCCGGTCTGGCGCCCACCCTCACCCAGCCAAACGGGCGAGAAAACGGTGACAGCAATGGCGACTTTTCCCACTTTCCTTCTGTGCTTGGCTCATATTCCTTTCTGGTCAAAACTTCCCTCTCCTTTCTTGTGAAATGTTTTTAAATTTTTCATTTACGATTATGTTAGTAGTTATGTTTTTTTTTTTTTTTTGATCAAATATCTTGGCCACAAAAAAAGGCAATACAATATTATGCCAATTTGTTTGTGTGTAAACAATACATTTTAAAAAAAAAACTGACATTGTATTGTGACATTATTGTACAAATGGGTTACATTTAATCCTGGCCTTAAACGCAAAAACTGACCCTCTTTTGTTAAAAAAAAGGCCTCTTTAAGGAACGTTTAAAAAAACACATAGCGATGCAAATTCCACAGTAAACCAAAAAAAAGGGGAGCTAATTAAAAGATGATGACATTATTTTTACAATAGGCCATAACCACCAAATTGTGGCCAAAATAAAAGCCCAAAAATGTACGCTAATTGATTATGTAATCATGACATTAGCAGCTCTGATTTCCACCTGCGTACGCTTTTGTGCTATCCCAATAAACTGCTTTCCAAACACATACCAAGCCGGATTTCAATCCAACACTAATTACTTTACTGACCAGCCGCGATTAATCGCTGCACCATCGTGGAGTCCCGGGACGGAGGAGAAGGCCATCGCCAATGTGGTCGAGTAATCCTGACCCTAAGCTGTGCGAGCATTTTGAAGGGAAAGCGGATGTTTCAGTGACGTATGAGACGGTCCGAACACATTTGACGTTCGCATCTGCTAATGTATGTACGCCCCAAAAACGCTTCGCCACGCCTGCGTTTTGTCATCTCCACCCCCGTCAACACCCAAAAACGCCCTGTTCTGTCAATCACATTTGACATGTCACTTCCTGTACGCTATTTTAGGAACGAGAGAAAAAAAGCTCGCAATCTGCCGTACGCACATGCGCGGTGTAACACCGACGCATGCGCGGTTAGTCAACATCGGAACGCAACGAGCGTACTGTTGTTAACGTGCGGCTCTGAATGAGGGCCTAAGGTTGCTAAGCAGAGAAGGAACTGACTGTAATACCAACACCATCGCAGCAGGATAATTTACAGAGGATTACAGTATTGCATTAAATACAGACAAGTACTGTAGCTAGAGCAGTTTAAGAACTTTTCTTCATATCCCGGGCAACGAAGGGTGCACCCTATTAACTATTTCAGTGCTGAACTAGCATTGTATGAGACATGTAAAGTGTAGTAGTGTGAGGAAAACATTTTCCTAAAAAGGTGTATAGAAAAGTAACACAAGTTTGCAATTGTATTCTTGATGTAAACTTATCCGTTTATCATACTCACATGAGGTTTTTTGTATATATTTTAGAGATGTTAAGGGAATTGCAAAATTAGTCATTTGATAGTTGCCACTAGAGCATACTTACCCATTTATAGTTTGCAGGTTCGAAGTCCAGAGTTCGCTAGTGATCTGCAGGTTCCTGAAAAATAAAATAAACATAAGAAAGGATTCACTATTGCCATCTTTATTGTTATACTATGTTGTCTGATTACATTGTGAATAAACTCATAGTATAGGGTATCACAAATTGGCGTCCGCGAACAGGATACGACCAGAAAATGTCAGCACCTCAGCCTCCTGCATCGACCACGGGCCGGAGACGATTACCTGCCTCTCCAGGACAGAGAGCTTCACAATCAACAAATGCCTCACCCAGCAGTGGTATGGTACATATGACACAGACATCACCCATTATGATGCCATACTATTTTGGAGCTCCATGGTTACCCACGTATTCAGGGGAGATATGCACACAGGGTGCAAGCACTATTAAAGAATTTAAGGACAAAATGCGATCAATGTTCAAATTATATCCACTGAATAACGAACAAAGGCCCTCATTCAGAGCCACTCGCTAGCGGCAGTACGCTCATTCTGAGCGATGTTCGCACATCTGCGCATGCGTACGGTTTTTAGTATGCATGCGCGAACCAGTCAGTGCGGCCGAAAAACATTTGTACGCAATATAGCGAGTGCCTGCTATTTTGAGTGACAGAATGAGGCGTATGTGGGTGGTAACAGGGGAAGGTGCTTGAAAACGGGGAGTGGAGATCTGTTCGCAGGCGTGCTTAAAGGTCAAAACGGGCGTTTTATGGGTGTGCATAATTAATATAGCAGCGTCAATGACCACGTCACTTGGTTTTTTTTAACTCAGAACTGCTCGCAAAATAGCGGTTGAAAAAACCAACCACAAGAATAGCGAGCAGTTCATATCCTGTTCGATGTACTCGATTAATCTAATAAATAGCCGACATGACGTATGGTGCGAGCGGCCAGGGGGCGTTTTTAAGAAATAAAAGAGCGTATGTTTTGCTCGCTCGTTCAGACTTAGAGGTGTGAACAGACTGCAATGTGCGAACGGATCATTTGCATAGCCACCCCTTGTTTTTGAACGAACGAACGCAAATAGCGAACGGCTCTGAATGAGGGCCAAAGAGTGGAAATAGTCATTGGACAGTTGAAAGGAGCTGCTTTGCGAGAGGTGAAAGCGTGGGCGGATGATGAAAGAAAAACAGCGGAGGATATTTTCAAAAAGTTAGAAAGTATATTTGACTCAAGGACAGTCTCTGAACTTAGAAGACGTTTGTATGCTAGGAAACAGCAACCTCAAGAGTCACTGAGAGAATTTGCTCTGGGCCTACAGGAAGCTATGAAGGACATCCAAGCCCGAGAATCGAGGGAAGTAGAACGAGTCGACGAGACTCTAATTAATTTATTTATTGAAGGGGCGCGAGGAGAAGCCATACGGGCCCAGCTCAGGATGTGGAGATGTCAGAATCCTGTATGCCCATTCTCCAAGTTCAAGGAAGCGGTATTAGATATTCTTGGGCTCAATCAGAATGCTGATCTTGAATTTGACTCATCTACAGAACAGTGGGAAGTTGGAAATTCTAGAGAAGCCAAACCATATATGACTCCAGACACTACGTCGTCTAAGGAAACAGTACAGTCTGGTCAAGATCTGATCAGAATTTTTACTAGTGCTGTCACTGAAATCATGAAGGAGATAAAGGTGATTCGGCAAGAGCAGGCTGGAGCAAAATGCAGAGACTGGCACCAAGAGCGTGGGGGAAGCAACCAGTGTTACTGGGACAGTCCTCGAGAGACAGGTCGATGTCTAACAGGCCAATTTGATACACAAGGGAGGCCTATCTGCAGAAAGTGCTGGCACAGTGGCCACATTGAACGCTATTGCATCCAGAGAGAGCCTGAGGACCAGCCTTCAAGAGAGACAGAAAGAATAGGTCCAAAAATGGGAGAAGGGCAACACAGAGATGCGAGTTTGAGCCCAATAGTACAGAACAAAATAAAATTTATGAGCACGCTGACTGCAGGGAATGTTACATCAGCTATCGCAAAAAGGATTTCAGGAAAGGTTGTATGGTTCCACATGCAACGAGGCAATCGGTTCATAAATCGAGATGACACCAAGAGCGATATTTTTGTACATTACTCGGCCATCCTAAAGAACAACCCAAGAAAATATCTTCGAAGTCTGGGAGATGGAGAGTTGGTAGAGTTTTACGTGGTTGAAGGAGAGAAAGGTGCAAAGGCCACTAATGTAACTGGTCCTGGTGGAGTTCCAGTCCAAGCCAGCAAATATGCATCATGCCACAACCATTATTGGCATTATCCACATCGTAGAGGTCCTCCACATAACTATCGACACAGTGAAGGTAAAAAGAGTCCAGAAGAAGTTGAAAGAGTGGCAGAGGAAAAGAGGGTTAATCAACAACGGCCTTACTGGAGGAGTCGCTACCCATCCTACTGGCTAAAGAGACCATACGGACACAAACAATATCCCGATCTCCCAGAGCCTGGTGAAAGGCTGGATGGAGTGTTTGGTAAAGATGTAGGAACGCAAAATATACAGGTGTGCCAGTACCGGCAAGAAATAGTCCGGCCAACATCTCCTCAAGAACCACAAGCAAAGAGTCGACCAAAAGTGTATGACAGCGCTTGTTATATGCTCCTCTGCAATCAACAAGAGTTGAGTACAGCTGTACATAAAGAAGACACAAAGAAAGCTTCAGACTCACCCTTAGCAGAGATGTTGGGGTCCCCTGAACAGAATTGCCTGGATTCTGTTATGGAAATATCGAAATCTGTTGTTCTGGAGGAGCCATGTCTTGTATCCAAAGAGCCCTTACTGTCTATGCCATCAGAGTATAAATTCTCAGTCCATAAGTATACTGAACTAAGGGCCTGATTCAGACCCACTCGCGAGCGGCTGTCCGCTCGCAAGTGGGTCGATGTTCTGGACTGAGCATGCGCACGGCAGAGGGAGCTCCGTCGTGCGCATGCGCCAGACGCGACGAGCGAAGGAAAGTCCTTCGCTCGTTGTGTCCGATCAAAGGGGGCGTGCTGTCAATGTTGATTGGCAGCACGCCCCCTTTGGTAGGAGTGCCGGGGGCGTGCCTCCCTGACGGGGGCGTTCCCACGGGAACGCCTCCCATCAAAAGCCGGCCCACTGACATCACTAGTGATGTCAGTGGGAGTGATTTTGGCTCTGATAGAGCCAAAATCACTCCGGAGCTTGCGGTTGAAAACCTCAACCGCAGGCTCCGGCTCGCAATTTCGATGGTCGCGATGGTCTCGACCATCGTGGCCATCAAAATGCACGCTCGTATAGCCTGTGGGTGGTGACCCACAGCTATACGAGCGTCCAGAAGGACGCTCCATTTTCATGGAGGCCGGCCCTCATTCAGAGCGTGCGCTCTGCTCAGAGCGTACGGCTCTGAATGAGGGCCTAAGTTCAAGTGAAATAGCATTAATTATGCAAAGAGTTCTGGGAAAATCGAAAAAGGAAAACAAGAATGCCCCACATATTCAATGTAGACACTAGCCTGTGAAGTAGAGTGTTCAAAAGTACATAACTTGAAGAAACTTTGTGTTAATATGTAACAAATGTAGTAATCTGTTATGCTATTGTTAAATTATAGCAAGGAGCTAAAGTTTTCTAGACTTACCTGGTAATTGTAACTAATTGTGATCTACGTCATGCAATGAAAGAATGTACCTAATATTTATGTAAAGAATTCTGAAAAGATACTGATGTATAAAGTGGATGTCTTCAGGAGTATATAGGGGTCTAAGATGCGTGAGGACACGCATCATTCTAGTGGGGAAGTATGTGGCACCCCACCAACACCCTGTGTTCCTACCCACGCTGATGTGCCTCTATGAAAATGTAAAATATTAATGTGACTCCTGCCATTGTCTAATATAGGGCATGATTTAACTGGTTTCATTAAGGTTCAGGGACTATTTGCACACCCCCCTCAGTGGCGGTGGACGTTAGGGGACCAGTGAGTACTGTAGCATGCTCAAGGATTTGAACTAGAGAAAAACGTCAGTTGGTGTGTGCAGTTGGTGAGGTAGCTGGACAGGAGAAGGGGCTGTGCTGCCTTGATGCGTACCTGAGGGCTGCGGCCGTACTCTGGGACAAGCAGCGGAGGTCTCCGAGGTGAGGAGCATCCGGTGGGACCAAGTTGTGTCATCCGGGGAGGTTCCTGAGAGCAATCAGCCTAAGAGGGTTGTGTCGGATGACCCCCAAGGGAGTGCCTCAGGTGGAGCTGCGGAAATATAGAGAGACTGAGCTTGTAAAGGAGCTGGAGGTTGAAAGCTGATACTGGAGGGGTAAGAAAGCTGCTGCAACCTCCCAAATAGACACTCAGTGACATTAGCGCTTATTAACTGGAGGCCTACAGTTGTCCACCGTTACATATGCACATCAGTCCCTTCAGAGATCAGCGTGGGGTCTATAGACTACATTCATAATAGTAAAATTAACCCCCTGATACCGCATATTGGAGGTTAGGTACAACACTTACCAGCAGTGTTAGGGTGACACTTCAGTGCCAGCACTTGTAATACTATGAACTAAGGTTGCTAAGCAGAGAAGGAACTGACTGTAATACCAACACCATCGCAGCAGGATAATTTACAGAGGATTACAGTATTGCATTAAATACAGACAAGTGCTGTAGCTAGAGCAGTTTAAGAACTTTTCTTCATATCCCGGGCAACGAAGGGTGCACCCTATTAACTATTTCAGCACTGAACTAGCATTGTATGAGACATGTAAAGTGTAGTAGTGTGAGGAAAACATTTTCCTAAAAGGTGTATAGAAAAGTAACACAAGTTTGCAATTGTATTCTTGATGTAAACTTATCCGTTTATCATACTCACGTGAGGTTTTTTGTATATAGTTTAGAGATGTTAAGGGAATTGCAAAATTAGTCATTTGATAGTTGCCACTAGAGCATACTTACCCATTTATAGTTTGCTGGTTCGAAGTCCAGAGTTCGCTAGTGATCTGCAGGTTCCTGAAAAATAAAATAAACATAAGAAAGGATTCACTATTGCCATCTTTATTGTTATACTATGTTGTCTGATTACATTGTGAATAAACTCATAGTATAGGGTATCACACTCCATTAAATAGCCAGGGTTGAGGAGCCATCTTCCTCTTTGCAGTTTTCAAGCCCACCTCACGGCTTGGCGTGCGCTTGGACCCGGAGTGGAGTCGGATGAGGAATGAGGACTTGTTTGCTGGTACTTGAAGGCAGCCGGCCTTAGGGGAGTATGACTCATGAAGCAGTGGCATGCGACGGGATCAGAACCAGGCTGCGAGACACTGGCGGAACTTAGAGACCCGGGGTAGGCTGGGTATAGCAGCTAGACAGGATCAGGAGACAGGTAGTAGCAGGAGCAAACTGCACCAAGGCTGAGAGGGGAGTCTGCAGAAACACACTGGTACTGACACTTTAAATGAGCAAAGGAGCACAGAGAACTAGCTCACAGCATACGCTGTGATAGACGTTGCACTGGCAACTAAAGAGCCTCTGGACAGCCCTTTAGTACCCTCAGGTAGTGCAGGATTGGTTGCTAGCCTCCCCAGCCCAGACTGAACCTGATTGGCCAGAAAAGACATGTGACCCAAATCCAAGATGGCCGCGCCCAGTGGTCACAGCATGGAAGCTCTGCCAGTCTCAGCCCCTCTCACCTGCCTCCAGATGGAAGCCCTTGGTCTGCGGAGACTCACAGCACCCAGCGCTATTCTCCAGGAACCTGCACCTCTGCTGGAAACACCATGCCACAGCGCCCGGAGCGGTAAGCGCCGCGATCTCAGCAGCCTGTCACCCCTGGTCGTGACAGTACCCCCTCCTTTAGGAGTGGCCTCTGGACACTTCTTGGGTTTACCAGGATTCTCAGAGTGAAACTTAAGCACTAGGCGAGGAGCATAGACATCCTCAGCTTTCACCCAGCAATGTTCTTCGGGACCGTAACCTTTCCAATCCAGTAGATATTGGAGTTGCCCATAACGAAAACGAGAGTCCAGGACCTGTTTGATCTCGAACTCTACACCCCTCTCAGTCAAGACTTTGGGGGAGCGTGGCAGAGTCTTGCGAAAGCGATTCAGGATGAGTGGTTTCAGCAAGGAAATATGAAAGGAATTTGGTATTTTGAGGTAGGACGGAAGTTTTAATTTATAGGCTACTGGATTGATCACTTGAACGATGGGAAAAGGACCGATGAAACGAGGAGCAAATTTCATAGACGGCACTTTAAGGCGAAGATTCCGAGTGGATAGCCATACTAAGTCACCTGTTTTTAGGTTGGGCACCGCTCTCCTTTTTTTGTCCGCTGTTAATTTATATCGAAGAGAGGCTTTTTGTAAGGAGGAATGGACCTGAGTCCAAATCTGAGAGAATTTCTGTAGGGTGGAGGTCACTGCTGGTACATCGAAGACTGGCAATTCTTGAAACTCTGGTACTCTGGGATACAGTCCAAAAACTACAAAGAATGGGGTTTGCCCCATAGATGAATGATAGGAGCTGTTATGGGCAAATTCAGCCCAGGGTAAGGTGTCCGCCCAGTTGTCTTGTGATGAAGACATGTGAATTCTTAAGAAAGTCTCAAGGTCTTGATTGACCCTCTCTGTAGACCCGTTAGACTGAGGATGGTAAGCTGTTGAAAAATTCAGTTTGATTTGAAAGATAGAACATATAGCTCTCCAGAATCTGGCTACGAACTGTACCCCTCTATCAGAAACAATCTCAGTTGGAAGTCCATGGAGACGGAAGATGTTGTCGACGAATAACTGAGCCAACTCTGGAGCAGACGGCAACTTCTTGAGGGGAACGAAATGAACCATTTTGGAGAAACGATCCACTACTACCCAGATGGTGGTAAACCCATTAGAAATAGGTAGATCCGTTACAAAGTCCATGGAAAGGTGTGTCCAAGGATGGGTTGGTACTGACAGAGGTAGGAGTGTGCCGGCAGGAACCTGTCTGGATGTTTTATGTTGAGCACACTGTGGACAGGAGGCGATAAAAGCTTCAATTTCCGACTTCATAGCAGGCCACCAGTATGATCGTTGCAGGAATTCCAAGGTCTTGCGTATGCCCGGGTGTCCGGCAAAACGAGAGGTATGAGCCCACTTCAAAAGCTGCTTGCGCATATCTGAGGCCACAAATGTCTTCCCGGGAGGAGGTTGAATGCAAGTGGTTGTGAATACTCTGGAGTCTAGAACTGGAGTTTCCTTATGACTTTCGGAAGATGCGTCGGAGGAGAGTGATCGAGAGAGGGCATCTGCTTTTTGATTTAGTGAGCCTGGGCGAAAAGTTAAAGTAAAATTGAAACAAGAAAAAAATATTGACCATCGAGCCAGGCGGGAACTCAGGCACTGAATATTTTTTAGGTATAGGAGATTCCGATGATCTGTATAAACGGTGATGGGATACATCGCGCCCTCAAGAAGATAACGCCACTCTTCAAAAGCTAGTTTCACAGCCAATAATTCCTGCTCTCCAATGGGATAATTATTTTCTGCTTGGGAAAATTTCTTTGAGAAGAAGCCACAGGGATGAAACTTGCTATCCTCGAGTTTCTGGGATAGTACTGCCCCTACCGCTTCAGAAGAGGCGTCTACCTCAAGAAAGAATGGGTAGTTAATGTTGGGTTGTCTCAGCATGGGGGCGGAAATGAAGGCTTGCTTTAAGAGTTGAAAGGCAGTTTCAGCCTCTGGAGGCCATCGGGATGGATTTGCCCCCTTGCAAGTTAGGGCAGAAATGGGTGCCATGAGAGTGGAAAACCCTTTGATAAACCTTCGATAATAATTTGCGAAGCCCAAAAATCTTTGTACTGCCTTCAAAGAATTTGGACGAGACCAATCCAATATTGCCTGAACTTTCTGGGGATCCATTTCAAGGCCGGCACCTGAAACGAGGTAACCTAAAAAGGGAACTGAGGGAACCTCAAATACGCATTTTTCAGCTTTGCAGTACAGGTGGTTCTTTCGTAGGCGAGTTAACACCTCCTTGACTTGGGATCGATGTCTGACAATGTTGGAGGAGAATATCAGAATATCGTCGAGGTATACTACCACAGAGATATATAATAAGTCCCGAAAGATCTCATTCACAAAGTTTTGGATCACAGCAGGAGCGTTACAGAGACCAAAAGGCATTACCAGGTATTCAAAATGCCCATCTCAAGTATTGAATGCTGTTTTCCATTCGTCCCCAGCTCGTATCCTAATGAGATTGTAGGCCCCTCTTAAATCCAGCTTGGTAAAAATAGTAGCACCTTTTACTCGATCGAAAAGTTCGGTAATGAGGGGTATCGGGTAGCGATTTTTGATGGTTATATCGTTTAAGCCCCTGTAATCGATGCAAGGACGCAGGCCTCCATCCTTCTTAGACACAAAAAAGAATCCTGCCCCTGCCGGTGAGGAGGAAGGTCGAATGAACCCCTTTTGCAGGTTCTCCTGGATGTATGCTGACATGGCTTCAGTCTCGGGTAGGGAGAGTGGGTAAGTACGACCTCGCGGAGGAGTTTTGCCAGGAATCAACTCAATAGGACAGTCCCACTCCCGATGAGGAGGCAGAATATCGGCTCTGGTCTTACAGAAGACATCGGAGAAGGAGCGATACTGGTAGGGAATTGGAGTAGTGGTTGCAATGTAACTACCTTTGACGGGTTTGATTTGAGGAAGGCAGGATACTTGACAAGTTTCTCCCCAGGACAAGATCTGCATGGTGCCCCAATCAATATTGGGGGAGTGCTTGCGTAACCAGGGGTATCCAAGGATGACCTCATGGGAGGCTTTGGGAATTACTAGGAATCGGATAGTTTCAGTGTGGAGAGCTCCGATACGAACTGGCACAGGAAGGGTACGTTGAGAGACGATTCGTAATCTGAGTGCCATCTACAGCAGATAGAGTGATGGTGTGGTCGAGAGAGGAGACAGGAAGCCGGAGCCTCTGGACAAGTTCAGCGGTGATAAAATTTTCAGCGGCCCCTGAATCGAGGAGAGAAAGAACAGTTTTAGAACCAGTGGTGATCTCAAAAGTAATGGAGAGGGTAGATTCATTCTTTGACGGAGACGGAGACATCACTCCTAACCTGGTGTCTCCGGCACAGATTAGGATCGTGAGTTTCCCGGACGACGCGGGCAGGCTGCAACCATATGACCGGTCTCCCCGCAGTACATGCATAGATTTTCTCATCGGCGTCTTTGCCGTTCTTCTACCGTGAGGCGGGCCCGGTTAATCTGCATGGGTTCGTCACCCGCAGGTTCAGACGGAGGGAGGGTTGGAGTAGTGGTCGGCCGGAACCTAAAGCGATCTCCCCTAGTTTTTTCACTCTGTCGTTCTCTGTACCGCAAATCCACTTTATTGCAAAGGGAGATAAGCTCATTGAGGGTAGCCGGCGGATCATGAGTGGCGAGGTCATCTTTTATGCGATCTGTCAATCCATTCCAAAAGGTGGAAGTCAGGGCTTCTTCATTCCATTTTAATTCTGAAGCCAGCGTTTGAAATTGAATGATATACTGACTGACTGGTCGGCTCCCTTGGCGAAGTCGCAGGATTTCCGTCGCCGCGGAGGTTGTTCTGCCGGGCTCGTCGAAAATTCTCCGGAAGGACGTGAGGAATCCAGAGTAGTTGTCTAGTAACGGGTTGGACCTCTCCCAGAGAGGCAAAACCCAGTCCAGGGCAGAACCGGTCAGTAGAGACACTATATATGCCACTTTGGATTTTGGAGATGGAAAGTTCGCAGGCTGTAGTGTGAAGTGGACGTCACACTGGTTGAGAAACCCTCGGCACAACTTGGGGTTCCCGTCAAATTTATTGGGAGTCGGAAGGTGCAAATGAGATGTGCAGGTGGAACAGGGACAGCTGGAGCTGCTGGCTGGTTGGTGGCGGCAGGCAAATTAACAGTAACCAGGGAAGCTTGCAGCGTATCCTGACAAAGAGACATTTCCTGCAGGAACTGAGCCATTTGGCGCTGAGACGCCTCTAGTCCCTCTAGGCGACTGGCGATACCCTGGAGCAAGTCGGCCCTCAGATCCTGTCCACTGGCCGAATCCATCTGGCCAGTGCAAACTGTCACAGCTTGGCGTGCGCTTGGACCCGGAGTGGAGTCGGATGAGGAATGAGGACTTGTTTGCTGGTACTTGAAGGCAGCCGGCCTTAGGGGAGTATGACTCATGAAGCAGTGGCATGCGACGGGATCAGAACCAGGCTGCGAGACACTGGCGGAACTTAGAGACCCGGGGTAGGCTGGGTATAGCAGCTAGACAGGATCAGGAGACAGGTAGTAGCAGGAGCAAACTGCACCAAGGCTGAGAGGGGAGTCTGCAGAAACACACTGGTACTGACACTTTAAATGAGCAAAGGAGCACAGAGAACTAGCTCACAGCATACGCTGTGATAGACGTTGCACTGGCAACTAAAGAGCCTCTGGACAGCCCTTTAGTACCCTCAGGTAGTGCAGGATTGGTTGCTAGCCTCCCCAGCCCAGACTGAACCTGATTGGCCAGAAAAGACATGTGACCCAAATCCAAGATGGCTGCGCCCAGTGGTCACAGCATGGAAGCTCTGCCAGTCTCAGCCCCTCTCACCTGCCTCCAGATGGAAGCCCTTGGTCTGCGGAGACTCACAGCACCCAGCACTATTCTCCAGGAACCTGCTCCTCTGCTGGAAACACCATGCCACAGCGCCCGGAGTGGTAAGCGCCGCGATCTCAGCAGCCTGTCACCCCTGGTCGTGACACCACCCTCCCACCCGACATATATGGTTTGTATACTGTATTGTGTTTGTTGGATTGTGCAATTTTCATGTTTTCATTCCAACAGGTGGAGGTGCAGCCTGGCGGGAAGCAGTGCTCCTGGGCAGCCTATTAAGGCGGTAAGAGTGCCTGGGTGGCATTTTCCTCTTGATAGCGGCAAGGTAGTCATTCTCCTAAGGGGGAGACTAGGCCATCATCTTAGGGAGGGGTCAAGGCTGTGCCAATTAGACGGGAATGATACCACTTCAGGACAGTTTACGTTAAGGCGGGGATCCGTCTTCTTTATTTAGTCGCACACTTTATCGGGCTGTGGCCCCGGAGCACTGCTTTTTACTGCAACCGATCTTTCAATTACAATTCTAATTCAATAAATAAATGTATGGCTGTGTCCTCTTTAAATTCCACATATGCCCCTGAGTGTTTATTTCTAGTTAATGTTAAGTACGTAGCAAAACATATGGTTAAAATAATGGGTGCCTTATAGTTCCAACCCACCTTGAAAATAAGAAATCCATATAAGCTTTCATTAAGACATGATTACTTCATAAAGAGCGCTGTTTCCGCTGGTTTCATTCGTAGATGACCACACCTGGCTACAAGAGACAAGAGGCCTACAAAACCCCTGTTAATGCTGTTTTCGAGGGTTTGACCACATTTCTCATATGCACAAAGCTTCGGAAAGCAAAGATTTCTGCAGCTTGGTCTCGGTGGGCAACGCCATCTTCAGAATGTTTGCCCAATAGAAGTCTATGTGCTTCTTATTGCAGAGTGCTGTGAGAGGGATCGAATCAGATCCCTCCTAGCACCCCCTGCGGCTAGCGTGTCATATGACACATGCGCAGAGGGACATCCGGGTCATAAACCCAGAAGTCCTTCTATTGCAAAGGACAGCTCTTATTGCTATCTTCTTCATGCATACCGGCATTATCAGTGCCGGTATGCATGCGATGAGTGGTGGGATGTTGCATGCAATGCGTCCCGCCCAAGTGCAGTCTCCTGCACTAGAAAGTAGACCATGCAAGAAATATCAGTGTTGCACAGTAACAATTGGACCAGCATGTACACTCCCCATTATTTAATTGGAAATACATACACTGCCTTCTGTGCTACTGTATTAGTTATTGCATTAACCATTTTACAATTTACACTGGTCTAACATTGTTTAACCATAGTGAACTGGTTAATGAGATAACCGTATGCTCTCAGATGGCATCCTGGCCTGCATCAACAAAAGCTCAAATGAGCATATTGCCAGCATCCTACCGAGAGGTTTGTTTCTTCCCTTTTTTGATTAATTAGCTGGCATCAGTGTATGTTTTTGGAGCATGCTGTACTGTATGTATAATCGTACAGGCGTTTGGCAATAAACATACTGCCAACATATGCAGATGTTACAAGATGAAGCTAGAAGAATTTCTGCCCCTACTGTTAACCTATGACTGTCCCTTTTATTCCTGTACACACTGCAAGAGTGTGAGGTTCTGAATTTGTTGTGGACCCGGGGTGGTGATAGGAGCAGACACAGAAGCAGACTTAAATGAAAAAGTGGAGTTTTTAATAAGTGACTTAGAAGACATGGGAATGGCAAATGAAAAAGTCCAGGTATAGCACTAAAGTGCACTTGATAACTGTAGTGAGGGTTAATGAGAAAATGTCCAGATAGTGACAGGCAGGAACAGTCCAGTGTACAAGTATGATGAGCTGAAAACAGAATGCAGGTATGATGAGCTGTAACTAAATGCAGGCTTGATGAGCTATAACTGAATGCAGGTTTGGTGAGCTGTAACTGATGCAGGCAGAGGTAGTGAAGTCCAGCTGGGAGTGTCATGAAGCAAGGTGCAGGGAAACAGCAGGTTCAGGTACTCAGGCAGGTAAGAAGGTATATGGAGGGTGCAGGGTAAGTCCAGCAGGTTGGAGCAGACAAGGTTCAGGCTAGGAACGTATACAAACAGGCAGATAAGGCACAGGTACTCTATCTCAGCCGCAGCGGAGAAACACATTGCACTGGCAAAGGAAGGAAGGCTGTGGACCTTCCTAAATACTCAGTGCCACGCTGTGACTGGCTGGAATGAGCACATGACCTACCAGGATTGGACAGCCGGAATCACATGGCCACAGGCAAGATGGCGGCGCCCATGTCAACAGAACGGAAACACCACCAGACCTCACCAGACCTAGTGACAATGTGCCCATGTGCAGCCAATGCCCCTCGCCAAACACCAGCACCGCTGCCAGAGAACCCCCACCATAACGACATCACAGGTAATACCCGGTGACTACCATGCCGAGAAACCCTGGCCGTGACAGTATCCCCCCCTTATGGGTGGCCTCAGGACACTCACCAGGCTTCTCCGGATGGGCAGCATGTTACTGCAAATGTCCTCTGCGGAGATGGGAATCCAAGACCTGGGAGACCTCTAACTCTATGCCCCTTTCAGTCTGGACATGGGGAGAAGCAGGCAGGACTCTGTAAAATGTGTTTAGCACCAGGGGTTTCAACAGGGAGACATGGAAGGAATTGGGAATTTTCAGATAAGGGGGTAGTTGAAGACGATAAGCCACAGGATTAATGACTTCTATGATGGAGAAGGGACCGATGAAGCGTGGAGCAAATTTCATGGATGGCACTCGAAGTCGTAGGTTCCGGGTGGACAACCAGACCTAGTCTCCAACTTGCATACATGGTATTTTCCTACACTTCTTATTAGCTTGAAATTTGTAACGGGATGATGCCTTCTCCAGGTCAGTACGAACTTGAGACCAGATTGAAGCAAATTTACGTACAGTGTCTTCTCCAGCTGGGACATCAAAGACGGGTAGGCTTTGAAATTCAGGGACCCGAGGATGAAGGCCGTAGACCACTTGGAATGGTGTTTGATTCGTGGAAGAGTGGTAGGAGGCGTTATGAGCAAATTCAGCCCATGGCAGCAATGCAGACCAATTGTCCTGGGAAGATGTCATAAAAATCCTCAGGAAGGTCTCAAGGTCTTGATTAACCCTCTCAGTGTAACCGTTGCTTTGTGGGTGATAAGCCGTAGAAAAATTTAGCTTTACTTGCAATACAGAACATAAGGCTCTCCAAAATGTTGCTGTGAACTGAACACCACGATCAGAGACTATCTCAGTTGGAAGACCAAGGAGACGGAAAATATGTTGAACGAACAAGTGAGCCAGGTCAGGAGCAGAAGGCAATTTCTTTAGTGGTATGTAATGGACCATTTTAGAGAATCGGTCTACTACGACCCAGATGGTAGTGAACCCTTGAGAATTCGGCAGATCCGTGATGAAGTCCATGGAGAGATGCGTCCATGGACATGATGGAATAGGTAGTGGCCACTGCCTGACGTGAAGATTTATGCTGGGCACATGAAGAACATGAAGAAATAAATTCCGATACGTCTGCTTTCATGGATGGCCACCAATAGCCTCTCTTTAAAAATTCCACGGTCTTCCGGGTACCTGAGTGACCTGCAAAGTGAGAGGAATGAGCCCAGGTGAGGAGCTGCTTCCTTAACTCCAGGGCCGCAAAGGACTTCCCTGTAGGAGGCTGTAGCTGTAAGGTGGTGAAGATTCTTGACTCCATAACAGGGGTATTTTGTTGATTCTCTGATTTGTCATCACAGTGGAAAGATCTGGACAGGGCATCTGCCTGTTGATCAAGGGCTCCAGACCGGAAGGTCAGGGTAAACTGGAACAGAGCAAAGATTATCACCCTTCAGGCCAAACGAGGACTCACGCACTGAAGATTCTTGAGGAAGAGCAGATTTCTATGGTCCGTGAAGACAGTGAAGGGAAACTTGGCCCCTTCCAGCAGGTATCTCCATTCTTTCAAGGCTAAATTTACTGCTAAAAGTTCTTGTTCACCAATTGCATCATTTCTCTCAGCAGGAGAAAACTTCTTGGAGAAAAACCCACATGGATGAACTCGATTATCGTCATAATGCTGGGACAGAACTGCACCCACGGCCTCTGAAGACGCATCCACTTCCACTAGAAACGGCCTGTCCAGATCTGGTTGTCGTAAGACTGGAGCTGAAATAAATGCCTGTTTTAAAAGTTGGAAGGCAGTCTCTGCCTCAGGTGGCCATAGGGCAGTGTTATCATCTTTTCGGGTCATGGCGGTAATGGGAGCCAACACTGATGAAAATCCTTTAATAAAATGCCTATAGTAGTTGGCAAACCCAAGCAATCTCTGGATGGCTTTCAACGTTTGAGGACGGGACCAATCCAAAATCGCCTGCACCTTCTTGGGGTCCATTTCTAGACTGGAGCCAGAGATGACATAACCATGGAATGGCACACTGGGAACCCCAAAGACACATTTCTCCAATTTGAGGTAAAGGTGGTTCTTTCTTAGACGGGACAATACTTCCTTCACATGTTCATGATGTTTTGTTACAGAAGACAAAAAAATCAATATATCGTCCAGGTAAACTACAACCGAGATGTACAACAGGTCCCAGAAAATCTCATTAACAAAGCCCTGAAAAACAGCAGGGGCATTGCACAACTCAAAGGGCATCACAAGGTATTCAAAGTGTCCATCTCTAGTATTAAAGGCGGTCTTCCATTCATCGCCAGCACGAATGCGGATGATATTATAAGCCCCTCTCAGATCCAGTTTTGAGAATATGACGGACCCTATAACTCTGTCAAACAATTCTGTGACCAGGGGAAGAGGATACCAATTCTTAATCGTTATATCATTGAGGCCCCGGTAATCTATACAAGGTCTTAGGCCTCAGTCTTTCTTTCCAACGAAAAAGAAGCCGGCTCCAGCAGGAGAGGTGGAAGGTCGAATAAACCCCTTTGCTAGGTTGTCCTGGATGTACTCTGACATGGCTTGAGTCTCAGGCACGGATAGAGGATAGGTGTGACCACGGGGTGGCATCTTGTCAGGCAGCAGCTCGATAGGACAGTCCCATTCTCTGTGGGGAGGTAAGATGTTTGCCTGTTGCTCTGAAAAAACATCAGAGAACATCTGGTACTCCTCAGGTATAGCTGGAGATGGTAACGAAGTTGTCTTTCTTACAGGTCGTATTTTGGGAAGACAGGATTTCTGACAGTTAGTTCCGCATGAAAGAATCTGCATTGAGCACCAGTCTATCCTGGGATTATGTTGGCCTAACCAGGGTAGTCCCAAGATGATTTCTTGAGAAGCCTCTGGTATCACTAAGAACTTTAAAGACTCGGAGTGGAGTGCCCCAACACAAACTAATACTGGTTGAGTTTCCTTGGTGACCAGTCCTTTAGCTAGAGGACATCCATCTACAGAAGTCAGGGAAATTGCTTGCTTGAGAGATGAACAAGGAATCTGTAGTTTATCAACTAGGCTGGAAGTCATGAAGTTTCCGGCTGCTCCAGAGTCTAATAGAGCAGAGACGAAGACAGGGTTGGGCTTGAGATCCAAACTAAGGAAATCTTGAAATCTTTAGTGTTTGGGGACGGGCAAATAACTCCTAACTTGATGTCCCCAAGGTAAGTTAGGAACGGGCGTTTCCCAACTTGCGGGAGCAGGAGGCCACCAGGTGACCCGAATCTCCGCAGTACAGACAGAGGTTTTTTAGCATACTTCTCTGATGTTCCTCTTTGGAGAGATGGGTTTGGTTCACCTGCATGGGCTCCTCATCTATAGGAGGATGGGATGGACGGGTAGGCAAGGGAGACGTAAATTACCTTTGCCAGTCAGTTCTGTGCTTTTCAGCCTGACGTTCTCTGAAGCGTAGGTCAATTTTGTTGCAGAGCGAGATCATATTATTTAAATTGGTAGGAAGCTCATGGGTAATCAGATAATCTTTTAATCGGCTGGACAGACCATGCCAAAAAGCTGAGGTGAGGGCCTCCTCATTCCACTTAAGCTCTGATGCCAAGATTTGAAACTGTACGGTATATTGGCTGACAGGACGGGTTCCTTGTCTCAGGGTCATGATGCTGGACGAGGTTCATCGAAAATCCTCCTGAATGAAGACACAAAATCTGTATAGTTATCCAGCAGCGAGTCTGAATGCTCCCAGAGTGGGGAGGCCCAATCCAAAGCTGAGCCGGTCAGCAAGGATACGATGTATGCCACTTTAGTTCTAGCGGTGGGGAAGTTATCAGGCTGTAATGTAAAGTGTATATCACACTGATTTAAAAAACCACGACAGAGCTTAGGATTGGCATCAAATTTGCTTGGTATGGGTAGATGTAGACAAGGGGACACCCTGGTCCCTGTATTACCAGGCACAGGAAGAGGTGTAGTTGCTGATACCCCAGGGGTGTTTAACGAGGTTTGCAGATTATCTTGGCGTTTAGACATTTCCTGTAGGAACCGGGCCATTTGATGTAGCATAGCTTCCAGGTTTTCTAAATGACAAGAAATACAGCAAAATAAATCCACTCCAGACTCCTGTTCCGTGGCCGGATCCATGGGGCCAGTGCAAACTGTGAGGTTCTGAATTTGTTGTGGACCCGGGGTGGTGATAGGAGCAGACACAGAAGCAGACTTAAATGAAAAAGTGGAGTTTTTAATAAGTGACTTAGAAGACATGGGAATGGCAAATGAAAAAGTCCAGGTATAGCACTAAAGTGCACTTGATAACTGTAGTGAGGGTTAATGAGAAAATGTCCAGATAGTGACAGGCAGGAACAGTCCAGTGTACAAGTATGATGAGCTGAAAACAGAATGCAGGTATGAAGAGCTGTAACTAAATGCAGGCTTGATGAGCTGTAACTGAATGCAGGTTTGGTGAGCTGTAACTGATGCAGGCAGAGGTAGTGAAGTCCAGCTGGGAGTGTAATGAAGCAAGGTACAGGGAAACAGCAGGTTCAGGTACTCAGGCAGGTAAGAAGGTATATGGAGGGTGCAGGGTAAGTCCAGCAGGTTGGAGCAGACAAGGTTCAGGCTAGGAGCATATACAAGCAGGCAGATAAGGCACAGGTACTCTATCTCAGCTGCAGCTGAGAAATACGTTGCACTGGCAAAGGAAGGAAGGCTCTGGACCTTCCTAAATACTCAGTGCCAGGATACTCAGGATTGGAAAGCCGGAATCACATGGCCGCAGGCAAGATGGTGGCGCCCATGCCAACGGAACGGAAACACCGCCAGACCTCACCAGGCCTAGTGACAATGTGCCTGCACAAAACCACGTGCAGCCAATGCCCCTCACCAAACACCAGCACCGCTGCCAGAGACCCCCCGCCATAACAACCTCACAGGTAATACCCGGTGACTACCATGCCAAGAAACCCTGGCCGTGACAAAGAGTTTGGTCTTCCTAACCAAACTTGCTCTTTTTTTTTTTTATTACATTCCAGGTATCCCTAGTGTCTCTTTACTATACTTTATTCCAGTCTTTGTCACAACTTCCTCTTCCTGTTTTTGTCTGTGTTCCCTGTAACTGTAGTGCTAATTTTCCTTTACATGTATTTTTTCTCACAGACACAATTGCCAATTGTTTCTCTTTAATCAATACAATATTCAAAGGGTCTCTCTTTCTCATTAATATATATTTTATGTATATTTAGGAATTTCAGATATTTTTATACTATTGGCTTGAGTGGTTTGGGAGAGGTGCTTATTTATGTTGTGCAGCAATTTAAAAGACCAATAAGGACATAACTTTACTATTAATTTAAATTATTCAATCTCATAAAAACTGTCTTGACCACTTGGTAGCTTTTAGCAGTCTTCCCTGTCCCTCTAGCTGAGCATCAAAATTGGTCATGATCTGAGGGTATATTTTAAAAAGTTCTATTTTGGTCAGTTTTAGATTTTTGGTGAGTTTGCATTCAATTTGCATATAAATACCGAATCCAGTTCAAAATCTAATATAGTCTAAACATTGGTACCTTTACATAGACCAACATAGGATCCCCTGTTTTAATCACCCCACACTAGTCAGCCCAGGCCAGGAATTCCTGAGAAATTGGGGACCCCCCCAATAAAGAGGCCCTACGTCTCCAGGTAACCCCAAGGCCAGGGCTGTACTCTGCACCCCTGGGTGGTGGGTGCAGGGTTGATAGGTGTAAAATATAAAATGAAACTAATATTGTCTTTTACATGGGGACTATAGGTCCCAGCAAGCCTCCCCCGCATACCGGTACTTGGAGAACCACAAGTAACAGCATGCAGGGCTCTAAGGGGCCCAGGGGCATTTTAAGAGAGGAGGGAGCCCATATGCACTACTCGTGCGGGGCCCCATCCTCTCTCCCTGGTGGCTGGCAGCCGACTGACGCGGTTGGCCAGCCACCGGAGCACTAGTAGACTCCAGGCACTAGAGTGTGCCCGAAGTCTACTGCACATGCGCAGCATGCAGGAAAATGGCCACGGTGGCCATTTTCCGATGTACTGTGAATGCTCAGAACACCGGAAAAATGGCCGTGGTGGCCATTTTTCCGGTGTTCTGAGCAGCAGTGACACCCGACGTGGGACATCGGACAGGTAAGTTAAAAAAAAAAATGGGTTCAGTGTGTGCGGTGCGGGGCCCCCCTGGACCCGGAGGCCCGTGTGCCCCGCACACACTGCACCCATTATAGATACGCCACTGAAGGGGCCGCTGGTACCTATATTCCTCCTGTAAAGGAAATATTAAAATAAAGGCAGTTCTCACACAACGTTGAATGTAACATTTTATTACATACACTCACACATTATACTCACCTTGACCCCGGTGTTTGGTCCTCTTGTCCTGTAAAATCCCGCTGTTTGGATGAAAAAAAAAAAAACATACTCGCCTAACCCTTGGCGCAGTTTGGTCCTCTTCTCCAGTAGCATCCCCGGGCAAAATAACAAGCATTGTCCTGAGCCATAATGGACACAGAAGAGCAGTATGTGTATACACATAAAGCTTTTCTCCGCAAGTGACATACTCACAAGGTTACCAGCACTTATAGGGCCGCCAGCCTATCAACAGCCATTACTATAGTAATCAACCACTGGTTGGCTGTGAGTGGCCTGGCTGTCAAATAGCCAGGTCACTGATTGGCCTCTCTGTTAACCAATCAGCTGCCTGGCTGTTGATTGACAGCCAGGCCATTCACAGCCAATCAGCGGCCGGTTACTATAGTAACAGCCACTGATTGGCTAACGGCCCTATAAGTGCTGGAAACCTTGTGTCCTGTCACTTGTGGAGAGGAGCTGTATGTTTATACACATTATAGCACGTTATGGCTCAGGACAATGCGGTTTGTTATTTTGATTGCCCAGGGATGCTACTGGAGAAGAGGACCAACCTTCACCAAGGTAAGAGCCCATTGCTGGTTGTTGAAAATCCGGGGGACCCCTATGTCTTTTTCCCCCCGTATTTTAACAACCAGGTTGGCTTAGGAGCCTGGTGCTAATTGCTGAAAATACATGGGATAATACATCTTTTCCCCCGGTATTTTCACAATCAGGACCAGTTCACACAGCCCCCCGGTGCTGGTAGTGCTTTTTGTGGGGGGATTTTTACTTTATTTAAACACTTTAATACACATAACACACAAGAAGCATGCTAAAATCAGCAGGATAGAGGAGATCTATTATTTTGGGGATGTAGTGTTTGAATTTTTTGTGCAATCTATTTTTATTGAAAACACAGTCTATAACAGACACTGAAAAAAGCATATACAGTAAACCAATACAGTAGGCCTCAGTCAACAAAATAAAATGTTTACAAAAAGAAAAAATAAGAAATGAAAAAAAAAGAAATGGCACAGTAACCAATATTCAGTCTAATTTATATCCACATAAAACGACAATACAACATATATAAAAGAAAGGATACGGAAAGGAAAAGGATAGAGAAGGGGGGGGGGGAAATGAAATTGTCACCATATCCAGTCAATCAAATCCAATCAAATAGAAGAGGGAGAGACTAGGTGGTTATTATATTCTGAGGACCCCTTAAACTCCAACAGTCGAACCAAGTGCCGTAAAAGTCAACTGCAAGGAAGACGTAAGGTCCTCCATAGTCATGTAATGATCAATTCTCTGGAAGCACCTGGAAATAGGAGGGCACACAGGAGACTTCCAGAAACAGGGAATAGTTGCTCGCACCGCATTCATTAAGTGTCGGAGTAGAGATTTCTTGTACTGAGAAATGGACATGTCCATTAAGTTGAATAACCAGAACTCAGGAGTGTTGGGAAGCTGGAGATCAGTAATCTTCTCCGAGATCTCACGGACATTCCGCCAGAAGCCAGCCAAAACCGGACAATGCCACCAAATATGTAGCGGAGTGCCCTGCTCTGGACTGCATCTCCAGCGGAGACCAGAGAGATCTGGGAACAGTTGACGAAGAACAGTGGGACATCTATACTATCGAGACAGAATCTTGTATTGCGTCTCAAGTACCTGTACTGAGGGAGAGCTGACAAAAGTATAACTAAATATCTGGGACCATTGGTCATCTGTCAATTCCCTGTTCAGATCCCTATGCCATGCAGCAACATAAGGAGGCAGAGTATCAGTGAGGCCCTCTAGACAGAATTGATATAAAGTAGATAATAGATGTTTAGGTGGTGTTTGGGAGAGACACAATGATTCAATGGAGATGGATCCCACCCATCTTTACGGATCAGCATCAAAGAGACAAAATGCCTAAATTTGAGAGAGGCCCAAAATGAGCTAGACGGAAGGCCAAATGCATCCTGAAGGTCTGTAAAAGATCGTAGCCCACTAGCATCCACCAAGTGTCCCAAATATGAAATACCTGCAGAAGACCAAGCAGAAAGTGAAGAAGGTGACAGCCCAGGCAGAAAATCAGGATTGTAAAACAAAGGAGTTAGTAGCGAAACACCAGGGTTAAAAGAGGTTGTTTGATTTTACATTCAATTTTATAGGTGATTTTATGTTCGATCTTGAGATGGACATCCAAAACCGAACAAGAAATTATTAGTCAAAATCAAACAACATTGAAATCAATTTTGAAATTGAACTCAAAATTTATTTTTAGTAAACGAGGGATTC
Source organism: Taudactylus pleione (assembly GCA_031769625.1). Taxonomy (NCBI): domain Eukaryota; kingdom Metazoa; phylum Chordata; class Amphibia; order Anura; family Myobatrachidae; genus Taudactylus; species Taudactylus pleione. The sequence goes on from JAUIMM010000957.1 coordinate 7,207,534, forward strand.
CACTAAATTCTATTTGATTTTATTTTAGGTAAGTTAAATTGAACATAAAATGGAATACAAAATCAAACTTTTGTAAATAAACCCCCAGTTGTTCAACACGCACATCACTTGTGGCTTCATTGTGGTGTTTTACTGTGGTTAGAATGAGAAAGGTTATACAGTCTAATTTACCAAGCTTACCAAATTTTAGCTTTTTGTAGCTTGGCGCCAATAACCACTGCCATCGTCAGATGGTGATGCCCATTGTAACCTACAGGCATGCGTGATAGGATAGCTGAGACTTAAAATTATATTGAAAGCCATCTCTAATAAATTCTTTGATGGGATGGCTGTTGTCAGAGCCACTGTCCAAGAGGGTTTTGATACATTGCCCTGAAAAACACATCTGTTATCTTTGAGAATAGCAAGAAATGTGCAAATAGCCAAGAGTCCTGGGTTGCAGATTCTTTGCTACTACTTTGTGCTCCTTTGCTATCTGAAAATGACAGTAATATTACAGTTACTGAAAGAAGAGAAGGATCTAGTAAGCATTAAGAGATGCAGTACTTCTTAGTTAAAATGCCACCCAATAGATAGGTCTCACTGACGGCACAAATGCATCTTTAAGGACTTCTTGACTTACAGAACATTTTTACACCACTATATATATATGTTGTTGGTGCAGTGCAGAAACTATACCAACGTGCACCGTGTATTGTTATACCATGTATCACAAGATATGCCAGCCTGTATTGATTGCCAGCCTGTGCCACTGCTTCCACTGGTATTATCTATGCTTGTTCCCTAACACGACATGCCATCTTGTGCGCAGTATAGTGTCTAAAATTAATAGAACAGCGAATAAGATGTTTATCGGTAGAAGAAATGCCATGTAGGCTGTCCATTAGTAGCAGTAATCCCAGATAGAATTTACATTACCAATAATGTTCAATAAGATGCAAAGAAGTGGCAAAGCTCAATAAGCTGGCCATTAATAGTATTGCCTAGTAACACACCCAGAAAAATGGCCACTATTATGCCTATTATTAGTAATAATAGTCAATAAATGCAAAAAAGAGACAAAAATGAAAGAATAAAGGCACAGTACCCCGCAGGGCACCCTTCACATTCCAAGCCCCTATGCATATACTATACCCTGCATGTCTAGACTTATATAAATCAGGCCCATAGTACACTGCAACACATACAGTCAGGGCTGGTCTATCCATCTGGCACTTCTTGCAAATGCCCCCCGCCCTTCACCCCACGCCGCTGCATACATGATATTAGCTCAGGGGGAGGGAAGGGTATCAGCAGTGATGGGCACGTGCACTCTGCTCAGCCGGCAAGAGACCGGGGCATGCCACGAGGCCAGGCCCTCTTGACACGCCCCCTTGAAATGTAACCACGCCCCCTTTGCGAGCGCCCACGGCGCAAGGCACAGGGCGGACTGCCAGGGCTGATCTACAGCCCAGTCTGTCCCTGCATAAATTACAGTATATGTGAGTACATACAGTAAGTGGCCAGTAGCTCCATCATTACCTCTAGGCTGCCAACTGCCCACAGGTTCAGATACCACCTCCTGTTTTTGTAAAAAAAAATGCAGCACTTGTAGTAAGTCCATTATTATGCTCTTGTGTTTGCTCCTTACAGCTCCTATGCACGTTAGTGACAGGGTAACAATGTCATTAAAAATTACCTGCGATCCAAAATGTGCAGGGAGCCGGCATCTCCCCATGACCCAGAACCTTAGGCTGCAGCTGATTTAGCCTAATGGCTTTTCAGACACTGCATAGGTGTTTCATATCAATATGCGCACCATCACGTGATAAGTACATGCTGTTGTGACCTGCACACAGCTCTAAGCTTATGCATATTTGGTGATCAGATATATAACCACATCACAATGTTACTTTAATACATCCAATTTGTTGGTGCAAATTTACAACTAATGTTAACAAAAGTAAAGGAAGGAATATGAACCCTTAAAAATCAGCAGTGAAAAATGACCCTTCCATTTTACTTGTCCCTTGTTTTGAAATTGATTCAGTAGCGGATGTAATGCCGATATTTAAGCAGATCGGACAATTATTTGCCATTGTGCATGGGTGTAAGTCTGGTCGCAACTGTGGGCATTATGTGTATTAGGGGCACTAATGCACGTGCCCCTTATACAATGCCCACAGCAGTAGTGCCCCTTACACATAATGCCCACAGCAGTAGTGCCCCTTATGCAATGCCCATTGTAGCGGCGCCCCTTATGCAGTGCCCACAATAGTGGTAGTCGCAGTGCCCGCACACATCGAGATTGCTTTTTGATTACGTAAGCACAGAGGATCCATTCACAAACTGATTGTCATGTGGTCAGCATTTGGGGGAGGTAACGGGGGGTGGTTACAAAAGAGCAGGTGTGTCTAACCATTTAAACATGTTACATGGGCGTGCATAAATTAGCCATGGCGATCGCGTATGCAGCATTAGATCTCTCTGTGTGTGAGGAGAGCTGCAGTGTTTGCGGCTGGTCAGATTTGTCGTACATGTTGTGTGACTGCCTGCTGTGCGTTGATGCTACCGATGTTTATGATGGAGTGCGGCATTGGACGGACATTGGATCCACCTGCGCCTGGCTAGTCATCCCGTTACCTCTCTGAAACTCCCACTGGGATGGCATCTCTGTGCATTTTGAATCTTTTGTCGCAGAATTCATTTAGCCGTGAAAAGTGCCGTTTGTAGAAAATTTTTCACCGATTTGTACTTTTCACCTGTTTTCAAAGTATCTCCACATTCAATTGCCCGTAGCCAGTAAAGAAGCACGCCGAAAAATGGGCATGGTCTTAAAAAGGGGGCGTGGCACGCAATAGTATTCTCAATTCAACATAGTAGCACAATCTTGATTCACCCCTGATTTACATTACTCCACATAGTAGTGTCCCTTATTCATGTATGACACACAGCAGTGCCCCTTTTACACAATGTCCACATCTGTGCCCCTTATACAAAATGCCCACAGCAGTAGTGCCCCTTACACATAATGCCCACAGCAAAAGTGCCCCTTATGCAATGTCCATTGTAGCGGTGCCCCTTATGAAGTGCCCACAGTAGTGGTAGTGCCCTTATGCAGTGACCCCAGTAGTGGTGCCCCTTATGCAGTGCCCCCAGTAGTGCCACTTATGCAGTTCCCCCAGTAATGGTAGTGCCCCTTATGCAGTGCCCCCCAGTAGTGGTAGTGACCCTTATGCAGTGACCCCAGTAGTGGTAGTGCCCCTTATCAGTGCCGTAACTAGATTTATTGGTGCCCTGTGTCAAAGAGAGCATTGGAGCCCCCTCCCCCCATTTTTTAAATGGGGACATAAGATAGTGCACCTGAAAAAGGGCCATGGCTTCATGGGGAAGGGCAGGGAAGAGACATGGGAGGCCAGGAGATGCTGGGGATAAAAGAAAAGGAAGCTACAAGTGAGAAAGATAATAAACAGGAAATTTAACAGGCAAAAACAGTGCCCCCTGCCCTGCGATGCCCTGAGCCATGGCACTGGTTGCACTACCCTAGTTATGGCCCTGCCCCTTATGCAGTGCCCCTAGTAGTGGTAGTACCCCTTATGCAGTGCCAACAGTAGTGATAGTGCCCTTTATGCAGTGACCCCAGTAGTGGTGCCCCCTGTAGTGGTGCCCCTTATGTAGTTCCCCCAGTAGTGGTAGTGCCCCTTATGCAGTGCCCCCAGTGGTAATGCCCCTTATGCAGTGCCCCTTATGCAGTGCTCACAGTGGTAGTGTCGCTTATTCAGTGACCCCAGTAGTGGTGCCCCTTTTTCAGAGCCCCCAGTAGTGGTGCCCCATATGCAGTGCCCCCAGGAGTGGTTATCCCTGTAGTAATGCCCCCTGTAGAAGTAATGCCCCCAGTAGTAATGCCCCCTGTAGTAATGCCCCTGTAGTAATGCCCCCTGTAGTAGTGCCCCTGAGTAAATGCCCCCAGTAGTAGTGTCCCGAATAGTAATGCCCCCAAGTAAATGCCCCCAGTAGTAGTGCCCCCAATAGTAATGCCCCCAGTAGTAGTGTCCTCGAGTAAATGCCCCCAATATGAAGCCGCTTAACCATTAATAAAACAAAACTTACCTTAAACCCCACTCCCGCGTCCAAGTCCATCTGGCCGGCCGCTCCTCGGAAATATGGGAGAGATGACATCTCTCCAATAGTGCACTGCGGGAGCTGGGCTAAGGTGTCTCCATATAGAAGTGACAGAATGCAGTTCCGCCCCGCTGTGGCCTTCAACCCCTGCCCTGGAGTTTTCGCCTAGGCGTAAACTCCATAGGCAAACACAGGCGAAAAAGTTTCTCCAGCAAAAGTCAGGAGAAAAGAAGTGCAAAATCCATATTTTGGGGTACAAATGTGGAGATTTGGTTCAGAACCCCCCCTAATGGCTAATGGTGCGTATACACTGGGCGATTAAAGTGGACGACTGAACGATAACGATATCGTCCATTTTTAACACAAAAAAAACGATGAACGATAACGATGACGCGTGTTCCCGCGGGTTGTTAGTCATCATCGTTCATCGGGTTAACATGCAGGCCAACCTGATGATGTCGTCAGGTTGCTGCATGTTATGGAATGCAAAACTCACAGCTCAGAAGGTGAGTATTTAAAACTTATTTCACAGTGAGTTTGCTACGAGATTGGAAACTCGATTCTTAGTAAATTTGCGAGTTGCATCTTTTTCATGTAAAGTACTTCCTAATTTGTCTGATGGTGAGTTTTTTCGAGTTTATTTATTTACAGGTGAACTACATGTACCAGCGGGCCCTTAATGCCAAGCATGCTGGTACTTGTGGTTCTCCAAGTACCAGCATGCTGGGGAGGCTTGCTGGGACCTGTAGTTCCACTGTAAAGATAATGTTGTTAATTCTAATTTTTACACACTAGATACAGTATCAATCTGCCACCCACCACCCAGGAGTGGCTGGGATAGCCCCGGGCTATGACTAGGCCAGGGGTGCCCTAGAGAGGGACCCCTTTATTGGGGGGGTCCCCTACTCCCAAGGGATCCCTGGCCTGGGTTGACTAGTGGTCAAGACTGATGCTGCAGCTGGGGGGCCTAGTGAAAGGGCTCCCCTGGCTGTGGCATCAGCCCCCCGTTAGAAAGGGTCTGGTGCTGGTTTTAATTATAGGGGTACCCGTATGCAATTTTCCCCCCCCTATAATTAAAACCGGGACTGGCCCTGCAGCCTGGTGCTGTACCTAAATTACGGTGGAACCCTACTTATTTTGTTCCCCGTAATTTTAGGAAGCCAGGAAGCACATTTTAAATAAACCCCTGTGATACCAACTGTCAAACATGAAGGAGGAATCGGTTTCTGAATCCTGAGCCGGCAACTTACACAGAGTGACTGGCACACTGAACTAAAAGGGCTACAACCAGTGGCAAACACAGGATTTCTAGAGGGGGGTGTCCAAATGCTTGATTTAAGAGTGAGGGCTCTATATACTACAATCCGCATTTTGAATGCAGATTGTAGTGTGATATTACCGACTGAATTGGCATTGCGAATTCAGCCAATATCACAGGGATTGACTAAATATCCCTTGCAGGGACAGAGCTTGCAATAAAGCTCTGTCCCTGAGAATTCCCTCCGCAAACTTATCACAGTATTTTCGCAAAAAATACTGTGACAAGTGTCCCTGCGACCCCCCTCCCTTAATTACACTTACCTCCGATGATTGCTGCACCGGTGATGTCCTCCGTGGCTCCGATCAGCTGACATCCCATCCTGCACTGGGGCCCAGTCAGCTGATGACCGGGTCACAGTGCAGGATGGGAGACCAGCTGACCGGAGGGAGGACATCACCGGAGCTCCAATCTCCAGTCCCTGGACTCAGGTAAGTTTTTTTTTTTTTACTAATTTTTTTTCTCTTATTTTAGCAGTGATCAGCATGCGGTCTGTTTAGACCACACAGCTGATCACTGGGGCTGGCTCCGGGCTCTTCTCTGCTTTTTAGAGCAGATCAGGAGTCCGGTAACCATGGGAGACCCTGGATAACGCCACTTCCAGGTGGCGTTATTATCACAGGGCTTTCCCGGGTATTTTTTCACAATTTATTTTTAGTAACTTTGGCCAGATCACATTTCCCATTACAATTATGGGAAATGCGATCAGCTTACTAAAAATAAGTGATAATTAGGGCTTGGAGTTGAATTTTACGAATTCTACTCCAATTGCCCTTTAGTAACTTTAGGTGATGCTAAAATAATGTGAAAAGGATGTGAAAACACCCCTTTTCACTTTATTTTTGTAAAAATAATGTTAATAAATAGAGCCCTGAGTGTGGCCAGTCCATAAATAATTAGCATTTAACCAGCTTTGATATGCATCATACAAAGTGCATTGTTTCATAATTCTAGCATATACATAACCAGCGATCACAGTAAGCCATTACACGTGGCAGTAGGGCCATCCTGCCTGAGCTCAATGTTTTTATTTCAGATGTGGGCACCACTTCAGAGTATTGCAGCAAGTCTGGGAGTCTGGGGGAGCAGCAGAAGAAGCTAGCACTGCCCTGGACATTATATATATATATATATATATACATATATACATATATATATATATATATATATATATATATATATATACACACATATTGGTCTCGTTGTGCACTGGATAGTGTATGATTATACAGTATTAATAATTAACCATATTGATGTTCTATAGCATTGCACCCCTAACAGTGCATGTTTTCCAACTCTCTTAGCTGGTGCACAGGTGTAATTATTACTGGCTGACAAGGGTTAAAAGATCCACAGGTGGTGCGAATTATTACATTTGTGATCCTGAGAAGAACATGCAGCACTAGTAAAATTCTATTATATTACTGTTTCTATTATAGTTATGGTTTGGGCTGGGGAGGGAGGTTTCCAGGCAATTGGAATCGCCCCCAGGGGTGCCGTGAGGGGGGGGAGCAGGTACTATTTACCCGGGCATCCTGAGGGGCCCGGCGGGGGCCCGGGTCCAGCACTGCCCCTCCTCCCTTCTCTCTCCCTCACAGCAGCCACAGCAGTCTCCTATGCCTGTGGGGGGGGGGAGCGATCACACTGATCGCGCCCCCCCTGGCTTTGCGCTGGGATGTGGGGCTCACAACGCCCCCCTCCCTAGCATGCAGCGCAACTCTGCAGTGCTGCAAAACTGTGGGTTTTTTTACTCAAGAGGGCATGGCTACGCCACCCGCGATTAGGCCATGCCGCCTATGTACCTCGGCCCGGCAGGGCTCTCTACGGACCTGATCCCCCCTGTGTTTGCCTATGACAACAGCATTTTGAAAGGCCATGCAACACCCTCCTAGTTGGTGAATGGTTCATTCTACACCAAGATAATGACCCAAAACATACCTCCAATCAATGTCAGAACTACGGTCAAGGAAAAGAACATAACGGTAGACTTCAAATCATGGAAGGGCCAGCGCAGTCTCTGGACTTAACCTCTAAACCTTTGCTAAAAGCAAAGTGCAACACATTTGTGGGAACTTCTGCAACAGTGCTGGGATTTGTACTGTAGAAAGTTTGCCATGAGTGTGTTTGGCTGTTATATCTGCAACAGGGGTCAAACATTTAGATAAAGAATGTTTAAACAAAATTATTCTATGATTTGTTTTTTTAACTCCAAGGGGTATATTTACTAAAGTGCGGGTTTATAGACATGGAGATGTTGCCCATAGCAACCAATCTGATTTTAACCATTATCTTGTAGAAGGTGCTAGATAAATAATAAGTAGAATCTGATAGGCTGCTATGACTATTAACCCTCACTTTAGTAAACATATCCCCAATTGTTTATTTGTTCTATATTTTAATTTCAATAAAAACTGTTCTAAAACTTTTGAACAGCAGTGTACTTACATTTTTTTATATCATTGCAATTATGCTTCACCCCTGGCAAGAACTGATTCCTTATTGTCAGCATATAAATGTGGTTCTGTATGCCTTACCTGTACTCACCTGATCTTATTTACCGTTGGTGTGCAATAGATGTATTCAGCCTGCTTAATTTGTAATTTTAACATCCAGTAATATTAGTAATTATATTGATTCATATTTTCTGAATACCAGTAGCACTCCTGCAGCATCTGTTGTAACAGGATGGATCAGTATCTCAGTGCGTTCTCTGTATTCTGCAGCCCTTGCCCATTTCCCTTGTCCTTCTGCTATGTGTTGAGCACGGCTGTACTCCTTTTCACAATCCCCTGCCACCTGCAACTCCCATCTGTTCCATGTTTCACCTCTCCTCAATCCCTGCAGCCTCTTCACAAGCAATTCTATGTGTCAGGTGAGCCAACATCAAAGTAAATGGAATTGACCATGTCACACTAGAAAGAATCAGGTAAACGTACCACGGTTTTATTTTTACAGTTGTGTTTTTGTAGTGAATTGTAAAAAGATGTTTTCAACCATTAGAGCCAAGCTGCATTTAATAGTGTTTGGGTAGAACTTGGAACAGCAGAGTGGTAAAACAAATAGACACAAAGCAATAAACAGAATTTTAAATATTTTTTTTTTCTTTTTAGGATTTGTAAGTTTGGTGTCTCAACATTCGGAATATACTGTATATCATTTGTTGTGGGAAATTATTCCTGGAAGTGGAAATTCAAGTTCATACTGTATTACCCTAATAACACATATGATGATGTCGTAAATACTTTGCCCATGGATATATGAACTTATGGGGTAGATTTACTACAGCTTCTAAAACAGACAAGTGGTGCTATTGCCCATAGCAACCAATCAGATTATAGCTATCATTCTAGAAAATGATAGACAGAATCTGATTGGTTACTATGGTGAACAGCACCACTTGTCTGTTTTACAGAGCCGGCCCCAGGCATAGGCAAACTAAGCAAATACCTAGGACATTTGGAATGCCTAGGGGCATCCAAGCCCACTTAGGGCTGGTGTCACGGCTGACTCAGGAGGATCTCCTGCTGAGGAGCTGAAAGCTGAGGTCCAGGGCTGAGGAAGAAATCGGAAGTGAGGGGCCTGAATGTACGACCTCCTCATCCACAAGTATCGAATGTTGGCGAGACCTGACCAAAGGTGCAGAGTCTAACCTGCTGGCTGCTGGGATGCAGAGCTGTAACTAGACTTTTTGGTGCTCTGTGCCAGAAAGAGCATTGGCACCCCACCTTCCCTATTCTTCAAATAGGGGCATAAGACGTGCATCCGAAAAAGGGCCATAGCCTCATGGGGAAGGGCCAGGGAAGACATAGGAGATGCCAGGAGATGCTACAAGTGATAATGATAATAAACAGAAAATGTACATGCCCAAACAGCACCACCTGCCCTGTGGTGCCCTGTGCAATGGCACTGGTCGCACTACCTTAGTTACGGCCCTGCTGGGAGGTGTTCACCAGTGACCCCTTCAAGCGGGATATGGGTTTAAGCTGCACCCAGCAAGCAGGTCGCGGCCCTTTGGTCAGGTATCCAATACCAGTAGGAAATGGAGGGAAATAACACCGATAAGGCCCAAGAGAGTGTACTTCTGAAAGAAGCACTAGCGAAGATTCTGTAATATGATTGTACTGAGTAGGCAGGCAAGGTATCAGATGCACTGCTGGCACAGGAGAGTGACACTGTAATTGTACTTGTAGGATGTACAAAGTACACGGACAAGGTATCCAGACGCACTGCTGGTACAGGAGAGTGACACTGTGGTTGTACTTGGAGGTTGTACAGAGTACGTGGGCAAGGTATCCAGAGGCACTGCTGGCACAGGTGAGTTAAACTGTGGTTGTACTCGAAGGATGTACAGAATACACGGGTAAGGTATCCAGACGCACTGCTGGCACAGGAGAGTGACACTGTGGTTGTACTCAGAGGATGGATAGAGCACGTGGGCAAGGTATCCAGATGCACCGCTGGCACAGGAGAATAACTAGAAATGTCTCAAGAGTAGAACAGCAATGGAACCTGGAACGAAGTGACGGCAAGCAAACACTAGTAGTAACGATGTTGTACAGGCAACTTCCTGCTGTACAAAGCCCAGTAAAATACCCTAAGGTAGTAGTCTATTGGAGGACAGTGTCAGCTGACAATGACCATGCTACCATTGGATGGTCAGTCAGGTGATGAAGACTGTCATGGCTGTGCCCATGACGGTAACCTCGGTAATGAAATCACGGAGCAGCACATGGATGTCAAAGTGCACCTAAGGCATAATCCTCATAGCGTCACTCGCTACTGCACCTGACGTCTGACTGCACGAGAAGTCAGGGGAAGTCAGCGCTGTGGTCAGTAATGGCCGAACCTTGACAGCTGGTGGTCAGTGGAGGATTGGGGCAGGCACGGGCAGGGGCGGATTGGGAAGTTAAAGTGGCCCTGGAAACAATTCTAAAGGCCCCTAGGATATCTGGAGCGATTTAGCCGATTCCAACGTATCAGAACTAGAGATGTGCGCCAACCTCCATGTTTTGGATCTGTATCTCCTTGTGTTTTGGATCTGGATCTGGTTTTAGATCTTTTTCCTTGGTGTTTTGTTTTTTGCATTTGGTTTTGGAACTGTATTTTTTCAAAAAAATTATATAAACAGAGCCTGTTTTTGTTCCTACAGTATTACTAACCTTAATAACAATAATTTTCAGGCATTTCCATGCAATTTTAACCACCTCACAGCTCACAATATTGATTTCACTATTTTTCACCAATGTAGGCGAAAGGCTGCAGCGAGCTGGCAGTCTAAAGTAAGCAACAGAGCAGCGGCACAAACGCACGGCAGTATAAAAAAAATATAGGACATCTATGAAACATTGCCACACAGCAGTGGCAGACACGATGGCAGTTTAATAAACTATAATAATGTCAGTCGGCAATGCCCCAAATTGTGCAAAATGTAAAGAAAAGAGGTGCAAGATGGAATTGTCCCTCCCACCCACTCTTATGTGGGATATTAAAAAGGACATGCACAGTTTAACAAACCAAGCACTTTAGCCACTAGGACGGACACTTTCGTGGCTGAACTCCTTGGTTTGTTTGGGCCCCCGTAAAACATTTTTTGGAAGGACTACCTTCAATTATTAAGGAGGAGGTTGATGATGAGGGTGTTGGTGGTGGAGATTGCATGTGCTGGTCCAAACTGCTGGTAGCTGATACTGGACTGCTTATTATTAATTTACAAATTATTATAATTTTGTTAAACAAATTGCATGAACTCGCTGTAAATGACGTAACAGGGAGCAGGTGCCTAGATGGTTAACGTCCCTTCCTCTGCTAACTTTGGGTTTACAAATGGGACAGATGCCTTCATAACTGTTGTCAGAATTTACATTCAAATAATTTCACACCCAAGACGTGGCTTTTCTGGATTTCTCTTTATCATGAGCAAGAACTGCTCCCACTGGTGGCTGATTTACGCAACAACATCCTCATCATCAACATCCTCATTAGTGTCGGATAGGACACAAATATCCCCCTCATCCTCCTTTTGCACTTCCTCCACACTATCATCCTCATTTTCTCTTACTTCACCATCTAATACTAGCACAGCCGTCATGGCATCAGTGATCCGCTGTGAAACTGGGTGACAGCTGTTATACTTACTTCCTCTATCAAAAGACTGTTTTAATAGTCAATTGTTTTTTAAATTACTACTTGTAGTAGTCTTCTTGGCCCCTTTCTGGGATGAAGATCCACCCCCATCAGCAGCAACAGTCGTAGCACTCAAGGATCCTTCTGAGGAATCACGGATAGGAGAGGAGTCAGTCATGCTTATGAACATGGATGCAGGACTACTACCGATCACAATTGAGGATGTTGATGATGATGCAGGTGTTGGTGTTGGAGATTGCAGATGATTGGAACCAGATAGAAGGGAGCAACTAGGTGACACTAGACTGATTGTTGTTACTTTTTTTAGGCAAAGTTTCTAAACTTGAAAAACACTTTTCAATTTGATGAATGTGCTGCAAGTGACGTAACAGGGAGGAGGTTCCTAGATGGTTAATGTCCTTACCTCTACTCACTGTTACTTGGCAATGGTTACAGATGGCTTGGCAAAGGTTATCCAGATTTGGGTGGAAATAATTCCACACATGAGAAGTTGATTTTTTGGCCCTTTGCCTAGGCATGGCAACAATGGGATTTTTCCCACCATGGGCAATACCTGTTGCCTGATTTACAGTTTTTCCACAAACATCTTCGGCATCAACATCCTCATCATCCTTGTTGTTATCGCCAACTACAGAAATATCCTCCTCATCCTCCTGGTACAATTCCAAGAAGCATCCTTGATTTCTACGTCAGCATGTTGACTTGTGCTGCTCATCCCCACATTTGCAGAGGGCACACAAATGGTGGAAGGTGGATCCTCTTCAATTACAGTATTAGAAAGGTCAGGCTCACACATGGCAACCGCGGACACACTTGGACTCTCCTCAGGGATCTGTGACTTTTTAGAGCACACCGTTGGTTCGGGTGTCTTACTCGTTTTAACAATTACGTTTTTTTTATACCTCTCCTACAAGCAGAAGGGCTTAAATCATCACAACTAGAACCACCAGCCATTAATACAGGCCAAGGCCTTATGCTTTCCTTTCCACTTCGTGTAGTGAATGGTATATTGACAATTTTTTGTTTCTCTAAAGCTAACTTAGCTTTAGATTTTTTTTCTTTAACAGGGTAAAAGTTGACTTTACATGCCCTGACTTATGCCCTGGGGCATTGGCTTTCATAGATGACGTTGACGACCTTGCATTGTCATCATGACTGCTGCCGACAGCTACAAGACTGGTATGTGGATTCTGCTCTCCTGTCATGTGACTGTCCTCCATACTCACTACGGTCTTGCAATAGTGTCACCAAGCAAATATAGCGCAGCTAAGTTGTGGCTAATGCACACAACCACACAAAAAAAATAAATGACACAGGCAGCACCCCTGTGCAGCTACCTGTATGTTGCTGATAAGTGTGGCTAACGCGCGCACACACACACACACAAAAAAAACCCACTTTTATTAATTATTTTTTTGGGCACTTGGGGGAGAGCACCCCTGAATGATGCAGCAGCCCCTTGATAAATGACACAGGCAGCACAAAACAGAAAAAGAAAGAAGAGTTATTGTATTAGGTGCACTAGAGACATATGCATATGAACAATTTGAAAATATAAATTTTATTGGTATATATTAAAATAAATTGGGAACTCAATATAATGGCAAAGTATTTTAAAAGAAAGATGTGAAATAGTAGGAAATAAAGAGTAATAAAATTAATATATATAAAATTCTGTGGCTGCTGTTCAACAATGTATAATATTCAGGGCTTAAACCCTTTTATTTTATCATCAATCTGTGTATATATCAACAGGTGAAATTCAATTGATATTCCAATAAGGATGTTTTATTCAGTTGATAAAAATAATTTCCGGTGTATTGTTTTATTAGAGGCAGCTTCCTGATATATGCAGTAAATACCATGTATTTCTATTCCAGTTATACCCCTTTTACACCAGAGCTAAAACCCGGGTTATTGCATGGTTAACACGGGTAGCTCCTTGGTGTAAAAGGGTAAAGGGTTGTATTACCAGGTCAAGTGACGTCACTCCCATAGTGCACTGCGGGACCCGGAAGCCAGAGGTCAGGAGTGAGCTCCGTCCTCTGGCTGCCGCTGGCGCAGAGGGGGGAGGAGAGAAGGAGCCAGGTGCCCGCTGGTAACACAATCTCAGGGGGCGCCCGGCAAATGGAGGGTGCAGGGGGTGCGATCACTGGCCCGGCGGACCCTTTAAGCCGCTGGGCCCCATAGCAATTGCACCCCCTGCACCCTACGTAGTTACGCCACTGCTCTCTCCAGGGTCTGGATTGCGGGGGGCCCCTTGGGACCCGACGGGCCCAAGCGTCCGTCTAGGATGCCTAGCGATGAATCCGGCCCTGGCGCCGCATGCTGGCTGATTGGTCCGGCTTCAGTGGAGCTCGGAATTGACGTCATCTCCAAGTGTCCACTTCAACGGCGGAAAAGCCGGGTCAAGGCAGACCTGGCTCCGGTGTGAACGGCGCCAACTCAGGAAGACCCGGGGTAATTCCGGGTCTTATCCGGGTTGGAACTCTGTTCCAACTCTGGGTCAGATCCGGAATTTTGGTGTAAAAGCGGTATTACTTTTAGAGTTCAGTACAGGGTCAGGGCTATTTCCTTTGTAAACTGCTCAGCTAATTGATTAGATTAGCAGCTTCACGCTGTATTTCTCTATCTTATCTGAGCAGAAAACCTCCATTCCACAGCTCTTTATTCAGCTAGATACAATGTTGCAGAGTCTCATGAACGTATCTTTTTACTCAGCTCAGCTTGCTAGTTTGATTAGCAGCTGCATGCTGTGTGTGTTCCTCCTGTCAGAACTGCATACAGAGGACTCCTACAGCACAGTTTGATTGTTGCTGGAACTACGGAACCACAGGTCTGTTTATATTACATCTGGGGGGAGGGATCTAAGTGCCATGCCCCATCCCTCTTCATTACCCAGCTCCTATATTTCAACTCTGTGTGCAGCACATTACCAACTATACACAGACATAATCATAACATTTAGACAGCAACCACAGACATGTCAATACGCATTTCGCCTGAGACTTTTTCAAGGCAGCACCCCTGCACAACTACATTGCTGATAAGTGTGGCTAACACACACACACAGAAAAAAAACACTTTTATAAAACAAAAATTGGCACTTGGAGAGAGCAACCCTGAATGAGGCAGTAGCCCCTTGATAAACAACACAGACAGCACCCCTGCACAAATGCGTTGCTGATACGTGTGGCTAATGCGCGCACACACACACAAATGTTTTTTACTGTAAGAGAGGTCTGAGGGAGTTGGAGTATGTATGTAGTTGAAGGCAGAGACAGGAAGGGTTGATTGGTAGTAAATTTAATTTCATTTTTTGATTCTGTAAATTTATGATGAAGAAGGGGAGGCATTTACAAAAAAATATTTGAGTCATTCACATCAGTCCTTGCCCTCCGAAAGCATACTTGAGCACCATTCCTGCTGCTGCTGGGAGTGGATTTTTTCAACCCAGAAGGGGACCAGGAAGACTTCTAGTTGTGCTTTCCAAAACAATTGACTGTTAAATAACCCTTTGCAAAGCTTCCACATGAAAAGCATTTCCCAACCTGTACAGGGACATTAAAAAAACATAGTTAGTTAATGGCCTCCAAACTGCAGTTGTACCCACTGTCCACTTAACCAGCACAGATATGTGGACTAGCGGAACAGAGCAAATGCAAGATTTCCGATTTAAGGTCTTATGTTGTGTCTATCTTAAGGATCCTGCGTCTGCTTCTGCTGGTAGCTTCTGCTGGTTGGAGTGGATTTTCATCAGGAAGAGTGCTTTCCAAGACAATTGACTATTAAATAATCCTTTGCAAAGATTCCACTTTAAACTTTTTCATAACCTGTACAGGGATATTAAAATAAACATAGTTAGTTAGTGGCCTTCAAACTGCCATTGTACCCACTGTCCACTTAACCAGCACAGAATCTGTGAGAGATATGTGGACAAGCAGAACAGATCAAATGCAAACTTTCAGATTTAAGGTTTAAGTCTTACATTGTGTCTTTCTTGAGAATTCTTGAGTGCCATGCCTGCTGCTGGGAGTGGATTTTCATACCAGAAGGGATAAAGACATTGTTTCATCTTCCCAATGGACACAGATCTGAAGAAATGTAAAGAACTACAGGCAGGAAAAAGAGGCAATATGGAGGCCCTTACACAAACTGGCTTTGCTTTACTTGAGCTGCCCACACTCCAGTGTGTACTCCGAAACACTTTTCAGCACAGCCGGGAACCTTGTCAGTGGTCAGCCTGAGACTACTTCGTCAAAATGTGGAAAAGATGATGTCCATCAAAATTAAGTACAAATTCTACGAGAAAGACCTTTTACTATCAATTACATGCAAAAATTACAGAGGCACCTGTAATGGTGGATTCCAGCGGGAACAAATTAATATTGTGTGAAGAAGATGATGTATACATCACCCCAGATTATAACATCACACAAGCCTATATCGTCATCCCATCCTGTGTTGTGTATAAATTACTGCTAGATTGGGGGATTCATTGTCCACTTTAGTGGATGTGAGCTCCATTTTAATCCATATCACCACACCCCCTACACATCTTTTGACCTGGGCTACAGGAGAAGCAGCTGCACTCTGGAATACGGTTGCATGGAGTTGGCCCTTTGACTCGTTGAACTTCAGGTAGAGGGGCCATTGGTAGGGAGTTGGGACACTATAATCAGAGAACGCAGTTTTGGCTGTTTATTCTATTTTTTAAACCATTTCTTCTATTTTCACCTTTTGAAAATGTTTATGTGAATCTCAGCTCATGCATTTGTGATACCATTATGTTTAATATAATGCACGTTATTTAGAACTTTGTTGTGGTCTTTCAGTCGTCGTGTAGAGTAGACTAATCATTTATTCATGATTGAGGAAAGAAGTGAAAAGTTGAAGTTTTTTATTGCTAACTGTGTTATTAAATTGTAAAATGGTGAAGTTTCCACTTACAGAATAACAATATTTTTTTATGAATAAGAAAAGAACAACACCCTGCACTACCACTTACAGTATGACAATTTTTTTACCAATACACAGCCTTTTCCATTTACAGTGCGACAATATTTTTTACAAATACAACCCTGCAGGCCCTGCCCCTGGATGGACACAGCAGCGCCTGCCCTGGATGGACACAGCAACCCCCTGATAAACGACACAGGCAGCACCCCTATGCAGCTATGTTGCTGATAAGTGTGGCTAACATGTACACACACACAGGAAAAAAACACTTTTATTAATTTATTAAATTTTCCTTTACACTGGGAGGGAGAGTACCCCTGAACGATGCAGCAGACCCTTGATAAATGACACAGGCAGCACCCCTGCACAGCTACTTTGCTGATAAGTGTGGCTAATGCGCGCACACACAGAAAAAAAAAATATATTTTTTGGGCACTTAGGGGGAGAGCACCTCTGAACGAGGCAGCAGGCTTTTATAAACAACAGAGGCAGCACCCCTGCATAGCTATGTTGCTGATAAGTGTGGCTAACATGCACATACACACAGAAAAAAAACATTTATTAATTTTTATTTTTTTTACACTGGGGAGGGGGGAGCACCCCTGAACGAGGCAGCAGCCCCTTAATAAACAATACAGGCAGCACCCCTGCACAGCTACGTTGCTGATAAGTGTGGCTAATGTGCACACACAGAAAAAAAACACTTATTAATTTTTTTTTTACACAGGGGGTGAAGAGCACCCCTGATGGACAAAGCACCCCCTGGACAACACAGCAGCACCCCTTTTATGGACTGCAGTGACACAGGAGCCACTGAAGCCCCCTCTGCTGTCTGCAGCACAGCTCCTAGTATAGATAGAGTCAGCACAGCCCAGTACAGCAGCCAGTCCCTATGGACATTGGACAACAGCCAACCCCTATGAGACCCCCTATGCATAGCAGCCATCCCCTATGCACAGCTGCAGCACAGCCCCTTGATTGCATCCTCTTCACTAAGTCTCCACAGCTGGAATGAAAATAGCAGTGAGCGCGGGAACCTTTATACAAACCAAACCCGCGAGAATCCGACAGCGGGATGATGAAGTTTTGCCTCCCTTTGAGATCTGAGTCAGGAGGGAAAACCTGAGCCTTCTCGGATCTCGGCTCAGATCACTAAGTTCAGGGGGGTTCGAACCTCTGATATCCGAACCCACTCATCTCTAGTGTTTAGGTATACATTGGGTGTGAAAACTGCATCCAAGCATACAAAAGGATTGTGTCAACAGTCTGGTTTGTAGTTGGATCCCCGGAGCATTGGACAAGTGTGTACCCATCTTACATCATGCAGGGACATATCAGATGTATAACTTGCTTTATGCGTTGTTTCTAAATTAAAAATTGCAGATATAATGGAAGGAGAATTCTGAAGGGGTAATAATGATAGGTAAAAATTTGTTATACAGTTCTTACCTAAAGATGTTATTCAGATTCTGATTCTAAATATGTTGCTGTTCCAGACCTATTTGGAAGACATAATCCAAAGTACATATTTGTAGTTGTTATCCAAAGTTGCTTACATAAAGCTGGAACTATTCAAAGAGTATCCATGCAAGTCTAAAAGTCACCACAAAATGTCTGCCAGTAGCTGGGAATCCTTTACATTGGAATTCTGGTGAGAACAGAATAGCCGGGGCTCATGAGATAGCACTGAAACTCGATGCAGGTACAGATTCAAGCCCTAGAGGTGGACTGGGCCCAATTGCAGCCCCATTCTCTGCACCTACTATATCTACACCCTTGCCTGTAAGTTGCAGCTGGTCTGCCAGAGATTAGAAGAGTGTGTACAGTGACACAATACTTTCAGTACATTGTTTAAGCAGATGCTGATCTGAGATCTGCTGTCAAATTGGACAGGTGTTTAGGTACACATTGGTTGTGATAACTGCATCCAAGTGTACAAAATGATTGTGTGAACAGTAAAGATGTGCGCCGGACCATTTTTGCTGGATTTGAATTTGGCTCTTATTCATCATCTGGCTTTGGATTTGGATTTGCCAAACCTGCCGTGACTGGCTTTGTATTTGGATTTTTTGCAAAAATTGACAAAAAAAGCTAAAATCACATAATTTGGGCTTATTTTTGTTCCTAGAGTATTATTAACCTCAATAACATTAATTTCCAGTCATTTACAGTCAATTTAGACCACCTCACAGCTTATAATATTTTTTTCACCATTATTGACCAAAGGTTGCAGTGAGCTGACTGGTTACTAAGCGACAGAGCAGTGGCACAGTGGCACAGACAATAAAGTTTAAAGCACATCTGTGAAACATTGCCACACAGCAGTGGCAGAAATGAAAGGTAGTGCAAGATGGAGTTGTTCTTGGGCCCTCCACCCACCCTTATTTTGGATATTAAAAAGGACATGCACACTTTAACAAACCAAGCACTTCAGCGACAGGGACTGCCACTTTTGTGTCTGAAGTGCTTGGTTTGTTTGGGCCCCCACAAAACAAGCTACCAATTGGCTTAAGGCAACAGCTCTACAGTGACAAGATGTCATCATCATTGCCATCTTTACCCTCATCAGTGTGTACATCATCCTCACACAATATTAATTCATCCTCATTGGAATCCTCCATTAGAGAAGACTCTGTACTGTCACGTAATTGCCGGGATAGGATTTCCTCATGGAATTTCCAGTTCATTTTGATGAACATCATCTTTTCCACATTTTGAGGAAGTAGCCTCCTACGCCGTTTGCTCACAAGGTTCCCAGCTGTTTTGAAAACTCTCTCTGAGTACACACTGGAGGGTGGGCAGCTTAAGTAATGCAAAGCCAGTTCATACAAGGGCCTCCAAATTGCCTTTCTTTCCTTCCAGTACTCAAAGGGACTCTGTGACATGCCTATTTTTACAGTGTCATGAATATATTCCTCCACCATTCTTTGGATGGTGATCACATCAGATGGAGTTACGGTAGAGGTGTCACTAATGTTGGACAATTCTTTTAGACCCGACCAGATGTCAAAATGTTGGGTTGACTTATCTGCATCACCACTGGGTCTTTTGGGAAAGCTTTTTCTGACTGCTGCTGAAGAAATTGAAGGAGGAGATATCATAGTGCTTGTGACACTTGCCATCTTGCTCACCAGTAGCTCTTTGCATGTTTTAAGATCCTGGTCAGTTGGAAAGAAAGACACAGCATACGACTTAAACCTAGGATCAAGCATGGTTGCTAAAATGTAGTGATCAGATTTCAAGATCATGGCCACCCGTGGATCCTGGCGAAGTGCATAAAGGACTTGATCTACAAGTCCGGCATACTTTGCGGATTCGCTTTGTTTAATCTCCTCCTTCAATTTCTCCAGCTGATTTTCCAAAAGCCTAATTAGGGGACTCATCTGACTAAAGATAGCAGTGTCAGCACTCACTTCACATGTGGCTACTTCAAATGGTTTGAGCACCTTGCACAAGACAGAACGTACTCTCCACTGTGCTGGGCTAAGGTACATTCCCCCTCCTCTCCCAATGTCTTGGCTTGTCTTATAGCTATGGATTGCTTTTTGCCATTCATCCATCCGCTGAAGGGTGGAGTTCCACCTTGTTACCACCTCTTGCTTCAGTTGATGGCAGGGCAAATTAAACTGCTCTTGCAGGTGCTGCAATCTCCTGCAAGCTGTTGCTGAATGCCGAAAATGTCCCAAAATTATTCCGGGCACAGACAGCATCTCCTGCACGCCCCTGTCATTTTTTAAAAAACCCTGCACCACTAAGTTGATTGTGTAAGCAAAACAGGGAATGTGTTGAAATTCACCCGGCTGCTTTCACAATATTTGAGTCCAAGTGGGGTAAGCCATGTTTCTATGACATCTCTTAGCAGGGCCGGTGCTAGGTTTCTCGGCACCTTAGGCAAAACTTCAGCCTTCTACCTGCCCCCTCCCTCCCCGAAAAGCCATCCTAAATGCATTTTAAAAAGGTCTGGCTCAGGAGTCACATGCCTCCCTGTCCCTGCTTCCCAAACCCGTCCCACACCTGCTGCAGGCTCAGCAGACCCTCCATCATCATCATCCTGCACTGTCTTCCTCCAGTGCCATCATTCTGCACTGTTCCCCTCCACTATCATCTTGCCATGTACCCCTCCACTATAATTCTGCCCTGTACCCCTCCACCATCATCCTGCCCTGTACCCCTCCACTATCATCCAGCCCTGTGCCCCTCCACTATCATCATCCTGTCCTGTGCCCCTCCACTATCATCATCCTTCATTGTGTCCCCTCCCACCATCCTGCCCTATCTCCCTCCTGTGCCACCTGGCCCCACTCCTTACCTTCTCTATCTAGTCTGCTGTCATGGACTGGGCTGGCTGGTTTCTCTGTATGGTGGTTCCTCATCCCTTCACCTTCTCGGTTCCTGCCACAGGAGAAGGAGGCGGACTCACAGATGGTAGGTGCCACATTTTCTATTGTGCTGGGTGGCACACAGCAGACATGCTCTGTGTGTGAATGAGTCCCTATTCTACTTAGGCAGCGCAGGTGTTCACCTATGCAGTCTGCAGGGCCTTGGCGGGGGTTGCCACGGAAACCAATAGAGGTGACCAAATGCCGTCCCACCTGGCTTTGGATTACCTCAACCCCCATCTGTAAGCCATTACTGCAGGGCACAGTGGCCATGTCGCCAGCGGCCCTATTACTCACAGCCCTGTGATTGAGCCACAGCTCCACCCACGGCCCACCCTATTGTTAATATAGCCTTGCAGAGGTCTGGTTATTTTTAACCTGCAGGTCACAGTATTTTGTCCACCCCTACACACCTTACAATGAGCAGCGGAGCAGTTAGGGATCGGCCCAGCACAGGGGGCTATGTTTAGCCATTGTGGAAAGCAGGGTGCAGTGCCGCCCAAGCGGGAACTGTCCTGATGGCTCAAATATAAGAACAGCAAGCAGCACCCTCCAGTGGCCGGCGCCCCTAGGCAGCTGCCTAAAGCTGCCTATTGGTGGCGCCGGCCATGTCTCTTAGTTTTTCTAAGAGGTTGTCAGTGGTATGCCTTTTATTGAATCCGGTGATACACAGAGTAGCCTGCCTCAGAATGAGCTGGCGTCGTTTGTTAGATACTGCTTCTGCTGCTGCTGAAGGTGATTCACCCACCCAGTGGGTTGTATCAGTCATGTAATCTTTAGTTTGCCCACTACCGCTTATCCACATATATGTGTTTAAGTGGACAGTTGTTACAATTGCATTTTGTAGGGCAATAATTAGGTTCTTTTTAACGTCCTGGTACAGCCGAGGAATGGCTATTCGGGTAAAATGAAACCAAGATGGAATTGGGTACTGGGGACACAGGACTTCAATTAACTTTGTAAACCCCACTGCATTAATTGCAGATATTGGATGCAGATCTAATACCAGCATAGCTGTCATGTCATCAGTGATCCACTGTGCGACTGGGTGAGAGCTGTCATACTTGCTTCCCCTTGCAAGAGATTCTTTAACAGTCAATTTTTTTTTTGTTAAGCTTCTACTAGTAGTCTTCTTGGTCCACTGGGATAAAGATCCACCCCCAGCAGCAGCAGCAGCAGAAGGTCTAGCGCTCAATGATTCTTCTGAGGAGTCCTGGAAAGGGGATGAGTCACCTAGCAAAATGGATGCTGGACTACCTCTGATCATTACTGAGGATATTGTGGATGAGGGTGTTGGCGGAGGAGATTGCAGATGCTTGGATCTAGTACAGAGAGAAGAGAGACAACGGCTACAAATGGCTTGACAAATGTTCTAAGGATTTGGGTATAAAAACTTCCAGACATAGGAGGTGGATTTGTTGGTCCTATGCCCATGCATGACAACAGCCTTGTTCTTATCATGGCCAAGAGCTGCTTCCACTGGTGCCTGGCTTACACAAACAACATCCCCATCCTCAATATCCTCATTAGTGCCAGAGTCAGCTACAGAAATATCCCCCTAAAATTATTGGTTTGTTAAACTGTAAATGTTCTGTTTCATATACAACATAAGGGTGGGTGGGAGGGCCCAAGGACTATTCCATCTTTCACCTCTTTTCTCTGCATTATGTGCTATTTGAGGCAAATTAAAATGGCCACACTCAGCATCTCCTGTATGCCCCTTTCATTTTAAAAAAATGGCCGTATGTTAGTGCCACCCACTGCTGTCGCTTAGTTTAGTCAGCCAGCTAGCTGGATGCAACATTTTGGCCCTAGGCCTAACCTGAAAAAATCTATATTGTGAGCTGTGAGGTGTTCAAAATTGACTGCAATTGACTGGTAATAAATGCTATTAAGGTTAATAATACTGTAGGAACAAAAACAGGCCCAAATTATGTGGTTTTACCTGTTTTTATAATTTTTTGAAAAAAGATCCAGATCCAAAACCAAAACCAAAACAAGCAAGGGTGGATTTGCAAAACCAGATCCAGATCCAAAACATGAAGGAGATACAGATGCAAAACCGAAAACAAAACCAAAACACGAGGTCGGCGCACATCCCTAGTCAACAGTCTGGTTTGGAGTTGGATCCCTGGAGCATTGGACAAGTGTGTACATATCCTACGTCATGAAGTGACATAGATGTATAATTTGCTTTTTCTGTTGTTTCTAAATTAAAAATTGTAGATATAATGGAAGAATTCTGAAGGGGTAAGAATGCTAGGTCAAGATTTGTTATATAGTCCTTACCTAAAGATGTAATTCAGATTCTGTTTCTAAATATGTTGCTGTTCTAGACCTATTTGAAAGACGTAATCCAAAGTACATATTTGTAGTTATCCAAAATCGCTTACATAAAGCTGGAACTATTCAAAGAGTATCTATGCAAATCTAAAAGTCACCATAAAATGGCTGGCAGTAGCTGGGAATCCTTTACATTGGACTGACCACCCACAGCTATAGTGAGCGGCCAGGAAGGTGGTCGCAATGGTCAAGACCATCGCGACCATCGGGCTTGCGACGAGACCCTTGTGGTAGGGTCTCGTTGCCACAAGCCCCAAAGAGATTTCGGCTCTAACAGAGCCGAAATCTCTCCCACTGACATCACTCGTGCATCGTGATGTCAGTGGGGCCGCCCCCAAATGGAGGCGTTCACATTGGAACGCCTCCGTTTGGGCAGCCACTCCCCCGGCCCACCACCAAAGGGGGCATGCTGTCACTCAATATCAACAGCATGCCCCCTTTGGTACGAGACCTGGAGCGACGGAGTGCCCGTCGCTATCCGGGTCTCGCGCATGTGCACGACGGAGCCGGCTCACCATCGACCAGGTTGCGAGCGCACAGCGCTTGCGACCGAGTCAGAATCAGGTCCTCTATTTCTAAATATGTTGCTGTTCCAGACCTATTTGGAAGATATAATCCAAAGTACATATTTGTAGTTGTTATCCAAAATTGCTTACATAAAGCTGAAACTCAGTGTTCTCCCCAGAATTTTTTTCCAGCTGGGTGGGGGCCTTCGCAATTATGCGCATGCCAGGAAAAGGGGTATCTCCCTTACCAATCCAGCCCGACAGGTCTCAGGCTGCTCACCCACTGGCTCTCAGTCAAAAGTGCCCATCATACAGTGCCCCCTGTAGTTTTCCCCTTTATGCATTGCCCCCTGTAGTTTAACTTTGCCCTTATGCATTACCCCCTGGCTGAAGTAGTGCCCCTATGTAGTGCCCCAAGACTGGTCCCTTATGTAGTGCCCCCAGGCTTAAATAGTGCCCCCAGACTGGCCCCTTATGCAGTGCCCCCAGGCTTAAATAGTGTCCATTATGCAGTGCCCCCAGGCTGGCCCCTTATGCAGTGCCCCCAGGTTTAATAGTGTCCCTTATGCAGTGCCCCAGGCTGGCCCCTTATGCAGTGCCCCCAGGTTTAATAGTGTCCCTTATGCAGTGCCCCCACGTTTAATAGTGTCCCTTATGCAGTGCCCCCACGTTTAATAGTGTCCCTTATGCAGTGCCCCCAGGCTGGTCCCTTATGCAGTGCCCCCAGGTTTAATAGTGTCCCTTATGCAGTGCCCACAGGTTTAATAGTATCCCTTATGCAGTGCCCCCAGGTTTAATAGTGTCCCTTATGCAGTGCCCCCAGGCTGGCCTCTTATGCAGTGCCCCCAAGTTTAATAGTGTCCCTTATGCAGTGCCCCCAGACTTAAATAGTGACCACAGACTGGTACTGGCCCCAGCTCCAGCCCAGCACTTACCTTTACTTGCTGGCCGCTGCCTCACGCTGACTAGATCTAACAAGATCCAGCAGGCGCGCGGGGCAGGCTCCTCACATTGCGGGTGACGTCATGACGTCACCTGCACAGTGCATCACAGGGAACGCTGGCCTCTGAAGTGATTGGAGGCTTCTTTAGCCTCCGGTCACTTCAGAGGCCAGCGTTCCACAGCGTTTGGGTATGCTGCCCTTCATAAAAAAAAGTAATTATTACAAGGGCTGCCCTGTGTGGTGTTTGGGTACATTGCACTTCATACAAATAATTTTTATAGGGGTTGTCCTGTGTGTTGTATGGGTACATTGCCCTTCATACAAATAATTTTTTACAGGGGCTGCCCTGTGTGGTGTTTGGGTACATTGCCCTTCATACAAATAATTTTTATAGGGGCTGTCCTGTGTGTTGTATGGGTACATTGCCAATCATACAAATAATTTTACAGGGGCTGCCCTGTGTGGTGTAGGGTACATTACCCTTCATACAAATAATTATTACAGGGGCTGCCCTGTGTGGTGTTTGGGTATGCTGCCCTTCATAAAAAAAATAATTATTACAAGGGCTGCCTTGTGTGGTGTTTGGGTATGCTGCCCTTCATAAAAAAAAATAATTATTACAAGGGCTGCCCTGTGTGGTGTAGGGTACATTGCCCTTCATACAAATAAATTTTACAGCGGCTGCCCTGTGTGGTGTAGGGTACATTGCCCTTCATACAAATAATTTTTACAGGGGCTGCCCTGTGTGGTATAGGGGTATGTTGCCCATCATACAAATAATTTTACAGGGGCTGCCCTGTGTGGTGTAGGGTACATTACCCTTCATACAAATAATTTTTACAGGAGTTGCCCTGTGTGGTATAGGGGTATGTTGCCCATCATACAAATAATTTTACAGGGGCTGCCCTGTGTGGTATAGGGTACATTACCCTTCATACAAATAATTGTTACAGGGGCTGCCCTGTGTGGTGTTTGGGTACATTGCCCTTCATACAAATAATTTTTACAGGGCCTGCCCTGTGTGGTGTAGGGGTACATTGCCCTTCATACAAATAATTTTTACAGGGGCTGCCCTGTGTGGTGTAGGGGTATACTGCCCTTCATACAAATAATTTTTACAGGTGCTGCCCTGTGTAGTGTAGGGGTATGTTGCCCTTCATACAAATACTTTTTATAGGGGCTGTCCTGTGTGTTGTATGGGTACATTGCCCTTCATACAAATAATTTTTACAGGGGTTGCCCTGTGTGGTGTAGGGGTACATTGCCCTTCATACAAAAATTTTTTATTCCGGCTGCCCTGTGTTGTGTAGGGGTACGCTGCCCTTCATACAAATATTTTTTACAAGGGTGATTCACTCCATAAAAATAATGCACTCCATAAAAATAAAGTAGAACAAACATTTGGAGGATAAAATAGGGAAAGATGAAGAACCACTTCCTCCTAGTGCTGAAGCTGCTGCCACTAGTCATGACATAGATGATGAAATGCCATCAACGTCATCTGCCAAGGCCGATGCCCAATATCATAGTAGATGGCATGTAAAATCCAAAAAGCCAAAGTTCAGTAAAATGACCCATAGCAAGTCACTGTCAAGTTCAGAAACTGTGGCTAAGACTGTGAGCAGTCCAGGGACACCTAAATCCCTTTGTCCTGTTGAATCCAAGCACCTGCCAACCACACTAGAAACTCCCTCCTTGTCAATTTCCTCCTCAATCAGGATCGGAAGTAGTCCTGCAGGCCAAGTCACTGGCATGACTGGCTCCTCTCCTATCCTGGTTTCCTCCGGAGGATCCTGCATTGCTACGCCTCCTGCTGCCGCTGCTGCTGTTGCTGCTGGGAGTCGTTCATCATCCCAGAGAGGAAGTTGGAACACCACTACTTCTTTTACTAAGCGATTGACCGTCCAACAGTCCTTTGTGAGGAGGATGAAGTACGACAGCAGTCATCCTGTTGCAAAGCAGAAAACTGAAGCCTTGACAGCTATGTTGGTGTTAGACGTGCATCCGGTATCCGCCATTAGTGCAGTGGGATTTAGACAATTGATGGAGGTAGTGTGTACCCAGTACCAAATCCCATCTAGATTCCACTTCACTAGGCAGGCATTTACGAAAATGTACAGAGACGTCAGAAAAAGTGTCCTCAGTGTCCTAAAAAATGCGGTTGTACCCAATGTCCACTTAACCACGGACATGTGGACAAGTGGAACAGGGCAGACTAAGGACTATATGACTGTGACAGCCCACTGGGTAGATGTATTGCCTTACGCAGCAGCAACAGCATCGTCACCAGTAGCAGCATCTCAGAAACGCCAGCTCGTTCCAAGGCAGGCTACGCTGTGTATCACCGGTTTCAGTAAGAGGCACACCGCCGACTACCTCTTAGAGAAACTGAGGGAAATAATTGCCCAATGGCTTACCCCACTTAGACTCTCCTGGGATTTGTGATATCTGACAACGCCACCAATATTATGCGGGCATTACATCTGGGGAAATTCCAGCACGTCCCATGTTTTGCTCACACAATAAATCTTGGTGGTACAGAATTTTTTGAAAAATGACAGGGCCATGCAGGAGACGCTTTTGCCACTCTCTGCGTGCCGAAGACTGTAGCGCCAGCAAACACACTTGAACCTGCCCTACCATCACCTGAAGTAAGAGGTTGCAACGCGGTGGAACTCAACCCTCTATATGCTTGATGGAGGAGAAGCAAAAGGCCATTCAAGCCTAGGCAAAGGAGGTGGTATACACCCAAATTCTGTGATTTTAGCTGTTTTTATGCTTTTTTCCCAAAAAAATACAGATCCATAACCAAAACCAGGAAGGGTGGTTTTGGCAAAAACATTCCAGATCCAAAACACGAAGAAAGATCCAGATCCAAAACGAAGACACAAAACACGAAATGTGGCCAGTGCACACTTGTTTTTCTTTTGTTCCTATGATATTATTAACCTCAATAACATTAATTTCCACTCATTTCCAGTCAATTTAGACCACCTCACAGCTTCTAATATTTTTTTCACCATTATTGACCAAAGGTTGCAGTGAGCTGACTGGTTACTAAGCGACAGAGCCCCTGAACACCTCACACCTCACAATATTGTTTTTAGGCCAAAAGGTTGCACCGAGGTAGCTGGATGATTATGCTAAGCGACACAAGTGGGCGGCACAAACTCATGGCCCATCTAGGAGTGGCACTGCAGTGGCAGACAGGATGGCAGTCTGAAAAACTAGGCCCCAATGAGTACATAATGCAAAGAAAAAAAAGAGGTGCAAGATGGAATTGTCTTTGGGCCCTCCCACCCAACTTATGTTGTATAAACAGGACATGCACACTTTAACAAACCAATCATTTCAGTGCCAGGGTCTGCCACACGACTGTGGCTTAAATAATTGGTTAGTTTGGGCCCCGACAAAACAAGCTGGCAATTAATCTGTCCCTGCACAAACTGGCTCTACAAAGGCAAGATGTTGTCCTCATCCACCGATTCCTCACCCTCTTCAGTGTTGTGTGCATACTCATCCTCACAGAGTATTAATTCGTCCTTTCTGGAATCCACCACCACAGGTCTCGCTGTACATTCTGGAGGCTGGTCTCCCGGAATAATTGATAATTAATTTTGATGAACATCATCTTCTCCACATTTTGTGGAAGCAACCTCCTACGCCTTTCGCTGACAAGGTTCCCGGCTGCACTAAAAACTCTTTCAGAGTACACACAGGAGGGGAGGCAACTTAGGTAAAATAGAGCCAGTTTGTACAGGGGCCTCCAAATTGCCTCTTTTTCCTGCCAGTACAGGTAAGGACTGTATGACATGCCTACTTGAATGGTGTCACCGATGTAATCCTCCACCATTCTTTCAATGGTGACAGCATCATATGCAGTGAGAGTAGTCCTGTCAGAATTTGTTGGCAGGTCCTTCAGTCTGGACCAGATGTCCAAACTTGGTCCTGCCTGCCCTGCATCACCACCAGCAGGATGGTTAAGATCCCTAAGTTGTTTCCTGGCAGCCCCAGTTGCGGGAGAAAATGAAGAAAGAGCTGTTGATGTGTCACGTTCCACTTCAGCTGACAATGTTTTCACCAGCAGGTCTTTGCACCTCTGCAGGCTTGTGTCCACTGGAAAGAGAGACGCCATGTAGGCCTTAAACCTAGGATTGAGCATGGTGGCTAAAATGTAGTGGTTTGATTTCAACAGATTGACCACCCTCGAATCCTGGCAAAGCGAATGAAGGGCTTCATCCACAAGTCCCACTTACCAAGCAGAATCACTCCATCTTAGCTCCTCCTTCACTTTCTCCAGCTGCTTCTGCAAAAGCCTGATGAGGGGAATGACCTGACTCAAGCTGGCAGTTTCTGAACTGACTTCACGTGTGGCAAGTTCGAAAGGCTGGAGAACCTTGCACAACACGGAAATCATTCTCCACTGCACTTGAGTCAGGTGCATAGCCCCTCCTTTACCTATGTCATAGGTGGATGTATAGGCTTGAATGGCCTTTTGCTGCTCCTTCATCCTCTGAAGTATATAGAGGGTTGAGTTTCACAGCATTACAACTTCTTGCTTCAGGTGATGGCAGGGCAGGTTCAAGAGTGTTTGCTGGCACACTCAGTCGCTGAATGGCGAAAGTGGCCTGAAATTTTTCAGGCCACCGAAAGCATCTCCTGCACGGCCCTGTCATTTTTCAAAAAATTCTGCACCACCAAATTTATTGTGTGAGCAAAACATGGGACATGCTGGAATTTGCCCAGATGCAATGCCCGCATAATATTGGTGGCGTTGTCAGATATCACAAATCCCCAGGAGAGGCTAAGTGGGCTAAGCCATTGGGCGATGATTTCCCTCAGTTTCTTTAAGAGGTAGTCAGTGGTGTGCCTCTTACTGAAACCGGTGATACAGTAAGTATATGCTACACTACACTTACTGTACTTCCAGACTTGGGGGGTTTTGCTCGCTGCCCTATATTGCTGCAAGCCAAAATGTGCAAGTTAGGTGCAAGAACAGGCCACGAGGGGTGTGACCTGTGGTGCTGGCAATGGCATAGAATCTGCTACACTACAAGGACAACTCGCACCCTTTTGGCTGGTAAATGAATCAACCTCTTCTTATCCAAACTCTTGGATTCTTTGATTGGAAAGATACTGCTTAATAATGGCCTGTATGCACCATATAGTTACCAATGCTTAGTTAAAATATTTATTTATGTGCAGCTTTGTGTGTGTCAGTGTGAGTGAGAGTGCCTGTGTAACATTGCCAGGAGTCTTTGCATAAAATTATTGCCTTACAGTCAGCAAAAACGTAACCAACCCTTCCATTTCACAAACCTGTAGTCCTGGGGGTTACATTTAATTCCACCCTGCCCTTATAGTACCTCACTATATTCAATCCATTGTAAAACAATGCTACTTTTACCAAAAAATGTTCCCAGCATCTGCCCTTGCCTCCCTAATGGGGACATATTTATTAATTATCAGGAATGAGTCCTGAAAATGTGAATGTCTTATCGCGGCAATAAGAAATAATGATTACCTGGATATACCATAGATCTTATCCATGCGACCACTTTTCTTCCAGGATCGGGGATACAGCAGAAAGCCAGAAACCTGTAGGGCTGCGTTTGCAATATAAAACGGGGGATAGTACAGATATTTGCTACGCTCCTCCATACATACTTTTAGCGCATCTAAACTATCTATCTATCTATCTATCTATCTATCTATCTATCTATCTATCTATCTATCTATCTATCTATCTATCTATCTATCTATCTATCATTAATAAAAATTGAATGTTTATACTTTGACATTAAATATACTGTTTTATATATTAATTCAGTCAGGCAATTCAAAGAGCTGAATCACTACAACCAGAACACTCTGTCATTACTGTCTCCAGTACACCCTGACATAGGTTCAATATGTCATTAGTATACAAGCTGTACTGAATAATGATAACGTGAAGATATGTGGCTTACACTATGAGATGCATAGACACAGTTTGCTGAAAATAACCATTAAATTGCACACATTATATATTTTGTATGGCTTGGTTCCTACAAAATAAATGTGTTTATTTTTGCAGCTGAAATATACTATAAGGTAGAACAGTGCCTGCACCCATGACCTCAGTCGTGGAGGTTAGGCAGGATTTGGCCTGGTTATTACTATACCTGATTGGCACCAGTCCAGAGATGGGATATTTTTATTGCTTTTATGAAGTTCACTAAGCTCCAATATAATTTTCCAAACTGCAACTAGGTTTCTGCTATATCTATACTGTATCTATATAGTATACTGTTTGCTTTCAGCTTTCTGCTGAATGAACGGTTTCTCATATTGGTGAGAGTATTTTTCACTTTGCTTTGAGCATCTACAGCAGGTTTATCCCTGTTACTTCTCATTAACCTTTGGCAGGAGCTTAGGAGTCATACGTTACATTATTGTATTTTGCCTCTGCAAAGTATGTCTCTATATTTTTTTATCATACAGAAGTTGTGTGATTCCTTAATAAATATGTGATTCACCCATGAAATAACGCAATCATTGGTAGCATTCCTCTCCTTTCCCCTAATTGATTTTATTATTTTTTATTTGGTCCCCCATATTTCATAGGTTTTTCAGATGTATCACAGTTTGTGTCCACACTGATAGGTGGGATTAACGGGAGTTATTCATGATTTGTTTTATTTTGCAGTTTTTGTAATGAAGCTATGGATAGCTTGATAGGTTTCCTTATAATGAAAGCAGTGCCTGGATGACGTAAGGGAATGCAGGTGGATATACTGGCGTGCAGAATGCCGGTGCTTAAAATGCCAGCGCCGGAATTCGGACACCAGTTAGAAACCCGGCACCGGCATCCCGACATGTGGGGCCATTCTGAAACTAGACACACTCTGTAATTAATGGACACTGATAATTAACATCCTAACTCGCCGCGGCTGCTGGAGCAGTTCATCATTGCTCCGGCGCGGTGACAGCTGAACCTGTCAGAGCAGTGATGGGAGTGCGCATGCGTGACCTACATGTCACGCATGCGCACAAGAGCCCCGATGTCCGGCAGAAGGAGCCGGACAGGGGCGGAAGGATTCGAAAGGATCCCTCTTCGCAACCCGTGACTTCTTCCCATAGGGAAGGAATGGGTTGCGATGCTGGAACAGGAGCATTCGCCATCTGAAGATGGCGAATGCTCCCGCAGTCAAGCTCTGAAAATTTTATATTTTCGGAGCTTGATGAATACTGTCCCCATACTAGTGTATGGGGACAGTGGACCATTCCGCAAAAGGAAAGTAAGTAGAAGATCTCTGTGATATCTCCAGCTTTACCTTCTTGATAAATGGCCCGATAACTTAATTTTCACAATTGCAGGTGAAAATGCAAATTTTAACCTGCTTTTGTGAAAATTAAGTGATGATGAATAGGCCCCTAAATATTAGATTATAGTAGTTTTCGTCTTTTCTTTTCTTTGGCACTAACATAAAAACTATTTTTTTAATATATTTTTCTTTACATTATAGCCTTTCTTTATTATAATTCAAAACATTATATATTTACTTTTATTACAGACCAGATTATCTCCCTATTGTAAACACAAAAAAAGGAGATTGAGGCAACTTTTATGCCAATTGCTATTTATTCCGGGTCAGATGTTTACTAGCAGGAGTTTTTTTTTGTAAGATTTCTTTATGTAGCAAATTGGACAGAACTGCAGAACCAAGATCAAACATCAGGTACATTTTTTTTTATCACTGAGCTGTATGGAGAGTAAATTTCCATATGTGTAGAGGAAAAGAAGAACAACACAAAGCATTCAAAAGAAAGGAAAATGGGGGATGAGTGGCAAAGTCATTATGCTGGTCATTTTTTGCCTTCACAGGTTAGTCATGCCGGGAGGCTGATGACTTGACTGTCGAGTGGGAGCTGCAACAGAAGGAGGACTTGTCCTTCCAGATCCAGCAATGCCTTGTAATCTCCTACCCCAATGACTAGAAGTGACCTAGTTTCTAAGCAATTGCTTAGTGTGCATGACTAGCTGCAAATCCTTGCTCCTAAGAATTAGTCTAACACGGGTACACACTAGACAATATGCTGTTCAATCCTGCGAATTGGGCCAACATATCGAGCACGTCGTCTAGTGTGTACCCATTATGAGCCCCCACGCTGCCCAACATCTGGGTCATTCCATTGCACAGATGACGGAGCTACCCAGCTGCCAGCACTGGCAAGTTCAATGGTGTAGGTGAACGACGTCTATTGGGTGGTCGGTCACCAGATCATGCAGTGTGTACCAGCCGTATGAATTGTCATTCATCGGCACCATCGGGCGTCGCATCAGGGGGGGGTCGCCTAATGTGTACCCACCTTTAGTGTGTACTGATTTCTGTCTTGTGTTCTTGATTTCTCTCTCTGGCTTTCACCTGTACTGTTTGCCTGCCTTGTGAACCAGACATATGCCACATCTACTGTCTATACAGTATATCAGATGGATCAAAGACCACCTTATAGTTGTTGGAGCAATTGTTGTAGAACCACAATCCTCACAGTCTTAACAACTCTTCATAGCAATCTCCTGCAAACATATTGACATCACACATATACTGTAAATATAATAGTGTGGTCTGGTGAACCATTTCCTCAAGGGTGGAGTAGGAAGAGCGAAACCTCCCCAGGGGCAGGATGCAGCAAAGGGAGAAATGCGGTCAAACCCCCAAAATGCAGGTTTGACTTAATTTCTCATATGCACCGAGGCCCGGAATGAGATGCACTCTGGGGCTTGGTTGCGGTCAAGAGATGGTGTTACCATATAGAAGCCTATGGGCTTCTATCGGGAGAATGCTGTGAGAGGGATCCAATCAAATAGAGCCAGAAGTCCCTCACTAGCTAAGCACAGCTCTTACAGAGAGAGCGGTCCTTTGCGTATTCTTTCATGCATACCGGTGTAATGAACACAGCATGCATGCGAACAGCGGCAGGATGCATCACATCCTGAATGCGTTGCATCATACATCCCACCCCAGGAGAGGAAGACTCTGATCTGGAGATAAGTCCAAGTTTCTCTTTCAAAAAAGGGAATGTGTATATATACAATATAAACCACCGGATAGCTAATCCTAAAGACCATTGATTGAGACCACGCACTCCGGACAGCTTGTTAGGACCAGGAGGAAAGTCTGGATTCATAGTCAGAGAGTTAATAATAAGTCTAAAAGTGCCCATACACGGTGCAATATGGCAGCTGATCCGATGGATTGGTACGATATCGCTGCTATATCGCACCGTGTGTGAGCATATCGGCCATGCGCGCTCCTGTGGGGTGGTACATCGCACCTCCAGATCTTACTGCATGTTCACTTGATCTGGGGATGTGATGTACGATCCCATGCAGTGCTATGCAGGTGGGGGAAGAGGGTACCAGCACATCAGGCGGTCGAGCAGCAGATCGCTCCATGTATGGGGACAGCCAGACATGTCGGCCATCGGATCGGCCGTCGCGTCCCAAGGTGCATATCGCACTGTGTATGGGTAACTTAACATAGGCAATATGTTTCAATCTTTCCAGCAGCTGATTGTGGATCCAATTGTAGGGAAACCATTCTGTTTGCAAAAGATACAAAATCTTAGGTAACACATTCATCTTTATAATATTAATCCTCTCCAACCATGAAAATCCTTCTGGTTGGCAGGCTCTGTGATCTTAGATTTAGATGGCATAAGTCTTAAAATTATACCTAAATATTTAAAATAAACTGGATGACAAATGAAGGGAAATAAAGGGCATACATTGTAAAGTTTGAAAGTTCACCAAATTTATGAAAATCACTTGTGATTGAGACAACGGGATAACTGCTAGAAAACAACAGCAAAAAAAAAAAAAAATCAACTTTGTACTCCTGAAATACTGTATCTGGGTTGGCTCTGAACGTTCTGATGAAAGTTTACATACATAAAATGAAAATAAAAGATGTATCCGTCTAGGCAGCCATGCCCCCGGCACGCCCACCAAAGGGGGCGTGCTGACACTCACCATTGACAGCACGCCCCCTTTGGTACAAGACCCATAGCGACGGCGTCACTATCCGGGTCTCGCACATGCGCACAACGGAGCCGGCTCCGTTGTGCGCATGCGTACTGGGCCAACATCGACCCGCTTGCGAGTGCTCAGCGCTCGCGAGCGGGTCTGAATCAGGCCCTCAGCCTCCCAGTGTGTACCTGGTGTCTGCTCAGAGGAGCAGAGGATAGCTAATCCTAAAGACCATTGATTGAGTCCACGCAATCTGGACTCTCTGTCTGTTAATAAGCAGTCTAATATAGACAGTCTAACAGAGGAGCAGCCACTGGGGAAATCAAAGTTGCAATGGTCGCGATGTTCCTAACATGCATGGTTCAATTTATCGATGACTGATATAAAAAAAAATTGATGTTAATGTTATGTGTTTAATTTTTTTTTTAAATCGTGTTGGTTAAGTTTTAAAATAGATGTTCATGACACAATTCAATCATAAAAAAAAATCACAATTTCTGAGAGGGTTTGGAATTTTTTTTTTGCTAGTTAAGTGGCTAAAATAATCAGAAAGGAAACCACCGATCTTAGGCCCTGATTCAGACCCACTCGCGAGCGGCTGTCCGCTCGCAAGTGGGTCGATGTTCTGCACTGAGCATGCGCACGACGGAGGGAGCTCCGTCGTGCGCATGCGCCAGACGCGACGAGCGAAGGAAAGTCCTTCGCTCGTTGTGTCTGATCAAAGGGGGTGTGCTGTCGATGTTGATTGACAGCACGCCCCCTTTGGTGGGCGTGCCGGGGGCGTGCCTCCCTGACGGGGGCGTTCCCACGGGAATGCCTCCCGTCAGAAGCCGGCCCACTGACATCACTAGTGTAGAGCCAAAATCACTCTGGAGCTTGCGGTTGAAAACCTCAACCGCAGGCGCCGGCTCGCAGTTTCGATGGTCGCGATGGTCAAGACCATCGCGGCCATCAAACTGCACGCTCATATAGCCTGTGGGTGGTGACCCACAGCTATACGAGCGTCCAGGAGGACGCTCCATTTTCATGGAGGGCGGCCCTCATTCAGAGCGTGCGCTCTGCTCAGAGCGTACGGCTCTGAATGAGGGCCTTAATTCTATAAGTGGCCTTTCTATGGAGGCCATTAATCCTTTGTAAGCATCTTTTGTCCACCTATATGTTTTAGGACTATGATCAGGAAAAGCCAGTTGTCCATGACAAAACATTTTTCAGCATCGGTCAACTATAAAACACAAATACTGTATTATAATACTATTGCATGATATACAAACATAAACAGCACTAGATAGGTTTGAGAAAACATCTACTATATAAAAGTGAAAATTTGCCCTTCTGTCTTTCTATACAAATCCACAGTTTACAAGCCAAGATCGTGAAATTTTACATACGAGCGTATTAAAACATGGCGGAGGTAACTAAAAAAATTTGAAATCGAAATTAATTACTGTTCATTTTTAATTAATTAAAAAACACAATTTTTGCATAGCACTCACCCTCTACAGGTCAGGTACGAAATTAGAAAAGGATTTAGCTTATCTACTATTTTTTCTTTTCTATCTCTACTATCTACTATATAAAGGTGACATTTTATCCTTCTGTCCTTCTGTCTTTCTATACAAATCCACAATTTACAAGCCACAGTTTACAAGCCAAGATCTCTCATTGTTCTACACCTAAAACACCAAAGAAGAATAAAAGCATTGTCCTGTTTGGTTTATTGTTAGATGCAGATTTGGACACTTCTCCTTGGGCCATCTGCAAGTTCAATAATAAAAATATTAAAATGTTATTTTTCTTTAATTTCATAATAAATTGATTTTATAACATGCATTTTGCTACATACTAAGGAATTATGGAATTTTATTATGTACCATATAATCTAAGTTTCTGAAAATCATTTACTATGGCTCTCGCATGGAGTTTACAGTACCTTTTAAATGCTGTATGAATTTATAACCACTATTGATATTAAGCCAGGCTTATTATGAGTCTGAATATGGTAAAAATTGCTGTCTGCATCCATGAGGAGAGAGCCATCTGATTTAGAATCAGGCCCATAAAGATGGCAACTATACTGGGATGCAAAAACACAGCTTTGCAGCACAAATTTTTATTTATACTTGCTCATGCATGAGCTTACACAACTAGATGGTGTCAACAGTGGTGACCAAACTTTTTTGTCTACCTCCTTGGTTGCTGGATCGCACTATGGAACGCACAGAGGCTACTACTTCCGGTTCATTCCTTTGTCAGCCCCTGAAGGGTAAAACCGATTGGATTAATCTTATACACCGTGGAGACCCTGAATGCCGGAAACAGCTGCACAAGGAACTGGAAGTAGTTGCTGTGCATTTCATAGTGCAATCCAGCAACCAGGAAATACACAGTCATCCTGTTATCAGAACAACAGAAGCTCTTGGCCGTGTTTACACTGTACATCCAACAAATTTTGAATGCTTCTATCTCCGAAGTTTGCTTTACACCGTTACAGGTCCTACTTCCTTCGAAGACTTTAGGACTGTTGATGGGAAAGTTTGTCACACTTTTCGTGAGGCCTGCCTAAGAAGAGGTTGGTTGAAGGATGATGTGTAAACAAACATTCTTAAAAACCCGGGCAACGCCAGGTACTCCAGCTAGTAATATATAAAACAGAGAAACTACTGGATACACAAACAAAAAAAATATAAAGATAGGATCACTGCTTCTACTCACTTACAAATGGATCTTACCCCTCACCTAAGGGCTCCACAAAATCACTTTAGCATAATACATCTAAATGGTATAGTAGACACAACCATGTTGGGTTGCAATCTTTTTGAAGAGTATTTAAAAATGTTGTATTCTTAGATCAAAATTAAAATGCGTTCTCCAGAGCAATACAGTAATATTTACATGTACTTCTAATTAAACAAATCTTGTTTTCCTTTTGTATACTCAGTCCAAATATTAACATGTACTAATCTCTCTCTGTCAGTCACAATTGAACCAAAGCATAGTGGAGTCCTAACTTGGCTACCAGTGGTTACATATACTTGCCCCTGTTGGATCACTAATCATCAGTCCTAATTCTACTGTATGTTTGATTTGACTATCACACAGTATTTTCAAAGCAACATTGCTCTGGCAATGCAGACTAAAATTCCTAACTTTATGAGGCTTTTATTTATTGTTTTTATTATTATTATTATTATTATTATTATTATTATTATTATTATTAATAATAATAATAATAATAATAATAACATTTGGGGAACTGCACACTCAACTTTCTCTAGGCATTGGAGAGTTGACTGATCTTATAGATGGCCACTGAATGGCAGCTTTTATTTTAATATCCAAAGTATTGTTACCTTGGGAAATAAAATCCACTGCTCTCTGGCAATGGCAGTATTTATGCTATGCAGATATCTATCCAGGAAGCAATAACAGTCTGAAGGGTAAGGTTCATGTTTTCACAATCCATCATTACAAATAATGAACTTGAAGCGTACTATTCACACATTATACATAGATGCTCTAGATTTGACTCTTGCTGATTGTCTGTTGGAGATGTTATAATAGCCGGGAATAGAGGAGTTATAAATAATGCCAGCAAGATCAGCAGGTCACACAACATAACACACAAACAAGAGAGGTTTCTCTGCCTGGGGAGGAAAGCTCTCCAACTTACTGTAACATCAACTTAATGTATTTCTCTCAATGCAACGAATGTTATAAAAATATTTTGTTGTGCTGTCTTTTTTATGGACACGTCGCATAGCAGTTGGGCTCTGCTAGCAGTAACTGTTATCCGTGGCACAAATGCAAATGAAATTATACACTAATACACATAAATCTGTCCCAAACTCTAATGGACCTGTCTCCCATACACATACCGTACATCTATATGTGGCTATATCTTCATCAAATGCTACTTAATAGAGCTACTTGACAAAGGGTGAGTTAATGTACCCGTCTATGATGCATGTACCTTCAAACATACAACTGACAGAATTAAATAGGTTTTAATGTATTAGTACATAATAAAATGCATAAAACACAAACATAAATAGGTGTTTTTAAACTGACATATTTTTATTGTTTTCCAATGCGTACGCACTTATAATAATAATGGAGTACCTACAGTAGATAGGAATGGAAATCTATAAGTGTAACAGGTATAGGGGCATATATTACAAATACTAAGGCCCCTATTTACTACAATCTGCATTTCGTCTGCAGTTGTAGTGATATTTTTGCCTGAATTTGCATTGCATCTTGCACATTGTATCTGGATCTGATACTAGCCAATTCCTCCCCAGCCATTTACTCACCACATGTCACTGAATGTCACATCAAGGGGGTGGGGCTGCCAGGACCAAGATCAAGCTGGGTGCTCAGTATTTGGAAAGGCTGATTGATGGGAGTAAGTGTAATGAGAATGTGGGCTCCAGGGCCGTAGAGAGCCCGGCCGGGCCCAGGTGAAGGGGTCACACTTTTTGAGCTAAAAAAATAACACATTTGCAGCAACACATAGCTGTAAGCACCTCAGCCCGGTGCAAAGCCAGGTGGGTGCAATCAGCGTGATCGCTGCCCCCCACAGCCATAGGAGACTGCATTGGCTGCTGCTCAGCAGCCGCAAGCAGTCTCCCATTGCAGCCCGCTGTGTGCTGGGCTGCTGGGAGGGAGAGGGGGGGCAGCACCGGGCTCCTCAAGCAAGCCTGGGCCCAGGTAAATAGTACCCCCCCTTCTTGGCGCCCCTGATTGGCTCACACTATCCTTAAGGGGAAGATTTATCAAACCCTCTAAAGTGGACAGGAATATAGAAAAGTATTTTTTTATTCCATTGAAATGGATTTGGACTAGAGCAGAATGGTAATTTTGGTGCATTTATTTCTTATTATGTGTAATAATACAATAATTACATATTAACAAATAAATGAGATTTCAAAATAATATTAAAGCATGAAATTAGGAGATTCATATACTTTATCATCATATATTTAAGAGTTTATATATCTCAAACTATTAGATCAAATGTATTTTTGGGTGGAACAGTAAAAACATCTCTGATGTTATTTATTTAATGCAATTATAGGGAAATCAGATTGTGAATCTTTTTAGTTGTAATTTAGTTCTACTTATCAATTTTGATGAAAAAGGGTTAAAATATTATATAATAAATATTGTCTCTTCTAAGTAATAGTATTAGCAATTATTTATGGGATATGAGTCTTGGAAATCTTTTGAATACCAGAAGCTCTATATAGTTGAAAAGGTTGAAAGGTTCAATTAAACAGTCCTCTATTTAGTAAATGAATGGCTCTGGAGACACAAGATTATATCTGAAGCTGTGATTAAAAAAGGTAATTTAACATCTTCTTGCTACAGTATCTCTCTCAATTCTGTTGTCCTTCTGCTCCACGGAAGGTGTCAGGGACCTCAGTAAGAATCCCTGTCGTGGTTTGCACTCTGGCTATGGACAGAGCGCCATCATATAAATACCTACACGATAACACATTTTCTTGTACTGCCACCACCTGTGATACTTAAAGAAACTACAGGTCCCTTCACTCTATAGCACAATTTCGCAGGCTTGGCAACACAAGTCCCACCCAGTTAATCGGTCCCTCCCTTGTTTATGTTTGCTCAAATAGACCACTGATATTTTTATTTAAATTCACCCTCTGAAAGAGACATCCTGACCCTTCATTTACACATGATGCTGGCACCGCACAGCTGTGGATGCGATCTTCATTGCTGCTGCTATTTCCCTGGTCTCTCAGCTGGTGACAGCAGAAGGATAGTCTGATGTGTCCTGTGTTATCATTGTGCAGCCTGACTGGCTATGAGTCCCGACCCTGCTATCTCCTCTCCTTCCATCCCAGCAAGGCTGACAGAGGTTCCGCCTCCCACGAGGAGTTGGCCTGGGCAGTGAGTGGACTGGGAGCTGCATGCATGCCCTGATTGGGAGACAACCTGGGCTGGTATTCAGAGCTGATGAGAGCTGCGCCGGGCCCAGGTGACAGGAGGCGTGGCCAAATCATGAGAGGCATGGCCATGCCCCCTTAGAAAAAAATACTTTGAGGAGGTGGTGCTGCATGCCCCTCAGCCCAGCGCACAGCCAATGGGGGGCTCGATCAGCATGATCGCTCCCCCCATAGGCATAGGAGACTGCTCCGGCTGCTGCTTTAGCAGCCACGAACAGTCTCCCAGTGCAGCCCAGCACACGGCAGCGTGTGCTGGGCTGCTGCGACTTAAGAGGGAGGGGAAGCAGTACCGGACCCAGGCCCCCGCTGGGCCCCTGCAGCAAACCCGAGCCCGGGTAATTTGTACTCGCTCCTTCCAGCTCTCGGCACCCCTGCTGGTATTACTGTTTGTAAGTCCTGTACCTGTCAGATGTTAGCTGAAACTAAGTGCCCATGATCACTCCCTACCCCTCCCTGTTGATGGCTAAGTGCTCCTTAACAGACATATGTGGGAGTAGGTAGGGATGAAGTCAGTGGAGGGTATGAGCACATGTAGGTAGGTCCCTGCAGTGTCTCTGAATCTTTCCTGCTAGCCTAGATCTGTGTATCTTCTTCCTATAGCCATAGATTGTATTATTTATATAAGTGCACATTTCAATTTTACCATTATTTATTTATGTGTGTGTGGCCTGGCCTGGTGTAACCCTTCCTAGATGATCCAGTTGCTGGAGGAAAACCGGAGATGTTTGGGTGACTAAGCAGGATTATTCTGTTGCAAGTTTGTTATACTTGCAGTGGTGTATACCGCTAGCTTCGGTACACATGCCAATTGGATTTAAATGTATGAATTGCAATAAAACTGTTTTATTTGTTTTATGCACTATGTGGCGCCCCCACACTGTATATATGTCAGTGGGGCAAACAGCAATGTGTTGTACAGTATACTTACTGATATTGTATCTAAATGAAAATGGGGTTAGATTAAGTGTTGACATTTGCCAGTATGTGTGTTTATGTGAGTTTGTTTTGAAGCCATAATTCAGTATTATTAATGCTGACCCCAGAGGGACTGAGTATATAAGAGTGTAAACAAAATTTTTGACTGCAAGTTACATTATTTCGTGTGCATGAATGACTTTTTACAGCTGCATGCCTGACTTGTGATTGTGTACATCTAGGTGGCCAGGACAGGGCAAGAGTGGGTGTATATATGGGGATGTAGTCAGCATTCTGGCTTATGGGATGCAGACGGTCTAAGTACCGGCTCCAGTAT
The DNA here is from genome assembly GCA_031769625.1 of Taudactylus pleione. NCBI lineage: Eukaryota > Metazoa > Chordata > Amphibia > Anura > Myobatrachidae > Taudactylus > Taudactylus pleione. The sequence goes on from JAUIMM010000957.1 coordinate 7,249,460, forward strand.
ACCAACCACTGGCATCCTGAAGGTAAGTATCGGGTGGTTAGGGGAGGGTTAGGTTTAGCATTAAGGTTAGGCACTAGGGGGAGTGTTAGGGTTAGGCACTAAGGGGGAGGTTAGAGTTAGGCACCGAGGAGGGAGGGTTAAGGCAGTGTGAGGGCGAAGGTTAGCATACTGAATAAGTGTCGGTATGCTAGCCCTTTCAGAATGCCAGCGTCGGGATCCCGAGCGCCAGCATCCAATACCCAACTCTTCTATGTGAGGGGTTGGCGTAGGGTATTTGGAGAGAAAGGGCGACATTGTGTAGCTTTGCCTAGGGCGCCTAGAAACCTTGCACGGCCCTGGATGCCCCCTACTTCTAGCAATTAATAATAGATATACAATATAATGTAGCCTAGAAGTCTAATAATCTCTTCAAAGACTGAGTTTTTGAGCATGTATGAAATAAACTAATAAAGAATATTTTATTTACAAAAAGAGTACAATCCTTAGGTATAAAAAATGTTACAAAGGTAAATGCATGTGTTGCAATCTACTATATAAAAGTGAAAATTTGTCCTTCTGTCATTCTGTCCTTCTGTCTTTCTATACAAATCCAGTTTACAAGCCAAGATCGTGAAATTTTACATACGACGTATTAAAACACGGCGGAGGCAACTAAAAAAAATTTGAAATCAAAATTAATTACTGTTTTTTTATTTAATTAAAAAACACAATTTTTGCATAGCATTCACCCTCTACAAGTCAGGTATGGAATTAGAAAAGGATTTAGCTTTTTTTTTTTTCTATCGCTACTGTCTACTATATAAAAGCAACATTTTTTCTTTCTATCTTTCTATACAAATCCACAGTTTACAAGCCAAGATCTCTCATGGTTCTACACCTAAAACACCAAAGAAGAATAAAAGCATTGTCCTGTTTGGTTTATTATTAGATGCAGATTTGGACACCATTCTTCTTGGGCCATCTGCAAGGTCAATAATAAAAATATTAAAATGTTATTTTTCTTTAATTTCATAATAAATTGATTTTATAACATGCATTTTGCTACATACTAAGGAATTATGGAATTTTATTCTGTAGCATATAATCTAAGTTTCTGAAAATCATTTACTATGGCTCTCGCGTGGAGTTTACAGTACCTTTTAAATGCTGTATGAATTTATAACCACTATTGATATTAAGCCAGGCTTATTATGAGTCTGAATATGGTAAAAATTGCTGTCTGCATCCATGAGGAGAGAGCCATCTGATTTAGAATCAGGCCCATAAAGATGGCAACTATACTGGGATGCAAAAACACAGCTTTGCAGCACAAATTTTTATTTATACTTGCTCATGCATGAGCTTACACAACTAGATGGTGTCAACAGTGGTGACCAAACTTTTTTGTCTACCTCCTTGGTTGCTGGATCGCACTATGGAACGCACAGAGGCTACTACTTCCGGTTCATTCCTTTGACAGCCCCTGAAGGGTAAAACCGATTGGATTAATCTTATACACCGTGGAGACCCTGAATGCCGGAAACAGCTGCACAAGGAACTGGAAGTAGTTGCTGTGCATTTCATAGTGCAATCCAGCAACCAGGAAGTACATAGTCATCCTGGTATCACAGCAACAGAAGCTCTTGGCCGTGCTTACACTGTACATCCTACAAATTTTGAATGCTTCTATCTCTCAAGTTTGCTTTACACCGTTACAGGTCCTACTTCCTTCAAAGACCTTAGGACTGTTGATGGGAAAGTTTGTCACACTTTTCGTGAGGCCTGCCTAAGGAGAGGTTGGTTGGAGGATGATGTGTAAACAAACATTCTTAAAATCCCGGGCAACGCCGGGTACTCCAACTAGTATTCAAATAAATAGGATTGACACATAGCAAATCTGCCCTGAAGGAACGGAAGAGAATTGCAAGAACTGCAGGTTACAAACTTCAATGCCAACATTGATCCCTCAGTCTGAACCCAGAGCTAAAGCTGCTCATGCATTTTATCAACAGAGCATCACACCTCGAATGAGGTCATCCGAGTCTCTGCTGCTGGTTGATTAGATCTGGGACCCTCACAGAACTGTCCAAGTCACTTTTAACTTAAATCCAAATAATTGTGCATAACTTCCCTTGTGGGAGAATTACCTAAAATATGGGGTATTCACATTAATCCCTGATATTTTAGCTACAATATGACTGTAAATAGGATTCATATGGGATGTGTGAGAGGTGAGCTACTTTATATCTCGAGACCCAGGAGATATCACTTACATCTCCTGGTTACAATTCTCCCCTGATAATTTCCACAGTCCTCATATTTTAGTAGACGTAGAACTTATGAAATTCATCAAGTTACGAAAAAGCATTTATTTCAGAACATATGAGTGATACTGTATGCTATTTTGAGAAGGCGTACAGCCCCCAAAACCCACCAGAAGATGCCTTTTACACTGCACCTTGAGAGACACCAGAGGAGAGGAGCCAGCAGTAGGAGAGGGCAGACTGGGAAGGGCACACTGGCAGAGGATGTCGGCATGGAGCAAGGACATCAGGGAGAGACTGCCAGGTAAGGGAGAGCAGGGACACTTGGGAAAGCATGTGCGGCTTGGGAGAGCTGGACATTGGGAAGAGAGTGCTGGCAGGGAGCGCGGAGAGCAGAGACACTCCCAGATCACGGCTGTTAGTATAGGCTGGCATATGCAGTAAGTAGGAGGGCAACACAGCTGAAGGGGAAAAGTATCACATTTCTGAAAAGCTGTCTCTACAGAAATAGCAGCTTTTGGAAGTGATACTTTAGTAATGGAGGAATAATGAATAGGTCTGAATTTAACAATGAACTCGCTGCGAGTTCAAGGCTAAAGTATCACTACTGAAATTTTTATCATGATGAATATGGCCTATACTTTTGCAGGTAGACAGCTCTTTGATTTGAACTACCCCTAGACCACTCCCTTGAGCTGGCCATACACTAGACCAACTTTCCTCCAACTATACCACTAACCAACCGTTCAACTTCTCTGTCCAACTAAAACGTTGCCCCACACTTCTAACCAACTTTTTCATCAGACCAGCCAACCTGCCAGTTTTTTCATTAGACCAGCCAACCTGCCAGTTTTTTCATTAGACCAGCCAACCTGCCAGTTTTTTCATTAGACCAGCCAACCTGCCAGTTTTTTCATTAGACCAGCCAACCTGCCAGTTTTTTCATTAGACCAGCCAACCTGCCAGTTTTTTCATTAGACCAGCCAATTTCTCTCCAACCTGTGATGTCACCAAAGTAGGCGGACAGTGTGACAATATAAATAATATTCATTTTCACATTGAAAATTTACGCAAAAAATGATTTATCACACCTGCATTAAAAATGCAATTTGTAATAAATACTGGGTAAGGTGCTGGAACCGTGTGCTCAACTATTATGTGTTTAAAATTATTGTTACCAGGGTGTAAATAAGTCTGTGTTGCAAAATGCCTAATAATTGGAATAAGAATCAGTAAGGAGATGTATATATAGTGCTTGCTGTGTTGCATTTGTAACAATATAGGAGAATGGTGTAATCGTACAATAAAGCTGGTATACATGGGGGGTAAAGCAGGTATACATAGTTGGGGGACACAAGTATATATGGGGTAAGAGCTGGTATAAATGGAGGGCTGCTATACATGGGTGTTCAGCAGGCATACATTGGGAAGAGCTGATATACATGGGGTGCAGTGACCGATATAAGCTGGACTGCACTCTTCTGAATTACTATGTCAACACTGCATGGTGCCCTTACTGAGTTGGCATTAGTGTGCATGTTATATCTCTGTTACTCTGGGATACAATGCCTGTAGTATAAAGAAGGAGCTGCCGTGCACCTAGACCTACTCACCTTCTCTTAGAAGGTCCGGCTGCTTGTGGCCAATGTGTCACCCCAGTTTATGCTATGCACCATACTATACACAATCTGCAGTGTCACCGTTGTAATTTGGGGGGTACTTCCCAAATGGCCTTTTGGGTAAATTGATTTGTTTTCAGGGTTTGATACCTTTATAATATTTCATTTTATACAAAAGAGAAATGAGGATAATAAATGAATTATATATATTGCCCAAAGTAAAGGCATGAATAAATTGGAGGCCAAGTGTTTTGCATCGGATGTGGGAGAACGGGGTTTGATTCCCAAATTAAATATCTTTTTTTAAATAATTTTTTGAAGCAAGCCAAGTTCATTTAATTATATGCAATGTTGTTTTATGTTCCCGAAATAAATTTATAAAGTTGGGATTTATATAAAGTTATTTTATGTGATTCTTATGTTAAACCTAAAGATGCTAACTTTCACTTGTTAATATGTAATTCTGTTGGTTATTGGCTTAGATGAGCAGGGCCAAGTGGTACTTTATTCAAGAGATTGAGAAGCAGCATTATTGAGAATTGCATTATTCATTGTGGACACTGGACTGTGAGTCGATAACAAAGCAACAATACTGGAGTTACTACAAAAAAGAGGGACTCACATACAAGTATACTCACTGGGGGCTCATTTGGACAGCTAAGAGCCTCAGCATTTATTATCATAATAGGAATATATATTACTCAATGTAGACATAGTGAGCGTCAACTTTCTGACTACAAATACAAACCATATTAAATATGTTTTAATACCCAGTGTAATGATTGAAACCATATTTGCTGCCAATTTCATCTCAATTGAATAGTGCATACAATACCTGAAATCGTGAATTTTCTGCAATTAATGCATATTATGTTTGCTGCTAATGTGAACTTGGTTGAATAGCGCTTTAGCAACAAACAAATGCTGTTTTATTCCATTTTTATTCCAATTTATCTTTAAAATAAATGGTTTATTTTTGGTACTTTGGGATTGTATATTTATATTTATTATATTTATATACAGATGTTTTCTCATACACTGGGCGTCTTTGCACCATACGGCGCAAGACGCCTGGCGCATATGAGATTTTTTGAGAGCAGTAGCTTATCATATTTTTCTTTAACTTTTTTATCCTACAATCGCTGCGGAAAGTCACTCACAGTATACTAGGAACTCTAGGCTGCTACTTTAAGTGTGCAGGAACTGGTTTTACACACATACAATGGGGTTGGGTACGCAATCCCAGCGCTGATAATGCAGGTGGTCAGAATTCTGGCAGCGTAATTCCGATGGTGGAAATTCTGACACATACAGGTAAGTATTCTAACCCTTTCCCATACCCTACCCAGAGGAGTAGCATGGAACCATGGTGCCCAGAGAGAGTCCATGTCATAGCGCCCCCCTCCCTGTACTGAACTGTGCCAGTGTAGTATTGCCAGTCTGTGGGGGAATAATGAAGTGAAGAGAAAAACAGCAAACAGTGCCAGTATCACGCTGGGCATTGAGGTCCCATTGGGGGAATAGAATGCTTCGGTGATACACTATGTGACTTTAAGGAGTAGCTCCTTTGACACTGCTTTATTTATGTATAGCCCTAGGATCTGACTTTCATCTCCGTTGAATCATTATTAGTCAATAGAGCAGATTGTATTATATATTCTGATCATTTAACTTAAATTGACAGAGTACATGTGCTAGAGTGAGATTCCACAGGGTGCACAGATGTGGACGCCTGTAATTTGTCCATCGCCGGGAGACCGGCGCCCGGCATCCCGATCGAGCGGATGCCGGGCTCCGCAGCGGACAGCCGCAGGGGGGGGAATTTTAGGTTTAGGGCTCCCGGGGGACTTAGGGTTAGGCACCCACCCCGGGAGGTTAGGGTTAGGCTAGGGGGAGAGAGGGTTAGAGTTAGGAACCCCCGGATGGAGGTTAATATTAGGCACTCCCCCGGGGGACTTAGGTTTAGGCAGCGGGGAAGGGGGGGTTAGGTTTAGGCACTTAGTGGGGGGTTAGGGTTAGGCACAGGGAGGGAGGTTAGTGTTAGGCACCCCTAAGGAGGGTTAGGGGGGTTTGGTTAGGTTAGTAAATACTTACCTTTAGGACGATCGGGATTTCCTCCTTTGTCGGGCAGCCGCTGTCAGGAATTGAACCGCCGGCCGCATACATATGCAGGTGTAGTGGAATTTATTGTACAAATGATCAACAATGAAACATTTTTGACATTTCCAGGTGCAGAAATTAACAGGAACACTTCTGTAAAACCTGTGACTGTCCCTGGTAACAAACGTCATAGTTGTCCACTATTGTATAACTATCATTTCAACTATTTAAGCAGGATATGTTTCTTGAGGTGGCCGATGGCTTCACTCGTAACATGCTCTGTTAATAAATAACTGAGGATGCAGTATCATTGCTATCTTTAATATATAGTGTTATAAACTGGCTAGTAACTTTTCCCTCACATTTTACTCCATACAAAGTATTGGAGAATTACATAATAGAGAATTACAAATGACTTATTGTTTCTATCATGAGTAATTCAAAGGACCTATTTCACTTTTTAAATCTATCAACCTCTGCTGTTGCTTTTGTGACCTTCAATAAGAATAAACAATCTGATTTTAATCCCTGTTCATTCTAGTAAAACAGTTTATTACACCAGATCAGGACTAGACAAACCCCAGGTCACCATGATGCCTAAAATTTTGGCCATGGTGCTCGGAAGAGGTTTGGTGTACACAGCAGCATAGAGTTTAGTAATGAGCTATGTGCCCTTACACCGGTATCTAATTAAAGGTTATGATGTGGCTTGAATGGGTATAATATATGTGTATGGCCCACTATTTATTACCAGATACCATAAAAAAATGTTTTGTAACTTGTCTAGCTTCTAAATTTCTAGGTTGGCTTCTAGATTATTTTCACTTGAGTGAATTATTTTTGCTTACATATGGGATTCTTGATGAATGAAAAAAAACAATTACGAAAACATTGACGTTAAATTGTATTAGAGGAATAAGTTAAAAGAAATTCTATATTAAAATTCTGCAAGGTCTTTCCTGTCTCCAACATGCTTGCGCAATGATACCTAATTTATGCCCGATAAACAACACTATGGAAAATAAAACCACACCTAACCCTACAAACACAGTACAACTACTTAGAATGGATCAAAATATACTGAACACTATGTTAGAGCCTGTGTTTGTTGTGGACCCAGGGTGGTAACAGGAGTAGACACCGGAACAGGTTTAAACTGAAAGGTAGGTTGTTTAATGTGAATGTTGTTAGTGGGAATAAAGGAATGTCCAGATCAGTGACAGAGATGAATGAGGTGAATCCAGATAGACTGTAAGGGGTAAATTTACTAAGAATCGAGTTTGTGCGAGATTAAACTCGCCGTGATTCGCAGGAACTCGCTCGAGTTTTTCCCGACTGATTATGTGAATTTACTAAGATGCGAGTTTTGTCTTTTCGAGTTTTCCGATGGCGAATGGATTTGAGTTTTTGTTATAGAAACTTGCACAAGCCCAAACTCGTGTACAAATATCCCTTGTTTTTAAGTACTCTTGCGAGTCAAAATACTTGGCCAAACAGAAGTGAGTTTGTAAAACTTGCGTGAGAATGCATGCCTTTTCCAAACAAAGGCCCTGATTCAGAGCCGGATGCTCTGAAAGAGTGTTCGCTATGAATCATGGCGTTTTTTATTTTTTTGGTGCGGCCTCCTGGCCCCTCGCATAGCTGTGGGTGGGTCGCATGGGAACACCTCCGTTTGTGAAGCAACCCCCCACCACGCCTACAAAACGGGACGAGCTGTTGATCAACATCGACAGCCGCCCCTTTTGTAGTGAGCCACGGAGCAAGAGAATTTCTCTCTCGGTCCGGGGCTTGCACGGGCGCAGAGCACACCATCGACCCGCTCGCGAGCGCTCAAGCACTTGTGAGCGGGTCTGAATCAGGCCCAAAGTACTCTGATTGGTTGAAAAAAAAAACACACTGGCCAAGCATATAAAAACGCCACAAACAGACACATCTTTGAGGGTTTTGGAAGGAGTTTGCAGAGGGACTTGCGTGTGTCTATTGGTGTTGGTGATTTGGTTGGATTTGGATTGGGTTTGATTGGTGATTGGTGTGTGTAATGCTGCCCATCCACTTAACGATGCGGGGGACGACGGCACAATTATGATGCCGTCGTCTCCTGCGGGGTGAACTGCGTACACTAAACGTTCAGACTCTCAGTGTATGCAGATCAATCATCCCCGAACATGGCAACCTGGTGGCGGTCGTCAGGTTGACCGTCATGTTCGGGCGATGATTGATGTTAAAAACAACCAGTGGGCGCGCGCATCGCTGGTAGTTTTTAACCTTTTGCTGCCCAATTTGCGGGCGATTACCAAGCGATGTAGCGATAACGACCATCGTTATCGCTCCATCGCTAGGTTTAATCCCCTAGTGGATGGGCAGCTTAAGTTGTTTTGTGGTTATTTGTTGTCTTGTAAGTTATCTGTTTGTCTTGCTTTTCAGTCTCTATTGTGTTGTTTATTTTTGGTCCTGTCAGTGTTTTGTGTGTGTGTTTGTGTGTAGTGTGTGAGAGTGTAGTAGGAGAGGAGGTTTGTGTTTGTTTGTTTTTTCCTTTTTCTGTATTCTGTGTTTGTGTAGAGAGGTGTTTGGGATTATGTCCAGGGCAGAGGATAGGCAGGGAGAGAGTGAGGTGGAGGTGTTTGCTGCTCAAGCAGGCAGAGTTAGTAGTTCAGGCAGTAGTGATAAGGGGCCCAGGCAGAGGGGCAAGACCAAGACAGGGCACAATGTGAAGTTTATAAGGGAGGAAAACATGGCCCTAGCTCAGGAGGTCATGAAAGATCACCACTATTGACCGTAAGGATGCCACCACATCGGCCCGTCGCAAAAATGCCATCTGGGCATCCATGGAGAGTGCAGCAAATGCAGAGGGGACCACTTGCCGCTCTCTGGATAACATTAAAAAATGTTTTTCCGACATTAAACGTCGTTTCAAAGAAAAGATGGCGACCGAGGTCCAGGCAGCCAGAGAAAGTGGGGGAGGATCACCCTACCAGGCAGACGTCTGAATGCGGTCAGACGTCTGAATGTCCGGGATACAGATGCCCCCAGGCGCAGTGGTAAGTTTGTTGTGTTTTTAAAATGTTCTAAATTTTGTAATTTTGCTTTTGGGTGGAATTGTTTTGCCTGTTTAACATTTCAATTTTTTATTTGGTGACTAATCGGTTTTTCTAGTTTTTTTTTTCCTATTATTTTTATTTTTTTGGTTTGGGTCACAGTCTTCTTTTTTTCAAAGTTTGTTATTGTTGGTTTTCTTTTGAATTTTATTTTCACATTGGAAAGGAGTCATATTATTGTGTCGGCCAGGGGTGCTTAATATGCATTCCTCCAGCTGTTGGGAAACTAAATATACCAGCATGGCATGCTACAGTGTTCGCATGGCCTCATATGTCATCTGTTGTAGACCATGATCGGATGTGTAGTCCCACAGCAGCTTGTGATGGGTTTTTTTTTGGGGGGGGGGATTTTGTTTTGCGTAATGTTTAATGTTTTTTTTTTACAACATATTTGTTTTTTTAGGTTTGTTTTAACAGAAAATGTAGACCCGCCTTGCCATGTCTGTTTTTTGCAAAGTCAAACACATGAACTCAGTGTTAAAATGCAAAGCACACTACACTTGATTTTACACTTCACACCACACTTACCTGCTCTATTCTGACTCAGATCTTGTTTTTTGTGCTATATAGACTAATGTTGAGGTTATGTGCTTATGGTGTGTTTATTATTGTGTATGCTACTTAAATCATGTGTATAATGTAAATGTTTTGCAACATACATAAAAGTGTAAAACATACATATTTTAACCACACTCAACAATACTAATATACATTTCCAACATAAAATCATGTTTTATTGTCTTTCTTCAAAAAAATGTGCATAACATTTTCATTAAATAAAAACAAAGGTAAACTTAGCGCATAAACCTCAATGGTAATATATTGGAATTACCATAAAGTGAAAAATCCATATATTAAATATTACTGTATTAGTTCATCCGGGTTAAAACAGTACATGTATGTGTCCTCTTCTTAAAAAATACACTGGTCTGCTTCACATTACACACTGGTCACTTGCTAACTTCTTCAAAACACCCTGGAGTGCCTCTTGTTCCTCAAAAACAGATAAGGGAGACAAGAGAGGGACTGCAATAGTGTAATAAAGTTTTATTGTAGTGACAATGTGTTAAAATAATGTAGAGGCTGCGTACCATGTACTGTTTTAACCCAGATGAACTAATACAGTAGTATTTAATATATGGATTTTTCATGTTGACTTTTATGGTAATTCCAATATATTCCCAGGGCTGCCATCAGAATTGGTGGGGCTCGGGACTGACAAAATAGGAAGGGCCCCCCCCCAGGTTATTAGATCCAGTCTCTGCCCAGCATTTTTTTCCCACTCCCCCCCCATTATTAGATCCAGTGTCTGCCCAGCATTTTTTGCCCACTTTCACCTCCCCTTATTAGATCCAGTCTCTGCCCAGAATTTTTTTTTCCCCACTCCCCCCCCCCTTATTAGTTCCAGTGTCTGCCCAGATTTCTTTTTCCCCACTTCCTTCCCCCCCCTTAGATCCAGTGTCTGCCCGATGTGCACACCTTTCTTGTCACTTACCTTATTTCCTTGAAGTCTTCGGTTTCTTCTCTGCCTCTTCCCCATCACTGCAGAGTGACGCTGGTCCAGCTTCTCCGTGGCTCCTCCTACCTCAGGCTCTCCCTCCAGAGGCACGGCGCGACATAATGACGTCACATGCGCCGACTTCAATGCAGCAGCACACTTTATTGACATTCCAGGGGAGACGGATGTTGGTTGGTGGAGGAGTGGCCCGAGCGGACCCGCTGCCTCTTCCATATGGGGACCGGGGTGGCGGCCGGTACCAGCGGTGCTGGCAGTTGGGCCCCTTTTCTTCTGATTGCGGGGTCACTTTGGACTGCAAGCTGTGCAGTGCCGAAAGCGGCCAGGCGCCGGCGGGCCCCCCCTCCTTCAGCCAGGGGCCGGGCCCGGGACTCCAGTCCCGGCAGTCCCCCCCTGACGGCGGCCCTGCATATTACCATTGGAGAGTAATTCCCCATTGAGGTTTATGCACTAGGTTTACCTTTTATTTGTTGACTTTATGGTGAACTGTGGGTGTACACCATATTAACCTATTGCTGCATTTACACTCTTAAGTGTGAAGCGCATGGATTACAAGAACCTGTTTTTATTGTATAACATTTTCATTGTTTGTTGTGCAAATGACAAATTCCACCTTCAAAAACTGATTTCTAACACACACTTAATAATGTTATTTTGCTAAGCATTTTTAAACAGGCAAGAAATCATCTGCCAAAAAAAGAAAACTTAGGCAACAGGAGGATACCGATTTGGAAGAGGCCGCTAAATAATGGCACAAAGTCTTTCCACTTGTACACACCAGTAAGAAGAAACCTGGTAAAATAGGTAACTTAAATTCTTTCAGGCACATCCAGACAAGAGCAAACAACAGCAGGAAGACGGCCGAGGACACTGATGCTGCATGTAATTAATGTCTAACATTGTTGGCTGTGCTTTCAACATTTAGAACTACAAATGTAAGCATTGAAATGTTTGTCATTAAGCTCCAAGCAGGCCACAGCAACCATCACGGACCAAAATCCACTCCAGGCAACTTCACGTTTTGGCTTTGGGTGATGAAGGTAATTTACTGGAAACTATTCGACTACCTGTAGACAAGATTTCAAACGTAAAGATTAATGTATTGTGCATTTTTTTTAAAGGGCCCTCCTTGCCTCCAGCACAAATTACCCCCTCAACACACCTACAGCAAGGCACCGGTCCAACAATGTCCTCACTGAATCTGACTTCTGGTCCTGAATCCCCATTTCTGGAAGGTGAGTCTGTGATTACAGTAAAGATACAATTACACTGCACATTACAACATTTGTATCTGTCCGCCAAAGGATTCGCTACACATACTGTACTTAACATTTTTCCGAAAATGGCTTGTAATTGCATGCTTACATGGCTCTTTTTTTTACTAAAATTTTGATTGGTATTTTTATGTAGAGGGTACTGTTGTGGGCAAAAAATGAACAGTTTCTAGGTGAGGGGACACACACCAGCATGGGCACACCCCTTCTTGTTTTTGGAATTTTATACATTAAACATCCTTTACTTACATTACCTTAAAACTGCCTGAAACATGTAAAAACTAACCAACATACATATAAATCAGCACATTCATTATTTACAACATTTATCAAGTGAACATCTTACTTAGAAGACATTTGTGTCCATATTACTGGCTAAAAGTGGATGAAGTTTCTATGGTCCAAGTTTCAAATCCCATTTATGAGCCAAATGTTCACTTAGGAAATGACAATAGACCCAGCTGGTGACCATAGAAAAGAAACAAAGGTAACTTAGATGTCATTAGATTATCCATAACCAACAGTAATTCTAAATTTTGAAAGTAAATATTTGGCCAGGCTACATTACCCCAAAACCTCCAACTGTGAAGGCCATTTGTAAGTGTGACTTAATGAGGAGGTATAAATTGTTTAATACATTATGACCACGAAAGATTGAAATATACATTTAGATGCACTTATTTACACTTGCTTGATACATTTACCCAAACAAACTGTAGGAAAAATGGAGATGTTTGTCCATTGCCTCTGACCCAGAGTGGACTTTTAAATATAGTGTGGGTTTGCCAAAGTGGAGATGTTGCACTTTTTTAGATAAACATTTCAAACAGATATCCAGAATAAGTATGACAAACAAGGGCAAAAATAAAACTAGCCTTTTTCACAGTTCCCAAAACACACCTTAAATCAACATACACTCTTACACCTACACCCCAAAGTGTGGTAACAGTTTAAAATTTGTGTTATAACATTGCATGTGTTTGCCTAATTAATGTACACCCCGTACATTTTGGAGGGTGTAGAAATATACCATTAAAACAAGGTAGATCAGAACATTTGCAGCTTATTGATAGTTTAAATAACTTGAAACATGTAATTATGTTTGTATCAGACAAAATAATTGGAAAAGCATGGTGTATTATTACAATATATGTGTGTTCTAACTAATACTTACCCTAATATCTTTTTTAGGCTTGCATGACACACCTGCGGATCTGGTGGGAGACATCAGCAATTTGGAGCCTGCAGAAGCAGATGATGATGACGTTACTCTAACAATGGCATCGGTGTCTCCATCCATGACAACACAGCATACAGAACATCAGACAACACCAGAAATACAGAACATCAGACAACACCAGAAATACAGGCAACCCCTCCTCCTCCTCCTCCTCCTCCTCCTCCTCCTCCTCCTCCTGGTCAGTCTGACTTGTCCTATTACCAAGCTATGTTAGAGTATCAAAAGCAGCAGCTCTGTGAACATTTTACCAATGGATAATACATAACCAAAAAACAATTCTCAAATAAAGAGAAATTAGCAAAGTGTTGTTTGTCTTTTCCTTATTTATGAAAAAACTAAAATATTTATGGTGCACAATACTAAAATATTGTTCTGGGTTAGTTTGTAATGACCACCCTAAAATTAACATTACCTCTAAAAATGTGTAAAGCAAACCTATTGCACCTTAGCAGAAGGATATTACAAAGCTGAAAGATCAAATGAGATTGTTTGAAAAGGAGAAGACCTACACAAGTAAGCAAGCCACAAACAAATTATGGAGACACATTTAATGGGGCATACATGGTTTAGACCGAACATCTGAGATTTTGGACTTTACCTTAAAAACATGTGTACACTACTGGCAAAATGATAAGTCAAATTACAAAGGTGATCTGATCTTTTAAAGCCTAAAACAGGGTTAGGTAACTACACACAAAAAAAGCTTACCCTGGAAATTCTGAGTGATGAGCTGTAGCCTGATCTTTCTCCCACTCTCTGTGCTCAAATTGTCACCAGATACAACAGAGGGCCTGATTCAGAGCCGCTCGTAAGCGGCCGCTCGTTCGCTCTGAGCGATGTTCGCACAACTGCGCATGCGTATGAGTCATAATGCGCATGCGCAAACCTTTGCGGTCAGAAATTGTGCACTCGCAAAACAGCGGGGGCTGCTAATGTGATTGACAGAATGTACCGTTTGTGGGTGGTAACAGGGGAAGGTGCTTGAAAACGGGGGAGTGGAGATCAGAACGCAGTCGTCCCTAATGGTAAAAGGGGTATTTAATGGGAGTGCATAATTAGTAAAGGAGCGTCATCGACCACGTCACTTGGTTGTCTTTTAGCCTGAACTGCTCGCACAGTGATAGCGGTAGGATAAACCTACCACAAACACTGCGAGCAGTTCAGATTCCTTTCGATGTACCCGATTAATCAAATAAATACCGGAGATGACGTGTGATGCGAACGGCAAAGGGGCGTCATTACAAAATTGCGAGCACATTTTTCGTTCGCTCACTCAGACATAGAGGCGTCAACAAACCGCAATGAGCGAGTGCTCAATTTAAATAGCCGGCCCCTTTTTTGGAATGACCGTCTGCAAATAGCGTCCGGGTCTGAATCAGGCCCAGAGTCCCCTGCTTGCTCACTATCTAAAGCATAATCAGCCGGAAGCGGCTGCAGGAAACACAAATTATGCAGAAGACAGCAGCTGAGCACAATATCTGACACTTTTAAACAAGAATATAACAAAAGGCCACCCGATTTATCAAGACATGTGAAATGGCATTTTAGCAGGCCAAATGTACGCTCTAGTGGACTTATGTGCACCATTATAATTATGCTCAGCAGGAGAATCCAGAAGTGCCAACAGAGTCAGAAGCCATCTGAAACACCCATACCCAGCATCACCTGAAAGTCAGACAGAGTAAATAAATAAACACACATTTGTGGAATGAGCATGATGCTTATTGAGGTAAATGTGCACACGCCCTCTAGGTGGTCTCAGCTCAATGTGTGTGCAGTCAATAGCATCCAAGACATTTGGCCTGCGTGCCATGTTATAAAAAGCTTCCCTGACTGCATGCCGTTGTGCGTCGTGGCTAGGGAAGCAGATACAGGAATCAATTAGTGGCTGAAATTCCACCAGTACCTGGGTTAGGTATCTTGAAAATGTGGACTGGGATATACCGAGAACTCTACCAGTGACAGACTGAAAATTCCCAGTAGCCAGAAAGTGCAGCACAACCAGAAGTTCATGCAGGCCTGAGACAGAGGCCCTGATTCGGAGCCTTACGCTCTGACAGAGCCCATGGGAACGCCTTCGTCTGGGCAGCCACACCCCCGGCCCGCCCACCAAAGGGGGCGTGCTGTCACTCAACATCGACAGCACGCCCCCTTTGTAGCGAGACCCAGATCGACGGCTTGCCTGTCGCTATCCGGGTCTCGTGCATGCGAATGACGGAGCCACCTCCGTCGTGCGCATGCGCACTGGGCCAAAATCGACCCACTTGCGAGCATTCAGCGCTCGCGAGTGGGTCTGAATCAGGCCCAGAGTGTGAATGTGCTGTGTCAGGGTCTAGGTCCTGCTTGACTCGGTCATACAGATGGAATATGTTGTTACGATTCAGCCGGAACATCTGTATGACCTCGACATCGGCCAATGCGTTCAGGTTCAAACGCCTCCTAAGAAAACGTGGCCTGTGCAGCCTTTCTGGTACCTGCATTACCTCCTGAGCCTGCTCAGTTTCTAGCTTCTGGTTGTTCTCAGCCTGCTGATAGAGCCTCTGAAATCCCAGCCACATGAAGTTGCAAGCAGTGGAATTAAACTCTGCCATTTCTGCTGCACACAAAGAAATCCAGCAATTTGGGAGCCTTTTATATGCATTATCAATGTGTGGCCAGTGATTGCAAGTTGAAACACATGTGAACAGTTTTAAACACATCCAAACACACGCAAACACTCATCTCAGGAGGTCGTCTATTGGAAAAGTCTATTTTGGAGTGAGTTTGCAAAACTCCCGTGTAAAATCAAAAACTCAAATCTTGGTGAATTTGAGAGTTGTATTAGTTTCTATGGGAAGTACTTGCGAGTTTTGACGATGGTGTATTTTGTCGAGTTTTGAAAACTCATGCTAGTTTTTATGTCTGTTTAGTGCGAGTTCACTTGTGTTTGCCCTTAGTGAATTTGCGAGGTGGAAAAACAGGCTAAACTCGCGTGAGAATGCACACTCGCACAAACTTGATTCTTAGTAAATTTACCCCTAAGAGTGAAATGGATACCCTGGTATGCTGAATAGTACCTGAGAGGGATATCCGGAAATGCTGTGATGATGGCTGAAAAGAGAATCCGGTAATGTTGTGATGATGGTGGAAAGGAGAATCCAGTAATGCTGTGATGATGGCTGAAAGGAGAATCCGATAATGCTGTGATGATGGCTGCACAGGAATGGGTTAACTGCTGAGACAGGTTCAGGCAGGAGTGGGTCTGGTGGAAGGTGCAGGGCTGATCTCCAGCGGACAAGATGGTGGTGCCCAGACAGCCGTGATGCAGAGATGCCACTAAACTTACCCTTGCGAGGATGGCTCAATGCTGGCAGACTTCTGCGTACATGCAATGCCAGTCTCCACACGCTAGCTCCCCTGCCAGAAGGGCCGCACCACAGCACCCTCACTGGTAAGGACCGCAAACCTCCACAACGCAAAACCCTGGTCATGACAGTACCTCCCTCCTTACGGGCGGCCTCAGAACACCTTCTAGGCTTTTCGGGATGAGCTAAGTGAAATTTGTTGATGAGTTTGGGAGCATGGACATCCTCATCTCTGGTCCAACAACGCTCTTCCGGACCATAGCCTTTCCAATCAAGCAGATATTGCAAATGACCATGATGGATATGAGAATATAGAATCTGAGACACTTCAAATTCCACCCCCTTTTCAGTTTGGATCCTGGGGTCAACAGGGAGAACACTGAGGAATTTATTGAGAACTAATGGGTTGAGCAGAGATATATGAAATGAATTAGGAATTTTTAAATAAGACAGAAGCTGAAGACGAGAGGAGACTGGATTGATTATCTCTGTAATGAAGCATGGTCCAATAAACCGGAGAGCGAACTTCATAGACGGTACCCTGAGGCGAAGATTGCTGGTAGAAAGGCATACTTGATCCCTGACCCGCATCTGAGGAACTTTTCTTCGCTTCCTATCAGCCTGATCCTTGTAGCGTAAGGAGGTTTTAACAAGAGCAGCCCGACTTGAGCCCAAATTGAAGTAAAGTTCCGTACAGTGGTATCCACAGCTGGTACATCAAAGTCAGGTAAACTTCTTTACTCAGGGACCCTAGGATGAAGACCCGACATGATGTAGAAAGGAGTTTGGTTAGTAGAAGAGTGGTATGATGCAATGTGCGCAAATTCGGCCCAGGGAAGGGACTCAGACCAGTTGTCTTGGGATGAGTACATAAAGATTCTCATGAAGGTCTCGAGATCCTGGTTCACCCTCTCGGGGGACCCATTACTTTGAGGGTGATAGGCCATGGAAAAGTTAAGTTTCACTTGCAGAACAGAGCAGAGGGCTCTCCAGAATTTTGCCATGAATTGGACACCCCGGTCTGAGACGATTTCTGAAGGAAGTCCATGAAGGCGAAATATATGGTGAACAAATAGGTTAGCCAAATCAGATGCAGAGGGTAACTTCTCTAGCGGAATGTAATCGACCATCTTTGAGAAATGATCCACTACAACTCAAGGTGGTATATCCATTAGAATTTGGCAGGTCTGTCACAGTCCATGGACAGATGTGTCCACAGACGTGACCATCGCGACCATCACCTGGCCACTCTCAAAAGCTGTGGGTGGTCACCCACAGCTTAGCGAGCGTCCAGGAGGCCATTTTTAAAAAAAATAGTGGCCGCCCTGATTCAGAGCGAGCACTCGCTTTTTGCGAGCGGCTCTGAATCAGGGCCTTAGCACCCTCTAGGAGATGCCACCATTCCTCTAAAGCCAGTTTGACAGCTTATAGCTTCTGTTCATCTGTGGCATAATTTCTTTTGGCAGGGGAGAATTTCTTTGAGAAGAAACTACACGGGTGCATCCGGTTATCCTCAAAGCCCTGGGATAAGACAGCTCCCACTGCCTCAGACAAAGCATCTACTTCCAGTAAAAAAGGCCTGTTGACATCCAATTGTCTCAAAATTGGAGCTGTTATAAAGGCTTGCTTGAGAAGTTGAAAGGCTGTCTCTACCTTAGGAGGCCATAGAGCAGGATTGGCCCCTTTATGAGTTAGGGCTGTGATGGGAACCATCAAGGAGGAGAATCCCTTAATAAAACATCTATAATAATTGGAGAAACCGAGAAGTCTCTGGATGGCTTTCAAAGATGTGGGACGGGACCAATCCAATATTGTTTGGACTTTCTTGGGATCCATTATCTAAACCTGATCCTGAAATGATATAGCCAAGAAATGGAATACTTGGTACACCGAACACACATTTCTCCAATTTACAATACAGTTGGTTCTTCCTCAACCGAGACAAGACTTCTTTGACATGATTATGGTGTTCCTCAGGAGAGGATGAATAAATCAAAATATCATCTAAATAGACAACTGAGACATAGATCCCTAAAGATCTCGTTAACAAAACCTTGAAAACAGCAGGTGCGTTACACAGCCCAAACGGCATGACCAAGTATTCAAAATGGCCATCCCTTGTGTTGAATGCTGTTTTCCACTCATCACCTGCTCGGATAGGGATGAGGTTGTATGCACCTCGGAGATCTAACTTAGAAAATATAGTGAATGCCTTGACTCTGTCAAATAATTTGATGATCAATGGTAGAAGGTATCTGTTCTTTACTGTTATATCATTCAAGCCTCTATAATCTATACACGGTCTCAGATCTCCATCTTTTTTAGGAACAAAGAAAAATCCAGCTCCAGCAGGTGATGTAGATGGTCAGATAAATCCCTTTTCTAAATTCTCTTGGATGTATTCCGACATGGCGTCGGTTTCTGGTAGGGGAGGCGTCTTCCCAGGTAACAAATCGATAGGACAATCCCATTCTATATGAGGAGGTAAGATGTTAGCTTGTCTTTCGGAGAAAACATCAGTAAATGATTCGATATTCTTTAGGTATAGATGGGATCTCTAATGTCTGAACTTTTGTCACAGGTCGAATCTTCAGGAGACAAGACCCCTGGCATTCCTCTCTCCATGTCTGAACATGCATAGTGTTCCAATCAATTCTGGGGTTGTGCTTACGCAGCTATGGGTATCCGAGTATAATCTCATGGGAAGCCTTGGGTATGATTAAGATGTTCAACATGAAGGTCTCCAATACAAACTAGAATAGGTTGGGTTCTTTTAGACACAGTTCCATTAAAAACAAGTCTACCATCAATAGAGGTCAAGGAGATAGCATGGTCCAAGGTGATGCAAGGAATTTGTAATTTATCTGCCAAACGAAAGGACATGAAATTTTCTGCTGCCCCAGAAACCAGGAGGGCAGATACGAATACAGGACTAGACTTAATGTCCAGAGCTATGGACAAGACAGAGTTGTTCTGCTTTGGGGACGGAAGTATTACTCCTAACTGAGGCCCTGATTCAGAGCCGGACGCTCTGACATAATCCACAGACTGCAGCTCAATGGGTAAGTGCTGGTTTGTTAAATCGTCGCTCTGAATCAGGGCCGCAGCTATAGCGAGTGGCCAGGAAGATGGTCGCAATGGTCAAGACCATTGCGACCATCGGGCTTGCGATGAGACCCTTGTGGCAGGGTCTCGTTGCCACAAGCCCCAGAGAGATTTCGGCTCTAACAGAGCCGAAATCTCTCCCACTGACATCACTCGTGATGTCAGTGGGGCCGCCCCCAAATGGAGGCGTTCACATGGGAACGCCTCCATTTGGGCAGCCACTCCCCCGGCCCGCCCACCAAAGGGCGCATGCCGTCACTCAACATCAACAGCACGCCCCCTTTGGTATGAGACCCGGAGTGATGGATTGCTCATCGCTATCCGGGTCTCGCGCGTGCTTGCGACCGGGTCTGAATCAGGCCCTGAGTGTTCCCTGGACTAGTTAGGAATGGGTGTTTCCCAGCTTGTGGGTACAGGAAGCCATCAGGTGACCCGTGTCTCCAAAGTATAGACAAAGGTTCTTTTGAATGCGTCTGGATCGTTCTTCTTTAGAAAGATGGGTATGATTAACTTGCATGGGTTCTTCATCTGTAAGAAAGATAGGAGAATGGGTAGTAGAAGGTTGAGGATGAGGCCTAATATGATCAGCTCTGTGCTTCTCAGCTTGGTGCTCTCTAAAGCGTATAATAAACTTGTTGCAGAGGGAAATGAGATCATCAAGACTAGAGGGTAAATGACGAGTGGCTAGATCATCCTTTATATGATCCAATAGTCCGTGCCACAAGGACGTTGATAGGGCTTTTTCGTTCCATCTGAGCTCTGATGCCAACGTCAGGAACTGAATGATGTACTGACTGACATGACGGATACCTCGTTTCACATTCATAATACTGGATGAAGCAGAAGTGGTTCTTACGGGCTCATCAAAAATCCTCCTGAATGATGTTAAAAATTCTGGGTAATTATCTAGTAGCGAATCTGATCGCAAATCTGATGAGCGGAGAAACCCAATCTGAGGCTGAGCCGGACAAAATAGACACCATATAGGCCACTTTGGTTTTGAGAGTAGGGAAATTGGAGGGTTGTAAGGTAAAATGTACTTCACACTGAGGGAGAAATCGACGACACAGTTTAGGATTGCTGTCAAACTTGCCAGGTGTAGGTAAATGCAAACGAGGAGGAACCCCAGAGCCAGATATCACAAAAGTGGAGACAGAAGTAACTGCAGGCATACTTGGAGTAGTTAGTGTAGCTTGTAAGGTATCCTGACAGAGTTCCATTTCTTGTACACCCCTTAAAGATGCCTCTCGCCGATGGGCCTTTCATACCCCAGTCCGACACTGACCGGAAAAGGTTTAAACTGAAAGGTAGGTTGTTTAATGTGAATGTTGGTAGACACGAACAATAAGATAAACTGTAGTCCAGTAATAACAAACTAATATATGCGGCAGAAGGGAACTGTAGTGAGTGGGAATAAACGAATGTCCAGATCAGTGACAAGATGAATGAGGTGAATCCAGATAGACTGTAAGAGTGAAATGGATATTCTGGTATGCTGAATAGTGGCTGAGAGGGATATCCGATGATGATGGCTGAAAGGAGAGTCCGGTAATGCTGTGATGATGGCTGTGCAGGAATGGGTTAATTGCGGAAACAGGATCAGACAGGAGTGGGTCTGGTGGAAGGTGCAGGGCTGATTTCCAGCAGAGTGCAAGGCAGGGCAGAGCGGTGCAGGATATGCAGGGAGCCGGAGGCTGACAAAGAGCTAGGGCAAGAACCGGAGCACAACTCAGGTTCAGGAGCGCAGAGAACTCTGTGAACACATTGCACTGGCAAGTGCAGGGAGCTCCAAACACCCTTAAGTACCCAGTAACGGAACGTGATAGGCCCAGAGAGAGCAGGTGAGCCTAAGACAATTGGCCTGCTATGTCACATGGCCAAAGTCAAGATGGTGGCACCCAGACAGCCATGACACAGAGACGCAACTAGACTTACCCTTGCCCGGATGGCTCAACACTGGCAGACCTCTGCGTACAAGCAATGCCAGTCTCCACACACCAGCTCCCCCGCCAGAAGTGCCGTGCCACAGCACCCTCACCAGTAGGGAGTGCGACATCAAATAGCGCATAAATCAGGGAGATTGTCTGACTATTAGAACAAGGAATACATTAACATTACCAATTTCATCACCACATATTATTATTATTATTATTATTATTATTATTATCCTTTATTTATATGGTGCACAAGTATTCTGCAGCGCCTTACATAGTACATAGAACTAATAAGTGAACAAGAAACAAGTAACTTACAGTACATTACAGTGCAGGACAAGGACACAAATTATATACATTGCTGCAACAGCGATTATTACACTCACAATAAGCAGCCGGGAGTTGGAAGTCGCGTGTTAGGTGCCCTTATGGGGAGTAAAGAGTCGAAGAAAATGTAAAGAGAAGCACATGAAGGAAGAGGTCCCTGCTCGTGAGAGCTTACATTCTAAAGGGGAGGGGCAGACAGACAGGCGTGACACAAAAGGGGAAGATAGGGAGGAAAAAGCGTGAAGTGGGTTAGCATAAGAGCTGGAAGGCCTTGATGAAGTAGTGGGTCTTGAGAACCCGTTTGAAGATTTGTAGAGAGGTGGAGGGTCTGATAGGGAGAGGGAGAGCATTCCAAAGGTAGGGAGCAGCACGGGCAAAATCTTGGATGCGGGAGTCGGAGGAAGTAATCAGTTGGCAAGAGAGGCGGCATGCATTTGTTGAGCGAAGTGGACGGGCGGGAGTGTGAAGGGAGAGAAGGTCAGAAATGTATGTGGGAGAGGATTTGCTGAGGGCTTTGTAGGCGAGTGTAAGAACCTTGAATTGGCATCTGAAGGGGAAGAGGAGCCAGTATAGGGATTGAAGGAGAGGGGAAGCAGATGTAGAAATTCTGGAGAGGAAGATGAGCCGAGCAGCAGCATTGAGGACTGATTGTAGTGGAGAGAGGTAAGAGACTGGGAGGCCAGCTAGGAGAAGGTTACAGTAGTCCAATCTGGAAATGACCAGTGAGTGGATGAGTGTTTTAGTGGCATCCTGGGTGAGGAAGGGTCTAATCCTGAAGATATTTTTTAGGTGGAAATGGCAGGACTGCGAGAGGTGCTGAATGTGTGGTTTAAATGAGAGGGATGAGTCTAGGATAACTCCAAGACAGCGCACTTTGGGGCTAGAGGCCATTGTTGTGCCATCAATAGATAATGAAATTGTGGAAAGTGAGGTGGTGGAAGAGAGTGGAAAGATGATCAGCTCAGTTTCAGACATGTTAAGTTTTAGAAAGCGCTGGGACATCCATGAAGAGACAGCAGAGAGATAGTTGGAGATACGGGTGAGGAGCGAGGGGGAGAGCTCAGGGGTGGAAAGGTAAATTTGATTATCATCAGCATAGAGATGATATTGGAGGTCAAAGGAGATTATGAGTTCACCTAAAGAGGATGTATATAGGGAGAAAAGGAGAGGTCCAAGAACAGAACCTTGGGGAAATCCTACTGTTAGTGGAAGTGGGGGGGAAGAGGAATCATGAGAGGACACAGAGAAGGAACGATCAGAGAGGTAGGAGGAAAGCCAGGAGAGGGCAGTGCCGCGTAAACCGAGAGAGTGAAGGATTTGCAGGAGGAGAGGCTGGTTTACAGTGTCAGATGCAGCAGAGAGGTCAAGGAGAATGAGCAGAGAGTAGTGGCCCTTGGATTTGCCAGCAAGGAGGTCATTGCTGACTTTTGTAGGGCAGTTTCAGTGAAGTGGAGAGAATGGAAGCCAAATTGAAATGAGTCAAGGAGGGAGTGGGAGGAAATAGAGGTGGTAAGGCGGTTGTAAACAATACGCTCAATTGGTATATACATGTACATTTCATATATACAGACCTGTTATGGATAATATAGGTTTATCATAGCAATCATGAGTCAATTATACCACTAGACTATCAACAGGCATTACTAAGGAACACAAATATGTAACCCAAAATGGGCGCCACCACACTGGAGACAAGTACTACAAACAAAAAGAGAGGCCACTGCAAAACACTATCACATCAAAACATCCAACTGGACATGCATACATCACGCCAAGCATCACAACAACTTGATGACAGAGTGAAGCTCTAGCGGCAGCACACATGCGCAAAACCCAAAAGTGCCGTGAAAGAGGACACAAGGAGCCGCACTCTAAGTTATTTGAACCCACGGACACTAACAATGGGATCACATACACTTGGGATGAAACGTGTTGGGAGACATTTAAATACCTTATTGTACCTATTGGATATTTTTAAACAATTTGCATTAGGAATACTTGACTTGATTGATATAAAAGCCACTTAATAATTATTATTATCATTTATTTATATGTCGCCACAAGTGTTCCTTAGCGCCTTACAAAGTACATAAACAAAAAGGTGACCAGTGACTTACAAAACATTATAATACAATACAGGACAAGGACATGGATAATATACATAGCTACATTATCAACCATAACACCCACATAAGCAGCCGAGCATAAGCAACCAAGTGTTAGGTGCCCTAGTGGTGAGTAAAAAGTTGATGAAAGTAAAACAGGGATAAGCACATGAGGGCCCTTCTCATAAGAGCTTACGTTCTAAAAGGGAGGGGCAGACAAACAGGTGTGAAGGATCATGTAGCAGCAAATTAGGATGACAGCTGGAAGGCTTTGATGAAGTAGTGGATCTTGAAAGCCCGTTTGAATGATTGTAGAGAGGATGAGAGTCTATTGGGGAGAGGGAGAGAGTTAAAAAGGTCGGGAGCAGTGTGGGCAAAATCTTGGAGGCAGGAGTGGGAGGAAGTAATCAGTTGGCACGAAAGGCGGCGTGCATTAATTGAACAAAGAGGGCGGACAGGAGAGTGAAGGGAGATGAGATCAGAGATGCTATACTATGCTGACATTTGCATTGGAGATTTCCATTAAAGACTAAAGACTATCGTAAACAACTGACATACAGATGCGCCCACATTCATTGTGGCTGATCTATAGCACATCCCCGGTCGCGGGAGTGCGTCTCCATTCAGTCCTATGGAGACGCGAAAGCGCGTCTCCAATTGCGCTTCTTCCATTATATCCTATGGATATGCGCATGTGCCATGCTGCGCTATGGACAACAATGGAGCTGGGCAGATCTGTACTGAAGAACAGCCAGCCCCAAGTTTTTGCGCACTGATCCCTTGATTGTAGTACATAATATCAGAAGAACACCCACCCTACAACATTAACCAATTGGTGGATCACACCAGGACTTTATCTGGGACATTTGATAGTCACAGTACCCCACAACTTAAATAATATACCATTAAAAACAATCAGGACCTTAGAGCGCTGGCACAACTTTAATTTATTCCTTATTCTCTTGAGAGGTTGGGTTACCTCACATGTGCATAGCAGCTAAAGGGACGACATACACCTTAATAGCAGTAACATCATAATGACCTACTCCTTTTATAGCAATGGTAGCAGGGGTACCTGCCTCTAGGGAGATGGGACAAACCTAGGAACAGGGTAAGTATAGATGCAGGGGGTGTTACAATGCGGAGGGGGGGTAGCACTAAGCAGAGATGGGACAGAGCAGGGGCAGTGCAGCAGATAGAGAAGGTGCGGGGTGTGGCTGGATAGTCAGGGTGGAACCTGGGAGCAGACTGGGGTGACCTGGCATATGCCGAGTCCCTTTTTTTAATATGTACATCATCTTCCCTACAACATCTCTACCTTCTATTTGCACCAGCATTGCTAACCCACAAAGATCCCACTGCATGTACAAAGAGCACCTGAGTATATTGTACAGTGTTCAAAGAAGGAATACATTTTCTGAACATTCACCAGTGGCGTGACTATAAATTTTGCTCCCCCATGCCAAAAAAGTTTCAGGCGCCCCCTCCCCCTCCTTCCCCACCCAAAGATCAAACACACCCAAAGACGACGTTAAAGGTGTGTGGTTACATGATACAGTAACGTGCCTTACACATTATGACACACTAAGTAATGCCACTTATAACACAGTGTACCACACCAGAATGCCCCTTACAACACATTATGCCACACAGCAATCCCCTTACACATGCCACACAATAATGCCATGTATAACACATAATGACATACAGTAATGCCCTTATAACAAATTTATGCCACGCTGTAATGCCCCTATTTCACATTATGCCACACTGTAATGCCCCTAATAGCACATTGTGCACACAGTAATGTCAAATACACATTATGCCAAACAGTAATGCCCATTACATCCCACCCTGACAGATCTACTTCACCAACCCTCCTCTCTGCTCCTGCCAGTCTGTCACCTCAGCTCAAGACAGGTTGTACAGATGTTATGTCCGTGTAGAACCAGATTATTGGGAACATAGTTTATAACCTGTAAACTGCGTGTATCAAGTTAGTGCCCCTTATACAGTGCCCCCTATACTAGTGCCCCTTATGCAATGCCCCCCTGTAATAGTGCCCCTTATGCAATGCCCCCTGTAATAGTGCCCATTATGCAGGGCCCCCTGTAGTTGTGCCCATTAAAGTAGTGCCCCCTGTAGTTGTGCCCCATATGCAATGCCTCCTAAACTAGTGCCCCTTATGCAATGTCCCCTGTAATAGTGCCCCTTATGCAATGCCCCCTGTAGTAGTGCCCATTATGCAGGGAACCCTGTAGTTGTGCCCATTATGCAGGGCCCCCTGTAGTTGTGCCCATTAAAGTAGTGCCCCCTGTAGTTGTGCCCCATATGCAATGCCTCTTATACTAGTGCTCCTTATGCAATGCCCCCTGTAATAGTGCCCATTATGCAATGCCCCCTGTAGTAGTGACAATTATGCAGGGCCCCCTGTAGTTGTGCCCATTAAAGTAGTGCCCCCTGTAGTTGTGCCCCTTTTAGTAATGCCCCCTGTAGTTGTGCCCCTTCTAGTAGTGCCTCTTTTAGTAGTGCCCCCTGTAGTTGTGCCCCTTCTAGGAGTGTCCTCTGTAGTTGTGCCCCTTTTAGTAGTGCCCCCGTAGTTGTGCCCCTTTTAGTAGTGCCCACTGTAGTTGTGGCCTCTCCTGTAGTTGTGGCCTCCCCAAATCTCTCTCTCTCCCTCCCCTCCCCTTCCCTCACTTACCTGACTTTGCGCGCTGTCATCCGCGTTGTCTCTCTTGCTGCCACGCTGACTCGATCTAAATAGATCCAGCAGACGTGGCCGCGCAGGTTCCCCAGGTCACGGGTGACGTTAAGACGTCACCCGCGCACTGCATTACTGGGAACGCTGGCCTCTGAAGTGATTGGAGGCTTCCTTAGCCTCCGATCATTTCAGAGGCCAGCGCTCACAGTTGCAATGGCGTAACTACTGCCCCCGTCGCCCCCAAGCTACCCGGCGCCTCCAAGCCACCGCGGGGGCTGCGGGGGCAGTAGTTACGCCACTGACATTCACAATGCATTATTAAAGCATGTCACTGCAGACATCTTATTGGCAGGGCTGGCATAAGAGATATCAGGCCCCGGTAATATGGCATATGGCAAAGTGTGTAGGACAATGGCTTCATCTTGCTGTGAATACCGTGGTTCCCCAGCAGGTGCTTTATGGTTTTGAAGGATCTGTGACCAATCCATCTTGGCTGATCCTCCTAGATAGGGCTGGACCCCCAATGAGGACTACAGGCAAGCTCACCTCAATGCACCGGCTTACTGAAGCTCATGTGACTATTACCAGTGGCGTAACTAACATGACTCGGGATGCCGATGCCGGGATCCCGTCAGATGGCATCCCGATCATAAGGACATCGGGGGAAAGGTAGGTATCAGCCGCATGGGGCGGGGAGAGTTATGTTTAGCAAGCCTGGGGGACCTAGGGTTAGGCTGCAGAAGGGGGGAGGTTAGGCTCCAGGCAAGAGGGGGTTAGGTTAAGGCACCACCAGGGGGTTAGGGTTAGGCAATAAGGGGGGAGGGTTAGGTTTAGGCACTTACTGGGAGGGTTAGGGTGTGGGGTAGGATTAGTATAAGGGTGCAGGAAAGGAGGGTTAGGGAGTAAATAGGACAGGGGAACATTACTTACAGTTCTCCTGTCAGCATTTAAACAATCGGGATGCCGCTGTCAGTGTACTGACATCCGGCATCCCGTCCATTGGGATTTCATACCATTTCACACACAAAATTATACTTACCCGAATCCCCACTCCTGCGCCTGCCTTAGTCCGCTCCTCACACACGGCACTCGAGAGCCGGAAGGCGGAGCTCATGAGTGTACTCCAGCCCGGCCCCGGCCCTGGGTACAGCAGCCAATAATAGTCTGTCTGACTCTTAATGGCTGCTAAAACAAACACGACGCCGGGAAGTACACTCACTGTCAGTGAATGTACTACCTGGTGCCGGTGTGCTTGATTTAGTGTGTAGACAGTGTAGTGCCGCGGACCTCACTGATATGGACAGTGGCCGGCGGCGCCCCCCCACCGCTGGGTCTGACAGCACCCAGGGAACGTGCCGAGCTCGACTCCCCCTACTTACGCCACTGAATATTACTTAGATCTTTAGAGATTATTGTTTCTTTCAATTTCTGTTTTGCACTTTACAGGACATTTAGAGGCTGATTTGTACATGTACAGTGGTTGTGAAGTTGTTTTCCCTGGAAAAGGTCATGTCAGGCAGTCAGTGTCAACATAATTGATAGGCCAATCTCTATAATCCTGCATATCTATTTACCTATATCTGGGTTTTCAGTTGTTAAAAAAAACACATAAATAATATAATGATAATATAATGATATACAATGATATATACTAGTTTTTTTCATACTTGCCTACTCACCTAGGATCTGCGGGAGGCTCACGATTTTCGGGTAACCCTCCACAGACCTGGAAAAGTAGGCACCTCTCCTGCATTCCGCACACTTCCTAGTGAAGTGAGCAGAATGGGAAAATTTTTCCCTTGGATCAGAGGGCCCATGAGTAGGGGGCGTGGCCTAATGATGGCAATTCTATGAGAATCGTGTAATTTGGCCCCACCCCCTAGTTAAATATGTGAGATTCCCGGCATTTTACTGCAAGGAAGCAGGGCTTAATTACGCAAATAGTCTGGCCCCACCCCCAGTTCCGCCCACTTGAATCTCTTCTCCGGGCAACACCCGGAGAGGAAAACATAAATGTTGGTAAGTATGGTTTTCTTACATGTTTAAACATTTCATTTATTATTGAATCAAAAAAATGTTTTATTGTAAGAATTAAGCTATTTTTTAAAATGCTTTTGTTCTGTTAACTTCATCCTGAGATACTTGTTAAATAGGCTGGGAAGGGTTCCTTGTCACAGCTAACCGCTGGCAGAAACCCCTTTTATGTTTAGTGCAATGGAATATCACCAGCAAAAAAGGTAATATTGATCCTTACCCTTTCATAAAAAGAACAATTTTAAATGCTCAACCCAAGTTCCACACCATTGGTGATGAACAATTGTTGCTGGAGACATTTTTGAAAGAGACCATAGGAACATGCATTATGTTTATGCAAGTGAGGAATCCAAGCAGCCTTAATCAGAAGGATTAACCAGGTTTAGTTCTGCTAGCAGAATTTAGTTAAAACAACAGTTATCTAAAAGCTACAGTGCAGGAGGATTGGAACCAAATGGAAACTGAGAGTCTCACTGCAAGTGGTTGTTAGCTCTTAGGAGCTCATTCAGACCCGCTCGCTAGATGCGTTCTCTCGCACCCTGCGTACACAAAACCAGCACACGCCCAACAAGGCAGACAATAGCACGGCAAGGCATTAGCATGCCCACTATATTTTGGCGTGCGATCACTTTGTGTATGCAGATGCCCACCAGCCATTCTTAAGATGCCCACTTGTGCACGTCATCTCCTGGAAGTGCATGAAAACATCGGTACATTGAGCACCATCGGATGCGATCAAGGCGCTTGAGGTAGACTATACCCTGGCGCAAGCACTGCGATGCATATGCATGTGCACAATGCGAACCTTCGGCAGCTACGAGCAAATGCTTCTTAGCGTCCGGGTCTGAATCAGCTCCTTATACCAAGCTCATTATCTCACGTTGAGTGAAATGATAAAGTGATTTGCTGTATAAAAACAACATTGCAACCAACTGATATATGCTGCAATGTGTTAATGGGGAGGGCCAGATTAAGGTTTGTGGAGGCCCCAGGACAACTAAATTGTGAGGACCTCTACTAACAAGAGGTCCAAGCGGTATACTAGCAATTTTATTGAAGTGTTGAATGCACTGTAGTGCCGTCATTTCACGTTATACCACACAGAACACTCCAGTTCACATGATGTCACGGTGACCACCCATGACGGTAATGTGTGTGGGAGCCCCTGGGCGACCTCCCTGTTGTTGGTTTAGAAGGAAATCCATGTTTCCGCTTTGGCACTCTTTCTGCAGTAAAGATTGTGGACCTCATTCAGAGTCGGTCGAAGCGGCCGCACGGTCATACGGAAAAAGGGGCCGGATATTTAAATGATTCCCTCGCAAGTTGCGTCCCTAAGTTCGGATCGGTAGTTGACCGACCAAGGGGAGGAAGCGGTCGGAAGTCAAAAAAATATGCCCCCTTCTCGTACGCATTGCACGTTGTCTCCGGGCATATAAGGATTAATCGAGACCATCGGGAACCATCGGCACTGGTCGTAGAGCTTAAGGTTGACCATACCCTCTCTTAAGCTCTACGATCATGTCAGTGTAAAAACCTCCCATGTCACATGTGCCATGACGCTACTTTGTTAATTATGCACTCCCATAATCCGTATGCACTCCCATAAAACGCTGTTCGCATAATGAGGCACGCCTGTGTTCGGATCTCCACTCCCCCATTTTCAAGCACCTTCCCCTGTTACCACCCACAAATGCCTCCATCTGTCACTCAAACTACCGACCTGGCTGTGTTCAAGGAGAGAGAAATTTCTGATCGTAGCGGCTAGTTTGCGCACGCGCATTGCGAACTTTACGCATGTGCAGTATAGCGGACATCGGTGGCGTACGACCGTGCGGCCGCTTCGACAGACTCTGAATGAGGTCCTGTATCTCAAGAGAGATTAGAAATCTTAAAATGGGGCACACACTTTTAGCAGTGAAACAAAAGAAGTACAAAATATAACCTTTATTACATTAGAAACTGCAAATATAAAACCTAATGATCAAGCAGACACACCATGGAAACAATTGTTTAACAACACATTTTTGTGACTGCATTGCTACATCATTGTATGGGATAAAAAATCATCTGTAAGGAGATTGAAAGTGTTTATTTTCCCAGATCAGTGACACTACAAACATTTGTGTCATCTAAAGCTGGTTACACACTATACGATATTTTGGCCGATCTTGCGATTCGCGATGGATCGCAACAACCATCATATAGTGTGTAACTCCAAATCCACCCAATTAATCGTCCATCTGATGTGCTGCACATTAAAAGGAACGATACGATGAACAACACAATGTAGTCACATTAAGGGTCATATTCAATTAGCAGAGATAATATTGGCGGTGATAAAATCGTCCGATTATCACTGATTATTAGCACCCGCGATAATCAGATAGACTGAAACAGGTGATAAGTTTTCACCATCTCAGAGTAGGTGAAAAAAAAAGCCAAATCCCTATTTTTGGTTAAAAATGTGGGGATTTCTTTCAGAACCCTTCGGTCACCCCCCAATGATAAATTACCCCCAAAATTGTTTGCAATTTGCATAATTTGTTCAAAAATGACCTATCCAGTTTTGGGGAAAAAAAAAACAAAACTTGAAAATGGGTTTAACATATTGGATCTGGTATTTCAGGGGGCTGTATAGATGCGACAGGTGTTTTAAACATCGTACGTGACTGCAGCAGGTGTTTTTTTTATTTTTTTAAAAGTGCGCTTTTATACTTGCACCCATTTTTAAGTACCCTAAGTTACGTGCAGCAGTAATTTCCCAGAAAAAAAAATAGTTTTCTATAATTTTTCAAAATTTTGTTATATACGCAAATTACAGCCTACCGACCCTAAAACTTTTAAAACTATTACGGCCACTAATACACTTCTAAATTTTCCTATGGACATTAACCTTTTTTTGGTGTACAGACCTTTTTTCCTAGATGTCCTGACATTTTCGCCTGTTTTCGCATGATAATTTATCGCACTTATCCGTTTTCGCCTGCTTTTTGGTGAAAAAGGAGAGCATGCTGGAATCGACGTTAATATCGCGGCTAATTGAATAAGCATGTAAAAATATATTTAGTTGTTGTACGGCAGATCGTGCGCTGCGTATACATGTAATAAATGACAATATCACATCGCTGCCCCGATGGGTTGGCACGTCGCTGAGCTGTGTCCCAAACTTTAGACTTGTTTTTTTGACAGTTATCAATTTTTCCAACATTTGTCAGGACTTTTACACATCACCTTAGATTTTATATTCACAGTTTTAACTAACTAAACTAATGGTTATATTTTAGATTTCTTTGATTTCACTGCTAAAAGCGTGTGCCCCATTATAAGATGTCTAATCTCTCTTGATTTACACTTTTAATGTACCTCATTCTTGGGAGCACCTCCCTAATACATCTTAATATCAGTTCTATAAAAAATAATACCCTGTAATTTCTAATTTCTGCAAAACATTCAATGCATGTGATGTCAGATCTTTTGTTAACATGTCAGTGACATTGGGCCTGATTCAGAGGCTAATGCCATTCACAACTGCAATTTTGGATGCAGTGGGATTGTGAAAATATACTAATGACCAAGGACCTGATTTAGCAAGGATCGCAATTGCTAAAATGCACGCAATTGGCTGATTGTTGCGTACTGCGAATGCGTATGCATCACAGTGCGGGTGCCCGAACCGGCCACTGCGATCGGGACTGCGATCACAGTGACTACGCAGACCCATCGCATATTGATTGACAGGAAGTGCCATTTTAGGGTGGTAAAAGGGGTTGGTCAGGGAAATGTAGGTGTACAAGTGCGTTTCAACGCCGTTGCAGGGGCGAGCATAAATTAGCCACTGCAATGCTGTACGCAGCCTGAGGTCTCATAGCATGCGCTGAAGTTAGCAATTCCTGAGTAAAATCAGAGCTTGTGTAAGTGTGCGTGAGGCTGTGATGGTACTCGATTGTACTGATGGTTTCACAGTCTTACTAAACATTACCGATGTGTGTAAGGCAAAGTGGGCATCCTTATGTTATGCTGTGACGGCATAGCGATCGCAATGGATTAGCATACTTTCGCAGTTGAACTGCGTGCATTATAGCTATTGCATTCGCAATTGCGATCCTTACTGAATCAGGCCCTTAGGCCATGTTTATACGGAGTCAATGGTGCTTGCGATAGTGTGACGATTGTGAATTATTCAGAACCACCAGCAGAGTTGCACCATTAATGAGTAATGATCATGGTCATTTCATGGCTGCAACTCTACAAAAAATTTCACGCACAGCTGCAATAGCATGCCTCTCTGAATCAGACCCATAGTCTCTTTCAGCCATAGTGCTTCTTTGGCTGTTTCTGTAAGAGACACATATTCCGCCTCGGTAGTAGATAAGGCACTGTTGGCTGTTTTCCCAGCTGATAGCTGCGCTTGCAATAGCAAATAGGTATCCGGTGCAGGATCGCCTTTCATCTTCATCTGCTCCCCAATTGATGACGCAGAATGCCTGCAGCTGTAAAGTTTCTATCTTCTTGTACTTTCGTTTTTGCCTCAGGTATCTTAAAATATGCTTGATGGGCATCCAGTGCTCTTATTTTCCTGGATAGTTTGCAAATTGGATAATACGGCTGACAGCATGGGTTATGTCTGGTCATGTGCCAATGCTTGCATACTGTACATCAAATTCCCAATAGCAGTTTTGTAAGGAATTTTTCTCATCTCTTCAATTTCTATGTCTGATGTTGGACACTGATTGTCATGCTTGCCACTGAGGGGTTGAAAGCTGAGGTCCGAGTTTGGGGAAGAAATCAGAGGCAAGGGACCTGGATGTACGATCTCCTAATCCACAGGGCTTGAATGTTAGCGAGACCATATCAATGGTGCAGAGTCTAACCTGCAGGGAGGCGTTCACAAGTGACCCCTACCAATCGGGATATGGGTTTTAGCTGCACCCAGCAGGCAGGTCGCGGTTCTTTGATATGGTATCCAAACCCTGTGGGAATAGAGAACACACAGACGGTGGCCCAAGGAATATGCCTCCCTAGGAGGCACCACTACACTGGAAGTTGGTACTTGAGGTACCCACAAGTAGAAGTGTGGAGGCACACTATTGCGCTGAAGGATGACTCCTTGGTATTGGGCACAGGCAGAGGTGATATGATGCACTGTTGCTCCGGAAGGAGACGCTAAGTTGTACACAGGCTGAGGTGGTAAGACGCACTGTTGCTCCGAAAGGAGACGCTAATTTGTACACAGGAGGAGTTATGAAGCACTGTTGTGCTAATGGTAGGTCAGAATTTGCACACAGATTTGAGATGTTGTAATGCACTGCTGCACTGAAGATAGCACAGAGTTGGCTCACTGGCAGAGATGGTAATACTGAGTGGCACACAGGCTGAGATGGAATGACGCTCTGTTGCACTGAAGATAGCACAGGGTAGCACTCCGGCAGAGATGGTCAACGCACTAGAGAGAACACGGAGGAAATCTCAGCGGAACCTGGAATTAGGACTTAACTAGCATACACTAGGAAAGACAAATGTTGTTCAGGCAACTTCCTGGAGTCCTGGAGCCGGTTATATACCCACTGGTAGCAGCTGATAGGAGAACAGCGTCAGCTGACCGATGCCATGCTACCATTGGTTGGAGATACTGTCACATGAGAAGGACTGTCATGGTGGCGCCCATGACAGAAGCCACGATCCCCAAGACATAGGGCCGACCATGGCAGTCTGCGAGCACCTAAGGCAGAATACTCAGCGCATCACCCGCCGCGGCACCAGACGTCTGACCACATGAGAAGTCAGGGGGAAACGGCGCAGATTTAAGAGATGGCCGATCCTAGGCTGAACCCTGACACTGATGTCGGCTATTTTGCACCAGACGCAGGCTTGCATCTTATTACTGTACACAGTATTGTAGTTGCATGGGGCTGATACTGCAGTGACCGTTTTCAGTGAGACTACAAATCCCAGCCTGTCTCAAAATCTCATACAATACATACTGTACTGTAGTTTATGTTTATGTCCAGACAGTAATTGGCGGCTGAACTTCAAATACCATATTAAGAAATTTTTTTTTGTTTAATACCATGAACATTTTCACTTGCTTTTGTAGAGAAATGAAGTTTTCGGGCCAGTCATCAAAAAGGCAACTTTCTTTCCCAGAATGGCCTACTGCAGAGCCGTAAATAGACATTTTGGTGCCAGAAAAAGCATTGGTGCCCCCCCCCCCCATATTTTAAATAGGGACAGCATGTGCCCAAAAAGGGGCATGTATAATAAACATTTCCTTTTTGTTTGAATCACTACAGGGAAAGTGTAGGTCTATGGTTCTTTTATAATTTCGCAGATGGGTAAAAGTTGTCTAATAATTTATTTTTTTTGGTAGTTTAGAACAAAATAAATAATATTTCTTACATTCAATGTATAATATCAATACAATTCATTTATAGTCAAGACACATAGGGACTGATTAAGAGCCGGACGCTCTGAAAGAGCGCTCGCTCTGAATCTGGGCATTTTTTTTTTGGTGCGGCCTCCTGGCCACTCGCATAGCTGTGGGTGACCACCCACAGCTATTGCGAGAGGCCAGGATGGTGGTCGCGATGGTCAAGACCATCGCGACTATCGGGCTTGCGACGAGACCCTTGTAGTAGGGTCTCGTGGCCGCAAGCCTCAGAGTGCCTCTGGCTCTAATAGAGCCGGAAGCTCTCTCACTGACATCACTTGTGATGTCAGTGGGGCCGCCCACAAACAGCAGGCGTGCGCTCGGGAACACCTCCGTTTGTGAAGCCACCCCCCCGGCCACGCCTACCAAACAAGGCGAGCTGTCAATCACCATCGACAGCTCGCCCCCTTTTGTGCGAGACCCGGAGTGACGGAGCACCCGTTGCTAGCCGGCTTCGTCGTGCGCATGCTCAGTGGGCAAACATCGACCTGGTTGCGAGCGCTCAGCGCTTGCGACCGGGTCTGAATCAGGCCCACAGTAAGGAGTATCATTTATTTTACTTGAACTCGGCTACCGCCAACTGAAGGAACCTGTGAGTTTGAAAAGGTTAGCATCTATCAGGTAACAATCAGCATATATATGCGATTTATACAATTGTTATTAATTCCCAGTATGATGTACATCAGCACATTACCTTACCTATGCTATCAACTTTTAATTAATATACCTTTAAAGTATCTTTAATTCCCTTCTACTGCAAATTCACCGTTTCTACTAGTTAATTGTCACTAAGGTTCAGCGCTGTCTAATTTAAAGTAAAGTGGACTGCTCGTTGCCCGGATTGTAGAATTTTTTTTGGTTGTTAGTGTACACTATTTGGAGCAGGTCCCTCGCTGTTGGGAATTAATCTGTTATACAGTAGTCTACGATTTCCCTCAGTGTGATTTTCCAGGGAAGGAGGAGTTTTAATCTATCTTAAGGCTGTTTATCCACAATTCTATACTTTCTTATAATTTCTGTGAGTAACAGGCAGTTGCCCTCCAATGAAGGGGTAACATAAAGGGCCTGATTCAGAGCCACTCGTAAGCGGCAGCTCGTTCGCTCCGAGCGATGTTTGTCCAACTGCGCATGCGTACGGATCGTTATACGCATGCGCGAACCAGTCAGTGCGGCCGAAATTCGTGTTCTCGCAAAATAGCGAATGCCTGCTAATTTGAGTGACAGAATGAGGCGTATGTGGGTGGTAACAGGGGAAGGTGCTTGAAAACAGGGAGTGGAGATCCGATCGCAGGCGTGCTTAAAGGTCAAAACGGGCGTTTTATGGGTGTGCATATTTAAAACAGCAGCGTCATTGACCACGTCACTGGGTTTTTTTTAAGCCAGAACTGCTCGCAAAATTGTGGTAGCAAAAACCAACCACAAGAATAGCGAGCAGTTCATACCCTGTTCGATGTACACGATTAATCAAATAAGTAGCGGACATGACGTAGGATGCGAGCGGCCAGGGGGCGTAGTTTCCCAAAAAACGGTGCCCCCAGTAGTGATACCCCTATGCAGTGCCCCTTACATAGTGCCCCCCTGATGCAGTGCCCCAGTAGTAGTCCCCCCCAGTCATGGTCCGCCTGATGCAGTGCCCCCATAGTAGTCCCCCCTATGCAGTGCCCCCAGTACTAAGCCCCCCCCTATGCAGTGCCCCTAGTAGTGCAGACAAAGACACACATGTAAAAAAAAGAAAAAAACGCTCTGGCTCCTGCTCCCACCACCGTCTGCTCCTCCGTCCTCCCGGCCCGCTCTGCATTATGGGAGAGACGTCATGATCTCTCTCTCATCCATCACCCACTGTGGGAGCCGGAAGATGAAGCT
The DNA here is from genome assembly GCA_031769625.1 of Taudactylus pleione. Classification (NCBI taxonomy): domain Eukaryota; kingdom Metazoa; phylum Chordata; class Amphibia; order Anura; family Myobatrachidae; genus Taudactylus; species Taudactylus pleione. The sequence goes on from JAUIMM010000957.1 coordinate 7,286,387, forward strand.
CATGAGTGAGCTCCAGCCCAGCTTTGGCAGTGGGCGCAGCAGTCAATGAGAGTCTGTCTGACTCTCATTGGCTGCTAATTAAAACAAACACACAGCCGCCGGCGCCAGCGGCTGTGTGTTTGTCACTGTGTAGTGCTGACTGAACTCCATCTTATCAGCACTACACTGACCACAGTGTCATGGACCGTGGCCGACAGCGCCCCACCCCACCCCGCTCTGCCGGTCCGATGGCACCCAGGGCACAAGCCCTGCCCGACCCCCCTAGTTACGCCACTGTCCTGACCTCTACAGCAGCTGCAGAGACTGCTGGGAATTGTCTACCTATGTAATTCCAAGTCATATGTACTAACTCACATAGTAGGGTATTACACATGTGGGGAAGGAGCGTGGCCCGACAATAATACCCCTAATTCAAATTATGCCTCACAGTAGAGTCCCTTATACACATTTTTCCCTACAGTAGTGCCCCTTACACATTACACAGCAGAGTCATGTCCTTTATTCACGTTACGCCACACAGTATAGCCTCTTACAGATTATGCCACACAAATGTGCCCATGCACATTATGCCACAGTATTTCCCCTCACATATTATGCCACACCATAATGCCCCTTACACATTATTCCACACATTAGTAGTGCCCTTATACACATTATGCCACACATTAGTAGTGGCCTTATACTGTATATATATTATGCCACAGTAATGCCCCTAACACATTATGTCACCCAGTAATGCCCTTTACATGTGTATAGCACAAATGATGACTCCCCCAATCTGCTCGTTATGCCTCTATTAGTAAATCATGATTACTTTCATTCCAGCCGCAGTCCCCAGTGTCATTTCCAGCCCAAGCTCCCAGTGGTACTTTTAGCCATAGCCCCCAGCGGCACTTCCAGCCCCATCATCTCTTCCAGCACCAGCCCTAACACTAAAGGCCTGATTCAGACCGACTCGCAAGCGCATAGCGCTCGCAAGCGGGTCGATGGCCGGGCAGTGCGCATGCACGGCGTGTGCACTGAGCGTGTGCGAGCCCTGGAGTGAGTGAGAAATTCACTTGCTGCGGGGCTCGCTACAAACAGGGTGGCTGTCAATGTTGATCGACAGCTCGCCCTGTTTTGTAGGCGAGTCATGGGGGTGGCTTGCCAAACTGAGGCGTTCCCGAAGGAACACCTGCCATTTGGGGGCAGCCCTACTGATAGAGCCGGAAGCTTAATGGGGCTTGCTGCAGACGAGACCCTACCACAAGGGTCTCGTCGCAAGCCCGATGGTCGCGATGACCCTCACCTAGCCACTCACTAAAGCTGTGGATGGTCACCCACAGCTTAGTAAGCGGCCAGAAGGCCGGTACAAAAAAAACCCAAAAATGCCCTTCAGACCTGTGAGCTGCCTCCGCCAGCGAGCAGGTCTGAATCAGGGCCTAAGTTACTTACCTTTAGCTGGTTAACCACCCACGGCTCTTCTGCAGGAGAGACGTGACATCATGACGTCTCTCCATCTCTTCCAGCAGACACTGTTAGAGACTTTTACAGAAGACAGTCACCGTCTCCGCCCACTCCAATATATATTAATAGTGGTGAACCGCTACTAATATGCATTGCAGTGGGCACTAGGCAGTGAAGGCACTTAAAGTTCCATGGTGGTGGTGGCGGTGGCCAATTCCACCCACAGGGCACATGGATTTCATCAAGCTCTGAAAATACAATATTTCAGATATTGTACTTTTAGAAACCGTTTGCTGCCGCAACCCACTCCTTCCATGTGGGAAGGAGTCCCAAGTTGCAAAGAGAGATACTTTTGCATTTCTCTGCCCGTCGTGGCTTTGTGCGCCTGTGAAAAGAGCAGAGAAAATACTCAGGGAGACAGCTGATTTTCGGATCAGCTGTCTCTGTGCCGGAACAATGATGAGTTGCTTTGGCGCTGCTAATGTCGAGGTGGAATGTTAATTATCGGGTACGATAATTATCATGATGAATAGAGCCCATAGCCTTTCAAGTTTTCGTGCTTTTGTCTATTGCTGACTGCTTTAGTATCTATCATCCCAAAGTTGTTAAGCATAGTTTCAAAATAACCTTGTTGAACTATAGTAACAGTCCCAGCCCTTAGCCTTTGTATGATCCTCAAACCTAACAATTGGTTGTCTTGTCTATCAGTAGGTTATCTACATAGACAAGTATTATGAATAATTCTTTCACTTTCCACTTGTAGTATAGACAATGATAATTTTTTTTACCAAACAAGGTTCATTTCCAGTAGTACACTGTATAACTTGATGTACCAGCAATGCCCACTTTGCTTCCTGCTGCATTACCATATCTGCACAGATGGAATTGCAAAGCTGCTTGCGCTCCCTTTCCCTGTGGGTGCAATTTGTTACATTAGGGCACTATGATCGCATCCTGCAATGACCAGATCACATTGCAAATGCGATTATTAATAAATAGGTCTGTAAGATCCTGATTTAATCCATAAGCAGATTAAGCTATTGTTAGCCATTGAGCATGTGCCATAGCCACACTGTGGATGTGCACCAATTGCATTGCGATTACACTCACACATAGGAATCACTTGCAAAGTGAGTGGCAGGCAGTCAACATTTGGGAGGTAACGGGGAGTGGCTAGAGAAATGCAGCCGTGTCTGTAGCATTTAAACTGTTTTCTGGGTATGCATAAATTAGCCGCTGTGTTCTTGTTAGTGTCTACTGCAGCTTAGACTTACTCGAAAGGCTTAAGAGAGCCTGAGCTGTGTTCTATGTTTTACATTTTTGTGGTTTTGTGCGTGAGCGGTGGATGTAAGATCTAAGCACTGGACGGCAAGAAAGTCATAGCATATTTTTGCAGATGCTATCTGCCAGATATTGCATCTATGATGGCATTTGCATGCGGATCTGAATCAGATGCTAATTCCCATGTGTTTGTGCTCATTGCAGCCTGTGGCCCCTATTGTTGCACTGTAATATTGACAGTTGTCATGGGATGAAGTTTAAATCCCGATGTGCAGGATGCCGGCAGTCAGAATACCGGCACCGGCATTCTGACCGCCAGCATCCCAATAGTAAGTAGTGGGGCTAGGGGGAGGGTCAGTGGTTAGGTTAAGGGACTAGGGGGAGGGTTGGGGTTAGGCACTAGGCAGGGAGGGTTATGTTTAGGCACTAGGGTGGGAGGGTTAGGTTTAGGCTACAGGGGTTGGAGGTTAAGTTTAGGCACTAGGGGAGAGGGTTAAGTTTAGGGTGCAGGGAGGGAGGGTTAGGGGTAGGGTTAGGATACCTACTGACAGGTGTTGGCATCCGGAATGGGTATGTTTCCCGTCAGCGGCAGCCCGACAGGAGCAGAGTGCGACGCAGCGGAAGCCCGACAGCGCTGGAAATCCTGATCGTGGATAGGTAAGTATCCACTAACCTAACCTAACCCCCCTAACTCTCCTTATGGGTGCCTAACCCTAACTTCCCCCCCAAGTGCCTAACCCTAATCCCCCCTCTAAGTGCCTAACCCTAACCCCCCCCTTCCCCGCTGCCTAAACCTAAGTCCCCCGGGGGGGTGCCTAACCCTAAGTCCCCCATGGGGGTGCCTAACCCTAACCCTCCCTCCCCCTAGCCTAACCCTAACCCTCCCGGGGGGGTGCCTAACCCTAAGTCTCCCCCGGGAACCCTAAACCTAACCCACCCCCCCCGCAGCTGTCCGCTCGGGGCGCCCGGCATCACTACGATCGTGATGCCGGGCGCCGGTCTCCCGGCATCGGGGAAATACGTGCGTCTACATTTAGATGCCCGGCATTTCACCCATGCCTGGATAAGACAGTTGGGAAGCCGGCTGCCGGTATATAGGCAGTTGGCTTCCCGATTGCTTCCCTCGGCATCCTTACCTTGTTGGGATGCTAGCATCGGGATTCTGACTGCCGGGATCCCGAGCTCTGGCATCCCATACCCAACCCGTTATGATGTGGCCACTAAAAAATTTATGAAGCAAAAAATAGTCCTGGCGCTCAGTCGTGGTATTATATTACACAAAAATAAAAGCGGCTTCTTCCCTGAAAAGAGGGATGCCAGTCCTCAATACATCAAGCAGAGTAAAAAATTATGCAGGTGGCGCTGCTAAATGTGTATAGAAGAAACATATAAAATAATATATAATATATAAATTTAATTGGAGTAAAATTCACAGCATGTAATCTCTTTGGAGTATAATAAAGTACATCAATATTTTATAAAAATACACACCAGACAACATTTGCAAAAATTCACAAATGAATCATTAGAATCATTGCACTTGGCATAGTGTTCAATAAAAAATGTACACTGTAACTAATCGTAGTATAGATCTCTATATGAGAAACAAAGTCGCCAATGTTTAGAGTCTCGTAGTATATGGCAGTGTAATCCGAGCAGCTATCAAATGGATAACAGTCAGCTTGTAAATGGACACAATATAAGCAGGCTTTCACCAGGTATCCTAGCAAACTTGTGCACAATGAAATAGCAGGGCACAGGAAGTGATAACATGGAGGCTCTCGATGTAATCCTCGTCAGTCTCTACACGGTGTACTACAGAAGTAGTAATTGCAAGTTAAGCTTTATAGCTTTGTAGGATGAAAAAAACAGAAGGAACAATACATCTGCACACATTGTATACATTTTTTATTTAGATTGGGGGTTCTGCCATCTGACAAATAATAAGGTTACTAAGATACTTGGAAAGAGAGAAAATAATTTGTCTTAATACATGGCGCACATAAAGTTTATTAATTTAATATAAAAAGAGTAAATACTTTATTAGATATGCATTAAAAAGTTGGCGCGAATGGCACCAGGTTCAGCAAAATATTGATCAAATTTAGAAGTGATATAGTGTGAAAAAATGTGAAAAATAATTGTGAAAATGTTTTTGATATCTTGTTTGTTTTTAATAAAATCAAGAATAATAAACAAATTCCCGCCGTGTGTCTCAATTTGTTGGTCTATTATATCTGTTGTTCTGGTATATGATCAGATAGAGCAATCATATAGTCACAATATCAGTGAATAGAGCTCTACATGAAAGAAAGGGGGGAATGGAGAAAAAGACTGCAAAAATGATACTAAACCTACAATATATACATATTTCAAGGGATAATTTGGCGTATCAGTATGATAGTAACCTTGGATGAAGGGGGTACCCTTCTACCCAATAATATCACACGTATTATTGCTGTTGCCAATATATGATCTCCTGAGTATTTAAATTAGTGTGGTTTACTATAATTGGTCTTTGATTAACACTTGATATGACCCTGATCTATCTCACATTTTATTATTATATTATTGATTCATTGGATCAATAAATCATACCAGAGAATATTAATGACCTCCTAATGGTTTAGTACACCATTGTTATGTAGCAATAATAATTCATTATACATCATTTATCAACAAATATTAATCTTATAATATCCTATCCACAGATATGTTAGGGGAACAATGGCCCTCATTCAGAGCCGCTCGCTAGCGGCAGTACGCTCGTTCTGAGCGATGTTCGCACATCTGCGCATGCATACGGTTTTTAGTACGCATGCGCGAACCAGTCAGTGCGGCTGAAAATCATTTGTACGCTATATAGCGAGTGCCTGCTATTTTGAGTGACAGAATGAGGCGTATGTGGGTGGTAACAGGGGAAGGTGCTTGAAAACGGGGGAGTGGAATTCGAACGCAGGCGTGCTTAAAAGTCAAAACGGGCGTTTTAAGGGAGTGCATAATTAATACAGCAGCGTCATTGACCACGTCACTTGGTTTTTTTTAACTCAGAACTGCTCGCAAAATAGCGGTTGAAAAAAGTTCATACGCTGTACAATGTACTCGATTAATCTAATAAATAGCGAACATGACGTATGGTGCGAGCGGCCAGGGGGCGTTTTTATCAAATAAACGAGCGTATGTTTTGCTCGCTCGTTCAGACTTAGAGGTGTGAACAGACTGCAATGTGCGAATGGATCATTTGAATAGCCACCCCTTGTTTTTGAACGAACGACCGCAAATAGCGAACGGCTCTGAATGAGGGCCAATGTTTGGTATTTATGGCACAGCATTAAAACAGTGCATATGCATCTGTTATTGATAATCACTTTATCTAACAATGTAATTCATCTATGGGATATTGATTGTATAATATCTTATCCCTTGGTGATATTTACTATTCAGGAATTACTGTTTTACCCCCCATTTCTTGGTACTGTGCTATGATGGTTGAATCAATCACATTGGTAATTTATTCAATCCCCTAAACTTACATAAGTAGGATAAATATTAGCAGGTAGTTGCAGATAATGAAAATTCTCTGTATTAGGGTTGGTATAACATTGGCTACAATAGCAGCATTACACGTGTACTGGTTGCAACACTGCTGCTGTTTGAAGGTTTCTGAAATCACTGAGTTCTCTCATACTACTACATCCTGTCAAAAAGCAGGTTTCTCTAAATAATAATGTTAATGGAACATTGTAGCAGGTTTAAGCACATCAATACAATTCAGACATAGAGCACACACAACAGGTGTGCCCTTATAGTGTCTTATCCACAGATATGTTAGGCGAACAATATTTGATATTTATGGCACAGCGTTAAAACAGTGCACAGGCAACTGTTATTGATAATCACTTTATTATATAATATCTTATCCCTTGGTGGAATTTACTGTTCAGAAATTATTGTTTCACCCCCCCATTCCTTAGTGCTGCGCTATGATGGTTAATCAATCACCTTGATAATTAGTTCAATCCTCTAAACTTGAATACATAGGATAGATATTAACAGGTGGTTCTAGATAATGAGAATTCTCTATATTATGGTTGGTATAACATTAGCTATATTAGTAGCATAACACGTGTACAGGTTGCAACACTGTTGCTTATGTCAAGGTTTGGGAGATCACTGAGTTCACTCATACTGCCACATCCTATCAGAGAACAGGTTTCTCTGTATGATAATATTAATGGCACATAACAACAGGTTTAAACATATTGGTAAAATTCAGACATAGGTCACACACGGCGGGCGTGCCAACGCGCGTTTCGCTGTGCTTTGTTAGCCTTGAAAAAGTACACAGCGAAAAACGCGTCGGCACGCTGGGGGCCATTTTAAAGCTTTGCATTTCTTGCTCTGTGGCTAGTTTGGTTCGGTTTATACCAGCTAAATGTCGTTGCATTGCTAATTTGCTCCGCTTTTGTTTTTGGCTTGCCTTTTACAAAGTGTGTTTATTGTGCTATAGTGACATGGATCCCATTCGTCAGCGAATGATGGTGGCCTACGCAGGAGTCACAATTTTGTCTGGGAGGGAGAGGGCTGAGAGGAGGAGGAGGCCTCGCTCTTGTTGGACAAAGGAGTGGCTTTTGCGGAGGGATACCATGTCCCATATGCCTTTGCTCATGGAAATCCGTGAGAATAATCCAGATGACTACCGGAATTTCTTGCGGATGGACGACGTCATCTTTCAGGAGTTGCTGCAGCTTGTGACTCCTGTTATTCAGCGACAGGATACGAATATGAGGAGGGCCATATCGGCTGAGGAGAGGCTGGTGGTTACCTTACGATATTTGGCTACCGGAAGATCCTTGGCTGACCTGAAATTTGGTTCCCTCATTTCACCTCAGGCATTGGGCGTCATCATACCGGAGACGTGCAAGGCCATATACCAAGCCCTCCAGCCCCAGTACTTAAAGGTATTTAAAATTATTATTTTTATTTGCATGTAATGACACACTGTGTTTTTTTTTTTTAACAAACTGCCTGGGGTAATAAATTTGTAGGGAAAAGTTCAGAATTGGCTCAAAAACATCGGCGATGACGTTATATGTTTGCCGATTTTCATTATCCCTGTATTCAATTTAATTTAATTAAATTTAATTAAACTTTTTTTAGCTGGTGAAAAGTCAATGTAAAATAGGGGGATACATTTTTGCTTGCCTTTAGCAGGTTAAAAAAAATGCAGATTTTGGTGTTTAGGGGTGCAGCCAGGGGTGGTTTCTAAAAATAAGGTGAACAAAGTGTGTAGGGGTCAACCGTATTTTAGAAATCAACCCAAGGCTGCAGGGACTAATAGGCTATGGGGGTGATAGGGGGGCCATAGAATGTAAAACTTTTGTACTTTACAGTGGGACTACATGTTCCAGAATGTCTGCCCTTTGGCATTTGTGGAACTACAAGTGCCAGCAGACATGCAGCACCTGTACCCCCATTGTAAAATACATAGTTAAATAAAGACAAAACATACACACCGTGACAAGTTTAACTTTATTTCATACCCCTACCCACTCACACAGAGCCGTAGCTAGACATTTTGGTGCCCTGTGCGAGAAGGAGCATCGGTGCCCCCACTCCCCCCCCCCCAAAAAAAAATTCCTGATAAGATTTAGGGAGCTTCTAGAGGATAATAGCTAGAATCTAATTGGTTGCTATGGGCAACATCTCCACTTCTAAAAACCCGTACATTAGTAAATATACCCCTTAGCGTCTACAGACACTGCAATCATGCTTTTGTGTCTTCAGATGCTACCAGCGGTCGGACCATTTAAACTTGCCCCAGCCCTATGCAAGTTGCAGATCATCTTCTGAGTATGGCCTCCAATGTGAGCAATTCAGCGTTTCTGTGAGCAACCACTTTCAGCAACACACCTGTGTCACTCCAATAACACAGCCTTACTATGTTACACGTGCGTCTGATTATCCAGCCCCCTGTAACTGCCCAGGATCACCCAAAACATTTCTATTACCCCTCAATATGTGTCTCTATTTCTATTACCCCTCAGTACACACAGCAACTCCAAAATACCCCCCAGTACACACAGTTCCCCCGTATTACCCCCCAGTACAGTGCCCACGTATGGCCCCAGTACACAGGGCCCACGTATTGCCCCAGTACACAGTGCCCCCGTATAGCCCCTATACACAGTGGCCCCGTATTGCCCCAGTACACACAGTGCTTCCATATTACTCCCCAGTATACAGAGTACCCCCTTTTCACCCACAGCACACTGCCCCCATTTCACCCCAGTGCACACAGCACCCTTATTTCACCCCCAATACACACAGCAACTCCATATTACCACCCAGTATACATAGTGCCCACATATTACCCCCCAGTACACACAATGTCCCCAAGTTACCCCCCAATATGCACAGTGCCCTAATGGTACCTTTTTTTTTTTTCTTCTGTAAAAACGACAGTGATTCAGGCGAGGAGCAGGTCATGATGTAGAGGAGAGCTGATATGTGCAGCACACTTTGAGCCTGGTGGTAAGTTCAGCTCTGATATGTGTGGTGCCCTGCCCTGTGCATTTGATTTTGTGAGCACCACAGGCTCACACCCACGTGAGCGCTATAGAAGGAGGAGCGGCGCGCGTCCCGCAGTGCTTCCGCTGCATTCATTGTTAGAAGACACACCACCTCCAGTAAGATAGGAAGGGGGCGAGGCCATGCGTTGTAGCTATAGAGACTGCACTGCGCTAATGCCGTCAGTCACAGTGACCAGAGACTGACATATCTGGCCCTTGCCTCCGCTGCTGCTCATAGAGAGAGCTGTGCCCTAAGCGCGGCTGTCAGTGTGTGTGTGACAGCAGCTGCTGAGGAGAGAGGAGGCCGGCCCAGCAGCGCAATCCATCCCTGCCGCAATTAATATGTATAGCAGCGGCGTCCGGTGTATAGTAATTGTGGTGGGTGGCTGGTTCTGCCCCCAGAGCTACCGCGCTCTGTACGATGGCACCGGCCGCACACCCTAGCTACGGCCCTGCACTCACACATACTTACCTATACCAGCCGGTCTGTTCTCTTCTCCAGTAGAATCCTTAATGATTGCCCCTGCAAGTGAAAGTAAACATACTCACCTATATCCTGGCGCTGGTCTGCGCACCATCCCCAGGAACTTTGACAACCAAAAAAAGGAATGCTGTCCAGACAGACTCACTATCTGTATGTGTGTTGGTACACATTCCGATAGCTTGCGAATGCCAGCTGATGGGCCAAGCACGTAGCTGGCACGTTCCGCCAGCCAATCAGCGTCCACACTGACTGTACAGCGGACACTGGGCCTGATTCAGACCCGCTTGCGTGCGCTGAGTGCTGGCAAGCGGGTCGATGTTGCCCTAGTGCGCATGGGTCTCACACCAAAGGGGGCATGCTGCCGATGGTGACTGTCAATACGCCCCCTTTGGTGGGCGTGCCGGGGGCGTGGCTAGCCAGACGGAGGCGTTCCCATGGGAACGCCTACTGCCTGGGGCCGGACCCACTGACATCACTAGTGATGTCAGTGGGAGTGCTTTTGGCTCTGATAGAGCCAAAAGCACTCCGCCCTTGCAGCAGACGAGACCCTACCGCAAGGGTCTCGTTGCAAACCCGATGGTCGCGATGGTCTTGACCATCGCGACCATCATCAGCTATGCGAGCAGCCAGGAGCCCACTCCAATAATAGGTAGGATGGCCCTGATTCAGAGCGAGTGCTCTGGTCACAGCGTCCGGCTCTGAATCAGGCCCACTGTTTGTCTACCGCACAAGACATTTACCACATGGGTAATGTCAGATGGGCACTGTCATGTGGGAAATGTCAATTTGCAATATGACAATGTCAATTGTCAATATGCAATGCCCACTGTAATGGTGGCCATTATACAGTGCACCCAGTAGTAATAATGCGCCCTGTATTAGTGCCCCCAGTAGTAATGCCCCCTGCAGTGGCCCCAGTAGTACAGGCCCCTGTAGTGATGGCAGTTCTAATGCCCTATTAGTGCCCTATGTAGTACTGCTCCCTGCAGTTACCCAGTAGTAATGCCCCTTGAAGTGCCCCCAGTACTTTGGCCCCCTGTAGTGTAACCCCCTTTTTACCACTAAAGGGTCACCAGGTTACTAACACCTCTGTTACACCTAATTTACCCACCCTTAGCATTCCTCTAAGTGGTGTACATCCCTATTGTCAGTGCCTCCACCCAAGTATAAGTAAATAGATAGTAGGCCTACTTGGGAAAACCCACCAAAATATATTGTAATGTGATGATAGTTGAAACCAGAAATGTTCTCATGTAAATAAACACTCCAAGTTATTCATTTGTAAACATCTTTCTTATTCTTAATTATTTTAAGAACAGTATTTAAGTTATAACCTTTACATTGCTATAATTTACAATGAATACATTCTAATGAGTTTGCACCAATAACATACTATTAATTTGCATTACATCAACCTCTTTTTCTCCTTTTGCACTTAAAACTATAATGTGTGATCCCTTCTCATGTACAACAATATAACTACCATTGTGAGCCACCGAGCTTCACATATATTTTCTACAGCATAAGATTTGTTATACATAAATAATATATTGTAACTTTCAGTTGGTATATATATATAAATCGGCTGGGAAGCAGTTCTCTCTGTGAGAGCACTAGAGTTGTCTTTTACCATCCTTGGTATGCATGAATTAGAAGTCTGTGTCCACTGCAGCCAACTATTATTGTCTTCTTTTATAGTCAGTTAGTGACTAGCAGTAGTAGCAATAAGTGGTTACTTAGAATATAGTTTCCAATGAGAACAAAGCATAACACTAGATACCGCATAGTTACCTCCTGAATTCACATTTGCATTATATCATCCAAGTTTAGTTTATACAGATGACAGTCAAACTAATGCCTTCCAAAGGATAAATATGACCCCAGATGAGGCAAGTGACTTCTGTAACTTGGGTGTACACCCTTATTCTCTGTGCCCTAGTCTTCCTTTCCCTTCAACGGGAATTTATGCTTTCTTTCTGCTCCTATGCAGATTGTAACAGTAAAGTCTACTTCCTCCCCCAGCACTTTCCTTTTAAGGCAGCTTCCCAACTTCTCTTGAGGGCCGGTCAGCTAGATACTTGGTGAGTGCAGTGTATATATGTACTCACTGTTAGCAGGGCACTGCTGCCACTGCTAACTTGTCAATCAGCGACCTTCCCATCTGCAGAGAAACCCCTGGCCTCTTTCTGCTAACTGCAGCCCACCTCTGTATTACTGCTGCTGGGCTGTCCTGCAGGGAACTACCGCTGACCACCGGATACAGCCACTGCCGCTCCACCTCCCTAACTGTAGATGCACCCCTCCTCCTGGGATACAGCCTCTAAGCTGCTGGGATGTGCTGCAGCTTCGCCCACTTACAGCCTCTGCTCACCAGCGGGCCCTCTGCACTGCTCTGCTGCCGGGACCACCGCTGCTGCTCCACGACCTCTGCCTCTGAGCCAGTTCCCAGGTCATCACCCCGATCACTCCCACAAAGAACCGCACAGTGGGATACCTGCTGGGAATGCATTTATCCTCTGCACCAGCAAAGACAGGGTGAGTACTGCTGTCCACCTGCTTCCCCAGCTACGGCTGGGCTCCCTCTCCGGCTCTGCCCCCCTGCGCCCAACAGCCCATCACCGCTCACTGGCTGCCCAGGCCACAGGAGGGCAGGCACTGGAGGGAGGGATCAGGAGACTGCCCCTCAGCTGCTGCTAACAGCTGTTATATATCCTCCCCCTTACCGGATCCTATTTTCCTGACAGGAACCGATTCACTCCCATCTATATTACTCCGCCCCCTTCTGTAACTATCACCAATGTCTGTGAAATGTATATTTGCAGCATGAAGCACTAAAGTCCTCTGGCATCATAGATATTTAACATGCACAGGGTATATACATTTCCACATATTTACTTATATTTACATCACATCATATATATCCCTACAGTATATTTAACATTTACCTCATACATGGCATTTTGCTGTAAATAGATGAATGAAAATATATACCTGTTTCATTTGTATATATGAATTATATTTATACTTAATATATCTCCGTAACCCTAACCAGGGTTACAGTAGTGTCCCCAAAAGGAATGCCCCCTGTAGTAACCACCCCTCCCCAGCCGGGCGCACACACACATCCCAAAAACTTAAAAAAACATAAAACACACTCCAGACCTGCTGCCGTCCATCCACGGCGTCCGTTCCTCGGCAATATGGAAGTGACATCATGGGTGATGTCACTCCCATAGTGCACTGTGCAACCTTGAAAACGGAGCTCAGGAGTGAGCTCCCTTCTCCGGCTTTTGCTGGCGGCGGCGCGGGGAGCAGGGGGGGTAGAGGAGGAGCCAGGTGCCTGATGGTAACACAATGTCAGTGGGCAGCCGTCAATTTGGTGGAGTGGGTTATCCGTGGGCTGGCCGCCCTCTACTGGGGGCTGCCCCTAGAAAGATGCTTAAGCTTGCCTAGTGCAAGTACCGGCCCTGCATGGTTGAAAACTAATAAGTTCTGTCGTCGATATTAGTACACCCTATGCTGTGTCCCCATGAAGTGGCCCTCCTATATGGTTCTCCCTATAGTGGCCACAGTATACTGTATTGCCTGTTTTTGCACCACTCTAATGCATTGACAGTACCCCTATCACACACATCAAAAATAATGGTCAGAAAAATACCTTAATTCACGCACCTGACACAAACGTAATTTACCCTTCGCTGAGACTCAACTCTTCTATTGCACTACAGTATAAGTCATCACGTCTTTCTTCATTTGCCGTTCCCTTGAGAAAATGGATTGTGGGGCAGCTGGTGGGTGGATGTATGTAATTTTTTTTTTCATCCTGCGCTCCCTGCAGTTTACACGACGCAAGCAGAGGGCACACCAGCGGCAGTTTAAGACATGGGCCAGTAGTTTTGGTAAACCCATGTGATTGTGGGCCATTGTACAAACACTCCTTTTAACCCTCCCTCCCTCCCCATTAAACGGGCCTTGCTAAGTTGTTTTTTTAGGATGTATTATTTTGGACACCAAGTTTGATTTTATGTAAGGATGGCATTTCAACAGCTTCGCATTGTCTTTTCACAAACACCCCAATTGCCTGTCACCTTTATTGTTGTTTCACTCTGTCTCTGAAAACACTGCGTAGTAAATTGACCCTTGTAAATATTGTTATTTTTTGATCATCAAAATAAGAATTAAATGTGCTGAAACATATTTTATGTTTTTAATTTCAGTTCCCTGCTACAGTTGCCGATTGGCAGAACATTGCTGCGGAATTTGAAAGGAGATGGGATTTTCCAAATTGCGGTGGTGCCATTGATGGCAAGCACATCCGGATTACCCAAGCCAGCAATACTGGCTCCTTGTACTTTAATTACAAGGGCTACTTCAGTATCGTCCTAATGGCAATTGTTTCTGCCAAATATGAATTTATCTTCATTGATGTAGGAAAGAATGGTCGAGCCTCCGATGGTGGATCATTTAAAAACACAACATTTTATGAAAGGATGGAGAAGAACATGTTACAACTACCTACTGCTAATGATTGTTCACATGGGTTATCATTTGTATTTGTGGGTGATGAGGCATTTGCCTTGCACAAACATGTCCTTAAGCCATTTGCCCAAAGAACATTGACACCAGAAAGGCGAATTTTCAACTATCGTCTATCCAGAGCCAGAAGAACAGTGAAGAACGCCTTTGGGATTTTGAGTAATCGTTTTAGAGTTTTCCACATGGCTATAAATCTGCATGTGGATAAGATAAATTGGGTGGTTCTGTCAGCATGTGTCTTACATAACCTTTTGCTGCGTAAAACCCAAGGACAACCCAGTTTGACAACAGGAATTTCCAGGCTTTTTTAAGTTGTCTCTTTACTCATTTTGTTCTTGTACATTACAAAATTATACAGACCTGGGAGTAACGCCAAAGCTTCAGAGACCCAAACTCCTGGCCTCTAGATCCAAAGCATTACCATCCTGAATCACTTAGGGTAAACCAGGGATTTTGGGGGAGTGGGGAACCCCTCAAAGACGTTTACCCCCCTCCCCAGCACCCCCGGCTTACATTGAAGCCTGGTGCTCTTCTCCCTATCCCTTTCAGTGTTGTGTATGGGTGTAATGTGTTGGGCAAATGATCTTAATGTTTTGAATCTTACAGCTGAACTACAAGTGCCAGCATGCCTGTCATTACGCTCTTGTGGAACTACAAGTGCTAGCAGCTATGTGGCACCTGTGAGTTCACTGTAAAATAAATAGTTAAATAAGTGTGGATTTCCCCCCTACTGCAAATATGCGCAAATATTAAAATATCTAGGGCCCTTTTTCGCAAAGGGCCATTTTGGGTATTTTGTAAAATATGTCCAAAAACATTGTTTTTAATCATCTACAAATGTTCGGAATCAGGGTGGAAAATGTGTTTATTACAACCATACTCCTGGCCGCTCGTTAACTTGTGGGTGACCACCCACAGCTTTAGCAAGCGTCCAGGATGATGGAACATCGAGCCACTTGTAGGCGTTCTGCGCGTGCAAGGGGGTCTAAATCGGGCACACTGTCTAGTCACAGATTTAAAACAATAGTTATAAATTGCAAATACTAAAGACATTAATTGTTTTGCTTAATAATATTTAATTAAAAAAAGTTTTTAAATAAAGACAGACGAATTTTGAATTTTAAATTAAATATAATTTTTTATTTTTATTATACAAAAAAATAAATCGCCCAGGAATACTGGACAGGATATTCTGGGTAGTGCCAAGCCAATGAGTGCCTTGAAAATAAAGAATACTCAGATCGGGGCTACAAGGCTTCATCAGCTGCTGCAGAAGTATTGCAGGGGCAAAAAAACAAATGCAACCCAAACTGGGTAAAGCAGAAGATCAAAAAATATTCCGTACAATGGCCCTCATTCAGAGCCGTACGCTCTGAGCAGAGCGCATGCTCTGAATGAGGGCCGGGCTCCATAACTATGGAGCGTCCTCCTGGACGCTCGTATAGCTGTGGGTCACCACCCACAGCCTATACGAGCGTGCAGTTTGATGGCCGCGATGGTCTTGACCACCGCGACCATCGAAACTGCGAGCCGGAGCCTGCGGTTGAGGTTTTCAACCGCAAGGCCCGGAGTGATTTTGGCTCTATCAGAGCCAAAATCACTCCCACTGACATCACTAGTGATGTCAGTGGGCCGGCTTCTGACGGTAGGCGATCCCTTAGGAACGCCCCTGTCAGGGAGGCACGCCCACCAAAGGGGGCGTGCTGTCAATCAACATCGACAGCACGCCCCCTTTGATCAGACACAACGAGCGAAGGAAAGTCCTTCGCTTGTCGCGTCTGGCGCATGTGCACGACGGAGCTCCCTCCATCGTGCGCATGCTCAGTGCAGAACATCGAACCACTTGCGAGCGGACAGCCACTCACGAGTGGGTCTGAATCAGGCCCAATGTCAGCGGAAGTCAACACAAAATATGGAATGCCAAACATTCCAAAGGAAGAGCAACGATAAGGTGAAGAGAGTCCAACATTATGGTATTATGAGCAAGTGTCCAACATCCAGACGAAAGAGAAGGAGAAATCGGGCTAAAAAAAAATTAACAAACATGGCGTAAAAAAAGTGTCTAAAAAAATTAGGTATCCAAAAAGTGGCCAATGCACTCACAACAGCAGAGTGAAGGGCAATTGAGGACGGCCCAGGAAGGTTTGACGGTGACGGAGGGGATCCAGACGCAGAACTGGGAGACATTTGTGGAGGAGGAATTGGGGGAATCGGCGCATGGAGGTGACTGGTACTTATTTCCATGGGAAGACTTTGCTGGGGTATGTATGGGCTTATCATCGTGGTTTCATCCACCTCATCTGTCATACCACGATAAATAAGCCCATATATAAGCCGCCGGCAAAGAAATTGGGTTCGGGGCTTCATTTTCCTCAACTCACTGCCCATGTTGATACCGAAAACTGTTACGTCATCCGAATTTGTGAACCTCCTCAGCACGGGTTAAAAATCTTTCAGCCCGATCAGGTCTGAAACTTGAGGCTTGCGCCCCCTTGGCTGCCAACCTCCGCCTCTTCGCCGTTGGCTGGGGCTGCGGTGTTGTTGGTGGCGCCTCCACAATGCTTGCCTCAAGTTCCGTTAGCTCACTGGTTGGAGGCTCAGGATCCACTTCCTCCGTAGGACGAAGCTAGGAAAGAAAATATGAATTAATTTCAAATTATTATTAAAAATACAAAAAACAAAAATGACAAAAATTAAATCAAAATAATTTGTAAAAAAAAAAAAAAGGACCTACATCACTACATAGCATCTGAAAACTATATTTAACAGGTTCTAAAATATTTTAAAAAACTATATAGTCCATGAACTTACAGAATCCTGAGTCTCCGCTACTTCAATAGGAGGAATCACCTCCACTGCCGCCTCCAGTGAGATAACTGACTGTGTCTCCGCCTCTTTCGTCAGGATGAAGGACAGGATGTCGTAATACCATAATGTTGGTTTCTTCACCTCATATGCCCCAGCTCCCGAACGTTTGGCATTCTCATATTTTGTGTGCTCCCGCATAAAGGTTGTTCGGAAATTATTGATCTTCTGCTTTACCCAGGCAATGGTTACATTTTTGTTCAGGGCCTTGCAATACTCCTGCAGTTTCACATAGGCCTTGTGTTCAAGCCCCGATCTTAGTATTCTTTCAATTGCATATTCCACAGACACTCATTGGCATGGTAGATTTCAAGAAATCCTGTCCAGTATTCCTTGTTACCAGGCATGTCTGAAATACAAAGATTCAAAGAGACATTCAAAAAAACAGGTATATCAATTATCTTAACATTAAATTAAAAAAGCCTTTAATATAAAAAAAAAAGCTGGCCCATCAAAAATACTATATCCTATGTCGCTGAGATCCATTTATGCGCTAGAACGTGCTGTGCCTCTACCCGTGATACCTGTGAGGGCTTCTGTCACATAACCAACATGCCAGGTTTTGCAGCAGCATGGCAGGTCCTATATGACATGCCAGGTTTTCCCATAACATCGCAGATGATAAAATAACAACATGCTAGGTTTTGCTGCAGCATGGCAGGTCCTATATGACATGCCAGGTTTTCCCATAACATCGCAGATGATAAAATAAGAACATGCCAGGTTTTGCTGCAGCATGGCAGGTCCTATATGACATGCCAGGTTTTCCCATGACATCGCAGCATACTTGCCTACTTTTGAAAAAGCATTTTAGGGAGATTGTGAAAGCAGCACCTAAGAGCACGTGTTAAGTGGGCGTGTACCATACTTGCCGACAATCAGCTCCAGCCTTCCGGGAGGGAGCTGATTGTCGGCTAATAGCAGGGGGCGGGGCCGGCCATTGGGGGCGGAGCAGGGAGTGGGGGCGGCCATTTGGTGGCACACTGGGGGCGGGGACGGGGGCGGGGACGCACGATCACGTCATCGTGACTCCGCCCCCTCTTCACAATGCTGTTATTTTCAGCATTGTGAAGCAGGGGGCGGGGCCACAATGACGTGATTCTGTGCGAATCGCGTCACCGGGACCCCCGCTGCGGGGGTTTCCGTTTTTGTCAGGGGGGAGGTGGGGAGGGTCTCAAGCTTCCGGGAGGCTTGCCTGCCTTTCCGGGGGGCCGGGAGCGGCACCCGAAAATCGGGAGGCTCCCGGCCATATCGGGAGGGTAGGCAAGCCTGGCGTGTACTGATAAATCTGAGAAGCGTGTCCTAAACCTGACTTTCATCCAAATGTAAACCAGCCAAAAAGCAGTTAGTAAGATCTGTTTGTTGATGAAAACACACTAATACTTTTCAGAAATTCATAGGGATCATTGTGCCTTATAATAACCAATGCAAGGATATTACACTAATGATCCCATTTAAATGTATATATCTGTTTTTTAATCTAACAGCTTCATAATGGGGGTAAGGATGAAATGAGGGAGATTGCTAGACTCTTCGGGGAGACAGGGAGATTGGTACTATTTCAGGGAGTCTCCCTGACAATGAGGGAGAGTTGGCAAGTATACATCGCAGATGATAAAATAACAACATGCCAGGTTTTGCAGCAGCATGGCAGGTCCTATATGACATGCCAGGTTTTCCCATAACATCGCAGGTGATAAAATAACAACATGCCAGGTTTTGCAGCAGCATAGTAGGTCCTATATGACATGCCAGGTTTTCCCATAACATCGCAGATGATAAAATAACAACATGCCAGGTTTTGCAGCAGCATAGCAGGTCCTATATGACATGCCAGGTTTTCCCATAACATCGCAGATGATAAAAAAACAACATGTCAGGTTTTGCTACAGCATGGCAGGTCCTATATGACATGCCAGGTTTTCCCATAACATCGCAGATGATAAAATAACAACATGCCAGGTTTTGCTGCAGCATGGCAGGTCCTATATGACATGCCAGGTTTTCCCATAACATCGCAGATGATAAAATAACAACATGCCAGGTTTTGCAGCAGCATGGCAGGTCCTATATGACATGCCAGGTTTTCCCATAACATCGCAGATGATAAAAAAAAAACATGTCAGGTTTTGCTGCAGCATGGCAGGTCCTATATGACATGCCAGGTTTTCCCATAACATCGCAGGTGATAAAATAACAACATGCCAGGTTTTGCAGCAGCATGGCAGGTCCTATATGACATGCCAGGTTTTCCCATAACATCGCAGATGATAAAATAACAACATGCCAGGTTTTGCAGCAGCATGGCAGGTCCTATATGACATGCCAGGTTTTCCCATAACATCGCAGATGATAAAAAAAAAACATGTCAGGTTTTGCTGCAGTATGGCAGGTCCTATATGACATGCCAGGTTTTCCCATAACATCGCAGGTGATAAAATAACAACATGCCAGGTTTTGCAGCAGCATAGCAGGTCCTATATGACATGCCAGGTTTTCCCATAACATCGCAGATGATAAAATAACAACATGCCAGGTTTTGCTGCAGCATGACAGGTCCTATATGACATGCCAGGTTTTCCCATAACATCGCAGATGATAAAATAACAACATGCCAGGTTTTGCTGCAGCATGGCAGGTCCTATACGACATGCCAGGTTTTCCCATAACATCGCAGATGATAAAATAACAACATGTCAGGTTTTGCAGCAGCATAGCAGGTCCTATATGACATGCCAGGTTTTCACATAACATCGCAGATGATAAAAAAATAACATGTCAGGTTTTGCTGCAGCATGGCAGGTCCTATATGACATGCCAGGTTTTCCCATAACATCGCAGGTGATAAAATAACAACATGCCAGGTTTTGCAGCAGCATAGCAGGTCCTATATGACATGCCAGGTTTTCCCATAACATCGCAGATGATAAAATAACAACATGCCAGGTTTTGCAGCAGCATAGCAGGTCCTATATGACATGCCAGGTTTTCCCATAACATCGCAGATGATAAAAAAACAACATGTCAGGTTTTGCTACAGCATGGCAGGTCCTATATGACAAGCCAGGTTTTCCCATAACATCGCAGATGATAAAATAACAACATGCCAGGTTTTTCTGCAGCATGGCAGGTCCTATATGACATGCCAGGTTTTCCCATAACATCACAGATGATAAAATAACAACATGTCAGGTTTTGCTGCAGCATGGCAGGTCCTATATGACATGCCAGGTTTTCCCATAACATCGCAGATGATAAGATAACAACATGCCAGGTTTTGCTGCAGCATGGCAGGTCCTATACGACATGCCAGGTTTTCCCATAACATCGCAGATGATAAAATAACAACATGCCAGGTTTTGCTGCAGCATGGCAAGTCCTATATGACATGCTAGGTTTTCCCATAACATCGCAGATGATAAAATAACAACATGTCAGGTTTTGCAGCAGCATAGCAGGTCCTATATGACATGCCAGGTTTTCCCATAACATCGCAGATGATAAAAAAACAACATGTCAGGTTTTGCTGCAGCATGGCAGGTCCTATATGACATGCCAGGTTTTCCCATAACATCGCAGATGATAAAATAACAACATGCCTGGTTTAGCAACAGCATAGCAGGTCCTATATGACATGCCAGGTTTTCACAAAACATCGCAGATGATAAAATAAAAACATGCCAGGTTTTGCAGCAGGGCAGGTCCTATATGACATGCCAGGTTTTCCCATAACATCGTAGATGATAAAATAACAACATGCCAGGTTTTGCTGCAGCATGACAGGTCCTATATGACATGCCAGGTTTTCCCATAACATCAAAGATGATAAAATAACAACATGCCAGGTTTTTCTGCAGCATGGCAGGTCCTATATGACATGCCAGGTTTTCCCATAACATCACAGATGATAAAATAACAACATGCCAGATTTTGCTGCAGCATGGCAGGTCCTTATGACATGCCAGGTTTTCCCATAACATCGCAGATGAGAAAATAACAACATGCCAGGTTTTGCAGCAGCATGGCAGGTCCTATATGAAATGCCAGGTTTTCCCATAACATTGCAGATGATAAAATAACAACATGCCAGGTTTTGCAGCAGCATGGCAGGTCCTATATGACATGCCAGGTTTTCCCATAACATCGCAGATGATAAAATAACAACATGCTAGGTTTTGCTGCAGCATGGCAGGTCCTATATGACATGCCAGGTTTTCCCATAACATCGCAGATGATAAAATAAGAACATGCCAGGTTTTTGCTGCAGCATGGCAGGTCCTATATGACATGCCAGGTTTTCCCATAACATCGCAGCATACTTGCCTACTTTTGAAAAAGCATTTTAGGGAGATTGTGAAAGCAGCACCTATGAGCACGTGTTAAGTGGGCGTGTACTGATAAATCTGAGAAGCGTGTCCTAAACCTGACTTACATCCAAATGTAAACCAGCCAAAAAGCAGTTAGTAAGATCTCTTTGTTGATGAAAACACACTAATACTTTTCAAAAATTCATAGGGATCATTGTGCCTTATAATAACCAATGCAAGGATATTACACTAATGATCCCATTTGAATGTATATATCTGTTTTTTAATCTAACAGCTTCATAATGGGGGTAAGGATGAAATGAGGGAGATTGCTAGACTCTTCGGGGAGACAGGGAGATTGGTACTATTTCAGGAAGTCTCCCTGACAATGAGGGAGAGTTGGCAAGTATACATCGCAGATGATAAAATAACAACATGCCAGGTTTTGCAGCAGCATGGCAGGTCCTATATGACATGCCAGGTTTTCCCATAACATCGCAGGTGATAAAATAACAACATGCCAGGTTTTGCAGCAGCATAGCAGGTCCTATATGACATGCCAGGTTTTCCCATAACATTGCAGATGATAAAATAACAACATGCCAGGTTTTGCAGCAGCATGGCAGGTCCTATATGACATGCCAGGTTTTCCCATAACATCGCAGATGATAAAATAACAACATGCTAGGTTTTGCTGCAGCATGGCAGGTCCTATATGACATGCCAGGTTTTCCCATAACATCGCAGATGATAAAATAAGAACATGCCAGGTTTTTGCTGCAGCATGGCAGGTCCTATATGACATGCCAGGTTTTCCCATAACATCGCAGATGATAAAATAACAACATGCCAGGTTTTGCTGCAGCATGGCAGGTCCTATACGACATGCCAGGTTTTCCCATAACATCGCAGATGATAAAATAACAACATGCCAGGTTTTGCAGCAGCATGGCAGGTCCTATATGACAAGCCAGGTTTTCCCATAACATCGCAGATGATAAAAAAAAAACATGTCAGGTTTTGCTGCAGCATGGCAGGTCCTATATGACATGCCAGGTTTTCCCATAACATCGCAGGTGATAAAATAACAACATGCCAGGTTTTGCAGCAGCATGGCAGGTCCTATATGACATGCCAGGTTTTCCCATAACATCGCAGATGATAAAATAACAACATGCCAGGTTTTGCAGCAGCATGGCAGGTCCTATATGACATGCCAGGTTTTCCCATAACATCGCAGATGATAAAAAAAAAACATGTCAGGTTTTGCTTAGGGGTGAGCGGGTTCGGATTTCTGAAATCCGAACCCCCCCGAGCCCCCCCGATCCGAGTCCGATCCGAGTCAGGCTCGACTTTTCCCGCCTGACTCGGATCTGACATCGAGGCAAAACGTCATCATCCCGCCTTCCGAGTCTCGCGGGTTTTGGATCCTATATAAGGTACCCGCGTCGGCGCCATTTTCTCACTCGGCTGTGGACAGTGAAGAGGGAGGGTGGGAGTTAGTGCTGTGTAGTGTAGTGTAGTGTAGTGCTGCTGTTGTCCACTACTTCAAAGTCCATAGGGGCTGGCTGTGTTGTGCTGTGCTGCTGTTGTTAATAGGGGCTGTGTCCACTACTTCAAAGTCCATAGGGGCTGGCTGGACTGTGTTGTGCAGTCAGTTCCAAAGTCCTGTGCAGTGTCCCAGTCCTAAAGGGGTGCTGTAGTGTTGTCCAGGGGGTGCTCTGTCCATCAGGGGTGCTCCCCCCAAGTGCTAAAAAAATAATATATTTTCTGTGTTTGTGAATTGTGTGCGCAGTAGCCGCACGTGCATCAACAAAGTAGTGCCAAGCGTGCGCCTGTGTCATAAGTAAAGGGCCGGCTGGCTTGACCGTTAAGGGTGCTGTAACCCCCGAAAGTACACTCCAGTCCAAACCAAAAAAAAAATTATTTTCTGTGTTTGTGAATTGTGTGCGCAGTAGCCGCACGTGCATCAACAAAGTAGTGCCAAGCGTGCGCCTGTGTCATAAGTAAAGGGCCGGCTGGCTTGACCGTTAAGGGTGCTGTAACCCCCGAAAGTACACTCCAGTCCAAACCTAAAAAAAAATTATTTTCTGTGTTTGTGAATTGTGTGCGCAGTAGCCGCACGTGCATCAACAAAGTAGTGCCAAGCGTGCGCCTGTGTCATAAGTAAAGGGCCGGCTGGCTTGACCGTTAAAGGGTGCTGTAACCCCCGAAAGTACACTCCAGTCCAAACCAAAAAAAAATTATTTTCTGTGTTTGTGAATTGTGTGCGCAGTAGCCGCACGTGCATCAACAAAGTAGTGCCAAGCGTGCGCCTGTGTCATAAGTAAAGGGCCGGCTGGCTTGACCGTTAAGGGTGCTGTAACCCCCGAAAGTACACTCCAGTCCAAACCTAAAAAAAAATTATTTTCTGTGTTTGTGAATTGTGTGCGCAGTAGCCGCACGTGCATCAACAAAGTAGTGCCAAGAGTGCCCCTGTGTCATAAGTAAAGGGCCGGCTGGCTTGACCGTTAAAGGGTGCTGTAACCCCCGAAAGTACACTCCAGTCCAAACCAAAAAAAAATTATTTTCTGTGTTTGTGAATTGTGTGCGCAGTAGCCGCACGTGCATCAACAAAGTAGTGCCAAGCGTGCGCCTGTGTCATAAGTAAAGGGCCGGCTGGCTTGACCGTTAAAGGGTGCTGTAACCCCTGAAAGTACACTCCAGTCCAAACCAAAAAAAAATTATTTTCTGTGTTTGTGAATTGTGTGCGCAGTAGCCGCACGTGCATCAACAAAGTAGTGTCAAGCGTTCGCCTGTGTCATAAGTAAAGGGCCGGCTGGCTTGACCGTTAAGGGTGCTGTAACCCCCGAAAGTACACTCCAGTCCAAACCAAAAAAAAAATTATTTTCTGTGTTTGTGAATTGTGTGCGCAGTAGCCGCACGTGCATCAACAAAGTAGTGCCAAGCGTGCGCCTGTGTCATAAGTAAAGGGCCGGCTGGCTTGACCGTTAAGGGTGCTGTAACCCCCGAAAGTACACTCCAGTCCAAACCTAAAAAAAAATTATTTTCTGTGTTTGTGAATTGTGTGCGCAGTAGCCGCACGTGCATCAACAAAGTAGTGCCAAGAGTGCGCCTGTGTCATAAGTAAAGGGCCGGCTGGCTTGACCGTTAAAGGGTGCTGTAACCCCTGAAAGTACACTCCAGTCCAAACCAAAAAAAAATTTATTTTCTGTGTTTAGCCGCACGTATATATCAAATCGATATAACATAAATGGAGGACCAAACTTTCTCCGATAAAAATAAAATAGAGAAAGATCAAGAACCACTTCCTCCTAGTGCTGAAGCTGCTGCCACTAGTCATGACATAGACGATAACATGCCATCAACGTCGTCTGCCAAGGCCGATGCCCAATGTCATAGTAGAGGGCACATACAATCCCAAATGGCAAAGTTCAGGAAAATGACCTTGAAAAAGACATTTAAATCAGCTGAAGAGAAACGTAAACTTGCCAATATGCCATTTACGACACGGAGTGGCAAGGAACGGCTAAGGTCGATCCCTAGTATGTTCATGACTAGTGGTTCAGCTTCACATGACGATGGAAGCACTCCTCCCACTAAAAAAATCAAAAGAGTTAAGCTGGCAAAAGCACAGCGAAGAACTGTGCTTTCTAAGAAGATATCACAAATCCCCAAAGAGAGTCCAAGTGTGGTGGTGGTTGCGATGCCTGACCTTCCCAGCACTGGACGGGAAGAGGTGGCTCTTTCCACCATTTGCACGCCCCCTGCAAGTGCTGAAAGGAGCACCCACAGTCCACTTGCTGATATGCAAATTGAAGATGTCACTGTTGAAGTACAACAGGATGAGGATACTGGTGTAGCTGGCGCTGAGGAGGAAGTTGGCGAGGAGGATTCTGATGGTGATGTGGTTTGTTTAAATCAGGCTCCGGGGGAGACAGTTGTTGTCCGTGGGATGAAAAAGCCCATCACGGTCATGCCTGGGCAGAAGACCAAACATTCCACCTCTTTGGTCTGGCAATATTTCTATCCAAATCCGGACAACAACTGTCTTGCCATATGTACCATATGTAAAGGTGAAATAAGTAGGGGTAGGGACGTCAACCACCTAGGAACATCCTCCCTTATACGGCACCTGCAGCGCGTTCATAAAAAGTTACTGTCAAGTTCAGAAACTTTGGCTCAGACCGTAAGCAGTCCAGGGACACCTAAATCCCGTTGTCCTGTTGTATCCAAGCGCCTGCAAACCACACCGTCAACTCCCTCCTCGTCAATTTCCTCCTTAGTCAGGATCGGAAGTAGTCCTGCAGGCCATATCACTGGCATGACTGACTCTCCTATCCGGGATTCCTCCGGAGGATCCTGCATTGCTACGCCTACTGCTGCCGCTGCTGCTGTTGCTGCTGCTGCTGGGAGTCGTTCATCATCCCAGAGAGGAAGTAGGAACACCACTACTTTTACTAAACAATTGACCCTCCAACAGTCCTTAGCGAGGAGGATGAAGTACGACAGCAGTCATCCTGAAGCAAAACGTATAACTGAGGCCTTGACTGCTATGTTGGTGTTAGACGTGCGTCCGGTATCCGCCATTAGTGCAGTGGGATTTAGACAATTGATGGAGGTAGTGTGTCCCCGGTTCCAAATCCCGTCTAGATTCCACTTCACTAGGCAGGCGATACCGAGACTGTACAGAAACGTCAGAAAAAGTGTCCTCAGTGTCCTGAAAAATGCCGTTGTACACAATGTCCACTTAACCACGGACATGTGGACAAGTGGAACAGGGCAGACTAAGGACTATATGACTGTGACAGCCCACTGGGTAGATGTATCACCTTACGCAGCAACAGCAGCAGCGTCACCAGTAGCAGCATCTCAGAAACGCCAGCTCGTTACAAGGCAGGCTACGCTGTGTATCACCGGTTTCAGTAAGAGGCACACCGCCGACAACCTCTTAGAGAAACTGAGGGAAATCATCGCCCAGTGGCTTACCCCACTTAGACTCTCCTGGGGATTTGTGATATCTGACAACGCCACCAATATTGTGCGGGCATTACATCTGGGCAAATTCCAGCACGTCCCATGTTTTGCTCACACAATAAACTTGGTGGTGCAGAATTTTCTGAAAAGCGACAGGGGCGTGCAGGAGACGCTTTGGGTGGCCCGAAAAATTTCTGGCCACTTTCGCCATTCAGCGACTGCGTGCCGAAGACTGGAGCGCCAGCAAACACTCTTGAACCTGCCCCGCCATCACCTGAAGCAAGAGGTTGTGACGCGGTGGAACTCAACCCTCTATATGCTTCAGAGGATGGAGGAGCAGCAAAAGGCCATACAAGCCTATACATCCACCTATGACATAGGCAAAGGAGGGGGTATGCACCTGACTCAAGCGCAGTGGAGAATGATTTCCGTGTTGTGCAAGGTTCTTCAGCCCTTCGAACTTGCCACACGTGAAGTCAGTTCAGACACTGCCAGCTTGAGTCAGGTCATTCCCCTCATCAGGCTTTTGCAGAAGCAGCTGGAGAAAGTGAAGGAGGAGCTAAGACGGAGCGATTCCGCTCGGCATGTGGGACTTGTGGATGAAGCCCTTCATTCGCTTTGCCAGGATTCCAGGGTGGTCAATCTGTTGAAATCAGACCACTACATTTTGGCCACCGTGCTCGATCCTAGGTTTAAAGCCTATGTGGTGTCTCTCTTTCCGGCCGACACAAGCCTGCAGAGGTGCAAAGACCTGCTGGTGAACACACTGTCAGCTGAAGCGGAACGTGACACGTCAACGGCTCCTTCTTCATTTTCTCCCGCAACTGGGGCTGCCAGGAAAAAACTTAGGTATCCTAAGCAACCCGCTGGCGGTGATGCAGGGCAGGCAGGACCAAGTTTGGACATCTGGTCCGGACTGAAGGACCTGGCAACAATTTCTGACATGTCTACTGTCACTGCATATGATACTGTCACCATTGACAGAATGGTGGAGGATTACATCGGTGACAGCATCCAAGTAGGCATGTCAGACAGTCCATACCTGTACTGGCAGGAAAAAGAGGCAATTTGGAGGCCCCTGTACAAACTGGCTCTATTTTACCTGAGTTGCCCCCCCTCCAGTGTGTACTCCGAAAGAGTGTTTAGTGCAGCCGGGAACCTTGTCAGCGAAAGGCGTAGGAGGTTGCTTCCACAGAATGTGGAGAAGATGATGTTCATCAAAATGAATTATCAGCTCTTCCAGGGAGACCAGCCTCCAGAAGGTACAGAGGGACCTGTGGTGGTGGATTCAAGTGGGGACGAGTTAATACTTTGTGAGGATGAGGATGTACACACTGAAGAGGGTGAGGAATCGGTGGATGAGGAGGATGAGGATGACATCTTGCCTCCGTAGAGCCAGTTTGTGCAGGGACACATTAATTGCCAGCTTGTTTTGTGGGGGCCCAAACGAACCAATCATTTCAGCCACAGTTGTGTGGCAGACCCTGGCGCTGAAATGATTGATTTGTTAAAGTGTGCATGTCCTGTTTATACAACATAAGGGTGGGTGGGAGGGCCCAAGGACAATTCCATCTTGCACCTCTTTTTTTCTTTGCATTATGTACAGTTTGGGGCCTAGTTTTTCTAACTGCCATCCTGCCTGCCACTGCAGTGTCACTCCTAGATGGGTCACGTGTTTGTGCCGCCCACTCGTGTCGCTTAGCATAGTCATCCAGCTACCTCGGTGCAACCTTTTGGACATAAAAACACTATTGTGAGGTGTGAGGTGTTCAGAATAGACTGGAAATGAGTGGAAATTAAGGTTATTGAGGTTAATAATAGCATAGGAGCAGAAAAACCTACAAATTCTGTGATTTTAGCTGTTTTTATGCTTTTTTTCAAAAAAATACAGATCCAAAACACAAAACCCAGAACCCAAAACACGGAAGGGTGGTTTTGGCAAAACCAATCCAGATCCAAAACACGAAGAAAGATCCAGATCCAAAACCAAAACACAAAACACGAAAAGTGGCCGGTGCACACCCCTAGTTTTGCTGCAGTATGGCAGGTCCTATATGACATGCCAGGTTTTCCCATAACATCGCAGGTGATAAAATAACAACATGCCAGGTTTTGCAGCAGCATAGCAGGTCCTATATGACATGCCAGGTTTTCCCATAACATCGCAGATGATAAAATAACAACATGCCAGGTTTTGCTGCAGCATGACAGGTCCTATATGACATGCCAGGTTTTCCCATAACATCGCAGATGATAAAATAACAACATGCCAGGTTTTGCTGCAGCATGGCAGGTCCTATACGACATGCCAGGTTTTCCCATAACATCGCAGATGATAAAATAACAACATGCCAGGTTTTGCAGCAGCATGGCAAGTCCTATATGACATGCTAGGCTTTCCCATAACATCGCAGATGATAAAATAACAACATGTCAGGTTTTGCAGCAGCATAGCAGGTCCTATATGACATGCCAGGTTTTCACATAACATCGCAGATGATAAAAAAATAACATGTCAGGTTTTGCTGCAGCATGGCAGGTCCTATATGACATGCCAGGTTTTCCCATAACATCGCAGATGATAAAATAACAACATGCCAGGTTTTGCTGCAGCATGGCAGGTCCTATATGACATGCCAGGTTTTCCCATAACATCGCAGATGATAAAATAACAACATGCCAGGTTTTGCAGCAGCATGGCAGGTCCTATATGACATGCCAGGTTTTCCCATAACATCGCAGATGATAAAAAAAAAACATGTCAGGTTTTGCTGCAGCATGGCAGGTCCTATATGACATGCCAGGTTTTCCCATAACATCACAGGTGATAAAATAGCAACATGCCAGGTTTTGCAGCAGCATAGCAGGTCCTATATGACACGCCAGGTTTTCCCATAACATCGCAGATGATAAAATAACAACATGCCAGGTTTTGCAGCAGCATAGCAGGTCCTATATGACATGCCAGGTTTTCCCATAACATCGCAGATGATAAAAAAACAACATGTCAGGTTTTGCTACAGCATGGCAGGTCCTATATGACATGCCAGGTTTTCCCATAACATCGCAGATGATAAAATAACAACATGTCAGGTTTTGCTGCAGCATGACAGGTCCTATATGACATGCCAGGTTTTCCCATAACATCGAAGATGATAAAATAACAACATGCCAGGTTTTTCTGCAGCATGGCAGGTCCTATATGACATGCCAGGTTTTCCCATAACATCGCAGATGATAAAATAACAACATGCCAGGTTTTGCTGCAGCATGGCAGGTCCTATATGACATGCCAGGTTTTCCCATAACATCGCAGATGATAAAATAACAACATGCCAGGGTTTGCTGCAGCATGGCAGGTCCTATATGACATGCCAGGTTTTCCCATAACATTGCAGATGATAAAATAACAACATGCCAGGTTTTGCTGCAGCATGGCAGGTCCTATATGACATGCCAGGTTTTCCCATAACATTGCAGATGATAAAAGAACAACATGACAGGTTTTGCTGAAGCATGGCAGGTCCTATATGACATGCCAGGTTTTCCCATGACATCGCAGATGATAAAAGAACAACATGCCAGGTTTTGCTGCAGCATAGCAGGTCCTATATGACATGCCAGGTTTTCCCATAACATCGCAGATGATAAAAAAACAACATGTCAGATTTTGCTACAGCATGGCAGGTCCTATATGACATGCCAGGTATTCCCATAACATCGCAGATGATAAAATAACATGCCAGGTTTTGCTGCAGCATGGCAGGTCCTATATGACATGCCAGGTTTTCCCATAACATCGCAGATGATAAAAGAACAACATGACAGGTTTTGCTGCAGCATGGCAGGTCCTATATGACATGCCAGGTTTTCCCATAACATCGCAGATGATAAAATAACAACATGCTAGG
This sequence comes from Taudactylus pleione, assembly GCA_031769625.1. Lineage (NCBI taxonomy): Eukaryota > Metazoa > Chordata > Amphibia > Anura > Myobatrachidae > Taudactylus > Taudactylus pleione. The sequence continues at coordinate 7,316,766 of JAUIMM010000957.1, forward strand.
TTTTGCTGCAGCATGGCAGGTCCTATATGACATGCCAGGTTTTCCCATAACATCGCAGATGATAAAATAAGAACATGCCAGGTTTTTGCTGCAGCATGGCAGGTCCTATATGACATGCCAGGTTTTCCCATAACATCGCAGCATACTTGCCTACTTTTGAAAAAGCATTTTAGGGAGATTGTGAAAGCAGCACCTATGAGCACGTGTTAAGTGGGCGTGTACTGATAAATCTGAGAAGCGTGTCCTAAACCTGACTTACATCCAAATGTAAACCAGCCAAAAAGCAGTTTGTAAGATCTGTTTGTTGATGAAAACACACTAATACTTTTCAGAAATTCATAGGGATCATTGTGCCTTATAATAACCAATGCAAGGATATTACACTAATGATCCCATTTGAATGTATATATCTGTTTTTTAATCTAACAGCTTCATAATGGGGGTAAGGATGAAATGAGGGAGATTGCTAGACTCTTCGGGGAGACAGGGAGATTGGTACTATTTCAGGGAGTCTCCCTGACAATGAGGGAGAGTTGGCAAGTATACATCGCAGATGATAAATTAACAACATGCCAGGTTTTGCAGCAGCATGGCAGGTCCTATATGAAATGCCAGGTTTTCCCATAACATCGCAGATGATAAAATAACAACATGCCAGGTTTTGCAGCAGCATGGCAGGTCCTATATGACATGCCAGGTTTTCCCATAACATCGCAGATGATAAAAAAAAAACATGTCAGGTTTTGCTGCAGCATGGCAGGTCCTATATGACATGCCAGGTTTTCCCATAACATCGCAGGTGATAAAATAACAACATGCCAGGTTTTGCAGCAGCATAGCAGGTCCTATATGACATGCCAGGTTTTCCCATAACATAGCAGATGATAAAATAACAACATGCCAGATTTTGCAGCAGCATAGCAGGTCCTATATGACATGCCAGGTTTTCCCATAACATCGCAGATGATAAATAAACAACATTTCAGGTTTTGCTACAGCATGGCAGGTCCTATATGACATGCCAGGTTTTCCCATAACATCGCAGATGATAAAATAACAACATGCCAGGTTTTGCTGCAGCATGGCAGGTCCTATATGACATGCCAGGTTTTCCCATAACATCGCAGATGATAAAATAACAACATGCCAGGCTTTGCTGCAGCATGGCAGGTCCTATATTACATGCCAGGTTTTCCCATAACATCGCAGATGATAAAATAACATGCCAGGTTTTGCAGCAGCATGGCAGGTCCTATATGACATGCCAGGTTTTCCCATAACATCGCAGATGATAAAATAACAACATGACAGGTTTTGCTGCAGCATGGCAGGTCCTATATGACATGCCAGGTTTTCCCATAACATCGCAGATGATAAAAGAACAACATGCCAGGTTTTGCTGCAGCATGGCAGGTCCTATATGAAATGCCAGGTTTTCCCATAACATCGCAGATGATAAAATAACCACATGCCAGGTTTTGCAGCAGCATGGCAGGTCCTATATGACATGCCAGGTTTTCCCATAACATCGCAGATGATAAAATAACAACATGCCAGGTTTTGCTGCAGCATGGCAGGTCCTATATGACATGCCAGGTTTTCCCATAACATCGCAGATGATAAAATAACAACATGCCAGGTTTTGCTGCAGCATGGCAGGTCCTATACGACATGCGAGGGTTTCCCATAACATCGCAGATGATAAAATAACAACATGCCAGGTTTTGCTGCAGCATGGCACGTCCTATATGACATGCTAATTTTTCCCATAACATCGCAGATGATAAAATAACAACATGCTAGGTTTTGCAGCAGCATAGCAGGTCCTATATGACATGCCAGGTTTTCCCATAACATCGCAGATGATAAAAAAACAACATGTCAGGTTTTGCTGCAGCATGGCAGGTCCTATATGACATGCCAGGTTTTCCCATAACATCGCAGATGATAAAATAACAACATGCCTGGTTTTGCAACAGCATAGCAGGTCCTATATGACATGCCAGGTTTTCACATGACATCGCAGATGATAAAATAAAAACATGCCAGGTTTTGCAGCAGGGCAGGTCCTATATGACATGCCAGGTTTTCCCATAACATCGCAGATGATAAAAAAACATGTCAGGTTTTGCTACAGCATGGCAGGTCCTATATGACATGCCAGGTTTTCCCATAACATCGCAGATAATAAAATAACATGCCAGGTTTTGCAGCAGCATGGCAGGTCTTATATGACATGCCAGGTTTTCCCATAACATCGCAGATGATAAAAGAACAACATGCCAGGTTTTGCTGCGCATGGCAGGTCCTATATGACATGCCAGGTTTTCCCATAACATCGCAGATGATAAAATAACAACATGCCAGGTATTGCAGCAGCATGGCAGGTCCTATATGACATGCCAGGTTTTCCCATAACATCGCAGATGATAAAACAACAACATGCCAGCTTTTGCAGCAGCATGGCAGGTCCTATATGACATGCTAGGTTTTCCCATAACATCGCAGATGATAAAATAACAACATGTCAGGTTTTGCAGCAGCATAGCAGGTCCAATATGACATGCCAGGTTTTCCCATAACATCGCAGATGATAAAATAACAACATGCCAGGTTTTGCTGCAGCATGGCAGGTCCTATATGACATGCCAGGTTTTCCCATAACATCGCAGATGATAAAATAACAACATGCCTGGTTTTGCAACAGCATAACAGGTCCTATATGACATGCCAGGTTTTCACATAACATCGCAGATGATAAAATAAAAACATGCCAGGTTTTGCAGCAGGGCAGGTCCTATATGACATGCCAGGTTTCCCCATAACATCGCAGATGATAAAATAACAACATGCCAGGTTTTGCAGCAGCATGGCAGGTCCTATATGACACGCCAGGTTTTCACATAACATCGCAGATGATAAAATAACAACATGCCAGGTTTTGCTGCAGTATGGCAGGTCCTATATGACATGCCAGGTTTTCCCATAACATCGCAGATGATAAAAAAACAACATGCCAGGTTTTGCTGCAGCATGGCAGGTCCTATATGACATGCCAGGTTTTCCCATAACATTGGAGATGATAAAATAACAACATGCCAGGTTTTGCTGCAGCATGGCAGGTCCTATATGACATGCCAGGTTTTCCCATAACATCGCAGATGATAAAAGAACAACATGCCAGGTTTTGCTGCAGCATAGCAGGTCCTATATGACATGCCAGGTTTTCCCATAACATCGCAGATGATAAAAAAACAACATGTCAGGTTTTGCTACAGCATGGCAGGTCCTATATGAAATGCCAGGTTTTCCCATAACATCGCAGATGATAAAATAACAACATGCCAGGTTTTGCAGCAGCATGGCAGGTCCTATATGACATGCCAGGTTTTCCCATAACATCGCAGATGATAAAAAAACAACATGTCAGGTTTTGCTACAGCATGGCAGGTCCTATATGACATGCCAGGTTTTCCCATAACATCGCAGGTGATAAAATAACAACATGCCAGGTTTTGCAGCAGCATAGCAGGTCCTATATGACATGCCAGGTTTTCCCATAACATCGCAGATGATAAAATAACAACATGCCAGGTTTTGCAGCAGCATAGCAGGTCCTGTATGACACGCCAGGTTTTCACATAACATCGCAGATGATAAAATAACAACATGCCAGGTTTTGCTGCAGCATGGCAGGTCCTATATGACATGCCAGGTTTTCCCATAACATCGCAGATGATAAAATAACAACATGCCAGGTTTTGCTGCAGCATGGCAGGTCCTATATGACATGCCAGGTTTTCCCATAACATTGCAGATGATAAAATAACAACCTGCCAGGTTTTGCTGCAGCATGGCAGGTCCTATATGACATGCCAGGTTTTCCCATAACATCGCAGATGATAAAAGAACAACATGACAGGTTTTGCTGCAGCATGGCAGGTCCTATATGACATGCCAGGTTTTCCCATAACATCGCAGATGATAAAAGAACAACATGCCAGGTTTTGCTGCAGCATAGCAGGTCCTATATGACATGCCAGGTTTTCCCATAACATCGCAGATGATAAAAAAACAACATGTCAGGTTTTGCTACAGCATGGCAGGTCCTATATGAAATGCCAGGTTTTCCCATAACATCGCAGATGATAAAATAACAACATGCCAGGTTTTGCAGCAGCATGGCAGGTCCTATATGACATGCCAGGTTTTCCCATAACATCGCAGATGATAAAAAAACAACATGTCAGGTTTTGCTACAGCATGGCAGGTCCTATATGACATGCCAGGTTTTCCCATAACATCGCAGGTGATAAAATAACAACTTGCCAGGTTTTGCTGCAGCATAGCAGGTCCTATATGACATGCCAGGTTTTCCCATAACATCACAGATGATAAAATAACAACATGCCAGGTTTTGCTGCAGCATAGCAGGTCCTATATGACATGCCAGGTTTTCCCATAACATCGCAGATGATAAAAAAACAACATGTCAGGTTTTGCTACAGCATGGCAGGTCCTATATGACATGCCAGGTTTTCCCATAACATCGCAGATGATAAAATAACAACATGCCAGGTTTTGCTGCAGCATGGCAGGTCCTATATGACATGCCAGGTTTTCCCATAACATCGCAGATGATAAAATAACAACATGCCAGGCTTTGCTGCAGCATGGCAGGTCCTATATTACATGCCAGGTTTTCCCATAACATCGCAGATGATAAAATAACATGCCAGGTTTTGCAGCAGCATGGCAGGTCCTATATGACATGCCAGGTTTTCCCATAACATCGCAGATGATAAAATAACAACATGTCAGGTTTTGCAGCAGCATGGCAGGTCCTATATGACATGCCAGGTTTTCACATAACATCGCAGATGATAAAATAACAAAATGCCAGGTTTTGCTGCAGCATGGCAGGTCCTATATGACATGCCAGGTTTTCCCATAACATCGCAGATGATAAAATAACAACATGCCAGGTTTTGCTGCAGCATGGCAGGTCCTATATGACATGCCAGGTTTTCCCATAACATTGCAGATGATAAAAGAACAACATGCCAGGTTTTGCTGCAGCATAGCAGGTCCTATATGACATGCCAGGTTTTCCCATAACATCGCAGATGATAAAAAAACAACATGTCAGGTTTTGCTACAGCATGGCAGGTCCTATATGACATGCCAGGTTTTCCCATAACATCGCAGATGATAAAATAACATGCCAGGTTTTGCTGCAGCATGGCAGGTCCTATATTACATGCCAGGTTTTCCCATAACATCGCAGATGATAAAATAACATGCCAGGTTTTGCAGCAGCATGGCAGGTCCTATATGACATGCCAGGTTTTCCCATAACATCGCAGATGATAAAAGAACAACATGACAGGTTTTGCTGCAGCATGGCAGGTCCTATATGACATGCCAGGTTTTCCCATAACATCGCAGATGATAAAATAACAACATGCCAGGTTTTGCTGCAGCATGCAGGTCCTATATGACATGCCAGGTTTTCCCATAACATTGCAGATGATAAAATAACAACATGCCAGGTTTTGCTGCAGCATGGCAGGTCCTATATGACATGCCAGGTTTTCCCATAACATCGCAGATGATAAAATAACAACATGCCAGGTATTGCAGCAGCATGGCAGGTCCTATATGACATGCCAGGTTTTCCCATAACATCGCAGATGATAAAATAACAACATGCCAGCTTTTGCAGCAGCATGGCAGGTCCTATATGACATGCTAGGTTTTCCCATAACATCGCAGATGATAAAATAACAACATGTCAGGTTTTGCAGCAGCATAGCAGGTCCAATATGACATGCCAGGTTTTCCCATAACATCGCAGATGATAAAATAACAACATGCCAGGTTTTGCTGCAGCATGGCAGGTCCTATATGACATGCCAGGTTTTCCCATAACATCGCAGATGATAAAATAACAACATGCCTGGTTTTGCAGCAGGGCAGGTCCTATATGACATGCCAGGTTTCCCCATAACATCGCAGATGATAAAATAAAAACATGCCAGGTTTTGCAGCAGGGCAGGTCCTATATGACATGCCAGGTTTCCCCATAACATCGCAGATGATAAAATAACAACATGCCAGGTTTTGCAGCAGCATGGCAGGTCCTATATGACACGCCAGGTTTTCACATAACATCGCAGATGATAAAATAACAACATGCCAGGTTTTTCTGCAGTATGGCAGGTCCTATATGACATGCCAGGTTTTCCCATAACATCGCAGATGATAAAAAAACAACATGCCAGGTTTTGCTGCAGCATGGCAGGTCCTATATGACATGCCAGGTTTTCCCATAACATTGGAGATGATAAAATAACAACATGCCAGGTTTTTGCTGCAGCATGGCAGGTCCTATATGACATGCCAGGTTTTCCCATAACATCGCAGATGATAAAAGAACAACATGCCAGGTTTTGCTGCAGCATAGCAGGTCCTATATGACATGCCAGGTTTTCCCATAACATCGCAGATGATAAAAAAACAACATGTCAGGTTTTGCTACAGCATGGCAGGTCCTATATGAAATGCCAGGTTTTCCCATTACATCGCAGATGATAAAATAACAACATGCCAGGTTTTGCAGCAGCATGGCAGGTCCTATATGACATGCCAGGTTTTCACATAACATCGCAGATGATAAAAAAACAACATGTCAGGTTTTGCTACAGCATGGCAGGTCCTATATGACATGCCAGGTTTTCCCATAACATCGCAGGTGATAAAATAACAACATGCCAGGTTTTGCAGCAGCATAGCAGGTCCTATATGACATGCCAGGTTTTCCCATAACATCGCAGATGATAAAATAACAACATGCCAGGTTTTGCAGCAGCATAGCAGGTCCTATATGACACGCCAGGTTTTCACATAACATCGCAGATGATAAAATAACAACATGCCAGGTTTTGCTGCAGCATGGCAGGTCCTATATGACATGCCAGGTTTTCCCATAACATCGCAGATGATAAAATAACAACATGCCAGGTTTTGCTGCAGCATGGCAGGTCCTATATGACATGCCAGGTTTTCCCATAACATTGCAGATGATAAAATAACAACCTGCCAGGTTTTGCTGCAGCATGGCAGGTCCTATATGACATGCCAGGTTTTCCCATAACATCGCAGAAGATAAAAGAACAACATGACAGGTTTTGCTGCAGCATGGCAGGTCCTATATGACATGCCAGGTTTTCCCATAACATCGCAGATGATAAAAGAACAACATGCCAGGTTTTGCTGCAGCATAGCAGGTCCTATATGACATGCCAGGTTTTTCCATAACATCGCAGATGATAAAAAAACAACATGTCAGGTTTTGCTACAGCATGGCAGGTCCTATATGACATGCCAGGTTTTCCCATAACATCGCAGGTGATAAAATAACAACATGCCAGGTTTTGCAGCAGCATAGCAGGTCCTATATGACATGCCAGGTTTTCCCATAACATCGCAGATGATAAAATAACAACATGCCAGGTTTTGCAGCAGCATAGCAGGTCCTGTATGACACGCCAGGTTTTCACATAACATCGCAGATGATAAAATAACAACATGCCAGGTTTTGCTGCAGCATGGCAGGTCCTATATGACATGCCAGGTTTTCCCATAACATCGCAGATGATAAAATAACAACATGCCAGGTTTTGCTGCAGCATGGCAGGTCCTATATGACATGCCAGGTTTTCCCATAACATTGCAGATGATAAAATAACAACCTGCCAGGTTTTGCTGCAGCATGGCAGGTCCTATATGACATGCCAGGTTTTCCCATAACATCGCAGATGATAAAAGAACAACATGACAGGTTTTGCTGCAGCATGGCAGGTCCTATATGACATGCCAGGTTTTCCCATAACATCGCAGACGATAAAAGAACAACATGCCAGGTTTTGCTGCAGCATAGCAGGTCCTATATGACATGCCAGGTTTTCCCATAACATCGCAGATGATAAAAAAACAACATGTCAGGTTTTGCTACAGCATGGCAGGTCCTATATGAAATGCCAGGTTTTCCCATAACATCGCAGATGATAAAATAACAACATGCCAGGTTTTGCAGCAGCATGGCAGGTCCTATATGACATGCCAGGTTTTCCCATAACATCGCAGATGATAAAAAAACAACATGTCAGGTTTTGCTACAGCATGGCAGGTCCTATATGACATGCCAGGTTTTCCCATAACATCGCAGGTGATAAAATAACAACTTGCCAGGTTTTGCTGCAGCATAGCAGGTCCTATATGACATGCCAGGTTTTCCCATAACATCACAGATGATAAAATAACAACATGCCAGGTTTTGCAGCAGCATAGCAGGTCCTATATGACATGCCAGGTTTTCCCATAACATCGCAGATGATAAAAAAACAACATGTCAGGTTTTGCTACAGCATGGCAGGTCCTATATGACATGCCAGGTTTTCCCATAACATCGCAGATGATAAAATAACAACATGCCAGGTTTTGCTGCAGCATGGCAGGTCCTATATGACATGCCAGGTTTTCCCATAACATCGCAGATGATAAAATAACAACATGCCAGGCTTTGCTGCAGCATGGCAGGTCCTATATTACATGCCAGGTTTTCCCATAACATCGCAGATGATAAAATAACATGCCAGGTTTTGCAGCAGCATGGCAGGTCCTATATGACATGCCAGGTTTTCCCATAACATCGCAGATGATAAAATAACAACATGTCAGGTTTTGCAGCAGCATGGCAGGTCCTATATGACATGCCAGGTTTTCACATAACATCGCAGATGATAAAATAACAAAATGCCAGGTTTTGCTGCAGCATGGCAGGTCCTATATGACATGCCAGGTTTTCCCATAACATCGCAGATGATAAAATAACAACATGCCAGGTTTTGCTGCAGCATGGCAGGTCCTATATGACATGCCAGGTTTTCCCATAACATTGCAGATGATAAAAGAACAACATGCCAGGTTTTGCTGCAGCATAGCAGGTCCTATATGACATGCCAGGTTTTCCCATAACATCGCAGATGATAAAAAAACAACATGTCAGGTTTTGCTACAGCATGGCAGGTCCTATATGACATGCCAGGTTTTCCCATAACATCGCAGATGATAAAATAACATGCCAGGTTTTGCTGCAGCATGGCAGGTCCTATATTACATGCCAGGTTTTCCCATAACATCGCAGATGATAAAATAACATGCCAGGTTTTGCAGCAGCATGGCAGGTCCTATATGACATGCCAGGTTTTCCCATAACATCGCAGATGATAAAAGAACAACATGACAGGTTTTGCTGCAGCATGGCAGGTCCTATATGACATGCCAGGTTTTCCCATAACATCGCAGATGATAAAATAACAACATGCCAGGTTTTGCTGCAGCATGCAGGTCCTATATGACATGCCAGGTTTTCCCATAACATTGCAGATGATAAAATAACAACATGCCAGGTTGTGCTGCAGCATGGCAGGTCCTATATGACATGCCAGGTTTTCCCATAACATCGCAGATGATAAAATAACAACATGCCAGGTATTGCAGCAGCATGGCAGGTCCTATATGACATGCCAGGTTTTCCCATAACATCGCAGATGATAAAATAACAACATGCCAGCTTTTGCAGCAGCATGGCAGGTCCTATATGACATGCTAGGTTTTCCCATAACATCGCAGATGATAAAATAACAACATGTCAGGTTTTGCAGCAGCATAGCAGGTCCAATATGACATGCCAGGTTTTCCCATAACATCGCAGATGATAAAATAACAACATGCCAGGTTTTGCTGCAGCATGGCAGGTCCTATATGACATGCCAGGTTTTCCCATAACATCGCAGATGATAAAATAACAACATGCCTGGTTTTGCAGCAGGGCAGGTCCTATATGACATGCCAGGTTTCCCCATAACATCGCAGATGATAAAATAAAAACATGCCAGGTTTTGCAGCAGGGCAGGTCCTATATGACATGCCAGGTTTCCCCATAACATCGCAGATGATAAAATAACAACATGCCAGGTTTTGCAGCAGCATGGCAGGTCCTATATGACACGCCAGGTTTTCACATAACATCGCAGATGATAAAATAACAACATGCCAGGTTTTTCTGCAGTATGGCAGGTCCTATATGACATGCCAGGTTTTCCCATAACATCGCAGATGATAAAAAAACAACATGCCAGGTTTTGCTGCAGCATGGCAGGTCCTATATGACATGCCAGGTTTTCCCATAACATTGGAGATGATAAAATAACAACATGCCAGGTTTTTGCTGCAGCATGGCAGGTCCTATATGACATGCCAGGTTTTCCCATAACATCGCAGATGATAAAAGAACAACATGCCAGGTTTTGCTGCAGCATAGCAGGTCCTATATGACATGCCAGGTTTTCCCATAACATCGCAGATGATAAAAAAACAACATGTCAGGTTTTGCTACAGCATGGCAGGTCCTATATGAAATGCCAGGTTTTCCCATTACATCGCAGATGATAAAATAACAACATGCCAGGTTTTGCAGCAGCATGGCAGGTCCTATATGACATGCCAGGTTTTCACATAACATCGCAGATGATAAAAAAACAACATGTCAGGTTTTGCTACAGCATGGCAGGTCCTATATGACATGCCAGGTTTTCCCATAACATCGCAGGTGATAAAATAACAACATGCCAGGTTTTGCAGCAGCATAGCAGGTCCTATATGACATGCCAGGTTTTCCCATAACATCGCAGATGATAAAATAACAACATGCCAGGTTTTGCAGCAGCATAGCAGGTCCTATATGACACGCCAGGTTTTCACATAACATCGCAGATGATAAAATAACAACATGCCAGGTTTTGCTGCAGCATGGCAGGTCCTATATGACATGCCAGGTTTTCCCATAACATCGCAGATGATAAAATAACAACATGCCAGGTTTTGCTGCAGCATGGCAGGTCCTATATGACATGCCAGGTTTTCCCATAACATTGCAGATGATAAAATAACAACCTGCCAGGTTTTGCTGCAGCATGGCAGGTCCTATATGACATGCCAGGTTTTCCCATAACATCGCAGAAGATAAAAGAACAACATGACAGGTTTTGCTGCAGCATGGCAGGTCCTATATGACATGCCAGGTTTTCCCATAACATCGCAGATGATAAAAGAACAACATGCCAGGTTTTGCTGCAGCATAGCAGGTCCTATATGACATGCCAGGTTTTTCCATAACATCGCAGATGATAAAAAAACAACATGTCAGGTTTTGCTACAGCATGGCAGGTCCTATATGAAATGCCAGGTTTTCCCATAACATCGCAGATGATAAAATAACAACATGCCAGGTTTTGCAGCAGCATGGCAGGTCCTATATGACATGCCAGGTTTTCCCATAACATCGCAGATGATAAAAAAACAACATGTCAGGTTTTGCTACAGCATGGCAGGTCCTATATGACATGCCAGGTTTTCCCATAACATCGCAGGTGATAAAATAACAACTTGCCAGGTTTTGCTGCAGCATAGCAGGTCCTATATGACATGCCAGGTTTTCCCATAACATCGCAGATGATAAAATAACAACATGCCAGGTTTTGCAGCAGCATAGCAGGTCCTATATGACATGCCAGGTTTTCCCATAACATCGCAGATGATAAAAAAACAACATGTCAGGTTTTGCTACAGCATGGCAGGTCCTATATGACATGCCAGGTTTTCCCATAACATCGCAGATGATAAAATAACAACATGCCAGGTTTTGCTGCAGCATGGCAGGTCCTATATGACATGCCAGGTTTTCCCATAACATCGCAGATGATAAAATAACAACATGCCAGGCTTTGCTGCAGCATGGCAGGTCCTATATTACATGCCAGGTTTTCCCATAACATCGCAGATGATAAAATAACATGCCAGGTTTTGCAGCAGCATGGCAGGTCCTATATGACATGCCAGGTTTTCCCATAACATCGCAGATGATAAAATAACAACATGCCAGGTTTGCAGCAGCATGGCAGGTCCTATATGACATGCCAGGTTTTCACATAACATCGCAGATGATAAAATAACAAAATGCCAGGTTTTGCTGCAGCATGGCAGGTCCTATATGACATGCCAGGTTTTCCCATAACATCGCAGATGATAAAATAACAACATGCCAGGTTTTGCTGCAGCATGGCAGGTCCTATATGACATGCCAGGTTTTCCCATAACATTGCAGATGATAAAAGAACAACATGCCAGGTTTTGCTGCAGCATAGCAGGTCCTATATGACATGCCAGGTTTTCCCATAACATCGCAGATGATAAAAAAACAACATGTCAGGTTTTGCTACAGCATGGCAGGTCCTATATGACATGCCAGGTTTTCCCATAACATCGCAGATGATAAAATAACATGCCAGGTTTTGCTGCAGCATGGCAGGTCCTATATTACATGCCAGGTTTTCCCATAACATCGCAGATGATAAAATAACATGCCAGGATTTGCAGCAGCATGGCAGGTCCTATATGACATGCCAGGTTTTCCCATAACATCGCAGATGATAAAAGAACAACATGACAGGTTTTGCTGCAGCATGGCAGGTCCTATATGACATGCCAGGTTTTCCCATAACATCGCAGATGATAAAATAACAACATGCCAGGTTTTGCTGCAGCATGGCAGGTCCTATATGACATGCCAGGTTTTCCCATAACATTGCAGATGATAAAATAACAACATGCCAGGTTTTGCTGCAGCATGGCAGGTCCTATATGACATGCCAGGTTTTCCCATAACATCGCAGATGATAAAATAACAACATGCCAGGTATTGCAGCAGCATGGCAGGTCCTATATGACATGCCAGGTTTTCCCATAACATCGCAGATGATAAAATAACAACATGCCAGCTTTTGCAGCAGCATGGCAGGTCCTATATGACATGCTAGGTTTTCCCATAACATCGCAGATGATAAAATAACAACATGTCAGGTTTTGCAGCAGCATAGCAGGTCCAATATGACATGCCAGGTTTTCCCATAACATCGCAGATGATAAAATAACAACATGCCAGGTTTTGCTGCAGCATGGCTGGTCCTATATGACATGCCAGGTTTTCCCATAACATCGCAGATGATAAAATAACAACATGCCTGGTTTTGCAGCAGGGCAGGTCCTATATGACATGCCAGGTTTCCCCATAACATCGCAGATGATAAAATAAAAACATGCCAGGTTTTGCAGCAGGGCAGGTCCTATATGACATGCCAGGTTTCCCCATAACATCGCAGATGATAAAATAACAACATGCCAGGTTTTGCAGAAGCATGGCAGGTCCTATATGACACGCCAGGTTTTCACATAACATCGCAGATGATAAAATAACAACATGCCAGGTTTTGCTGCAGTATGGCAGGTCCTATATGACATGCCAGGTTTTCCCATAACATCGCAGATGATAAAAAAACAACATGCCAGGTTTTGCTGCAGCATGGCAGGTCCTATATGACATGCCAGGTTTTCCCATAACATTGGAGATGATAAAATAACAACATGCCAGGTTTTGCTGCAGCATGGCAGGTCCTATATGACATGCCAGGTTTTCCCATAACATCGCAGATGATAAAAGAACAACATGCCAGGTTTTGCTGCAGCATAGCAGGTCCTATATGACATGCCAGGTTTTCCCATAACATCGCAGATGATAAAAAAACAACATGTCAGGTTTTGCTACAGCATGGCAGGTCCTATATGAAATGCCAGGTTTTCCCATAACATCGCAGATGATAAAATAACAACATGCCAGGTTTTGCAGCAGCATGGCAGGTCCTATATGACATGCCAGGTTTTCCCATAACATCGCAGATGATAAAAAAACAACATGTCAGGTTTTGCTACAGCATGGCAGGTCCTATATGACATGCCAGGTTTTCCCATAACATCGCAGGTGATAAAATAACAACTTGCCAGGTTTTGCTGCAGCATAGCAGGTCCTATATGACATGCCAGGTTTTCCCATAACATCGCAGATGATAAAATAACAACATGCCAGGTTTTGCAGCAGCATAGCAGGTCCTATATGACATGCCAGGTTTTCCCATAACATCGCAGATGATAAAAAAACAACATGTCAGGTTTTGCTACAGCATGGCAGGTCCTATATGACATGCCAGGTTTTCCCATAACATCGCAGATGATAAAATAACAACATGCCAGGTTTTGCTGCAGCATGGCAGGTCCTATATGACATGCCAGGTTTTCCCATAACATCGCAGATGATAAAATAACAACATGCCAGGCTTTGCTGCAGCATGGCAGGTCCTATATTACATGCCAGGTTTTCCCATAACATCGCAGATGATAAAATAACATGCCAGGTTTTGCAGCAGCATGGCAGGTCCTATATGACATGCCAGGTTTTCCCATAACATCGCAGATGATAAAATAACAACATGCCAGGTTTGCAGCAGCATGGCAGGTCCTATATGACATGCCAGGTTTTCACATAACATCGCAGATGATAAAATAACAAAATGCCAGGTTTTGCTGCAGCATGGCAGGTCCTATATGACATGCCAGGTTTTCCCATAACATCGCAGATGATAAAATAACAACATGCCAGGTTTTGCTGCAGCATGGCAGGTCCTATATGACATGCCAGGTTTTCCCATAACATTGCAGATGATAAAAGAACAACATGCCAGGTTTTGCTGCAGCATAGCAGGTCCTATATGACATGCCAGGTTTTCCCATAACATCGCAGATGATAAAAAAACAACATGTCAGGTTTTGCTACAGCATGGCAGGTCCTATATGACATGCCAGGTTTTCCCATAACATCGCAGATGATAAAATAACATGCCAGGTTTTGCTGCAGCATGGCAGGTCCTATATTACATGCCAGGTTTTCCCATAACATCGCAGATGATAAAATAACATGCCAGGATTTGCAGCAGCATGGCAGGTCCTATATGACATGCCAGGTTTTCCCATAACATCGCAGATGATAAAAGAACAACATGACAGGTTTTGCTGCAGCATGGCAGGTCCTATATGACATGCCAGGTTTTCCCATAACATCGCAGATGATAAAATAACAACATGCCAGGTTTTGCTGCAGCATGGCAGGTCCTATATGACATGCCAGGTTTTCCCATAACATTGCAGATGATAAAATAACAACATGCCAGGTTTTGCTGCAGCATGGCAGGTCCTATATGACATGCCAGGTTTTCCCATAACATCGCAGATGATAAAATAACAACATGCCAGGTATTGCAGCAGCATGGCAGGTCCTATATGACATGCCAGGTTTTCCCATAACATCGCAGATGATAAAATAACAACATGCCAGCTTTTGCAGCAGCATGGCAGGTCCTATATGACATGCTAGGTTTTCCCATAACATCGCAGATGATAAAATAACAACATGTCAGGTTTTGCAGCAGCATAGCAGGTCCAATATGACATGCCAGGTTTTCCCATAACATCGCAGATGATAAAATAACAACATGCCAGGTTTTGCTGCAGCATGGCAGGTCCTATATGACATGCCAGGTTTTCCCATAACATCGCAGATGATAAAATAACAACATGCCTGGTTTTGCAGCAGGGCAGGTCCTATATGACATGCCAGGTTTCCCCATAACATCGCAGATGATAAAATAAAAACATGCCAGGTTTTGCAGCAGGGCAGGTCCTATATGACATGCCAGGTTTCCCCATAACATCGCAGATGATAAAATAACAACATGCCAGGTTTTGCAGAAGCATGGCAGGTCCTATATGACACGCCAGGTTTTCACATAACATCGCAGATGATAAAATAACAACATGCCAGGTTTTGCTGCAGTATGGCAGGTCCTATATGACATGCCAGGTTTTCCCATAACATCGCAGATGATAAAAAAACAACATGCCAGGTTTTGCTGCAGCATGGCAGGTCCTATATGACATGCCAGGTTTTCCCATAACATTGGAGATGATAAAATAACAACATGCCAGGTTTTGCTGCAGCATGGCAGGTCCTATATGACATGCCAGGTTTTCCCATAACATCGCAGATGATAAAAGAACAACATGCCAGGTTTTGCTGCAGCATAGCAGGTCCTATATGACATGCCAGATTTTCCCATAACATCGCAGATGATAAAAAAACAACATGTCAGGTTTTGCTACAGCATGGCAGGTCCTATATGAAATGCCAGGTTTTCCCATAACATCGCAGATGATAAAATAACAACATGCCAGGTTTTGCAGCAGCATGGCAGGTCCTATATGACATGCCAGGTTTTCCCATAACATCGCAGATGATAAAAAAACAACATGTCAGGTTTTGCTACAGCATGGCAGGTCCTATATGACATGCCAGGTTTTCCCATAACATCGCAGGTGATAAAATAACAACATGCCAGGTTTTGCAGCAGCATAGCAGGTCCTATATGACATGCCAGGTTTTCCCATAACATCGCAGGTGATAAAATAACAACATGCCAGGTTTTGCAGCAGCATAGCAGGTCCTATATGACATGCCAGGTTTTCCCATAACATCGCAGATGATAAAATAACAACATGCCAGGTTTTGCAGCAGCATAGCAGGTCCTATATGACACGCCAGGTTTTCACATAACATCGCAGATGATAAAATAACAACATGCCAGGTTTTGCTGCAGCATGGCAGGTCCTATATGACATGCCAGGTTTTCCCATAACATCGCAGATGATAAAATAACAACATGCCAGGTTTTGCTGCAGCATGGCAGGTCCTATATGACATGCCAGGTTTTCCCATAACATTGCAGATGATAAAATAACAACCTGCCAGGTTTTGCTGCAGCATGGCAGGTCCTATATGACATACCAGGTTTTCCCATAACATCGCAGATGATAAAAGAACAACATGACAGGTTTTGCTGCAGCATGGCAGGTCCTATATGACATGCCAGGTTTTCCCATAACATCGCAGATGATAAAAGAACAACATGCCAGGTTTTGCTGCAGCATAGCAGGTCCTATATGACATGCCAGATTTTCCCATAACATCGCAGATGATAAAAAAACAACATGTCAGGTTTTGCTACAGCATGGCAGGTCCTATATGAAATGCCAGGTTTTCCCATAACATCGCAGATGATAAAATAACAACATGCCAGGTTTTGCAGCAGCATGGCAGGTCCTATATGACATGCCAGGTTTTCCCATAACATCGCAGATGATAAAAAAACAACATGTCAGGTTTTGCTACAGCATGGCAGGTCCTATATGACATGCCAGGTTTTCCCATAACATCGCAGGTGATAAAATAACAACTTGCCAGGTTTTGCTGCAGCATAGCAGGTCCTATATGACATGCCAGGTTTTCCCATAACATCGCAGATGATAAAATAACAACATGCCAGGTTTTGCAGCAGCATAGCAGGTCCTATATGACATGCCAGGTTTTCCCATAACATCGCAGATGATAAAAAAACAACATGTCAGGTTTTGCTACAGCATGGCAGGTCCTATATGACATGCCAGGTTTTCCCATAACATCGCAGATGATAAAATAACAACATGCCAGGTTTTGCTGCAGCATGGCAGGTCCTATATGACATGCCAGGTTTTCCCATAACATCGCAGATGATAAAATAACAACATGCCAGGTTTTGCTGCAGCATGGCAGGTCCTATATGACATGACAGGTTTTCCCATAACATCGCAGATGATAAAATAACAACATGCCAGGCTTTTCTGCAGCATGGCAGATCCTATATTACATGCCAGGTTTTCCCATAACATCGCAGATGATAAAATAACATGCCAGGTTTTGCAGCAGCATGGCAGGTCCTATATGACATGCCAGGTTTTCCCATAACATCGCAGATGATAAAATAACAACATGCCAGGTTTTGCAGCAGCATGGCAGGTCCTATATGACATGCCAGGTTTTCACATAACATCGCAGATGATAAAATAACAAAATGCCAGGTTTTGCTGCAGCATGGCAGGTCCTATATGACATGCCAGGTTTTCCCATAACATCGCAGATGATAAAATAACAACATGCCAGGTTTTGCTGCAGCATGGCAGGTCCTATATGACATGCCAGGTTTTCCCATAACATTGCAGATGATAAAAGAACAACATGCCAGGTTTTGCTGCAGCATAGCAGGTCCTATATGACATGCCAGGTTTTCCCATAACATCGCAGATGATAAAAAAACAACATGTCAGGTTTTGCTACAGCATGGCAGGTCCTATATGACATGCCAGGTTTCCCATAACATCGCAGATGATAAAATAACATGCCAGGTATTGCTGCAGCATGGCAGGTCCTATATTACATGCCAGGTTTTCCCATAACATCGCAGATGATAAAATAACATGCCAGGTTTTGCAGCAGCATTTCAGGTCCTATATGACATGCCAGGTTTTCCCATAACATCGCAGATGATAAAAGAACAACATGACAGGTTTTGCTGCAGCATGGCAGGTCCTATATGACATGCCAGGTTTTCCCATAACATTGCAGATGATAAAATAACAACATGCCAGGTTTTGCTGCAGCATGGCAGGTCCTATATGACATGCCAGGTTTTCCCATAACATCGCAGATGATAAAAGAACAACATGATAGGTTTTGCTGCAGCATGGCAGGTCCTATATGACATGCCAGGTTTTCCCATGACATCGCAGATGATAAAAGAACAACATGCCAGGTTTTGCTGCAGCATAGCAGGTCCTATATGACATGCCAGGTTTTCCCATAACATCGCAGATGATAAAAAAACATGTCAGGTTTTGCTACAGCATGGCAGGTCCTATATGACATGCCAGGTTTTCCCATAACATCGCAGATAATAAAATAACATGCCAGGTTTTGCAGCAGCATGGCAGGTCCTATATGACATGCCAGGTTTTCCCATAACATCGCAGATGATAAAAGAACAACATGCCAGGTTTTGCTGCAGCATGGCAGGTCCTATATGACATGCCAGGTTTTCCCATAACATCGCAGATGATAAAATAACAACATGCCAGGTATTGCAGCAGCATGGCAGGTCCTATATGACATGCCAGGTTTTCACATAACATCGCAGATGATAAAATAACAACATGCCAGCTTTTGCAGCAGCATGGCAGGTCCTATATGACATGCCAGGTTTTCACATAACATCGCAGATGATAAAATAAAAACATGCCAGGTTTTGCAGCAGGGCAGGTCCTATATGACATGCCAGGTTTCCCCATAACATCGCAGATGATAAAATAACAACATGCCAGGTTTTGATGCAGCATGACAGGTCCTATATGACATGCCAGGTTTTCCCATAACATCGAAGATGATAAAATAACAACATGCCAGGTTTTTCTGCAGCATGGCAGGTCCTATATGACATGCCAGGTTTTCCCATAACATCGCAGATGATAAAATAACAACATGCCAGGTTTTGCTGCAGCATGGCAGGTCCTATATGACATGCCAGGTTTTCCCATAACATCGCAGATGATAAAATAACAACATGCCAGGATTTGCTGCAGCATGGCAGGTCCTATATGACATGCCAGGTTTTCCCATAACATTGCAGATGATAAAATAACAACATGCCAGGTTTTGCTGCAGCATGGCAGGTCCTATATGACATGCCAGGTTTTCCCATAACATTGCAGATGATAAAATAACAACATGCCAGGTTTTGCTGCAGCATGGCAGGTCCTATATGACATGCCAGGTTTTCCCATAACATCGCAGATGATAAAAGAACAACATGACAGGTTTTGCTGCAGCATGGCAGATCCTATATGACATGCCAGGTTTTCCCATGACATCGCAGATGATAAAAGAACAACATGCCAGGTTTTGCTGCAGCATAGCAGGTCCTATATGACATGCCAGGTTTTCCCATAACATCGCAGATGATAAAAAAACATGTCAGGTTTTGCTACAGCATGGCAGGTCCTATATGACATGCCAGGTTTTCCCATAACATCGCAGATAATAAAATAACATGCAAGGTTTTGCAGCAGCATGGCAGGTCCTCTATGACATGCCAGGTTTTCCCATAACATCGCAGATGATAAAAGAACAACATGCCAGGTTTTGCTGCAGCATGGCAGGTCCTATATGACATGCCAGGTTTTCCCATGACATCGCAGATGATAAAAGAACAACATGCCAGGTTTTGCTGCAGCATAGCAGGTCCTATATGACATGCCAGGTTTTCCCATAACATCGCAGATGATAAAAAAACAACATGTCAGGTTTTGCTACAGCATGGCAGGTCCTATATGACATGCCAGGTTTTCCCATAACATCGCAGATGATAAAATAACATGCCAGGTTTTGCTGCAGCATGGCAGGTCCTATATGAAATGCCAGGTTTTCCCATAACATCGCAGATGATAAAATAACAACTTGCCAGGTTTTGCTGCAGCATGGCAGGTCCTATACGACATGCGAGGGTTTCCCATAACATCGCAGATGATAGAATAACAACATGCCAGGTTTTGCTGCAGCATGGCAGGTCCTATATGACATGCCAGGTTTTCCCATAACATCGCAGATGATAAAAGAACAACATGCCAGGTTTTGCTGCAGCATAGCAGGTCCTATATGACATGCCAGGTTTTCCCATAACATCGCAGATGATAAAAAAACAACATGTCAGGTTTTGCTACAGCATGGCAGGTCCTATATGAAATGCCAGGTTTTCCCATAACATCGCAGATGATAAAATAACAACATGCCAGGTTTTGCAGCAGCATGGCAGGTCCTATATGACATGCCAGGTTTTCCCATAACATCGCAGATGATAAAAAAACAACATGTCAGGTTTTGCTACAGCATGGCAGGTCCTATATGACATGCCAGGTTTTCCCATAACATCGCAGGTGATAAAATAACAACTTGCCAGGTTTTGCTGCAGCATAGCAGGTCCTATATGACATGCCAGGTTTTCCCATAACATCGCAGATGATAAAATAACAACATGCCAGGTTTTGCAGCAGCATAGCAGGTCCTATATGACATGCCAGGTTTTCCCATAACATCGCAGATGATAAAAAAACAACATGTCAGGTTTTGCTACAGCATGGCAGGTCCTATATGACATGCCAGGTTTTCCCATAACATCGCAGATGATAAAATAACAACATGCCAGGTTTTGCTGCAGCATGGCAGGTCCTATATGACATGCCAGGTTTTCCCATAACATCGCAGATGATAAAATAACAACATGCCAGGCTTTGCTGCAGCATGGCAGGTCCTATATGACATGCCAGGTTTTCCCATAACATCGCAGATGATAAAATAACATGCCAGGTTTTGCAGCAGCATGGCAGGTCCTATATGACATGCCAGGTTTTCCCATAACATCGCAGATGATAAAATAACAACATGCCAGGTTATGCAGCAGCATGGCAGGTCCTATATGACATGCCAGGTTTTCACATAACATCGCAGATGATAAAATAACAAAATGCCAGGTTTTGCTGCAGCATGGCAGGTCCTATATGACATGCCAGGTTTTCCCATAACATCGCAGATGATAAAATAACAACATGCCAGGTTTTGCTGCAGCATGGCAGGTCCTATATGACATGCCAGGTTTT
The DNA here is from genome assembly GCA_031769625.1 of Taudactylus pleione. Lineage (NCBI taxonomy): Eukaryota > Metazoa > Chordata > Amphibia > Anura > Myobatrachidae > Taudactylus > Taudactylus pleione. The sequence continues at coordinate 7,338,351 of JAUIMM010000957.1, forward strand.
CCCATAACATTGCAGATGATAAAAGAACAACATGCCAGGTTTTGCTGCAGCATAGCAGGTCCTATATGACATGCCAGGTTTTCCCATAACATCGCAGATGATAAAAAAACAACATGTCAGGTTTTGCTACAGCATGGCAGGTCCTATATGACATGCCAGGTTTTCCCATAACATCGCAGATGATAAAATAACATGCCAGGTTTTGCTGCAGCATGGCAGGTCCTATATTACATGCCAGGTTTTCCCATAACATCGCAGATGATAAAATAACATGCCAGGTTTTGCAGCAGCATGGCAGGTCCTATATGACATGCCAGGTTTTCCCATAACATCGCAGATGATAAAAGAACAACATGACAGGTTTTGCTGCAGCATGGCAGGTCCTATATGACATGCCAGGTTTTCCCATAACATCGCAGATGATAAAATAACAACATGCCAGGTTTTGCTGCAGCATGGCAGGTCCTATATGACATGCCAGGTTTTCCCATAACATTGCAGATGATAAAATAACAACATGCCAGGTTTTGCTGCAGCATGGCAGGTCCTATATGACATGCCAGGTTTTCCCATAACATCGCAGATGATAAAAGAACAACATGACAGGTTTTGCTGCAGCATGGCAGATCCTATATGACATGCCAGGTTTTCCCATGACATCGCAGATGATAAAAGAACAACATGCCAGGTTTTGCTGCAGCATAGCAGGTCCTATATGACATGCCAGGTTTTCCCATAACATCGCAGATGATAAAAAAACTTGTCAGGTTTTGCTACAGCATGGCAGGTCCTATATGACATGCCAGGTTTTCCCATAACATCGCAGATAATAAAATAACATGCCAGGTTTTGCAGCAGCATGGCAGGTCCTCTATGACATGCCAGGTTTTCCCATAACATCGCAGATGATAAAAGAACAACATGCCAGGTTTTGCTGCAGCATGGCAGGTCCTATATGACATGCCAGGTTTTCCCATAACATCGCAGATGATAAAATAACAACATGCCAGGTATTGCAGCAGCATGGCAGGTCCTATATGACATGCCAGGTTTTCCCATAACATCGCAGATGATAAAATAACAACATGCCAGCTTTTGCAGCATCATGGCAGGTCCTATATGACATGCTAGGTTTTCCCATAACATCGCAGATGATAAAATAACAACATGTCAGGTTTTGCAGCAGCATAGCAGGTCCAATATGACATGCCAGGTTTTCCCATAACATCGCAGATGATAAAATAACAACATGCCAGGTTTTGCTGCAGCATGGCAGGTCCTATATGACATGCCAGGTTTTCCCATAACATCGCAGATGATAAAATAACAACATGCCTGGTTTTGCAACAGCATAGCAGGTCCTATATGACATGCCAGGTTTTCACATAACATCGCAGATGATAAAATAAAAACATGCCAGGTTTTGCAGCAGGGCAGGTCCTATATGACATGCCAGGTTTCCCCATAACATCGCAGATGATAAAATAACAACATGCCAGGTTTTGCTGCAGCATGACAGGTCCTATATGACATGCCAGGTTTTCCCATAACATCGCAGATGATAAAATAACAACATGCCAGGTTTTGCTGCAGCATGGCAGGTCCTATATGACATGCCAGGTTTTCCCATAACATTGCAGATGATAAAATAACAACCTGCCAGGTTTTGCTGCAGCATGGCAGGTCCTATATGACATGCCAGGTTTTCCCATAACATCGCAGATGATAAAAGAACAACATGACAGGTTTTGCTGCAGCATGGCAGGTCCTATATGACATGCCAGGTTTTCCCATAACATCGCAGATGATAAAAGAACAACATGCCAGGTTTTGCTGCAGCATAGCAGGTCCTATATGACATGCCAGGTTTTCCCATAACATCGCAGATGATAAAAAAACAACATGTCAGGTTTTGCTACAGCATGGCAGGTCCTATATGAAATGCCAGGTTTTCCCATAACATCGCAGATGATAAAATAACAACATGCCAGGTTTTGCAGCAGCATGGCAGGTCCTATATGACATGCCAGGTTTTCCCATAACATCGCAGATGATAAAAAAACAACATGTCAGGTTTTGCTACAGCATGGCAGGTCCTATATGACATGCCAGGTTTTCCCATAACATCGCAGGTGATAAAATAACAACATGCCAGGTTTTGCTGCAGCATAGCAGGTCCTATATGACATGCCAGGTTTTCCCATAACATCGCAGATGATAAAATAACAACATGCCAGGTTTTGCAGCAGCATAGCAGGTCCTATATGACATGCCAGGTTTTCCCATAACATCGCAGATGATAAAAAAACAACATGTCAGGTTTTGCTACAGCATGGCAGGTCCTATATGACATGCCAGGTTTTCCCATAACATCGCAGATGATAAAATAACAACATGCCAGGTTTTGCTGCAGCATGGCAGGTCCTATATGACATGACAGGTTTTCCCATAACATCGCAGATGATAAAATAACAACATGCCAGGCTTTGCTGCAGCATGGCAGATCCTATATTACATGCCAGGTTTTCCCATAACATCGCAGATGATAAAATAACATGCCAGGTTTTGCAGCAGCATGGCAGGTCCTATATGACATGCCAGGTTTTCCCATAACATCGCAGATGATAAAATAACAATATGCCAGGTTTTGCAGCAGCATGGCAGGTCCTATATGACATGCCAGGTTTTCACATAACATCGCAGATGATAAAATAACAAAATGCCAGGTTTTGCTGCAGCATGGCAGGTCCTATATGACATGCCAGGTTTTCCCATAACATCGCAGATGATAAAATAACAACATGCCAGGTTTTGCTGCAGCATGGCAGGTCCTATATGACATACCAGGTTTTCCCATAACATTGCAGATGATAAAAGAACAACATGCCAGGTTTTGCTGCAGCATAGCAGGTCCTATATGACATGCCAGGTTTTCCCATAACATCGCAGATGATAAAAAAACAACATGTCAGGTTTTGCTACAGCATGGCAGGTCCTATATGACATGCCAGGTTTCCCATAACATCGCAGATGATAAAATAACATGCCAGGTTTTGCTGCAGCATGGCAGGTCCTATATTACATGCCAGGTTTTCCCATAACATCGCAGATGATAAAATAACATGCCAGGTTTTGCAGCAGCATTTCAGGTCCTATATGACATGCCAGGTTTTCCCATAACATCGCAGATGATAAAAGAACAACATGACAGGTTTTGCTGCAGCATGGCAGGTCCTATATGACATGCCAGGTTTTCCCATAACATCGCAGATGATAAAATAACAACATGCCAGGTTTTGCTGCAGCATGGCAGGTCCTATATGACATGCCAGGTTTTCCCATAACATTGCAGATGATAAAATAACAACATGCCAGGTTTTGCTGCAGCATGGCAGGTCCTATATGACATGCCAGGTTTTCCCATAACATCGCAGATGATAAAAGAACAACATGACAGGTTTTGCTGCAGCATGGCAGGTCCTATATGAAATGCCAGGTTTTCCCATGACATCGCAGATGATAAAAGAACAACATGCCAGGTTTTGCTGCAGCATAGCAGGTCCTATATGACATGCCAGGTTTTCCCATAACATCGCAGATGATAAAAAAACATGTCAGGTTTTGCTACAGCATGGCAGGTCCTATATGACATGCCAGGTTTTCCCATAACATCGCAGATAATAAAATAACATGCCAGGTTTTGCAGCAGCATGGCAGGTCCTATATGACATGCCAGGTTTTCCCATAACATCGCAGATGATAAAAGAACAACATGCCAGGTTTTGCTGCAGCATGGCAGGTCCTATATGACATGCCAGGTTTTCCCATAACATCGCAGATGATAAAATAACAACATGCCAGGTATTGCAGCAGCATGGCAGGTCCTATATGACATGCCAGGTTTTCCCATAACATCGCAGATGATAAAATAACAACATGCCAGCTTTTGCAGCAGCATGGCAGGTCCTATATGACATGCCAGGTTTTCACATAACATCGCAGATGATAAAATAAAAACATGCCAGGTTTTGCAGCAGGGCAGGTCCTATATGACATGCCAGGTTTCCCCATAACATCGCAGATGATAAAATAACAACATGCCAGGTTTTGCTGCAGCATGACAGGTCCTATATGACATGCCAGGTTTTCCCATAACATCGAAGATGATAAAATAACAACATGCCAGGTTTTTCTGCAGCATGGCAGGTCCTATATGACATGCCAGGTTTTCCCATAACATCGCAGATGATAAAATAACAACATGCCAGGTTTTGCTGCAGCATGGCAGGTCCTATATGACATGCCAGGTTTTCCCATAACATCGCAGATGATAAAATAACAACATGCCAGGATTTGCTGCAGCATGGCAGGTCCTATATGACATGCCAGGTTTTCCCATAACATTGCAGATGATAAAATAACAACATGCCAGGTTTTGCTGCAGCATGGCAGGTCCTATATGACATGCCAGGTTTTCCCATAACATTGCAGATGATAAAAGAACAACATGACAGGTTTTGCTGAAGCATGGCAGGTCCTATATGACATGCCAGGTTTTCCCATGACATCGCAGATGATAAAAGAACAACATGCCAGGTTTTGCTGCAGCATAGCAGGTCCTATATGACATGCCAGGTTTTCCCATAACATCGCAGATGATAAAAAAACAACATGTCAGGTTTTGCTACAGCATGGCAGGTCCTATATGACATGCCAGGTTTTCCCATAACATCGCAGATGATAAAATAACATGCCAGGTTTTGCTGCAGCATGGCAGGTCCTATATGAAATGCCAGGTTTTCCCATAACATCGCAGATGATAAAATAACCACATACCAGGTTTTGCAGCAGCATGGCAGGTCCTATATGACATGCCAGGTTTTCCCATAACATCGCAGATGATAAAATAACAACATGCCAGGTTTTGCTGCAGCATGGCAGGTCCTATATGACATGCCAGGTTTTCCCATAACATCGCAGATGATAAAATAACAACTTGCCAGGTTTTGCTGCAGCATGGCAGGTCCTATACGACATGCGAGGGTTTCCCATAACATCGCAGATGATAGAATAACAACATGCCAGGTTTTGCTGCAGCATGGCAGGTCCTATATGACATGCTAGGTTTTCCCATAACATCGCAGATGATAAAATAACAACATGCCAGGTTTTGCAGCAGCATAGCAGGTCCTATATGACATGCCAGGTTTTCCCATAACATCGCAGATGATAAAAAAACAACATGTCAGGTTTTGCTGCAGCATGGCAGGTCCTATATGACATTCCAGGTTTTCCAATAACATCGCAGATGATAAAATAACAACATGCCTGGTTTTGCAACAGCATAGCAGGTCCTAAATGACATGCCAGGTTTTCACATGACATCGCAGATGATAAAATAAAAACATGCCAGGTTTTGCCGCAGGGCAGGTCCTATATGACATGCCAGGTTTTCCCATAACATCGCAGATGATAAAATAACAACATGCCAGGTTTTGCTGCAGCATGACAGGTCCTATATGACATGCCAGGTTTTCCCATAACATCGCAGATGATAAAATAACAACATGCCAGGTTTAGCTGCAGCATGGCAGGTCCTATATGACATGCCAGGTTTTCCCATAACATCGCAGATGATAAAATAACAACATGCCAGGTTTTGCAGCAGCATGGCAGGTCCTATATGAAATGCCAGGTTTTCCCATAACATTGCAGATGATAAAATAACAACATGCCAGGTTTTGCAGCAGCATGGCAGGTCCTATATGACACGCCAGGTTTTCACATAACATCGCAGATGATAAAATAACAACATGCCAGGTTTTGCTGCAGCATGGCAGGTCCTATATGACATGCCAGGTTTTCCCATAACATCGCAGATGATAAAATAACAACATGCCAGGTTTTGCTGCAGCATGGCAGGTCCTATATGACATGCCAGGTTTTCCCATAACATTGCAGATGATAAAATAACAACATGCCAGGTTTTGCTGCAGCATGGCAGGTCCTATATGACATGCCAGGCTTTCCCATAACATCGCAGATGATAAAAGAACAACATGACAGGTTTTGCTGCAGCATGGCAGGTCCTATATGACATGCCAGGTTTTCCCATAACATCGCAGATGATAAAAGAACAACATGCCAGGTTTTGCTGCAGCATAGCAGGTCCTATATGACATGCCAGGTTTTCCCATAACATCGCAGATGATAAAAAAACAACATGTCAGGTTTTGCTACAGCATGGCAGGTCCTATATGACATGCCAGGTTTTCCCATAACATTGCAGATGATAAAATAACATGCCAGGTTTTGCTGCAGCATGGCAGGTCCTATATTACATGCCAGGTTTTCCCATAACATCGCAGATGATAAAATAACATGCCAGGTTTTGCAGCAGCATGGCAGGTCCTATATGACATGCCAGGTTTTCCCATAACATCGCAGATGATAAAAGAACAACATGCCAGGTTTTGCTGCAGCATGGCAGGTCCTATATGACATGCCAGGTTTTCCCATAACATAGCAGATGATAAAATAACAACATGCCAGGTTTTGCTGCAGCATGGCAGGTCCTATATGACATGCCAGGTTTTCCCATAACATTGCAGATGATAAAATAACAACATACCAGGTTTTGCTGCAGCATGGCAGGTCCTATATGACATGCCAGGTTTTCCCATAACATTGCAGATGATAAAAGAACAACATGATAGGTTTTGCTGCAGCATGGCAGGTCCTATATGACATGCCAGGTTTTCCCATAACATCGCAGATGATAAAAGAACAACATGCCAGGTTTTGCTGCAGCATAGCAGGTCCTATATGACATGCCAGGTTTTCCCATAACATCGCAGATGATAAAATAACAACATGCCAGGTTTTGCTGCAGCATGGCAGGTCCTATATGACATGCCAGGTTTTCCCATAACATTGCAGATGATAAAAGAACAACATGACAGGTTTTGCAGCAGCATGGCAGGTCCTATATGACATGCCAGGTTTTCCCATAACATCGCAGATGATAAAAGAACAACATGCCAGGTTTTGCTGCAGCATAGCAGGTCCTATATGACATGCCAGGTTTTCCCATAACATCGCAGATGAAAAAAAAACAACATGTCAGGTTTTGCTACAGCATGGCAGGTCCTATATGACATGCCAGGTTTTCCCATAACATCGCAGATGATAAAATACCATGCCAGGTTTTGCTGCAGCATGGCAGGTCCTATATTACATGCCAGGTTTTCCCATAACATCGCAGATGATAAAATAACATGCCAGGTTTTGCTGCAGCATGGCAGGTCCTATACGACATGCCAGGTTTTCCCATAACATCGCAGATGATAAAAAAACAACATGTCAGGTTTTGCTACAGCATGGCAGGTCCTATATGACATGCCAGGTTTTCCCATAACATCGCAGGTGATAAAATAACAACATGCCAGGTTTTGCTGCAGCATAGCAGGTCCTATATGACATGCCAGGTTTTCCCATAACATCGCAGATGATAAAATAACAACATGCCAGGTTTTGCAGCAGCATAGCAGGTCCTATATGACATGCCAGGTTTTCCCATAACATCGCAGATGATAAAAAAACAACATGTCAGGTTTTGCTACAGCATGGCAGGTCCTATATGACATGCCAGGTTTTCCCATAACATCGCAGATGATAAAATAACAACATGCCAGGTTTTGCTGCAGCATGACAGGTCCTATATGACATGCCAGGTTTTCCCATAACATCGAAGATGATAAAATAACAACATGCCAGGTTTTTCTGCAGCATGGCAGGTCCTATATGACATGCCAGGTTTTCCCATAACATCGCAGATGATAAAATAACAACATGCCAGGTTTTGCTGCAGCATGGCAGGTCCTATATGACATGCCAGGTTTTCCCATAACATCGCAGATGATAAAATAACAACATGCCAGGATTTGCTGCAGCATGGCAGGTCCTATATGACATGCCAGGTTTTCCCATAACATTGCAGATGATAAAATAACAACATGCCAGGTTTTGCTGCAGCATGGCAGGTCCTATATGACATGCCAGGTTTTCCCATAACATTGCAGATGATAAAAGAACAACATGACAGGTTTTGCTGAAGCATGGCAGGTCCTATATGACATGCCAGGTTTTCCCATGACATCGCAGATGATAAAAGAACAACATGCCAGGTTTTGCTGCAGCATAGCAGGTCCTATATGACATGCCAGGTTTTCCCATAACATCGCAGATGATAAAAAAACAACATGTCAGGTTTTGCTACAGCATGGCAGGTCCTATATGACATGCCAGGTTTTCCCATAACATCGCAGATGATAAAATAACATGCCAGGTTTTGCTGCAGCATGGCAGGTCCTATATGAAATGCCAGGTTTTCCCATAACATCGCAGATGATAAAATAACCACATGCCAGGTTTTGCAGCAGCATGGCAGGTCCTATATGACATGCCAGGTTTTCCCATAACATCGCAGATGATAAAATAACAACATGCCAGGTTTTGCTGCAGCATGGCAGGTCCTATATGACATGCCAGGTTTTCCCATAACATCGCAGATGATAAAATAACAACTTGCCAGGTTTTGCTGCAGCATGGCAGGTCCTATACGACATGCGAGGGTTTCCCATAACATCGCAGATGATAGAATAACAACATGCCAGGTTTTGCTGCAGCATGGCAGGTCCTATATGACATGCTAGGTTTTCCCATAACATCGCAGATGATAAAATAACAACATGCCAGGTTTTGCAGCAGCATAGCAGGTCCTATATGACATGCCAGGTTTTCCCATAACATCGCAGATGATAAAAAAACAACATGTCAGGTTTTGCTGCAGCATGGCAGGTCCTATATGACATGCCAGGTTTTCCAATAACATCGCAGATGATAAAATAACAACATGCCTGGTTTTGCAACAGCATAGCAGGTCCTAAAGGACATGCCAGGTTTTCACATGACATCGCAGATGATAAAATAAAAACATGCCAGGTTTTGCCGCAGGGCAGGTCCTATATGACATGCCAGGTTTTCCCATAACATCGCAGATGATAAAATAACAACATGCCAGGTTTTGCTGCAGCATGACAGGTCCTATATGACATGCCAGGTTTTCCCATAACATCGCAGATGATAAAATAACAACATGCCAGGTTTAGCTGCAGCATGGCAGGTCCTATATGACATGCCAGGTTTTCCCATAACATCGCAGATGATAAAATAACAACATGCCAGGTTTTGCAGCAGCATGGCAGGTCCTATATGAAATGCCAGGTTTTCCCATAACATTGCAGATGATAAAATAACAACATGCCAGGTTTTGCAGCAGCATGGCAGGTCCTATATGACACGCCAGGTTTTCACATAACATCGCAGATGATAAAATAACAACATGCCAGGTTTTGCTGCAGCATGGCAGGTCCTATATGACATGCCATGTTTTCCCATAACATCGCAGATGATAAAATAACAACATGCCAGGTTTTGCTGCAGCATGGCAGGTCCTATATGACATGCCAGGTTTTCCCATAACATTGCAGATGATAAAATAACAACATGCCAGGTTTTGCTGCAGCATGGCAGGTCCTATATGACATGCCAGGCTTTCCCATAACATCGCAGATGATAAAAGAACAACATGACAGGTTTTGCTGCAGCATGGCAGGTCCTATATGACATGCCAGGTTTTCCCATAATATCGCAGATGATAAAAGAACAACATGCCAGGTTTTGCTGCAGCATAGCAGGTCCTATATGACATGCCAGGTTTTCCCATAACATCGCAGATGATAAAAAAACAACATGTCAGGTTTTGCTACAGCATGGCAGGTCCTATATGACATGCCAGGTTTTCCCATAACATTGCAGATGATAAAATAACATGCCAGGTTTTGCTGCAGCATGGCAGGTCCTATATTACATGCCAGGTTTTCCCATAACATCGCAGATGATAAAATAACATGCCAGGTTTTGCAGCAGCATGGCAGGTCCTATATGACATGCCAGGTTTTCCCATAACATCGCAGATGATAAAAGAACAACATGCCAGGTTTTGCTGCAGCATGGCAGGTCCTATATGACATGCCAGGTTTTCCCATAACATCGCAGATGATAAAATAACAACATGCCAGGTTTTGCTGCAGCATGGCAGGTCCTATATGACATGCCAGGTTTTCCCATAACATTGCAGATGATAAAATAACAACATACCAGGTTTTGCTGCAGCCTGGCAGGTCCTATATGACATGCCAGGTTTTCCCATAACATTGCAGATGATAAAAGAACAACATGATAGGTTTTGCTGCAGCATGGCAGGTCCTATATGACATGCCAGGTTTTCCCATAACATCGCAGATGATAAAAGAACAACATGCCAGGTTTTGCTGCAGCATAGCAGGTCCTATATGACATGCCAGGTTTTCCCATAACATCGCAGATGATAAAATAACAACATGCCAGGTTTTGCTGCAGCATGGCAGGTCCTATATGACATGCCAGGTTTTCCCATAACATTGCAGATGATAAAAGAACAACATGACAGGTTTTGCAGCAGCATGGCAGGTCCTATATGACATGCCAGGTTTTCCCAAAAAATCGCAGATGATAAAAGAACAACATGCCAGGTTTTGCTGCAGCATAGCAGGTCCTATATGACATGCCAGGTTTTCCCATAACATCGCAGATGAAAAAAAAACAACATGTCAGGTTTTGCTACAGCATGGCAGGTCCTATATGACATGCCAGGTTTTCCCATAACATCGCAGATGATAAAATACCATGCCAGGTTTTGCTGCAGCATGGCAGGTCCTATATTACATGCCAGGTTTTCCCATAACATCGCAGATGATAAAATAACATGCCAGGTTTTGCTGCAGCATGGCAGGTCCTATACGACATGCCAGGTTTTCCCATAACATCGCAGATGATAAAAAAACAACATGTCAGGTTTTGCTACAGCATGGCAGGTCCTATATGACATGCCAGGTTTTCCCATAACATCGCAGGTGATAAAATAACAACATGCCAGGTTTTGCTGCAGCATAGCAGGTCCTATATGACATGCCAGGTTTTCCCATAACATCGCAGATGATAAAATAACAACATGCCAGGTTTTGCAGCAGCATAGCAGGTCCTATATGACATGCCAGGTTTTCCCATAACATCGCAGATGATAAAAAAACAACATGTCAGGTTTTGCTACAGCATGGCAGGTCCTATATGACATGCCAGGTTTTCCCATAACATCGCAGATGATAAAATAACAACATGCCAGGTTTTGCTGCAGCATGGCAGGTCCTATATGACATGACAGGTTTTCCCATAACATCGCAGATGATAAAATAACAACATGCCAGGCTTTGCTGCAGCATGGCAGATCCTATATTACATGCCAGGTTTTCCCATAACATCGCAGATGATAAAATAACATGCCAGGTTTTGCAGCAGCATGGCAGGTCCTATATGACATGCCAGGTTTTCCCATAACATCGCAGATGATAAAATAACAACATGCCAGGTTTTGCAGCAGCATGGCAGGTCCTATATGACATGCCAGGTTTTCACATAACATCGCAGATGATAAAATAACAAAATGCCAGGTTTTGCTGCAGCATGGCAGGTCCTATATGACATGCCAGGTTTTCCCATAACATCGCAGATGATAAAATAACAACATGCCAGGTTTTGCTGCAGCATGGCAGGTCCTATATGACATACCAGGTTTTCCCATAACATTGCAGATGATAAAAGAACAACATGCCAGGTTTTGCTGCAGCATAGCAGGTCCTATATGACATGCCAGGTTTTCCCATAACATCGCAGATGATAAAAAAACAACATGTCAGGTTTTGCTACAGCATGGCAGGTCCTATATGACATGCCAGGTTTCCCATAACATCGCAGATGATAAAATAACATGCCAGGTTTTGCTGCAGCATGGCAGGTCCTATATTACATGCCAGGTTTTCCCATAACATCGCAGATGATAAAATAACATGCCAGGTTTTGCAGCAGCATTTCAGGTCCTATATGACATGCCAGGTTTTCCCATAACATCGCAGATGATAAAAGAACAACATGACAGGTTTTGCTGCAGCATGGCAGGTCCTATATGACATGCCAGGTTTTCCCATAACATCGCAGATGATAAAATAACAACATGCCAGGTTTTGCTGCAGCATGGCAGGTCCTATATGACATGCCAGGTTTTCCCATAACATTGCAGATGATAAAATAACAACATGCCAGGTTTTGCTGCAGCATGGCAGGTCCTATATGACAGGCCAGGTTTTCCCATAACATCGCAGATGATAAAAGAACAACATGACAGGTTTTGCTGCAGCATGGCAGGTCCTATATGACATGCCAGGTTTTCCCATGACATCGCAGATGATAAAAGAACAACATGCCAGGTTTTGCTGCAGCATAGCAGGTCCTATATGACATGCCAGGTTTTCCCATAACATCGCAGATGATAAAAAAACATGTCAGGTTTTGCTACAGCATGGCAGGTCCTATATGACATGCCAGGTTTTCCCATAACATCGCAGATAATAAAATAACATGCCAGGTTTTGCAGCAGCATGGCAGGTCCTATATGACATGCCAGGTTTTCCCATAACATCGCAGATGATAAAAGAACAACATGCCAGGTTTTGCTGCAGCATGGCAGGTCCTATATGACATGCCAGGTTTTCCCATAACATCGCAGATGATAAAATAACAACATGCCAGGTATTGCAGCAGCATGGCAGGTCCTATATGACATGCCAGGTTTTCCCATAACATCGCAGATGATAAAATAACAACATGCCAGCTTTTGCAGCAGCATGGCAGGTCCTATATGACATGCCAGGTTTTCACATAACATCGCAGATGATAAAATAAAAACATGCCAGGTTTTGCAGCAGGGCAGGTCCTATATGACATGCCAGGTTTCCCCATAACATCGCAGATGATAAAATAACAACATGCCAGGTTTTGCTGCAGCATGACAGGTCCTATATGACATGCCAGGTTTTCCCATAACATCGAAGATGATAAAATAACAACATGCCAGGTTTTTCTGCAGCATGGCAGGTCCTATATGACATGCCAGGTTTTCCCATAACATCGCAGATGATAAAATAACAACATGCCAGGTTTTGCTGCAGCATGGCAGGTCCTATATGACATGCCAGGTTTTCCCATAACATCGCAGATGATAAAATAACAACATGCCAGGATTTGCTGCAGCATGGCAGGTCCTATATGACATGCCAGGTTTTCCCATAACATTGCAGATGATAAAATAACAACATGCCAGGTTTTGCTGCAGCATGGCAGGTCCTATATGACATGCCAGGTTTTCCCATAACATTGCAGATGATAAAAGAACAACATGACAGGTTTTGCTGAAGCATGGCAGGTCCTATATGACATGCCAGGTTTTCCCATGACATCGCAGATGATAAAAGAACAACATGCCAGGTTTTGCTGCAGCATAGCAGGTCCTATATGACATGCCAGGTTTTCCCATAACATCGCAGATGATAAAAAAACAACATGTCAGGTTTTGCTACAGCATGGCAGGTCCTATATGACATGCCAGGTTTTCCCATAACATCGCAGATGATAAAATAACATGCCAGGTTTTGCTGCAGCATGGCAGGTCCTATATGAAATGCCAGGTTTTCCCATAACATCGCAGATGATAAAATAACCACATGCCAGGTTTTGCAGCAGCATGGCAGGTCCTATATGACATGCCAGGTTTTCCCATAACATCGCAGATGATAAAATAACAACATGCCAGGTTTTGCTGCAGCATGGCAGGTCCTATATGACATGCCAGGTTTTCCCATAACATCGCAGATGATAAAATAACAACTTGCCAGGTTTTGCTGCAGCATGGCAGGTCCTATACGACATGCGAGGGTTTCCCATAACATCGCAGATGATAGAATAACAACATGCCAGGTTTTGCTGCAGCATGGCAGGTCCTATATGACATGCTAGGTTTTCCCATAACATCGCAGATGATAAAATAACAACATGCCAGGTTTTGCAGCAGCATAGCAGGTCCTATATGACATGCCAGGTTTTCCCATAACATCGCAGATGATAAAAAAACAACATGTCAGGTTTTGCTGCAGCATGGCAGGTCCTATATGACATGCCAGGTTTTCCAATAACATCGCAGATGATAAAATAACAACATGCCTGGTTTTGCAACAGCATAGCAGGTCCTAAATGACATGCCAGGTTTTCACATGACATCGCAGATGATAAAATAAAAACATGCCAGGTTTTGCCGCAGGGCAGGTCCTATATGACATGCCAGGTTTTCCCATAACATCGCAGATGATAAAATAACAACATGCCAGGTTTTGCTGCAGCATGACAGGTCCTATATGACATGCCAGGTTTTCCCATAACATCGCAGATGATAAAATAACAACATGCCAGGTTTAGCTGCAGCATGGCAGGTCCTATATGACATGCCAGGTTTTCCCATAACATCGCAGATGATAAAATAACAACATGCCAGGTTTTGCAGCAGCATGGCAGGTCCTATATGAAATGCCAGGTTTTCCCATAACATTGCAGATGATAAAATAACAACATGCCAGGTTTTGCAGCAGCATGGCAGGTCCTATATGACACGCCAGGTTTTCACATAACATCGCAGATGATAAAATAACAACATGCCAGGTTTTGCTGCAGCATGGCAGGTCCTATATGACATGCCAGGTTTTCCCATAACATCGCAGATGATAAAATAACAACATGCCAGGTTTTGCTGCAGCATGGCAGGTCCTATATGACATGCCAGGTTTTCCCATAACATTGCAGATGATAAAATAACAACATGCCAGGTTTTGCTGCAGCATGGCAGGTCCTATATGACATGCCAGGCTTTCCCATAACATCGCAGATGATAAAAGAACAACATGACAGGTTTTGCTGCAGCATGGCAGGTCCTATATGACATGCCAGGTTTTCCCATAACATCGCAGATGATAAAAGAACAACATGCCAGGTTTTGCTGCAGCATAGCAGGTCCTATATGACATGCCAGGTTTTCCCATAACATCGCAGATGATAAAAAAACAACATGTCAGGTTTTGCTACAGCATGGCAGGTCCTATATGACATGCCAGGTTTTCCCATAACATTGCAGATGATAAAATAACATGCCAGGTTTTGCTGCAGCATGGCAGGTCCTATATTACATGCCAGGTTTTCCCATAACATCGCAGATGATAAAATAACATGCAAGGTTTTGCAGCAGCATGGCAGGTCCTATATGACATGCCAGGTTTTCCCATAACATCGCAGATGATAAAAGAACAACATGCCAGGTTTTGCTGCAGCATGGCAGGTCCTATATGACATGCCAGGTTTTCCCATAACATCGCAGATGATAAAATAACAACATGCCAGGTTTTGCTGCAGCATGGCAGGTCCTATATGACATGCCAGGTTTTCCCATAACATTGCAGATGATAAAATAACAACATACCAGGTTTTGCTGCAGCATGGCAGGTCCTATATGACATGCCAGGTTTTCCCATAACATTGCAGATGATAAAAGAACAACATGATAGGTTTTGCTGCAGCATGGCAGGTCCTATATGACATGCCAGGTTTTCCCATAACATCGCAGATGATAAAAGAACAACATGCCAGGTTTTGCTGCAGCATAGCAGGTCCTATATGACATGCCAGGTTTTCCCATAACATCGCAGATGATAAAATAACAACATGCCAGGTTTTGCTGCAGCATGGCAGGTCCTATATGACATGCCAGGTTTTCCCATAACATTGCAGATGATAAAAGAACAACATGACAGGTTTTGCAGCAGCATGGCAGGTCCTATATGACATGCCAGGTTTTCCCATAACATCGCAGATGATAAAAGAACAACATGCCAGGTTTTGCTGCAGCATAGCAGGTCCTATATGACATGCCAGGTTTTCCCATAACATCGCAGATGAAAAAAAAACAACATGTCAGGTTTTGCTACAGCATGGCAGGTCCTATATGACATGCCAGGTTTTCCCATAACATCGCAGATGATAAAATACCATGCCAGGTTTTGCTGCAGCATGGCAGGTCCTATATTACATGCCAGGTTTTCCCATAACATCGCAGATGATAAAATAACATGCCAGGTTTTGCTGCAGCATGGCAGGTCCTATACGACATGCCAGGTTTTCCCATAACATCGCAGATGATAAAAAAACAACATGTCAGGTTTTGCTACAGCATGGCAGGTCCTATATGACATGCCAGGTTTTCCCATAACATCGCAGGTGATAAAATAACAACATGCCAGGTTTTGCTGCAGCATAGCAGGTCCTATATGACATGCCAGGTTTTCCCATAACATCGCAGATGATAAAATAACAACATGCCAGGTTTTGCAGCAGCATAGCAGGTCCTAAATGACATGCCAGGTTTTCCCATAACATCGCAGATGATAAAAAAACAACATGTCAGGTTTTGCTACAGCATGGCAGGTCCTATATGACATGCCAGGTTTTCCCATAACATCGCAGATGATAAAATAACAACATGCCAGGTTTTGCTGCAGCATGGCAGGTCCTATATGACATGACAGGTTTTCCCATAACATCGCAGATGATAAAATAACAACATGCCAGGCTTTGCTGCAGCATGGCAGATCCTATATTACATGCCAGGTTTTCCCATAACATCGCAGATGATAAAATAACATGCCAGGTTTTGCAGCAGCATGGCAGGTCCTATATGACATGCCAGGTTTTCCCATAACATCGCAGATGATAAAATAACAACATGCCAGGTTTTGCAGCAGCATGGCAGGTCCTATATGACATGCCAGGTTTTCACATAACATCGCAGATGATAAAATAACAAAATGCCAGGTTTTGCTGCAGCATGGCAGGTCCTATATGACATGCCAGGTTTTCCCATAACATCGCAGATGATAAAATAACAACATGCCAGGTTTTGCTGCAGCATGGCAGGTCCTATATGACATACCAGGTTTTCCCATAACATTGCAGATGATAAAAGAACAACATGCCAGGTTTTGCTGCAGCATAGCAGGTCCTATATGACATGCCAGGTTTTCCCATAACATCGCAGATGATAAAAAAACAACATGTCAGGTTTTGCTACAGCATGGCAGGTCCTATATGACATGCCAGGTTTCCCATAACATCGCAGATGATAAAATAACATGCCAGGTTTTGCTGCAGCATGGCAGGTCCTATATTACATGCCAGGTTTTCCCATAACATCGCAGATGATAAAATAACATGCCAGGTTTTGCAGCAGCATTTCAGGTCCTATATGACATGCCAGGTTTTCCCATAACATCGCAGATGATAAAAGAACAACATGACAGGTTTTGCTGCAGCATGGCAGGTCCTATATGACATGCCAGGTTTTCCCATAACATCGCAGATGATAAAATAACAACATGCCAGGTTTTGCTGCAGCATGGCAGGTCCTATATGACATGCCAGGTTTTCCCATAACATTGCAGATGATAAAATAACAACATGCCAGGTTTTGCTGCAGCATGGCAGGTCCTATATGACAGGCCAGGTTTTCCCATAACATCGCAGATGATAAAAGAACAACATGACAGGTTTTGCTGCAGCATGGCAGGTCCTATATGACATGCCAGGTTTTCCCATGACATCGCAGATGATAAAAGAACAACATGCCAGGTTTTGCTGCAGCATAGCAGGTCCTATATGACATGCCAGGTTTTCCCATAACATCGCAGATGATAAAAAAACATGTCAGGTTTTGCTACAGCATGGCAGGTCCTATATGACATGCCAGGTTTTCCCATAACATCGCAGATAATAAAATAACATGCCAGGTTTTGCAGCAGCATGGCAGGTCCTATATGACATGCCAGGTTTTCCCATAACATCGCAGATGATAAAAGAACAACATGCCAGGTTTTGCTGCAGCATGGCAGGTCCTATATGACATGCCAGGTTTTCCCATAACATCGCAGATGATAAAATAACAACATGCCAGGTATTGCAGCAGCATGGCAGGTCCTATATGACATGCCAGGTTTTCCCATAACATCGCAGATGATAAAATAACAACATGCCAGCTTTTGCAGCAGCATGGCAGGTCCTATATGACATGCCAGGTTTTCACATAACATCGCAGATGATAAAATAAAAACATGCCAGGTTTTGCAGCAGGGCAGGTCCTATATGACATGCCAGGTTTCCCCATAACATCGCAGATGATAAAATAACAACATGCCAGGTTTTGCTGCAGCATGACAGGTCCTATATGACATGCCAGGTTTTCCCATAACATCGAAGATGATAAAATAACAACATGCCAGGTTTTTCTGCAGCATGGCAGGTCCTATATGACATGCCAGGTTTTCCCATAACATCGCAGATGATAAAATAACAACATGCCAGGTTTTGCTGCAGCATGGCAGGTCCTATATGACATGCCAGGTTTTCCCATAACATCGCAGATGATAAAATAACAACATGCCAGGATTTGCTGCAGCATGGCAGGTCCTATATGACATGCCAGGTTTTCCCATAACATTGCAGATGATAAAATAACAACATGCCAGGTTTTGCTGCAGCATGGCAGGTCCTATATGACATGCCAGGTTTTCCCATAACATTGCAGATGATAAAAGAACAACATGACAGGTTTTGCTGAAGCATGGCAGGTCCTATATGACATGCCAGGTTTTCCCATGACATCGCAGATGATAAAAGAACAACATGCCAGGTTTTGCTGCAGCATAGCAGGTCCTATATGACATGCCAAGTTTTCCCATAACATCGCAGATGATAAAAAAACAACATGTCAGGTTTTGCTACAGCATGGCAGGTCCTATATGACATGCCAGGTTTTCCCATAACATCGCAGATGATAAAATAACATGCCAGGTTTTGCTGCAGCATGGCAGGTCCTATATGAAATGCCAGGTTTTCCCATAACATCGCAGATGATAAAATAACCACATGCCAGGTTTTGCAGCAGCATGGCAGGTCCTATATGACATGCCAGGTTTTCCCATAACATCGCAGATGATAAAATAACAACATGCCAGGTTTTGCTGCAGCATGGCAGGTCCTATATGACATGCCAGGTTTTCCCATAACATCGCAGATGATAAAATAACAACTTGCCAGGTTTTGCTGCAGCATGGCAGGTCCTATACGACATGCGAGGGTTTCCCATAACATCGCAGATGATAGAATAACAACATGCCAGGTTTTGCTGCAGCATGGCAGGTCCTATATGACATGCTAGGTTTTCCCATAACATCGCAGATGATAAAATAACAACATGCCAGGTTTTGCAGCAGCATAGCAGGTCCTATATGACATGCCAGGTTTTCCCATAACATCGCAGATGATAAAAAAACAACATGTCAGGTTTTGCTGCAGCATGGCAGGTCCTATATGACATGCCAGGTTTTCCAATAACATCGCAGATGATAAAATAACAACATGCCTGGTTTTGCAACAGCATAGCAGGTCCTAAATGACATGCCAGGTTTTCACATGACATCGCAGATGATAAAATAAAAACATGCCAGGTTTTGCCGCAGGGCAGGTCCTATATGACATGCCAGGTTTTCCCATAACATCGCAGATGATAAAATAACAACATGCCAGGTTTTGCTGCAGCATGACAGGTCCTATATGACATGCCAGGTTTTCCCATAACATCGCAGATGATAAAATAACAACATGCCAGGTTTAGCTGCAGCATGGCAGGTCCTATATGACATGCCAGGTTTTCCCATAACATCGCAGATGATAAAATAACAACATGCCAGGTTTTGCAGCAGCATGGCAGGTCCTATATGAAATGCCAGGTTTTCCCATAACATTGCAGATGATAAAATAACAACATGCCAGGTTTTGCAGCAGCATGGCAGGTCCTATATGACACGCCAGGTTTTCACATAACATCGCAGATGATAAAATAACAACATGCCAGGTTTTGCTGCAGCATGGCAGGTCCTATATGACATGCCAGGTTTTCCCATAACATCGCAGATGATAAAATAACAACATGCCAGGTTTTGCTGCAGCATGGCAGGTCCTATATGACATGCCAGGTTTTCCCATAACATTGCAGATGATAAAATAACAACATGCCAGGTTTTGCTGCAGCATGGCAGGTCCTATATGACATGCCAGGCTTTCCCATAACATCGCAGATGATAAAAGAACAACATGACAGGTTTTGCTGCAGCATGGCAGGTCCTATATGACATGCCAGGTTTTCCCATAACATCGCAGATGATAAAAGAACAACATGCCAGGTTTTGCTGCAGCATAGCAGGTCCTATATGACATGCCAGGTTTTCCCATAACATCGCAGATGATAAAAAAACAACATGTCAGGTTTTGCTACAGCATGGCAGGTCCTATATGACATGCCAGGTTTTCCCATAACATTGCAGATGATAAAATAACATGCCAGGTTTTGCTGCAGCATGGCAGGTCCTATATTACATGCCAGGTTTTCCCATAACATCGCAGATGATAAAATAACATGCAAGGTTTTGCAGCAGCATGGCAGGTCCTATATGACATGCCAGGTTTTCCCATAACATCGCAGATGATAAAAGAACAACATGCCAGGTTTTGCTGCAGCATGGCAGGTCCTATATGACATGCCAGGTTTTCCCATAACATCGCAGATGATAAAATAACAACATGCCAGGTTTTGCTGCAGCATGGCAGGTCCTATATGACATGCCAGGTTTTCCCATAACATTGCAGATGATAAAATAACAACATACCAGGTTTTGCTGCAGCATGGCAGGTCCTATATGACATGCCAGGTTTTCCCATAACATTGCAGATGATAAAAGAACAACATGATAGGTTTTGCTGCAGCATGGCAGGTCCTATATGACATGCCAGGTTTTCCCATAACATCGCAGATGATAAAAGAACAACATGCCAGGTTTTGCTGCAGCATAGCAGGTCCTATATGACATGCCAGGTTTTCCCATAACATCGCAGATGATAAAATAACAACATGCCAGGTTTTGCTGCAGCATGGCAGGTCCTATATGACATGCCAGGTTTTCCCATAACATTGCAGATGATAAAAGAACAACATGACAGGTTTTGCAGCAGCATGGCAGGTCCTATATGACATGCCAGGTTTTCCCATAACATCGCAGATGATAAAAGAACAACATGCCAGGTTTTGCTGCAGCATAGCAGGTCCTATATGACATGCCAGGTTTTCCCATAACATCGCAGATGAAAAAAAAACAACATGTCAGGTTTTGCTACAGCATGGCAGGTCCTATATGACATGCCAGGTTTTCCCATAACATCGCAGATGATAAAATACCATGCCAGGTTTTGCTGCAGCATGGCAGGTCCTATATTACATGCCAGGTTTTCCCATAACATCGCAGATGATAAAATAACATGCCAGGTTTTGCTGCAGCATGGCAGGTCCTATACGACATGCCAGGTTTTCCCATAACATCGCAGATGATAAAATAACAACATGCCAGGTTTTGCAGCAGCATAGCAGGTCCTATATGACATGCCAGGTTTTCCCATAACATCACAGATGATAAAAAAACAACATGTCAGGTTTTGCTGCAGCATGGCAGATCCTATATGACATGCCAGGTTTTCCCATAACATCGCAGATGATAAAATAACAACATGCCTGGTTTTGCAACAGCATAGCAGGTCCTATATGACATGCCAGGTTTTCACATAACATCGCAGATGATAAAATAAAAACATGCCAGGTTTTGCTGCAGCATGACTTGTCCTATATGACATGCCAGGTTTTCCCATAACATCGAAGATGATAAAATAACAACATGCCAGGTTTTGCTGCTGCATGGCTGGACCTATATGACATGCCAGGTTTTCCCATAAGATCGCAGATGATAAAATAACAACATGCCAGGTTTTGCTGCAGCATGGCAGGTCCTATATGACATGCCAGGTTTTCCCATAACATCGCAGATGATAAAATAACAACATGCCAGGTTTTGCAGCAGCATGGCAGGTCCTATATGAAATGCCAGGTTTTCCCATAACATTGCAGATGATAAAATAACAACATGCCAGGTTTTGCAGCAGCATGGCAGGTCCTATATGACACGCCAGGTTTTCACATAACATCGCAGATGATAAAATAACAACATGCCAGGTTTTGCTGCAGCATGGCAGGTCCTATATGACATGCCAGGTTTTCCCATAACATCGCAGATGATAAAATAACAACATGCCAGGTTTTGCTGCAGCATGGCAGGTCCTATATGACCTGCCAGGTTTTCCCATAACATTGCAGATGATAAAATAACAACATGCCAGGTTTTGCTGCAGCATGGCAGGTCCTATATGACATGCCAGGTTTTCCCATAACATCGCAGATGATAAAAGAACAACATGACAGGTTTTGCTGCAGCATGGCAGGTCCTATATGACATGCCAGGTTTTCCAATAACATCGCAGATGATAAAAGAACAACATGCCAGGTTTTGCTGCAGCATAGCAGGTCCTATATGACATGCCAGGTTTTCCCATAACATCGCAGATGATAAAAAAACAACATGTCAGGTTTTGCTACAGCATGGCAGGTCCTATATGACATGCCAGGTTTTCCCATAACATTGCAGATGATAAAATAACATGCCAGGTTTTGCTGCAGCATGGCAGGTCCTATATGACATGCCAGGTTTTCCCATAACATCGCAGATGATAAAATAACATGCCAGGTTTTGCAGCAGCATGGCAGGTCCTATATGACATGCCAGGTTTTCCCATAACATCGCAGATGATAAAAGAACAACATGCCAGGTTTTGCTGCAGCATGGCAGGTCCTATATGAAATGCCAGGTTTTCCCATAACATCGCAGATGATAAAATAACCACATGCCAGGTTTTGCAGCAGCATGGCAGGTCCTATATGACATGCCAGGTTTTCCCATAACATCGCAGATGATAAAATAACAACATGCCAGGTTTTGCTGCAGCATGGCAGGTCCTATATGACATGCCAGGTTTTCCCATAACATCGCAGATGATAAAATAACAACATGCCAGGTTTTGCTGCAGCATGGCAGGTCCTATATGACATGCGAGGGTTTCCCATAACATCGCAGATGATAAAATAACAACATGCCAGGTTTTGCAGCAGCATAGCAGGTCCTATATGACATGCCAGGTTTTCCCATAACATCGCAGATGATAAAAAAACAACATGTCAGGTTTTGCTGCAGCATGGCAGGTCCTATATGACATGCCAGGTTTTCCCATAACATCGCAGATGATAAAATAACAACATGCCTGGTTTTGCAACAGCATAGCAGGTCCTATATGACATGCCAGGTTTTCACATGACATCGCAGATGATAAAATAAAAACATGCCAGGTTTTGCAGCAGGGCAGGTCCTATATGACATGCCAGGTTTTCCCATAACATCGCAGATGATAAAATAACAACATGCCAGGTTTTGCTGCAGCATGACAGGTCCTATATGACATGCCAGGTTTTCCCATAACATCGCAGATGATAAAATAACAACATGCCAGGTTTAGCTGCAGCATGGCAGGTCCTATATGACATGCCAGGTTTTCCCATAACATCGCAGATGATAAAATAACAACATGCCAGGTTTTGCTGCAGCATGGCAGGTCCTATATGAAATGCCAGGTTTTCCCATAACATTGCAGATGATAAAATAACAACATGCCAGGTTTTGCAGCAGCATGGCAGGTCCTATATGACACGCCAGGTTTTCACATAACATCGCAGATGATAAAATAACAACATGCCAGGTTTTGCTGCAGCATGGCAGGTCCTATATGACATGCCAGGTTTTCCCATAACATCGCAGATGATAAAATAACAACATGCCAGGTTTTGCAGCAGCATGGCAGGTCCTATATGAAATGCCAGGTTTTCCCATAACATTGCAGATGATAAAATAACAACATGCCAGGTTTTGCAGCAGCATGGCAGGTCCTATATGACACGCCAGGTTTTCACATAACATCGCAGATGATAAAATAACAACATGCCAGGTTTTGCTGCAGCATGGCAGGTCCTATATGACATGCCAGGTTTTCCCATAACATCGCAGATGATAAAATAACAACATGCCAGGTTTTGCTGCAGCATGGCAGGTCCTATATGACATGCCAGGTTTTCCCATAACATTGCAGATGATAAAATAACAACATGCCAGGTTTTGCTGCAGCATGGCAGGTCCTATATGACATGCCAGGCTTTCCCATAACATCGCAGATGATAAAAGAACAACATGACAGGTTTTGCTGCAGCATGGCAGGTCCTATATGACATGCCAGGTTTTCCCATAACATCGCAGATGATAAAAGAACAACATGCCAGGTTTTGCTGCAGCATAGCAGGTCCTATATGACATGCCAGGTTTTCCCATAACATCGCAGATGATAAAAAAACAACATGTCAGGTTTTGCTACAGCATGGCAGGTCCTATATGACATGCCAGGTTTTCCCATAACATTGCAGATGATAAAATAACATGCCAGGTTTTGCTGCAGCATGGCAGGTCCTATATTACATGCCAGGTTTTCCCATAACATCGCAGATGATAAAATAACATGCAAGGTTTTGCAGCAGCATGGCAGGTCCTATATGACATGCCAGGTTTTCCCATAACATCGCAGATGATAAAAGAACAACATGCCAGGTTTTGCTGCAGCATGGCAGGTCCTATATGACATGCCAGGTTTTCCCATAACATCGCAGATGATAAAATAACAACATGCCAGGTTTTGCTGCAGCATGGCAGGTCCTATATGACATGCCAGGTTTTCCCATAACATTGCAGATGATAAAATAACAACATACCAG
Organism: Taudactylus pleione; assembly: GCA_031769625.1. NCBI lineage: Eukaryota > Metazoa > Chordata > Amphibia > Anura > Myobatrachidae > Taudactylus > Taudactylus pleione. The sequence goes on from JAUIMM010000957.1 coordinate 7,363,240, forward strand.
GTTTTGCTGCAGCATGGCAGGTCCTATATGACATGCCAGGTTTTCCCATAACATTGCAGATGATAAAAGAACAACATGATAGGTTTTGCTGCAGCATGGCAGGTCCTATATGACATGCCAGGTTTTCCCATAACATCGCAGATGATAAAAGAACAACATGCCAGGTTTTGCTGCAGCATAGCAGGTCCTATATGACATGCCAGGTTTTCCCATAACATCGCAGATGATAAAATAACAACATGCCAGGTTTTGCTGCAGCATGGCAGGTCCTATATGACATGCCAGGTTTTCCCATAACATTGCAGATGATAAAAGAACAACATGACAGGTTTTGCAGCAGCATGGCAGGTCCTATATGACATGCCAGGTTTTCCCATAACATCGCAGATGATAAAATAACAACATGCCAGGTTTTGCTGCAGCATGGCAGGTCCTATATGACATGCCAGGTTTTCCCATAACATTGCAGATGATAAAATAACAACATGCCAGGTTTTGCTGCAGCATGGCAGGTCCTATATGACATGCCAGGCTTTCCCATAACATCGCAGATGATAAAAGAACAACATGACAGGTTTTGCTGCAGCATGGCAGGTCCTATATGACATGCCAGGTTTTCCCATAACATCGCAGATGATAAAAGAACAACATGCCAGGTTTTGCTGCAGCATAGCAGGTCCTATATGACATGCCAGGTTTTCCCATAACATCGCAGATGATAAAAAAACAACATGTCAGGTTTTGCTACAGCATGGCAGGTCCTATATGACATGCCAGGTTTTCCCATAACATTGCAGATGATAAAATAACATGCCAGGTTTTGCTGCAGCATGGCAGGTCCTATATTACATGCCAGGTTTTCCCATAACATCGCAGATGATAAAATAACATGCAAGGTTTTGCAGCAGCATGGCAGGTCCTATATGACATGCCAGGTTTTCCCATAACATCGCAGATGATAAAAGAACAACATGCCAGGTTTTGCTGCAGCATGGCAGGTCCTATATGACATGCCAGGTTTTCCCATAACATCGCAGATGATAAAATAACAACATGCCAGGTTTTGCTGCAGCATGGCAGGTCCTATATGACATGCCAGGTTTTCCCATAACATTGCAGATGATAAAATAACAACATACCAGGTTTTGCTGCAGCATGGCAGGTCCTATATGACATGCCAGGTTTTCCCATAACATTGCAGATGATAAAAGAACAACATGATAGGTTTTGCTGCAGCATGGCAGGTCCTATATGACATGCCAGGTTTTCCCATAACATCGCAGATGATAAAAGAACAACATGCCAGGTTTTGCTGCAGCATAGCAGGTCCTATATGACATGCCAGGTTTTCCCATAACATCGCAGATGATAAAATAACAACATGCCAGGTTTTGCTGCAGCATGGCAGGTCCTATATGACATGCCAGGTTTTCCCATAACATTGCAGATGATAAAAGAACAACATGACAGGTTTTGCAGCAGCATGGCAGGTCCTATATGACATGCCAGGTTTTCCCATAACATCGCAGATGATAAAAGAACAACATGCCAGGTTTTGCTGCAGCATAGCAGGTCCTATATGACATGCCAGGTTTTCCCATAACATCGCAGATGAAAAAAAAACAACATGTCAGGTTTTGCTACAGCATGGCAGGTCCTATATGACATGCCAGGTTTTCCCATAACATCGCAGATGATAAAATACCATGCCAGGTTTTGCTGCAGCATGGCAGGTCCTATATTACATGCCAGGTTTTCCCATAACATCGCAGATGATAAAATAACATGCCAGGTTTTGCTGCAGCATGGCAGGTCCTATACGACATGCCAGGTTTTCCCATAACATCGCAGATGATAAAATAACAACATGCCAGGTTTTGCAGCAGCATAGCAGGTCCTATATGACATGCCAGGTTTTCCCATAACATCACAGATGATAAAAAAACAACATGTCAGGTTTTGCTGCAGCATGGCAGATCCTATATGACATGCCAGGTTTTCCCATAACATCGCAGATGATAAAATAACAACATGCCTGGTTTTGCAACAGCATAGCAGGTCCTATATGACATGCCAGGTTTTCACATAACATCGCAGATGATAAAATAAAAACATGCCAGGTTTTGCTGCAGCATGACTTGTCCTATATGACATGCCAGGTTTTCCCATAACATCGAAGATGATAAAATAACAACATGCCAGGTTTTGCTGCTGCATGGCTGGACCTATATGACATGCCAGGTTTTCCCATAAGATCGCAGATGATAAAATAACAACATGCCAGGTTTTGCTGCAGCATGGCAGGTCCTATATGACATGCCAGGTTTTCCCATAACATCGCAGATGATAAAATAACAACATGCCAGGTTTTGCAGCAGCATGGCAGGTCCTATATGAAATGCCAGGTTTTCCCATAACATTGCAGATGATAAAATAACAACATGCCAGGTTTTGCAGCAGCATGGCAGGTCCTATATGACACGCCAGGTTTTCACATAACATCGCAGATGATAAAATAACAACATGCCAGGTTTTGCTGCAGCATGGCAGGTCCTATATGACATGCCAGGTTTTCCCATAACATCGCAGATGATAAAATAACAACATGCCAGGTTTTGCTGCAGCATGGCAGGTCCTATATGACCTGCCAGGTTTTCCCATAACATTGCAGATGATAAAATAACAACATGCCAGGTTTTGCTGCAGCATGGCAGGTCCTATATGACATGCCAGGTTTTCCCATAACATCGCAGATGATAAAAGAACAACATGACAGGTTTTGCTGCAGCATGGCAGGTCCTATATGACATGCCAGGTTTTCCAATAACATCGCAGATGATAAAAGAACAACATGCCAGGTTTTGCTGCAGCATAGCAGGTCCTATATGACATGCCAGGTTTTCTAATAACATCGCAGATGATAAAAAAACAACATGTCAGGTTTTGCTACAGCATGGCAGGTCCTATATGACATGCCAGGTTTTCCCATAACATTGCAGATGATAAAATAACATGCCAGGTTTTGCTGCAGCATGGCAGGTCCTATATGACATGCCAGGTTTTCCCATAACATCGCAGATGATAAAATAACATGCCAGGTTTTGCAGCAGCATGGCAGGTCCTATATGACATGCCAGGTTTTCCCATAACATCGCAGATGATAAAAGAACAACATGCCAGGTTTTGCTGCAGCATGGCAGGTCCTATATGAAATGCCAGGTTTTCCCATAACATCGCAGATGATAAAATAACCACATGCCAGGTTTTGCAGCAGCATGGCAGGTCCTATATGACATGCCAGGTTTTCCCATAACATCGCAGATGATAAAATAACAACATGCCAGGTTTTGCTGCAGCATGGCAGGTCCTATATGACATGCCAGGTTTTCCCATAACATCGCAGATGATAAAATAACAACATGCCAGGTTTTGCTGCAGCATGGCAGGTCCTATATGACATGCGAGGGTTTCCCATAACATCGCAGATGATAAAATAACAACATGCCAGGTTTTGCAGCAGCATAGCAGGTCCTATATGACATGCCAGGTTTTCCCATAACATCGCAGATGATAAAAAAACAACATGTCAGGTTTTGCTGCAGCATGGCAGGTCCTATATGACATGCCAGGTTTTCCCATAACATCGCAGATGATAAAATAACAACATGCCTGGTTTTGCAACAGCATAGCAGGTCCTATATGACATGCCAGGTTTTCACATGACATCGCAGATGATAAAATAAAAACATGCCAGGTTTTGCAGCAGGGCAGGTCCTATATGACATGCCAGGTTTTCCCATAACATCGCAGATGATAAAATAACAACATGCCAGGTTTTGCTGCAGCATGACAGGTCCTATATGACATGCCAGGTTTTCCCATAACATCGCAGATGATAAAATAACAACATGCCAGGTTTAGCTGCAGCATGGCAGGTCCTATATGACATGCCAGGTTTTCCCATAACATCGCAGATGATAAAATAACAACATGCCAGGTTTTGCTGCAGCATGGCAGGTCCTATATGAAATGCCAGGTTTTCCCATAACATTGCAGATGATAAAATAACAACATGCCAGGTTTTGCAGCAGCATGGCAGGTCCTATATGACACGCCAGGTTTTCACATAACATCGCAGATGATAAAATAACAACATGCCAGGTTTTGCTGCAGCATGGCAGGTCCTATATGACATGCCAGGTTTTCCCATAACATCGCAGATGATAAAATAACAACATGCCAGGTTTTGCAGCAGCATGGCAGGTCCTATATGAAATGCCAGGTTTTCCCATAACATTGCAGATGATAAAATAACAACATGCCAGGTTTTGCAGCAGCATGGCAGGTCCTATATGACACGCCAGGTTTTCACATAACATCGCAGATGATAAAATAACAACATGCCAGGTTTTGCTGCAGCATGGCAGGTCCTATATGACATGCCAGGTTTTCCCATAACATCGCAGATGATAAAATAACAACATGCCAGGTTTTGCTGCAGCATGGCAGGTCCTATATGACATGCCAGGTTTTCCCATAACATTGCAGATGATAAAATAACAACATGCCAGGTTTTGCTGCAGCATGGCAGGTCCTATATGACATGCCAGGCTTTCCCATAACATCGCAGATGATAAAAGAACAACATGACAGGTTTTGCTGCAGCATGGCAGGTCCTATATGACATGCCAGGTTTTCCCATAACATCGCAGATGATAAAAGAACAACATGCCAGGTTTTGCTGCAGCATAGCAGGTCCTATATGACATGCCAGGTTTTCCCATAACATCGCAGATGATAAAAAAACAACATGTCAGGTTTTGCTACAGCATGGCAGGTCCTATATGACATGCCAGGTTTTCCCATAACATTGCAGATGATAAAATAACATGCCAGGTTTTGCTGCAGCATGGCAGGTCCTATATTACATGCCAGGTTTTCCCATAACATCGCAGATGATAAAATAACATGCAAGGTTTTGCAGCAGCATGGCAGGTCCTATATGACATGCCAGGTTTTCCCATAACATCGCAGATGATAAAAGAACAACATGCCAGGTTTTGCTGCAGCATGGCAGGTCCTATATGACATGCCAGGTTTTCCCATAACATCGCAGATGATAAAATAACAACATGCCAGGTTTTGCTGCAGCATGGCAGGTCCTATATGACATGCCAGGTTTTCCCATAACATTGCAGATGATAAAATAACAACATACCAGGTTTTGCTGCAGCATGGCAGGTCCTATATGACATGCCAGGTTTTCCCATAACATTGCAGATGATAAAAGAACAACATGATAGGTTTTGCTGCAGCATGGCAGGTCCTATATGACATGCCAGGTTTTCCCATAACATCGCAGATGATAAAAGAACAACATGCCAGGTTTTGCTGCAGCATAGCAGGTCCTATATGACATGCCAGGTTTTCCCATAACATCGCAGATGATAAAATAACAACATGCCAGGTTTTGCTGCAGCATGGCAGGTCCTATATGACATGCCAGGTTTTCCCATAACATTGCAGATGATAAAAGAACAACATGACAGGTTTTGCAGCAGCATGGCAGGTCCTATATGACATGCCAGGTTTTCCCATAACATCGCAGATGATAAAAGAACAACATGCCAGGTTTTGCTGCAGCATAGCAGGTCCTATATGACATGCCAGGTTTTCCCATAACATCGCAGATGAAAAAAAAACAACATGTCAGGTTTTGCTACAGCATGGCAGGTCCTATATGACATGCCAGGTTTTCCCATAACATCGCAGATGATAAAATACCATGCCAGGTTTTGCTGCAGCATGGCAGGTCCTATATTACATGCCAGGTTTTCCCATAACATCGCAGATGATAAAATAACATGCCAGGTTTTGCTGCAGCATGGCAGGTCCTATACGACATGCCAGGTTTTCCCATAACATCGCAGATGATAAAATAACAACATGCCAGGTTTTGCAGCAGCATAGCAGGTCCTATATGACATGCCAGGTTTTCCCATAACATCACAGATGATAAAAAAACAACATGTCAGGTTTTGCTGCAGCATGGCAGATCCTATATGACATGCCAGGTTTTCCCATAACATCGCAGATGATAAAATAACAACATGCCTGGTTTTGCAACAGCATAGCAGGTCCTATATGACATGCCAGGTTTTCACATAACATCGCAGATGATAAAATAAAAACATGCCAGGTTTTGCTGCAGCATGACTTGTCCTATATGACATGCCAGGTTTTCCCATAACATCGAAGATGATAAAATAACAACATGCCAGGTTTTGCTGCTGCATGGCTGGACCTATATGACATGCCAGGTTTTCCCATAAGATCGCAGATGATAAAATAACAACATGCCAGGTTTTGCTGCAGCATGGCAGGTCCTATATGACATGCCAGGTTTTCCCATAACATCGCAGATGATAAAATAACAACATGCCAGGTTTTGCAGCAGCATGGCAGGTCCTATATGAAATGCCAGGTTTTCCCATAACATTGCAGATGATAAAATAACAACATGCCAGGTTTTGCAGCAGCATGGCAGGTCCTATATGACACGCCAGGTTTTCACATAACATCGCAGATGATAAAATAACAACATGCCAGGTTTTGCTGCAGCATGGCAGGTCCTATATGACATGCCAGGTTTTCCCATAACATCGCAGATGATAAAATAACAACATGCCAGGTTTTGCTGCAGCATGGCAGGTCCTATATGACCTGCCAGGTTTTCCCATAACATTGCAGATGATAAAATAACAACATGCCAGGTTTTGCTGCAGCATGGCAGGTCCTATATGACATGCCAGGTTTTCCCATAACATCGCAGATGATAAAAGCACAACATGACAGGTTTTGCTGCAGCATGGCAGGTCCTATATGACATGCCAGGTTTTCCCATAACATCGCAGATGATAAAAGAACAACATGCCAGGTTTTGCTGCAGCATAGCAGGTCCTATATGACATGCCAGGTTTTCCCATAACATCGCAGATGATAAAAAAACAACATGTCAGGTTTTGCTACAGCATGGCAGGTCCTATATGACATGCCAGGTTTTCCCATAACATTGCAGATGATAAAATAACATGCCAGGTTTTGCTGCAGCATGGCAGGTCCTATATGACATGCCAGGTTTTCCCATAACATCGCAGATGATAAAATAACATGCCAGGTTTTGCAGCAGCATGGCAGGTCCTATATGACATGCCAGGTTTTCCCATAACATCGCAGATGATAAAAGAACAACATGCCAGGTTTTGCTGCAGCATGGCAGGTCCTATATGAAATGCCAGGTTTTCCCATAACATCGCAGATGATAAAATAACCACATGCCAGGTTTTGCAGCAGCATGGCAGGTCCTATATGACATGCCAGGTTTTCCCATAACATCGCAGATGATAAAATAACAACATGCCAGGTTTTGCTGCAGCATGGCAGGTCCTATATGACATGCCAGGTTTTCCCATAACATCGCAGATGATAAAATAACAACATGCCAGGTTTTGCTGCAGCATGGCAGGTCCTATATGACATGCGAGGGTTTCCCATAACATCGCAGATGATAAAATAACAACATGCCAGGTTTTGCAGCAGCATAGCAGGTCCTATATGACATGCCAGGTTTTCCCATAACATCGCAGATGATAAAAAAACAACATGTCAGGTTTTGCTGCAGCATGGCAGGTCCTATATGACATGCCAGGTTTTCCCATAACATCGCAGATGATAAAATAACAACATGCCTGGTTTTGCAACAGCATAGCAGGTCCTATATGACATGCCAGGTTTTCACATGACATCGCAGATGATAAAATAAAAACATGCCAGGTTTTGCAGCAGGGCAGGTCCTATATGACATGCCAGGTTTTCCCATAACATCGCAGATGATAAAATAACAACATGCCAGGTTTTGCTGCAGCATGACAGGTCCTATATGACATGCCAGGTTTTCCCATAACATCGCAGATGATAAAATAACAACATGCCAGGTTTAGCTGCAGCATGGCAGGTCCTATATGACATGCCAGGTTTTCCCATAACATCGCAGATGATAAAATAACAACATGCCAGGTTTTGCTGCAGCATGGCAGGTCCTATATGAAATGCCAGGTTTTCCCATAACATTGCAGATGATAAAATAACAACATGCCAGGTTTTGCAGCAGCATGGCAGGTCCTATATGACACGCCAGGTTTTCACATAACATCGCAGATGATAAAATAACAACATGCCAGGTTTTGCTGCAGCATGGCAGGTCCTATATGACATGCCAGGTTTTCCCATAACATCGCAGATGATAAAATAACAACATGCCAGGTTTTGCTGCAGCATGGCAGGTCCTATATGACATGCCAGGTTTTCCCATAACATCGCAGATGATAAAATAACAACATGCCAGGTTTTGCTGCAGCATGGCAGGTCCTATATGACATGCCAGGTTTTCCCATAACATCGCAGATGATAAAAGAACAACATGACAGGTTTTGCTGCAGCATGGCAGGTCCTATATGACATGCCAGGTTTTCCCATAACATCGCAGATGATAAAAGAACAACATGCCAGGTTTTGCAGCAGCATAGCAGGTCCTATATGACATGCCAGGTTTTCCCATAACATCGCAGATGATAAAAAAACAACATGTCAGGTTTTGCTACAGCATGGCAGGTCCTATATGACATGCCAGGTTTTCCCATAACATTGCAGATGATAAAATAACATGCCAGGTTTTGCTGCAGCATGGCAGGTCCTATATTACATGCCAGGTTTTCCCATAACATCGCAGATGATAAAATAACATGCCAGGTTTTGCAGCAGCATGGCAGGTCCTATATGACATGCCAGGTTTTCCCATAACATCGCAGATGATAAAAGAACAACATGCCAGGTTTTGCTGCAGCATGGCAGGTCCTATATGACATGCCAGGTTTTCCCATAACATCGCAGATGATAAAATAACAACATGCCAGGTTTTGCTGCAGCATGGCAGGTCCTATATGACATGCCAGGTTTTCCCATAACATTGCAGATGATAAAATAACAACATACCAGGTTTTGCTGCAGCATGGCAGGTCCTATATGACATGTCAGGTTTTCCCATAACATTGCAGATGATAAAAGAACAACATGATAGGTTTTGCTGCAGCATGGCAGGTCCTATATGACATGCCAGGTTTTCCCATAACATCGCAGATGATAAAAGAACAACATGCCAGGTTTTGCTGCAGCATAGCAGGTCCTATATGACATGCCAGGTTTTCACATAACATCGCAGATGATAAAATAACAACATGCCAGGTTTGCTGCTCATATCCAAAACAATGTCCCCACTTGTGTGTCCTCCATTCGGAATGGGTATCAAATACCGCCTGCCAGCAGCAGCCCTACAGGAGCAGAGTGCGACGCAGCGGAAGCCCGACAGCGCTGGAAATCCCGATCGTGGATAGGTAAGTATAGACTAACCTAACCCCCCTAACCCTCCTTAGGAGTGCCTAACCCTAACTTCCCCCCCATTGCTCTCCCTCCATTCCCCCCCTCCCCCCCCGCACTGCCCCCGCTGCTGATGGCCCGCAGCTCATATCCAAAACAATGTCCCCGCTTGTGTGTCCTCCATTCCAGCCCCCCCTCCCCCCCGCTGCTGATGACCCGCAGTTCATATTCAAAACAATGTCCCCGCTTGTGTGTCCTCCATTCCAGCCTCCCCTCCCCCCCGCACTGCTCCCGCTGCTGATGGCCCGCAGCTCATATCCCAAATAATGTCCCCCCACTTGTGTGTCCTCCATTCCAGCCTCCCCTCCCCCACGCACTGCTCCCGCTGCTGATGGCCCGCAGCTCATATCCCAAACAATGTCCCCCCGCTTGTGTGTCCTCCATTCCAGCCTCCCCTCCCCCCCGCACTGCTCCCGCTGCTGATGGCCCGCAGCTCATATCCAAAACAATGTCCCCGCTTGTGTGTCCTCCATTCCAGCCCCCCCTCCCCCCCGCTGCTGATGACCCGCAGTTCATATTCAAAACAATGTCCCCGCTTGTGTGTCCTCCATTCCAGCCTCCCCTCCCCCCCGCACTGCTCCCGCTGCTGATGGCCCGCAGCTCATATCCCAAATAATGTCCCCCCACTTGTGTGTCCTCCATTCCAGCCTCCCCTCCCCCACGCACTGCTCCCGCTGCTGATGGCCCGCAGCTCATATCCCAAACAATGTCCCCCCGCTTGTGTGTCCTCCATTCCAGCCTCCCCTCCCCCCCGCACTGCTCCCGCTGCTGATGGCCTACAGTTCATATTCAAAACAATGTCCCCGCTTGTGTGTCCTCCATTCCAGCCCCCCCTCCCCCCCGAACTGCCCCCGCTGCTGATGGCCCGCAGTTCATATTCAAAAACAATGTCCCCGCTGGTGAAGGACATAATCCACCCCCTCACCCCCTGACCTGCTCCCGCTGCTGATGCCCCGCTGGTATCCTTATTAAACCCCCATGCTGCCAGCCCCCAATGCTTTCAAATGCTGCTCCTAAAAAAAAAAACACACTTACCTTATTTAGAGTGTCTTGGGCGTCTTCAGCTGCACCACCGGCTTGCACTGCTGGCTCTGCGCCGCGCTGATCACAAAATGGAACCTCGGGAGTGGCTGGGGAGTGGCCACCAAAGAAAAAATCGTTCAAACCGTTCAAAACAAGCAACAGTGAATGATTTGAACGATATCTGAAGAAAAAGAAAGATATCTGACAAATCTGACTGCAAATATGTCAGATCTCAGATATCATTCTCTGACAAACGTGAACGCGCATCGTTCATCGTTCATGTATGTATACATGAACGATTTTTTTCATCAGATTTGAACGATTGAACGATTTTTAAAATCGTTATCATTCAAGTCTGATGAAAAATCTGACCGTGTGTATGCACCATAATACAGAGAATTTTCATTATCTGCAACTACCTGCTAATATTTATCCTACTTATGTAAGTTTAGGGGATTGAATAAATTACCAATGTGATTGATTCAACCATCATAGCACAGTACCAAGAAATGGGGGGTGAAACAGTAATTCCTGAATAGTAAATATCACCAAGGGATAAGATATTATACAATCAATATCCCATAGACGAATTACATTGTCAGATAAAGTGATTATCAATAACAGATGCATATGCACTGTTTTAATGCTGTGCCATAAATACCAAACATTGGCCCTCATTCAGAGCCGTTCGCTATTTGCGTTCGTTCGTTCAAAAACAAGGGGTGGCTATGCAAATGATCCGTTCGCACATTGCAGTCTGTTCACACCTCTAAGTTTGAACGAGCGAGCAAAACATACGCTCGTTTATTTGATAAAAACGCCCCCTGGCCGGTCGCACCATACGTCATGTCCGCTATTTATTAGATTAATCGAGTACATCGAACAGGATATGAACTGCTCGCTATTCTTGTGGTTGGTTTTTTCAACCGCTATTTTGCGAGCAGTTCTGAGTTAAAAAAAAACAAGTGACGTGGTCATCGACGCTGATGTATTAATTATGCACACCCATAAAACGCCCGTTTTGACCTTTAAGCACGCCTGCGATCGGATCTCCACTCCCCGTTTTCAAGCACCTTCCCCTGTTACCACCCACAAACGCCTCATCCTGTCACTCAAAATAGCAGGCACTCGCTATATTGCGTACAAATGATTTTCGGCCGCACTGACTGGTTCGCGCATGCGTACTAAAAACCGTACGCATGCGCAGATGTGCGAACATCGCTCGGAACGAGCGTACTGCCGCTAGCGAGTGGCTCTGAATGAGGGCCATTGTTCCCCTAACATATGTGTGGATAGGATATTATAAGATTAATATTCTGTTGATAAATGATGTATAATGAATTATTATTGCTACATAACAATGGTGTACTAAACCAATAGGAGGTCATTAATATTCTCTGGTATGATTTATTGATCCAATGAATCAATAATATAATAATAAAATGTGAGATAGATCAGGGTCATATCAAGGGTTAATCAAAGACCAATTATAGTAAACCACACTAATTTAAATACTCAGGAGATCATATATTGGCAACAGCAATAATACGTGTGATATTATTGGGTAGAAGGGTACCCCCTTCATCCAAGGTTACTATCATACTGATACGCCAAATTATCTCTTGAAATATGTATATATTGTAGGGTTATTATCATTTTTGTAGTCTTTTTCTCCCTTCCCCCCCCCCCCCCTTTCTTTCATGTAGAGCTCTATTCACTGATATTGTGACTATATGATTGCTCTATCTGATCATATACCAGAACAACAGATATAATAGACCAACAAATTGAGACACACGGCGGGAATTTGTTTATTATTCTTGATTTTATTAAAAACAAACAAGATATCAAAAACATTTTCACAATTATTTTTCACATTTTTACACACTATATCACTTCTAAATTTTATCAATATTTCGCTGAACCTGGTGCCATTCGCACCAACTTTTTAATGCATATCTAATAAAGTATTTACTCTTTTTATATTAAATTAATAAACTTTATGTGCGCCATGTATTAAGACAAATCCTTTTTCTCTCTTTCCAAGTATCTTAGTAGCTTTGTAGGATAGCAGTAGAAGTGGTATAATTACCGTCAGAATACCAGGATGAGATATACGCGGGTGATGTCACAGAGTGGCAGCAAGTTTCTGTAAACGAATGTTAATGATATAAATACTTAATAATCTTTTAAATTTCACATTTTATTATATTTCTAAATGTCATATCTGACTACTGCACCAATGGCTATTTTCTGTTCTACATGCAATCCTGAATTGTTTCACATTGCTTTATGCATCCGAATACTTAATTAAGTTTGAGGATAGATAAGCACCCTGTTTGATATTTAGTTTTGTTAGTTAGTTAAGGGTTAAGGCTTGGGCGAAGGTGTGGTTATGGTAGTGGTCATTTGGGGGAGATAGGCCTATCGTAGAATTTGTGGGAGTGTTCAGGGTACCCATATAAATAGCCTGGTCAGAGGAGCCATTTTCCTCTTTTCCAGTTTCTGCAAACAGGCTGGCTAAGTATCACACAGTTTCTTATATAGCTTTATTTCTTTTGTCCAATTCTTCTTTTTATTTCACATCCTATCTATCTTTTTATTCTTCTCTTTCCCTTACTTCTTTCCTTTCAGCTCCTTTCCACTCCCCCCCCCTTTTTTTTTTTTTTTTTTTCACCTCATCCCTGCTTTGTTTTATCCCCCCCCTGTCCAACTCCCCCTCCCTCATCCCTGCATTGCATTGTGCCCAGGCTCGCCGTTCAGCGCCACCCCCTCGCCGCTTTATGTAGGCTTCCAGGCCGCTCACATTCGCGGCCTCTCCCCCAGCCTGGCGCGGGTCGCGCCATGCTGCAGGCCGCGATCCCGCACCCGCTCGCGTGCATGTACGCGCGCCCTCCGCCGGCCCCCGCTCCCTGTCCTCCCCTGCTGCCTCTCCACAGCTGATGGCCGCCCGGCTCTCCGGCGGCACCGCGGGCGGCCGCAACTCAGCGCCTTTCCCCCCACAGTTCACAGCCAGCCCGCGCCCTGTATCGGCAGTTGGCCCCGCCCACAGGGTCGTGGCGGCCATTTTAGCCCCGTACACCGCACAGGGAGCCCTGCACATCCCTGCATCACCCCCCTCCACCCCCACTACTTCAGTAGCAGTGGGGCCTCCTCCTCCTCAACCCTCACCATTACTTTCCAGCCACCAGGGTTCCCCCAGTAGTGTAGGATCAGCTGCAGGGTCCATTATATCTAGGGCCCTAAGTGTCCCTCCCAGCGCATTATTTCCCGATGCCCCCCCCCTGCATCTAGGAGCGGGGGTCCTACCCCTTCGCCTCGGGAGGGTGTTAATGTGCAGCAACCCCCCCCCCCTTTCAACTCTTTAGCAGCGCAGCAGCCCAGCTGGTCCCCATATTTCTATGCCCCTGGCCCCCATCCTCCCCATCCTCCCCCCCCCCAATTTTCAAATACACCCACTATGTTCCAGTATGCCCCCCCCGCAACAACCCCCGGGCCCGCCCCCTTTCGCAAGGGTTCAGGCCATATTACCAAGTCCTGTCGCCACCTTTTTACCTTCCCCTGGCCACTTCGGCTGCACATACCCAGTCCATGCATACCCCCCTCCCCCTTTCCATTCCGCCCCCCCTGCTCCCCCAGCCACCTGCAACTGTCCATACACCCCTGCCACCCGCACTCCCCCATGCCCCTCGTTCCACGGAAGGAGTTGCTGTGCGGTCTGAGTCACCAGTGATTGTGTCAAGTCCCCAGGTCGCAGCTTCTGTTCATTCCAGTCGGGTTGTTGAGATGCAGAGGACGGACGGTGAGGTGGCATCAACGAGTCAAGTCGTGGTGGGCGCACCGCGCAGTGAGGGACTGTTGGCGAACACTCAGGAGGAAGTGGCCGGTCCTTTGGCAGCAGTTTCCGGTGAGCATGTTTTTCCATGTTGCACAGCACACACTCATTTTCCACTGGTTATAGCGATTCTGCAAGTTCATCAGAGAGGCCGCGTAAGCTTATGCGATACGTAGCGCACAAGATTAAGGGAAAACGAAGTCCCAAGAGGGCCAGCACAGTGTCGGCAGCTAAGGTTCCAGATGCTATGGGGGATATGGTACACTGCGCAAACACGGCCATCCTTAGGGGTTTGCGGTCTAAGGTTAGGGAGAGGCGCTGAGGGAAACTTCCATTCGTTCCAAAATTGGGAGCAGGGATGTTTGTTTTCGCAGCTTGCTACCTTGAATCACGCCCGGGGGAGTACATGAATGTCCTCAAGTGTATGCATATGGTGCGTGGTATGCACTCGTCAGGCAAGAGTACAGCTTGGAGGCATTACGACGAGACATTTCGTAAAACACAGGAAGGACAGGCAGTTTTTTCAATGCGGCTTCAATGACGTAGAAGTTTGGCTCGAAGTAAACCAACTGCCTGGCGCGCCTTCGGAGCCTTCGGCGGTACGCAAGCAGCCCTTTCTGCCCGTACAGGTGGTGCCAGAGCCGGCAGAGGGAAATGCTATGCATTTAATAATGCCCAATGTAATAAAGGATCGGGCTGTCGGTATAGGCACATATGCAAGCTCTGTGGGAGTGGGCACCCGGCTAAAGATTGTGGGCAACTCGGTGGTACTACGGAGAGTCGGGGCGATCAGCGCGATGAGACGCGAGGCGGTGTTAAGTAAAACACCTTCGCCGGTCGTCCTAGGGGCTTTGAAGAGTTGGTTGGGTCGTTATCCTCTCAGGGAGGCCTTTTTGTTACATGCGTTTAGTAAGGGTTTTAGATTGCCTTTGACACAGGACATCTCAGTTGTTGCTAAGAGAAATCTTAAGACGGCCCGCGTCCACCCGGACGTAGTCCGAGCTAAGATTGAAGCCGAGGTCGGGTTGGGGCGCAGGTTGTGGCCCCTTTTTCTTCCCCCCCCTTTGGAGGGTTGGTGCGTATCGCCTTTAGGGGTTGTACCAAAGAAGGAACCGGCTAAGTTCAGGCTGATACAGCATCTTTCTTACCCAGAGAGAGGGTCGGTCAACGACGCGCTAGATCCATTGGATTGCCGGGTCGTTTATCAATCCTTTGAGTAGGCTCTAGATATAGTACAGATTTTTGGTAGGAGCACTTTATTAACCAAGGTGGATATCGAGTCCGCTTTTCGGCTGTTGCCCCTTCACCCCGAATCTTTTAAGTACATGAGTTTTAGAGTTGCGGGGCTCTATTATGTTGATAGAGGTTTGCCGATGGGATGTTCCATCTCGTGTTCCTTTTTTGAATGTTTTAGCTCCTTTTTGCAATAGTGCTTACAGGCAGGTACAGAGCAAGCTGGTGTGTCCCACTACCTAGATGATTTTCTGTTGGTGGGGCCAGCGGATACCCAGGTTTGCGAGGATTTGCTGTTTTCCTTGCAGGCCTTGTTCGCAGTGGTAGGTGTTCCTGTTGCCAAGGACAAGACGGAGGGTCCGGTTACACGCTTATCGTATTTGGGTATAGAAATAGACACCGTGCTAGGTTTATGCAGTTTGCCGATTGAGAAGGCGCGACGTTTGGGAGAGTTGCTGAAAGCATTTGTTTTAGCGAAAAAGGTCTCACTGAAGCAGTTGCAGTCCTTGCTAGGCCTCCTTAATTTCGCATGTAGAGTCATTCCTATGGGACGGGTTTCTTGTAGGCGGCTGGAAAGAGCCATGGAGGGGGTTAAGAAGTCCCATCACCTCGTTCGCATATCCCAAGATCTGAGGGAGGACCTTCGCATTTGGTTGCTGTTCCTGTGTAATTTCAATGGCTTTCGGATATGGCCCAGGCCCCTGTAGCTTATTCCGAGCTTCAACTATTTATGGACGCGTCCGGTTCCGTCGGGTTTGGCGCCTTTTTCGAAGGGGACTGGTGCGTGGAGCCTTGGCCGGAAGCTTGGGGGGGTTTTAGGCCTTACTAGGAACATTCTGCTTCTGGCTGTTCCCTATTGTGGTGTCTGTTGAGCTGTGGGCCCACAGGCTTTGTAATAGGCAGATCCTTTTTTGGTGCGAATTTGGGCGTGGTTCAGGCGGTGAATAATCAGAGGGCGGAATCGTTGTTGGCTTTGAAGTTGTTGAGGCACTTGACACTTCTTTGCCTGCGAAGGAACATTGAGTTTAGGGCGCAGCATGTTCCGGGTGTTTCTAATGAGATAGCAGATTCCTTATCTCGTTTACAGTGGGACAGGTTTCGTTCGCTAGCTCCTTACGCTTCTCTTCATGGTTTAACCTGCCCCTCCCATGTCGGGCAGATTGTTGTGCCGGCATCAGAGTCTTCGCACTGAGGTCTCTGGCCCCTGGCACATTAAAGACCTACAAAGCGGCTTGGGACGCTTGGCAGGGTTTCTTGGCTTCCAAGCGTGGGGGAGGTAAGACGGTTTGATGACTGTATGGCAGAGTTTATTTGGAACTGGCAGGAAGGGGGTCGTTCTAAGGCGGCTATGTCTGCAGCGCTATCTGGTATCGCTTACTTTTCTAAGTGGCATGGTATGGCAGATCCCACAAATTCGTTCCTTCTAATCAAGGCGATGAAGGGGTGGGCGAGGGAACACCCTAGCACAGGGATGCACGTAGACCAGTTGACCCGGCCCTACTTAAAGATTTGATTGTGGCAGTATCGGGGGTTGCGTTAGGCGAATATGAATCGCCCCCTTTTTAGTTTAGAATTTTCATTAGCATATTTTGGGGCGTTTAGAAACGGTGAGCTCGTGGCATCTAATAAAACTTCCACATCGACGGGTCTAATGTTTAAACACGTGGTAATTAAGCCGACATTGATATTGCGTAAAATACATAGGTCCAAGACAGATCAACTTGGTGGGGGGCGTTGGATTTCTATCACAGAACATTCAGATGTAGTAATTTGTCCAGTTGGTCTGGCGGGGCGATTTAATACTCTTCGCCCGCCAGGGGGTGCGCAGTGACTTATCCATGTTAATCTTACACCTTTGTCCAGGTTTCAGTTTACAAGGCTGTTTCAGAATTGTCTTATTCGCTTTAGGCTTGCCCACAGAACATTTTGGGACGCATTCATGTAGGATAGGGGCAGCAACTTGCGCAGCGGTTGATGGTGCTTCGGTCGACACCTTACAAAAGTTGGGTCGGTGGAAGTCATCAGCTTATAAAACTTATTTATGGGGGGATAAGTTGCTTAAGTAGCTGCGCTTCTTGCGAGTTTGTTGGGAAACCCAGGGGCCTTATGCCTACTGCCGCTAGGGATTCTGAAAGGATTTTCAGCTTTTTGCCCTCAAAGAGGTTTTGCTGTTTTTCATCTTCAGATGGGTCACCCAACTATTGGTTTCCCTTCCCGCGGGTTAGTTTATTATTATGTAAGAATTAATTTCTGGTAGTGTTATTATGTAAGAATGAATTTCTGGCTGGGTAACCTTTCTTGCAGGGTTGCCCAGGAATGCTAACTGTCGGGTGTGGTCATTCAAATTTTGGGCACCCCTTAGCATTGCAGGCCCGCATTTGTTGGGTGCAAGTGACGTCCATTGGCTGGGTTTCGTGGTATGCGCCGTAAGCGCCTGCTGGATGCCTTATGGATGGCAGAAGATGACTGGGTGGTCATTCAATTGGGGGGGAGCGATTTGGGCACGTGCAAGGGCATTGAGCTGATACACTCTATTAGGAATGACTTGCAAGTGCTTGTTAACCGTTAGCCCAACGTCAGCGTCACATGGTCGGACATTGTCCCATGTCGATTTTGGCGTGGACCCCAGACAGGCAAGGCATTGGATGGAGTTCGCGGAAAGGTCAATATGGCAATTGGCCGTTTTGTCCTTAGCATGGGGGGCCGCGTCATACGTTGCGTTACGAGGAGAGCTTCTTTAGGCCTGACGGGGTACACCTCACGGGAGTGGGGCTAGAGCTCTTTATCAGCGACCTCTGCAGTTTCCTGTAGGTCTCAAAGGGTCACAGTTTGGTGGCGGGCCTGGTTCTATGAACCGGGCTTTGGCGGGAAGCAGTGCTCCTGGGCGGCCTATTATTTAGCGCAGGAGTGCCTGGGGAGCATTCTTTCCTTTGAGAGCGGCAAGTTGGTCACCGCCCAAAGGGGGGACCTGGTCCCTGTCCAAGGGAAGGGCCGAGGCTGTGCCAATTAAGGTGGGATGGTACTTCCTCAGGTCGGGCTGCGCAGGGCGGGGATCCGCCCCTGTTATTTATTATTGATTTCCATAGGGCTGTGGCCTCGGAGCACTGCTTTCTTCCTGCCACCTATTTCTAATTTCAATTCGATCAATAAATTCTGGCTGTGACCTCTTTAATTGCATTACATTTGTCAGTGTGTTCATTTCTAGGCTTAGGTTAAGATAAGTTAACAAAAAGAATGGTAAAACAAATGGGTGACTTAATATCATGACAACTGCACATTACTACTTCTATTTATCTAATTGTATCTAATTTTCAGCAGCTTGAGCAAGCACACTTCCATTATTATTAAAGTTGTGCAGGCTCGGATCGGTTCGGATTGTCCCGTCAAGTTCGGTTTATTTTTGTCAAATTTCCGGTCTCAGAAAGAGGCAAAACGTCATCTTTCATGGAAAACGTCATCTTTCATTGACAAACATCATCCTTCATGGACTTTTGTCCATGAAAAATAATGTTTGTCCATGAAAGTTGATGTTTTGTCTCTTTCTGAGACACAAAATTTTCTGGGGAAAATCTGAACCGATCCCATCCTGCACATCTCTAATTATTATTGTATATAGTATATTGCTTATAGCTTTCTACATGGAGTTGCAGCATAATGAGTGGCTCCATGCTAAATATCTGCCCTTGGACCCTTCTACTGTAAAACAGGTCTGGTTCTACCACTTACAAAGATGCACCGCCACTTGTTTCATGCTCAGATGGAAATGACCAATCTCATGCATTGGGATTGGATAGGAGCCATATGATGGACATAGCTTGTTAGACGAAGAGTACTCAGCACTAGTTCTGGTCACGCCAAGTGCCGGTGGGCACTAGGACCCACCGTGGCTCTTTCCTGGAGGTTTGACCTCTGACATGCATGCCATTACCACACGGTTTTCTCCACTGCTGTTCATGATGCATGGACGTGCCCCTGAGACTTTCCACTTCACAGAGCCATAGAAGGCCCCTCAATACGACACAATACCCTGTGCGACCACCATTTACCATAGGGATTATACTACTACAAACCACAAGAGCATACGGACTAATATTAGGCGGCGCACTACAAAACCCAGCATACCCTTTACGCTCCAGGCTGTATCTGGCACCATACCTGCAATCTGTACCTATTATAAACCTTGTGTCTAATGCCATTTGTTTCTACTTTAAACATTCCACCTGGTTAAGTTATTTGCTGTGTGAACTAACTGCCACTCGCAATTCCAGCTCAGAATCCCAGCACCCTGCTAATAGGTTCTGATCCCCAGGTCACTGATCCTATGCTCTGCCAACATATCTGTCACAGAGTTCCCATTCTGTACACCAGTGGAATCACATAGGCTGTTTCTGAGTCACAAAGTGGCTGCAGTTTTTGGCAGTCGCAGAAGCATGATTTATTACATTATGCTAACGTGAAAATCTGTAGGGCTAATGTGGGAGGTTCATGCATCTGCGCAAGCGGAAAGCTTGATTTTACATCAGCTGCCGCAACTATCATCATTAATATATAAATATTTTGCTTAATTTCAAATCAAGCATTTTTACCATTAGCTGAATGAGTTGGTTTTAGACTTTGCCATGACAGTTATTTATTGGAGCTGCTGTCCAGGGCTGGCCCGAACCTGATTTTTTTGGTAAGCGATATAGATTTTGTCGCCCCCTGCTGAAATAAAGCCTCATATTTTGGTGTGTGAAATATCCGGAGTACATGTAATAATGTAACAATGAATTGCACACATTTGGGAGTTATATATATATATATAATCATTTTATTAAACATTAAAATGAGTAATTAATTTAACTGAAATACTTTCTATAATGCAGCCCCCTCCCTCCCCCACCAAAGTAGTGACAGACAGCCTGGCATGTGGTTTAACTTATCAACCCTTACCTTGATTCTAAATAATGTGAGCGTCCTAGCCGGAGCGGAGCAGTTCATCTTCATTGGCAGTTTGGCACAGTGCTGAAGCACAAGCAGCAGGAGGGTGGGCAGATGTGCGGTGCCGCTGTGACGTCATCTTGCCACTTTGATCAGCCAGAGGAGGCGGAGCTGGAGATTGGTAGCGCAGCAATAGTCCTCCCGGTTGGTATGTGTTCTTGACCGGGTGGACAATTAGACTGTACTCCACTCCGGCGGCATCATGGACCCTGACTGTAGTGCAATGACAAGCAGGCGGCTGATCGGGCCGCTTGTCATTGTGCAATGGTGGGGGGGGCCAAAGGGCTAGGAAAGATTGCACTGCGGGACGTACTTTTACTATTGTCAGGGGCGGGGCGCCCCGTGCAATCACATGGCTCGCCCATCGCTAGAAATGGCCCTGAGCGCGGATCCTCCTCTCCATCCAGCTCTAACTATGCTGTTGCACTCTGGGGAGACAGGCAGCAGTTTGACTCATTGTAATGCTGGCACCTGGCGGCTGTGTGGGATGGCGGCGGGACACAGGAGATGACACGGCCACCCTTCCAGCTTGGCGCCGTACGCGGATGCGTACCTGGCGTAATGGGCCAGCCGGCCCTGCTGCCTTCACAGCATGGGAGGAATTATAACTACAGTAGGCCCCAAAACCTATTCCTATCTTGCTGCATATAGGCACATTAGGTTTCAAGGAAAAGGGTTAGATTCCTGAAGGCAAAAGAGTCTCTTATAGATCCGTATTAATTGGTGGGAAGGAACTGTAAATGTTGTGCAGACAAACATTATCTGGCAGTGTATGGGGTTTGAGTGGAATTGAAACTATGGATTTTTAAGCAAGAAATGGACTAAAACTTACAATTTATTAGGGTTAATACAGATGTGCCCCCATACATCTATCCTTCGTGCGCTACAAGTCGTGCCACACATTACGCGGGAGCTCAGTGTGACTCGGTAGCGGTGAGCGTCTTTTCGTTCTTTTTACCTTCAAATGCATCCTATTCGTACAACGATGCGAATAGATAGGACAAGCTGCTTCTGCTGATTAAAATGATATGCAGCATGCATATGTTCTCTGCGACTGCGGATGTATCTGCATGCGAAATGCTATGTTACAGTGTCAGCAGCTGTAACACTGTAACTTAGTATGATATATATTATATTTTCGGAGCTTGACTGCAAGAGCATTCGCCATCTTCAGATGGCAAATGCTCTTGCTCCGGGATTGCAATCCGCTCCTTCCCTATGGGAAGGAAGTCCGGGTTGCAATGAGGGATCCTTTCGGATCCCTCCGCCCCTGTCCGGCTCCTTCCACAGGAGGTCAGGGCTCTTGTGCGCATGCGTGACCTGTAGGTCGCACATGCACAGTCCCGTCATTGCTCTGTGATTTCACATCAGCTGTCACCGCGCTGGAGCAATGATGAATTCCACTGGTAGCCACGGCGAGTCAGAATGTTAATTATCGGGGTCCATTCGGACCCTGATAATTAACATCATGAATATGCGCCTTTGTCTGCATTATCATGAATATGCGCCTTTGTCTGCATTTGAAGCTGTATAGTTTTGCAGCTTTGTAAGTGGGTTATGAGGTTCCCACATGCTACACAATATTTTATCACTATCCCTCACGCCTTCTTTGGCTTAATTTTCCTTATCTGATTCACATTTTATAGTGTAATAAGCTTCATTTCTGCCTCCCACTTTTCTCTGTTATCTCGTTTAGAACCTGGTGCCCACTGCCAGTGTACTAATTACTGTTTAAATTTGTTGTCCCTTTCAAATGATAGGAAAGTCTTATTTTATCACATTATATTGATTGCATTATAGGAAAATCATGCATTCCAAATATAGCTGTTTTTATAAGTAAACTGGATACTTTAATAGTTTTGTTACCTGGATTGTGTCAAAGTGATCTGGTCTATAAGGGATTGGTTTCCTTTACTGCTTCCACCAATACACAGTAATGGAGCCAGTCACTGATGTAATCCTCTTAGAGATCTATTCATCATCAGGGGTAACGAGAGGGGGGTGAGTGGGTACTAATTACCTGGACTTGCTGGTGGGGCCCGGGTAAGGCACTGCCCCCCCCTCTCTTACTGCACAGCAGCCAAGCACACACCGATGTGGCTCTAATCGCCCTTGTTTATTGTCACTTATTTTATACAAAGCATGTGAAAATGAACACTTTCATATATTTTAGTATAAATTAAGTGTCATAGCTATTCATCAAGTTCAGAATTTTTTTTTTCGGAACTTGGTGGTGTTACTGTACGCCATCCTCAGATGGCATACATGCCAAGATAATCTTCACAGGCTACTGTTTTCACTGTAGCCTGTGGAGATTTACATGCCAGCCATTGCAGCCAGCAGAGGGATCTATTCAGTAACTGCTGTAACTGCACTGCAAAGATTCGGAAGCTGAGAACTCCGGAGCACCACAGCCCTGTGTGCAGCCCACACTGCCTCCTGCTCCTACTCACCTGTCATGTTCTTTCCACTGTCCAGGCTCCATAATGCCGCTCCGGATAGGAAGATGAAACAGATGAGAGGGAGCGCAGGGGTGGGAAGGGGACAGAGCACACCCCAGGGAATGGACGGGGGGGCCGTTTAGAGAGGGCACAGAGTGCACACCAGGGAACGGAATGGGGGAGTTGTGGAGAGAGGGGTCAGAGCGCATCCTGGGGAATGGATGGGGGGGAGGGGACAGTGAAAGGATGTGGGGGACGGGACACAGAAGCAGGGGTCACTAGCGGATCCAGGGGGTGTATAAGGGCGATCACTCCCACATTCCTAAAAGCCCCACCCACTTAATGACATGACTAGTGTCAGTCGGCCAGGCTTAGATGCTGGTGCTGTTGGCTGTCAACAGTGCCGCCACACAGGCGGCCGCAGCGCATCACCAGTGCGATGGTCTGCTATGCTGCTATGTGACACTGCGTCACTGGCACAGTATTAAGACGTCTCCATGTCCAGGCTGGTAGGACCGCAGGCGGTGCAGTGGGGGGTGGGAGGGCCGGCTGATGTAATAGCCTCTTCTGTGGCTGGCCCCCCCTGTCCTCCTCACATGTGCAAAGTCAGAGATTTGATTTCTGATATGCTCAGTGAGAACACTGGGATCCGTTGAGGCGGGCACCATTTTGACTTGAGCAGTGGAGCAGACTGTCACTGGGCTGTGTGGGCTGACACTGTGGTTGAGTCTTCTCCTGCCTGTCACTTTTTCAGAAGAGTGCTGTGAGATTGTCTTTGTGGAGCATATCAGCGGGGTTGGGGGTCTGGTGCACTTGTGGGCTTAGGGGAAGACTTTGTGAGGCAAATTATTATTGGTGGGGGGGGCCCGGGAGGGGGGGCTGGTTATGCCTGTCACTTTTTCAGAAGAATGCTGTCAGTCTGTCCTTGTGGAGTATATCAGTGGGGTTGGGGGGAGGGTCTGGTGCACATGTGGGGCTGGGGGGAGCCTTTGTAATAAATAGAGTAGGAGTCAGTATTAATTATTAAACTGCCCCCCTAAAAGTAAAGTCTAGATCCACCACTGGCAGGGGAGGAGAGATGGAGGGGACAGAGCGGACACCGGGTAAAGGATGCGGGGGAGGAGGGTGATACAGAGGACAGCGTGGCTAGCGGGGTGGGCACAGACGTCGGCATCTTCGCGGTGGGGGCTGCAACTGTGCAATTTGTTAATGAGGAATGATGAATGCCTCCTAACAGTTTTTTAAACTCGCAGCGAGTTTGAAACATAATTATCACAAGTGATAATCATGTAATGATGAATAGACCCCTTAATGTGGTTTATGTATCCATGGGTGCCAAGAGGGGGATGGAGTGGGTACTAAGTAACCGGGTTCTGGCTATGTAGGTCAAGGGGCCTGTACAGATACGCATAGTATTTTTCAATTATGTTTTAGGAGGAGGCGTGGCCACTCTCCTCCCCCTCAGTAGCACGCGATGGTCCTGTATGTTTCTGTGTTTATATGTGAAGGTTTGTTTTAGAGACTAATGTTTTTCAAGATATATAAATTGGAAAGAAAGCACTTATGAAAATAAATAAAATGTATAAACATATATGAAAATATATAAAATCTATATGTATGAAAAAATATATACTATGGGCAGTATTCAATTAGTGTCGAAAAGCCGTTTTTGGCGATAAAGTATCAAGAGTGATGTCATTTTGCCATGCCAAAAGTTTCCGCCGTGTTCAATTCCGGAGACTTTTTGCTGGTATGTCAAAAAAAAGTGCAGATTTGGGGGTTTGGGCTGCAAATTTGGGAAACCCCCCCTGCACCCTTGGGACCCTCCCCCAAAGGTATACTGCGTTAACATTTTTTTTGCAAATACTTTATATTACCCCAAAAAAGTACTTTCATTTTGGGGGCAAAAATTACAAAGTTGGGGAACAAATTTAAAAACTTGAAAAACAAACTCCAGGAGGGTCCCTAAGTATGCCCCATGTGTTTTTAAGATTGCAGGTGGTTGCGGCATGTGGATGTAACACCCTCTAAGGGATGGTATTTGTAAATACACCCCTCTCAGTGTTAGAGCTTGCTTCCTGTTGTAGATATTACATGCCTGAGACCCGGATCAGTTTTCAGGTAAAGGGGGGGCTGGAGAGATAGACACGCAGGGGTGGGGAGACTGGGTGTGTAGCTGACAGAGCAGAGGGAGGAGGGGGAGAGAACAAAGGGAGTTGAGAAGAAGAATTTGGGAGAGAGGAGACATCTTTGGGAAGCTTCAGAGCTGGAAGCAGAAATGTAGCCCTCATGCTCCCCTGGCAGGGGGAGATTGGCGGGGCCGTGGTGACTGCCACGATGCCCATCTAACGCCAAAGGAGAAATAGGTCTGGAGTGAGACCACTGAGATAAAGTCTGTGAGAGACCACAGAGAAAGAGCTGGAAGGTTGCAGTGTGAGCCGCTCAGTGAAGTGTTCACCACCCATGAGAGGGGTAAAAGACGCAAGTATATGTGTTGAAGAGATGGGGAAGAGGAATTTCCCAGGAGCTTTTACTGTTAAGGTACCAGAGGAGTCCCTTATGCATAAAAGCCCCCCAGCAGCCATTAAAGGGGGGGTCACTGTGGTAGCAGTGTGGCTATAGGAGCCATTTCTGTAGGATAGGGATGGGCGGCAGCTGAGAGTGTGATAGCTGCAATAGAAAAGTCTGTATATTGCTGTCCCATGTGAAAGAGAAGGGGAGCAGAGAGAGGCAGACTGGGTATGAGACACTCTGTATATTGTCTTAGAAGAGACAAAGGAGAGGCAGAGTGCAAAAGAAGTTATGTGAGATGTGTGTGAAGCTGTGGAACTACAGGCACCAGCCAGCATAGGGCCAGGTGGACCTGTATGTATGAAGCGGAGAACTACAGGCACCAGCCAGCATAGGGCTAGGTGGACCTGCACGTATAATGTAGAGAACTACAGGCACCAGCCAGCATAGGGCTAGGTCGACCTGCATGTATGAAGTGGAGAACTACAGGCACCAGCCAGCGAAGGGCTAGGTGGGACCTGCATGTATGAAGTGGAGAACTACAAGCACTAGCCAGCAAAGGGCCAGGTGGACCTGTGTGTGTAAAATGCAAAGCATTCATTGTGACTGTGCTTAAAGACTGTGCTGGTGAAGAAGAGTGTGATGTAATGTAACCATATCCATAAGATTGTCCTATACCATCTGACATGCCAAGTATATGAGCTGGAGGGAGAGGAGAAGCTGCTGTAACCATATTCTTGTCCTGTAAAGTCATGTGCGGGGGAGAGAAATAAAGTGGTATATTTTTATAAGAGATGGTCTGGCGCCCAAGTTATTCAAAAGAACTGTTGCTGCATGTGTCTATCTATACCTGTATCTATATGTGTGACTGTTATAAAGCCTGCATGGGCAGGGACCCCCTTCTCAGGTATTGCCCACACCCTGGAGAGCTAGCCTGAGGCAATAGGAGGTGTATCACTCCAAATACATCTTTGTATCACACCGCACACTGAAGGGGGGTTACATGGAGTTTCTATGTTTTTTAAAACTTCACTTTAGCAACTTTAAAATATGCTAGCACCCATTTTCTTGAACCCCAAATTTGCTGGGGCTACTTATTTTCTGCTATAAAAAACCTCCTAAATGCTATTCTTCACCACTTGTGCAAAGACGCTAATTAGCAGCTATTTAGAGCATTTAAGTACCCCAAATACCTTCAGCAGGGCTATTCAGGGGTATCTATAGTGATCCCCAATGTCAGTGCATCTTTTGGGGGGTGTCAGGCTGATTTCCCCAAATCTGACAGCACTTTTCGCCTGTTTGCGTTTTGCTGGGTCCCGTTTTTGCCGATTTCTAATTGAAAATGGGGATACGCAGGGACGCGCGCAATACTTTTTCGCATGGAAAACCAGCGATGATGGTGAAAAGTTTACGGGGCTTTTCGCATCTAATTGAATATGCCCCTATACAGTATGTGAAAAAATTATGTGGAATATTAATGAAAAGTCAGACTACTTATGTATCCTTTTATGTATACTTTACACAGTGAAAATTCTCTTCAAAGGCAGTACAAAAAAATGTAAAGCTCTTTTGTGAAATAATGAGTGATGTCCCAGCAGTGTAAAAGGAGTATGGGGAATAACTGCAATTTACCCTGCCTATCTTTTATGCTTCCTAAGGCAGAGGATGCACTCTGGGTGGGGCCAGATAGTAGAGAGGCAGCTTATCCCAGGGAATGGTCAGCGTGTTCTCAGCACCCGATGGTATAGAGAAACAACAAGCTAAACACCTTCACATAAACAGTACAGTTTCCTTACCATAATTCCTTGACATCAGTCTTTCCTTGTGTCACGGCTGCCGACATTTGAGACTCCTGGGAGGAGGCAGGCCTACTAATTACAATAAACTGAGGTGGCTTTAGGAATGACCTTTTCATGAAATCTCGGTAGCACAGAATAAAAGTAAATAGAATTTATTCACAGGAAAAATATAATATCAACGTCTCACATAAAGTCTCAACAACACAGAGGTTCACATAAGCAATAATGAGTGTATGAGAAAACCTCCCATATACTCTTTAACACAGAAGAGCCAATATGTTAGGGAACCCCGAGTCCAATATGAGGCTAACACCTCAGGATGATATAGAGGAGCTTCACCAGGGTGGAACCTTGTAATGATGGAGAACCGGAGCAGAGTGTGCCCTTTGATGCGTTGAAAGACGGAGCAGGGTTGAGCCCTGTTATGCTGTGAGGTTGAAGCAGGGTTGAGCCCTGTGACGCGGTTAGGTCGGGGCAAGGTTGAGCCCTGTGATGCTGTGAAGTCGGAGCAGGGTTGAGCCCTGTGATGCGATGAGGTTGAGGCAGGGTTAAGCCCTGTGATGCGGTGAGGTTCCGGAACAATGTTGAGCCCTGCAGTGTAACTAGAATCGAGCGGGGTTGAGCCCCGCGATGCAATGAAGGTTCAAGCAGGGTTGAGCCCTGTGATGCGGTGAGGTTCTCGGAACACGGTTGAGCCCTGCGGTGTGACTAGAATCTGGAACGGGGTTGAGCCTCGCGATGCGGTGATGATAACTGTAACGGTGCAGTTGACAACTGTAATGAAGATGGATTCGATGTCCACAAAAGTAAGAGACAACAGGCAAAGTAAATAGTGCAGCAAAAGGTGAAACCACAGCAGTGGAGCAGAAAGCAATACTTAGGCAATGGCTATGCTGAGCTCTGTAGTGCGGCTGGTAACTGGCATCAGAAGTTTAGCTGGAACATGAGCGGAGATATAGCAAAGTCCACAGCAACCCACAGGTACAGCAGGGATATGGCAGGAGTCCAAGAAAGACCTGAAAGTAATGTTGTACAGACACTGAGACAGTTAGTAACAGGCTTTATACTAGAGGTCTGTGATCCATAGGAAGTTTCAGAACATGTGACCCAAATGGAATCAGGTTTGAAATAATGAGCAATCTAGGATCCCACAACCTGACAACACCTTGGAAACAGATGATCACTTTAACTCTCTATCCCCTGTATGTGAAGAACACCAGCAAGCAGGGTAGCTCCTCCAACGACCACAAAGGAACTTTGGAAAAAGTAATCTATCTTTATGTACTAAAATAGTCGCAGTCCTGACACCTTGTAGATATGGGCAGAGACTGCTGGACATATGTATACTGTCCATGTACAATTTGCTTACCAGATAAATGGAAAAAGGATTCAAAATATTTTCACTAATGAACAATTTATATGAGAAGCTGATGAGATAAATGAATGAACAATTTCAGCCAATGCTTCTTTTAAATTAGCTAATTAGCATTTGTAGACAAAGCATCCAGACCTAGAGGCAAAAAGGAATGCACATTAGACTGTATCTCCTTGCATCAGACATCAGACCTACACATCTTTACATCATTATTGCTACTTTGGCCCTCTCCCTGAGATCCCAGATATGCTGTACAAAATGCAAGGTTTTTAATATAGTGGTCACTAAATTACTTTTTTGTGTATATGTAACCAATTAGACCTTTGAGATTCTTGAATTATTTGAATAGGTTAGAAAATTGACTTTGGCGGGTGCGAGTGTCTTAAGCTTGCTCGCTGTATGATTATGATTGTTAGGCTGCCGCTGATCTCATTAAGGTGCAACTAATGCCCAACACCTACCATAGGCTCCAATTGTGGAGGACTAGTATAAGCTTTAGATGTTTTGACGGAAGTGTCAGATATTTAAGCTAGAGCTTGTAACCAGCATGCCAAAGGCTCTTTGACCAACACAAAAGAGAAAGGCAAGAGAAAGCAGTCTTGTTTTTGTCCCTTTATTATTATTATTATCAAAAGGAGAGGAAGTTAGGCCATTCATCATGACCAAGGCATGTTCTGCGACAAGAACCAAATTAATTGGGTTGTTCATAATGCCTTTAATTGGGAAAAATGTGTCTAAACTCAGGCAATCACAGCTATGTTTACTAAAGATGTAGATTTAACCAAACCCCTCTAGGATTTGGTTAAATTTAAGCTAATTTTTATAATGATAATGTTGCAGCTAAACAGCATGGCTCAGCTGATGATGATAATAAACCACTGGATAAAATTCAGGGTGATAATGATAAAAAATAATAATAATAATGAATTTGATGATGACTATTGTAGTTATGATTAGCCAAAAGTTTTTCCTTATTGAACACCTCCAGAATCAGCAACAACATTCAGAATCATCATCAACATTTCCACCATTGTGCTAGCAATCACATTTTGAGTAGTCGTGACAGGGCTGACGAGTTGTAGTGGAATTGTTGTGGTTGTATCAGGAGTCTACTCATGGGGGTGACCCATGTGGTAAAAACCTGGAAAGCTCCCAGTGCCCTTGGGAACCAATTGAATGGAACTCAACCCTTATAGAAATAAGGGTCCGAAACCAGTGTTTGAGAACTCAGGACATAACAGTGAGTAATACAGGTAATGTGTAGTCTGATTAAAATCTTCTAGCAGATGCTGTAAACCGATTACCAGGTGACCAAAGACTACACTCTCAAAGAGGAATCAAGATCCGGTACCCAGTCCCCAGCAATTGGAGTGAACAATGAAGCAGAGACTCAGCACAAGCCCTAACACTCAAAGAGAGGACCCTCAGAGCAAAAATCACTATCGATAGTGGTACCAGTGGTATGGATGTAGAGAGTCTCAAAACCAGGTAAGGAGCTGCAATGCTGAGAATGAACAATACCCTTGCTAAGCAGTAATCTGAAGCGCAATACACATAAGTCCACTTGAGCTCACAATAAGCAGGAGAATTGTACTCAGAGGACTTGCTAGAAGTCAGGATAACAGTAGGCAGAAAACTTTGTACTTGAAGTACTAGGATAGTCTATGAAACACTTAGAATACTTCAGACTGCTGCACAGGCTGGAACCAGAATGGAAGACACAGGCAAAGTAATGCAGGCTGAACCAGATTGGGACCAGAGGCAACCAGCGATTGAACTGGACTTGAATCAGACTGGGACCAGAGGCTTGAACCAGACTGGGACAGAAGGTAACAGCAATAGAACAGGTCTGGAACCGGAGGCTTGAACCAGATTGGGAACAGAGGCAACCAGCGATTGAACTGGATTTGAACCAGACTGGGACCAGAGCCTTGAACAGGATTGGGATAGAAGGTAACAGCAATAGAACCAGATGAGAGCAGCAGCTAGAACACAGGCTGGTAAAGGAGCAGACTAAAGACTGGTCACAGGACTGCAGGACTGGACTTCAGAGTGGATTAATCAGCAGCGGCTTGCAGAAATCCAGCAGGCAACAGCACAAATTCTGGTAGTGGAACAGAGGTAGCATATACACACTGGTGAGTGAGCACACAGAAGAGTATTGAAATACATTGTTCTGACAATGTGCTAGTGCCAGGTGCAGACTTAAATACGGCGCTCTAGTAAGGGATAGGAGGAGGCACTCATGTGAGCGATGCAGACAGGTAGTGACTGAATACTAGCACTCACCTGATCAGAATCAACATGGCTGCACCAATGACCCTCAGGAGTACAATGACAGTGCTCTGGAACAGAATGGCCCACCTTAATAAAATTGGACAGGGTATGAATGACTAAATCCCGGTTTTGTGAAACTAGGGGCGCCACATTTTTAGGTTGGGGGGTCAAGTTATAATTCATTTTGGTGCCCCTAAGTTGCTGAATGTCGCCCTACTCAGGCGCAGCTGGAGTAACTCTATATACAACATACAGGCAGCAGCATGGGGAGATCTGAGTATCTAGGCAACAGAAGTGGGTGCAGTATCTGACCCCCACATGTATTGTCACACTGAGCCTGTCACTGATACAGTGTTCTGTAACACCTTTACTCCCCAGTCAGTTTTAAGATCACTGTGCAGCACACAGTGTTGGACATCCCTTTTAAGCATCACAGTGACCAACATATAACACAGGGCCTGATTCAGCTTTGGGAATAGAGTGAGAAACAGCAAGTACTGTAACTGATCATCTTGGTGAAACCATGTTGCACTGCAGGTGGGGAAGATGTAAAATATGCAGAGAGATTTATATTTGGGAGGAGTGTGTCCAAACTGACATCTAAATTGCAGTGTAAAAATAAAGCTGTGCAGTATTTGTGGGCTACATGCAAAAGCAGCCAGTATTTACCCTACAAGGAAATTTTTTTTTATGTATTTGCACTCCTTGCATTGCAACATGGTTTGTCCTGGTTCACAGTGATCTTCAATATGCCATGGCATACTGTAGCGCTACATGGCTCCACTGGGCATGCGCCAGAAATCCCATTGCAACGCCTCCACTGGGCATGAACCAGAGATCCAATTTGTAACCCCTCGGAGCTGGCTGACAGCCACCACAGCACCAACCATGCAGGCATTGATGCAAGTTTGCACTTTAAACGCACAGTCAGTTTGTAATGCAGAGACCTCTCTCTCATACAGAGCCCACTACCAGTTACTGGTCATGAGAAATCATTATAGTGTCCAAGCTCCGACATTGACACAAGTTTGCGCTCTAAAGTATGTACTGTAATAAAGACATCCCACTTTCACTGCGTTTGACTCCCGACCCACAGGCATGCGCAGTGCTGTGATCTTCCATATGCCATGGCATACTGTAGCGCTACATGGCATATGGCTTGGCTCCACTGGGTTTGCGCCAGAAATCCCATTGCAACCCCTCCACAATCCAATTTGTAACCCCTCGGAGCTGGCTGACAGCCACCACAGCACCAACCATGCAGACATTGACGCAAGTTTGCGCTTTAAACGCACAGTCAGTATGTACTGTAATACAGACATCCCACTTTCGCTGTGTTTGACTCCCGACCCACTGGGCATGCACAGTAGAAATAGACTCAAAACTCCATACTGTAGTGTGACTAGCTTTGTGCTATGTGGGTACTGTATTGGAGCGCCATACACCCCTTTCTTGAGCACACAGTGGCATAAAGTAGCATAGAAATGCCAGGTGGTGGGAAGTTGTGGATAATGTATTGAATACTGAATAAGTGAAGATTAAAAAAAAAATATATATATATATATATATATATATATTATCAAGGTCTCGAATCCACGGGACAAGGAGAAGGGAGAAGCAGTGAGACTAGGCATTAGCCCCCTAGGCCACATGCCTAATCCCATTACTACAGTAGTTCCTAAAGTAATGAAATCACTACAATGTCTAAGTCTGGGACAGTGCCGACAGCACTTACATTGGCGCAAGTGTGCAATTTCAACTGCACAGTCAGTGTGTAATACAGAGCTTAATGATTTCAAACTTTATTAGACATTCTTCTACAGCTTTATTATACATTCCTGATTCCATGTGGAAAACGCTGTACTACTGTATAGTGTACTGAATCACCGCTTCTCTCAGCCAATCATCGGGCGGTGATACAGAACATGCACTGGAAATCAGATGCATGCGCTGTGTAGTTTAGGAAAAGTGACACCTGGTGGACAAAAAGTTGTATTACACGTTATGACTTTTTTCCAGTGCTACACTACATTCCGAAACTTTCTGTGTGGCGTGACTCATGGCGTGGTGTATGGCGTGCCTTGTGTGGCATGCTACATAGCGTATGGAGCAACAAACTAGCTGGGCACATCTGTACATGCTTTTTCTCTCTCTGGGGAGATGTACTAAGCTCTGAAAAGTGATAAATTGGAGAGTGATAAACTGCCAGCCACTCAGCTCCCAACTGTCATGTTACAGGCTGTGTTTGAAAAATGACAGTTAGGACCTGATTGGCTGGTGGTTTATCACTCTTCAGCTTACCACATTTCAGTGCTTAGTACATCTGGCCCTCTTTTCCCAATGCTGAATCAGGCCCACAGAGAGCATTGCATTGAGTGCCATATAATTAAAGATGAGCGGGTTCAGTTCCCAGAGAACCGAACCCACCCGAATTTAGCATATCCGAGTCAGATCCAAGCAGGCTCGGAGGTTCCCGCCTTACTCGATTCTCGAAACCGAGGCAAAACCATAGAGACGGAAATCTCGTGGTTCACAAGCTTTCGTCTCTATGATCAATGCAGTATATAGGGACCATGCGACAGACGCCATTTCACTTCGGCTGTGGAGACTGAACAGGGAGGGTGGGTAGTGTAGGGCTGGGAGAGGTGCTGGTGCTATCTGCTGTGTCCTGGGCTGGTGCTGATCCATTCTGGTCACGGTGCTGTCACTGTCACTGTGTTGTCTGCTGATCCATTCTGGTCAGGGTGCTGTCACTGTCACTGTGCTGTCTGCTGACACATTAGGGCTGTCTGCCGTGTCCTGGGTTTGAGCTGTGCTCATCTCTGGGCCCAAGTTCTGGACTCCAATAAAAAAAAAAAAAGATCCAGCGACTCCAGTCGTGCTCAATAAAAAAAAAACAATTAAAGAGCTTAACCACATTAGCACACAAGATCCAGCGACTACAGTCGTGCTCAATAAAAAAAAAAAACAATTAAAGACTCTTATATATTTTTTTCTTCTGTGTACTCGTGGGTGTTAGGCTGAACCACAGTAGCGCACAAGATCCAGCGACTCCAGTCGTGCTCAATAAAAAAAAAAACAATTAAAGTGTCATATTTTTTTCTTCTGTGTACTCGTGGGTGTTAGACTGAACCACAGTAGCGCACAAGATCCAGCGACTCCAGTCGTGCTCAATAAAAAAAAATCAATTAAAGTGTCATATATTTTTTCTTCTGTGTGTGCGTGCGTGGGTGTTAGGCTGAACCACAGTAGCACACAAGATTCAGCGACTCCAGTCGTGCTCAATCAAAAAAAAAAACAATGAAATTGTCATATTTTTTTCTTCTGTGTGCTCATGGGTGTTAGGCTTAACCACGGTAATGCACAAGAGCCAGCAACGCAAGTTGCAACCTTGTGCTTCCCGACCACAGTCGTGCTCCAAAAAAAACTCTGGGGCCAAGTTCTTCTGGAGCTGACAAAAAATAAAAATCATCATTTGTCTTTTTTTCTAATATTTTTGTGTGTGCGCATGACTGCACGTGTGTGAATTTTGTAACTGCACCTTGGTTACACTATTGGTGATTGTGACACTGCTTCTAGACTGCAGAAAAAATATGGAGGGCTGTCACATGACAGGAGAGCAAGGCCAAGAACCATATGTTGTAGCTGCCGCCAGCAGTGCAAGGCCGTCAACTTCCTCGACCTCTAGGAAGGCCCATGCCCCAGGGCTTAAGCCATGCCATCGATATGGTAAAGCAAGTTTTACTGAAATTAATAAAAAAAAAATTGAAAGGATATTTGCCTTTAGATAAACAAAAAATTGGCAATATACCATTCACTACATGAAGTGGCAAGGAAAGGATAAGGCCTTGGCCTTTCTTTATGAAGACTGCTGATAGCCCTTCTGCTTGTAGTAGTAGTGGTGGTGGTGCAATTAAATATGTGAAAGTTGTTAAGACAGCTCTGAAAAAACCAACTGTGTGTCCTGAGAAATTGAAATCACAAATTCCTGAGCAGAGTGCAAGTGTGTCCACGGTTGCCATGTGTGAGCCCAACCTAAATACTAGTGTACTGCAGGATCCTCCAAGTTCCAACATTTGTGTGCCCTCTGTAAATATGGTGAAAGGCAGTCAACATCTTACATACGTAGTCATTGAGGATGCTTCTGTGCAATTGCACATGGAGGAGGATATTTTGGTGGATGAAGGCGCTAAGGATGATGAGGATGTTGATAATGAAGATGTTGGTGATGAGGATGTTGATGCCGTGGATGTCCTTTGTGTAAGTAAGGCAACAGCTGTTGCCCATGGTTTGAAAAAGCCAAACCCCATTGTTGTCATGCTGGGACAAAAGACAAAAAAAATCTACTTCTCATGTGTGGAATTATTTCCATCCCGATCCGGACAACAGTTGTCAAGCCATATGTGCCATTGCCATGCGAGAGTGAGTAGAGGGAGGGACCTAAACCACCTAGGAACCTCCTCCTTGTTACATCACTTGGCGCGCATTCATCAAATATCAAAGTGTACGTTGCTAAGTTTCAAAACTCAAAACGTAACAAGTCCAGTGTCACCTACCTGCTCCTTCTCTGTGAGATCCAGGCACCTTCGATCTCCAACACCAACACCTGCATCATCAACATCCTCATTCATCATCACAAGTAGTCCTGCTGCATCCATTGTTGGCATTCGAAGCATGATTGACTCCTCTCCTATCCGTGATTCCTCAGAAGGATCCTTGATGACTATGCCTGTTGCTGCTGCTGTCAGTGGATCTTCATCCAAGAAGGGGACCAGGAGGAAGACTACTTGTAGCGTATCCTCCAAAAACAATTAACTGTTAAACAATTGTTTGCAAGGGCAAACAAGTATGACAGCAATCACACAGTTGCACAGCGGATTACTGCTGCCATAACAGCTATGCTGGTATTAGATGTGCATCCAGTATCTGCCATTACTGCAGTGGGATTTCAACAGTTAATTCAGGACCTGTGTCCGCACTACCAGATCCATTCTAGATTCCACTTTGCTAGAACAGCAATTCCAAATCTGTACAAGGACAAAACCTTATAAATGTTCTCAGAAATGCCGTTGTAACCACTGTCCACTTGACCACTGATATGTGGACAAGTGGGACAGGGCAAACTAAGGATTACATGACTGTGACAGCCCACTGGGGAGGTGTATTGCCTACAACAGCAACATCTACCAAAAGACAGCTGATACAGAGGCAGGCTACTCTTTGTATAACTGGTTTCACTAAGAGGCATACCGCTGAGAACCTCTTAGAAAAACTCAGGGAAATCATTGCTAAATGGCTTACCCCACTTGGACTCTCCTCGGGATTTGTGATTTCAGACAATGCCACCAAGATTGCGAGAGCATTACATGTGGGCGAATTCCAACACGTCCCATGTTTTGCTCACACAATTAATTTGGTGGTGCAACATTTTTTAAACAATGACAGGGGCATGCAGGAGATTCTCTCGGCGGCCCGCAAAATATCTGGACATTTTAGACATTCGGCGACCGCTTGTTGAAGATTGCATGACCAGCAGGTACAGTTAAATTTGCCCTGTGGGAGGCACATATAGAAACCGTTGTAATTCCTACACCGTTCACCTGATTTGGATGTGATTACCCTCAAATTAAATCTGAAAGTCTGCAGTTAAAGCACATCTTGTTTGTTACATTTCAAAGCCGTTGTGGTGGTGAATAGAGGCCAAAATATGAAAATTCTGTCAATGTCCCAATATTTATGCACCTGACTGTATATATTAATATCTTCTTTCCATGGACAAACATTACGGTCCTAGTAGAGACTTTATTTTTATGTAGGAGGGACTATTCAGTCATTTTTATCCATGACATATTTGATATTTTTTATTGGACCCATTGGTATTGTTACATTGTGTATTTATGTTAGCAGTGTACCATGCTATTCCAGACATTAACCTTTTAGTATTAGTAGACTGGAGGTATATTATTGTGTATTACTGTTTATTAAATAGTGATTTATTAAACTTCTTTTGATTCCTTGTGTGTCTGTGCAGCGCTTTCCACCTATATTTATTCTACCCTTCAGGAGATGGCAACCCAGAATAACAACAACTAATGTGTCCACTGATAACCAGCCTGATCCCTTAACAGCAACATTCCCCATATGGCCAACTCATGACATGACACCCAGTTTGCAGCCTCCTCTTCCTTATGACACTAATTCAGTCGCCATGGTTGATCTATCAGCCATGTGTGGTCCACCCAATTTTTGGAATTCCACATTCACATACTGTATCTAAGAAGAAGTGGACAGTGGGAACAATGGCAATTTGAAGGCCACTAACTAACTGTTTTTTTTTAATGTCCCTGTGCAGGTTGGAAAATTCTGTTACAGAACAGAAGGTTTGCAAAGGATTATTTAAGTCAAGTGTCTATTTATTTTTGGAAAGCACGCTTCCTGGTCCCCTTCTGGGATGAAAAAAATCAAATCCCAGCAAACAGGCATGGCGCTCAAGAAAGATACAACGTAATACTTAAACCTTAGGTCTGAAATGTTGCAATTAGCTGCTCTGTTCCGCTTGTTCAAAATATACAGTCAGGTGCATAAATATTGGGACATTGACAGAATTTTCATATTTTGGCCACTATTCACCACCACAATGGCTTTGAAATGAAACAAACAAGATGTGCTTTAACTGCAGACTTTCAGATTTAATTTGAGGGTAATTACATCCAAATCAGGTGAACGGTGTAGGAATTACAACGGTTTCTATATGTGCCTCACACTTTTTAAGGGGCCAAAAGTAATGGGACTATAAACTCAAAAGCTATTTCATGGACAGGTGTAGGCTATTCCCTCGTTATTTCATTATCAATTAAGCAGGTAAAAGGTCTGGAGTTGATTCTAGGTGTGACATTTGCATTTGGAATCAGTTGCTGTCGACTCAATATGAGATCCAAAGAGCTGTCACTATCAGTGAAGCAAGCCATCATTAGGCTGAAAAATCAAAACAAACCCATCAGAGAGATAGCGAAAACATTAGGTGTGGCCAAATCAACTGTTTGGAACATTCTTAAAAAGAAAGAATGCACCGGAGAGCTCAGCAATACCAAAAGACCCGGAAGACCACGGTAAACAACTGTGGTCGATGACAGAAGAACTATTTCCCTGGTGAAGAAAAACCCCTTCACAATAGTTGGCCAAATCAAGAACACTCTCCAGGAGGTAGTTGTATATGTGTCAAAGTCAACAATCAAGAGAAGACTTCACAAGAGTGAATATAGAGGGTTCACCACAAGATGTAAACCATTGTGAGCCACAAAAACAGGAAGACCAGATTAGAGTTTGCCAAACAACATCTAAAAAAGCCATTACAGTTCTGTAACAACATCCTATGGACAGATGAGATAAAGATCAACTTATACCAGAGTGATGGGAAGAGAAGAGTATGGAGAAGGAAAGGAACTGCTCATGATCCAAAACATACCACCTCATCAGTGAAGCATGGTGGTGGTAGTGTCATGGTGGGCATGTATGGCTGCCAATGGAACTGGTTCCCTTGTATTTTTTGATGATGTGACTGCTGACAAAAGCAGCAGAATGAATTCTGAAGTGTTTCGGGGAATATTATATGCTCATATCCAGTCAAATGCTTCAGAACTCATTGGACGGCGGTTCACAGTGCAGATGGAAGCATACTGCAAAAGCAACCAAAGAGTTTTTTAAGGCTAAAAAGTGGAATGTTATGGAATGGCCAAGTCAATCCCCTGACCTGAATCTGATTGAGCATGCATTTCACTTGATAAAGACAAAACTGAAGGGAAAATGTCCCAAGAACAAGCAGGAACTGAAGACATTTGCAGTAGAGGCCTGGCAGAGCATCACCAGGGATGAAACCCAGCGTCTGGTGATGTCTATGCATTCCAGACTTCAGGCTGTAATTGCCTGCAAAGGATTTGCAACAAAGTATTAAAAAGTGAAAGGTAGATTTAGGATTGTTTAGTTTGTCCCATTACTTTTGGCCCCTTAAAAAGTGGGAGGCACATATAGAAACCGTTGTAATTCCTACACCATTCACCTGATTTGGTTGTAATTACCCTCAAATTAAATCTGAAAGTCTGCAGTTAAAGCACATCTTGTTTGTTTCATTTCAAAGCCATTGTGGTGGTGAATAGAGGCCAAAATATGAAAATTCTGTCAATGTCCCAATATTTATGCACCTGACTGTATCTCATATGGTTAAGTGGACATTGGGAACAACGGCAGTTTGAAGGCCACTAACTAACTATGTTTTTTTATGTCCCTCTACAGGTTGGGAAATGCCTTTAGAGAAGATTTGCAAAGCATTATTTAAGTCAATTGTTTATTTATTTTTGGAAAGCACTCTTCCTGGTCCCCTTGTGAGCTGTGAGGTGGTCAAAATTGACTGGAAAAGTGTGGAAATTAATGTTATTAAGGTTATTAATACTGTAGGAACAAAAAAGGCCCATTTTATGTGATTTTAGCTGTTTTTTTATTTTTTAAGAAAAAATCCAGATCCAAAACCAAAACACAAAAACAAAACACGGAGGTGAGGTTTTGGCAAAACCAATCCAGATCCAAAACCAAAACACAAGGGTCAGCGCACATCTCTACATATAATATGGAGAATATTACAGTGATAGTCATATAATGCTGAGAACATTGCAGTGACCACCATATATGCAGAGAAAATAGCAGTCAGTGCAATATAATACAGAGAGCATCACTGTGACCACCATATAACACAGAGAACATTGCAGTCACCACCATATAATACAGGGAACATCACAGTGACCCCCATATATGCAGAGAGCATAGTAGCAGCCACCATATAATGCAAAGAGCTTTGCAGTGACCACCATATATGCAGAGAGCATCGTAGTGATCAACATATAATGCAGAGAGCATCGCAGTGACCACCATATAATGCAGAGACTATTGCAGTGACCACCATATAATGCAGGGAGAGTCACAGTGACCACCACATAAAGCAGAGAGTCACATTGACTACCAAATAATGCAGAGAGTCACAGTGACCACCAAATAATGCGAGAGTTGCAGTGAATACTAGATATTGCAGAGACCATCAGTGACCCACATATAACAGGTAATATGAATAACCTCCCCATCACACACACACACACACACACACACTAATACCCCCCCACACTGTAATACTCACACACCCACAATAATACACACACACACAAACAAACATAATACCACACACGCACAATAATATCCCCCAAGATATGCACAATAATAGTTCCACACACAAAATAATACCCCCCCACACACACACATTAAAACTCCCAATAAAAAATACAAATACACCCCTCCCCATTGCATACGTATACCCCCCTAGATAACATTAAAATATTTTCACATCACCACTGCTCTTACCTGTCTAGAGGGAGAATCTGTCTGGTCCCTGCCTGCGGGGCTCCAGGGTACAGGAAAATCATACAGAGCCCCCAGACTCCCTCTAAACTTTAAATAGATGCTGTGCATATGCATCTATTCTCCCCCTGCTTACCCAGTGCTCTGGTTGCTCCCCAAACTCCCCCCTCACCACGGGTGGGACAGCGGGATAGTCCCAGAAAAATGGGCCTGTCCTGCTGAATGCGGGATAGTTGGGAGGTATGGACTCAGGATCTCAGTCAGGGAGGGAAGGGATCACTTGGGCATCACCAGTGCAGGTTCAGAACTTTAGAGTCAGATGGGTATATTTACTAAAATGTGGGCTTTTTAGAAGTGTAGTTGTTGCCCATAGCAACCAATGAGATTCTGCTTATTTATCTAGACCCTTCTAGAAGATAATAGCTAGAATCTGATTGGTTACTATGGGCAACAGCTCTCTCAAATATTGGGGAGGCGAGCTGCCCCATTGTCCCCCCGCATTCCAGAACACATGTGTACTAGCATAACTATCCTCGGTCCTAGTACTCAGGGCCAGATGTGCTAACTAAGCTCTGAAAAGTGATAAAGTGGAGAGTGATAAACCACCAGCCAATCAGCTCCCAACTGTCATTTTTCAAACACAGCCTGTAACATGACAGTTGGGAGCTGAATGGCTGGTCGTTTATCACTCTTCAGAGCTTAGTACATCTCCCCCACAGAGTCCTGAAATGTTGTGTCAACTATTTAACCTGATTGACAGTAGATACTACATTATTGTACTTAAAAACAGGTTGCTGGAGAAGCAAAGAAAGAATGCATTAGAAAAACGATTCCACTTTTATAAGACAGTTGAAAGACTGATTTCTCAAAAAAAAAAATTAAGTATTTGAGTAGGACAGATTGTGTAAAATTGGTGGCAATTACTGCTAAAATGTAAAGATGACAAGCAGCTTTTTAAGAATTCAACCAAGCACCACTACAAATATATCTATTATCATCATTACATGATCTACTAACATCAATTACCATTATAGTCAGTGCTTATAGTGGTCCTAGAGAAGTGGTGGAACTCCCCCCCCCCCCCCCCGGCGTCTTTTTTAAAAAAAGGTACAGCACGCGCCAGAAAAAAGCGGCGTGGTCTTAAAAGAAAGGGCGTGGTCACACAATAGTATTCCCAATTCAAATGATGCCACACAGTAGCACAATCTTGATTCATCCCTGATTCACATTACACCACATAGTAGTGTCCCTTATTCATGTATCACACACAGCAGTGCCCCTTTTACACAATGCCCACATTTGTGTCCCTTATACACAATGCCCACAGTGGTAGTGCTAATACAGATAATGCCCACAGTAGCAGTGCCCCTTATACAATGCCCACAGCAGAAGTACCCCTTACACATAATGCCCACAGCAGTGGTGCCCCTTATGCAATGTCCATTGTAGTGGTAGTGCCCACAGTAGTGGTAGTGCCCCTGATACAGTCACCCCAGTAGTGGTGCCCCTTATGCAGTGCCCCCAATCATGTTGCCCCTTATGCAGTTTGCCCAGTAGTGGTAGTGCCCCTTATGCAGTTCCCACAGTGGTAATGCCCCTTATGCAGTGACCCCAGAGGTGGTAGTGCCCCTTATGCAGTGCCCACAGTAGTGGTAGTGCCCCTTATGCAGTGACCCCAGTAGTGGTGGCCCTTATGCAGTGCCCCCAGTAGTGGTAGTGCCCCTTATGCAGTTCCTTCAGTAGTGGTAGTGCCCCTTATGCGGTGCCCACAGTGGTAATGCCCCTTATGCAGTGCCTCCAGTAGTGGTAGTGCCCCTGATGCAGTGCCCACAGTAGTGGTAGTGTCCCTTATGCAGTTCCCCCAGTAGTGGTAGTGCCCCTTATGCAGTGCCCCCAGTAGTGGTAGTGTCCCTTATTCAGTGAACCCAGTAGTGGTGCCCCTTATTCAGTGCCCTCAGTAGTGGTGCCCCTTATGCAGTGCCCCCAGGAGTGGTGCCCTTGTATAAATAATGCCCCCTGTAGAAATAATGTCCTCAGTAGTAATACCCCCTGTAGTAGTGCCCCCTGTAGTAGTGTCAGTAGTAATGCCCCCTGTAGTAATGCCCCCAGTAGTACTGTCTATGAGTAAATGCCCCCAGTAGTGACCCCAATAGTAATGCCCCCGAGTAAATGCCCTTAATAGTGCCCCCAATAATAATGCCCCCCGAGTAAATACCCCCAGTAGCAGTGCCCCCAAAAAGTAATGCCCCCAAGTAAATGCCCCCAATAGCAATGCCCCCGAGTAAATGCCCCCAGTAGTAGTGCCCCCAGAAGTTATGCCTCCAATATGAAGCCGTTTATACAAAAAAACTCCAATACTTACCTTAAGCCCTGCTCCTGTGTCCGCTGCCTCCGGTCCGCCTGGCTGCTCCGCTGAACTATGGGAGAGACATCATGATGTCTCTCCCATAGTGCCCGTGGGGGGAGCCGGAAGCCAGAGCTCAAGAGTGAGCTCCAGCCTTCGGCTTGGGCTGCGGGGAGGGAGCCGGGCACCCACTGGTAACAAAAATCTTAGCGGGCAATTGGAGCATCCATGCCAGCTAAGGTAGGTCCGAGGAGGTGGAACTGATTCTGTCTACAAATAGAAGTGACGGAACACAGTTTCACCCCGTTCCGGCCCACTTTAACCCCTGATTATAGTTATGGCATCCCCACCACCACAACCAAAACCACTTTGCCAAACAGCTGTCTGCGTAGACACGACATGCAGTCTGTACATATTTTTATTTTAGTTGGCTAATAAAGTAAATCATGGCTGCTATACTTTATGTCAAGGCCAAATTACTATTGCCCATGTCATAAGTAACATAAGTAAGTGCAGAGATGTGGTCAGCATTTTGCAACTTGCAAGCCAAATCTGTTTCCATGTTTGTCAATCATAAGCAGCTCATAAAGCCCTCTATGACCTTCAATTAAACCACTGTTAGAGCACTAATTGAAAATGATGGTCGGTCCCATTAAATGGAGTAGCACTTTAAAAATGCCTCATGAACACCAGAACCTCATCAATGATTTCTTGATGTAGCATTCAAGAAAAATTTGATCAACTTGCAGCACAAACTTGGTGTCAGAAATAAGATGATAGGTTGATGTTGTGCTGGAAATGATGAAATAGGGACAAGTGTGGAGACTGGTTTGTGTTGGAAATGTGTGTACAAATGGTGATTTGGCAGAGTTAATTTACAGATCAGCGGAATGTGTAATTGACCCAAGGATAAGTCCAGTGTAGCTTAACCAGTCAGTATGGTTTATTGAGCAAATGGTAGTACAGTCGTAGTCACTGTTACACTGCTTGAAGAGCATGAAGCAGAGATTGTAGAGGAGTGGGGTTCAGACAGATCACCAGCTGGTGACTGTCTCTTGGATGCAGTACAGGTGCGGGTGCTGGAACAGCGGTATTGAGGGTAGTAGGTCACAGGTCTCAAGAGCTAAGGGGGAGATTTCTGTCTCCCACTATGTCACTCAGACACAGTGGCAAGATGGCACCACGCATGCGCAGTAGTAGTAGTAGGATCCAGCAGCCATCTTGGTAGGGGGTTAAAGTGTCATTCCCAGAGAAGCCATATTGGAGACTGTGTAGTAGCACCCTCCTATTCTAACATTCTGCAGTGTTGAACAGGAGGACTACCATTTGGCCACTGCTTTAGATCCCATGGTTAAAGGGATTTTATTTTACCACAAGGCAATGATGATAATAATTATGATTAGGGGTGTGCACCGGACACTTTTCGTGTTTTGTGTTTTGGTTTTGGATCTGGATCTTTCTTCGTGTTTTGGATCTGGATTGGTTTTGCCAAAACCACCCTTCCGTGTTTTGGGTTCTGGGTTTTGTGTTTTGGATCTGGATTTTTTCTTAAAAAATAAAAAAAAACCGCTAAAATCACATAAATGGGCCTTTTTTGTTCCTACGCTATTAATAACCCCAATAACATTAATTTCCACTCATTTCCACTCTATTCTGAACACCTCACACCTCACAATATTGTTTTTAGGCCAAAAGGTTGTACCGAGGAAGCTGGATGACTATGCTAAGCGACACAAGGGGGCGGCACAAACACGT
Source organism: Taudactylus pleione (assembly GCA_031769625.1). NCBI lineage: Eukaryota > Metazoa > Chordata > Amphibia > Anura > Myobatrachidae > Taudactylus > Taudactylus pleione. Next base: position 7,407,704 of record JAUIMM010000957.1, read on the forward strand.
GGCCCATCTAGGAGTGGCACTGCAGTGGCAGACAGGAAGCCAATCAGCGTTATGGTGCCCATTTGCATGTAGCACGAACCCGGGAGATCCGTGCTACATGCATCTGTGTGATTGGCACAGAGCAATGACAGGTCCGTGAGACCCGTCTGTGCTGCTGTGGTAAAAAAAAAAAAAAAAAACCTGTGTAAAAAAAGAAAAAAATGGCGTGCACCCCCCCCAAAAAAGAGCAACCAGCCCCGGGCATTAGTAACCCAGTGCTGGGTGTGCTTAAATACAGGGGACAAACGACGTAGGGGTCCCCTGTACTTAAGCACAACCAGCACCGGGCTAGTCAGAACCAGCGCTGGTTGCCAAAATACGGGGGACAAACGACGTAGGGGTCCCCTGTATTCTGCGCAACCAGCTCTGGGCTCTGATCCGGTCCTGGTTCTGGAAATATAGGGGACAAAAAATGAGTAGGGTTCCCCTGTATGTTCCAGAACCAGCACTGGACTTTTTCTAGCGGGGGGCTGATGCCACAGCCAGGGGAGCCCTTTCACCGGGCCCCCCAGCCGCAGCATCAACCCTGACCGCTAGTCAGCCCAGGCCGGGGATCCCTGGAGAGCTGGGGACCCCCCCAATAAAGGGGTCACCCTCTCCAGGGCACCCCAGGCCCAGGCTGATAGCCCGGGGCTATCCCCGCCACCCCTGGTGGCGGTGGGTGGCGGGTTGATTGTGTGGTGTGGTGTAAATAAAGAATATCAAACATTGTCTTTACAAGTAGAACTGCAAGTCCCAGCTAGCCTGCCCCGCATGCTGGTACTTGGAGAACCACAAGTACCAGCATGCAGGGCATTAAGGGCCCACTAGTACCTGTAGTTCACCTGTAAAATAAATGTTTAAAAAAACACAGGACACACACACCGTGACAGTATAAGTTTATTAAACATACATACACACACACACATGTACACATACTCACCTATGTAACCTGTAGCATCGGTCCACTTGTCCGGTAAAGTATCCCTAGGGGACCTGTGAAAAAAAACATACTCACCATCTCCTATGCGAGGTTCTGTCCTCTTCGTTCCAAAGTAGGCATCCCCGGACTTGGCAAAAAAAAAAAAAACGAAAACGCGATCCACGAACTTAGTACCGTTCTATAGAACGGTACTTCCCGAATGAGAGCTTAGCGGCGGGGTATCACCATGGAAACCCCGCTGCTAAGCGTTCATTGGCTGAGAGAGGTCATCTCCCGTCTCTCAGCCAATGAACGGCTCCCTCCATTGTAGTCAATGGTGGGAACCGCAGGGTAAACTTTAATAACCTTGCGGCTCCCAGCATTGACTACAATGGAGGGAGCCGTTCATTGGCTGAGAGAGACGGGAGATGGCCTCTCTCAGCCAATGAACGCTTAGCAGCGGGGTTTCCATGGTGATACCCCGCCGCTAAGCTCTCATTCGGGAAGTACCGTTCTATAGAACGGTACTAAGTTCGTGGATCGCGTTTTCGTTTTTTTTTTTTTGCCAAGTCCGGGGATGCCTACTTTGGAACGAAGAGGACAGAACCTCGCATAGGAGATGGTGAGTATGTTTTTTTTCACAGGTCCCCTATGGATACTTTACCGGACAAGTGGACCGATGCTACAGGTTACATAGGTGAGTATGTGTACATGTGTGTGTGTGTATGTATGTTTAATAAACTTATACTGTCACGGTGTGTGTGTCCTGTGTTTTTTTTAAACATTTTTTTACAGGTGAACTACAGGTACTAGTGGGCCCTTAATGCCCTGCATGCTGGTAATTGTGGTTCTCCAAGTACCAGCATGCGGGGCAGGCTAGCTGGGACTTGCAGTTCTACTTGTAAAGACAATGTTTGATATTCTTTATTTACACCACACCACACAATCAACCCGCCACCCACCGCCACCAGGGGTGGCGGGGATAGCCCCGGGCTATCAGCATGGGCCTGGGGAGCCCTGGAGAGGGTGACCCCTTTATTGGGGGGGTCCCCAGCTCTCCAGGGATCCCCGGCCTGGGCTGACTAGCGGTCAGGGCTGATGCTGCGGCTGGGGGGCCCGGTGAAAGGGCTCCCCTGGCTGTGGCATCAGCCCCCCGCTAGAAAAAGTCCAGTGCTGGTTCTGGAACATACAGGGGAACCCTACTCATTTTTTTCCCCTGTATTTCCAGAACCAGGACCGGATCAGAGCCCAGAGCTGGTTGCGCAGAATACGGGGGACCCCTACGTCGTTTGTCCCCCGTATTTTGGCAACCAGCTCTGGTTCTGACTAGCCCGGTGCTGGTTGTGTTTAAGTACAGGGGACCCCTATGTCGTTTGTCCCCTGTATTTAAGCACACCCAGCACTGGGTCACTAATGCCCGGGGCTGGTTGCTCTTTTTTTGGGGGGGGGCACGCCATTTTTTTCTCTTTTTACACAGGTTTTTTTTTTTTTTTTTACCACAGCAGCACAGACGGGTCTCACGGACCCGTTAGTGCTCTGTGTCAATGACACAGATGCAAGTAGCACGGATCTCCTGGTCCGTGCGTGCATCTGTGTCATTGAAATACACAGCAGCACAGACGGGTCTCACTGACCCATCTGTGCTCTGTGGCACTGTCAATCACACAGATGCATGTAGCACGGATCTCACGAGTCCGTGCTACATGCAAATGAGCACCATAATGCTGATTGGCTGAGAGCCGTGACAGACGGCTCTGTCAGCCAATCAGCACTTTGCCCATTAAAGGCAAAGGCATTTTTTTTAAAATGGCCGCTCGAGGCAAAACCTCGAGATCCGACAGCAGATCTCGAGGTTTTGCCTCGGGAGAGGGATCCGGGGCAGACAGGGAGATCCGAGCTTGGGCTTGGATCGCCCCGGATCCCCGAAGTTCGGGTGGGTTCGGTTCTCAGGGAACCGAACCCGCTCATCCCTAATTATGATAGACAAAAGAATTAAACACTTGAAAGTTTAACAGCTGTTTTATTAAGAGACAGAGTAATGAATTTCCTCAATAACACAACAGAAACAACTAAAATGTAAATATGTATGTTGCGATAACTGGGCATATTATAGTTATTTCCCCTTGTCAGGGAGTGTGTGGTAGCTGGCAATGACTGCTGCACCAAGTTACTAACCAACCTTGCACCTACTGCCCAGCCCACCTCTCAGTTTCAGTGATGCGAGAACACACTTCACACCCAGACAAATTTTAGATAAATATGCTAAGCAAGATTACTGAAAAAAAGGTTAAAAAGAAGGTATATTAACAGTGGAAAGGGCAAGGTCAATAGAGATGTAACAGCATATTTTCTATGTATAGACCCCAACCTTTGCCAGCAGCAGCTCCTATCTTTATGAAGATATCAGATTCAAAATATGGATCTCCCAAGCGAAGCGGAATTACTTTTGATGAAATTAGCAAGGCAATTTCCTGTATTTCAAAAAACTAACATAATCACCTTGGATGTAATTAACTCTGGAATTCTCCCAGGATTAACTCACGGGACTGGGACATAGTTTACAGGCTTGCACATCATGAGTAAGACCCCTTTCCTCTACATATTCCAGGTTCACATAAAAAGTCTTCATAAAGGAGCATAATCACTTGGATGTAATTAGCAAGGCATTGTTTCAGGGTTAACTATTCATTGCTAGTCTGCAGAAGATCACTTGAGCTACCCATAAATGGGCATCTGGGGGATGAAAGGAATATACATTAGACGCTACTTTGGCGATAAATGAGGTGCATCATTGATTATATTATTTAGCCCTTCATCTCATTACAATTCAGTTATTATTGATGGTAGGTGAATTGTTGCCTTTGAGACGAAGAAACATAAAAAAATACCATTCTATTTGGGGTTTAATGGACCTAATATTCGCAATAAGTTGGACAGAGTGCCCCAAGGAGATTTTATGCAGCATAAGTGGTTTGGTACCCTGAAGTTGGTCCTCCCTGCAATAGAGTATATACAATTTCATAAAATAAAAGTAGAATACAAAATGAACACTAATAACCCTTAGAATAGCAAATATCACCACTGTATTAGATTTACATCAAAAGTAAAAACTGCACAAAATAAAATTTACATTAAATTTAAATGTCCCTCTCATCAGTGACGGCACTGATGAGAGGGACATTTAAATTTAATGTAAATTTAATTTTTCAGTGCCATAACTGTGGGTCCCAGTGCAGGTCATCTTCCATCTGTATGACGTCATGTAGAGGGGATGGGGCCAATAGCTGGGAATGACAGCAATGCGGGAGCATCTTCAGGATGCTCCAAGGGGTTCTAAGGGCAGTGGTGTGCACTTCTGAAATGACCTAAGGATGCTTCAGGTGGCACTGATGCAGAGATTCTGGCTGCAGAGTGCAATTCCACTCTGCTAGTCAGATGCAGGCACTGTGGGTGAGTGGCAGTACCACCCACAGGGTTCTGCACTCTGTGCAGCGGCACTGCTCGTGAACCCCAGGTTATGGCTCTGCCTCTCATTACCAATACCCAATTAATGCATAAATAGATATTTACTTGCAGGGCCATAGCGATGGTGGTGCAGCTGCTGTTGTCGCACAGGTCATGATGCCCTGGGGTGGGCCTGGCCGCAGCCCATAATGCCTCTGCACACCTGCTGATGTCTTGCCGGAGCACCTGCCCTCTTGCATAGCGGAAAGACAGTAGGATACATTCTGTGTAATGCTGTTTTGAACATGCTTTTGGAGCATTGGACTATTTCTCTGTGCAATTATAGATCCCCAGTTCTGTTGATATCTCCTTTATTCAGGGGTAGCACTACACATCTCTTAGCCTAAAGGGAAAAATCTCTTGGCCTAAAGGGAAAGGGAATGAGGGACTCTGGCCTGTGGTTGTACCTCAGCTCATAATGACGCTGCCCATCTCGAGCGCCCACCACAATAGATGGTGCACACAGGGCCATGACTAGGGGCACCGCAGGGCAGGGGGCGCTGTTTGGGCCTGTCAATTTTCCTATTTATTATCATTCTCACTTGCAGCTTTCTCTTCTTTTATCCCCAGCATCTCCTGGCCTCCCCTATCTCTTCTCTGGCCCTTCCCCATTAGGTCATGGCCCTTTTCAAGTGTACCATCTTATTTCCCTATTTAAAAAATGGGGGGGGGGGTGCCAATGCTCTCTTTGGCACAGGGCACCAAAAAGTCTAGTAAAGGCTCTGGGTACACATATGGTGCACCCGACTGTCCCTGCTGCTCCCCTTCCCCTGCTACCTCTGGCTTTTAACAATGAAATGAGACGTTGAACTTATATGCCACCAGAACCCTCCACATGCCCCTTATATGCCATCAGACTCTTCCCAATGTCCCTTATGTACCATCAGACCCCTCTACTGTAAGAAAACCACTGTACATACATGCTGGGCACTAGAACCAGCCTGATGTGCTCCTGCCTATATGACTGCAGCCATGTTAGACACCACAGTGAATACCTGCATAAAGCTGTTACAGCATCATGCACCACTACCTGCTAGCAGCATACACTCATTGGCTGGTGAGCTGTATAGGTCCCTGTTCTGCTCAAGCTTTGCTCCACATTACCAGTGTACATGTAACAGTGAGTATGGATGAACCTGTTATCTATCAATAAACCAGGTTAATGGGGTTTTATCTGAACCGGTGGGGATTACAAATGGTACTAGACAGGGCTGCCCTCTATCCCCTCTAATTTTTGTTCTTTGCGTGGAGGTGCTGGCTCAGGCTATAAGGGCCAATTTCAATGTGATGGGTTTATGTGTTCAGGGGGTCGACTATAAATTAGATTTTTTTGCTGATGACCTATTAGCAATACTTTCCAATGCGGTCATCTCTGCCCCTAACCTAGTGGCAAAATTCAGTGTCTTAAATACCTCGTAGTCACTCTTGACAAAGATCTCTCCAGGTTGTTTGCACATAACTTTAAGCCTTTACTACAAACTTTGCCATAGGAACTAAAGACCTGGACAAATAAGACTTTTTCTTGGTTGGGGTGGGTCAGCGGAGTTAAAATGAATGCTCTGCCCCGGGTCTTATATATATTACAGTGCTTGCCCATAAGGGTCCCTCAGCTGTGGTTTCGTGAGCTGCATAACATACAGTAGTGAGAGACTTTGTTTGAGGTGGCCACAAACTTCATTTTAAGCATGCTATCCTATTTAGGCATTAGACAATGGGGGGACTCCAACTCCCGCATTTCCCCACTTACTATGATGCAATCATGCTTGGTCGCATAATGGACTGGACGAGGGTCGGAGATGGCAGACAATGGGTCCAGTTAGAAAATCGCTCAATTTCTGCAACTCTATCTTCCTATCCATGGAGATCTAAAGTTACCAGCTTGCCCCACCCTACAATAGGTCCCACTTTAGACAGATGGAATAAACTCCATGGATCTCTTCTCTCTTTACACCTTTGACCCCGATATTTGATAATCCAGATTTCTCTCCAGTTACATCTGGACATATGTTTGATAAATGCAAAGTGCAAGGTGTCTCCCGAGTCGGTCAGCTGGTGGACTCTGGTAAGGTCATGCCTTTTTATTTCCCTTTAAATGAAGTGGTCCCTGCCGGCAGCTGAGATTTGGCGATACCTTCAGCTTAAGCATTTTGTTCAGAGTGGAGAAGTGCGATTGGCCTGCAGTAGACCATTGACCTCTTTTGAAGATATGTGCCTGGCGGTTGCTCGCCCATCCCATTCTCTATCTTTGTGTTATAAATTGTTGATAGTAAATGCCTACCCTGCAGTCCCCAAGTTTTGAAATGACTGGGAGAGTTATTTGGAGATTTCTCTTACCACTCAGGATAGACTTTAGATTTTTGATAACTCTTTTGCTAGCTCCATTAGTTATTCAGTGATCGAGACCCACTATAAAGTAATCACACGCTGGTATAGGTGTCCACAAATATTAGCTAAAATGTTCCCTACTGTGTCTAATTGCTGCTGGCGCTGTAATTCTGCAGAAGGCTCGCCCCTACATATTTGGTGGGACTGGTGAGCGCTACATCCTTTTTGGGAGAAAGTTATCTCTCTTAAGGCATCAATTTTAGGATATGCAGTCCCCTCGGACCCCTCCTTTTGGCTTATAAATCTGTACCCTGGATCGCATAAGCTGTATAGGTAATCCTTCACCAAATTTCTTAACAGTGCGGTAAAAGCAGTAATTCCTATTCACTGGAAATCTGTGGTCCCTCCTTCACTAAAGGAATGGTTTGCTCGCGTGGATCTTTACATGGACATGGAAGATCTACGATTGGGAGTTGAGAAACAACGAGAGTTTACTGATACCTGGCTCCCTTGGCTTGAGTTTAAATCTTCCACTGATTATGCCGATGCTCTAATTTAAATAATTGATGCTCTGGGTGACCCCTTCCCTTTTCCCCCTATCCCTCTTCAGTCCTCCCCTTGTCTTTTTTTTTATATTATTTGCTGTCTTTATGTCTGTCTGTATTATGTACTGTGGTACTTGATTTTGGATTTTCTTTTCACCTGATTGAGATGGCTTTTTGTATTCTGACTGTTATACATGTTCGTACATGTCTACTCCAGTGGATGTGTTAATTGCTCAGTACTGTTACACCAACTTTGTTTGTGGTGTTATTTTGGAAACCAATAAAAAAATATTGCAAAAAATAAATAAATAAACCAGCACTTTTGGTTAAGTAACTGGGTTGTTCATAGTTTGAGTAATCTGCTGGTATGTGCCTATATGACTCTGCAGTATCAACCCCTACACACAAATAATTTCCAACATATACAAGTCATACCCAACACATGCCGATTATGTGCCATCAAACCATCTTCACATGCCCCTTCATATGTCACTTAGCTGCCATCAGTCTCTTCCACATGACCCTTATGTGTAATAAATGTAATAAATTCTCTCCACATGCCCCCTATGTGCAAACAGACCCCTCTAAATCAGGCTTACCTACCCTCCCGATTTGGTTGGGAGCCTCCTGAATATCGGGTGCCGTTCCCGACCCCCTGGAAAGGCAGGCAAGCCTCCCGACCCCCGACTACTACTAGAAACCCCCGCAGCAAGGGGCCTGATGACGCAATTCTTGCTGAATCGCATCATCGTGGCTCTGCCCCCTGCTTCACAGTGCCTTTATTTTGGGCATGGTGAAGAGGGGTCGGGGCCACAATGATGCGATCATGCCCCTGGCCCCGCCCCCATATGGAGTCATTGCCCGGCCAGGCCCCCCGCTGTATGCAGGCATTCAGCTCCCTCCCGGAAGCAGGGAGCTGAATTTCGGCAAGTATGCTCTATATGCCCCATACTGTATGTAACATCAGTCCCCACCACATGCGTTATGTGCCATCAGACCACTCATATTCTCTGGCATATAATATTCTAGTGTGGTAGACAGTCTGAGCACTAGCACAGATTATAAGGATTATTTTCCACACACAGAGAGTATTTATCATTCTATAAACCCCCATATTGAAGTTCACCTTGGAAAAAGAAATAAATATACCACCTGACCTGTCTCTGTGCACAGTTGACAAATCCTACATTTATTGTATGTGTCAGCCCATCATAAAGAGAAGGATGATGAATCAGACTCATATATATATATATATATATATATATATAAACAATGCACTCTACGGTACTCCCGTATCAGCCAGAGGAGGACAACATCCACATAAGAAAAGAGCAGGGCACTTACCAGACTTAATAAAGAGATTAAGTGATCCATTTATTACAGTTCAATAAACCATCATAGCCAGAACAGCCAACGTTTTGGTCCTCACTGGAACCTTATTCATGACACAAATGTATCCCATTAAAAAGTGTCTGCTGCTATTTTGGGGCACATTTTTCCCACTGAGGAGTGGACCCAATCAATGGCTTTTCTGGCTATGATGGTTTATTGAACTTTAATAAATGCATCACTTTTAATCTCTTTCTCAAGAATGGTAAGTGTCCTGCTCCTTTCTACTGAAAACCATCACATCTCTATACTAGTTTTGCATTCAGTAGTGGCATTTGCATTGCGATTTTACTCAGGATACTTTTGTTACATTCTGCCGATACATTTTTTTCGCATTGGGAAGTATTTCATTAATACGTGCCTTTTTTTTGCAAAATGAATGCAGAAATGATACATAGGCCCCTAAAATGTCTAGTTATGTTTATTTACATTCACAAAACCATTACCAGACATCATTTGAATCCAATATAAGAATATGCAAGCTTTCCAAGCAGCACAATTAAGTTGACTGATGATATTTTGTGCAAGGATATTATACCTTGATTTATGTATATGGAAGAGTCAAATTATCCAAAATCACTATACAGCGACAATAACCCAAAATGTATTCATTCATACCAGTGTTTACTTTGTATACCACATAAAAAACATGTGCATATTAGAAGCAGTTCAAATATTGAATCAGCATGGTGTCATATATCCCAAAAATACTTCTGGTACATATGCCTAGATAAACCCAAAAAATGAAAAATAGTAATACATATGTAAATATCACCCACTAAAATAACAAAGTAAAACTAAATCAAAATAAAAAAAAGTTGTGAAATACAATAAATATGCTTTCTACAGTTCGATGTAAAGCTGAACATGCAAAATGCAATCACATATAGTATGGTACTTGCATTTTTACATCTTTATTTTTAATTGAGAATATCATAGATACAATCTAAATGACGGTGACCAGGGGGTACATTTACTAAAGTTCAATTTTATTTTCTGTTCAATTTTGCATTCGATTTCATTTAGATTTTTTTTATGAAAGGATTTTCTAAAGCCCAAATCGAATGCCAAATCAAACAGAAAGATTAATTTGAAATTAAATCGAATTTCTGAAATACTTCGATGTTTTCAAATAGAGGACAATTAGATCCCTTCATTTACTAACATTCGATTTGTAAATCGAATGGAAGATGAACTGAAACTCGAACAGGAAATCCCCAAATGAATTGAAGAACTTCATGCATTTGTTTTCAGCATGAGCAGTTTGATTTGACACAGATACATCATGCATACATACATCAGTGAGATGCATGCATGTATTTTAGTGTAACAAGCTTGTAAAGAGTTAATGTTAAAAAAAAATTATGTGGGGTCCCCCCCTAAATACACAACCAGCCCCACACTTTTAATAGCCCGTCCTGGTTGTCTAAGTACAGGAAAAAAATTGCGTCTGGCAGTCACGCCCCCGGCACGCCCACCAAAGGGGGCGTGCTGTCAATCACCATCGACAGCACGCCCCCTTTGGTGCAAGACCCGGAGCGACAGCCTGGCTGTCGCTATGCGGGTCTCGCGTATGAGCACGACGGAGCTCCCTCCGTCGTGCGCATGCGCATTTGGGTACCATCGACCTGCTTGCGAGGGTCCGGCGCTTGTGAGCGGGTCTCAATGAGACCCTCAATTCCATCTCAGGAGATTTCAATGATTCATAAACATTAATCACAAATCGAACTTTAGTAAATTTGCCCCCAGGTGCTTCCAGAGCAATAATATGACAGTCATCATTATCAATTGATGTCTAATGTATGAATGCATCTGGTGCAAAGATGCAGTTAACTTCTTTCCAGGACCATTAAATAAGATGATGATGATCATAAGTCTACAATATGTAAAACACTGCACAGGAATGATGTTCATGGGAAGACAGCTTGGATCAAGCCACTGATGTCCAAAAAAATATTGCTGAACATGTAAAGTTCGCTAAAAAGCATGCAGATATTTCTCAGTGCTACTGGAAAAAATGTCAGTATAAGTGGACAGATAAAAATGAAAATTGAGTTGTTTGGAAATAACACATAATACTAGGGAGTATATTTACTAAGAATAGTATCTGTCCGAGATTGCATACATGCAAAAACAAGATTCTGCCCTGAAGTACTGTAGATGGCAAAATACACAAATAGAAATCAATAGACCATCATACCAATACACAAGTACTTTCCATAGACAGGAATAGAACTCACGGATTTACTAAGAATTGTGTTTAAAAACATGATAGAACATAGAGCAGAATAGAAGAAATGAATAGAAGTGCCTGTGAGCTGCATGTTGGACTGCACAGATCAGTGTGATCTCTACAGTGCTTCTGTGTGTAGTGTAAATAAAGGGTAAAAAGTCAGGAAAAAAATGGAGTAGGGTCCGTCCCCAAAAGTATTACCAGCCCTGGACCTCTGAGCCTGTTCTGGTACAGGAAAATCATGGGAAAACCTGGCATGTGGTTCCCCCTATTTTCTTATAACCAGCACTAGGTTAAACCAACTGGGGTGGTAATACCATAGCAGGGAGACACACAGCATGGGGTACCCTTGCATTAACCAACCCCAGACTGGTCAGCACAGGGCTGGCATCCTTGGAAAGTGGGGCCCCCCAAAATAAAATGGGAGTCCCACCTCCTGAGGATTAACCAGCCATGGGCTGAAAGCCAAGGGCTCTTCCCCTCACCCCTGGTGGCAGTGGGTGCTGGAGTAATTGTGTAAAAGTTAGAAATAATATTGCTCTTTACAGCAAGCCTGCCCTGTGGCACTTGTAGAACCACAAGTGCCAGCAGGTTGCTGTCACCCGTACCCCCACTGTAAAGGATATAAAAAAAAAAAACACATTACACACACCATATGATTTAATCCTTTATTATACACTCACTCATGCACACTCACATTACATACTTACCTTCTCCCTGGAGGAGGTCGGTCCCCTTCTCCAGGTAGCATTCAAAGTCTTCTTAAAACAAATAACAGAAGTCACTATCCCCACGGACACAGAAGCACTGTAAGTACATACTGTGCTTTACAGTGCTTCCACCAGAGAATGACAGGACCTACAAGATTTTCTGCACTCTAGCCATGATTGGCTGAATGTATGTGATAAGGAACATAGGGCCTGATTCATCACGGATCGCAACTGCAACAGCATACGCATATCGGCCAATGGTGCGTACTGCGCATGCACCATAGTGCACGTCTGTGAGTTAGCATTGCAATCACCTACGCAGATACAAAGCCATCGCAGACTGAGGGACGTCAGTGTTTGGGGGTGGTGATGGGTGAGTGGTCGGAGAAACCCAGGTGTGCCAGTCCTTTTGAACGCCTTTGCATAAATCAGCCACTGCGACAGAATACGTAGCTTGAGTACTTACTGTAAGCGAAGAGGTTAGCAATTTCTGCATAAGGTCAGACCTGTTGAAATTGTGCGAGAGGGGCCAATGTTACTCGATGTATTATGTTCCAGATGTATACGCAGGACTGCAAGGTATTACGGATGTGAGATAGCAGCAGTGGGCATCTCTATGCTGGCTGTGCAACGGCTTTGCGATTGCATTCATTAGCATATTTTCGCAGCAGAACTGCATGCGTAATCGCAGCCACGATCGCAATAGTGATTCGTAATGAATCAGGCCCATAAGTTGTTCTGCTTGGGAAGGAACTGAAATATTCTCTGTAAACTGCTATGGAATGTCTGCACTAGATACAGTAAATAACTAATATACTAAAAATAAACTAAAAATGAATAAATAATTTTGTGTGATCAGTGATAAATATGTCAAAATATGAACTCAATTGACAACTTTCTGTGAAATGTAGGTTATATTTAATTTTGTTAGACAGTTAACTGATATGTTAAATAATGTCAAGTGTCTTGGGCTGGCACCCTGCTGTGCCAAGTGCTTTTACTGTATAAAAAGGGTCTCTATAAATTCAAAAGTGTATAACTTCTTGATCAGCTTGAAGTGCATCATCTTGTATGCTGTGTAGTTCTTAGACACTTCATTGGAGAAAAAAAAACAAAAACTGCTTTCAAGAAAGTGCCTGCTTGGATCCTCTGAGCCATCAGAATAGCACAAAACGGTATTCCATTCTCCAGCTAATCTGCAGGTTAACCCAGTGTCTCCTAGCTCTACTCTCTGCCTGCTACCAAGAGCAGTATTGGCCCATAGTAAGTGGTCAGTTGGGAATCATTAGCTGACGACAACCAGGAGGTGTTTTAGAATTGTCACCACACATACTAAGAAGTAAGTAGTTCCATGTGCCAGTGAAGAATGTGGGAAGTTCCATGTGCGAATGCAGGAGCCTGGGTGGAACAAGTGGTTCTAGGTGCTGGTGTAGGAGCCTTGTGATGACAGCAAGCTACTGTACCTGTCCATGTCACGGTGGGAGGAGTCAGTAATGAAGGTTAAAGGGAATCACTATACCCAAGAAGTAGCACAGTAAGTCCACCCAAGTTTCTTAAGGACAAATCTGTGGCTGCCTAATAGAGTCCAGTCACACTATATAACGCTCAAATCATTGTCTTCTGTATTTATTGTACTGCATGTAATAGATATGGCTCTATTGTAGCTTATCAACATAATCTGCTCCTTTTTTGCAGAATGGGACAAGTCCTGATTTCTTTACACAGGAAGCTGGGAAATACAATATATACATCTTTGTAGGAGAGATGTATCAAGCCTTAGAGAAAGAGTGGAGAAGTTGCCCAAAGCAACCAGTCGGCTTCTAACACTGGGTACTCACTAGAGCATTATCAGTACGATATGTTGTTTTGAGGGAAATTGGAACAACATATTGTGCGGATAGCACAGTGTGTATGCTCAATTGCACCCTCACATGCATCGTATACAAACCTTTTGGCTGGCTGTACCTTACGGTCAATCAAAAGAAATCGTGAATCCTGTACATCGTGTACTGTGTATGGTCAACCGTACTACCAGACGATATGTCATTCCGCTTTGGCCTCTGAAGACGTCACCTCTTAAAAATAGTTGTTCTAATTAGAGATGAGCGGGTCCGTTCCTTAGAGAAATGATCCAAGCCAGGATCCGAGTGTGGCTCGGGTCTTCCTGCCTTACTCAGATCCCAAAATGAGGCAAAACATCATGCTCCTACTTTCGGATTCTCGCTGGTTTTGGAATCTATAAAGGTCCCCGGTCATCAGCGCCATTTCACTCCAGCTGTGGAGAGTGTACTCAACAGATGTGCTGTGCTCTGTCCATCCATTAAGGGACTGTGTCTTCCAGGGGTGCTCTGTCAGTCTAGGGGTGCTCTGTCCATCCATCAATGGGCTTCATTGTCTTCCAGGGGTGCTCTTTAGGTCTAGGGGTGCTCTGTCCGTCCATCAAGGGGCTGCTGTGTCTTCCAGGGGTGCTCTGTCGGTCATAGGGTGCTCTGCCAATCCATCAAGGGGCTTCTGTGTCCTCCAGGGGTGCTCTGTCCATCTAGGGGCTCTCTGTCCATCCACAAAGGGTCTGCTTTGTCCTCCAGTGGTTCTCTGTTGGTCTAGGGGTGCTCGGGGTGCTCTGTCCGTCCAAGGGTGCCAAGTGTAAAAAACATAAAAGCTAATAATATAATTTTTTAAAATAATTATTTTTTGTGCTGTACTCCAGTGTACTATATTATTATTATTATTTTTTTACTGTGATGCTGACGGTCAGACTGCAGTGTACTATTCATATATAATATTCATACATGTATTGTGACACTGTAAGTGTTACCCTAATTTCATTCAAGTATTGTGACACTATAAGTGGAACCACAGTGTAAATGTATACATGTATTGTAACACTGTATGTGGAACTGCAGTGTAATATTCATACACGTATTGTGACTCTGTTAGTGGTAGCGCAGTGTAATATTCATACACATATTGTGACATTGTAGTTGGAAACGCAGTGTAAAATTCATACACGTATTGTGACACTGTAAATGGTGCCTAATTTCATCCAAGTATCGTGACACTGTAAGTGGTAGTGCAGTGTAATATTCATACATATATTGTGACATTGTAGGTGGAACCGCAGTGTAATATTCATATACATATTGTGACACTGTAAGTGGTACCTCAATTTCATCCAAGTATTATGACACTGTAAGTGGAACCGCAGTGTAAAATTCATACATGTATTGTAACACTGTAGGTGGAACCGCAGTATAATATTCATACACGTATTGTGACACTGAAAGTGGTACTGTAGCCCAAGTTCATCCAAGTATTGTGACAGTGTAAGTGGAACCCCAGTGTAATATTCATACATGTATTGTGACAGTGTAGGTGGAACCAAAGGGTACTATTCATACACGTATTGTGACACTGTAAGTGGTTCCCCAATTTCATCCAAATATTGTTAGTGGTAGCGCAGTGTAATATTATTCATAGAAGCATTATTTTAATAATAATATTCAGAAAAATATTGTGACACTGTAGGTCATTGATACCGCAGTGTAATATTTAAAATAAGTATAAATTGACATGTGTGCTGTACCCCACTATCTTCATGTTTGTTGATAATATGGAGAACAATCAGTTGAAAGGAGAGCAGGAACCACATACTAGTGCTGGAGCTGCTGCCAGTACCACCAGTCATGATGATACTAGTCCATCTACATCATCTACTAAAGCCGATGCCCAAGAGCATACAGGGCTTAAGTCAGGGTATCTAAAATCAAAGAAGCAAACTTTTACATTGGTAAATAGAAAAACAACAAAGGGAAAATTAGCTGCAGAAAGACATAAAATTGGCTATATGCCTTTCACCACACGAAGTGGCCAGGAAATTTATTTATGACTGGTAGTTCTGCCTCTCATGATGATGTAAGCCCTTCCTGTAGATGTTTCAAAAAAATTTAAATAGTTAAGGCACAGGAACCAACTGTGTGCTTACAAATGTCACAAATCCGTGAAGAGAGTCTAAGTTTGTCAGCGGGTGCCATGTGTGAGCCTGACCTTTCCAATACCATACTCGAAGATGAGCCTCCTTCCACCACTTGTGCATCCACAAATGTGGGGATGAGCAGCACAAGTGAACATGCTGACATAGAAATTGAGGATGCTTTTGTGAAAGTGCACCAGAATGAGGAGGATATTTGTGTAGCTGATGCTAATAAGGATGTTGATAATAAGGATGTTGATGATGAGGATGTTGTTGATGAGGATGATGTTTGTGTATATTAGGCACCAGTGGAAACAGTTCTTGCCCATGATAAGGAAAAGCTCATTGTCATGCCTGGGCATAAGACAAAATAAATCCACTTCTACCAAAATCTGGACAACAATTGTCAAGTCATCTGTACCCATTGTAAAGCCAGAGTAAGTAGAAGTAGGTACCTTAACCATATAGGAACCTACTCCCTGTTATGTCATCTATAGCGCATCCATGAAAAGTGTTTGCAAAATTTAGAAACTTTGGCTAAAAAAGTAACAACATCAGCATCAGCTAGCTCCCTTCTCTCTCCTAGATACAAACACCTGGCATCTTCTCCACAAATACCTTCATCAATAATATCTTCAATCATGATCGAAAGTAGTAATGCATCCAATTTGATAAGGCTAACTCAGTCCTCCCCTATCCTAGATACCTCAGAAGAATCCTTGAGCGCTACGCCTGTTGCTGCTGATGGGAATGCATCCACATCACAGAAGGAGACCAGGAATACTACTAGTAGTAGTTCAAAAAAACAATTGACTGTTTAACAATTCTTTGCAAGAAGGAACAAGTATGACAGCAGTCAACCAGTTGCACAGTGGATCACTGACGCCAAACATCTATGCTGGTATTAGATGTGTGTCCGATATCCGCCATTAGTGCAGTGGGTTTTAGACAGTTAATTGAGGTCCTGTGTACCCACTACCAAATCCCATCTAGATTCCATTTCACTAGAAAAGCAATTCCCAGCCTGTACAGGGACGTTAAAAAAAACATAATTAGTGTCCACCAAAGTGCAATTGTATCCACTGTCAACTTAACCACAGATATGTGGACAAGTGGAAAAGGGCAAACGCAAGATTACATGACTGTAACAGCCCGCTGGTTGGGCGTATTGCCTTCTGCAGCACCAACCGCAGCAGCAGCTTCATCAGCAGCAGCATCTAAGAAACAGCATCTCATTCAGAGGTAGGCTACTCTGTGTATCACCGGTTCCACTAAGAGGCATACCGCTGACAACATCTTAGAAAAACTCAGGGAAGTCATTGCAAATTGGCTTACCCTGCTTGGACTCTCCTCGGAATTTGTGATTTCTGACAACGCCACCAATATTGTGAGAACATTACAACTGGGTGAAATCCAACACGTCCCATGTTTTGCTCACACAATCAACGTTGTGGTGCAATATTTTTTTTTATATAACAGGGCCGTGCTCTCTGTGGCCATCAAAATTTCTGGACATTTTTGCCATTCTGCAGGTGCATGTAGAAAATTGCAGCACCTGCAAGAAATGTTGAAATTGCCCTGTCACCAGCTGAAACAAGAGGTAGTTACAAGGTGGAAATCCACCCTTTATATGCTTCAGCAGATGGAGGAACAGCAAAAAGCAATCCAAAGCTACACAATGAAGTATGTCACAGGAAGAGGAGGGGGAATGTACCTTACTCAAGCTCAGTGGAAAATACTTTCTGTGTTGTGCAAAGTGCTGAAACCCTTCGAAGAAGTCACCTATGAAGTGAGTTCAGACGCTGCCAGCTGAAATCAGGTAATTCCCCTAATTAGACTGTTGGAAAAGCAGCTTGAGAGCTGAAACGAAGCTTCGCTAGGATCAAGGGTTATCAGGCTCTTCCAATCGGATCAATATATTTTGATGACCATGCTCGAGCCTAGGTTTAAGGCATACGTTGTGTCTTTCTTCCCAACGGACACAGATCTGAAGAGATGCAAAGATCTGTTGGTAAGCAATTTGTCAGCTCAAGCAGAACATGATGCAGCGATGGCTTCTCCTTCAGTTTCTCCAACAAGTGCGGCTGCCAGGAAAAAAATCAGCTTTTCCAAAAGACCCACTGGTGATGCAGATGAGTCAACACAACCATGTTTTCACATCTGGTCGGGTGTAAAATAATTGCCTACAATTAATGAGACCTCTACTGTGACTCCATCAGATACGGTCACCAATCAAAGAATGGTTGAAAACTATTTTAATGATAGCGTCCAAATAGGGATGTCAGATTGTCCGTTTGACTACTGACAGGAAAAAAAAGGCAATTTGGAGGCCCTTGCACAAACTGGCTTTGCTTTACTTGAGCTGCCCACCCTCCAGTGTGTTTTCAGCACAGCCGGGAACCTTGTTAGCGATTGGCGTAGGAGGCTATTTCCTCAAAATGAGGAAAATATGATGTTCATCAAAATGAACTACAAATTCCACAAGGAAGACCTTTACCGCCAATTACATCCAAAAATTACAGAAGCACTTGAGGCTGTAATGGTGGATTCCAGCGGGGACAAATTAATATTGTGTGAAGATGATGTACACACTGATGAGGGTGAGGAATCAGATGATGATGGCAACATTTTGCCTCTGTAAAGCCAGTTTGTGCAAGGAGAGATCATTGTCAGCAATGTTAGCTGCCTGTTGGTGGCTTGTTTTGTGGGGGCCCAACAAACCATTCGCTTCAGCCACAATTGGCAGTCGCTGTCGCTGAAGTGATTGGTTTGTTAAACTGTGCATGTCCTGTTTAATATATACAACATAAGGGTGGGTGGAAGGGCCCAAGGACAATTCTATCTTGCACCTCTTTTCTTTGCATTATGTGCTGTTTGGGGCATTGCTGCCTGACATTTTTAATTTTATAGCTTATTAAACTGCCATCCTGTCTGCCACTGCAGTGCCATTCTATTTCCTAGATGTGCCATGTTGGAAGTTGAACTGCCACAGCTGCTGCAATCTTTGACATGTGGTTGCTGAATGCTGAATTTGTCAGTATCTCCTGAATGCCCCTTTAATTTAAAAAATATTCTGAACCACCAAGTTGATTTTGTGGGCAAATCATGGGTCATATTGTTCACCCATACTCTCCCCTCCTCCCTCATAAATTTGCTTTGGAATCAAAAAATTAAATTAAATTTACTACGAATCAACCCTTCCTTTTCTTGCCTTCAACTACATACATACTCTATCTCCCACAGACCTCTTGATTACTGAAAACATATGTTTCCTTATGTGCCATGTTGGAAGTTGAATTGCCACATGTTTGTGCCGCCCACTGCTGCTGCTTAGTTTAGTCAGCCAGGTAGCTGGGTGCAAAGTTTGGGCCTAAACTGGATTAAAACAATATTGTGAGCTGTGAGGTGGTCAAAATTGACTGGAAATGACTGGAAATTAATGTTATTGAGGTTAATAATACTATAGAAACAAAAAAAGCCCAAATTATGTGATTTTAGCAGTTTTTATACATTTTTGAAAAAAAAAATACAGATCTGAAATCAAAACCAAAACACGCAAGGGAGGTTTTGGCAAATCCAGATCCAAAACACGAAGGAGATACAGATCCAAAACCAAAACACGGGGGTCAGTGCACATCCCTAGTTCTAATGTGTACATGAGCAATGATAAATCATATAAATCAAATGACATGTTAAATCATTCCGCCATTTAAAGGACTGCACAGTGTGTACGCTCAATATAGTTTGTTCTGGGATGAAGAAAGATTGGAACAACCATTGTGTCTTTTTGGCATTGTTCTGATGTGTACCCGGCCAAACTACATACTTGCCTACTCTCCCGATTCAGCCGGGGGCCTCCTGAAAATCAAGTGGTTCTACTGGCCCCCCAGAAAAGCAGGCAAGTCTCCCAGCTTACCGCCGACACCCCCCCTACAAACCTCAGCAGCGATTCACGCTGAATCGCGTCATCATGACCCTGCCCCCTGCTTCACAATGCCACCCACTCCCCCTCCCCACCCCTAATGGCAGGTAATATCCCCAGCCACGCCCCTCTATGCCACACCACGCCCCCTCACTATGCTGACCTGGGGGAGATGTATCAAACAACCAAATTGATTGGTTGTTTGATACACCTCCCCCTGTGTATTTTGCTTTCATGACTGTCATTTATCTAGCACAGACTTTGAAATGACAGTTCTACCCCTTGTACACCAGAGCTACAACACAGGTTATTGCAGGGTTAACCCGGGTTGCTCCTAGGTGTAAAAGGGGCCAGGGTTGGATTCCCGGGTCGAGTGACCCGGCAATCCAATCCAGGTAACTTGCAGGGTTTTACACGGAAACAACCCGTGAAACCCTGCAGTGTAAACGGCTACCCCATGTCATTCAACCCGGGTCCCGTTTACAGCATACTTGCCTACCTTCCCGATTTGGCCAGGAGCCTCCCGAAAATCGGGTGCCACTCCTGGCCCCTCAGAAAGGCAGGCAAGCCTCCCAGTAGCTGCCGACCCCAGCTGCCCCCCCCCCGGTCATTTTGGCCCTGCACCCTGCTTGACAATGCCGAGATTCTTAGCATTGTGTAGCGGCAGGCATGGCCAAAATGATGCGCTCGTGTGGCAACACCCACCGCTCCGCCCACAAATGCTGGCCACGCCCCAGATTTTGCCGATCTGGCTGCCCCCTCCCTTAAGGGGCAGCCAGAATGTCGGCATCTCTGGTTTACTGCATGGGGACTTCCGGGTTTCTCGGCGCTTGGAGATGATGTGTGCAGTGTGAACGGCACCGATCCGGGATTTATCCGGATCGGCGCCGCAGTAGAAAAGGTCTGTCCTGGGTCTGACCAGTTTTGGAACTGTGGGCCTGATTCAGCTTTGGGAATAGAGTGAGAATTAGCACTTACCTGTGTACCTGGACAAACCATGTTGGAATAAAAGGGATGTAAATACATAAATTTTTTTGCATGTAGTGTAAATACTGACTGCTTTTGCATGTAGCCCACAAATACTGCACAGCTTTATTATTACACTGCACTTTAGATGTCAGTTTGGACACCTCCCTCCCAAATCTAAGTCTCTCTGCACATTTTAAATCTGCCCCACCTGCAGTGCAGAATGGTTTCACCAAGATGATCAGTTAAGTGCTAAATCTCACTCTATTTCCAAAGCTGAATCAGGCTCTGTGTTCCAAATCCCAGGGCAGACTCAGGATTTTGGTGGAAAAGCAGTATTAGAAGCTGATTGGTTGCTTTGTGCAACTACTCCATTTATCTCTCCAATGCTTGATAATACATCTACCCTACTGTATGTTTCATATATGCACACTGAATGTGAAAGAGGATCCAGGTTATTCATTGCTTGTATACTATGATTCAGATAATTATCTGGATAATACAGGTAGTCAATGCATTATAATATATACTGAGTAACCTGCCCTGTTTACGCTAGGGGACTTGCAGGTAATGATTTGTTTGAATTTATATTGATTCAGTTGTGACTCTAGAGTATACTTTTCCTTTAAGTATGTTAGATTAGCAGGGCAGGAGCGAACACCATTTGCTGTCAGCTTGACAGATATTCTCTCCAAATGTGGCCCTTTGTTGCTGGCTTTTGTAATGTGGTCTATAGGCTTAACACAGGTTGAATGTAGCAGATCATTAGTGAAGACAGAATGTAAATCTGGGGCAAGGAGAGCTGACTGCTGCACAATGCAGATAATGACTGAGAAATGGAGGGAGTCAATTAATTAGGCGTCGTTAGTGAGCCGAGGTCTTATTGCAAATCGGATAACAATTTCTGCACTTTATGTAACCCTGCTGTAAACTATGAAGATTGTTAGAATGGCTATATTTGCACAAAATAATGTTTCTACAGGTCCCTTCCTTAGAGGAACACTTTTGTGAAGTCATGTACAATATTTGGTACTTAATAAATCTGCTTCACTGTACATACTGTACATAAAAAAGAAACAGCAATGTATAGACTTTAAAAAGGCATTAATTCTTAACATGTTGCTAAGATAAGTATATGCACACCACTGCATGGTATGTAGCATGGAGACTGCAGGAGGGATGCAGCAATTCAGGTAAAAGCCAGTTCATGCACCGATAAAGCTAGAAAACATCACCAAGATCATTTCACTCACTATTAATACATATCCAGGTACTGGGAATGCTATTGACTTGGTGCTTTCAGATTTTTTAGTTTTTTAGATAACTGGAAAACCCCCCAAGCTTTCCAATGTTTGTATTGATGGACAGTGCGATATGCTCATCAGACAACTATAAGAATCATCAACCTTCTTTTTTTGCTACTATACACCATGAGCTCTCATCCATGTTATATAAAATTACTCAGAGTACACAACAGGGACCTCCAGTTGGTCAGCATACAATGCAGCACATAGGAGGAGTAGCCCATTAGTTATTAAATCATATGAAGAGCAGCTCAGAACATAGATGGGAGTTGAGTCTTAGCATAAATAAAGCTTGATGACGATATGGTACTAAAATTACTTGAATGGCAGGCACTCAGACCTCACCACCTCGTCAGCTCTAATAGTTGGATTTTTGCTTATCCAGTATAGCACAATGTGAATAACTAATTATCAATCTATACACATAAGCTTTGTATCCCATTGTTTCCTACCCCATTTTATATGATTGATTTTATTAGTGATACCCATTATTTGCTTGCTAAATATACTAAATACTTAGCTCTCCTCTCTTTCCAATTTATGTGACGTAAGGCATATAGTGTCCAATAAATATTGTTAATGTGCAAATAAGATGCAAAAAACCATAATCTAATTTCTAAAAACCACTGTAGTCATTCAGTTGAAATCTGATAATGTAATTGTATATAAAGTCTGGCCATATCACGGATAGCTTTACTGTAAGCTGATCATCTTAAGATATGTTAAATATTGTTGAAATATGGAGTGCGCTACTGCGCAGTCTACATGATGCTCCTTGAGGGAGATATCAGTACCTTAGCAAGATGGCCGAAGTTTGGTCTTCTGCACATACGTGGCGCCATCTTGTCACTGTGGTAGGGTGCCACAGTGTGACACAGACATGTTCCACTTAGCTCCATTTAGACCCTTCAATATATTCACAGTATAGCTGCTATCACCGCTTGTACATCCACCACTACCCACAAACATAACTGACTGGTGCTCTGTGTGTTACGCTCAAGCTCCACTCCATCCAGATACTGAGTGTATGTAACAGTGAGTACGACTGTATAAACTTAAGGTGTCTATACACTAGGCGATTTTTTACATGATCTGCCCGATTCTGACGCATCGGAACGACAGATCGTGTAAAATATGTCCTAATCGTGAGTGTCCACTCAGGATCAAGAAGTCGTACCTGCTGGTCGTACATCACATCTTTAGATCTTGCCTGCTGCAGGCAAGATCTGAAAATCTCATTCACGATGCACTGCAATAGTTAGGATGCATGATAGATTGTGGGCCAATGTGAACACCAAATCAAGCCCACGACTGCCGGGGGAGAAATCGACACAATATCATATCGTGTTGTAGCAGCCTGCTACCACTCAACAAGTACTAGACTATTTGGTGACTTTGCGATCCGCTGGTGTATACTACTACTCTGCTTTACCATCACCAAATAGTACACACATATTCAACAAATATAAAGTGTATATTGTATTGTGTGATATAGGCCAAGTAACTTAGACATTTAACATCTGAAACAGTGCTTGAAGTTGGAATTTAGAGGTGGGGGTATGGAGATATGGAGTATGGGGGTATGGATATTGAATCCTTCCCCCCTTCGGCCTCTGCTTCAATATCACCCCAATGTACTTCTCGCCCCCACACTTCTCCCTGCCTGCTCCCCTCTCTCATACCCTGCCCTGTCACGAACCTGTCTAGTTTTCACCTTTGCCTGTTGACTTACCACTGCCAGCTGTCTCCATGGATCTGTATGTGTAATTTGCCTGGAGGACCTGTTCTGATCATGTTGCTGCAGCACTTCTCTATGCATTCCTTCCACAGTGATTATTTCACCTGGGTCCTTTCCTGTCTGTGAACACTGCTAGCCCTGATTGGAATCACAGGTCTAGTTCTGACTCAGTGCTGCAGAAATGAATACTCCCTCTGCATGTTGTGCCTTCCACCACTCAGAATGCTACTGCCAGACCACCTGTCCATATCCACCAATTGCAGCCAGACCCAGGGTATATATATCCTCCCCTGACATCTCGTTACTTCCCGTGGTGTATGGTCTGTGCTGTTTCTGTGTACAAGTGTATCCCTGGCTCCTGCTGACAGCAACCCCTGGTGCATTCAGAAAACCTGCTGGTTCCCAGACCAGTTCATCTCCCCCGGCAATCCAGAAAACTTGCTACAGCAATACCTGACAATCCAGAAAACCTACTACAGCAATACCTGGCAATCCAGAAAACCTGCTACAGCAATACCTGGCAATCCAGAAAACCTGCTACAGCAATACCTGGCAATCCAGTAATCCTGCTAGTTCTCAGGCCAGTGCAACTCCTGTGTTTTCAGCTTCAGCTATAAGCGAGTTACTGTGCTTCTGACCTTAGTCCTGTGCTCTGCTGCTAGCCCTACTCCTGGTTGGTCCCTGGCACCCTGCAAACCTGCATTGTGTTACCCTGCATCATCCTTCCTGCTGTGGATCAACTTCTGCTCCTTCTACCTACCCACTCCCTCCCTGAACCTAAAATCAAAAACCTACCCATTCCTTCCTGAACCTGTTATTCCCAATTACCCTATCCAGCCTGCACCTGAGTTCCTTTGTCACACCATTTCCGGATTACTCTGTTTAGCCCTCGTCTCAGCATTACCTGATTTCCCTTCAGTTCAATCCACGTTATTCCAGTCCAGAGTCAAGTTCCAAGTTCACCAGTTCAACTAAACAAGTCTTCCTGCCGGTCCCAGTCCGGTTCCTCCAAGTTCCTGTCATTCATCATCAAAGGCAGTTCTCACTGCTATATAAATCTTGCAATAGAGCTATCTAGTACGTCATCTGTTGTTCCAGTGATGTCGGTCTCCGTTGAATCCCACTCATCACCTGAGACAGGTAACTCACAGATTTGTGACATGCCATTCTCACTAACTGATTCCCTCTCTCTTTCACCCCCTACAATACTAATTGCCTCCTTCCATCTGTCTGCCCCTCTCTTTAATTACCTCTGATCTGTGAGCCTGGAATAGAGCCACCAGGAATATCAGGTCTTCTTGGTTGCTGCAATAGTGCACTCACTGCAGTTTATTCCGACTCATTGGCTGGCGGCCAGCAAGCTATACAATTGGATGCCGGCAAGCGATCCCCGCGATTGGCTGGTGGGCAGTGCGTGGCGAGCTGCTTTCTTTACAGTGCAGCCAGGACCTGATGCTTTGTCCCGGCTACATGCCAGCACCTCCACTGATCGAGATGTGTCCCCTGCGAGACACATCTCTACACATTGCCACCGCTGTTCCAGCACTGGGATCCCATACTGGATCCCAGCGCTGGTACATTCTCTTCTGCAGCTAAAATTAAGTGGGGTCGGGAAGTGGCAGTATGTCATACCGCCGTATACCGCCCCACTTCGACCACTGATCTGAAATGATTCAAGTTTCTTTATACAGATACAAGAGCTATATTATGGTATTGATACTGGAACCTGAGTTATTGACTTTTTCTAACATTAGGGGAATTTTTCAAATGATTATCACAAGAAATATTAGCAATATCACTTGTGTTCAGTTAAGTAAGGCTTAATAAAACAGTCCACGCCATTCTTTTTTTAGGTTGACCCAATATAGCTAATGCATCTCCTACAGCCTATAGGTAGCATTGGATGCCCTGGTATTCCCACAGAGTGGGCCCACATACATAGCCAGAGCTGGACTGGGGCCCCTGTGACAGCAGCCCCAGTATACAGTATAATGTAATACCTTTATTATATAAATTGGAGTCAATGTACTGTATGATGGTTACTGCAACCTGACCATGTTGCTTTGAAATGTTTTTTCTCTACGTCTTTAATTAAATTGATTCAGAGTATATTTAATATACCTCACACATCAACAATATATACATAAATAATAAATCTATGAAATATTCATTTATTAAAATAAATCACTGGAGATACAGTATGCACAATCTGCTAAAAAGCAAAGAGCCATGAGGGGGTCATCAAAAAACATATAAATTGTATAAAGTAACTTTTATGGGACCAGTTAGGGAGTATGGACCTCATTCAGAGGCGGTCGTTAGTTGCAAGCGGTCGCTGTGAATCAGGGCGGCCGCTTGCATCCTGAACAGCCGCCTCCTTGTTGATCGTTAAGCTGTGGGTTACCACCTACAGCTTAATGACCGACCAGGTTTATGGTCGCGATGGTGATTACCATCGCGACCATCAGGGCACTCGTAATCCCCAGAGAGCTTTCTGTTCTGATGGATCGGGAAGCTCCCCACTGACATCAGTGATGATGTCAGTGCGGCCGCCCACAAAACGGTAGGCGTTCGTAAAGGAACGCCTCCATTTTGGAAACCACCCTCCGGCCTGCCTACCAAACGGGGGCAGCTTTCGATCAACAGTGACAGCCGCCCCTTTAGTAACGAACTCCGGAGCGACAGAGTTTCTCTGTCGCTCCGGGGCTTGCGCACGCGCAGTACGGCCACTGCGCGTGCGCAGGCCAAACCATTGAGTCGGTTACGAGCGCATCGGCGCTCGCGACCGACTCTGAATGAGGTCCTATATCCCACTATCTCACAATTATAGTCCATCCAAATATACATTTGGAAAATGACTGCTTTCAGCCTGTGTGTGCCATAATCTTCAAACAGCACTCACAAATCCTTGTGAAGCTGGAATAGATACAGCCATGTGTGTTGGTGTTACCTCACAACACATCAATTATATCAAAAGTTTAGGGCACTTTTACAGTAGTTTAAATTACTTTAATTTTTATCTGTTTGCTGATAAAAGGTGTTTAATGTTATCACTAATTGATAGTATTATCAGTAGCCGGCAGAGCAGTGGTGGTGGTCACCCAGGAGTCCCCCCCCCTGTGGGTGTCCCGCACATAGCAACATTACCAGCAGCAGTCTGGTCACAACAAATAATGCCACGATCAGTGACAGGTTGTAGGAGTCGAGTGGGAAGAGCAAGGAGGAGGAACAAGAGAAGGTTCCGGTCAGCACCATTACGCTCCTTCAAAGCTCCTGCTGCAGCCTGCAGTTTCCAAAATTTTAGGAGCATGAATCAGCCCGCCACACAAGTGACTAGCAGTGGGGATGCATTATCTGAACTGGGGGTAATCTGTGGCATAATATAAACTGGAGGTACTGTGGTATTATAAGAACTGTGGGCACTACAGTGTGGCATGAGAACTTAGGGCAGTACAGTATGGCATAATGTGAACTGGGGGCACTACAGTGCAGCATAATGTGAACTTGGGGCATTGTTGCATAATGTGAATTTAGGTCACTTTGGAATAATGTGAACTGGGGGTACTGTATGACATAAAATGTACTAGTGGCACTATAGTGGTGCATACTGTGAACTGGGGGCATTACATTGTGTTCAACACGGTTTTGGTGCTGAGTATTTACACTTTGCACATTTCAATAGAATTGCCAGTATATCATTTTGACAAATTTATTTGTAAGCCTTAATCAGGCCCCGGACAGACTATAGGATTGAATGGAGCATGTATCACTTCTCTTTTAAGCATCTTGGACATCAAAGACATTACAATGTCATTAGGGGCTCTATTTACTACAATCCGCATATTGAATGCAGATTGTAGTGTGATATTACCGAGTGAATTCGCATTGCGAATTCAGGCAACATCACAGGGATTTACTACAAATCCCTTACAGGGACAGAGGTTGCGATAAAGCTCTGTCCCTGCAAATCCCCTTCGGAGCCTTATCACGGTATTTTCGCCAAAAATACCGTGATTAAGTGCCCGCGCAAGCGCTGACCGATCGCCGCTGCTACCCCCCCAGCGCTAAGCCCCGCCCCCGGCACTAAGCCCCGCCCCCATGATCACGGAACCCCCCCGCGAACCCCCCTCCCTTAATAGCACTTACCTGCATGCTTCGGGCCTCCGGTGATGTTCTCCATTCCTCCGGTCAGGTGATCTCCCATACTGCACTGGGGCCCGATCACCTGATGACCGGGCAGCAGTGCAATATGGAAGACCAGCTGACCGGAGGGGAGTCATCACCGGAGGCCCGATCACCGGTCCCTGGAGTCAGGTAAGTAAATTTTATTTTTTTTTACTATTTTTTTTATTTTTTTTACAGTAATCAGCTTGCGGTCTGTTTAGACCACACAGCTGATTACTGGGACTGACTCCCAGCTCTGCTCTCCCCGTAAGAGCAGGGCAGGAGGCCGGTAACAGGGGAGACCCTGGATAACGCCACTTCCAGGTGGCGTTATTATCACAGGGCTTCCCCAGATATTTTTTCACATTTTATTTTTAGTAACTCTGGTCGGATCACATTTCCCATTACAGTTATGGGAAATGCGATATGCTTTACTAAAAATAAGTGATACTTAGGGGCTGGAGTAGAATTTTACGAATTCTACTCCAATTGCCCTGTAATAACTATATGTGATACTAAAATAATGTGAAAAGGGTGTAAAAATAATGTTGATAAATAGAGCCCCATGTCAGTTTTAGGTATAGAAGACCAAGGAGGAGCCAATGGTGGAAGGAACTACAAAAACACTAAGAAGCTAGAAGCAAGTAAGTGCCAGGTTGATATGACAATTTTATTGGTAAGTGACACCCCCCAAAAGTTACTTGCCTTAGCCCCGACAAGCTTCAACCTGGTCAATGCTATAGGCTACAGTTGAAGGATCTTTGGATCCCTACCCAACAGGCTTGACAGTGCGCATGCATAGTCCAATTCCTTTGCATGCACAGTACAAACACCTTTTTAACTGCTGCTATAAGAAAGTAGTAAAGGAAGCAAAGTAATCGCTGGGACTGCCTCCTATGAAATGCGCTGTCCCAGCATGACTTAGGGGTCTATTTATCAAGCAGTGAAAAGTGTGGAGAAGTGAACCAGTGGAGAAGTTGCCCATAGCAACCAATCAGCTTTCAAGTAGCATTTATCAAGTACAGTCTATAAAATAATATGTAGGTGCTGATTAGTGCTATGGGAACTTCTCCACCGGTCCACTTCTCCACACTTTTCACTGTTTGAAAAATAGAACCCTTAGGGGTCTATTTACTAAGCAGTGTTAGGAGAAGTGAAAAGTGAAGAGTGAAAAGTGAGAAGGTGCCAGCCAATCAGGTCCCAACTGTCAGCCGACTAAACACGTGACAGCATAGCAGACGGAGCCAGAGGAGAGTCCAGAGCACCGGAGGAAGTCGCCGGGGAACCTGCCCAGCTGAAAACAGGTGTTATCTACTATACGCCACCTCACAGTGGCCTATGGTAACTCCATCAAATTCCGAAAATACATAATTTTCGGAATTTGATGAATAGCCTAATTTCCATTTCCCCATAATAATGTATGGGGAGTGTGGAAATTAATGCAGGGGGACTTAGCAAGGAGATATCAGTGATATCTCCAGTGTTAGGTATCTTCATGAACACTAAAATAACGTTAATTAAGGAAAATGTCCTTAAAAACTTTATTTTAGTGTTGATGAATAGACCCCAATGTCCTGAAATAAGGTATTAGGCTTGCATACACGTCCTGAGTGGTATACAGGTGCAGCATGGGCGCCTGGTCATTGTGAGTTATAGCTGGAGCCGCCAGCTGCCATTGAGTCAGATGGTAATTCACTATCGACTGAGGAAGACATAGATTCTGACAACCTGGAGCTTGGTGTGATGTAAGGAAGGTCTGTGCTGTCCACTGTCACACTGGGCGCAGTAATAGTCTACTCAGGTAGACTCAACAGGTGGCGATGATTACACTCATGTACTGTTTCATCTGCCTGAACAACATAACTGTTGGGCCGGACGGTTTACTTTACAACAGTAGCAAGCTTGTCATATCTTCGAGTGGTCTATATTCGAACAGCTTGTCCTGGGACCAACTGAAGGAGAGTGTGCACTGGGGCTGATTCAGACCCACTCGTGAGCGTAAGACACTCGCAAGTGGGTCGATGGTGCCGAATTGCGCATACGCGCACGACGGAGGGAGCTCCGTTGTGCGCATGCGCGAGACCCGAATAACGATGGCCAAGCCGTCGTTATGGGTCTCGCACCAAAGGGGGCGTGCTGTCGATGGTGAGTGACAGCACTTCCCCTTTGGTGGGCGTGCCGGGGGCATGGCTGCCAGACGGAGGCGTTCAAGTGATGTCAGTGGGAGTGATTTTGGCTCTGATTTTGGCTACCGCAGGGTCTCGTCGCAAGCCCGATGGTCGCGATGGTCTTGACCATCGCGACCATCATCATGGACGCTCGCTATAGCTGTGGGTGGTAACCCACAGCTATGCGAGCGTCCATGAGGCCGCTCCATTTTCAGGGAGGAGGGCCCTGATTCAGAGCGAGCGCTCTGGTAAGAGCGTCCGGCTCTGAATCAGGCCCACTGTACGGGCATAATTCCTTTTATTAGACATGTGCTTAGAAGCCGGCACTGCCTGCACTTGTGTCTGTAATTGAGGCTGTAATATTAATTGTGAGGTGGGTTCTGGTGCGACATGATAATAACCGCTGTGCAGTGGATGGTATTCCATCCCGTGGTATGTTATGTAAGTTTAAGAGTGCCAAACAGACATCAGTCTGGTCTCGTGCGCATTTCTCTAATAGATGCTTGGCAGAGCATACAGCTCTTTCTGTGAGCCCATTGGATTGTGGATATAGTGGACTGCTGGTGATGTAAGTGAAATCCCAAGTACTAGCAAACATCTTGAACTCACTGCTCGTGAGCTGTGTGTCATTGTCTGTGATGAGCTTCTAAGGTATTCCATGTGTGGCAAAGTGTCCTTTGAGCTTGGTAAGGATGGTGGGTAAATGATCGATCTCAAATCATCCTGAGTAAGAGTCTACGAGAACCAGGTACTCCCATGTGTAAGAAGGCATATCTCCCAGCTGGTGTCATAAAAGCAGTGAGGAGTGACTATTCTATGTCTAATGGGATTTGTCAAAACCCACATTTGGCATCTAATGTGCTGGAGACCTTGGCTTCCAGCATGTCAGCAATGACTTGTTCTACTGTTCTGAATAGGTGACTGGGTCTTAGCAGCATTTTATTGAGGTGTACGTGGTCTATGCCAATCCTGACAGTCCCATCTTTTTTTACAGCAGCCACCATTGCAGATACCCATTGGGTCGCTTCTTCAATAGGAGTTCTGACACCAAGCGCGGTCATGTGCTCCAACTCAGCTAGAACTTTGTCCTTCATAGCGATTGGAACCCTCCGTGATGCTCACACTGCAGGGGTGATGGATTCATCCAAGCGCTTGTGGTAGATGACAGGTAGTTTGCCAATGGTGTTGCAAGTGAATAAATCCTTAAAGTCATGGAACTCTGGTGTGTCATGTGTACTTCAGGCCTCAAATGTCTCAACCTAAGGTGCACACTGTCAAGGCATGTCCGCGAAATGGTCTAACGTCACTATCTACTATGTGGAATAGCAACGGTGCACACATGTATTCAATGGTGGCGGCGCCCATGGTCTTAACAATTTTACACCCATATGCCACAAAGTTTACTGTGTCTGTGGGTCATTCCATGCCAAGTCATCACAGCTTCCAACCCGACCATCTCAGATTTTCATGAAATTTGGTAGGATGATAGATGGCATAAAGTTACTTTCATATGTAAAATTTTAGTCCTCAGTGATACTCGGTGTTCATGCAGCAGGGTTGCAAACATGACAAAATATAAGAAATTTATGCTTGTGAGGTCAACTAAAACAAATCATAACTTTGCTTCTAATTGTAGTAGAACTTTCATGTTGGTCTTGTTTTGAAGTTAAGGGATCAAAGTTTTCATAAAAAATAGTTGTATATTTAAATATTGACTTTTACATTTCAAGGTCACGTGATGTACCCTTTGACCTTGAATATCTAACAAAGTGTATGTTTAATTTTTTTGTACATAAAGTATGTTATGCATTTAAATACAATCTATCTTTGATATAAGTTTCATTTTGGGATGCCTTTGGTAACAGGAGTTAAAAAAATATTAAGTATTGCAGTTGAACCCTTCTTGCACTAACAATGCAACTGGCAAGTTCAGACTTACCTTGTAGTGTTTCTCTCTGTGTTCTAGGGATAACCATCGTGGGTTTCTATTGATGGTCACCATCAGGTGTTAAGCATCGATGGTACAATAATAATCTGTGGTGAACCATCAATGGATTGCAGCACTCATTCTGGCTGCAGCTTTTGCATTGAGAACTATTGAAAGTTGAAACAAGACATGCTTGCCTTCGGTAGGGGCAGCCAGGTCGGCATAGCGGAGGTGTGTGTGCTTCAGGGGGCGTGACCACACGATCGCATCAATTTGGCCCCGCCACCGCTACAAAATGCAGAGATTACCGGCATTGTGAAGCAGTGGGCGAGGCCATGATAATCCTATTCAGCTTGAATGGCGGGGGTAGTGCCATCCGATTTTCGTGTACCCAATTGTTCTGGGAAGTAGGTAAGTATGATAAAAGGGACTAGGACAGTTTATCTTAGAGGATCCCAAACTCTGTCAAACTCTGTCTTCAGGGCACCCTAACAGTCCAGATTTTAAGGATAACCATGCTTGATCACAGGCCATTTGATTTGACCACCTGTGTTCAGACATGGATCTCTCTAAACCCAGAACTGCTGGGGTGCCTTGAGGACCGCATTTGGGAACCTCTGGTTTATCTAATACAGTTTATCAGTGAATAGTGGTAGTTTAATCAAGACCATGACAAATGGATAAACAGTACATTAGGATTTAAGATGGGTACACACCTGAAAGATATGTCTTTGGATGATGGTCGTTCATACAGTACATACTGAACGGCCATCATCTATCCGGCAGTCTCGGGTCCCACTACAGGCCTCTGTGTGTGTGCTGGCAGTCTGCAGACCACCCGTATACACTTGTTGATGGATATGCCTACAAACATCTGTCCATCAGCTGTGCCGCACAGCCAATGCGATATGTCTGTGAACGATGTCGTTCACAGACATATCGTCTCTATACACTGGCCGACGGCCAGCAGGCATATTGTGTGTTCCCAGCATTAGTGTTGCAAATCATTTCATATTAAAGCACAGAACAGCAGTAGGAAACAATTACAATGGATGATTAAAATACAGCCACATGTCAATAGTGATCAAATGATTTGTGAAAACTGTAGGAAACAAATTAAAAGGGATTAGCTGTTGAGGAAGGAACAAGCACATCAATTGTTGAGGAACGTGAAACAGAAGTGGCAACATGCAGGCCTGAATTAACTTAGCAGTTGCTAAATGAAAGTTTAAGCAGTCTTGTTTCACTAGTTCTCAATGCAGAAGCTGCAGCCAGACTGAGGTCCTCAATCAGAGGCGGTCGCAAGAAGTGATCGCTCGCTCTGAATGTGGGCGGCCGCTTGATTTTGTAAGTAAGGCCTCCTGGTCGCTAGCTAAGCTGTGGCTTGCCACCCACAGCTTAGCGACTGACCAGGGTGATGGTTGCGATGGTCAAGACCATCGCAACCATCGGGGCTTGCGACGTGACCCTAAGGTTGGGTCTTGGCAACCGCAAGCCCCAGGGAGCTTCCTGCTCTGATCGAGCAGGAAGCTCCCCACTGACATCACTGCTGATGTCAGTGTGGCGTCCACAAAACGGCAGGCGTTCCTTAAGGAACACCTCCGTTTGTGAAACCACCCCCAGCCCGCCTACAAAACGGGCCGAGCTGTCGATCAACATCGACAGCCGGCCCTTTTGTAGTGAGCTCCGGAGCGAGAGAGTTTCTCTCTCGCTCTGGGACTTGCGCGCGCACAGTGCGGCCGCTGCGTGTGCGCAGGGCGTTAACATCGACCCGGTTGTGTGCGCTCAGCGCTCGCGCCCAGGGCTGAATGAGACCCAGAGTGCTGCAAACCATCGATGGTTCTCCACAGATTGTTATTGTACCATCGATGGTTAACACAGATGGTGACCATCAATAGTAACCCACGATGGTTATCCCTAGAACACAGAGAGAGACACTACAAGGCAAGTCCGAACTTGCCAGTTGCATGGTTAGTGCAAGAAGGGTTCAACTGCCATACTTAATTTTTTTACTCCTGTTCCCAAAGGCATCCCAAAATGAAACTTCTACCATACTTGCCGACTTTTAGGCTGGAGAATCCGGGAGGGGGCTGGCAGGTACGTCCAGCAGGGAGGATGGGGCGGGTCAAAGAGGCGGAGCGGGGGCGTGCCGACACGACCGCGTCATCGTGGCCCTGCCCCCCGGTTTATAATGCCAATATTACTGGCATTATAAGACAGGGGGCGGGGCTACGATGACGCAATTCAGCGCGAATCGCGTCATCACACCCCCGCACCGCCCTCTTTTGCGGCTGGCGCGGGGGATAGAGGCGTGCCGGCATCCATTCCGGGAGACTTGTCTAGTCTTGTGGGGTGTCGGGAGCGGCACCCGATTTTCGGGAGGCTCCCGACAGTCCCGGGAGAGTAGGCAATTTTGACTTATACCAAAGATAGATTGTATTTAAATGCATAACATTTACATGCGAAAAAAATTTACGTACACTTTTTTTTAGATATTCAAGGTCAAAGGTTACATCATGTGACCTTGAAATGTAAAAGTTAATATTTAAATATAAAACTATTTTTTATGAAAACTCTGATCCCTTAACTTCAAAACAAGACCAACATGAAAGTTCTACCACAATTAGAAGCAAAGGCCCTCATTCAGAGCCGTACGCTCTGAGCAGAGCGCACGCTCTGCATGAGGGCCGGGCTCCATTTTCATGGAGCGTCCTCCTGGACGCTCGTATAGCTGTGGGTCACCACCCACAGGCTATACGAGCGTGCATTTTGATGGCCGCGATGGTCGTGACCATCGCGACCATCGAAATTGCGAGCCGGAGCCTGCGGTTGAGGTTTTCAACCGCAAGCTCCGGAGTGATTTTGGCTCTATCAGAGCCAAAATCACTCCCACTGACATCACTAGTGATGTCAGTGGGCCGGCTTCTGACGGGAGGCGTTCCCGTGGGAACGCCCCCGTCAGGGAGGCACGCCCCCGGCACGCCCACC
Source organism: Taudactylus pleione (assembly GCA_031769625.1). Lineage (NCBI taxonomy): Eukaryota > Metazoa > Chordata > Amphibia > Anura > Myobatrachidae > Taudactylus > Taudactylus pleione. The sequence goes on from JAUIMM010000957.1 coordinate 7,442,497, forward strand.
AAAGGGGGCGTGCTGTCAATCAACATTGACAGCACGCCCCCTTTGATCGGACACAACGAGCGAAGGAAAGTCCTTCGCTCGTCGTGTCTGGCGCATGCGCACGACGGAGCTCCCTCCGTCGTGCGCATGCTCAGTGCAGACCATCGACCCACTTGCGAGCGTACAGCCGCTCGCGAGTGGGTCTGAATCAGGCCCAAAGTTATGATTTGTTTAAATTGACCTTGCAAGCATAAATTTTACATATCTTGTCATGTTTGCAACATACCTGTACTTGCCAACTCTCCCTCATTGTCAGGGAGACTCCCTGAAATAGTAGCAATCTCCCTGTCTCCCTGAAGAGTCTAACAATCTCCCTGATTGTACCTTACCTCCATTATGAAGCTGTTATATTAAAAAAAACAGAGATATATACATTGAAATGGGATCATTAGTATAATTTCCCTGCATTTGTTATAAGGCATAATGATCCCTATAGTTACATGCATTTTCCAAAAAGTATCATTGTGTTTTCATCAACGAATTTATCTTACTAACTGCTTTGGGGCTCATTTACATTTGGATATAAATAAGTTTTATGACACGCCCCTCAGGTGTAGCAGTACACGCCCACTTTACCCCGCGCTCATAGGTGTTGTTTTCACAATCTCCCTGAAATGCTTTTTCAAAAGTAGGCAAGTATGGTTTGCAACCCTCCTGCATGAACACCGAGCATCACTGAGGGCTAAAATTTTACATATGAAAGTACTTTATGCCGTCTATCATCCTACTAAATTTCATGAAAATCTGAGACGGCCGGGTTGAAAGTTACTTTTTTTGTGATGATTTGGCATGGAATGACCCCTGTGTGGTCTATTGCTGCCAGTGGGCTTGTTTTGTGCAGCAGGGCCCTTGACACATACTTGCCGACAATCAGCTCTCTCCTTTCGGGAGGGAGCTGATTGTCGGCTAACAGCGGGGTGCATGTCCGGCCAATTATTACACATTGGGGTGGGGCCGCATGATCGTGTCATCGTGGCCCCGCCCCCTCTTCACAATGCTGTTATTTACGGCATTGTGAAGCAGGGGGCGGGGCCATGATGATGCGATTCAACACGAATTCCGTCACCGCCCACCCACCCCCCCGCTGCGGGGTGAGGTCGGGAGGGTTGGTGGATGCCGGTAGGCTTGCCTTTCTTTCCGGGGGGGCTGGGAGCGGCACCCAATATTCTTCAATGTATTGCCACTTTTTATCACATAGGTTAGTGAAAGTCTCTCCTTGGTTTGCAATTAGAGCTACGCTTTCACAATATATGGTCTCAGCGGTCTGTACTGTTGACTCTGTGCCCACATGATTGACTATATGCATCTGTCATTCTCCCTGTATCGCATGTGGCTCACTGTGTGTCAGGATATGTCTGGATCTGCAACACTTCGCTAAGTGGTAAAGCTTTTTGCAGTGGTTGCGGTGTTTGTTAAAAGCAGGGCAAGTCTCACCGGGGAAATGCATGGCAACCACCACAGTTGTAACATGGCCTGTATTGCGTTTGTGTGCGCTGTACACTGCATATTTCAGCCTCCCTCCGTAACTCCTTTGTGCCCTGTTCTGATTGCTCCTGTAGTATGCAGATGCGAATAACAGAATCTAAGGTCAGTGCACAGGTTCTCAAACTCGGTCCTCAGGTGCATGTTTTCCAGGTCTCCTCACAGAATCACAAGTGAAATAATTATCTCCATCTGCGAATCTTTTAAAATGTGTCAGTAATGAATACACCTGTGCACCTGCTGGGTACCTGGAAAACGTGACCTGTGTGGGGCCCTGAGGACCGAGTTTGAGAACCACTGATCTAGTGGTAAATATAATATTGGTTAAACTGTACATACATTGGCAACCATTTTTATAACACACAGAGATGTACATGTGTATCTCAGAAACTGAAGTAAAAAATCATATACTAGATGGACCAATTTAACATCTATAAATGCAGCATTCAAATCTTAAGCATAAACCATTTATTTGACCAGCTAAAATTCTCTGGGGTAGATGTATTAAACCTTGCAGAGATAAAGTACCAACCATTCATCTCCTAACTGTCACTTACAGGCTGTGGAGCTGATTGGTTGGTACTTTATCTCGGTCCACTTTATCTCTCTTCAAGGCTTAATACAAAGACCCCACAGACTGTAAAATGACAGTTAAGAGCTGATTGGTTGGTCTCTATCCAAGCTTTGATAAATCTCCCACTCTGTATGAAGGGGCAATATTTACTGAATGTCTTGTGTTATTTCTTGTTGCAAAAGTTAATACATGGTACCGTATTTTAGTGGTCCAAAATGGTACTTACCACAATTGCAGGTATTGCAGTCGGATGTTCACTAAGACCAGAGGTCTCCGTGTAATTTAATTCACTTGTCCGGATTGTTATAACACAAAGCTCTGTGGCACTGTAGCTGTAAGTGTCTCTTAATCTGACCCACTGTCAGATACTTAAGCCGGTTGCAGAGTGCGCTGGCATCTTTCCTGGGTACAATATGGGTGGCTGGGTCAAACAGCATAAATCCAATGGCTGTTATAGTTTAGATCCAATGGACATTGAGGGCAGTAACGTGTTTCGTCCACCACTGTGTACTTTTCAAGCTTAGACCTCTGCGATTGGGAATGCAACTGCGCTCCCAGTCACACCCCTGGAACTCCCATAACATGCCCACAGACCGGCCTCTTTTTGCAAACACTTTCGGCCACCACCCTGTCTCCACCCATAAACACCCATGGATCTCAGACCTTGCGATCATGGAGACATTGTGAATGCCATCTCACGTGCAGTGAGACTTTTGTCTACATTTCAGACATGCTCAGTAGCAAACAATCGCTCAACTGCAAAAAACAACAGTATAGTGTATAACTCTGAATCAGGCTCTATGTTCACATATTAGGATTGTTTTATAACCATAGCTACACTATACATTTCAGTTTAACTCATCAAATCAAACATGACCTAAACCCTTTGCCAATAGCCCCAACAGCACACATCAGCAGTCTTCATTATTTTAAATAAAATGCCTTTAACATCTCATTCAATTCTTAACAGCATCTATCTAGCAATTCAGCAAGGCCCATACATTTTCATATTATCCTCTCATATTCATCAGCTTCCTTGTTACAAGTTGTCAGGAACATACTTTGGGGATCGCGATATATTAAAAAGAAAAACGAATTTCAATACCACAAAATCTAAATTTTAAATCATTATCTTGCCTCATATTATGTCCACAGGATGCATGTGAATCGTAAACATTATGGCCACTACTGAATTAATCCCAAATAGGATTTCTCTCTCTCCAAGGTGCCTGACAGAGAGGAGAGAATCCTGCTGACTTTGATTTATGATCCTCACATTAAATAAGTGATATTATCTTCCCTGCCCACAGACCTACAGTTTTATTATATCAATCCCGACAAAATCTTATAATAAAGAGATTTTTGATGGGCTATTAAAAGTGGAGGAGAAGAGATTAAATAAGGTTTTATAGGAAAAAAGAAGATCTTTATTAACCACTTCTCTGTGGGCCCTGGGATAATAGCAATGTCATAGGAACTGATGGCTGATGATACGTGGTATGCAGTACAGTAGGGGGTAGTTTGCATTATAAACATGCTAGGGAGTAAACCTATTGCTCCTGAATTTTTTTGTAAGAAGAATAAATAAATAAAATAATAATAAATAAATAAAATATTAATAAAATAGTATTTACTCACAGTACATCCTGATTATAAATAATACAACATGATAATACATTAGGGTAACCCCCTTCATTAATTTAAACTTTTCCTCTCACTCCCTTTCAAAGCCCTCAACCACCCTTCTCCCCATGGGGGAGATGTATCAAATCTTGAAGAAAGTACCAACCAATCAGCTGTGTTTGAAAAATGACATAAGCTGATTGGTTGGTACTATATCTCTGTCCACTTTGCTGTTCCAATGTCTGACTCGTCCTCCCTGCTCATAACATCATATGCCTGACTACAGGATTTCTCATGTGCTGCTCCTATTCTCTGGAATGCCATCCCACACTCTAGAAGACACTCTGCCAACTACATAGCCTTCAAGCAAACTTTCCAAATCTCTTTATCCAAGACTTCCACCTACAGTAACTCTCCAGAATCTCTATTACCCAACTCTGCTCCCCTCTCCCTTTATGTGTGAATCCATAGACCCTCTTGCAAGCATTGTCCTCTTTCCTCTGTGATATTAATGAAATTATGGGTACTTGTGTACTTTATGGACTCATTGCTGAGAGAACCCAAGTGTCCTACACTCATTATTATTATCAATCATGGTAATGATTGTCCTTCATGGAAATGTCTAAATCCTCTTCACAGAGAGGACCCTGACATTACCAGCCAGTGTCCAGCGTCTTTCCCTACCATCCAAGTGGGCATAGAGGGAGAATATAACCTTGTAGCGAGCCACCAAGCCCGAAGCGTGGCGAGCGCAGTGAGCCCGCAAGGGGACAACTTTCTTCTTTAGGTGGGGACAACTTTCGGTACTTGTGTACGTAAAGTACACAAGTACCATTTAAAACATTCATTGGGTTCTCTCTGCAATTAGTCCGTAAAAGTACCAAATTATGTAATATGCGAATAATTGGGGCTGATTCTGAGTAGGGAGTAATGCAAGAAACTTTGTACCTTGGCAAAACCATATTGCACTGCAGGCAGAGCAGATTAAAAATCAGACTTGCCGACTTTGAAGCTTGGAGAAGAGATGCAGCTGACCGCTCTGGGGGCAGAACAGGGCTCTCACATCATTAGTCCCCCACGTCTGCCACAGCAAAATGCCACTATTGGCAGGTCTGTGGGGAGGGAGCTGGGTTAAAATTATGCAATTTACTTCATTTTAGCCCTGTCCCCCCATATGAATTTGTGATTTCTGGTATATATCTCCCCACGCAATCTACCTTGGTGCAGGGACTACCCAAAACATTTAATTTCCTACACCTTCATAGCAATATAGAATTTGACGGCAGATAAGAACCACTTGGCCTATCTAGTCTGCCCTTTAACCTTCCGGTAGAGAAGGTAAGTATGTTTAAAATTTTCAAGAGATTTAGATTTGAGTGGGGCATGCCCAAACTCAAAGCTGAATTGTATCAACAGCTCCATCATTTTCTTCTTTACCTCACTTACTGATGCACATCGTTTTCCCTTGAGTACAGATTTGACTTTAGGGAAAAGAAAGAAGTCACAGTGCTAGGTCCGGTGAGTATGGAGGGTAATCTAGCACTGCAATCTGTTTCTCAGCCAAAATTTGCTTCACAGAGAGAGCTGTGTGGGCTGGTGCGTTGTCCTGATGGAGGATAAAACCATTTTTCTAAAACTCAGGGCCTGATTCAGACCCGGTCACAAGCGCTGAGCGCTCGCAACCGGGTCGATGGTGGCCCAGAGCGCATGCGCACGACGGAGCCGGCACCGTCATGCGCATGCGCGAGACCCTGATAGAGACGGGCAATCTGTCGCTCCGGGTCTTGCACCGAAGGGGGCGTGCTGTTGATATTGAGTGACGCACGCCCCCTTTGGTGGGTGAGCCGGGGGGGTGGCTGCACAGACGGAGGCGTTCCCATGAGAATGCCTACCATCTGGGGGCGGCCCCACTGACATCACAAGTGATGTCAGTGGGAGAGCTTTCAGCTCTGTTTGAGCCGAAAGCTCTCTGGGGCTTGCGGCCACTAGACCCTGCCACAAGGGTCTCATCGCAAGCCCGATGGTCACGATGGTCTTGACCATTGCGACCATCATCCTGGCCGCTCGCATTAGCTGTGGGTGGCTCCATAAAAAAAAAAAAGACGCCTTGATTCAGAGTGAGCGCTCTGTCAGAGCGTCTGGCTCTGAATCAGGGCCTCTGTCCTCTTTCTTCTGATTCTTTCCTACAAAGTGGCTAGAACAGTTTTGTACTAATATGTATTCACTGTTGTGCATTCTGGTACCCAGTTGTCCAAAATAACACTCTTGGTATAAAAACAAACAATTAACATGGCTTTGAATTTGTATTTGCTTTGACGTGCTTTCTTTATTCTTGGTGATGATGGTGCTTTCTAGTGTATGGACTGGTGTTTTGTCTCAGGATCGTACTGGAAGATCTAGACTTCTTCACAAGTAATAATTTTATCTTAAAAATGTGAAACCACTTGAATTTGTTCTGAAATTTCTATACAAATTTGCTTTCGATTAACTTTCTGCTCGGCAGTGAGAAGCCTTGGAACCAACTTAGCACACACTTTTGTAATGTTAAGATCTTGATGCAAAACTTGGAGCCAGGGCCGTAACTAGGGTAGTGTGACCAGTGCCATGCACTTTTTCAGGTGCACTATCTTATGTCCCTATTTCAATAATGGAGGGGGGGTGCCAATGCTCACTCTGGCACAGGGCACCAAAAAGTCTAGTTACGGCTCTGCTTGGAGCTGTTGAGAGCTGACAGATAATGAGCTACAGCACGGCTTTGATATATTGAAAATAAGAAGGCAGCGGTGTGTGGATGCAGAAGGAGAATACATAGAAGGAGAGTTAAAATCTACTTAATAATATAATTAAACATAAGTTAGCATCATACACTGGCAGAAAAATGCCTATCAAACTGGCAGACATTTTATCTGGCAACCTGACACCCAGCAGATGATATAGGCATACACTGTGAGATACTGCACAGTGTATTGGTAACAATATCTGCGCTCCTCCCCTGGGGAGGAGACATTTTCCTGTTCCTTCCCTGTGAAGGAACAGGGGAAATGAATGTCGGTTGGCCGCGGCAGTGCATACACTGTCCGATGACGCTGACTTTTAATTTACCAAATTTTGCATTGAACAGACATGCTGGATGACCGACCTGGCGCATACACAGTACAATTATCTTTTGTAACATTCTGCCCTTACAGTTGAGGAAAATACACTTAGTTTTACATGTTAGGCTGGGTATATTTTATATATATATATATATATATATATATACATACTACACAATTATCTGGCTGATACACCCGTTATCAAAATATAAAACTAGGCACATTTTTCTCAACAGTAAGGGCAGAATGTCACCAAAGATTTGCACTGCGAGTTTGCAATTTTGCAGGGTTGTAGGTGGGCTTTATTGTGTATAAATATTTATGGTGATGTATTGTGTTTCAGGCATAGCATTGTATAATAAAGCAGATTCTTCAACATGACCCCTTCCTCTAAGTACCCCTCCACTTGATAGAAGTAAGCTATACCACCCACACATTACATCAATGCTCCCTCTCAATACTGCATTCTATTATGACTCCCACATTACAGCAAAGCCCAACACCCACTCTACATTACAGCAATTCTCCACCAACTCTCCACATTACAACAATTTTTTATACCAACCCCCCAAATGGGAAGTATATAGTTGGAGCTGTCTGGGAGCCTAGAATGTTTATTAGTTGTTTAATAGTATATATCCCTTTTCCAAACAGGATCCAACATTTCAGGATCTAGGCACACAGTAACTGAACTTAAGACACCAAGCAGGTGGTAAAATTGCAAAAATAGGTAGAATATAGACTTTCTGACAACTGTGCAAATTGTGGTGAGACTGTTTTATGTACTCAGTACATTTTCCTGACTATTGGAAGAAAGGAGGTCAGTCAGCTCTTTATGCTACTCTGCTTGGCGGGGAGACACATACATGTAAAAGTGGTATGTATTCACACAGCATTGGAAGGAATACTAGTTGGAAGAGGACCTAGCACAGTCTAAAGTGTGCTAGTTACAGTACTCCCATGTGTGGCTGTATTGTGGCAAGCCTACTGGTGGCTCGCCTCATGTTGATTTAGCTCCACTTACTCTCATTTTGTCTACAATTAACACATGAGGCCACTTTCAGAATATTTTACAGGTCCATTTAAATTGCTAATCTGCCTGTTCCATAGTTCATATATGAGGAGTGTGCAAGCTTCCGGATGTGTAGTGCATAGGAAGAGTAGACTCAATCTGACTGTCTGGCTGTGAACTGTAATCTCTTACTAAAGCTCTTGTAAAATTTCTGCCATCACGAGAATAACGTTGCTGCCGTGTGAACCATAGTTGAGGTGAACGCCAGGAATACTGTGGTCCAATTAGAGAAGGCAAAGGGTATCTCATCGGGATCCATCCACTCAATAATCCATGAAAAGCTTGACCTGAGCAAGGTTTCTGCCTACTTGGTGCTCCATTGGCTGACTCAAGAGCAGAAGGAATCTCGGGTGATTTGATGCCACAACTTGCTGGCCAGGTATAATGGCAGTCGCTCAAACTCTGGGAGATCATCAGTGGTGATCAATCCTGGATCTATAGTTTCAAACCTGAGACCAAACAGTCGGCCCAGTGGATCCCAGTTGGAGGTGTGCCAACACTGAAGTCCTGATGTGAGTGCAGCATGGCCAAGCAGATGGTGGCTGTTTTTGTGGCCAACACTGGTCTTGTAGCTGCTTTACCACTCGTGCAGCAGCACACCATCACTTGGGGACTGGTAAGTCAACCAATGCCTGCTGCTGGAAAGCACTTCCAGACGCTGTCCAAGAACTTTCGACAATGCACCTGCCCACAAGTCCAGGAAAGTGATGGATTTTCTGGTCCATGAACGCTTTCAAGAGCTTGGTCATCCACCACACAGTCCAGACCTGGCCCTCTGCTACTTTTTTGTGTTTCCACACATGAAGCACAAGATGCATGGGATTCATTTTGAGTCACCGGAAGCTGAAGTGGAGACCTTCATCCAGCATGTATAAGTCATACCTGCTTCAGACTGCTTCACCAAGTGGTTTGAGTGCATGAAACTTTGCATAGACTCATCTGGCGAATACTGTGAAAAAATTTAGATGCTTTATTATAAATATCTGACAAGAAAGCAAAAATGTAATGTAGGTAGACATGATGTACTTCGATACAGAGAGACTAGCTGCAGTCTGCAAAAAGTCAAAATAATACACATGGAAGTTATAGGAGACTTGCAAATTTTGCATGCTCACCAGAGAGTGGCACTTTCCTACTGTATGTAAAACTATGTTCACATCAAGAAAACCATGGGCTGGAAAATTAGAATCGTGAGAGTGTAAGAAAAATAATTAAACAGCCAAACAAAATAAGACTCTTTAAAGCACCAGCCAAGGAAAAAGCAATGAGGATCTCCAGTATAAATGGTCTACTACAGCCATGGGGGTTCATTTCATGGCTACATTTTGGAATACATTCTACAAGGGGCTGGAAATATGATGCTCAAATTTTCTGAATGGCAGTCAGAGTCAAATATTTTTAGGTGCTATCCAAACTCCGTCCCCTACCTTTAATTGGAACTCAGTGCAATGATGGTCTACTGCTGTTTTTGCCTTGCTTTGGGCTTTAGATAATGCTTTGTGAACCTTATCCCTAACCTTCTGCAGCCTGGAGATAGTATACCCTAATTTGTCTGTCTCAGATGCTGATTCAGGAGAAAACGAGAAGGTTTGAGGATGAAGCCCAATAATTCTAAAGAAGGGAGATATCTTGAGTGCTGCATGGGAGGAACTTTAATATGCAAGCTCTGCCCACGGGATGTAGTCAGCCCAGTTCTTAGAAAATTGGGAGATATAACAATGGCGGTACTGTTTCTATATTTGTGTTATCTATTCAGTGTGGACATTCCTCTGTGGATTGTATGCTGATGATATTGAAAGTTCAGTTCCTAAGGCTTTACAGAAGGCTTTTTGAAAGTTTTCTATGAACTGTGGGCCTGATTCAGAGCCGGATGCTTTTTCAGAGCGCTTGCTCTGAATCAGGGAGGCATTTTTTTTTTGAACCGGCCTCCTGGCCGCTCGTTAAGCTGTGGGTGAATTCTGAAGATACGGGATATAAATAACTCAGAAACTTTGTTAGTGGAAGGAAGTCCTTCTAGATTAATAAAATGGGCCATTTTACTGAACCTATCTACCACCACATCGATTGTATTAAACTGTTGTAACTATAAAATCCATGGTTTCATGAGTCCATGGAATTTTAGGGATACATAGTGGTTCCAGCAAACCCTGGGGTGCTTGTTGTAAAGACTTCACTTGTGCACATACTGGACACCAAAGAGATTGAGACACCAACTGAAGTGTTTTACTAATTCCAGGGTGGCCTGCCTTTTGTGGTCATGAGTTTCTTGAAGAATTTCAGACTCTTAGTTCCCTGGGTACAAAGGCTTTGGATTTGGGAGTCTGGGGTGCAGCCCATTTTTGTGCTTGTTGCAAGTGAGTGGATAGATCTTTAGACAAGACTCCAATAATCCTGGCAGGCGGTACAATAGGATCCTGAGGTAATGGACCAGTTTGATAGGGCAAAAAGCTCCTAAAAGGCATCTGCCTTCACATTCTTGGTTCCGGGCTGATATGTAATAATAAATGAAAATCTTTAAAAAAAACACCATTGAGCTGGTTTGGAGTTGAGACTCAAATCAGATTCTATGTAGATAAGGTTTTATAATCGGTAAAAATCATGACCACATGTTTTGCTCCTTCCAATCAATGGTGCCACTCCTCTAAAGCCTTTAATTGTCAGCAGCTCTCGATTCCTAATGTCGTAATGACGCTTTGCCACCATAAACTTTTGGGAAAAGTAGGCATAGGGGTGCATCTCGTGATCTACAGAAATTTGCTGAAAAAGTCCTGCACCAGCCCCAATATCTGATGCATCATCTTCAACAAAGAAAGGTTCTTTTAAATCCAGATGGAAGAGCACTGCTGCAGTACAGAATGTTTTTTTTTCATATGATAAAATGCGTTGATGACTTCTGGATTGTTCAGCGGAATTCCGCCCTTGCTTTAGTCTTTGCAGGCTAACTTTTGCTGACAATATCTGATCCAGGTCATCACATAAGATGCCCAGAGCTCCAAATAATGTGTCCACAGTTCATACAGCAATGTCGGAACTCAGGTGTGAGGATCCCCTCTGCAAGAGAGACATTACAAGGCCCACATGTTGTATCTATAAAGTGGACTAAATAGGTATCTTATAAAATTAACGGGGTACTTGTGTACTTTACGGACTCATTGCAGAGAGAACCCAAGTGTTCTACACTCATTATTATTATCCATCATGGTAATGTCTAAATCCCCTTCATGGAGAGGACCCAGACGTCATCAGCCAGTGTCCAGCATCATTCCCAGTGTCCAGCATCATTCCCTACTATACAAGTGAGCATAGAGGGGGAATATAACCTTGTGGCAAGCATAGTGAGCCACTGAGCATGAAGCATGGTGAGCAAAGCGAGCACGCAATGGGACAACTTTCTTCTTTAGGTGGGGACAACTTTCGGTACTCGTGTACGTAAAGTACACAAGTACCATTTAAAACATTCATTGGGTTTTCTCGCAAGCGGGTCGATGGTGCCCAAGTGCACGACGGAGGCGCCTTCGTCGTGCGCATGCGCGAGACCTGAATAACGATGGCCAAGCCGTCGTTAAGGGTCTCGCACCAAAGGGGGCGTGCTGTCGATGGTGAATGACAGCACGCCCTTTGGTGGGCGTGCCAGGGGCGTGGCTGCCCAGATGGAGGCGTTCCTATGGGAACGCCTACCGTCTGCGTCCGGCCCCACTGACATCACTAGTGATGTCAGTGGGAGTGCTTTTGGCTGTGATAGAGCCAAAAACAATCCTGGGCTTGCGACAGCGAGACCCTACCGTAGGGTCTCGTCACAAGCACGATGGTCGCGATAGTCTTGACCATCGCGACCATCATTTTGGCCGCTCGCTATAGCTGTGGGTGGTTACCCACAGCTATGTGAGCGGCCAGGAGGCCGCTCCAAAAAGGAGCAGGGACAGCCCTGATTCAGAGCGAGCGCTCTGTCAGAGCATCCGGCTCTGAATCAGGGCCTCTGCCCGCAGGACGGGTGCACCACAATGACAAACACTGGCTATGCAGCTCATCATAAATTGGCAATAATCACTTGTGTATCAATATACTCAATCTATGAATCACTTTTACATGCACCATGGATTAGGCAATAACATGAGTGACTTTCCAATAGTATACGCAATAGTATAAATCACTTTCAGACATTACATTCAAGAAAGAAATGACTTTTCCAATATATTGGCAATATCACTATTCATTTAGTAAGTATTCTGTAATATAACACCAAGGCAGTTCACTGTTACAATATTCCTGGGATATAGTTCCGGTATACCTGAGCTCAAGGTGTGAGATCCCAATATAAGAATGGATGTATATGCATATACATAAAGCCCTTAAATGCAAGATCAATTCCTCCAAAAGACACAATAGTGGGAATGATCCTAAGTGACAAGGACACTGTTCTCCCTAGGATAACTCAGGGGCTGTTTTATCAAAAGTGTCTCCCTTTACTATTAGCTTGGTCAGGAGCCAGGACACAATACTGGGCGGTGAGGGTAGGTACTCACTCAGTCCTAGTAGGTGTGCTGGTACACTGGGTCTCTCACATTCGTTACTGGATCAGGATGCAGGGTGACTCTGTAGGTGCAGGGCTTCCCTCTCTGCATCCTCTCTTGCCTGAGTGCTAATAGCAGGGGTTTCCTTTGTTGCTGTGGCAGTATCCTCTGCCCTTGTGTGTTTACAAGTGTTGCTGGGATTCTCTCTTTACTTGCTGCCAGCATTCTCCCTATGTTCTCCCTGTCTGCCTCTCCACAAGGCTGCTCCCCTGTGGCAGCTGAGGATCTGTGGCTGGATACTCTGTATTAATCAATCCTTCTCTGCTCATCAACAACGCTGTCTCTCCACACTGGCTCTTCTTTTCACTCCTCAGCTCCCTTCAGGTGCAGGGCATATTTAACCCCTTTCTCTGTCCAGGGCAACATTCCATGCCTGGGATTCCCACTCTCATAGCATCCAATCAGGGTAAGGTAAGGAGGCTTGCAGCTGGCAACATTGTATTGTCCCTAGCTGCATTAACTCATGATGTCCCTGTAATTTCTATAGAGATGGGCTGTGTGCAGCATGCCTCAGCCTTGCTGGCTGCAGAAGCATGCTTGCATCTGTAGTTCCACAGGTCTCTATGGAGGTACCACATTCATCCCCGCATTGAATTATGCGTGTCCTCGCATATGTAAACTCTTGAAAAAAGTCTTTGCATATCATCACTAAACTGAGGCATAAAAAGTCCATGCATCATAAACATTACAGTATTACATATCAGTAACAAGCAAAGCGATCATGTAATCATCAAGCGCAAGAGAATCAATACATTTCCCTGTATATTACGGGCAGTGTCCCTCTTGTGGTCCTAGTTGAGTGTCTCAATATGGGGCCAGTAACAGTCTCTTCAGGGCCACAATTTGTGTCTTGAGCTTTGGGGGACAGATACATCTTTTGAAATCTGCAGTGACCCACCCTGTACTGGGTATACATGACTGGATAGGAGAGGGCAATACATGCCTACCAACAGTTCCCAAGGATCACTCGGCAATTTACAAGCAACTTGGTCGGCTCGGGATGAGCGTTCTACGGTAGTTATTCCACCTGCATCGGCTTCGTCATACTGAACGGGGTGACGCTTGAGGTGATCTCGATGGACTAACATTTGGCCATGGTAAACCTTCCCTTTCAATGCAATAGACAGCAATATCAGCTTCAGGTGCGGTTACCACTCGGTATGGAGTGAGTTCCCATTGGGAGACCAAGTTGCTATGGCGGCGATTATTTTTCTTCAGTACCCAGCTTCCCATGGATATCGGATTTGCATTAGCGCAGGTATCACAGTTCTGTTTCTGTCGTTCTCTAACAAGGTCCATGTGCCGTGACACTATGGCTTGGGCTTCTTGCAATCTATATCAATGCTCCTGCACCCACCTGGTTTCTGGCATGGTTGTCTTGCTGGGGAGGTCAAGCTGGAGTTTTGATGGGTGCCCAAAGAGCAGGTAATAGGGAGTATGGCCCTCATTCAGAGTAGGTCGGAAGAAGTTACCGCTCGCTCTGAATGAGGGTGGCCGCTTGTAATTTTAAGTGCGGCCTCCTGGTCGCTAGCTAAGCTATGGGTTACCACACACAGATTTAGTGATCGACCAGGGTGATGGTCGCGATGGTCAAGACCATCGCGACCATTGGGGCTTGCGACGAGACCCTAAGGTTGGGTCTCAGCACCCGCAAGCCCAAGGGAGCTTCCTGCTCTGATCGAGCAGGAAGCTCCCCACTGACATCACTGCTGATGTCAGTGTGGCCGCCCACAAAATGGCAGGTGTTCCATCAGGAATGCCTCCATTTGTGTAACCACCCCCCCACCCTGCCTACAAAATGGGCCGAGCTGTCGATCAACATCGATGCTCTCCGGAGCGAGAGAATTTTTCTCTCGCTCTGGCGCTTGCGCACGTGCAGTGCGCCTGCTGCGCTTGTGCAGGGCCTTAACATTGACCCGGTTGTGAGTGCTCAGCGCTTGCGACCGGGTCTGAATGAGACCCTATATCCTGTTGAGCCATGGGAAGTGTTATTGTACATGAAGATTAGTTCAGCCAACAAGGTGGGCCACTCTGGCCTTTGTTCGAGTGGAACAGTTCATAGTAGATTTATTAGGGTCTGGTTCATTCTTTCACAAATGCCATTCACTTGGGGGTGGTACGTGGTCGTTTGTAACTTTTTGCATCCATACAGTGCATATAGCTCTTGAAAGACTTGGGACTCGAAGGCCGGGCCTTGATCAGTGAGTATTTGATTTGGGTAGCCATATGGCCTCACGAAAGCCTGCCAGAAGACTTCAACAGTTGTCTTGGCCATCAGGTCACAAACTGGGAGTGCCACTGTGAATTTCGTAAAGTGATCGATGATGGTGATGGCATAGGTGTACCCCGCCCGACTCTGCTCCAGCTTAATGTGGTCAATCGAGACAAGTTCTAGAGGCTGGCGACTGATGATGGGGTGCAGTGGCACTTTCTAGTCTGATGGCGCTGGATGGTGTGTGACATAAGTCAAGCAGTTCTTACAACAGTGTTCCACATTGTGACGCAGATTGTTCCAGTTGAATCTTCTCCGGACGTTGGATTCCATCTTCTGACATCCGAAGTGACTGGACTGATCATGGTAAGGCTATAATATCGTAGCCACTCTGGCTTGAGGCACCACAAGTTGCTTAACCAGCAGGTAAGTCTTTGGATCGATACTATGTTGAATCAGCAGTCCGTCTTGTAATTCAAGTCGGTCACGTTGATGCCACCACTGGGTTACTTCTGGGTCGGCCACCTGCCACTCTGCACGAGATGGGCCATGGGGTCTTGCCATCCACTTCTTCAATTGGCAGAAACAAAGACATTCTTCCTGCCACTGTACCCATTAACTTGTTGCGTCCCATCTCCCAGCGGCATTATCTTCATCGGCGGCTGAAATCATAGTATGTTTTTCAGGTGCCTTGGGGTGAAGACCAAAACTGGGTATCTCAACCTGTTCCCACTTGTTGTCTTCTATCGGGTCTTAATTCAAATAAGGTAACCGGGATAACGTGTCTGCATTGGCATTACTACACCCACTTCTGTACTCCACCCTGTAGTTGTAATTGGCGAGTCTGGAGGCCCATCTCTGTTCCAGCGCCCCTAGTTGGCCAGTCGACTGGTGAGCTAGTGGGTTGCAATCAGTAACAGCTATGAATGGGGTCATGACCAGATAATCCTTGAATTTCTCAGTCATGCCCACACCAGCGCCAGGAACTCAAGCTTTTAGGCGCTATAACTAGCATTGTTCCTTTCTGCATTTTGGAGACTTCTGCTGGCATACACGATTACGCATTCTTGACCGTTCTGTTTCTGGGCAAGGACGGCCCCCAGACCTTGTTTACTGGTGACAGTGTACAGGCGGAGGTATGCCAAGAGTGGAGCTTCGATGAGGATTTTCTTCAAGGCATTGAAAGCCGTCTGCTTTCAGTCATCCATTCGATGGGTCATGGTTTCTTGTACTCGTCTTTGGGGATCCCACATAATTGTTCCATCAGAGGAGCGGATATTCTAGTCCTTAACAAACCTCCGATAGTATCCTATGAATCCCACGAACCTTCGGATAGCTTTAACTGTTTTCGCCGCTGCAACTTTTTCTGGGTCTGGGGCTATACCCTCGGCACTCACGACGTGACCCAAGTACTGGACCTTCGGCTTCAATAGGTGGCACTTGACGGGTTTCAGTTTAAGTTTGTACTTCATCAGCTGTTGGAAGACCTCTCTTAAATGCTGAAGTTGCTCAGCATATGTCCCTGAGAAAATTATGACATCATCGAGGTAAAGGACTGTGATTTCAAAATTGCGGTGCCCAAGGCAATGTTCCATTATCCTCTGGAACGTAGCTGGTGCATTGCATAACCCAAAGGGCATACGGTTGAACTCGTACAACCCCATCGGGGTGGTGAAAGTGGTCTTCTCCTTGTCCTCCTCAGCCATGGGAATTTGCCAATAGCCACTGGTTAAATCTAACATGGAGAAGTACCAGGACTTGAGTGCAGTCAGCGATTCTTCAATTCGCAGTAGGGGATATGCGTCTTTGTGGGTTATGTTATTCATCTTCCGGTAGCCTGCACAAAAACGCAATTGGCCATCTTTCTTACAGACCAACACCATGGGTGCAGCCCACAGGCTGTGGCTCTCTCTAATGATTCCTGTGGCTTTTATGTCCTCCAGCATCTGCCGGACAGGCTGGTATAGGGCCAGGGCCATGGGTCTGTGTCGTTCTTTGATAGGTGCTGTCGTTCCCATGAAGATTCGGTGTTGAATGTCTTCCACTGCCCCCAAGTTAGCTGCACAATGGCTAAAGGCTTCCGCATGTTCCTTGACCTCTTGCAGGACTCCCTGCATCTGACTTTCTGGTGTCTGGGCGTCTCCCACTTGGATCTCCATCCACCACTCAGGGGTGCCCCATCTTCTTGGCAGTCCCCCGAAGTCATGACTTGTTATTCGATCTGCAGAGGTGGGTGAACAATGTCTTGAAACGTAGTTTTGCTAATGGTTGACTCCGATTATAACTTGACTGCATGATTATGGTGGTTTAATATGCGTACTGGCACTTGCCCATTCTCCACCGTCGCTAGCGTGCTGGCCACCACCAAATCGCATTTGGCCGATATCAAGCATGGCTCAATAAAGGCTTCATAGGTTTGGCCATTGGGTCTGCAGTGAGTCTTTCCCCACAAGATGGTCTCCGAGTTGAGCTGGAGCCTGACAGGCTTGCTGTTTGTGAGTCGTACCTTCCCGACTTCTCCGGTACTCCGGACAAAATTTTGGTGTCCTTGGAGGACCTCAATGGTCTTTTGTAGAACCAGTTGGCCCTTGGCATTACCTTGGTCAGCTCCCCCTTCAAGGTCGACACTAACTCCTCAGGGTACTATTGCAGGATGTTCATCCCCTGTATAATTGGCATAACCTTGGCATTGCTGGTTTCTGTTACTAGACATCCCTGTCATGGGAGGAGAATCATTCCTATATTCACGTCCGCCTTGCTGGCAGTGCCTGCAGATTGGTCGCCCTTGACAATCAAACTGGTCTGTGGGTCTCCTTCCTCCACCTTGTGGGGCCTCCCACCAATCAGAACGTTGTGTCCTCTGTCCCGACTTCCACCCTGGTTTGGTCTGTTCGGAGTTCCATGATCTTGCCTGATCTTGCATTCCCCTCATTTCCGCCATTCCCATAGTCAGTTCTTCTAATTGTTGCTTTATTGCCTGCAGGGGATCTGTGGCTGGAGTCTGGGCCCCTTGAACTGCAGTATCTTTTTTTCTTTGAGCCTCTTGCATTGGCCCACAACGACTTGATTGTTTTTGAAATTCAGGCATTTCTGTGAACTCCATGCTCTGATTAATGCTTGGTCCCACGACTTCAACATTGGCTTCTTTAAATCCAAGAAGGAACAATTCGGCATCTGTTTTCTTAGGATCCGTAATTGGGCCTGAGTATTCTCTCCCAGCGACCCTTCAATGAGTTTAGCGATTAGGGCCTCATTGGTATTCCTGATATGTTGTGCATCAATGCCTGTGACTGCATATAATGCTTCTTGTAGGTTTAGTGCATAGTCCTGCAAGGTCTCTCTAGAGCATTGGTTACATCCGTAGAACTTCATCTTTAGTTCAGATAATGTTCGTGTCTAGCCAGTTGTTTGATAACTTGATCGATGGTTTTCTTTTTGTCTGTCGGCCATGAGATGACTTGTCTATGAGCTGGGCCCTTCAACTGTCCCACTAGAATTTCAACATGGGTTTGGTCGTTCAGCGTATACACTGTAAACATCGATTTGATCCTACTTTTGAAATCTGTGAAGGTGCTTCCATCTCGACTGTAGGAGTCACCACGATAGGTAGGGAGCCATGGGGCACCAGTGTAGTACGGAATCGTAAGCTGGTTGGTCTGTAGCATTGCGGGTGGTGCAGGTATGGGTGGTGTGTTTCCTGCTCCGCTTGTGGGTGGTGCACTTCCTGCTCCGCTTGTGGGTGGTGCATTTCCTGCTCCACTTGCTCCAGGTCCATCTTCCTGTCTCTCCCCCACTGGGATAGCTTGTTCTGTCAACATTTTTCTTTATCACAATCCTGTTCGTGTAGATGCCAAATGTAATACCCTGGTAGGAATAATTCATGGTGTGTAAACAATTCACTAACCTCTTGATTCTTTAGCCGAGTTGTTTCCACTTCAGGTTCGCTAATGATGGTGGAGCTATGGAAGTACAGGACCAGTCTCTGGTATGGCATGCAAGGCCTCCGTGAGGTCAGTTTATTTGCATGAAAGAAATGAATTTGAGAAAAGGAACACTGACCGCAGGTCGGGTGCACCACATTGACAAACAATATAAACACTGGATATGCAGCTCATCAAAAATTGGCAATAATCACTTGTACATCAATATACTCAATCTATAAATCACTTTTACATGCACCATGGATCAAGCAATAACATGAGTGACTTTCCAATAGTATACGCAATAGTATAAATCACTTTCAGACATTACATTCAAGAAAGAAATGACTTTTCCAATATATTGGCAATATCACTATTCATTTAGTAAGTATTCTGTAATATAACACCAAGGCAATTCGCTGTAACAATATTCCTGGGATATAGTTCCGGTATACCGGAGCTCATGGTGTGAGATCCCAATATAAGAAGGGATCTATATGTATATACATAAAGCCCTTAAATGCAAGATTATTTCCTCCAAAAGACACAATAGTGGGAATGATCCTGAGTGACAAGGACACTGTCCTCCCTAGGATAACTCAGGGGTTGTCTTATCAAAAGTGTCTCCCTTTACTACTACTGTAGCTTGGTCAGGGGCCAGGACACAATACTGGGCGGTGTGGGTAGGTACTCACTCAGTCCTGGTAGGTGTGCTGGTTCACCGGGTCTCTCACACGCATTACTGGATCAGGCTGCAGGGTCACTCTTTAGGTGCAGGGCTTCACTCTCAGCATCAGGTCTTGCCTGAATGTTCATAGCAGGGGT
Source organism: Taudactylus pleione (assembly GCA_031769625.1). Taxonomy (NCBI): domain Eukaryota; kingdom Metazoa; phylum Chordata; class Amphibia; order Anura; family Myobatrachidae; genus Taudactylus; species Taudactylus pleione. The sequence goes on from JAUIMM010000957.1 coordinate 7,461,910, forward strand.
TTCCCCTGTTGCAGTGGCAGTCTCCTCTGCCCTTTTGTGGTTACAAGTGTCGCTGGGATTCCCTCTTTACTTGCTGCCAGCATTCTCCCTATGTTTTTCCTGTCTGCCTCTCCACAAGGCTGCCCCCCTGTGTCAGCTGAGGATCTGTGGCTGTATACTCTGTATTAATCAATCCTTCTCTGCTCATCAACAATGCTGTCTCTCCACACTGGCTCTTCTTTTCACTCCTCAGCTCCCTTCAGGTGCAGGGCATATTTAACCCCTTTCTCTGTCCAGGGCAACATTCCATGCCTGGGATTCCCACTCTCAGAGCATCCAGTCAGGGGAAGGTAAGGAGGCTTGCAGCTGGTAACATTGCATTGTCCCTAGCTGCATTCACCCATGTTGTCCCTGTAATTTCTGTAGAGATGAGCTGTGTGTAGCATGCCTCAGCCTTGCTGGCTGCAGAAGCATGCTGGCACCTGTAGTTCCACAGGTTTCTAAGGGGGTACCACACAATGGTGGGTTCTCTGTTGGTCGCAGTGGCAGCCAGATAAGCATGAGCTGTTTCTTCCAGTGCATGGGCACGCTGGTTTGAGACACTCACCAATTGGTTCAAGGATTGAACCTGATTGAAACTGAACTGATCACGCAGGACTTGGCTTCCATCAGAAATTGTGGGGCCTGGTACTGACAAACTAAGTAGCCCCCTGCCTCCAGAGGTATGGGGCAGAGGTGGATAATGTTGGTGGGGCTACTTCTGGTGTGGGGCATCAATTGGTGTTTTAACCAGTTAAAAAATTCTCAAAGTTTGGGCTGTTGGGGCAGTTATTATAACATGTCAATATGATATGTGAAACTATACAAATACAGAAATATAGGAGAGAAAACTGATGTAAATACATACACACACACGCAAAACCAGAATCTTCACTAAAAATATACAGGGAAAGCAATGTCGATTTTTTTCTCCCTCTCTCTCCCTATATAAATAAAAGAAAAGTCAGAACTACATAAAATGCATTGAAAAAGACCAGGATTCACATAAAATACATTGACATAGCCAGACCCATATAAAAAGCCAGAAGGAAGGGGAAGTGCAGGACAGGGAGGGCTGGACTAGGGGCACAGGGATGGCTAGACATGGTGGAGTGCAGGGAAGGCTGGACAAGGGGGGCACTGGGCTGGTAAGGGTTGACTGGGGTGGCAAAGGGCAGGGAAGGCAGGCTGGCTGGACTGGGGGGAGGGTGCTGGGAAGGCATGGTGGCTGGACTTGAAGGCTGGCTGGACTAGCGGGGTGCAGGGAAGGCTGGCTGGACTAGGGCAGGGAAGACAGGGTGGCTGGCTGGACTGGTTGGGTGCAGGGAAGGCAGGCTGGCTGGACTAGAAGGCTGGCTGGACTGGGGGTTGGTGGGCAGGGAAGGCAGGCAGGCTGGCTGGCTGGACTGGGGGAGCACAGGGAATGCTGGCAGGACTGGGAGGGGGGCAGGGTCAGCATAGCATGTTTTGGAGGCATTTCCTGAGAGAAAAGGGGCCGGGTGGCAGTGGTGCGGAATGCACCAGGTGGCAGGCAAGGAGAAAAAGCATCGGCGCTCCATATTTCAAGCACAGGTGATGCTCTTTCTCCTGCTTGCTGCCTGGTGCATTCTGTATGGCTGCCTCCCGGGCCCTATCTCTCTCCGGGCCCAGGACTGGAGTCCCGGTAGTCCCTCCCTGATGGTGGCCCTGCCTGTGCATGCACAAATTCCCAACTATCTGTGCATGCTGAATGAGGCCCAGTGTTCATAGTGCAGAGTATGTATGTTTTGTGACTGGTGTTACTGTTATGAACCCCACTCTTAGTGGCTTATAACCCATATACAGAACCTATGGTGCGAGATGTATTTTTACTATTAGTTGCCTTACCTAGAACCACACTGTTAGCTGGTACTCAGATGCTGCCTGGACATGATCTCACTAGTGTATATTTGTTAAAAGCTGAGAGAGTGAGGTAGAGTCAGGGAGACTTGCGGCTATGGAACAAATACCTGGCAGAGTGTCCTAAAACAGGCTGAGATCCAAAAGCAAGGTTGAGTCAATATAGCCAAGGTCAACCACCCTGACTACAGCAGTAGAAAGTATACCAAACTTTCAGGAACAAAGGTACAGGAGCTAGCCTACATAAACCTAACACTAGCAAAGCAATAATGGCAACAAGTGTATTTATGTAGGTCCTGGCTAATCAGTTGCTGAGTAGAAACCATGTGATCTAGGGATGAGCAGGTTCGAATTTCTGAAATCCGAACCCCCCTGAGCCGGGAATCGAGCCCGACTCTGGTTTTTCCAACAGACTCAATTCCAGGAACGAGGCAAAATGTCATCATCCCGCTGTCGGATTCTTGTGGGTTTTTGATTCTAGAAAAGTCCTGCCATTTTTCATTCCGGCTGTGGAGCGTGCAGTGGGAGGGAGCTGGGAGCTGTTGGCTACTACTAGTACTGTTGTGTTATACATATAATACATTACATTCTGGGCTGTCTGTCTGGCTGGCTACTGTGAAGAGGGAGGGAGCTGGGAGCTGTTGCTGATGCTGGCTGGCTGGCTACTGTTGTCCATATACAATGTACATAGTGGCTGGCTACTATTGTCCATATAAGGGCTGGCTGTTGTCCTGTCCATAGGGGCTGGCTGTAGTGCTGTGTTCAGGGGGTGCTCGTCCTTCAGGGGTGCTCTCTTCACCTACTACCAGTGTTAATTTTTTTTTTTTATGTGTGCTTGCCATGTTAGCCACACCTGTCATCAGTGTACGTAGGTGCGCAGTGGTGCTGTGCTTCTGTCAAGGGGCTGCTGCCCAAAAATAAAACTAATTTTTACAGGGGCGGTCCTGTGGGTTGTACGCTACCCTTCATCAAAGTCATTTTTACAGGGGCTGTCCTGTGGGTTGTACGCTGCCCTTCATCAAAATAATTTTTACAGGGGCTGTCCTGTGGGTTGTACGCTGCCTTTCATCAAACAAATTTTTACAGGGGCTGTCCTGTGTGTTGTACGCTGCCTTTCATCAAACAAATTTTTACAGGGGCTGTCCTGTGTGTTGTACGCTGCCCTTCAACATCAGAATCATTTTTATAGGTGCTGTCCTGTCGGTTGTACGCTGCCCTTCATCCCAATAATTTTTACAGGGGCTGTCCTGTGGGTTGTATGCTGCCCTTCATCAAAATAATTTTTACAGGGACTGCCAATTGGGTTGTATGCTGCCTTTCATCAAACTAATTTTTACAGGGGCTGTCCTGTGGGTTGTATACTGCCCTTCATCAAAATAATTTTTACAGGGGCTGTCCTGTGGGTTGTATGCTACCCTTCATCAAACTAATTTTACAGGGGTGATTCACTCCATAAAAATATTGCACAACAAAAATGTGAAGGCTAAAATTAGGGGAAGATCAAGAACCACTTCCTCCTAGTGCAGAAGCTGCTGCCACTATTCATGATATAGACGAGGAAATGCCATCAACATCGTCTGCCAAGGCCGATGCCCAATGTCAAAGTAGAGGGCATGTAAAATAAAAATAAAAAATCAATCATCTGAGGAGAAACATAAACTTGCCAATATGCCATTTACGACACAGAGTGGCAAGGAATGGCTAAGGTCCTTCCCTATGTTCATGACTAGTGGTTCAGCTTCACATGACGATGGAAGCTCTCCTCCTCCCGGTTGAAAAATAAATGAGTTAAGCTGGCAAAAGCACAGCAAAGAACTATGCATTCTAATTCTAAGAAGATATCACAAATCAGCAAGGACAGTCCAAGTGTGGCGACGGTTGCGATGCCTTACCTTCCCAACACTTCCACCGTTTGCACGCCCTCTGCAAGTCCATTTGCTGATATTCAAATTGAAGATGTCACTGTTGATGTACAACAGGATGAGGATATTGGTATAGCTGGCGCTGAGGAGGAAATTGACAAGGAGGATTCTGATGGTGATGTGGTTTGTTTAAATCAGGCACCAAGAGTTGTTGTCCATGGGATGCAAAAGCCCATCATGGCCATGCCTAGGCAGAACACCAAACATTCCACCTCTTTGGTCTGGAAATATTTCTATCCAAATCCGGACAACAACTGTCTTGCCATATGTTGTTGCGTATGTAAAGGTGTAATAAGTAGGGGTAAGGACGTTAACCACGTAGGAACATCCTCCCTTGTACGTCACCTGCAGCACGTTCATGAAAAGTTACTGCCAAGTTCAGAAACTGTGGCTAAGACTGTAAGCAGTACAGGGACACCTAAATCCCTTTGTCCTGTTGTATCCAAGTGCCTGTAAACCACACCGTCAACTCCCTTCTCGTCAATTTCCTCCTCAGTCAGGATCGGAAGTAGTCCTGCAGGCCATGTCACTGGCATGACTGACTCCTCTCCTATCCGGGATTCCTCCGGAGGATCCTGCATTGCTATGCCTACTGCTGCTGCTGCTATTGCTGCTGGGAGTCGTTCATCATCCCAGAGAGGAAGTTGGAACACCACTACTTCTTTTACTAAGCAACTGACCCTCCAACAGTCCTTAGCGGGGAGGATGAAATACGACAGCAGTCATCCTGTTGCAAAGTGGATAACTGAGGCCTTGACAGCTATGTTGGTGTTAGACGTGTGTCCGGTATCCGCCATTAGTGCAGTGGGATTTAGACAATTAATGGAGGTAGTGTGTCCACGGTACCAAATCCCGTCTAGATTCCACTTCACTATACAGGCGATACAGAGAATGTACAGAGACGTCAGAAAAAGTGTCCTCAGTGTCCTAAAAAATGCAGTTATACCCAATGTCCACTTAACCATGGACATGTGGACAAGTGGAACAGGGCAGACTAAGGATTATATGACTGTGACATCCCACTGGGTAGATGTATAACCTCATGCAGCAACAGAAGCATCACCAGTAGCAGCATTTCAGAAACGCCAGCTCGTTCCAAGGCAGGCTACGCTGTGTATCACCGGTTTCAGTAAGAGGCACACCACCGACAACCTCTTATAGAAACTGAGGGAAATCATCACCCAATGGCTTACCCCATTTAAACTCTCCTGGGGATTTGTGATATCTGACAATATCACCAATATTGTACGGGCATTACCTCTGGGCAAATTCCAGCACATCCCATGTTTTGCTCACACAATACATTTAGTGGTGCAGAATTTTTTTTAAAATAACAGGGGCATGCAGGAGATGCTTTGGGTGGCCCGAAAAATTTCTGCCCACTTTCACCATTCAGTGACTGCGTGCTGAAGACTGGAGCACCAGCAAACACTCTTGAACCTGCCCTGCCATCACATGAAGCAAGAGGTTGTAACACGGTGGAACTCAACCCTCTATATGCTTCAGAGGATGGAGGAGTAGCAAAAGGCCATTTAAGCCTATACATCCACCTATGACATAGTCAAAGGAGGGGGTATGCACCTGACTCAAGTGCAGTGGAGAATGATTTCTGTGTTGTGTAAGGTTCTCCAGCCCTTCGAACTTGCCACACTTGAAGTCAGTTCAGACACTGCCAGCTTGAGTCAGGTCATTCCCCTGCAGAAGCAGCTGGAGAAAGTGAAGGAGGAGCTAAATGGAGCGAATCCGCTCAGTATGTGGGACTTGAGGATGAAGCCCTTCATTTGCTTTGCCAGGATTCGAGGGTGGTCAATCTGTTGAAATCAGACCACTCTATTTTGGCCACCATGCTCGATCCAATGTTTAAAGCCTATGTGGTGTCTCTCTTTCTGGTGGACACAAGCCTGCAGAGGTGCAAAGACCTGCTGGTGAAAACACTGTCAGCTGAAGTGGAACGTGGCACGGCAGTAGCTCCTTCTTCATTTTCTCCTGCAACTGGGGCTGCCAGGAAACAACTTAGATATCCTAAGCCACCCGCTGGTGGTAATAAAGGGCAGGCAGGACCAAGTTTGGATATCTGGTCCAGATTGAAGGACCTGCCAACAATTTCTGACATGTCTACTGTCACTGCATATGATACTGTCACCATTGGCAGAATGGTGGAGGACTACTTCGGTGACAGTATCAAAGTAGGCATGTCAGACAGTCTGTACCTGTACTGGCAGGAAAGAGAGGCAATTTGGAGGCCCCTGTACAAACTGGCTCTATTTTACCTAAGTTGCCCCTCTCCAGTGTGTACTCCGAAAGAGTTTTTAGTGCTGCCGAGAACCTTGTCAGTGAAAGGTGTATGAGGTTGCTTCCAGAAAATGTGGAGAAGATGATGTTTATCAAAATGTATTATCAATTCTTCCAGGAAGACCAGCCTCCTAAAAGTACAGAGGGACCTGTGGTGGTGGATTCCAGTGGGGATGAATTAATGCTCTGTGAGGATGAGGATGTACACAACACTGAAGAGGGTGAGGAATCGGTGGATGAGTAGGATGTGAACAACAGGTGAGGATAGAGAATGGGAAGAAGTCTACCTGGGAGGGGCTGTGCACTTCTGCTGCAGCTCCCCCTACAGGCAGCCCAGCCAGCAACAGCAGGCACGCTTGCCTGCTCTTTAAAGTCAGTCAAGACGCAATGGTGGCGGGGGTGGTGGCAGACAATGCGGGTACGATGTCTTGGCTGGCGGCACCCCTATCTGCTGGGCCTGCCATGGTGCCCAGTGCACGTACCCTGCTCGACCCCCCCTAGTTATGCCACTGCTGATCAGCTGCTAGGTAAGGAACAGTAATGATCCTTGCAAAACCTGAGAATTCAGCTGCAATGTTAAATCCTTGTTAGCAGCTCAAAAAGCAAGGTGAGTATGTTTGCTTAGCAACTTCCAGTACACAGAGACAAAAGACCGCAAAATCTGGAATTGATTCTGATACACCAGTGCAGCAACACATAACACATATATGGGCTAGTAATTACTTGCAAAAGATGACAGAGTGATGATGTTGATGCTTGTCAAACAACTTTTGAAATAACAGCAGAAAGAGAAAATGGCCTAAAAATCAGTGGACTGGCCTTTTGGCACCCTTTCTGCCAGAGAAACTGCAAAGACATATTTTGACTTAAACCTTACTGATGCCAAGGACAATGATAAACTAAAAATGTATATATTGACTCGTTTGGGTGTCACAATGTCTGTTCAAGCACAATGAGTTCACCACTAGTGATACCAAATGGACAAGCATCCCTGCTCTCATCCCTCCATCTCACCAGGAAGTGGCTACAACCAGAGACTTTAATAGGGCTGCAGATCATGGAAAGGGTTAATATGAACCCATATCTATGGTCACTGCCTGCAGCTCTGCCCTAGTGGGTGAGCCACGGAGCCCTAAAATAGCAGAATGGCTGGTGGAAATGGTGGAGAGGTATGTGGCAGCTGAGGAACTGTTGAGTATACCCCAATAGCCTTTCATCCCGCAATTGCAATCTCCAGTGAATTCTGGTAAGACTGGTTCCAGGGGAAAATGCTACAAAATGGAATAAACTTTAAAATCCAGAGACCATGGGCATGGAACCTGGAGATTGGCCAGCTGTGCCAGGAAGGTTCCCACTTCGTATAAGACTTGATACAAATATAATCAATGTTTTAGATGTGGTGGCTGAAGCCAAGTTGCTGCTAATTGTCCACTTACTTCTGAACCTATGCAATGTGATACAGTACATGTGAATTGCAGAGGATGTTTCTTTGTTCAGCTAGCCTGTACTGCAGATTGACAGGCTGGCCCTGATAAACAAAAGTGTATAGTCACTGTAGAAGACAAATGGGTTGAGGCTCTGTTAGATTCTGGTTGCCTGATTTCTCTTGTAAAAGCTGAGAGAGTAAACCCCTGAAAACATCAGGGAAAAACTTTTGGTGTAACCTGTATACATGGGGATACTCGTTATTATGTTATTGCTACAGTGACCACAGAAACACAGTGTGGCCCCACGGTAGCCACTGAGGGACTAGTTCCTTATTGGGTGTTCGATGCTATATTTGGGAGACATTTTTTCCACTTCTAGAAGCTGTGGGAAACCTAATTTATTGCAGAAGTCCATACCTGTTTGATAATGTTACTGATACGTTGGCAGAGGGAGTCTGAAATGTTCCCTTTTCCAGGCACATTTGGGGAGGCAGAAAATGAGGAGAGCAGCAGGGGAGCACGATATACCCCTACTGATGTAGAAAAGCAGTTGACTGTGCCTTATTTTGAAGTGAGAAAATTTATTTTTGCCTCAGATCAGTTAAAAGACCATACTCTGGTAAAGGCTAGAGAGAATGTAAGGTTGATGGAAACTCCGTAGAGCCTGATAGTAGGTTGTCATACCCTCACATGGCAGTATGTCAAGGTTTGTTGTATCAAATGTCCAAAAAAGTATATATAGTTCCTAAGGCATATAGAAGAATGGTATTGAACCTTATTATGGTTATATAATTGTGGGACATTTAGGGGTAGAGAAAACCTCTGAGAATTTTTCAGTAGTTTTTCTCACCAGGGGTACATAAAGATGTGTCTGACTATTGCATGTCCTTGCCCTGAGTATCAGTGCCATGATCTCGGGCCACATTAAAGAAGTCTGCTTGTCCCAACCTCTGAGAATTACTATTATTAAAGTCCCAGGTTAGAAAATAGCTATGGATTTGGTAGGACTTTTAATAAAGTTTGCTCAAGGTCATCAGTATTTTTTGGTGGTAATGTATTACGCTACCAGATACCCAGAAACGATACCATTGCGCAATATGTCAACAAATACAATTGCTAGGGAACTAGTACATGTATGTAGCATAGTGGCAATACCTAAGGAAATCCTAACTGACCAGGGTACCCCATTTATGTCATGAATCATGAAAGAGTTGTGCCACCTGTTTAAGATTACTCAGCTAAGGACCTCCATGTAACACCCTCAGACTGATGGTTTAGTGGAGAGGTTTAACAAAGCTTTAAATAATGTGCTAAAAACATGGTGGATAAATATGGGAATGTTTGGGATTAATTGTTATCCTATTTATTGCTGGTCATTAGAGAGGTTCCACAATCTTCCACAGGGTTCTCGCCTTTTGATTTGCTGTATGGGAGACACCCAAGGGGATTGCTGGATATTGCAAAAGAGACATAGAAGGGGAAACCCAGGACCTCATTCAGAGCCCCTCGCAAAATGCGAGCGCTTGCTGTGAATGAGGGCGGCCGCAGCCCTTCTGTAGTGAGCCCCGGAGCGAGAGAATTTCTCTTGCACACGCGCAGTGCGGCCGCTATGTGTGCGCACAGGCAAACATCGACCCACTTGCGAGTGGGTCTGAATGAGGTCCCCAGTCCTTATAAGATGATCATTTATCATGTTTCTCAGATGCAGGAAAGAGTAGCTGCAGTGGTGCCGATAGTGAGAGAACACTTGGAACCAGCCCTATAGGTACTAGAAAGGGTGAACAATCGTAATGTATAATTATGCACCTTTACTTACATAGGGCTTATTTTGGTTCCCAATGTAGAAAGTAAATTATTGACCAAGTGGCAAGGACTGTTTGAAATCATAGAAAAAGTGAGTGTCGTTAATTATAAGGTGTACCAGTCTGGAAAAAGAAACCCCAAACAGATTTACAGTACCATGTAAATCTTCTAAAACCTTGAAAAGATAGAGTAGCTCTGTCAGTCCACAGTGACCACAGTGCCTTTGGTTCCTGAAATAACAATATCCTAAACCCTCTCAACTATTCAACATCATGGGGCTAAAGAACTTCTCATAAGAAACACCAATGCCTTTTGTGGATGAATTTATTAAAAGGCTGGGAAAGCACAGCACTAACCAAGAAAAACAAAGAGACAAGTAAAGCAGAACTATATCATACCAGATAGTTTGTAAAAGCTACAGATGAGCGGGTCTGGTTCACCCGCACTTTGAGATCCGGACCGAGATCGAACGCGGCTTGAGGTTTCCCGCCTGACTTGGATCTCAAAACGAGGCAAAACATCATCCTCCCGCAGTTGGGTTCCCGTGGGTTTTGGATTATATAAAAGTCCCCGCAATCGCCGCTATTTTCACTCCGGCTGTGGAGAAAGAAGCTAGCAGACGTGTAGTCAGTCACTTTTTATATATGTAGCACTTTATACACTTTTAATTATAACCTCCAACTTATGTAGGACTTAACACATACTGTAGGTGTTTCTTTATTATTCTTTAACCTTCACTTTAAATCTCACACTAGTGTGATGCCATGGGGCAGTTCTGCTGGGTTGGCCTGGGGGGGTCCCGTGCCCTGTATATGTTCCATAGGAGTGTTAGGGACCTGTCTGATGGAGGTCACCTGGATATGGTGGACAGTCCCATAATTATGGCCATCATTATGCTAAGAACCTCTTTGATGAAATTTAGCAGTATTATTATTAGGTTCAGCATGGTTAGAGTGTGCACCTGTTTCGTTTTCTGCTTGCAGCATTACAAGTCTCAGCAGATAGCACCTCACATTGTGCTTAGGGTGTGCAATCTAGGGCCCCTCTCCCTATGTGTTGTGTAGTCACTCACTGTGTGTGTCCAGTCGGGGTCTTGGGCTGAAGGCTGCTGCTGTGTTTTCCATAAAAGGACTTAGGCTGCAGTATATAAACTGGGGCTTCCTTCAGTGGGTGCTGCAGCTGCTGTGTCACTTGTCCTGTCAAGTAACTGTGGCTGCTGCTGTGTTGTTATCCTGTCCATCATGCTAGAGCTGCAGTCCATAAAGGGGTGCTGTGTTGCAGTGGCGTATCTGGGAGGGGGGGCGATTGGAGCGATCGCCCCCCCAGCAAGTCTAAACAGCCCACATGCTGATCACTGCTAAAAAAACCAAAACAACTTACCTCTGTCCAGGGACCGAAGATCAGGGCTCCGGTGAAGTCGTCCCTCAAGTCAGCTGGTCTCCTGGCTCCTGCACTGTGATCCTGGGCAGCTGCTGCATTAAACAGCTGACCAGGTCACAGTGCAGGAAGGGAGAGCAGCTGACCGAAGCCCGGAGTGAGAACATCACCGGAGCAGCAGAGATAAGTGAAAGTAAAGGGGGGAAGGGTCGAGCGGGTACTGCGAGGGGGGGCCACAGGGGGAGGGGGGGTTGCCAGGAGGGGGGCTCACTGGGGCGAGAGGATACTTAAACATATATTGATTGTAAAAATCAATGTGGCCAACAAAAAAAACATGTGAAGGGGAGGAGCTGGGACCAAAAAGGGGAGGTGCCAGTACAGGAAAGAGGAGGAGTCAGAATTAATCTTTAACTCGCCCCCCCCAATAGAACAGTCTAGTTCTGCCCCTGCTGTGTTGTCCCTGTGAGGTGCTCTGTCAATTAGGGGTGCTCTTCCCCAGTGTCAAAAAAAATAAAAGTACTTTTTTCTTTCTTTTTTTATTTATTTGTGTGTGTGTGTGCGTAGCAACTTAGCTGCGCTATTATTGTCTGATGACAGTGACACTGCCGCTGTTTATTATCCACACATTTGTGACTCTGCAGGTGGTCTGTCCACAGGCGGCACGGGTGCTTTGTTGTCCATAAATAAGGGGTGTCTGTGTTGTTCATCAAGGCACTGCTGCCTCATTCAGGGGTGCTAATCCTCATTGTAAAAAAAATAAGTGTTTTTTTGTGTGTGCGTTAGCATCTTAGCTGCACTTTTATTGTTTGGTGACACTGCCAGCCAGACTGCAGTTTATTGTTCACGTATTGTGACACTATAAGTCGTAGCACAGTGTATTATTCTTATTCATAAAAAATCTTGTGACACTGTAAGTGGTAGCACAGTCTAATATTCAACTTTTCACTTCTTTCCTCGATCATGAATAAATGATTAGTTTACACGCCAACTACAAGACCACAAAGTGCTAAATAACATGCATTATATATAAAACATAATTACATCACTGTAAGTGGTAGCGCAGTGTGTTATTCTTTTTTATTCATGAATAATCTTGTGACACTAAGTGGCAGCGCAGTGTGTTATTCTTTTCTTATTCATAAAAAAATCTTGTGATACAGTGGTAGAGCAGTGTGTTATTCTTTTCTTATTCATAAAAAATCATGTGACACTGTAGGTCATTGATACCTCTGTGTAATATTTAAAATTGGTGCAAACTGATGTGTGCGCTGTAACACACTTCATTTGTGTTTGTTGATATGGAGACCAATCAGTTGAGAGGAGAGCAGGAACCACATACTAGTGCTGGAGCTGCTGCTAGTGCCACCAGTCATGACAATACTAGTCCAATTACATCATCTACTAAAGCCAATGCCCAAGGGCATACAGGGCTTAAGTCAGGACATCTAAAATCAAGAACCAAACTTTTACATTGATAAAGAAAAAAACATCAATGGGAAAGTTAGCTGTAGAAAGACATAAAATTGTCAATATGCCTTTCACCACAAGAAGTGGCAAGGAAAGGCAAAGGCCTTGGCCTTTATTTATGACTGGTGGTTCTGCTTCTTATGATGATGTAAGTACAATGCTGACATAGAAATCGAGGATGCTTCTGTGGAAGTGCACTAGGATGAGCAGGATATTTGTGTAGCTGACGCTAATAAGGAAGTTGTTGATGAGGATGATGTTTGTGTAAATCAGGCACCAGTGGAAGAAATAATTATTGCCCATGATAAGGAAAAGCCCATTGTCATGCCTGGGCACAAGACAAAAAATCCACTTCTTATGTGTGTAATTATTTCTACCCAAATCCGGATAACAACTGTCAAGTCATCTGTACTCTTTGTAAAGCCAGAGTAAGTAGAGGTAGAAACCTTGGCCATCTAGGAATCTCCTCCCTGTTACGTCATCTGCAGGGCATCCATCCAAAAAGTTTTTGTATTTTGTGATGGCTCATCTGCATCACCAGTTGGTCTTTTGGGAAAGTTTCATTTTTTCTCAGCCAGTGCACTTGCTGGAGAAACTGTAGGAGAAGCCATTGCTGCAACACGTGTCACTTGAGCTCACAATTTGCTTACCAACAGCTCTTTGCATCTCTTCAGATCTGTGTCCATTGGGAAGAAAGACATAACATATGACTTAAACCTTATGTATTAAATCTCGAGTTTACTCTGTTCAGCTTGTCCACATCTGTGGTTAAGTGGACAGTGGGTATTTTGGAGGCCACTAATTAATTTTTTTTTTATGTCCTTGTACAGGTTGGGAATTGCATTTCTAGTGAAGTGGAATCTTGAAGGGATTTTGTAGCAGGGACACAGGACCTCAATTAACTGTCTAAAACCCACTACATTATTGGTGGATATTACACGCACATCTAATACCAGCATAGATGTTATGGCATCAGTGATCTCCTATGCAACTGAGTTACTGCTGTCATACTTGCTCCCCCTTGCAAAGGATTGTTTAATAGTCAATTTTTTTTAATGTATTACTAGTAGTCTTCCTGGTCCCCTTCTGGGATGAAAATCCACTTCCAGCAACAGTAGCAGGCATAGCACTCAAGGATTCTTCTAGGGCAAGGACTGATGTGAATAATTTAAATATTTTTTGTAAATGCCTTTCCTCCTCCCCTCTCCTCCTCCCTCATAAATTTGCTTCGGAATCAAAAAATTGAAGTAAATTTATTACTAATCAAATCTTCTTTTCCCTGCCTTCAACTACATCCATACTCCAACTCCCTCAGGCCTCTTGAATAATAATAACATTTGTTTCCTGATGTGCCATGTTGGAACTGGAAGTTGAACTGCCACTGCTGCTGCAATCTTTGACATGCGGTTGCTGAAGGCCAAAAAATGTCCAGAAATGTTTATGGCCACAGACAGCATCTCCTGCAAGCCCCTTTAATTTTTAAAAAATATTCTGAACCACCAAGTTGATTTTGTGGGCAAAACATGGAACATATTGTCCACCCATGCTCTCCCCTCCTCCCTGCTTCGGAATAAGAAAATTAAATTAAATTTACTACCAATCAACCCTTCCTGTCCCTGCCTTCAACTACATACTGTTAGGATCCGCAGGTAGCGGATCATCCTGGTGGCAGGTCCCAGCCATAGTTGCAACTGGGATACTTCATCTAATCCTATCTTGTTTGTGTACAGCATAGTCTGTCATTCCGGCCTGTCTGTGTGCTGATCTCATGTGCTCACTAATTAACTAGCTGTCTGTGTGCAGATCAGGTACACACATGCCTTTGATTAGAAGTTGCTTTCTCCAGGAATTGGTTCTGATTGGACCCTGCTTCCTTTAAGTTACAGCCAGCCCTGCATTCAGTGCCGGTTATATTATCTGACATCCGGAGTAAGTTTTTTTCTCTGCTTACAAGTCTGAATCTTTGCTGGTCTTACCTTGTCCCACAGTTCCTGTATATGGAGTCATTCTTCCAGTGTCCTGCACCTGTCTGTCTGTTTTGTATTGGCCTTTGAATCATACCCTGCCGCTGCCTGTGGCATTTTCATACCAGAGTTCTGTCAAGCAGTGTCAGTCTGCTTCCTGCCTGTGTTCCTGTCTGGCCAGAGTTCACCTATCTGCCACATTGTTCCAGATGCACCTCGGGCCGCAAGGCCGCATCATAACCTGCATTTCATCTCTCCTCTCAATCCGCATCTCGGCTGTCATAGCCGCACCACGGCCATAAGGCCGCATCATAGCCTGCATTTCATCTCGGCTTTCAAGCCGCATCTCAGCTGTCAAAGCCGCACCAAGGCCCGCATCATAGCCTGCATTTCATCTCTGCTCTAGAGTCGCATCTCAGCTGTCATATCCACACCACTGCCCGCAAGTCTGCATCATAGCCTGCATTTCATGTTGGCTCTCAAACCGCATCTCGGCTGTCACTAGCCGCAACATGGTCTGCAAGGCCGCATCGTTAAGCTTCCAGTCACACCCTGGCCCTCAAGGCTGCACCTTGAACTTTGTTGCTTCAGCCACTGGTCCTGCCACTTCATTGTTCATTGTCTGTCAAGTCTTAGCTAGTATTTTGTCTGTCTAGTTCTTGTTTGTCTATTTCTTATCTGTATCTTGCCTGTCCAGTCCTTGTCTGATATCCTGCAGTATCACAGTCCTGGTCATTCCTGCTGTGCAGCCTGCTTAGTTTGTACACTCGCTTCTTGCCTGACTACCCAGCTGCACCACAGTCCCTAGACATTCCTGAGACCCATCATCTGTCGCTGCTGGTGTACCCTGTCCATTACGCCTGTTTTAATACCATTACCTGCAGCCTCACTCCAGTTAGCCAGTGTTGGAAGGACTGCCTCATCACCATTCTGTCTTGTCCTAGTCAGCACTGCTGCCGCCCACTGCTGCTGCTTAGATTAGTCAGCCAGCTAGCTTGGTACAAATTTTGGGCCTAACCAGATGAAAACAATATTGTGAGCTGTGATGTGGTCAAAATTGACTGGAAACGATTGAAAATTAATGTTATAATACTGTAGGAACAAAATAAAAAAAAACAAATTATGTGATTTTAGCAGTTTTTATAAATTTTTGAAAAAAAATACAGATCCAAAACCAAAACATGCAAGGCGCGGTTTTGGCAAACCAAATCCAGATCCACAAGGAGATACAGATCCAAAACCAAAACACGGGGGTCGGTGCTCATCCCTAGTAAAAACATGGTTTATTTAGTAAATATGTAACATTTATCTTCACATTTTCTATATACATATGGTGAGAATGGTGATACAAAGCCAAAGAAACATGGTCCTGTGGGCCATTGACACTGCGTAAATACTAAAATAGAATATATCACTGATATTAAAACACAGAAGTGGCAGCGCATAGTAGATTTTTGGTCTATTCTAGGAGGAAGCAATAGTCACCTGACTACATGGGTCTGGCTTTTTTAAAGAGCTGCAGTATTTGAATCCACTCCTTGATTTATTGAGACTGGGTACAGTCCTAAAAGCTTTTTGTGGGCATCTTTGGGATTAGAGGAGGTGATGAGCATAAATATATACTATTTTCATTTTTTAGATTTTCCAAGCAACTACTTAAGATAAAGGTGTATGTTTTTATTTATATTCTCTCAGTATGATTTAGTGACATTCATTGCATTGAAATGGATAGATCATATTTTTTGTAATCAACCATCCAATCAGTTCATCAACACCCTGATTCCTCACTCTTTTTCAGCACTGTTTTCCGCAGCTACAGCTATGACACTAAAATCCAGATATGCAGGCATCATTGTGTTTGTTTACAGATTTTTAATGAAAGAATTGAAAGGTGCTCTACTTGCACGGATGAGAAGGACCCATAATGAGTAAGTAAAGGGAGGGCTTTATGATTAGACTCAGGGAGAAAATCGTTATCTCAGAGAACAATGAGTGTAATGGCTAAACATTGGCTGGTAGTATCATAGAATTCATGGCAAATCTCGCAGTAGTTACATTAGTGTATATATGTCTACATAATTCCATTATAGAAATGTTATGAGAAAATATAAAAAGAGTGTATGCAGACAAACCCCCAGTACAGCACAATTCTATGTAGCACAATAGACCTAAGCTAAATGATTCTAAACTAACAATATTATGCAACCATTGTCAAAATAGCTTTTTTTTTTTTTTTTTTTAGCACAGTCTGTTTCATTTTGGTATGAGAAATACTCCATACACCAGCACTCTCTCATTTCAGCAGGACAAAGCCAGGAACATGATGATCACTAAAACTGCTTTCCCAACTGTTAAACAAAACAATAATTCTAACTGAGTGAGCTGGTGAGAGTTTTGGAAAGAGTTGAACTCACTTTAATGAGAGCCATAGGCCAGGAGCTGCAATTTTAGAAGAGGCCTGGGGCCACAATTATGCCATGCCTGCTATAGAAGTGTTTTAGGGCAGCTGGTGTTATTGAGAGGGGCTTCCAATAGAAGTAGGGCATTTGGTATTTTTAAGATCCTAGAGAATTATAGCTAGGGCAGCTGTTGTGTGCAAGATGAGGCCCTCTTAAAAACAGTATACTGGGGCAGCTGGTAGGGTAGTTTACAGAGGTTTGCTTAAATACAAAACAAAAAGCAGCTGGTGTTTTTAGCAAGGATACAGAAAAAAGTCTTGATGTTTCTTAGATATGTCTAATAGCACTGTTAGGGTTAATCATTGCCCTGTGGCTGTTGTGGCAGCAGCTTGCAATTAAGAGGTTAGCGCCCGATTAATTAGGTGTAATTATTGATTTACATGACAGTCAAAATAATTGTCTTCTCTTTTATTACATCAATTCTTCTCCCTCTCATAACCTCCCTCCCTACTTCCTTTCCTCCTCCCGGCTCTGATCGCTCTCGTCTGTCTGGTCTCTCTTCCTTGCATTTCATATATATATATTTTTTTTAAATCTTCCTCTCATATAAATTCTTAGCCCCTCCAGCACAAAAATGGGTCAGATCCTAATAAACCGCTCCCACCTATTAAACACACAAGCTGCTTTACTGCCATGTCTATATCTTTATTGTTGTTCGCTTATGGGATTTAGTAAAGGGAACAGATATAACCTAAATATCACCCGCAGGCTTTTCCTAAACTACACAACAAGAGGATTCTGGGAGATCTAGGGTTGCATAGTTCACAGCAATGTCTCTCTAAAGAGTTTTGGATATAATCTCAAACTCAAAAACTCAGCGGTTTTCTGCTGTTATAATGCATAGGTCAGAAGCACAGGGCAGGAGCAGAAATACTGTAGGTAGGACTGCAGTTACATGAAAAACAGGAGAAATTATGGCAGAGTTATATGGAAAGATAAAACTGAGCTGGCAGGAACACTTTTATGAATAGGTAAGCAGAGAACTCATATCTGCATGGGGTAAGATGTAGAGACCTGTTATATAAATAGATATGAGAGTTATTATAATGAAAGGAATATCATTTATATAATAATAATATAATAATATAATGTCTTTTGCTTTCAAACTTCAAGTCCAATCACCAGAATATAAACATATGCATTCCTTTTAGTATTAGGATGCACAATTGTAAATGGAATTGTATGCAATATATTGTTGAATTCATACTTTAAGTGGTGTTTGTGGCTGAATAAAAACCTCTATAATAAAACGTTTGGAGAGATGGAGTACTGTACCTGTATTGAATAAATAAATTGTATAGACTTATATAGGATGACTTATAGAAAGAACATATAGGAGAAAATATATGGGATATGGGAACATATGTAATTAGTGATAGAATAAGAAGAAGGGAAAAATAAGACATGCAAAAGCAAATTTTGAAGAGAGATTGAAAAACGTTATCTTTAGATTGTGGTTCTCTGTGTCCATCAAGTGGATAAAAGTGGAATTACAGGCATTACACAAAGATGATTGTGCAAAGTAACCCTGTACAGTACTGTACCTCATTCTGCACCTACTCATGAACTTTTGCATGTTAGACTCCCAATCCTACTCCAACCACACCACATAGCAGAATGAATTGATTGCCATTGTCTTTGCTATATTCATAAACTACAGATCAGCGAAATCGTGACAATATGTGACACAAATGGAGTTTTGCAGTGGAACAAGCCATTACATCAAGGTGTGAAGTTCAAGCAATTAACGTTGAGCTCCATTCTTGTTTTGTCATTCTCTGGATTGTCATTGTGCACTGTATTTGTGAATTCTAATTCTATAATGTCTGTGAATAGATTTGGGACTTTGGCAGTCAATACTATTGTTCTTTAGAGTGGCTGGGGTAAGAGTGGGAAATCTGGAATTCAAAAGTTGTATCGCTAGAACCTCAAACCTCTGCAAATGGCCTGTTTCCCAGTAAAACTCAATTCACACTACATTTTGCTCATCCTTACACCATACCTCCTGACCGTATTATATGAAAGCAACAAATCTTATTTCATACATTGCCTTCCAATGCAGATTATTGAAAACTAATGGAAAATGTGAGCACAATAAGGGGCAGAAGGTTAAGCTTTTTCCTGCTCATTTGTAAAATCTTCAAGCTACTGTATGTCCTCTGAGCACTGATTGCTCTGTCTCCTTCTTTATTGCATGATATATAGATTCATTGTATTCCAGTCTGCCTAGATTCCTGCAAGCATCAAAAACAATACTCGAGCTAAATATTAAGTCGCTCTATACAGTATGCTGGTTGTCATCATGCTTAAGTGCCATGTATAAATAGGACCCGAATAGAATGGATGTGGGTTTCAGCACACAAGGCCATGCCCAGAAAGACTGCCAGTGAAATCTATGGATTCCAATGAGGTACTGTTCCTGGCCACCTGATTGCTGTACAAAGTACTCAAAGTAAATGATATTGTGCTCATAGATGTGCGCCGACCCCCCTGTTTGGTTTTAGATCTGTATCTCCCCTGGGTTTGGATCTGGATTGGTTTTGCCAAAACCTCCCTTCCATGTTTTGTTTTTTGGTTTTGGATCTGTATTTTTTCTTAAAAAAGCATAAAAACAGCTAAAATCACATAAAATGGGCATGTTTTTGTTCCTACAGTATTATTAATCTCAATAACATTTATTTCCACTCATTTCCAGTCAATTTTGACCACCTCACAGCTCACTATATTGTTTTCATCCAGTTTAATCCCAACATTTGCACCAAGCTAGCTGGCTGACTAAGCTAAGTGGCAGCAGTGGGCGGCACAAACATGTGGCAGTTCAACTTCCAACATGGCACATCAGGAAACAAATGTTGTCTGAGGGAGTTGGAGTATGTATGTAATTGAAGGCAGGGACAGGAAAGGTTGATTGGTAGTAAATTTTATTTAATTTTTTGATTCTGAAGTAAATTTATGAAGGAAAAGAGGAGGGGAGGCATTTACAAAATTTTTTTTACACATTCACATCAGTTCTTGCCACAGAAGAATCTTGAGCGCTATGCCTGCTGCTGGGAGAGGATTTTTTTCATCCCCGTAGGGGATCAGGAAGACTTCTAGTAGTGCTTTCCAAAACAATTGACTGTCAAATAATCCTTTGCAAAGCTTCCACATGAAAAAAAACATTTCCCAACCTGTACAGGACCATTAAAAAAACATAGGCCCTCATTCAGAGCCACTCGCAAACAGCAGTACACTCGTTGCGTTCCGATGTTGACTAACCACGCATGCGCCGGTGTTACACTGCGCATGTGCGTACGGCAGATTGCGAGCTTTTTTTCTGTCGTTCCTAAAATAGCGTACAGGAAGTGACATGTCAAATGTGATTGACAGAACAGGGCGTTTTTGGGTGTTGACGGGGGTGGAGATGGAAAAACGCAGGCGTGGCGAGGCGTTTTTGGGGCGTACATACATTAGCAGATGCGAACGTCAAATGTGTTCGGACCGTCACATACGTCACTGGAACATCCTCTTTCCCTTCAAAATGCTCGCACAGTTTAGGGTCTGGATTACTCGACCACATTGGCGATGGCCTTCTCCTCCGTCCCGGGACTCCACGATGTTGCAGCGATTAATCGCGGGTGGTCACAAAAGCAATTAGTGTTGTATTGAAAACCGGCTTGGTATGTGTTTGGAAAGCAGTTTATTGGGATAGCACAAAACCGTACGCAGGTGGAAATCATACCTGCTAATGTCAGGATTACACAATCAATTGGCGTACATTTTTTGGGGTTTTTTTTGGCCTCAATTTGTTGTTTATGGCCTATTGTGACAATAATGTCATCATGTTTTAATTAGCTCCCCTTTTTTTTTTTAATGTGCAATTTGCATCGTTATGTGATTTTTTAAACGTTCCTTCAAGAGGCCTTTTTTTTATACAAATGAAATGGTTTTTGGTGTCCTTTTTTGCCTTTAGGGCCAGGATTAAATGTAACCCATTTGTACAATAATGTCACAATACAATGTCAGATTTTTTTCATAAATTTATTGTTTAAACACAAACCAATTGGCATAATATATATATATTTTTTTTCTGCCAAAGATACTTTTTATCAAAAATAAATAATCAATAACTGATAACATAAACGTACAAAAATAACTTAAAAACATTTCACAAGAAAGGAGAGGGAAGTTTTGACCAGAAAGGAATATGAGCCAAGCACAGAAGGAGTGTGGGAAAAGTCGCCATTGCTGTCACCGTTTTTTCGCCCGTTTGGATGGGGGAGGGTGGGCGCCAGACCGGGTCCGGGATGCCATCGGGCTGGCCTGTCCAGAGGCAGATGTTGTGGCCTCTGGACTAGGCACAGGGCTAGGCACATTTGGAGGATTGGCTGATGTTGTGCCAGAGGTGGAGGATCCTGATGTTCCGGCAGGAAGGGAGGTCGGCTCCACCATGTGCTGGCGAACGAGCTGCTCCAGGGCATCGGCGATGCGGATGTTGGCCCTGGTATTTTCCGCCAGGGCCTGACCAATGGTCACGTTGGCCGCAGCATTTTGCTCCAGGGCCTCAGCCACCCGTATCAGACTGGCGTCCATCCTCTGCAGAATCTCCGTATGGAAATCCGATTTGAAATTGAGTTCTGTGAGGAGGCCCACTGCCTGCGAGGGGGCATGCCCTGGACTGGCTTCTGCAGGGTCCTCAGCCGGATGTACTGGTTCCTCCCCTGCAGAGCCAGCAGAAATTCTGCGGCCAAGGCTTCCCTCTGGAGCAGACTCATCCGCCTGTGTCTCTGTTGGAAAAATGAGAAAAGACTCACATTAGAATCTACATATTGGCACAATAGCATTTCAGAGTTGGTGACATCACAATACTTACCTGGGCCAACATGAGGAGCCGCAAAGTCTGGCATGTCCGTATCCATGTTGGACACGCCAAACACCTCCACAAGCTGCACACACCCCTGTGCCAGCTCTTCTAAATCCGTCAACTCCAATGACACAGGGGTGGGACCCCCACCTGTCCCCCTTGCATGCCTAGCCCTGTCCGCGAGTTTTTGCTTTAGGCGATATTTGAAGTCGCCCCATCTGTGGGGAAAAATGGAAGCCATTACCCTTTGGTTTAAAATGGGGTTTGTTTTTAGGGGGGGAAAGGGTTTACTTACCGCCGTTTGACATCCCGGGCTAGACGGACATAATCACCCACTCTATTGACAGCAACGGCTACCTCTTCCCACATTCTCCACTTCTGGCTTAGACTCATATTCCTGTCTGCCTGTGGCAGGATGTCCACACACTTCTGGATCAAAACCTCCATCTCCTTTCTTGTGAAATGTGGCTGCCTTTTTTTTTTGCCCGCTTTGGCCGGAATACTGGGCCCAGCAGCCTCTTCCATGTCATCCTCCTCACCTATTTGTGTAAATTTACAGAATTCACAAAATCACAACTTGCCTAATCTTATGTTTCAAATTAATCGTTGATAGAAAATGCATGAAAGACTTACCGCCTGACTCTTGTGCATTTTTTCCCTGGTCTGTCGCCATGTCTGAGGTCCAAACAAGAAATACACCAGAATTTGAATGTGTTTTCGTGACGTATTTATACATGCGTCCTTATTTTGCGGCCGCATCATTGATTGTGCGGCCCTATGATCCCTCCTTAATTTGTGCGGGAAACGAAACACTATTTATGGCTTGGTGTGTCTCAAGTCGAGGTGGCGTTTTTGGATTATTGGAGGTTATCTTGGCTGGAGTTTATTGATTGCGTAGAAAGGAGTTGGAGGTTGGAGATTCGTTTGTTGGTTAGATTTGCGTTTTTTTTTCCGTTATCTTTGTTGGTTTATATTTTTGGGACCTCGTTTGTTGATTTGGTAAGTTTTGTGAAGTCTAACTTTTGTTCAATTGTTGTTTCATTGTGTTTCGTATATTTTGTAATTTTTGGATACCTAATTTATTCTATTTTAGATTTTGTTTATTTTCGACCCCAAAGACCTTTTGATTTTGCATCTTAGATATTTGCTCTTGGTAAGTCCATTTTTTATCTTGTATTAGCGAACTAATTAGCGCATTTTTAGTAGTTACTCTTGTGACTTGTATTAGCGAACTAATTAGCACATTTTTAGTAGTTACTCTTGTGACTTGTATTAGCGAACTAATTAGCGCATTTTAAACAGCTTAATAATCATTCTAACTTTTTGATGGTTTAGCTTTCGCTTTTTGAGCCAACATTTCGACCCGTTTTGATGTACTGTGTTAAATGTCGCTTTGCGGTTTTGCTAAATGGGTGTTTGGCATATTTGAACTTTGGTCTAGCACAAAATGTATCCACAAAAATGCACAGAGTGAAATGTGTCAAGTAATTTTGTTTATTTTCAGTTTGGACGTATCATGACAATACCCCGGCATGTAAGCAGCAATGGATGGTATCATCAAGCTAAGTTGTTTTAATATAGTTTTGGGGTGGGTCAAAAGCCTTACTTTGAAATTTTTGAATTTCAGGTTGATCTGGGGAGGATTGTTCTGGCCATGCTCCCGGAAGCCGACCAACCTCAATCTCATCCCAGGCGTAGGCATGCAAGGCCCCAGATATTTCGAACACGTGTCACCCTTTTTGGAATGCCCGATGATGAGGTTTTAAGACGCTACCGTCTACCTCCCAAAATCATCATAGACACTCTCTCATTAATAGAAAGTGATCTTGAGCGGCAAATTGACAGTCCAACAGCAATACCACCACTGACGCAATTTATGGTGGTGTTACATTTCTGTGCCTCAGGATCGTTTCAAACAACGGTGGGAATAGTGGCGGGCATCTCCCAATCCTCCTTTTCCCGGATCCTGAGGGCAGTGATGGAGGCACTTTTCAAGCACCTCCATCATTTTATTCAAATGCCTTTGGATATGGGTGCCCTTAGTGTGGCCAAGGCCAATTTTTACCAAATAGCTGGCTTCCCACACATCATAGGGGTTGTGGATGGTACTCACATACCACTTCAGCCTCCAGCACGGCTGGAGGCAATATTTAGAAACAGGAAACACTATCACTCCCTGAATGTAATGGTGGTATGTGATGCCTCCCTCCAGATCCTGTCCCTGAATGCTAAGTTACCAGGAAGTGCACATGACTCCTTCGTCATCCGGCAATCAGGGATATGGCAGAAATTAACCAACCTACAAGCTGGTGATGCGTGGCTTCTGGGTAAGTGGAGACCTTTAGTACATAACAATGTTAAGCTTGATACACAGTGTTCCTGATGTTGTCTCTTATTTTTCACAGGAGACAGTGGATACCCTTGCATGTCCTGGCTGCTCACTCCTTATTTGGCTCCCACACCAGGCCCACAAATTGAGTATAATTCCGCACTTACAGCCACCAGGCAAGTGGTGGAGCGCTGTATCGGCCTTTTAAAAGGCCGATTCAGATGCCTCCACCGCTCTGGTGGCGAGCTCATGTATTTGCCGGATATGGTGTCGAAAATTGTGGTCCTGTGTGGGATATTTCACAACATCGCCATAAGGAGTGGTGTCCCAATGCAGCCAGAGGATGCCTTACCTGAGGATGGCCCCCCCGAGGTTGGTCGGAGGTCAGTATGTGGGGGGGCCATACGCGATGATGTGGTGGCCAGATTTTTTAGGTAAGTTTGACCCAAACTACAGTGTTTATACCTAATGTGTTTGTGTTTGTTTGCGAACATCTAATTTATTTATTTTTTTTCACCATCTTCTGTTTGTTCACATAATCTTTGCCACTCCAACGCTCACTACTTCCTGCTACCCTTACCAAACCTGGATCTGGTGATTTTGTCCATATATTCTGGAACCCATATCGCAACGCCATGTTTGTGGAATCATGTTGGCATGGTCCTTCGTCAACCAGTTCTTGATTGTTTTTTTTAATTAAATATTTTATTTGTATGTGTTGTATTTGAGATTATCACTGTTTTTTTTTTTTGGGACTGACCACTTTGATTTCTCATTTATGTTGTGAATAAATGTTTGGAGAGTGAAATGGTCTTCCTTTTTTTGGACGTTAACAGCAAGTGTAACCAGGTTAACACACCTTACAATTGACTAAGGGGTAATCCAGTACTGACACCAGTTGATGTAAACTGAAATATGTTTGCAGGTTCCCAACCCACACCAAAAGGAAGCCTGTCCAAACCTTTGGATTTTGAAGATTGGCCTAAGCAGCTTGCACACCAACTAGGAACCTGTAAAATGGCGAAATATCTAATTGACACTACACCCAAAAAGGGAAATGACATTGTTACTGTTATGTGTTTCTTGTGGCTGTTTAACATACAAATACAAAATACAATCTAACTTTTAAAAAAGGGAAATCCTTGCAGGAACAGTCTACTTATGTCAGGGAAAACTATTTGTGTTTTTGAAAAAAAGAATGAGCCAGAACGTATATTAGAACTACAAAATTTATTTACAAAACGAAAATAAACAAAAAAAACTACTGGCGAAGGATGCCAGACAGCCGGTCAAGGGCCACAAGAATGCCAATGACATGTTGGCGCATCTGGCCAACACAATCGTCCACCTCTTGTCGACGCCTCTGTTCCTCTGTGGGTGAGAAAAGTGTGTGGATTAATAAAACAATAGGGAATCCACATTAAAAAAACAAAAACACAACGAAATCACTCCTAAACCAAAAAAAGAAAAACCAAAACAAAAAGGGGGTGCTGGCAAAAATACAAGGCCTATGTACAAATTCACACAGGTGTGATATGTGTATGTTGAAATCAGCAGGAAGAGGTAAAGGCAAACTGCTAAATCACCAAAAGTAAACCAAACAAGCACGAATAAAGGCACGACACATGATTACATACAAACAGTTTGTGGTTAAAAAAAATGAGAAAGAAAAACATACCGGGAGCCAAAACGGGAGCTCCGGAAGTCCCTCCATGTTCCTCCTCGGAGGAGCCTTCATTCCCCAAAGAACGGGGAAGGGTAATGATGGACTCCGGGGAGGGGGTAATTGGAAGAGGGGTGGGTGGAGGAGAGGGGGAAGTGGGACGGAGGGGAAGGAGGCCCGACAGTTCTGGGAGAGGGTCTGGGAAGGCTGGGGAGGAGTGGGGTATAGGGGAAATATTTGGGGTGGAGTGTTGGCTCGGGGTTGGGGATAGTGGCCGGGAACGCCGTCTGGCCGGACGGTGACGGCGTAGTCTTGGCTGTCCTCCTAAAATATGTCAAACAAATTGAGGTTAGTTTCTGGGCAAATCCGGGGCCCAAATAAAAAAAAAAAAAACCAGCAACAAAAAACATGCAAAAAGGAGTAGAATGAAAAAAACAGAAATAGAGGGAAAACAAGCACACGCAGATATGAGGACAAATAATTAATAGGACAGACAGGAAAACATGCACACGCAGTTTGCCCCACAAACACAAACATGAAAACCACAATACATAACACTTACTTTCAAGGATCTGCATGCGAAAGCATGCCAGCAAGCGGGGCGTTCGCCGTTGCAGGTCTGACCACCTGCGCTCAAGCTGCCCGATGTTGCGGCGTGAACCCAACGACCGCAGGCGGGACCGTGCCTCCGCATACGCGGAGCGCTTCTGCCGGTTGGTGATGGGTGGAGGCTGGCTGGTGATCCGCCTATCCATCACCTCCGTAAGCACCAGCAGCTCGCGCCTGGTGAATGCGGAGGCTCTCATGATGGCAATGGAGTTTTTCATACAAAACATTTTTGATAAAGTGTGGCAAACATTTCTGATTGGCTAATGTATTTTGGAAATTAATAGGAGCAATTTTATTGGTTAGTGTATGAGTCATGTGTTCAACAGGGCCAGAAATCTCTGGAGAGTTATGATAGGCTTGATGCAGTGACATGCGTTTGCAAATTTAAATAAAGAAATGAACCCCGGAAAATATGCGGGGATCCACAGCAATAGAACAATTGTTTAATTGTGGTTCACATGTTTTTTTAACAATAAAAGCGAATGTTCCATCCGTACGTATTCTGCGGGTAAACACAAACACGGACAAGAGTAAAGTTTCTTGCATTGTGTTGAAAAAAAAAAAACAATTAAGCTAATTGATACATTGATTGGCATGATACGATTGAGGGAGGTAGGCAGAATAAAGGAGCAGGTAATCGACATCTGACAAGGCCACTTCCGGTTTCACTTGTGCGTGCGTTCCCTTCAAGTCATTTCGGGGATGTACGCTCGCTATTTCGCACGCTCGTTAGTTAGAGGAGGGGTCGCCTGACTTTAGGGAGGAATTTTAGATGCGAACGAAAATACGAGCGAGCCATTGAATTTAAATAATTTTGTACGTACTCCTAACGTACGTGCGCCCGCATGCGAGTGGGTCTGAATGAGGGCCATAGTTAGTGGCCTCCAAACTGCCACTTAACCAGCACAGATATGTGGACAAGCGCAAGATTTAAGATTTAAGGTTTACATTTTACATACAAAATTTACATTGTGTCTTTCTTGAGAATCCTGTGCCTTCTTCTGCTGCTAGGAGTGGATTTTCATCCCAGAAGGGGACTAGGAAGAGTGCTACTGCTTTCTAAAACAATTGACTGTTAAATAATCCTTCGCAAATCTTCCACATGAAAAGCATTTCCCAACCTGTACAGGGACATTAAAAAAAAACATAGTTATTTATATAGTGCACACATGTTACGCAGTGCTTTACAGAGAATATTTGTCCATTCACATCAGTCCCTGCCCCAGTGGAGTTTACAATCTCTGGGCCTGATTCAGAGCCAGACGCTCTGACCAGAGCGCTCGCTCTGAATCAGGGCCGGCCTACCTAACATTGGTGCTGCCTCCTGGCCGCTCGCATAGCTGTGGGTGACCACCCACAGCTAATGCGAGCGTGCATGATGATGGTCGCGATGGTCAAGACCATCGCGACCATCGGGCATGCAATGAGACCATTGCGGTAGGGTCTCATTGCCGCAAGCCCTGGAGTGATTTTGGCTTGCGGCAAGAGCCAAAATCACTCCAGGGCTTGCGGTCACCAAGACCCTACCGCAGCGCCCTGATTCAGAGCGGGCGCTCGTTCAGAGCGTCCAGCTCTGAATCAGGCCCACAGATCTGAAGAGATGTCAAGAACTACTGGCAGGAAAAAGAGGCAATTTGTAGGCCCTTACACAAACTGCCTTTGCTGTACTTGAGCTGCCCACCCCCAGTGTGTACTCAGAAAGAGTTTTCAGCACAGCAGGGAACTGATCAGTCTGCTACTACTTCCCCAAAATGTGGAAAATGAACTACAAATTCTACAACAAAGACCTTTACTGTCAATTACATGCAAAAATTACAGAGGCACCTGTAATGGTGGATTCCAGTGGGGACAAATTAATATTGTGTGAAGATTATGTACACTTCACCCTAGATTATACCATCACCCAAGCCTATATCGTCATCCCATCCTGTGTTGTGTATAAATTACATCTGCGCTCCCTGTTAGATTGGGGATTCATTGTCCACTTTAGTGCATGTGAGCTCCATTTTAGTCCATATCACCACACCCCCTACACATCTTCTGACCTGGGCTACAGGAGTAGCAGCTGCACTCTGGAATACAGTTGCATGGAGTTGCCCCTCTGACATGCTGAAATTCAGGTAGAGGGGCCATGGGTAGGGAGTAGGGACACTATAATCAGAGAACGTAGTTTTAGCTGCTTTATTCCATTTTTTAAACCATAGCCTCTATTTTCACCTTTTGAAAATGTTTATACAAATCTTAGCTGAGTCGTTTGTGATGTCACACACACAGAAAAAAAACACATTGTTTGATTGATGGATTCATTTTTTTTTAGCACTTGGGGGGGAGAACGCCCCTGAACAAGGCAGCAGCCTCTTGATAAATGACACAGGCAGCACCCCTGCGCAGCTACGTTGCTGGTGATAAGTGTGGCTAATGCACACGCACACACATAAAAAAACACATGGACTGATTGGACTAATAATTTTTTTTGCACTTGGGGGGGGAGAGCACCTCTGAACGAGGCAGCAGCCCTTTGATACATGACACAGGCAGCACCCCTGCGCAGCTACGTTGCTGATAAGTGTGGGTAACGAGCATACACACACAAAAAAAAATTATTTCTTTATTTTTTTCATACTGGGGGTGAAGAGAGCACCCCTGATGGACAGAGCACCTCTCGGCGCCCCTTGCCACTGAAGCCCCCCTCTTCTGTCTGCAGCACAGCTCCTAGTAACACAGCCCTTATGGACAACAGGCACAGCACAGCCCAGCACAGCAGCCAGCCCTAGTGTGGACTAGTGGATAACAGTCAGTCCCTATGACAAGTGACAACAGCCACCCAGCCAGCTAGCCCCTATGCAGTATGGACATTAAGCAGCCAGTCCCTGACAAGTGACAGCAGTAGCCAGCCACTATGCACACACAGCAACAGCACAGCACAGTGATTACAGCCCCCTCCTTCCTCCTCACTTTCCATAGCCTAAATGAAAATGGCGGCGATCGCGGGACCATTTATTGAATCAAAACCCGCGAGAATCTGATAGCGGGATGATGACGTTTTGCCTCATTTTGAGATCAGGCGGAAAAACCCGAGCCGACTCGGATCTCGGCTCGGATCGTTAAGTTCTGGTGGGTTCAGATATCTTAGATCCGAACCTGCTCATCTCTAATTGTGCTGTGCAATCAGAGTCGGCTCCTGGTCTACAAGCACCCTGTGTGAGATTTTGTGGAGCACCCCCCACCTTCAAATTAAAAATTCAAATCCAGCTACCCCCAGTAGTAAAATATACACACTGGTCCTCACACGTTGGCCACCACAGGAAAAAAAACACACACATTGCCCCCCACAGGTGAATAAAATACTCATACACAGTATATTTAATTGAATAATAAAAATGTGTTGGTAAAACTGCTTTCTCCCTACACAAAAATTAAGATGGAAATTAGCTCAGCAGTACAGGGCCTATGTATTAATCATTGCGGCAATGCGATAGTGCTGTGATTATTAACACGACTGACTTTTTAAGTTTTAACAAAATTTCCTTTTTATGTACTAAATGTAACTCTCAGGGACAGTGGTAACAATGACCACTTTCTCTGTGAGTTACATCACTGGCACATTGAAGGAGTCTTTCACATTTTCAAAAGATTCCTCCAGAGAATCTGACACTGATCATATGCACAGTTGCACATGCAGCGGCTTAAGATCCCTCTCCTGCTAGAAAGCCTACAAAGGCATAAAGTTTTCTCTGCCATCTCAGGCCCCATTTAGTATATAGGGGTTAGACCATAGTCCCTATTGATAATAATGGGTACTAAGGGCAGGACGCTCGCAAGCGGGTCGATGGTGCCGAATTGCGCATGTGCAAGACCCGAATAACGACGGCCAAGCCGTCGTTATGGGTCTCGCACCAAAGGGGGCGTGCTGTCGATGGAGAGTGGTAGCACGCCCCCTTTGGTGGGCGTGCCGGGGGTGTGGCTGCCAGACGGAGGCGTTCCCATGGGAACGCCTTCCGTCTGAGTCCGGCCCCACTGACATCAGTAGTGATGTCAGTGGGAGTGATTTTGGCTCTGATAGAGCCAAAATCACTCCAGGGCTTGCGGTCACCGAGACCCTACCGCAGGGTCTCGTCGCAAGCCCGATGGTCGCGATGGTCTTGACCATCGTGACCATCATCATGGACGCTCGCTATAGCTGTGGGTGGTAACCCACAGCTATGCGAGCGTCCATGAGGCCGCTCCAAGTTGAGGGAGGAGGGCCCTGATTCAGAGCGAGCGCTCTGGTCAGAGCGTTCGGCTCTGAATCTGGCCCTAAGGTTTGCAGCTCTAATTAGCCTTTTGCAGGAAATTTCTGTTAGTACTGTACATATCAACAGTTTCCATAAAATTATGTAGAAACTGCAGTTTCTACATAATTTTATGGAAAGAAAGCTTAAGTCTTTTAAAGTGGTGATATATAAGAAAGAAAGTCTTTGGAAAAAGATGGGATACACTGACTTCAATTCTGCCACTTCACTGACCGACTGACTGACAGAGAAACCATCCCAAGGTTCTGCATGCCTTTTTTCTCACCAACTGTCCTTGGACTGACCACAACAGACTGATTGTCCGAGATCGACTGACTGACTGGCAAAGAAACAACTCCAAAAGTTCTGCGCACCTTTTCACTCATCGACTGTGGACTGACCGTGACTGACTGACTAACTGTCTGAGACCCACTAACCAGGGGCTGACTGAACGGGAGACCACCCCAAGGTCCTGCATGTCTTTTTCACTTACTGACCAACTGTTAAAGTCAGTGTATCATGCATGTGAGTTACAGCAGCTGAGCCATCCATTTGCCGTGCTGTCAGTGCCTACAGTTCCTGGAGCCAGCTGCAGAGAAGTACTGTCCATGTCATACTCAGGGTCAGAGGCTTTTTGTCTGGGCTGATCGGAGTGTGGTGACTGAAGTTACTGGAGCTGTAGTTATCATCATATCTGGGAGGCCAGTGGGTGCTGCAAGGACAAATAGTAGGGGGATGGGAAAGTCAGGGAGGTGGCGGACCAGTATCACCGTTGCCACTTGGTAAGAAACTGCACCCCATGTTCTGAACTTTTACCAAATCTTCAGTAAATACTGCAAATATTTGTTGTAGAAACCACATTAATTTGAATAATAGATTAAGCACAATCACTGTCTCACTCATGGTGTCAGTCACGGTGAGTGAGACAGTGATTGTGCTAAATCTATTATTCAAAATACCTCTAGTGTCTTCGCATCTTCACTGCTGCTTCCTGCACCTCCCCTCTGAGTGTAAGGTGGTGGACTGGAGTGTGCCTGGAGCTGCACAGCATGAGATGCTAAGCGTAGGCCATCTTAGCCTTCGAGCAGGGGCGACCTGAGCCAATGGGCATCTACATGAAGTGTGCGGGCGCTCGCTCAGTGCATAGAGCAGCGGGCTGAGAATCAGTTAGAGAAATATGCTCCCCAGCCTCTCTGAATGTGAATTACACACAATCAGAGCAGCCAGGCAGCATATTTTACCTGCATCCCAGCTTTCAGCCACAGAGCCAGATTAAGGAGAATGGGGCATGCCCCCCCTCTCAGGAGGCCCCCCATACTTTAATCACAGCTGCACTGCAGAGCAGGAACTGCACTGCGAGCTGGAGAAGAGAAGAGGGAGTTGAAGTCCGTAATCCTCCTTTTTTTATGTTTGAACAATGATTTTGTTGAAAGTAATAATAAATGTAAAGTTTTAATTTTGTTGACTGTTAACATTTTTATTCCCGTGCATTGCTTTGCCCAGGGACTATAATGCTGTTAAGATAGCTCTGGCTGTGCGACATGAAGGGGGTGGGACACTAAGGCAGTCCTTCACTGTCTGCACCTCCCACCCGTCTCAAACTCCCTGTTTATTCCCCCTGAGCAGCGTGACCTCCATGATATCACACAGCCGTATAGCTGATAAGCCCAGTGCTTCTCGGGCCACAAGTGTAATGTAGGAGCTGGCGGCAGTGATCAGCACTAGTCGGTTCCAGGGGCAGCACTGCGCCCCCTATTGGGTGGTGCCCCCTGGAAAGACCCTTGAGCCAGCCCTGTGTGCAATGATCAATCTTAGGCTACCATTAATGCACACAGCAAATATATAATAGCCCAATAGTCATAAGAGGAAGTGTATTTTATGCAAATTGTGATTATGTTTCCTGTATAATGAGCTTAACATTAATTTCACTGTGCTACCAAAAAAAGACCCTACAGTATTTATCTGAAATAAAATTATGACATTTTCTATGGAACGCAATTTTTTTTTTATCAACACAGCAATACTGTAAATGCGGTGTAGCCATTAAGTTATGAAACACCTCCAGTCATGAATTGCTTCAAATCTAAGGGGTCAATTTAATTATCTACAAAGCGCGCACGTTGTCCTTGCAACGGCTTTTCCACACCGTTGCTGGCACCTCAGCTTGTGTCCCATTCGGCCTGTACTCGCACAGTTATTGGACTGCGAGAAAAAATCTGCGAGTCCGGAGGTACCGTAAGTGCGGCATATAGCCGTGAGTAATTCATAACTAATTGAATCGACCCATAACAGTGATGCAGAGTCAGGTCTTGATGTTTGATATATCAAGTGATGAAAAGGAAAGCATTTGTATGTCTTCTGGGACTGGGGGAGTCTTTAAAGGCTGTAAAAAGATGCAATGTATCAAATGTGCATTCCCACTGGAGGATAATGTGTACTTGTTTATTTTAATTGGATGTTTGCCTTGTCATAAAGCTGCAGGGTACAGGAAGAATAAGTATGGCACTAAATGCTGCATTGGCAGCGAGGCACTTCATGTATTGTGCTGTTCTCCTTAATCCTGCAGGTAACTGAATGTGTATGTACTGTAGTATTTGGACTATAACAATTGTTGCTTCAGAGAAAATTGGATGGCAAAGACTACTATCGCATACTGTACAATTACCATTAACTTTCTTATTGATGTAAATGAAAAAGGGCATATCAGTGATATTTTTTTGTATGACCTTGTACAGTAGAAGAAAACTATTCCATCGTTTAGAAGCTGACATTTCTGAGGTTATTGCTAGTATAGGGGTTGTAGTATTTCCTTGTCTTCAGGAATAGAACAACAGTGAAGAATACGGAGGTGATTTAAAATAGCAGGTAAGGGCTTTGCAGGGCGATATTACTTGCATTGTACATTTTTGGAATGCCACATTTCTAGCACTTTGTCTGATTGGAGAGGTAGAAGAAGAGCACACATGTGCAAGTGGCGTACACATACAAGTTAAACATGCTCCTGTCAGATCCATCTAATATTTGATTATATGTATATTTGAAATACATTCCTTACCAATCTTGAGCCCTGTCCCAACAACTAGCAGATTCATGCCAGGGACACTAGCAGTCTTGGGATCTTATATGTATCCTCTTTATAGCGTAAATCCAAATAAACGTAACCAAAAATTTCACTAATAATATATATGTGTAATCGATGGTTAAATTTGTTAGGTTTTAAAAAATATAGGCCCCCTGTAATCAAGAACAATAATATGATTGGGCTATCTTGATATATAATAAGGTCATGGCTTATTACGGCTTATTACGCACCACCACCAATTTGAGAATGGCGACTGCTGATACGTGTTAATAGGATCAGGAGGTGTCTCAAGCCTGTACAAGTACAGCATACAATCCACTGTTAACATTGGTCTCCAAGTGTTCCTGGGACAGTAAGATCTGCTGCACTAGTTGAAGGCTTGTTATCTATAATTTTGTGGTAGGAAGACTTGCTACTCCTGCATACATTTAAAGACATTAGAATAATCCAATGGTCTGACATATTATGCCATGGAAGTATTTTATTCTCGCTTTCTGAGCTGGTGAGAAAGTGACTGAGGAAGAACATATAATATATACTGAAGGCTTGTTTAGTGAATACACAGAACACCAGTTATTTGAAGGCAAATTATTTCTCTGTGAAATAACCTTTATTTAAAAAGGGTATCGCACTATATTAGGCTGCGCTGTGTATCAGTGCGATCGCCCGTGCACCAGTGTCCTGGTGTCGAGATGTACACTGGTCTGTTTGTTTACAATGGTAACTCTGCCCACACATCTGATGCCTGGCAACCAATGAGCCATTAGGGGGCTCGGCCGGGGGATGATGTCAGTATGATTAGTGATTGAGGTTGTTTTGGCACCATTATTTAGGTTATATACAAGCAGGGACACTGTGCACCATGAGGAAAACAGACTAGGGACCTGATTCATTACCGATCACAACCGCGATTACGCACGCAATTGGCCGATTGTTGCATTCTGCGCATGCATCGCAGTGTGCGTGCACGAACCAGCCACTGCGATCGGTATTGCGATCACAGCGACTACGCACACCCATCGCAGAGTGATTGACAGAAAGTGCTGTTTGTGGGATGTAACGGGGGGGGTGGTCAGCAAAATGCAGTATATCAGTGCATTTGAATGCCGTTGCAGAGGCGTGCATAAATTATCCACTGCGATTCAGTACGCAGCTTGATGACTCATAGTGTGCGATAAAGTTACTAATTTCTGAGTAAGGTCAGACCTTGTGCAAGTGTACATGAGGCTTCAATGGTACTCGATTGTATCGATGGATTCGCAGTCTTGTTAAACATTACTGATGTGTGTAAGGTAAAGTGGGCGTCCTTATGTTGTGCTGCGCCGGCATAGCGATCACAATGGCTTAGCATACTATCGCAGTGAGACTGCTTACGTAATCGTTATCGCAATTGCAGTTGTGATCAGTAGTAAATCAGGCCCTAGGTTTCGGTTTAAACGGTTGTCAGGCGGGCTGCTGCTGCTGATTATTGGACTAGTGGATTTGTTGTATATATACATATGACTAATATATACTGTATATATATATATTAGTCTATTTTTAGATAATCTTATAACTGAAATAGAGTTGAAACATACTTTCATAAAATAAGAATTTGATAACAGTTACCATTGTGTAGGTTATTCCACAAATAGTTCATGTGGTGCGGTGAAAGATATTATTTGGGTGCACTATTATCACAGTGAGATACAGTTCAAATTGGAGCTACTGTATACTTTGTGTTTTCTCTGGACTACACCATATATATGTTGAAAAACACATCATCAGAAAAAAAATAAAAACGTTAGAGCATCACAAAGATATGAACACAAGTACATTAACTTTAGTTTGGACTTTAGTCTTTATTATTTGTTGACTCAGAGTGCCGTTATTTTCACTGTATTTGGTTTTCGTATATTTTTTCCAAAGAATAAAGCATTTTTAAATAATTTTTCACTATTGAATAACAATACAGGAATTGCAGTGCTGTGATTGTTGCTAAATAGCTTTTCCCCAGACAAATCTTACTGCTGCTCAGAGCAGTGTTATAGCTGGTGGTAACCCTATGATGTACAGGAAGAATAAAAAAAACCAACAACATATTGAGTAGATACTGAGGCTGAAATTACATGAAAAAATATAGTAGCTATATTTCTCTCTTACACTGAACTCCAGTAGTGAAGTTCAATGCAGGTCAGAAAATCTAATCTTATCACCTTATGCCAATTCTGATTGTCTGTTGGACTTCATTTTACGAAATAGTCTAAAGGCATTCCCAATACTTGATGGAAGCACTCCATCAGTCTTAGCAGTTCTGTTGCCTGATCATTTAGGGTTGTTGTCTCTGCATTGTCCACTTGGCCACAGATGAATGGATTCTAGTTAGAGATGTGTACGGAGCCCCATGTTTTGGTTCAAATTCATCATTGTGTTTTGGTTTTGGCAAAAACACTATCAAGTGTTTTGGTTCAGATTTGGTTTTGGATCCCTCAAAAATCAATAAAAACAGCTAAAATCGTGTAATTTGGACCTGTTTGCATGCAATCCAAAACCTGAGTTCAGTTTTTAAATCTGACTTCCAGACTGACAGCAGATGTGAACTGGGACTCAACTATTAACACTTCTATTTTTGAAAGCATTCTTACTTTGCAGCATTTTTTCCACACCTGCCTAAAAGTTTTGCACAGTATTGTATATATCCAAAGGGAAAAGTTCAGTTCATGAGTATGGGATACTGTTCCAGGCATCATAAAGATCAGGTGACCAAACCCTCCGGCGAAACGCACGTCCTCCTCCGCTATTTGCAGCCACCCTTCACACACCCGCACCGCAGCTAGTTACTTCCAGGACCTTGGATCCCAGGTACTTTTCTATCCCCTCCACCACGCCTGTGCTGCTGAGTCCACCAGCGAACAACTCCTCCTGCTATGCCAGCTGGTATCAGGAGTGAGTCACAGCGGTTATCTCAGACAGCTACAGCGCTACTTTTCATTTTCTCCTGGAACCCACACGGTCATTCCATCCTCTCATCCCGTTTGAGTTAGATAGGGTATTGCAGAGGGGATTCTGCAATCCTGGACCACAGGTATTTTCCCATTTCCATTTTTCTGCTTATATCTCCATTATAATACCATTCGTATCCAATAGTGAATGGAAAAAAGGGCTCCCTCCAGGCCTACGGCCGAAATTAATCAGGCTGCTATTCTAGGGGTCCAATGGCACCCTTAAAAGCTGAGGAAATGTAATGGTACAATAATAGCGCCGATTGTCTATCCCAGACCAAATGAGGTAAACAACTGATAATGAAAAAATATTTATTAAAATAACATAATATTCTTATGTATATATATATCAATCTTGGATATATGTCCAGGGTAAAAAAACATGTACATCAATGAAATCTAATGTTTTGGCCAAACATCACACACTAATATAATTATCTGAATGTAAACATGATAAAACAATATAATACTGAGAGTGTTAGCAATCTATACAGTGTAACATGGAACTGCACACCATAATAGATGCACTGATCTAGGATTAAAATCTGTGTATTGTCTAAATGCTGTGGATAACACAAACACACAGACTTAAGTTCACTACAAATTGGTAAGCAAATAAATAACACAATGATGGAACATGCAAAATGTAAATAATGTTCTAATAATAAATGGATACAATTGCATACTGGTACCTCAGGGGAAAAAAAACGCTAGATGGAATAGCATATAGGCCTATGTGGCAAACGGGGTGCACTCCTAAATACGAATTCCTCCCTGGGAATTATAATCCCAATGTATAGGCTTGAGAATAAAAAGCACTTAGTTGTCCTCTTAGCATACAGTACACGTGGATATGAGCGTAGACCGATGAGTAATATCCCAAATGAGGATTAGTTAAAAAGGCCCATGTGTTTCGCTCACCTGGAAAATAATATCACCCGGTTATTGACTCCGTATAGTTGCCTATGTTGTATGTGTTACCTTGTTGCCTTAGGTTGGCACCGGCTCTCCTACCCGGAACGCCAGGTGAAGTAAACTGTAGGCTGGGATCCTGTCTCTTGCCTTTACCTCCAGTGCGGCGATATCTGTCCGACACCGCCACGTGTCAGCTGTCCGTGTCAGAGCGCCAAAGCAAGGTAAACTGGAGGCCAACCTGTGGATGTGGCCGGTGTCTGCAACTACTCTCTCTCCTCTCCAGGTCTCCAGACAATCCATTGAGAGGGAGGCGGACACAGGGTAAACAGTGGAGAATGGATGAGTCCCGGACCAGGTGTCCTAGGCAGAGTGTAAAGAAGTGCACAGTAACTGTAACTGGAATAGCTATTTTGGCCAGAAATGTGTCAAGCGCTTGACAAAGTATCAATCCAAGAGCAGAGACACCCTTAACGCGTTTCTTCAGAAGGATGTCATATAACAGGAAGGTGTCATCTTATTTATTATTATTATTATTATTATTTATTACCAGTTATTTATATAGCGCACACATATTCTGAAGTGCTTCACAGAGAATATATGGCCATTCACATCAGCCCATGCCCCAGTGGAGCTTACAATCTATATTCCCTACCACATGTTCACACTCATACACACTAGGGTTAATTTGTGTTGGGAGCCAATTAACCTACCAGTATATTTTTGGAGTGTGGGAGGAAACCCACGTAAGCACAGGGAGAATATACAAACTCTGCACAGGTAGTGCCGTGGTGGGAATCGAACCCATGACCTCAGTGCTGTGAGGCAGTAACGCTAACCATTACACCGTTTGTGCTGCCACCGTCTTTTAAAGGAATTCCCTTCCAATCCAGAACATTCATTAGTGCAAGCACCACCTGTAAATCATTTATGTCTCAGTCCCAGATTGAATAATTCCAAAAAGCCAGTTAAACATTTACTTTCCTTTTGGCACCAGTTGCTTCAGGAGCAATTTTGAATCTCACTCTCATAATATGGGAAAATAGAAAACGGGACCATAACTATCTCAATAATAAATCCCTAAACTAAATATACTAATCCCATGGTTGGTAATGCTAACAAACCAATAGGTATATCTCAATTAAACTAATCCACATTATTGTGTGATGACTCCAATACTAATCATGGAATGTGACCACATAAATCAAATAATAAATACATACATAAAAACCCATATAAAATATATACATTGGTGTGTATACGTATAATGGAGAAGAACACTAACTATTTTAAATAATACATGGGTATTACCACATACTCTGTCTAATGATCTCAATGTAACCGTATTTGCATCTGAGTATATCCAAATAATGCGCATAGTGGATAGGTGTAAAGTGTGTCTATACCATGGTTTCTATAACCCCCCATGGTTAAATCCAAATAGGGCACACCCATAATAAATATGGACTACATATCAAGTAAGTCTATCTATACTATACGATATATGGTGAATGGAATTTAGGCATAACAAATGGGAGAGGGGAAAAGGAAAAGGGGAGAGACTCCTGGAACCCACACGGTCATCCCATCCTCTCATCTCCTGTTTGAGTTAGACAGGGTATTGCAGAGGGGATTACGCGATCCTGGACCACAGGTCTTTTCCCCTTTTCATTTTTCTGCTTATATCTACATTATAATAGCATTCGTATCCAATAGTGTATACATATGGACTTAGTTCTGTCTATTCATTTTTGACCATCTTTTGCCTTATCACTACAGGCTATTATTGTCTTTTCCACCACATATCATTACACTGTTTTGTAATCCATATTGCAATTTCTACAACGCATGTGCTCTTCTCTCCCCTTTCTCTCCCTCCTGCACTCTCATCTGGGTTTTCCATTGTGACCCCCACTGCAATACCTATGGCAACAGAGGAGGGACACAGTGATTGTCCCAGAAAGCAGAAGCGTTGTCTTTTCTTTCTCCTGGGACTAACGTACCATTCACTCATCCCCTGTTTGATTCAGACAGGCGAAAGCAGAAGTGAGTGTGTGCAGTTTTATCCCAGGCCTTACTTTCTTCCCAGATCCCTAGCTATATTATTAGTTCACCCACACATCCCCTTTAGCTCCCATCTCTCCTTTGACAGAATGGGGACTTTGGTGTTCATACAACACCAGACACCATTGATGGTTGTATAATCATTTGATATGCTGACTAGCCATTATTTCACTCTGACTTCTATTTGCTGAACAGTGTGTGGATTAGTGTGTTGCATTTCCCTAAACTAATTTTGATCATTGTATCTATGATCTAGGAATAAGGGTGTTGCATCAGAGAAAAAATATTTATCTTCGCCATAAGTCATCTTTTGTGACAAAATGAGTCACTAACCATGTATTTGTAATAATTGATTTTTGTAATTATTGTAATTGTTGATATTGATTTTTGTAATTATTGTAATTGTTGATATTTGTCCAATTAGGATCCAATGATTTTCTCAAAATCCTAGCTTGATACTCTCTTATGATTGACCCTGGTTTAGTTTTAGTTTGTGATCACCTGATATTATTACCACTACTTTGAGTAGATTGACTCTCATGTGCTCTGTATGTAGGTTATTTGTTCCACACCTGGTACATCTCCATGATGGATCTTCATCTCATTCGTGATAACTCTAACTAATTAAATTTTTTTAGCGTGGACTCATTTTTTAATTCATTTTAAACATTTCCTATGTTGATTTATGTAAAATAAATTTTTTGTTATGCATATAGTATTCTACTCTTAGGTTATAAACATTTTAAGGTTCTTTATTAAAAGTTGTCTTATTATATC
The DNA here is from genome assembly GCA_031769625.1 of Taudactylus pleione. NCBI lineage: Eukaryota > Metazoa > Chordata > Amphibia > Anura > Myobatrachidae > Taudactylus > Taudactylus pleione. The sequence continues at coordinate 7,502,048 of JAUIMM010000957.1, forward strand.
ATCACAAATCATATCAATATTCTACTGCTATCATCATTCATTATTTTTCTAAAGGGTGCCCCAGCATAGGCGAAATTTGTCTTTTCCCTCTCTTTTGTCTCGAGCAAAAGATACCTTTTTATCACTAATAAAGGAAACACCATCTTGTCAGGAACAATGCCAGTGGCTCTTTTCCATTCATCTTATATGTTGCCTTATGGCTACTGTGTTCAGAGCCGTAACTAGACTTTTTGGTGCCCTGTGCCAAAAAGTGCATTGACGTCCCCCCCCATTATTTTTCAAATAGGGACATAAGACGCGCATCCAAAAAAGGGCCATGGCCTCATAGGGAAGGGCCAGGGAAAAGATAGGGAAGGCCAGGAGATGATGGGTATAAAAGAAGAGGAAGCTACAAGTGCGAATGATAATAAACATAGATTTGACAGGTCAGAACAGCACCCCCCTACATTGCGGTGTTCTGTGCAATGGCACAGGTCGCGCCACACTAGTTATGGCCCTGACTGTGTTATGGTGTTATAATGGTGCTTATGTCCTTTACTCCTTCCTAAAAGATCCTAATCCTTTGTGGGGACTCCTTACCACTAGTTTTAAAGGAGTCACAACCAGCAGAAGTAAAGAAGTAGAGATGTAGCCCCCCAAACAGGGATAATTTTTAGAATGTAGGCTCTTACAAACAGGGCCCTCTACCCTCTTGTGCTTCTCCCTACTTTAGTTACATCTACTTCTTACTCACCACTAGGGCACCTAACACTTGGCTGCTTATGCTCTGTTGCTTATCTGGGTGTTATGGTTGCTAATGTAGCAATATATATTATCCATGTCCTGGTCCTGTATTGTATTGTTCTGTAAGTCGCTTGTCTACAATTTGTTTATGTGCTTTGTAAGGCGCTGCGGAACACTTGTAGCGCCATATAAATAAATGATAATAATAATAATACTCACCAATTAGGTTAATTATAGACGATAGCTATCCATATATCTAAAACTCTCTACTGTGGGAACCAGGGCCTGTATAAGAGAAGGAACCAGGAACTGATAGATTAACTTGATAAGACTTACAGGTGATTACAGTTCCCACTGGACTTTTGTGGGACAAGAGATGAGATGTCGTTGGGATCATTAGGAGCTGTCTTCAACCCCCTGGTCTCTGTGGGGATATGCAGTGATGTGTGTCAAACAATTGCAGGGTGACATACAAGCTAGACCACTGGTTTACTATGGGTAAAGAGAAGTGACCCTCAGGCAACTGGAGTGTACCCCAGGAATTGGCTCAATGTATACCTGTGTCAGTGAAATGTATTAAATAAAAGTCAACTTTCTTTGTTCTGATATTTGCCTGGTTGTTAAAGTTATTACCCACATTAACAGTAATGGGGAAGGGAACTAGGAAAACTAATAACCTAGTGTTGTCAGTTTCGTTCAGGAGATATACAGTACCCAGACACCTTTTTGACAGAGCCGACCCTAGCCAAATTAGTCCCCTAGGCAAGATTTTGGGTGGTGCCCTCCTCCCGGTGGGATCCTGAAAAGGGGTGTGGACACACAGCACAGTATTGGCACTCACCCTCAACCACCACCACTATCCAAGCAGAGCACCCCTCTCTCAGCATTAAGCACCACTGTACCCCAGCCCTCTCCAATTTCCAAACTTACTTTACTTGAGCGCAGCCTGCAGAGCTGTCCGACTCAAGGTACAGCAAGCCGCGGGTGCGGACCCGCTTTTCCCATCTCTGGCTGGCAGGCCGCAGCTGTGTGTGATGATTGCTGGAGGCGAAACCCGAAGCTGTGATGTATGACTCACTACTCCGAGCTCTGCAAAGGCCCATGGTGCAGCAGCCCTCCCGCAATCATTTACTTATAGTCCTTAATGAGCCTCTGCCCATGCGCAGAAGCTCATTCTGATTGTGTGACGCCTCAGAGCTGGCCCGGCCCTAACCACTAGTTGCCGTCCAGGTGCTCCGCCCCCACAAACTGCTGTCGGGAGTTCCGCTGCTGCCCGCTCACTGTTTTCTGCTGCCAGGCCCAATCGGATCTGTCAGCTGAGCTCCGATCATGGACGCTACGCAGCTACAGTAGCAGCTGCCAGAGTCTCTGCCCAGCTGGCAGCAAGTGCCCTGGCCGTGCCTGCACCAAACCTCCACTGGCCCTAGGCAGGCATGGATGCCCCTAGGCATTTGCTTTGTTTGTCTAAGCCTAGGGCGGGCTCTGCCTTTGGGTACGTTATCCACTAATTGACAATGAAATGTTGGCAGTAGGTGCCCCAGTTTTATGACATATATAGTGACTTTTAAAGGGCCAGCAATGTCCTGGTTCTACAGATGCTCACATAATCAGTACCAAAAGAGAATTTAAGAATAATCAATGCTTAATTTTACTGTACAGCCAACTGTGCCCTACACACTAGAAGATTTTAGGAATGATATGCCTGATTCCAACGCATCGGAATGACATATCGTTCAAAACCGTCTAGTGTGTATGCACTTTGTCTTCCAGTGCAAGCTCCTGTGGGGTCGTCAGTCGCATCATCAGGTTGGCCTGCATATGGGGCCGACTTCACGATGCAGCTGATGACCCCATGCAGCAGGATGCGGCCGACATATCGGGCAGTCTGGCACAGGATCGTCTAGTATATGCCGGCCGCCTGATAAGATCCAATCCAATGATCTAAGGTTCTCAACCCTGATCCTCAATTAACACCAAAATTTTATGTTTTGAGGATTTCTTTAATCTTGCACAGGGGAGTTCATCTATTTTGCTGGGTCAGTAATTATGCCTCCTGTTTCTTCAAGCAGAAATCCACAAAACATGACCTATTAGTTGCACTTGAGCAGGGCTGGCTCTAGGGGTGTTCAACCTGAGCAGTCGCACAGGGGTGCCATACATAGAGAGCGCACCCCTCCCCAATATTCCGATTTCAGCGGGACATTACTGTCCCGTTGTTCCACCCGTGATGCCGAAGTGGCCAGCAGGTGGTTAAATCGGGAGCTTGGGGACCCCCACCGCCGCAGCTGTGCGGCGGTGCCGGACCCCGGAGACTCTGAATGGATGCTGCACACAGTGACGGTTCCAGGGGCGGGCTAAAAGGGCCGTCGCCCAGAACCCCGGCCCCTAGAGGGTACCACTGAGTCCCCAGGAGAAAAAAAATAAAAAATTCCAGAAAAAAAACAGTGCCGGTCCCCCCTTCCGCTAGCCGCTGCAGGGAGGCTTCATTTGCCGTGCGCCCGCTGATAGTTTTTATCAGCGGGCACCCGGCTCCCTCCCTGCAGCGGCATCCGAAAGCCGTAGCTCACTACTGAGCTCCGGCTTCCAGCAGAGAGCACTATGGGAGGGACATCGTCACGTCATGACGTCCCTCCCATAGAAGCGGGGTGGAGCCGCGGTCGGACCGGACGGCAGCGGATGGAGGAGCGGGGCTTAAGGTAAGTATTGTGTTTGTTTTTTAATTGTATTTTTTTTTTCAGAAGCACCAGCACTGGGGCATGGCTATAGGGGGCATTTCTATAGGGGGCATTACTACTGGGGGCATGGCTATAGGGGGCATTACTACTAGGGGCCCAACTATAGGGGGGCATTACTACTGGGGGCATGGCTATAGGGGGCATTACTACTAGGGGCATGACTTTAGGGGGGCATTACTACTGGGGGTATTACAACAGTGGACACTACTAATGGGGGCATTAATAAAGGGGGCATTACTACTGGAGGCACTACTATAGGAGCATTACTACAGTGGACACTACTAATGGGGGCATTCATATAGGGGGCATTACTACTGGAGGCACTACAACAGGGGTCATTACTACAGTGGACACTATTAATGGGGGCATTGCTACTGGAGGCACTACTATGGAGGCATTACTACTGGGGGCACTACTAATGGGGCATTACTACTGTGGCATTACTATAGTGGGCATTACTACTGGAGGCATTACTACTTAGGGCACTACTATAGGGGGCATTCCTACTGTGGGCACTACCATAGGGGGCATTGTATTAGGGGCACTACTACTGTGGACCTTGTGTATAAGGGGCACTAATTTGGGCATTGTGTAAAAGGGGCACCACTGTGTGTCATAATATGCATAAGGGACTACTGTGTGGCGTAACTTGAATTGGGGATAATGTAATATAAAGGGAATTACTGTGTGTGGCACAATATATTATACAGGGCATTACTGCATGTGGCATAATGTGTTATACAGGGCATTAGTGCATGTGGCGTAATGTGTTATAAAGGGCATTACTGCGTGTGGCATAATGTGTTATACAGGGCATTACTGCGTGTGGCATAATGTGTTATACAGGTCATTACTGCATGTGGCATAATGTGTTATACAGGGCATTACTGCATGTGCCATAATGTGTTATAAAGGGCATTACTGTGTGTGGCATAATGTGTTAAAAAGGGCATTACAGTGTAAGGCACATTACTGCACATGGCAATTATTCGCCATGAGGGGAGAGCTTGAGAGAAGCACAGCACTTTCATAAGTGCTGGGTACGCCCCACAGTGTGATGAATTGGCGGTGTCCCGCAAGAACATGCCCCCTTTTCTGCCATGTAAAAAAAGTCTAGTTTTTTTTTTGGGTGGAGGGGCACAACTGGGAACTTTTGCTCTGAGTTCCACAATGTCTAGAACCGGCCCTGGCTGCACGCATGCACGTGGCATCCATTCAGTGACGGGAGAGATAGGGTGCTCTGGAGGGGGCCGACACAGGGTGCTCCGACCCCTGGAGCTGGCCCTGCAATTGAGGATTGTGGTTCAGAACCTCTGACCTAGAGTAATTTATAAACCTCCAGGGATGCTCCAGACACTCACAATAGATAATAGATCTGGTGCCTAAGGACATCTAACTACAGGAAGGAAGTGTTGTGTAGTCTTTATCTCACTGAATGGTATGTGCAATGTGAATTTCTGTGAAACAGGTCATTAAGAATGTAATTTACTGGTGAAGATGTGCTGTAAATGGAGATGCTTTGGTTAGTAGAAAAAAAATAGTGTAGTCATCTATGTAGTAATTAAAATACAATAGAGGTTAGTAACCCTCCTCTGCACAGTGTTGCACTTTCCTTTTAGAAGCAAAACAAATGTATCTAGTAGCCCAATCTCCCTTAGAGCAGGTATAACTCAGTCCATTCAGGAGAACAATACTCTTCTAAATAATACATGTGGATAATAGGTATTCTTGCTGTATACTGCAGTTTGTGCTTCTGAGATTACTGCAGGATAGCACAGTATAAAACTAAATGATCTGTATTTACAGAGAGCTGAACCTGCACTGCAATCACTGGTTAATTATCATGCATCATTTGTTTTATGGTGCCAAGTGTGTGGTAGTGTAACCATTATCCTGGAACATGAATAAAACCATGCATAATGTACTGGCATCATTATTGCAAGTAAGGAATTACGGCAGTGTGAATATTCCTTAGAAATTGCATGAGTTATAGGTTCGTAATGAAACTATAATTATTACTTCTGGAGAGACTATGCTTAAAGAAAATTCCACTTTAAAAAATATTTTTAAAAAAAGCAAATTCCACCTTCTATACCTTGATAGTAGGCGATCCTCTCTTGTGGACACTTTCCTCTGCACCAGAAGGACATCTGGTGATACCATACCTCAATAATGGAGGACCCGTTATACAGAGCTTGCCAGTACACAGCGTAATCGTTCCATAGAACCTGCCATTTAGGAGACCTTTTTCTTTCTATTGCAATATACAGTGTGATAATTCTATCTTTTCATATAATCCTACTGCAAACGGGTACCGAGAGGGGAGGTGCGGGCACTAACTGCAGGAGAGGCCCAGGTCCAGCGCCGCCCCCCCCTCCCTCTTATCTCACAGCAGCCCAGCACACGCTGCTGTATGCTGGGCTGCAGTGGGAGACTGCTCACGGCTGCTGAGCAGCAGCTGCAGCAGTCCCCTAAGCCTGTGGCTTTGAGCCGGGCTGAGAGGCACACAGCGCCCCCCTCCCCTTTGCGCAGCGCCTCTACGAAAATCATTTGTAAAAATTTTTTTATCCTAAGGGGGCGTGGTCAAGTCCGGCGCGGCTCTCAGCACCGCTGACTGCAAATATGGATTTGCTGCCAATAAGTGAGAGAGAGAAGATATATTATTACAAGGGAAACACTTTAGTATAAACATGTATAATAATATAAAAGTAGCTTTTATTTTACTAAGCAATCAGAAAACTGTTACTTTGTAATGACAGGTGCACCCATACTTGCTGACTTTTTATCTGCATCCCCAGGAGATGCTGGAGGGCAGGACAATGTGGGAGGCGCTGTGAATTGCAACTTTGCTACTACGTGTGTGAATCAGGGAAGCTGGCTTACTATCTTGGGGGTTCACAAACTCCGGAAGGCAAGTAATTGGCATTTGTGGGATCAACTAGTAGTGAAATACAGTATTTTGGAAACACAAACAGTACTTGAATCAGTGTAAGCCCTGTCCTATTAGTTATGATGTCTTCAGATTGTTACACTGTAATATTTGCCTTGTCTACATATCCTGTTTATTGCTGGATACACACTCGATATATTGTTTGTTCGGTCGACGAACGATATATCTGTAGTGCACCAGCATGTGTGTATGTAATACTAGTGGTGTATGGGGGTGTGGTAAAATGCTACTAATCCTTATCCAGCTTAGATGATTTGATAAGTAAGGAGGTTTAGGGCCAAATGTAATAGGGTGATAGTTTAGGAAATGTGAGAGTTTAGTAGTAATCTCTCACATTGGTCGAGTTCTATCTTCAAAATGGGAAAACATCTGGATGAGAGTTTAAATCGTGAGAGTTTTTTGAGTCTAAAAACATTTGAGTTTCGATGTTGTTGGATTGTATTACATTGGCCGGGTTTATTTAAACAGTGTCAGAGTTACTGCTAAACTCGCACAGTTTCTAAACTCTCACCCTATTACATGGCCGTTACCTTGTTTTTCAAGAAATTTCACTTTATTTAAAAACAAGACTTTTCTCCAATTTATGGAGCATACACACGGTCAGATTTGTCAGACTTGTCAGATGAACGATTAAACGATTTGAACGATTTGAACGATTGAACGATTTTTGACTGCATTAAAATGAATGGAATCGTCCAAGTCTGACTGCAAACACATCAGATTTCAGAAATCGTTATCTGACCATCGGGAACGCGCATCGTTGATCGTCCATTGTTCAGGCATGTCAGATATGAACGATTTTCCTTCAGATATGAACGACTGAACGATTTTTAAATCGTTATCGTTCATATCTGAAGGAAAAATCTGACCGTGTGTATGCACCATAATGGTGCATACACACGATCAGATTTTTTCTTCAGATATGGACGATAACGATTTAAAAATCGTTCAGTCATTCATATCTGAAGGAAAATCGTTCATATCTGACATGCCTGAACGATGGACGATCAACGATGCGCGTTCCCGTTTGTCAGATAACGATATCTGACATCTGATGGGTTTGCAGTCAGACTTGGACGATTCCATTCATTTTAATGCAGTCAAAAATCGTTCAATCGTTCAAATCGTTCAAATCGTTCAAAACTTTGGTCAAATCGTTCAAATCGTTCAGATCGTTTAATCGTTCATCTGACAAATCTGACAAGTCTGACAAATCTGACCGTGTGTACGAAAACAATGACTAGTTAACCACAGTTACAAAACAGTTTTTCAGAAAACATTAAGCCAAGAGACAATTACGAGTATTATTACTCTACAACCATTAAGGTAGAAATGGTTAGTTTACACAACTTTTAATACTAATGCAAATACTGTGACTCATAAGGAAAATAACCTAGCAAAACAATAGCAATATCAATAATTGCAGTATGTAACACTTGTACTAGCGACCATTTTTAACTTGTTAATAGAGTTCACCTTTCACACAATATTTTGCCTCATTTACTTATTTTCAATAGAATGCAAATAAACAAGGACTGACTTCCAGTCCAATTGAGTAGTTCTAATCCCTTTATATGATGGCAGATGAATAGGTGAAGAAATGCATGTAGGATTCCGAAATATGTTAGGGCAGAGGATACCTGCCCAGTTGTGATGTCTGGACACACAAATTGAGTGTCCAATTGGTAAGTGTGCATAGTTTATCAAATCAAATGCTGGGCCACTAAAGTGTGTATCCAGCTTATGCCATACAAAAGATTGGACTAGATATTAATGCAATTATCATCAGACAGAGATGTATAATGTACTGCATCTTGGTCTACCCCTTCTATACCAGTGAGAGATACATGCTGAGCGTGGCAGTTAAAACACTTTGGGCTCCTGCTTCTAAGATCTCTTAAAATTATAGCTCCCCACTTATAGCTGACAGTGTAAAATAAACACTAGTTCTCCTTCACTGTGTGCAGAGTAATTAGAGAGCCATTAAGATCTAATTAAAAATTCCCTTGCTCATTTCCAGACTCTGCTTTCGATTCCTCTAGAACGTATTTAGCTGTAGAGCGTAAATATTGTTCCTCCCTTAAGGCTTTAAAAATGTGAATGATAATGTTAAACTCTGCAGGAGCCTGACAATGATCAGTTCACACTGACATGTTTGGCACTGCTGTCTGGCAGGTAAGGGTTATATTACTCCATCCCTATTCTGCCACATTTAGCATTACTATAATTCCAGCAAGCAAATGTAATAGACTTTAGTTTTCATTAATGTGACAAGTGTTTCGGTTATTGAATCAAGCTGCCTGATGAGTAGACTGCCTGGGTCATTATGATTCATGACTGCTTGTAGATATTCACATGGCAAAATATCATGCTGCAACCCAATGTTCCAATTTGGGAGCCCTTTGTCCCTGTGCATTCAATCACCATGATGAAAAAAATAAATAAAAAAATATATATATATAATATATATAGTACAATTTTAATAATACACATCATGGGAGCATTAATTATATTTTATTTAATTGTTTCGACTTATTTTGTGTATTTCCTTTTATATTGTGATATAGATCTTTATCCTATATAGAATTAGCTTGCCCTGGACTGTGTGATGTGAAATGTAGCAGGTACTACTGTAAGTGAAATAAGTAGTAGGTATGTTCTGTCTCAACAACTAACTTTTGTACCCAAGGGGCGGGATGTGATAGAGTTCGAGTGTTTAGACATTTCTAAACTCACACATTCTCGCACATTTGTTTTGATCGTGTTTCCCATACAACTCGCGCGATGTAATGGAGTGCAAGTTTTCCACCAAATTGCGTGCGTGTTCTCGCGAGAATACAGATCCGGAAGTATGCGTTTTTTTGGACCAACCGGAATGCAAGTTTCATTTAGTGTTCTGTCAAGTTTCAACAAAGTCACTCATTGGCCCTCCAAAGACTCCTGATGCCTACCTCACACACCCTATATAAACCCATGTCCTCCATTTTGTCCTTTGAAAGGTAGTGAGGAGTTTTGTGAAGGAGTGGTGAGAGAGCGTGTAAAAAAAGCCTACAATTGTATTGTTATTGTTCTGCAGCATGGCATCCAGAAAAGCAGTGAGGGTGGCCAGGATGGTGAAGGAGGATGAGGAGGTTGTACTGCATGAGATTGGTGAGGAGGTCAGCATTGAGGAGGTGACAAGTGAAGAGGTGGAGGACCAGGAGAGTAAGGAGCAGGAAGCGCAGGAGCTGGAATCTGAGGCTGAGGGTAGTGTTGAAGATGAGGAGGCTGAAGCTCCCGCAGCCCCTGGGAAAACATGGACTGGACGTAATATACGCTTCAGTTATGATGAAAATTGTGCCCTGGTCTGTGCAGTAGTACCTGTTTTTCCAAACCTGCTTGGGGCACAGTCACACCGGATGTCAGCAGCGTGGCAAAAGGAGATGTGGAATAACATCACTGATGCAGTGAATGCAGTAAGCCAATTCCGGCGTGCTCAAAAGAATATCAAAAAGCGCTATAATGATATTAAAAGGAACACTAAAGAGAAAATGGCTGAGGAGAATAGACAGCGACGCAGGACAGGAGGAGGACAAGCAGTGAGAGTTCACTTCACTCCATATGAACAGGAGCTGAGGCTGGTTTTTGCTCCTGAGGTTTTTCCAGGTCCACATATTGTAGACATTGACCGGCCAGCAACCCCTAGGCCTCGTGGTGAGTATGCAAACAAATGTTACCACTTTTCACTGTCCTTTTTTTAAAGTATTGTAGATCCTAAATTATGTTGTTTTTTTTTAAATGGTGTAGTGTGTACGCACCTGTAGGCACTCCCATAATTAGGCCATATTCAATTTGGAGCGAAAAGCTGTTTTCTGCAAAACTTTTTCGCCGAAGACGTAATTTTCGCCGATTTCATTTTTTCCCCATATTGAATTTGTAGGACTTTTCGCATGTGCGGAAACTCAATGCTGGAAATGGTCGTAAAAGTATCCCCATTGAATAGGTGTTTAAAAAAAGTGCAGAATTGGGGTTTTGGGGTGCAGACTTATAAAAACCAGCCTGCATCCCTTGGACAGCCTCCCAAAGGTAATCTGTGTGCAAAAATTGTAAAAAAAAACCTTAGGACACCCCAAAAAACTACTTTTATTTTTGTTGTGGCAATAAAAAATGTTGGGGTACAAACTTAAAAACTTGCGAAATAAACTAAGGGGGGGTCCCCAAGTATGTACCAGGTGTATTTTGGATTGCAGGTGTTTGTGGCAGGTGGATTTTTCACGTTTTACAAAACTTCACTTTAGGAAATTTTAAATATACTACCCACCATGTTCAGATACCCCAAATTTGCAGGGACTAGTTATTTTTTCTTTCAAAAAATGCTAAATGCTATTCTTTACCACTTAGGCAAATATGCTAATTCTAACCTATTAAGAACATTTAAGTCCCCCAAATACCTTCAGCAGGGCTATTCGGGGGGATACATAGTGATCCCCCATGTCAGTGCATCTTTTGAGGGGTGTCAGGCCGTTTTTGCGTCCTTTGCAATTGAATACGGACCATTGTTTCAAATTGATTTGTTTTTGTCTAATCTCAATTTTTATTGTTTTTTATTAAAACACAGCTGCTGCACCAAGGAGGTCAAGAACTCCTAAAAGATCTCACATGGAAAGGTCAATGGAGCAGGCTGGTGAGATAAGCAAACATTTGAAAAACCCACTTACACAGATTTCTTTTGAATTTATAAAAAAATCTCACATTACTTAATTAACCTTTAGTATTGTGACATTAAAGTCTACAACAATAGAAATTTTGAAATTATGTTCACCACATATTTATTTTAAAGTAGTAATTAAAAGGTAATTATTGAGCTGTGTACACATACATAGCCTCCTTGCATGTTAAACAGGCCTTATAATTTTTTGGGGTATTTTTTAGATATTATAGACATTTTAATTGTAACAATGTGTTTTATTTGCATATCAATGGAAAAATAATACTCAAGCAGCTTCAGCTGATCCCAATGATATGCGGCATACCTATATTTTTTGTCAGACTGCGGGTGTATCTGCATGCCAAATGCTACGTTACAGTGTCACAAGCGATGCCATTGTAACGTAGGATTTATCATGCAGATACACCCGTTGTGTCACTTTATTGCAGTCACTACTGAATGTCCCTGTTTTGATTTTTGTATATGTGAAACACAAACTCCAAAGTTAATCCAAACACACTTTTAAACATTTTAGTTCTACTATATTTTAATTTTTCAGGATCATCAGTTTTTTTGCCTCCACCGCGTACCACACCACCACCGTCTAGGGTCGCAGGAAGTCATTATGGCTTGGTGTCCTACACATCTGAGGAGGAGGCTGAGGCAACAATTCCTCTTAGTCCTGTGGAGGCAACAAGCCAAAATCCACCTGCACAGCACAAACAACCACCCACACAGTAAACAGCACAGCCACCCACCCACCCCCAGTGCAGATGAGCTGGCTCAGTCCCTGCACACCTTCCGTCAACACCACATGCAGTACATGGAGATGGAAAAAATACAAATGGACAGTATCACACACCAGCTCAGGAAGCTAAATAGGACCTCCGCAGTAGCCCAGGGGGCCCGCACCTGTATGGCCAGTGACTTCAGTAGGCATCTGGTGGAGCTAACACAGGCCGCCAGAGACCAAAATACTGCCACGCGGGAGCAAACACAGGCATCCAGAGACCAAGGTGCTGCCATATGGGAGCAAACACAGGCCTTTTTGGCATTACAAAGGGAGCTGGTGGCACAAAGGGCCCTTAGGAAATTGCCATCAGCATCTACACCCAGCTCACCAACCACTAGTACCTAAAGGGCCTCACCAATGAGTCCCCTGAGGCGAAGTGCTGGTGCGAAAACTTATCCCCAAGACTTTTCACCGTTGTGAAAACTTATCCCCAAGATTTTTCAGCGGTGTGAAAAGTCTATGAAGAAAAACGGGTATAAGTTTTCACCACACAATAGGGGTTGAAAAAAAGCGCAGAATTGTGGTTTAGGGATGCAGGCTTACAAAAAATATCCTGCACCCCTGGGAGAGTCCCATAAAAAAGATGTGTCAAAAAAAGAAGAAAAAAAAAATAGGGACACCCCAAAAAAATGTAAATAAATTGTGGGTAAAAAAATAAAAAAATATGGGGAACAAGTTTTTAAGTAACAAAATAAATTCAGAGGGGGTCCCAAAGTATGCGGCAGGTGTTTTCTTCTTTGTGTGTAATAGCGGCAGGTGCATTTTTGCTTTTTAAAAAAAATTACTTTAGGGACTTAAAAATATGCTTGCACCCATTTTGATGTACCACAAATTTGATGGAAGTAGATTATTTAAAAAATATATATATATCTAAGTGCTATTCTTCACCCCTTCTTCTTAGCTGCATTTATGCACCTGCCGCGGCTATTACAAACCCCGACTTCCTTCTGCAGGCAATAATAGGGGTACCCATAGTGATCACCCATGTCTACACATCTTTAGGGGGGTCCCAGGGACAATTCCAGAGACTTGCTTTTTTTACCATACTTACCTTTCCGCCTCGGCTCATTTTTGCAGATTCCTAATTGAATACGGGCATAAGTGAGCACGCAAGTGATATTTTTACGCATGCAAATGTGCGAAAAAGTCCGGCATGTAAAAAGTCTGGACTTTTTGCTCCTAATCGAATATGGGTTTAATTTAGACACTTTTAAAAGAATTGTGAATTATGAGTATTTACATCCTTAAAAAGGTGATTTTATACGCAGGGCCGGCCGGCCCGTTACGCCAGGTACGCAGTCGCGTACGGCGCTAAGTTATAAGGGCGGCAGAGTCCCGCCACTGTCCCCCAAAGATGCCGGAAATTAATTACAATGAGTCACACTGACTCCTTTTATGCCGCTGCGCAGCTAGCCACAGCCGCTGCCTGAACGGCTGTGGCTGGCTGCGCAGCGGCATAAGAGGAGTCAGTGTGACTCATTGTAATTCACACTGGCCCACAAGTTCATTAATGACAGGCCGGGGATGGCCGGAGGGAGAGGAGTGGCCACTCTCTTCTCCTCCACTCAGCTCCTCCCCTCCGGAGTGACTCACCTTACAGGAGTCTTTGCCCGGCTGGAGGGGGAGGAGGGGCCTCGCTCTCCCCTCTCCTTAGCTCCTCCCCTCCATCCCCAGCTTCCTCTTCTCTCTGTGCTACTGCTTGGACGCATCTGACGTCACGATCTCCGTCCCCAGCGTTTAGTGAGTACTCCAGGGTTAGGAAGCCATCCACGCGCTGCAGTTCTTGCCCCAGGTAAGTCAATTTAATTTAATTACTTTCTATTAGTCATGCAATGGCTGTCACCTAATGCTGTCACCCTCTCCCTGTCGTCACCCTCTCCCTGTCACCTAATGCTATCACCCTCTACCTGTCGTCACCCTCTCCCTGTCACCTAATGCTGTCACCCTCTACCTGTCGTCACCCTCTCCCTGTCACCTAATGCTGTCACCCTCTCCCTGTCACCTAATGCTGTCACCCTCTCCCTGTCGTCACCCTCTCCCTGTCACCTAATGATATCACCCTCTCCCTGTCGTCACCCTCTCCCTGTCACCTAATGCTGCCACCCTCTCACTGTCGTCACCCTCTCCCTGCCACCTAATGCTGTCACCCTCTCCCTGTCGTCACCCTCTCCCTGTCACCTAATGATATCACCCTCTCCCTGTCGTCACCCTCTCCCTGTCACCTAATGCTGCCACCCTCTCACTGTCGTCACCCTCTTCCTGCCACCTAATGCTGTCACCCTCTCCCTGTCGTCACCCTCTCCCTGTCACCTAATGCTGCCACCCTCTCACTGTCGTCACCCTCTCCCTGCCACCTAATGCTGTCACCCTCTCCCTGTCGTCACCCTCTCCCTGCCACCTAATGCTGTCACCCTCTCCCTGTCGTCACCCTCTCCCTGTCACCTAATGCTGTCAGGGCCGGTTCTACCATTAATTACGCATGGTACGCAGCTGAGTGGGGTGCCACATAGTGGAGGGCGCCTCAGCTGCGTACCATGCGGGCCGCGGGCAGTCTGTGTCTCTGTAACACAGCGGCACCGTGTGTGTCGCGCTGACTGGACGGATTTCAGTCAGCACTACACAGTGCCAAACACACAGGCGCCAGCAGCTGTGTGTGTGTTTTGATTAGCAGCCAATGAGAGTCTGTCAGACTCTCATCGGCTGCTGCGCCCACTGCTGGAGCCATCTTCCAGCTCCCGCAGTGGGTAATGGCCCATAATGCAATGCAATAATTTTTTTATTATTATTACGTGTGTCTCTACTGGGGGGGGGCTACTACTGGGGGCACTACAATGGGGGGCTACTACTGGGGGCAGTACAAGGGGGGGTTACTGCTGGAACACTACAAGGGGGGGTTACTATTGGGGGCACTACAAGGGGGGGTTACTACTGGGGGCACTATAAGGGGGGATTACTACTGGGGGGACTACAACTGGGGGCACTACAAGGGGGGGCTACTACTGGGGGCACTGCATAGGGGGGGAACCTCCACTGGAGGCACAACAATGGGGGGACTACTACAAGGAGGGACTACTACAAGAGGCCCTATGTTTTGAGGAAAAACTATCACCATCATTATTTGAAGTTGAAAAATCTGGAGCGCAAGTGAGATTGTTCAATTTTTTTCTTTGTATTTATCTATATAAGTTTGGTGACTTATTTGTAGCATCTCTGCAGCTTCAGAGTGCAGCGCTATTGGTTCAAATTCAAATACAGCTCATTGTGATTTTACACTTATATGCATATTTATATATGTTTATGGATTGAAAGATTCCTTTGTAACCTTTTTGCTAAAAGATTTTACATTTTTCACATACAACTCTCCATTGTCACTTTGGTGTATTTTTTGGCGAGATTATGGTAATGGTTAATGTGCGAGTTTCGAACTCGCACCCTATTAAATTGCACGAGTTGTATGTACAAACTGGGGAAACATCTGGATGCGAGTTTGAAAGATGTGTATTTGGAAAAATGCGAGTTTGCAGGATCGCGCACGCTATTACATTGGTCGAGATTACAAAATGTGCGAGTTTTGCGGGAAATTCGCAAAATTGCAAAACTTACATCCCACCCAAGATGTTTTCAACACTGTTTATGATGCTCCTCAGCAACAGGTTTCTGTTTGTCAAAGTTAAATCTTAATCTTCTATCTCAGCGTTTTTCAACCGATTCGTAACTGTGCCACCAGAGAAGCGCAACCTGGAGATGCCACCACAGTTGAACTCCTAACTTCGTGCCCGGGCAGCTCTGGGCTCTCCCAAGTGGCTCACCTGTTGCCCAGGCCATACCAATGGATCAATGGACCGGCACTGCAGAACAGCTAAAAATTTCAGGGAAAATGGTGACGGACATTTTCCCGGTGACTCGCGCATTCCAGAAATGATGTCCCTGCGGGAAAAAGGTGCGGGCGCCATTTTCCTGGAGACCAGCGCATGCGCAGTAGATTCTGGTACAGAATCTACTGTGCTGACAGACACAAGGGGATCCAAACGGAGGCTGCACATGGGCCCCTGCCTCTCTTAAAACGCCCCTGACAGTATCGGTCGCAGATTCTTCTATAATCAACCAAGCTGTGACACACCTTGAAAATGATCGCAACACACCTGCGTTTTTGCCACCACTCCCTCGTTACCTACCACAAATGGTCCCTGACAGTCAATCACACTGTGGATAAAAACTCATTGCAAATGACAACGGTAATGTACCTTGATGCATGCACCATGCAACTTAGACGCATGCACAGTTTACCAATAATCGGTCAACTGCGTAAATATCGACTTAGCATAGATCTCTGAATCAGGCCCATAGTAAGGGTTAACTGGATTTTCCTCACGGGGAGCGCCATGTGAGATTATCAAGGCAACATGCTGTCCCATGTATTAGAGTGTTTTTTTGCAACTGCCTATGCGCTAAAATTACTGAAAATCACCACGGTGCATGCGTTACATAGAGTATACACACACAAAGATGCTGTTGCAGTGTAGTGATAAATTGATGGGCGATCCTAGGAGGTAGCTAGTATTGCATGCAAAAATGGGCCATTCAGTAGGAATATTATGGGCCGGTGCAAGTGTTAATAGTCGCGTATAAGAAGACACCACTCGGTATTATAGCATGCATGAACGGTAAAAATGGTCTTAGTCCTTGCACATTCGGCTGAACGGGTTCTGATAGAGGGAGGTCTGGTCCCTTCTCCTCCCCTCCTTAATACGGCTCTGGTCGAGGAAGGCAGCAAGATGCTGAAATGTTTCAGATGCAAAAACACAACACTAGAAAGAAGCCTGGTTTAAATAAATGTAGTGATAAGACTAAACTGAATTAATGTAATAACCTGTGATTTGCAGGGTATGTAGTTTATATCCCGACAGCAGAAGCCCGACAAGGGACTTAAGATAGGTGTCAAAATATTTACAGTATTTCGACGCCTATCTTAATCCCAACACTGGAATGCCGAAGGATGCCGAACCGGTCGAAGTCTTTAGCACTTGGCCGCAGGAGGGGTTAGGTTTAGGCACCCCTGGGGGGACTTAGGGTTAGGCACCCCCCCCCGGGAAGGGTTAGGTTTAGGCTAGGGGAAGGGAGGGTTAGGGGTAGGCGCCACTGGGGGGAGGTTAGGTTTAGGCACCCCCCTGGGAGGCTTAGCTTTAGGGTGTGGGAGGGGGGGGTGTTAGGTTTAGACACCACCCCGGTAGTTTTAGGGTTAGGCACCCCTAAGAGAGGGTTAGGGTTAGGGGGGAGAAGGGTAGGGTTAGGGTACTTATATGCTCCTTCGGATTCTCCTGTTGGCATTTCATCCCGGCGGCTATTGAGGATTTCATACCCAACCCCATTTTCAGACAGTTCAATGATATACTGTAGCTGCTAGATTTAAAGTGACAATTTGTTTTAAGGCAAAGCCAACCTGTCGGGAGATGCTGGTTTTGGGCTTAGCGCATGAGCTAATAGCATCACGGTCAGTACTTAAGACAGATAATACAGGTCTCCTCGACTAAACACCTGGCTTTAGGCACCATAACCTGCATCTCCCGACTTTAGTGCAGGGCGCGATGGGGACAATTGAATAGCACCAGGAACTCATTCCCTGTGCTATTCAACATCACATTTAATTGAATTGCCCCCTATAGGGCATATTTATCAAATAATATTTTGATACCTGCAAATATTAAGGATTCCCCAAATGTATGAAGGATAGACTGCAGTGGGTATCTCTGATATCTGCTGCGGTCCCTTCATTTCCAACAGCTGCTGCAGCCCCCATAGGTTTCTATGGGGCTGCAAAGCTGTCAGATTTACCAAGCTCCGGAATCCAGTGTGTCTTGCTACCACACCCAGTGGAAGTTCGTTCATCATTCTTTAAAATGCAATAGAGAAATGATAGCTAAAATGTAATTGGTTGCTATGGGTAACACCAGCACTTTACATTTTTAGAAGCTTTAGTAAATCTACCCCTAAATGGGGGAACTAACATTACTGCACAGCATGCCAATTCATAACTGGAAGGTATTCAAAATTCTCTAATCAGGCTATGCTGCTGCTTCCTCATGTCCAAGGGTACTCGGTTCACATTTTTAGCCTTTAGCTATTCCACAAGTATTCGCTAATCAATTTATGGAAGATAAAATCAGATCTATGGATTTCTTCTTACCTATTGTTTTCCCTGTAGATCATACTTGCCAACTCTTCCACAATGGCCAGGAGGCTCCCGAATATCGGGTGGCATTCCCGGCCACCTGCGGGAGAGGGCAAGTTTCCCAGTTTGGCTACGACCCCTGCACCCCTCCCCCCACACTTACCTGTCTAAAGTGGATGGCCCGAAAGGGTTGCGATGACGCGATTTGCACTGAATCGCGTCATCGTAGCCTTGCCCCCTGCTTTACAATGCCGGAAATCTCATTTTCATTTTCACCTTTTTTAGAAATTAAGTGATAATGAATAGACCCCTTAGTAACATAAAACATTATTATAGTTAATTTGCAGAAAATGAAAAATAACTAAAACAACAATACATTAATACGGATGTAGTTGACATCAAGTTGGTCCGGATGCTGGCTTTCAGAATGCCGGCGCCCAAACCCAACACCAGTCGGAATCCCGTTGCCAGCATCCTGACCGCTGACATCCCGATGGTAAGTATTGGGGTTAAGGTGAGGATTAGGCACTAGGGGGAGAGTTAGGCTGCGTGGAGGGAGGGTTAGGGTTAGGCTGTGAGGAAGGGTGGGTTAGGTTTAGGCTGCAGAGAGGGAGGTTTAGGTTTAGGGGTAGTGGTAGCGTACTTACAGGCAGGTGTCTGTATTCTAACTAGGGGTGTGCACCGGCCACTTTTCGTGTTTTGTGTTTTGGTTTTGGATCTGGATCTTTCTTCGTGTTTTGGATCTGGATTGGTTTTGCCAAAACCACCCTTCCGTGTTTTGGGTTCTGGGTTTTGTGTATTGGATCTGTTTTTTAAAAAAAAAAAAAGCATAAAACAGCTAAAATCACATAATTTGTGGGTTTTTCTGCTCCTATGCTATTATTAACCTCAATAACCTTAATTTCCACTCATTTCCAGTCTATTCTGAACACAGATATGAGTGGGCGGCACAAACACGTGGCCCATCTAGGAGTTACACTGCAGTGGCAGACAGGATGGCAGTTTGAAAAACTAGGCCCCAAACAGAACATAATGCAAAGAAAAAAAAGAGGTGCAAGATGGAATTGTCCTTGGGCCCTCCCACCCACCCTTATGTTGTATAAACAGGACATGCACACTTTAACAAACCAATAATTTCAGCGCCAGGGTCTGCCACACGACTGTGGCTGAAATGATTGTTTCGGTTGGGCCCCCACAAAACAAACTGGCAATTAATCTGTCCCTGCACAAACTGGCTATATGGAGGCAAGAAGTCGTCCTCATCCTCCTCATCCACCGATTCCTCACCCTCTTCAGTGTTGTGTACATCCTCATCCTCACAGAGTATTAACTCGTCCCCGCTGGAATCCACCACCACAGGTCCCTCTGTACGTTCTGGAAGCTGGTCTCCCTGGAAGAGTTGATAATTCATTTTTATGAACATCATCTTCTCCACATTTTGTGGAAGCAAACTCCTACGCCTCTTGCTGACAAGGTTCCCGGCTGCACTAAACACTCTTTCGGAGTGCACACTGGAGGGGGGGCAACTCAGGTATAATAAAGCCAGTTTGTACAGGGGCCTCCAAATTGCCCCTTTTTCCTGCCAGTACATGTATGGACTGTCTGACATGCCTACTTGGATGCTGTCACCGATGTAATCCATTAACAGACAGACGCATGCTTGTCGCTGCTGCTTTAAGGATGCAGGTGCGGCTACAGCCCACACATTTCACAAAGACAGAAAAAAAAGAATTTTTTTATTGTATGTGGAGTGCACTTTGAGGGTTACACCACCCTTTAACAGGCAGACGCATGCTTGTCGCTGCTGCTTTGAGGATGCAGGTGGAATCTAGACGGGATTTGGAACCGGGGACACACTACCTCCATCAATTGTCTAAATCCCACTGCACTAATGGCGGATACGGATGCACGTCTAACACCAACATAGCAGTCAAGGCCTCAGTTATACGTTTTGCTTCAGGATGACTGCTGTCGTACTTCATCCTCCTTGCTAGGGACTGTTGGAGGGTCAATTGTTTAGTAAAAGTAGTGGTGTTCCTACTTCCTCTCTGGGATGATGAACAACTCCCAGCAGCAGCAACAGCACTAGGAGGAAGTGGTTCTTGATCTTTCCCTATTTTATTTTTATCGGAGAAAGTTTGGTCCTCCATTTATGTTATATTGATATATACGTGCGGCTAAGGCGCACACAAACACAGAAAATATTTTTTTTTTTGCTGGAGAGTAGTGTACTTTGTGGGTTACACCACCCTTTAAGAAATGAGCCAGCCGGCCCATTACTTATGGGACACAGGCGCACGCTTGGCGCTGCTCCTTTGTTGATGCACGTGCAGCCACAGTGCACACAATTCACAAACACAGAAAAACATTTCTTATTTTGTTTGGAGTACCCTTTGGGGGTTACAGCACCCTTTAGCGGTCAATCCAGCCGGCCCTTTATTTATGGGACACAGGCGCACGCTTGGCACTACTTTGTTGATGCACGTGCGGCTACTGCGCACACAATTCACAAACACAAAAAAAATATATATTTTTATTTTGTTTGGAGTGCCCTTTGGGGGTTACAGCACCCTTTAATGGACAAACTAGCCGGCCTTTTACTTATGGGACACAGGCGCATGCTTGGCGCTGCTCCTTTGTTGATGCACGTGCAGCCACAGTGCACACAATTCACAAACACAGAAAAAATATATTTTTTTGCACTTGGGGGGAGCACCCCTGATGGACAGAGCACCCCTTGGACAACACTACAGCACCCCTTTAGGACTGGGACACTGCACAGGACTTTGGAGTGGACACAGCCCCTATGGACAACTGACTGCACAACACAGTCCAGCCAGCCCCTATGGACTTTGAAGTAGTGGACACAGCCCCTATGGACAACAGCAGCACAGCACAGCACAGCACAACACTACACTGCACTACACTACACTACACAGCCCAGCCAGCCCTAACTCCCACCCTCCCTCTTCACTGTCCACAGCCGAGTGAGAAAATGGCGCCGACGCGGGTACCTTATATAGGATCCAAAACCCGCGAGACCCGGAAGGCGGGATGATGACGTTTTGCCTCGATTTCAGATCCGAGTCAGGCGGGAAAAGTCGAGCCTGACTCGGAT
The DNA here is from genome assembly GCA_031769625.1 of Taudactylus pleione. Classification (NCBI taxonomy): domain Eukaryota; kingdom Metazoa; phylum Chordata; class Amphibia; order Anura; family Myobatrachidae; genus Taudactylus; species Taudactylus pleione. The sequence goes on from JAUIMM010000957.1 coordinate 7,523,223, forward strand.
CGGCCTCGGATCGGGGGGGCTCGGGGGGGTTCGGATTTCAGAAATCCGAACCCGCTCACCCCTAATTCTAACCCTGTCGGGATGCCGGCATCAGAATTCTCACTGCCGGAATCCTGTGCGTCAGAATCCCGTATCCAACCCATCAATACAAAACAAGCCATTGCATCCCCATTCCACTCTGTCACAGACAGGCCACTGCACTACCATTCCACTTCATTAAAGACAGAGGGGTCTATTTACTAATAAGTGTTAGGAGACAGAGTGAAAAGTGATAAGAAAGTGATGAGGTCCCAGCCAATCAGCTCCCAACTGTCATCTCACAGGCTGTGTTTGAAAAATGACAGTTGGGAGCTAATTGGCTGGCACCTTATCACTTTCTTATCACTTTTCACTCTGTCTCCTAACACTGCTTAGTAAATAGACACCAGAGTGTTATCATGGCCGTAGAGAGCCATCACGGGCCCCATTACTAACTGGGCGTGGCCTAATCACGGGAGGCATGGCCAAGCCCTTAGGAAAAAAAAAACCTTTTTGCAGTGTCGCAAAGCAACGCTGACACTGGGGATGGGAGCGCTGTGAGCCCCTTCAGCCTGGCTCAAATCCAGAGGGGGCACGATCAAAATAATTGATCCCCCCACATAGGCAGAGTAGAGGAGACTTCAGTCTCCCAACAGCAGCGTGTGCTGGGCTGCTGAGAGGTAAGAGGGAGGGGGGCGGCGTCGGATCTGGGCTTGTTGGGTACACACATTGTGTAGTGTGTACCCAGTATTACATACTGTATAACCTTCAATCTGTATTTCATAAGTTTCAAAGGTATCATGTTTGGTTGCTTTCAGCACACACCTGCCTAGACTTACTAAAAAGACTGAAATTGATTTATTGCAGCAAGTAAAGAGCATTAATTGGGGCCACCTCTACTCAATATGCAATACATGTTATTTGTGGCTTTGTCCTGATATATGTTGAAAAAGAGAAAAAAGAAACGTAGTATGACCTGGATGGACTAAGGGGCATATTTATCACTCAGATGTGGATAGGATGTGATAAATTTACATTGCACTAATTTAAATATATTGCAAGGATGTATCACATATCGCTTGCGGGGACAGAGCTTGCGAGACAGCTCTGTCCCTGCGAATCCAATCTTCACTCTTCGCAGGGTATTTTTCGCCAGAAAAACACTGAGAGTGTGACCGCACATGTGCCATTTGCTGCCACCCCACACGCATTTTAGTAAAAATAACATTGATAAAGTATGCCCCTAAGGGCGTTATGTATCAATGTAAAAAATTATGTCCCTATATGTATTAACATGGACAGCAGCAGCAGCAGGTATTGGATATCCACTGCGGAACGCTGGCACAGGAAGTCCCGTAGAACTCTATGGGGCTGCGATGTGCCCATATACAAGCTGCTGAAAGTGCAGCATTGCCTATTGAAGCCTATGGACTTCTTTTTACAAAGTGGACCAAAGAGGACTCTAAAGGATCCTTCTTCAATAGTGACCACTAGGGCATGCACAGCCAATTGGCTAAGCATGTGCAATACTTCACCTGGTCATAAACCCGGAAGTGAAGATATTGGCGGGACAGCTGGGTATTCTGAATTGTCCAGGCAAGAAGAAGATGGTGCATACCTGCGAAAGATCCCTGAGGTAAGTAAGCGAAGATGTTTGTTAATGATCACATTTTAAATGTGATCATTAATACATCTCGTGCTGAATACAAGCAGTGAAAGACACAGACATGAAAAAATGCATTTATGTACATATTACACCGCACCCATGGTGAGACTGAGCATAACTACAAAAATGTTGCAACGGCTGCGCATGCGCTGTAGGACTCTCGGGTCATGAACCCAGAATTCCTCACAACGCAAGGACAGCTCTTATCAGAAGAGCTATCCTTTGCATTTTTAATCGCATTTATTCATGCATATAGCATTTATAAACGCTGCTATGCATGTGATGATAAGTGGTGGGATGTATGTGGGTCAGGGTGCCCTCTTCCTGCAGTTCCTACAACACCTATCAGAGAACTGAGGGAAAATAGCCTGTAGGTGGACAGGCACTAGATACCTATGTATAGCCGCTTATAGACATCCTCCTTAATGCTCATATAGAGCCGTATTCAATTAGAGCCGATCCGCAATACTTTTCCGCCACCCACACTTTTCGCCTACATCGCGTCTTTTGTAGGCAGAAAAGTATCGCGGCCGTGCCGGCTGTACCCCGTATTCAATATGGAAGTACGCGAAAACGGGACCCGGCGAAACTTGAACAAGTGGAAAGTACTGTCAGATTTGGGGAAATCAGTCTGACACCCCCCAAAAGATGCTCTGACATGGGGGGTTAGCTATGGTTACCCCCAATTTGGCTTACTGAAGGTATTTGGTGTTTTTAAACGGGCTCAATAGCTGCTAAATAGCGTTTTTCTATACGTGGTGCAGAATAGGATTCAGGAGTATTTTTTCCAGAAAATTTGAGGAACTTGAAAATGGGGGTCAGCATATTTAAAAGTTGCTAAAGTTAAGTTGAAAAAATCATGAAAAATCCACCTTCCGCAAGCACCTGCAATAAAAAAAAACACTTGGCGCATACTTGGGGACCACCCCATAGTCAAGTTCGCTAGTTTTTAACTTTGTCCCCCAACATTTTTTTTACACCCCCAAATTCAAAGTAATTTTTTCGGGTGTTCTTAAGTGTTTTTAAAAAATGTTTGACACAGTTTACCTTTGGGGGACTGTCTGAAGGCGGCACGGGGGTTCCCGCAAGGTTGCACCCCAAAACCCCAATTCTACACTTTTTTCTGCCTGCTATTCATAGGCGAAACTTTTTCGCCTATTACATTGCATTAACTTTCCGCCTAGGTGGAAAGTCTTCCAAATTGAATACGGAGGAAAACCCAAACAGGTGAAATTTACATCATCGGCAAAAAGTTTTCACCAAAAACACGTGAAAACGGCTTTTTGCTTCAAATTCAATACGGCAGATGGAAGATTTAACAGGATGTTCCCTAATTTTAGTCTTCTTCTCTGGCTCCAGGGTCGCCTCCATGTCTCTCTCCCAAGCCAGATCTTGCGGCTTGATGATTATGAGCAAATAATAGACTATAAAGTGCTGATATGAGATCTGGAATCAGATATAAGCCAGTAAAAGGTTTCTAGAGGGGTATACTACTGCCTGCAGCATGTACCAAATTGAGAGGAATTTAAGTCTAATAGTTGGAGGCATTGACAAAAACAGGTTATTAATAAATGTAATGGTTGTATTTACCATGCAGTGCGTAATTAAATACAAATATAAAATACAAATTGAAGTCAATGAAATGAAGTGAAAGTAAATTAAATACAAACATCTGTTATTATGCCTTTGAAAAAAATCTTTCCTGTTGCTGTCTGAATCGAAATATCAATTAAGTAATGCAAATACAGTGGATGGCTGCTTCCATAGTGTCAAAAGATTGAGGACCCTATCTATTAAAGTGAGATTTAGGGCTTTTACCTATTTAACAAGACCAAGGCAGAGACATTTTCGGGGCAGTGCGGGGATGGGGATGGTCGGCGTTCCCGGAAATGGGGATGTGTTGCCCCGGTTTTCAGGGAGTGGCAAGGCCAGGATCTGCATTCATGGATGCAGTTCCCAGGCCTCACAAGCCAGCTAGCCTGCACAAGCTGAGGCTTACTCAGCTGGCCGGTGCTGTCCACCATCGTGACCGATGGTCGGGATGGTTATCCCAGCCTGCGACGTTGGTTGCAGTGCTGGGATCGCAAATGCAGCAGGGAGTGCAGACACTTCCTGCTGCATTTGCATATTTGCAAGGACGGAAATTACAAAGCTGCTTGTGTGCAGCTTTGCAATTTTGTCCTCTGCTGAATCAGCCCCCATGATCTGTGCAGATTTCATTCGGTTAAAATTAGAGATGTGTGCGGACCCGCGTGTTTTGGTTTTGGCAAAACCACCCTCAAATTTTGGTTCGGATTTGGTTTTGGATTTCTTTCAAATTGATAAAAACAGCTGAAGTCATGTAATTTGGATCCAAAACCTGAGATTCGTTTTTTTAAACCTAGGTTCCCAACTTACAGCAGACTTAAACCAAGACTCGATTCTGTTCGGAACCCCAAAGTTCAGATGTGTTCAGTTTTCAGGAAAACTGAACCACTCAGCTGTAGTTAAACAATGTGTTTATATGGTTTAAAACCCCCCAAAAATATGTGTAGGCACCCCCCAAATCCATTACCAGGTCTGGATCTCTAAGCCTAGGCTGGTATTAGAAATTAGGGAGGAAAGCAGCGTGGGATTCCCCCTATTTCCAATAATCTGCACCAGGCCGAACCAGTTGTAGATCTGACGCTATAGTAGGGGACACAGAGCATGGGCTCCCCCTTCCATAACGCAGGCAGATTTATTGTTTGGGCTGTTGCTTTAGGGTCGGTTTCTGGTCAATGTTCAAAACTACACTTTGTAAATCTTCGGCGTCTATTTTTGTCTATGTAAAAATATTGATAGTTGGTCATATTTTCTAAAGTCGGTACTTAGGTCATTTTCCATAGTTTTTTTAGTAAATGATCAGTCTGGCGATAAGTGGAAATTTTTTTTTCGTATTTAAAAAAGCACTTTTTCCCACATAGAAATACAGTACATTATCATTTTTACTATTATCTACCAAGTCTTACTGAGAAGCTTCTGTCCAAAAACTGATGGAAGAATCTGCTGGCATGTTTAATAATCAGGTGACACAGGGACGACAGTTGCTATGAAATTCACCAGTTGTCTCATTGCACTGCATGGGTTTGCTGACTGTATTTCCTGTGTAAGAGACTAGCAAGAATTTCTTGACTCAGATAAGCTACTATTTTATCCTCCTTTTAAAACATATATTTTTATCCATATTTATCTGTCTTATTGTTTATAAATTGTTTATGCCATGTTGTAATGAAGGAACTCTCTAAAACATAGGTGTTCCATGAAGTGTTTTATATTGTTTTGATCCTTGAAATAAATTGTACACTTTTTAACCTTATTTATTAGTATTAGCACTGTTTTTGCACTGATTTTTCTCTGATAAATTATTTATAAATAGAGCTTCCACTGGATTATTTTCTGTATAGAATGCACTTTACGCAATAGCACTTTATACATAGCACATTTTTGGCATTTATCTCTTTGATCTTAATTAACATAACCTCCTTTATATTTATTGTACGTAATGTACCTTACACAATAGCATTTTGTATATATCAAGCGGAACTGTTGCCCAAGGTCAATTTCTTTTTTCTTATTGTGAGGTAGTATATCACCAATACTACATACTATTGACACGGAGCTGATGCCAAGAGCACAATTTCTGGACTTATTAAATATTAAATAATAATTAATTTACTCACTTTGGGAACACTTACTTGTTATTCACTGTGAACCTTTACTGGTGCCGAATCCACATAAATCTTTATTTACTGTATATACTGTATATATATATATATATATAATATATATATATATATATATATATATATAATAAAAAATACCAGGGTGCGCAATGAATAACCTCTAGGAGTCCTTTTGGCAGTTCGAAAATAATGATTTTGAAAGTCTTCAATGGACTTGGACTTGCAGTCAAGGTGAATCTTGACCCAATAGACTGGTTGGAGCCTTTAACTCTTAGGAGATGTATTCTTGCAACCAAATGGACTTGATAACTTCATAGGTAATCCAAACGACAATCCATGTGAATCTGGACGAAACCCTTCACCACATGTACACCCAAAAAACGTCCATATAGGCCAAACATTAATAAAAGGCCAATTGTCTTATCATAAATTTGTTTTAAAATGATTTGCAATTAAAAATTTTGCTTACAGTAAGAAACTGATCGATTCAAGATAGAACCTCGCCAACACCTCTTGGTGTTCAATCAATGGCGGGTCAAGGCCTTTATAATACCTTCTCTTATAAAGGCCTTGACCCGCCATTGATTGAACACCAAGAGGTGTTGGCGAGGTGTTAAAATCATTTTAAAAATAAATGTATGCTAAGACAATTGGCCTTTCATTAATGTTTGGCCTATATGGCCATTTTTTGGGTGTACATTTGGTGAAGGGTTTCATCCAGATTCGCTTGGCCACGATGACACGATTCAGCGCAAATCGCGTAATCAGTTCCCCTAAACCAGCCACTTAAATGGGGTGAGCGGACGCCAACAGGGGTATGCAGGTGGGTTGCGATGACCGAGAGACTTGCCCGCTCTTCCGGGGGTAGGGAGCGCCACCCGATTATCGGGTAGGCAAGTATGCTGCAGCTGCCTTCATCATATGATGATTCTATGTCAGTGTCAATGTCCAAGGTTTGGTATAACCATAGTATAAGACTACAAGGGGCATATTTATTAGGGGTGAACGGGTTCGGATTTCTGAAATCCGAACCCCCCCGAGCCCCCCCGATCCGAGTCCGATCCAAGTCAGGCTCGACTTTTCCCGCCTGACTCGGATCTGAAATCGAGGCAAAACGTCATCATCCCGCCTTACGAGTCTTGCGGGTTTTGGATCCTATATAAGGTACCCGCGTCGGCGCCATTTTCTCACTCGGCTGTTGACAGTGAAGAGGGAGGGTGGGAGTTAGGGCTGGCTGGGCTGTGTAGTGTAGTGTAGTGTAGTGCTGCTGTTGTCCACTACTTCAAAGTCCATAGGGGCTGGCTGTGTTGTGCTGTGCTGCTGTTGTTAATAGGGGCTGTGTCCACTACTTCAAAGTCCATAGGGGCTGGCTGGACTGTGTTGTGCAGTCAGTTCTCCATAGGGGCTGTGTCCACTCCAAAGTCCTGTGCAGTGTCCCAGTCCTAAAGGGGTGCTGTAGTGTTGTCCAGGGGGTGCTCTGTCCATCAGGGGTGCTCCCCCCAAGTGCTAAAAAAATAATATATTTTCTGTGTTTGTGAATTGTGTGCACAGTAGCCGCACGTGCATCAACAAAGTAGTGCCAAGCGTGCGCCTGTGTCATAAGTAAAGGGCCGGCTGGCTTGACCGTTAAAGGGTGCTGTAACCCCCAAAGTACACTCCAGTCCAAACCAAAAAAAAAATTATTTTCTGTGTTTGTGAATTGTGTGCGCAGTAGCCGCACATGCATCAACAAAGTAGTGTCAAGCGTGCGCCTGTGTCATAAGTAAAGGGCCGGCTGGCTTGACCGTTAAAGGGTGCTGTAACCCCCAAAGTACACTCCAGTCCAAACCAAAAAAATATATATTTTCTGTGTTTGTAAATTGTGTGCGCAGTAGCCGCACGTGCATCAACAAAGTAGTGCCAAGCGTGCGCCTGTGTCATAAGTAAAGGGCCGGCTGGCTTGACAGTTAAAGGGTGCTGTAACCCCCAAAGTACACTCCAGTCCAAACCAAACAAAATATATATTTTCTGTGTTTGTGAATTGTGTGCGCAGTAGCTGCACGTGCATCGACAAAGTAGTGCCAAGCGTGCGCCTGTGTCATAAGTAAAGGGCCGGCTGGCTTGACCGTTAAAGGGTGCTGTAACCCCCAAAGTACACTCCAGTCCAAACCAAAAAAAAAATTATTTTCTGTGTTTGTGAATTGTGTGCGCAGTAGCCGCACGTGCATCAACAAAGTAGTGCCAAGCGTGCGCCTGTGTCATAAGTAAAGGGCCGGCTGGCTTGACCGTTAAAGGGTGCTGTAACCCCCAAAGTACACTCCAAACCAAAAAAAAAAATGTTTTCTGTGTTTGTGACTTGTGTGCACTGTGGCTGCACGTGCATCAACAAAGGAGCAGAGCCAAGCGTGCGCCTGTGTCCCATAAGTAAAGAGCTGGCTGGCTCATTTCTTAAAGGGTGGTGTAACCCACAAAGTGCACTACTCTCCAGCAAAAATAAAAAAATATTTTCTGTGTTTGTGTGCGCTTTAGCCGCACGTATATATCAATATAACATAAATGGAGGACCAAACTTTCTCAGATAAAAATAAAATAGGGAGAGATCAAGAACCACTTCCTCCTAGTGCTATTGCTGCTGCTGGGAGTTGTTCATCATCCCAGAGAGGAAGTAGGAACATCACTACTTTTACTAAACAATTGACCCTCCAACAGTCCCTAGCGATGAGGATGAAGTACGACAGCAGTCATCCTGAAGCAAAACGTTTAACTGAGGCCTTGACTGCTATGTTGGTGTTAGACATGCGTCCGGTATCCGCCATTAGTGCAGTGGGATTTAGACAATTGATGGAGGTAGTGTGTCCCCGGTTCCAAATCCCGTCTAGATTCCACCAGCATCCTCAAAGCAGCAGCGACAAGCGTGCATCTGTCTGTTAAAGGGTGGTGACACCCTCAAAGTGTGCTACACAAACAATTAAAATATTTTTCTATTTTTTTCGGTCTTTGTGAATTGTGTGGGCTGTAGCCGCACTTGCATCCTCAAAGCAGCAGCGACAAGCGTGCATCTGTCTGTTAAAGGGTGGTGACACCCTCAAAGTGTGCTACACAAACAATAAAAATATTGTTCTTTTTTTTTCGGTCTTTGTGAATTGTGTGGGCTGTAGCCGCACTTGCATCCTCAAAGCAGCAGCGACAAGCGTGCGTCTGTCTGTTAAAGGGTGGTGTAACCCTCAAAGTGCTCCAAAAAATAAAAAACTATTTTTTTAATGTGTTTGTGACTTGTGTGCGATGTAGCCGCACGTGCATCAACATAGTAGCAGCGCCAAGCGTGCGCCTGTGTCATAAGTCAAGGGCTGGTTTGGACATCTGGTCCGGACTGAAGGACGTGCCAACAATTTCTGACAAGTCTACTGTCACTGCATATGATACTGTCCTCAAAGCAGCAGCGACAAGCGTGCGTCTGTCTGTTAAAGGGTGGTGTAACTCTCAAAGTGCTCCAAAAAATAAAAAACTATTTTTTTTATGTGTTTGTGACTTGTGTGCGATGTAGCCGCACTTGCATCCTCAAAGCAGCAGCGACAAGCGTGCATCTGTCTGTTAAAGGGTGGTGACACCCTCAAAGTGTGCTACACAAACAATAAAAATATTCTTCTTCATTTTTCTGTCTTTGTGAATTGTGTGGGCTGTAGCTGCACTTGCATCCTCAAAGCAGCAGCGACAAGCGTGCGTCTGTCTGTTAAAGGGTGGTGTAACCCTCAAAGTGCGCTCCACAAACAATAAAAATATTCTTTTTTTTTTCCTGTCTTTGTGAATTGTGTGGGCTGTAGCCGCACTTGCATCTTCAAAGCAGCAGCAACAAGCATGCGTCTGTCTGTTAAAGGATTACATCGGTGACAGCATCCAAGTAGGCATGTCAGACAGTCCGTACCTGTACTGGCAGGAAAAAGAAGCAATTTGGAGGTCCCTGTACAAACTGGCTCTATTTTACCTGAGTTGCCCCCCCTCCAGTGTGTACTCCGAAAGAGTGTTTAGTGCAGCCGGGAACCTTGTCAGCGAAAGGCGTAGGAGGTTGCTTCCACAAAATGTGGAGAAGATGATGTTCATAAAATGAATTATTAACTCTTCCATGGAGACCAGCCTCCAGAACGTACAGAGGGACCTGTGGTTCCAGCGGGGATGAATTAATACTCTGTGAGGATGAGGATGTACACACTGAAGAGGGTGAGGAATCGGTGGATGAGGAGGATGAGGATGACATCTTGCCTCCGTAGAGCCAGTTTGTGCAGGGACAGATTAATTGCCAGCTTGTTTTGTGGGGGCCCAAACGAACCAATCATTTCAGCCACAGTTGTGTGGCAGACCCTGGCGCTGAAATGATTGGTTTGTTAAAGTGTGCATGTCCTGTTTATACAACATAAGGGTGGGTGGGAGGGCCCAAGGACAATTCCATCTTGCACCTCTTTTTTTTCTTTGCATTATGTACAGTTTGGGGCCTAGTTTTTCAAACTGCCATCCTGTCTGCCACCGCAGTTTCACGCCTAGATGGGTCACGTGTTTGTGCCGCCCACTCGTGTCGCTTAGCATAGTCATCCAGCTACCTCGGTGCAACCTTTTGGAAATAAAAACACTATTGTGAGGTGTGAGGTGTTCAGAATAGACTGGAAATGAGTGGAAATTAAGGTTATTGAGGTTAATAATAGCATAGGAGCAGAAAAACCTACAAATTCTGTGATTTTAGCTGTTTTTATGCTTTTTTAAAAAAAAATACAGATCCAAAACACAAAACCCAGAACCCAAAACATGGAAGGGTGGTTTTGGCAAAACCAATCCAGATCCAAAACACGAAGAAAGATCCAGATCCAAAACCAAAACACAAATCACGAAAAGTGGCAGGTGCACACCCCTAATATTTATCACATTCCACATCTCAGATTGTGTGTAATTGAATCTGTTCCAATAAATTAAAGTAGTTGAATGTAGGTGCTAGCTACGCACCCCATGGAACTAGCCACACCCCATGGCACACACCACAAACCCTGTGCTGACCACACCCACACAGCACTGGTCACGCTCCCACATCACTAGTCATAGGCCATTAATAAATTTCATCTCCAGGCCCATGTGTACCTTAATCTGGCACTGATCAGGACAAACCTTTCTCTGGCTTTTTAGAGGTCTATTGCTAGTTAACTTCTCCTTCATCCTACATATTAATGCCACACATTTCTATTCACTGGGGACACCCACTTTGGCAGATGGTTACACCCCTTCAGTGGGCCCCTACTATTACAATCCCCTGGTGGGCCTTTCTTGCCCCAGTCTGACACTGGGTGTGACTGGCACAGGATGTACTGCTGGTTAGTTATGGTACTGATGTTGTTGCAGCTTGGACGGCACAGGACGCACTGCCTGCTAGTTACGGTACTGATGTTTTCGCCACAGCTGTAGTAAAATGATATTATATACATCTGCTAGTTGATGGTTTCGAGTGTCTCCATCCTGAGACACTACTGACTAGGAGTTATGACTCCTGTTGAGCTGGTCTGAGATCATTCTCCTAGATCGAATTATTGAAGGATCCATGGACCAACTTACCTTGTATACCTGCCAAATCTTGGAAGATATCAGATTTTTTCCATGCCCTGCTGGCAGAGGAGAAAATGTTATTGCTCAGCGATGGGAACATCACTCCAAAGATACTGTAACTGTAACCCTTTAGGGTGAGGATTGTATAGTAGGTTGATAAGTGCTCGAAATGGGAATTTAGAAGTAGGGGTATGAAAAATTGAAATGAACAGCCAGGGGTCATCTCAGGCCCCCCTGTAGCTTTCAGTATTTTGATAATATGAGATTAATCCCCGGGTCCCCGGCAGGTACAGGCCAGTCACTTAAGAGCCTTCCTTACCTAAACTATATGTATAATATTTGCAATGGAGAACCTCTGAAGAAATTGATCCTCTCTGGGCAGATGGTGACTTCAGTCGGTATTCAATGTTCACATACAGATATGCCCAGCTATAGCGTTGCTGATGGCGTAGCAAATCACGCCTTGCATAGCGCGAGATGCACTCCCGCGATCTGGTACGTGCACTGTGTATGCGACAGCGCCTCCATAACAATGAATGGTGTGATTGCTGGGCGCACCATAGCGTACCGTAGCATATGGAGTCGCGGGGAATCGCATGGCGCGATGCACGCGCACCTTTGTGGTGCGATCAGCCACAATGTAACTGGACACATCTGTAGGAAATCACACCTGTTTGTGTAGGAATATAACCAATGTCATCATCATATAGCAAAGGTTCAATCAGATCATACATAGTAACAGAAGTTTTGGTGCAGGGTAAAATGTGAACTTTCCTGATTAAAGATGTTATATTATTAAACTGTATTTGCTAATGTGGTACCATTTGGATTAGTGATGTTTCTTTAGAATTGGTGCCTTAATGAAGATTACTGTCCTCGAGCCTTTTTCTTTTAATCCTGCCAGTTGTAGGTAACCTCCAGCCACTTCCCTCCAGATGTCTTCAGCCTCACTCCCATTGTGTCTCTCCAGCCTCCCTGTATCTCTCAAGCCTCATTCCCCAATGTCTCTCCAGCCCCCCAGTGTCTCTCAAGCCCCCAATGTCTTCAGCCCCCAGTGTCTCTCCAGCTCCAGCCCCCTTCTGTCGCTTCAGACCCTTTCCCCCAATGTCTCTAGCTGCAGCCCCTTCTGTCTTTTCAGCACCCCAGTGTCTCTCCATCTGCAACCCCCAGCATCTCTCCAGATGCAGCCCCCCAGTGTATTTCGAGACCCCCAGTGTCTCTCCAGATGCTGCCTCATTCTGTCTCTCCAGCTACAGCCACCCCAGTGTTTCTTCAGCTCCAACCAACCCTCTTCTGTCTCTCCAGCCCTACAGTGTCTCTCTAGCTCTCTTTTGTCTCTCCAGTTCCAGCCCTCTAGCTCCAGCTCACAAACACTTACCTTCTTCTTCTGTGTCTTCTGACTGCTGCTCTTTGTGCTATGGCTTCTCTGCCTTTCAGCATGATGTCATGACATCACGTGAGCTGTGCCACAACAAACAAAAAGATCTTCATTGTACTGGCCACCGGTGGTGCCAAAATATCAAGAAGCAGCGGCTCCCCAGACCCCGTACATGCTCGCACCCTGCTTATCACTACAGCAGCACAGGCAGTGTTGTTTGGAAACAGAGAGAAAAATACACTCATGGCTTCTATTCTTGTCACCAGCGATGTCTGCTTTGCAGCCTATAAGAAAAGAAAACACACACTTCCCACACAACTGCCTATGACTTACTGGCCCTAACAGATTGCCCACTCAACTAATAACTAGGTCTATACACAGCCCCTAACTCAACTGGGCCTAGGGCCTGATTCAGCAAGGAATGCAAAGGAGAGAACGCATGCATTTGGCCGATGTTTTTGCACTGCGCATTCATATGCATCACACTGTGCGTGCGCGAACCAGCCAGTGCAATCGGGTTATGGTACGCAGGCTACACGCAGTGTGTATGCAGACCCTTCTGATATTGACTGACAGGAAGTACTGTTTGTGGGTGGTGACGGGGGGTGTTTAGGTGAACGCAGGCGTTATAACTAGGGGTGTGCACTGCCCACTTTTCGTGTTTTGGTTTTGGATCTGGATCTTTCTTCGTGTTTTGGATCTGGATTGGTTTTGCCAAAACCACCCTTCCGTGTTTTGGGTTCTGGGTTTTGTGTTTTGGATCTGTATTTTTTTTAAAAAAAGCATAAAAACATCTTAAATCACAGAATTTGTGGGTTTTTCTGCTCCTATGCAATTATTGACCTCAATAACCTTCATTTCCACTCATTTCCAGTCTATTCTGAACACCTTACACCTCACAATATTGTTTTTATGGCCAAAAGATTGCACCGAGGTAGATGGATGACTATGCTAAGCGAAACAAGTGGGCGGCACAAACACGTGGCCCATCTAGGAGTGACACTGCAGTGGCAGACAGGATGGCAGTTTTAAAAACTAGGCCCCAAACAGTACATACTGCAAAGAAAAAAAAGAGGTGCAAGATGGAATTGTCCTTGGGCCCTCCCACCCACCCTTATGTTGTATAAATAGGACATGCACACTTTAACAAACCAATCATTTCAGCGCCAGGGTCTGCCACATGACTGTGGCTGAAATGATTGGTTCGTTTGGGCCCCCACAAAACAAGCTGGCAATTAATGTGTCCCTGCACAAACTGGCTCTACGGAGGCAAGATGTCGTCCTCATCCTCCTCATCCACCGATTCCTTGGATAAAACAGGAAAAAGGGATTTAGGTATCCCTGGACTGCTTACGGTCTTAGCCAAAGTTTTTTGACAGTAACTTTTTATGAACGCGCTGCAGGTGACGTATAAGGGAGGATGTTCCTAGGTGGATAACGTCCCTACCCCAACTTATTTCATATGGCAAGACAGTTGTTGTCCGGATTTGGATAGAAATATTGCCAGACCAAAGAGGTGGAATGTTTGGTCTTCTGCCCAGGCATGACCGTGATGGGCTTTTTCATCCCATGGACAACAACTGTCTCCCCCAGAGCCTGATTTAAACAAACCACATCACCATCAGAATCCTCCTCGCCAACTTCCTCCTCAGTGCCAGCTACACCAGTATCCTCATCCTGTTGTACTTCAACAGTGACATCTTCAATTTGCATATCAGCAAGTGGCCTGTGGGTTCTCCTTTCAGCACTTGCAGGGGGCGTGCAAATGGTGGAAAGAGCCACCTCTTCCCGTCCAGTGCTGGGAAGGTCAGGCATCGCAACCACCACCACACTTGGACTCTCCTTGGGGATTTGTGATATCTTCTTAGAACGCACAGTTCTTCGCTGTGCTTTTGCCAGCTTAACTCGTTTGATTTTTTTAGTGGGAGGAGGGCTTCCATCGTCATGTGAAGCTGAACCACTAGTCATGAACATAGGGAAAGACCTTAGCCGTTCCTTGCCACTCCGTGTCGTAAATAGCATATTGGCAAGTTTACGTTTCTCTTCAGATGATTTAAATGTTTTTTTCAAGGTAATTTTCCTGAACTTTGTCATTTGGGATTGTATGTGCCCTCTACTATGACATTGGGCATCGGCCTTAGCAGACGACGTTGATGGCATGTTATCGTCTATGTCATGACTAGTGGCAGCAGCTTCAGCACTAGGAGGAAGTGGTTCTTGATCTTTCCCTATTTTATTTTTATCAGAGAAAGTTTGGTCCTCCATTTATGTTATATTGATATATACGTGCGGCTAAGGCGCACACAAACACAGAAAATATTTTTTTATTTTTGTTGGAGACTAGTGCACTTTGTGGGTTACACCACCCTTTAAGAAATGAGCCAGCCGGCCCTTTACTTATGGGACACAGGCGCACGCTTGCCGCTACTCCTTTGTAGATGCACGTGCAGCCACAGTGCACACAATTCACAAACACAGAAATTTTTTTTTTATTTTGTTTGGAGTGCCCTTTGGGGGTTACAGCATCCTTTAACGGTCAATCCGGCCCTTTATTTATGGGACACAGGCGCACGCTTGGCACTACTTTGTTGATGCACGTGCGGCTACTGCGCACACAATTCACAAACAAAAAAAAAATATATTTTTATTTTGTTTGGAGTGCCCTTTGGGGGTTACAGCACCCTTTAACGGACAAGCCAGCCCTTTACTTATGACACAGGCGCACGCTTGGCACTACTTTGTTGATGCACGTGCGGCTACTGCGCACACAATTCACAAACACAGAAAATATTTTTTTATTTTGTTTGGAGTGCCCTTTGGGGGTTACAGCACCCTTTAACGGTCAAGCCAGCCGGCCCTTTACTTATGACACAGGCGCACGCTTGGTACTACTTTGTTGAATTGTGTGCGGCTACTGCGCACACAATTCACAAACACAAAAAAATATTTTTTTTTATTTTGTTTGGATTGCCCTTTGGGGGTTACAACACCCTTTAGTGGACAAGCCAGCCGGCCTTTTACTTATGGGACACAGGCGCACGCTTGGCGCTGCTCCTTCGTTGATGCACGTGTAGCCACAGTGCACACAATTCACAAACAGAGAAAAAAATGTTTCATTTTGTTTGGAATGCCCTTTGGGGGTTACAGCACCCTTTAGCTGTCAATCCAGCCGGCCCTTTATTTATGGGACACAGGCGCACGCTTGGCACTACTTTGTTGATGCACTTACGGCTACTGCGCACACAATTCACAAACACAGAAAATATTTTTTCATTTTGTTTGGAGTGCCCTTTGGGGGTTACAGCACCCTTTAACGGACAAGCCAGCCGGCCCTTTACTTATGACACAGGCGCACGCTTGGCACTACTTTGTTGATGCACGTGCGGCTACTGCGCACACAATTCACAAACACAGAAAATATATTTTTATTTTGTTTGGAGTGTACTTTGGGGGTTACAGCACCCTTTAACGGTCAAGCCAGCCGGCCCTTTACTTATGACACAGGCGCACGCTTGGCACTACTTTGTTGATGCATGTGCGGCTACTGCGCACACAATTCACAAACACAGAAAATATATATTTTTTTATTTGGAGTGTACTTTGGGGGATACAGCATCCTTTAATGGTCAAGCCAGCCGGCCCTTTACTTATGACACAGGCGCACGCTTGGCACTACTTTGTTGATGCACGTGCGGCTACTGCGCACACAATTCACAAACACAAAAAAAAATATTTTTTTATTTTGTTTGGAGTGCCCTTTGGGGGTTACAGCACCCTTTAACGGACAAGCCAGCCCTTTACTTATGACACAGGCGCACGCTTGGCACTACTTTGTTGATGCACGTGCAGCCACAGTGCACACAATTCACAAACACAGAAAAAATATATTTTTTTTAGCACTTGGAGGGAGAACCCCTGATGGACAGAGCACCCCTTGGACAACACTACAGGAAGGCGGGATGATGACGTTTTGCCTCGATTTCAGATCCGAGTCAGGCGGGAAAAGTCAAGCCTGACTCGGATCGGCCTCGGATTGGGGGGCTCGGGGGGGTTCGGATTTCAGAAATCCGAACCCGCTCACCCCTAGTCATAACGCCATTATAGGGGCGTGCATAATTAAGGCAGTGCGGCGGCATACGCAGCCATACCGTAAGCTGTACACAGGAATCAGCCAAAATCCTGCATCAAGTCAGGTCAACCACTATTATGCGTATGGATCCGATGGTTCTCGATGTTACCGATGTTTACGCTATTGTGTGTGCTGATCAGGCTGTGAGTAAAGGGCGGCTTAATATGGGGTTGGGCGTCTGCATCTTGTGCTGCGGTCTCCATGCATATGTATTGATTAGCATATTCTCGCAGCGGACAGGTGCGTGCGTCTGCTATCGTGCGTTCCTTGCTGAATCAGGCCCCTAGTGTAATAACAGTACAAAGCTAATTATCGGTGTGGTGCACTAATTGGCCTTTCTCTTATATAGATGCCAAACTTACTAACAATAAACAAAGCACAATATTTTTTTTACACACGTAATCACAGTAATGCAGGAGACACAGGCCCTCATTCAGAGCCGCTCGTTAGCGGCAGTACGCTCGTTCCGAGCGATGTTTGCACATCTGCGCATGCGTACGGTTTTTAGTACGCATGCGCGAACCAGTCAGTGCGGCCAAAAATCGTTTGTACGCTATATAGCGAGTGCCTGCTATTTTGAGTGACAGAATGAGGCGTATGTGGGTGGTAACAGGGGAAGGTGCTTGAAAATGGGGAGTGGAGATCCGAACGCAGGCGTGCTTAAAGGTCAAAACGGGCGTATTATGGGTGTGCATAATTAATACAGCAGCGTCATTGACCACGTCACTGGGTTATTTTATAGCCAGAACTGCTCGCAAATTTGTGGTAGCAAACACCAACCACAAGAATAGCGAGCAGATCATACGCTGGTCGATGTACTCGATTAATCTAATAAATAGCGGACATGACGTATGGTACGAGCGGCCAGGGGGCGTTTTTAACAAATAAACGAGCGTATGTTTTGCTCGCTCGTTCAGACTTAGAGGTGTGAACAGACTGCAATTTGCGAACGGATCATTTGAATAGCCACCCCTTGTTTTTGAACGAACGACCGCAAATAGCGAACGGCTCTGAATGAGGGCCACAGTTATATCTTACAATAAACAACACATGTTGATACTAGGGGTGTGCACCGGCCACTTTTCGTGTTTTGTGTTTTGGTTTTGGATCTGGATCTTTCTTCGTGTTTTGGATCTGGATTGGTTTTGCCAAAACCACCCTTCCGTGTTTTGGGTTCTGGGTTTTGTGTTTTGGATCTGTATTTTTTTGAAAAAAAGCATAAAAACAGCTAAAATCACAGAATTTGTAGGTTTTTCTGCTCCTATGCTATTATTAACCTCAATAACCTTAATTTCCACTCATTTCCAGTCTATTCTGAACACCTCACACCTCACAATAGTGTTTTTATGTCCAAAAGGTTGCACCGAGGTAGCTGGATGACTATGCTAAGCGACACGAGTGGGCGGCACAAACACGTGACCCATCTAGGAGTGACACTGCAGTGGCAGGCAGGATGGCAGTTAGAAAAACTAGGCCCCAAACTGTACATAATGCAAAGAAAAAAAGAGGTGCAAGATGGAATTGTCCTTGGGCCCTCCCACCCACCCTTATGTTGTATAAACAGGACATGCACACTTTAACAAATCAATCATTTCAGCGCCAGGGTCTGCCACACAACTGTGGCTGAAATGATTGGTTCGTTTGGGCCCCCACAAAACAAGCTGGCAATTAATGTGTCCCTGCACAAACTGGCTCTACGGAGGCAAGATGTCATCCTCATCCTCCTCATCCACCGATTCCTCACCCTCTTCAGTGTGTACATCCTCATCCTCACAAAGTATTAACTCGTCCCCACTTGAATCCACCACCACAGGTCCCTCTGTACCTTCTGGAGGCTGGTCTCCCTGGAAGAGCTGATAATTCATTTTGATGAACATCATCTTCTCCACATTCTGTGGAAGCAACCTCCTACGCCTTTCGC
Source organism: Taudactylus pleione (assembly GCA_031769625.1). Lineage (NCBI taxonomy): Eukaryota > Metazoa > Chordata > Amphibia > Anura > Myobatrachidae > Taudactylus > Taudactylus pleione. Next base: position 7,541,598 of record JAUIMM010000957.1, read on the forward strand.
TGACAAGGTTCCCGGCTGCACTAAACACTCTTTCGGAGTACACACTGGAGGGGGGGCAACTCAGGTAAAATAGAGCCAGTTTGTACAGGGGCCTCCAAATTGCCTCTTTTTCCTGCCAGTACAGGTATGGACTGTCTGACATGCCTACTTGGATGCTGTCACCGATGTAATCCTCCACCATTCTGTCAATGGTGACAGTATCATATGCAGTGACAGTAGACATGTCAGAAATTGTTGCCAGGTCCTTCAGTCCGGACCAGATGTCCAAACTTGGTCCTGCCTGCCCTGCATCACCGCCAGCGGGTTGCTTAGGATACCTAAGTTTTTTCCTGGCAGCCCCAGTTGCGGGAGAAAATGAAGAAGGAGCCGTTGACGTGTCACGTTCCGCTTCAGCTGACAGTGTGTTCACCAGCAGGTCTTTGCACCTCTGCAGGCTTGTGTCGGCCCGAAAGAGAGACACCACATAGGCTTTAAACCTAGGATCGAGCACGGTGGCCAAAATGTAGTGGTCTGATTTCAACAGATTGACCACCCTGGAATCCTGGCAAAGCGAATGAAGGGCTTCATCCACAAGTCCCACATGCCGAGCGGAATCGCTCCGTCTTAGCTCCTCCTTCACTTTCTCCAGCTGCTTCTGCAAAAGCCTGATGAGGGGAATGACCTGACTCAAGCTGGCAGTGTCTGAACTGACTTCACGTGTGGCAAGTTCGAAGGGCTGAAGAACCTTGCACAACACGGAAATCATTCTCCACTGCGCTTGAGTCAGGTGCATACCCCCTCCTTTGCCTATGTCATAGGTGGATGTATAGGCTTGTATGGCCTTTTGCTGCTCCTCCATCCTCTGAAGCATATAGAGGGTTGAGTTCCACCGCGTCACAACCTCTTGCTTCAGGTGATGGCGGGGCAGGTTCAAGAGTGTTTGCTGGCGCTCCAGTCTTCGGCACGCAGTCGCTGAATGGCGAAAGTGGCCAGAAATTTTTCGGGCCACCCAAAGCGTCTCCTGCACGCCCCTGTCGCTTTTCAGAAAATTCTGCACCACCAAGTTTATTGTGTGAGCAAAACATGGGACGTGCTGGAATTTGCCCAGATGTAATGCCCGCACAATATTGGTGGCGTTGTCAGATATCACAAATCCCCAGGAGAGTCTAAGTGGGGTAAGCCACTGGGCGATGATTTCCCTCAGTTTCTCTAAGAGGTTGTCGGCGGTGTGCCTCTTACTGAAACCGGTGATACACAGCGTAGCCTGCCTTGTAACGAGCTGGCGTTTCTGAGATGCTGCTACTGGTGACGCTGCTGCTGTTGCTGCGTAAGGTGATACATCTACCCAGTGGGCTGTCACAGTCATATAGTCCTTAGTCTGCCCTGTTCCACTTGTCCACATGTCCGTGGTTAAGTGGACATTGTGTACAACGGCATTTTTCAGGACACTGAGGACACTTTTTCTGACGTTTCTGTACAGTCTCGGTATCGCCTGCCTAGTGAAGTGGAATCTAGACGGGATTTGGAACCGGGGACACACTACCTCCATCAATTGTCTAAATCCCACTGCACTAATGGCGGATACCGGACGCATGTCTAACACCAACATAGCAGTCAAGGCCTCAGTTATACGTTTTGCTTCAGGATGACTGCTGTCGTACTTCATCCTCCTCGCTAAGGACTGTTGGAGGGTCAATTGTTTAGTAAAAGTAGTGGTGTTCCTACTTCCTCTCTGGGATGATGAACGACTCCCAGCAGCAGCAGCAACAGCAGCAGCGGCAGCAGTAGGCGTAGCAATGCAGGATCCTCCGGAGGAATCCCGGATAGGAGAGTCAGTCATGCCAGTGATATGGCCTGCAGGACTACTTCCGATCCTGACTAAGGAGGAAATTGACGAGGAGGGAGTTGACGGTGTGGTTTGCAGGCGCTTGGATACAACAGGACAACGGGATTTAGGTGTCCCTGGACTGCTTACGGTCTGAGCCAAAGTTTCTGAACTTGACAGTAACTTTTTATGAACGCGCTGCAGGTGCCGTATAAGGGAGGATGTTCCTAGGTGGTTGACGTCCCTACCCCTACTTATTTCACCTTTACATATGGTACATATGGCAAGACAGTTGTTGTCCGGATTTGGATAGAAATATTGCCAGACCAAAGAGGTGGAATGTTTGGTCTTCTGCCCAGGCATGACCGTGATGGGCTTTTTCATCCCACGGACAACAACTGTCTCCCCCGGAGCCTGATTTAAACAAACCACATCACCATCAGAATCCTCCTCGCCAACTTCCTCCTCAGCGCCAGCTACACCAGTATCCTCATCCTGTTGTACTTCAACAGTGACATCTTCAATTTGCATATCAGCAAGTGGACTGTGGGTGCTCCTTTCAGCACTTGCAGGGGGCGTGCAAATGGTGGAAAGAGCCACCTCTTCCCGTCCAGTGCTGGGAAGGTCAGGCATCGCAACCACCACCACACTTGGACTCTCTTTGGGGATTTGTGATATCTTCTTAGAAAGCACAGTTCTTCGCTGTGCTTTTGCCAGCTTAACTCTTTTGATTTTTTTAGTGGGAGGAGTGCTTCCATCGTCATGTGAAGCTGAACCACTAGTCATGAACATACTAGGGATCGACCTTAGCCGTTCCTTGCCACTCCGTGTCGTAAATGGCATATTGGCAAGTTTACGTTTCTCTTCAGCTGATTTAAATGTCTTTTTCAAGGTCATTTTCCTGAACTTTGCCATTTGGGATTGTATGTGCCCTCTACTATGACATTGGGCATCGGCCTTGGCAGACGACGTTGATGGCATGTTATCGTCTATGTCATGACTAGTGGCAGCAGCTTCAGCACTAGGAGGAAGTGGTTCTTGATCTTTCTCTATTTTATTTTTATCGGAGAAAGTTTGGTCCTCCATTTATGTTATATTGATTTGATATATACGTGCGGCTAAACACAGAAAATAAATTTTTTTTTGGTTCGGACTGGAGTGTACTTTGTGGGTTACAGCACCCTTTAACGGTCAAGCCAGCCGGCCCTTTACTTATGACACAGGCGCACTCTTGGCACTACTTTGTTGATGCACGTGCGGCTACTGCGCACACAATTCACAAACACAGAAAATAATTTTTTTTTGGTTTGGACTGGAGTGTACTTTGGGGGTTACAGCACCCTTTAACGGTCAAGCCAGCCGGCCCTTTACTTATGACACAGGCGCACGCTTGGCACTACTTTGTTGATGCACGTGCGGCTACTGCGCACACAATTCACAAACACAGAAAATAATTTTTTTTTTGGTTTGGACTGGAGTGTACTTTCGGGGGTTACAGCACCCTTAACGGTCAAGCCAGCCGGCCCTTTACTTATGACACAGGCGCACGCTTGGCACTACTTTGTTGATGCACGTGCGGCTACTGCGCACACAATTCACAAACACAGAAAATAATTTTTTTTTTGGTTTGGACTGGAGTGTACTTTCGGGAGTTACAGCACCCTTAACGGTCAAGCCAGCCGGCCCTTTACTTATGACACAGGCGCACGCTTGGCACTACTTTGTTGATGCACGTGCGGCTACTGCGCACACAATTCACAAACACAGAAAATAATTTTTTTTTGGTTTGGACTGGAGTGTACTTTCAGGGGTTACAGCACCCTTTAACGGTCAAGCCAGCCGGCCCTTTACTTATGACACAGGCGCACGCTTGGCACTACTTTGTTGATGCACGTGCGGCTACTGCGCACACAATTCACAAACACAGAAAATAATTTTTTTTTGGTTTGGACTGGAGTGTACTTTCGGGGGTTACAGCACCCTTTAACGGTCAAGCCAGCCGGCCCTTTACTTATGACACAGGCGCACTCTTGGCACTACTTTGTTGATGCACGTGCGGCTACTGCGCACACAATTCACAAACACAGAAAATAATTTTTTTTTAGGTTTGGACTGGAGTGTACTTTCGGGGGTTACAGCACCCTTAACGGTCAAGCCAGCCGGCCCTTTACTTATGACACAGGCGCACGCTTGGCACTACTTTGTTGATGCACGTGCGGCTACTGCGCACACAATTCACAAACACAGAAAATAATTTTTTTTTTGGTTTGGACTGGAGTGTACTTTCGGGGGTTACAGCACCCTTAACGGTCAAGCCAGCCGGCCCTTTACTTATGACACAGGCGCACGCTTGGCACTACTTTGTTGATGCACGTGCGGCTACTGCGCACACAATTCACAAACACAGAAAATAATTTTTTTTTTGGTTTGGACTGGAGTGTACTTTCGGGGGTTACAGCACCCTTAACGGTCAAGCCAGCCGGCCCTTTACTTATGACACAGGCGAACGCTTGACACTACTTTGTTGATGCACGTGCGGCTACTGCGCACACAATTCACAAACACAGAAAATAATTTTTTTTTGGTTTGGACTGGAGTGTACTTTCAGGGGTTACAGCACCCTTTAACGGTCAAGCCAGCCGGCCCTTTACTTATGACACAGGCGCACGCTTGGCACTACTTTGTTGATGCACGTGCGGCTACTGCGCACACAATTCACAAACACAGAAAATAATTTTTTTTTGGTTTGGACTGGAGTGTACTTTCGGGGGTTACAGCACCCTTTAACGGTCAAGCCAGCCGGCCCTTTACTTATGACACAGGGGCACTCTTGGCACTACTTTGTTGATGCACGTGCGGCTACTGCGCACACAATTCACAAACACAGAAAATAATTTTTTTTAGGTTTGGACTGGAGTGTACTTTCGGGGGTTACAGCACCCTTAACGGTCAAGCCAGCCGGCCCTTTACTTATGACACAGGCGCACGCTTGGCACTACTTTGTTGATGCACGTGCGGCTACTGCGCACACAATTCACAAACACAGAAAATAATTTTTTTTTGGTTTGGACTGGAGTGTACTTTCGGGGGTTACAGCACCCTTTAACGGTCAAGCCAGCCGGCCCTTTACTTATGACACAGGCGCACGCTTGGCACTACTTTGTTGATGCACGTGCGGCTACTGCGCACACAATTCACAAACACAGAAAATAATTTTTTTTTAGGTTTGGACTGGAGTGTACTTTCGGGGGTTACAGCACCCTTAACGGTCAAGCCAGCCGGCCCTTTACTTATGACACAGGCGCACGCTTGGCACTACTTTGTTGATGCACGTGCGGCTACTGCGCACACAATTCACAAACACAGAAAATAATTTTTTTTTTGGTTTGGACTGGAGTGTACTTTCGGGGGTTACAGCACCCTTAACGGTCAAGCCAGCCGGCCCTTTACTTATGACACAGGCGCACGCTTGGCACTACTTTGTTGATGCACGTGCGGCTACTGCGCACACAATTCACAAACACAGAAAATATATTATTTTTTTAGCACTTGGGGGGAGCACCCCTGATGGACAGAGCACCCCCTGGACAACACTACAGCACCCCTTTAGGACTGGGACACTGCACAGGACTTTGGAACTGACTGCACAACACAGTCCAGCCAGCCCCTATGGACTTTGAAGTAGTGGACACAGCCCCTATTAACAACAGCAGCACAGCACAACACAGCCAGCCCCTATGGACTTTGAAGTAGTGGACAACAGCAGCACTACACTACACTACACTACACAGCACTAACTCCCACCCTCCCTCTTCACTGTCCACAGCCGAGTGAGAAAATGGCGCCGACGCGGGTACCTTATATAGGATCCAAAACCTGCGAGACTCGGAAGGCGGGATGATGACGTTTTGCCTCGATGTCAGATCCGAGTCAGGCGGGAAAAGTCGAGCCTGACTCGGATCGGACTCGGATCGGGGGGGCTCGGGGGGGTTCGGATTTCAGAAATCCGAACCCGCTCACCCCTAGTTGATACAATACTAAAGTTTAGGCTTACTAGCTGGTGTACTTTTGTAGATGTTCCTTCCTGTCTAAGCTATCATGCCTCTAGTTTCTAAGGGCAAGAGTACAGGACATGTGGGGGTCAGTCAGCCCTACACATGAGAAAAACGGGGATGCAAATAGACAAAGTATGGGAGCCGTACAACTTCTCCACACTCTGCAAACCGTGATGCTTTGTGACGCTTACATTCCTAATACCCAAAGTACTGGGGCTGATGAGGACATGGGCTTAGTGCCCAGAATAATGGGCTTCTATGGGGCAAAGGCCTAATGACCTGGGCCTAATACCCAGGTCCACTAATAAGGGGACGCCTGCTGAATAACCTAGGCCTAAAGCCAAGGGTGCCTGATAGAGGGCGCCTACTGAAGGAGTAACCTGGGCCTAATGTCCGGGTTCACTAATATGGAAAGGAGGGCATTGAGGGAGTGCCCTGGGCCTAATGCCCAGGTTCACTAATATGGGGCACAGACCTTCTGCCCACCTATCTGTGCCATTGGTCTGTGGTCAGACTGTGCCCACGGGCCTAGTGCCCGACAACCCTGGTGGTCTAAGAAGATTTATAAATAAGTGGTAGTGGCCCAAGATCTCCTACCAGTATCAGAGGAAGAGGTACATAGAGCTCCTTTGCATTCCACCACTGCAATCCTCTCTGGTCAGCTTTGGAGCTGTCTGCTGCCATTCTCAATGCTGTACCGTTGGGTCATTGGGCTCCATTTACTAACGAGTTTGAGGGTGAGTGATATTTTAGTTTTCCATTTTCTGTGCTATTTTCCATTTTTCTGCTGGTATATAACAACCACCTGCTCCCTGGTGAGCGGTGATGTTAAAAACCCTGTCAGCAATGTTTATCTGTCCAAACAGCGCTAACGAAAGAAGTTGTGTATTTTTTCTTCTGTAATAGGCGCATGCGCCGTGTGTTCACATGTCGGTGACCGGCGGACTCCAAGTCTCTTTATTATATATTTTATTTTGTGGTGGGGCAGGTTGGAGGGCTTGTGTGGTTCCTGGCCGGCTATTATTTTTTCTGCTATGCTTCTTGGCTCCCCTCTAGGATCCCTGCTTGGCAGCAGCAACAACCTCCCTTCCCAGCCCAGCATACAGTGTTGTTTGCTGGACTTGGGAGGGAAGCTACTGCTGCTACCAAGCAGGGATAAAGCTAGACGTGTTGGGCTGCTGCGGGAGGGAAGGGGGGCGCCGTTTGCAATTTACCGTGGCGGTGGATGCGCACTGGGGGGGAGGCCACCGTGTGCTGTACAGGGGGGCTTATGGGTAACACCTGATGGTGTCACAGTCACCGCTGGCACACACCGTGACTGAGGAGCCCGAGCACAAGGGAGGGTAATACAGCAGCCGTGTCCTCCCGAACACGTTACAGACACTAGTTGACGGGAAGGAACTTTCAGCATCACCATCTGCCAGCCTCTGACTGCTGTTGTTCATGGCCGCCGGGACTGCAGCGCTTGTGAGCAATATTTTATAGGTGCTGGAAGCTGGAGAGTTGAAATAGAGTAAAGACAACGAGTAGTAAGTTACAAATCCCGCTCGTTGTTAAATATCAGCACCCGGTTATTTCCAATGAAGAAATGAGAACCTTGATAGCCCTGCATTAGAACAGCACTATTACAAATAATAAATGGCTGCATCTCTTAAATTGCATTCACAACAAGTTTACACTTACAGTAGCAAAACTCGTTATTAAATGGAGCCCACTGTTGTGCTTGACATCTTTTGACATCTTCCCGTGCCATTGGAACTATTTTGTGTCTCCATTGCTCTTCACTTGTGAAACTCTGCTGCTGGACTGAGCTTCTCCACTCTGCGGCAACTAACATAAGACCCCGCAAATGGGCAGAGCTGTGAAGTGGCAAGCACTGACACTCTGCAGCCCTTCTAGGGAGGAAGATCCCCCACTGGACCACCTAATGCCAGGGACAGATGAGTGACCCCTATCTCTGTCCCTATCGCCAGCACTCACTCACAACAACGTCATTTGTATAGGCTGACAAGCTGCATTTGATTATCTTCACAAACATCATCATTAGGTCAGTAGTTGCCAAGATCAAACATGTCAGTTGTATAACTTTCGTTATCTGCAGTGTGAATGGTAATATCCTGAGCACGCATAGGCACTGTGCTCTGTTTTTAATAGCATTACAAGGTATTAGCCTAGGGCGTCTGGAACCCTTAGCAAGACCCTGGCAACGATAATTATTTCCTGTCTATCCTATTTCTGTCATGCATCTATTTTTATAAAAATTGTTCTGTGTCACTCAGTGTATGGAGCTTCTCTATACAGTACATTTCTCCAGTTATAGCTGTTCAAGAAATGAGTGAAACAAAAAAAATAGATTGTAATATTTTGTCAAAATCTGTGTGTAATGTGAGTTATGAGAAATGATAAATATAAAATTAATACATGTACTGAATTAACATGAGAACTCAGAGAATATTTAGAAAAATAGGATATTATAATCGTCTTGCTTTGTTTTTCTCCAAGGGGCCTATTCATAATTGGGGGCCGCTGAGCAGTAGCGGTGGCTACTATAACACTGGAGCAATTCAACATTGCTCTGGTGCAGGGACAGCTGATCTGAAAATCAACTGTCCCCACTATCTATGGGCCTGATTCAGCAAGGATCGCAGATGTGATTGTGTACGAAGCCGGACGATTGTTATGCACTGCGCAGGTATCAAAATCGCAGTGCGCTTGACCCATGCTATACCATATCCACTGCGATACCATATGCAGCCTGAGGCCTCATAACGTGCCCTGAAGTAAGCAATTCCTGAGTAAGGTCTGACCAGCCTTAACTGTGCGTATGAATCCAATGGTACTCATTTGTACCAATGTTCTTGCAGTCTTGCTAACCATTACAGATGTGTGTGTAAAGTAAAGTGGGCGTCCTTATGTAGTGCTGCGGCGGCATTGCGATCGCTATGGATTAGCATACTTTCGCACTGAACTGCATGCGTCCGCTATATTGCGATCTGTAGCGAATCGAGCTCAAATATTGGATACAGAAAATGTTGTGCCAGCACATGCCATTTATTCTGGACCCTGCACCACTGTTATTTACATGCATTTACATGATTGAGTGCTGTCTCATATCCCTGTGTATATATATATATATATACTGTAATATATTAGTATAGGGTGAGAAACGAACGCTATCTAGTGCAATAAATAAGTATTTGAAATTGGGAAATAAAGTAATATGCGTACCGAAATCAAGAAATAATCACACTCATCATAGTGGGTCTTTATGGAACTGATTGGAATTTTCTCAAAATCATCAATATGAAGGGTTACCAGGATGTACCTGATGTCTTCCATATGTGTCCCTCAGTGATGTGCGGTCAGGTGAGGCAGGTGAGGCAGAGCCTTTCCTGTCATATTTCAGTATACTGCAGAGTTTTGACTACAAAAATTAAAAGAAAATATTATTTTAATCATTTTTATAGTCAAAACTCTGGAGTAAAAAGTGCATGGCAGGTGAGGCACTGCCTCCCCTGTCTACCTTTTCCACACTCCCTGATCAAAACTCACCAAAGTCCAGCACTATATACTGCTGCACCTCTGTATAATGCCCACATGAACCCTCAGGTTCATATATGTATCTGTATATCTGGCTCTGATACTTGCCAGTGCCTCCCCAGCCATTTACCTCACTGCACGTCACTGTCCCTTATGTCTCTCATATGCTTTCAGCTATTCAGTGTGTGTACAATATGTGAATACAAAAGGTATTTGCTCCCATAGTATTGTATTTCAGGAGTTTTATTTGTATACACCACACATAAAAAATAAAAACAAATTGCGATAGAATCTTACATTCAGTTGCAGAATAACAGGAGGAGGTGCTGATGACATGCTGGTGCCCTCAACGCATTTTGTCACCTATGCCCTAGCTCAGGCTGGACTTCATCAGGAGGATATATATACGGGGTGTGCAATAAGTTTACAGATGCTCAATAAGTATTATATCTCCAAAAAAAGTAAACATTACATTTTTTCAAAATATTTGACAGAGTAGTCCAGGCACAGTTGCATGTGCTCAAACCACATAGTGAAGCAACAGGACCAGTACAAAGCAGGTATGACTTCTACATGCTGGATGAAGGTCTCCACTTCAGCTTCCGGTGACTCAATATGAATCCCATGCATCTTGCAATTAATTTGAGGGAACATGAAGAAGTCACAGGGGGCTGGACTGTATGGTGGATGACCAAGCTCCTGGACCCATTTATGGGCCAGAAAATCCACCACTATCCTGGACTTGTACACAGGTGCATTCTCGTGATGGAGAAGGGCACCCTGAGTTCTTGGACAGTGCTTGGTAAGGCTTTCAGCACTTGTGGCAAGCAATGGTTGACATACCAGTTCCCAGTGAGTGGTATGGTGGCTACGTGACCAATATTGGCCACAAAAACAGCCACCATCTGCTTGGCCACACACTAACAGGGGTCCACTGGGCCGACTGTTGTTTGGTCTCAAGGTCAAAGCTGTAGATCCAGGATTCACCACCACTGATGATCCCCCATACAGAGTTTGAGTGACCAGCATCAAACCTGGCCAGCATGTTGCGGCACCAAGTCACCTGAGCCTCCTTCTGCCCGTGAGTATGCTGATGGGGCCTACCTCCTTCTCTGACTGGGCCATAGTCATCCTAGTGTCCATCTCAACTATGGCCCGCTTGACAGCAACTTTGTCCTTGGTGATGGGGGACACAAGTCAGCTGCAGCACTCCTTGTCTTCCAGGGACCATCTCCTGAGCTGTGTTATGCATGTGTGATTGCTTTTCCATATGACCATGGTAGGAAGGCCAATCCCAGGCCATATTTTCAATCCTGGAATTCGGTATTGAAAACATCAATCACGGGATTCCTGGGATAGGCTTAGTTTTATTTTTAAGAATGCCCCCCTGCCCAAGCCCCCACGGTGACTTACCTTTTGATGAAACTGTTAGAATTTTAAAGTATGGAGAAATGTGTTAAGGACTTTGAACCATTCATACTGGCTACTTTAAACAGCTGATGTGTGAAACCTGCTGATTGCTGCGTCTGTGAGACACAGAGTTCTGGGCAGTATAGAGACCACACCGCAAGTGAAACCGTGAGTAATCATCGAGCCAGTAAACTTTGGCTACACGGCCCCGTTCACCACAGCTAGGCTGATGCTGTGAGCAAGCCAGGTGATCTGATCGGTGTCAAGTCTCTTCGGATCTGTATTCTTCAACACTATCACTGAGCCAGCTGAGTGAGTAATTGGTGACTAACTATCTATCTAAAAAGAAAACCTCTATCTCCAGAATACTAGTAAATAGACCCCTTAGTTTTAAAACATCCGTCTTCTACATAAATACATAAATCTAAAAAAGAAATCTCATCTTTGCTTATATTATAGAAGTTGATACTAAAATCATTCGTATTTAATTCTTCTAAAAATACTTCAAGATTGGAAGGATATCCTTCCCAAACCAGCAGCACATCGTCTATGTAGCAATACGAGGATACCAGTTTTGCCCCCAGCCCCCCATTGGCAAAGATGGTAAGATCTTCCCAATAGGCCACATATAAATTAGCATAACTGGGGGCAAATCTGGTACCCATTGCTGTGCCAACCTGCTGTAAATAATATGATCCATTAAAATAAAAATAGTTATTTTCTACAATAAACCTAATACCATTTAAAATTAATTTCTTTGTTAATTCATCATAATTGCTACCATTCAAAAAATAGAATACTGCTTTTAATCCTATATCTATATTTATAATAGTGTATAATGTTCTAACATCAGCACTACATAATACACAAAATTATGTACATTTGTATATCTTTTATTTTCCTTATTATGTCACCAGTATCCTTAAGAATGCCTTGTTTTTACAACCAAAGACTGCAAGAAAAAATCACTTCACATGGAAACTGTCAGCATGCGGGAGTCTCTCAAACATTCAAATATTCTGGGAGAGCAGGAAAGTATACAGTAAATGTTTGTGCTACTCTGTATGCATATTCTTGTGTATCTACTTATGCTTATGACTACTTATGAATAAGAAGGTGAACCTGGTAGAAAAGGATATCACACACAGTAAGGGAATTTAAGGCACTTTCGGGTCTATTCATGTAGATCTGCGTTAAAGAATTGTTACTTACCACTATAGATCACATCAGTATAATGCAATCTTTAGTTTTGATACTGTAAGGAGCAATCATGTAGACTTACTGTACTTGATATGCGATGCAGTAAATGCAGGTTCGGTGATCCAGTCTTCCCTGTGCACTGCTGTCATCTGGCCGGCGGTTCCTGTGCTGTGAATGAATCTTCAGTGCACCAGAATCTGTGTGCAGGGAGGTAAACACGGCAGCGGAGGGGGGCGGTGGGGGTAGGGACAGAGCAGAGGGGCACTGAGGCAATAAGTAGGAGGTAACCTTGCACCTTGCATATGCCAGGTCACCTTAGCATTGGCAGGAGTATTAACAGGGGGAGGGCACAGGGGCAGCGGGCAGCAGTACACGAAGTGACCCAGCATATGAACTTTAGATGCGGCCAGCGGGTGTAGGGGTATAGTGTGTGGCCCTGCAGAAGTGTGTGTATCACCGGCAAGTGTAAGGACAGAGTGGGGGCACTGGGGCAGCCATCAGTCAGCAGGTGACCCGATATATGCATATGTATATGCCCTGGGCTCCTCTGATTGGCTACTGGCAGAAAAGGGTGCTCCTCTTCTCCCCTAACATCACTACTTACACCATCCTGAAATAACGAATGCGGTACTAGCAGAGGAACAGATAGCTGATCAAATGTATAGTGATGCATTACATGCAGGAGCTGGTGCCCCGGTGTTGAAGCAATAAGCTACTCCAATGGTACCCTGCTCTATTAATAGCACAAAGCAGTGAAGTGCCCTGTTTTCAGCTAAACAGGACACTTCACTGCTTCATGAATAGACCCCTTTATGTACCATTAGTGAAAGCAGCAGATATGCAGTTTTCAGGAGGCGTATATGTGATGACCGTTTCCACCTATATCTGGCTGAAAATCAGTACCCAACTTGCCAGGATGTGTTAAAAAAAGTAGCAATGAATTAAAAAACATGTTCAACCATCCCCCTCCAAAAAACCCTCAAACCATTTCCAATACAAGTTCTGCAAGTGTAGGCTGGTATTAGCAAAATTGGTTGTGCAAAAAGTGTGGGGTCCCTCGGTGCCAATACCACCACTAGCCTGTCTGGTGCCACTGTAGAAAGAAACTTGCAGTCCTAGGGGGTTGGCACAGAGCTGTATTCCATATAGGCTTGAAGGCAGGAAGAAAATATACCTCCTTCCCCAACAAAAAACAGGTATGTGCTAAATACACTGGGATTATTCCCACGCCACTGGTGTGGCAGGTACAAGAGATATTGCAGTGTGCTTTCATGTTTCACTACTGATACCAGTATGTCCTCACAGCATTTAATTATATGGGTTTGCTGGCACTGGTAGAACAGGCCCTCTGAGACCTGTAGTGCAACTTGGGTAAATGCTGAAAAAAGAAAAGCCACATGTATTAAATAAAAACCCATACAATTCTTATTCGACAATTTATTGCTCATGTAACCCTGTTTCTGGTGTTAATAGAACTTAATTATATACACTTTAAGCTGTTCGTAATATGTGGCAAAATTTACTTTATATTGTAATTTGTGAAAAAAAAGTGAAGGAAAATACGTAACAAGTTAAAGGTAATAACAAGAAAAATCGTGTCACTATTACTATTAGGAAGAGAATGGAGATGAGGAGGACTTCTAGCGGTTTCTAGAAGCCCTCTCGCCAGTTCAGTTAACACTAGGGGTGTGCACCGGCCACTTTTCATGTTTTGTATTTTGGTTTTGGATCTTTCTTCATGTTTTTGTTATCTGGATTGGTTTTGCCAAAACCACCCTTCTGTGTTTTGGGTTTTGGGTTTTCTTTTGTGTTTTGGATCTGTATTTTTTTGGAAAAAAGCATAAAAACAGCTAAAATCACAGAATTTGTTTTTTTTTTTTGGTCCTATGCTATTATTAACCTCAATAACATTAATTTCCACTCAGTTTCAGTCTATTCTGAACACCTCACAATATTGTTTTTATGCCAAAAGGTTGCACCGAGGTAGCTGGATGACTATGCTAAGCGACACGAGTGGGCGGCACAAACACGTGACCCATCTAGGCGTGAAACTGCGGTGGCAGACAGGATGGCAGTTTGAAAAACTAGGCCCCAAACTGTACATAATGCAAAGAAAAAAAAGAGGTGCAAGATGGAATTGTCCTTGGGCCCTCCCACCCACCCTTATGTTGTATAAACAGGACATGCACACTTTAACAAACCAATCATTTCAGCGCCAGGGTCTGCCACATGACTGTGGCTGAAATGATTGGTTCATTTGGGCCCCCACAAAACAAGCTGGCAATTAATCTGTCCCTGCACAAACTGGCTCTACAAAGGCAAGATGTCGTCCTCATCCTCATCATCCACCGATTCCTCACCCTCTTCAGTGTTGTGTATATCCTCATCCTCACAGAGGGCCTGATTCAGAGCCGGACGCAATCAGCCGTTCGCCCGCAGTAGGTACGACCATCCAAATGTCAAACCAAGCGCTCGCACGGGTGGTCACTCGTAGCGAGTCTTCCGCCCCATATTTCCACAACCCCTCCTCTAGCTAACGAGTGTCCGAAATAGCGAGCGCACTACTCGTTTTTGGATGAAGTGTTCGCTCGCACAAGTACAACCGGAAGTAGGCCTGTCATTTGTCGATTGCCTTGTTTTTCCTTCGTTACACATCCGTGAATCGATTGGTGGCAATCATTACCTTAATTGACTTAATTGTTGGTCGAAAGTTTTCAATCTTGTTTCTTTTTTGAATGTCAATAAACTTTATTGTTTGTTTTGTGTTCATTTTGGTCCATAGAATCCCTTCGCTTTTAATGGCAAACTTGTTTTTTTTCAATCCAAAGGCAGTTTGTTTGCTTTTTTACTAGCTTTTAATTTGGTTTATAATTTTGAAATTCTTTTATTTCCAGCTTGTTGCTAACGCATCCAAATGCAGCAAGCCAATCATAAGTCACACTATATTTTTAGGGGTTGTTCACATGACTCACACATTAACCAATAGAATTCTTCATGTTATTTAAAGTACATTAGCCAATCAAAATTTAGGGGTCCCTGTAATAAAACTGATTTGTGTAAAAAGAAAACATTGCCATCATGAGAGCCAGTGCTTTTTACACAGTGCTTTTGCTGGTGCTCACTGAAATTATTGATCGCCGTATAACGGACATGCCGCCCCCCATCACCAACCAACGCAAGCGCCGGGCGTACGTGAGGTGCGGCGCAGGCTGCGGGCCATGGGATTTCGTAGGACCATCAGCCAATTAGAACGCCGGTGGTTGGATTTACGACGCCGGTCCCCACACCTGCTTGCGCATCTTTGGATGAGGATCCACCAGCGTAAGTGGATATTTGAATGTTTATATATCTATGACAATCTGTTGTTACTTTTTGTCTTTGCTAATGTAAATTTGCATTAAAGCGTGTGCATGTGTGCAGTATGCTTTTTTTTGGGGCTAAATGAGACCTTGTTATTGTTTTTTTATAAGATTAATATTTTCTTTTTGGTTAATGTTTTCCATTTAAAATGTTTTTTGGTATACATATTTGCTAATATTACAAACTATACATCATTTAGGTCAGGAGCGGATCCAGAGACAGAGACGGAGGCCTGCCCAACCCCTCTCCCCAACTCCCACCATCTCCTCCCCTGCCCACTCCTCCCAAATTTCGCCACCTTCCCCTGACCTGGTCATCTCTATTTCCCCTCCCTCTCCTGCTCCCCAAATCCAAATAACCCCTCCCTCCCCTGTCCTACCCATCCACATTCCCACACCCTCCCCTGATGCACCCACTCCTGAATCCAACCCCTCCCTTTTATCCCCCCCGGACATTTCGCCCCCATCTTCGCACATCCACTGGCCCACTTTGGAGGAAGAGGATCTGGTCCTGAACCTGCAGGTATTTTTTTTGGGATGTTTGCAATTATTGTGTTAAAATGTGCCCTATATACATACACTGTTGTATCCCTGCTTACAATCTAAGGGCAGTCCTTTTTTTTGTTTTTTATTGTTTCTTGTGGGTGGTATTTTTGTTTAAATTTTGCTCCAAATTTTTTTTTTAAACGCTTTTTATTTCTTTTTAAAGTTTTTGTGATTTTGTTTTCCTAACTTTTTGCCCAATTTATTCATGTTTCTAAACAAAATAAACTTTACAATAACCACATATGCCAGAGCCAAATACAAGTTTCATTGTTTTTTGTTAAATTTCTACACTAAAATCAATATACAAATGGTGTAAGGATTATTTAAGATCCCAAAGTGATTGTTCAAACCACTATTCTCATGTTCATGTTTTATTTTTTGGTTTTGGTGCCAATTGGTAATTTAGGCAAATTTATGTTACCACTATAGTTTTGCAACAAAATTAGCATGGTATGTAAACTTTATTTAAGTGTAAATAATCCTGTTTTTCTTGTATGTATTTTTTTAAAAATTCACATGTAATCTAAACTCATATTTGTCTTTCTACAGACCCAAGGATGCGGGATCAAGCCGTTTTGGGCCAGATAATGGCAATGAGGGGACATTTGGTCCAGCTGCTGGTCGCAATGGACCATTTGATTTTGTTTTTGAGACATTAATTTATTCTGTTATTTTATTTTGTAAATAAAAGCTGTTTCTTTAAACCAATCTCATTTATTGACTCCAAAATTAGCTCACAAGGATTTTTTTTTGGTGTAAACATTTGGGTTTATGGAATTTGCATATGAAAATGCAAACAATGTGGCATACTAAATTTTTGGAGTAAGTATTCTTTAAAAGTGAAACTTAAAAAAAAAAAAAAAGTGGTTTCCAAGACTTTAAAGACATATTTGTACATTCCAATAATTGGGCCAATTGACATTAACTCCATAATGTTTTTTGAAATATCCCTTATGTAATTATTTAATTTATTCAAAAATATCCATTCAACTCCCAAAATAGTTAAAAAATATGAAAAAAGGTAGGCCCAACTATGAAAACATGTTGTTAATTGTTATGTTGTTTTTAAAATTGTTTTTCCCAAAAAAGTTACAATTAAAAAAAAACACTTGTAAATTAAGTTAAAAAGTACTGTCCATTTGCTGGTTTTTCAGGTAAAAAAAACAAATATTTATAAAATTAGTTTATTATACAATAACTCACAATAAAAACAAAATACACACAAAGATTGGAAAGAAAAATTCAAGAACTGCTTGAAGATGGTGCATGCCAACATGTTGTCCCAAAATCAGGTAAGAAACACATTTGTCCAGGTGTAAAGGTAATTTTTGAGTCATTAATGTCACAGGCAAGCATTTTCAGGAAGTAAGAAGGTTGTTTGGATTTTGCAAAAAAAAAAAAAGAAAAAAAAAGGTTAAAATTCGAAACATAGGATAGTAACACACATAATTTTCAGTCTTCGCAATGTTTGGATTGGGAAATACCTGCAACGATCCCAACTGTGGTCTGGAAGGATCCTGAGGCGCAAAAATGTAACACTGACATTAACTGCGTAAGTGGTGGTATCGCTGTTGGTTTGTTAATTTGCCTTTCAAGATCACTCTCTATTAATGAAAGAGTGTCTAGGATGATTTGGGGTGGTAGGCGATACCGCCGTAAAACCACATCAGGCATTCCAAAAAGGGTGACACGTGTTCTAAATATCTGGGGCCTTGCACGCCTATGATGTCTACACCTAGGAGGATGTTCAGGTTGGTCGGGGTCGTGGACCATCACCACTATAATTCACCCAACATCAATCTGAAATGTTAATGTAGTTATTTTTCCAACCTTTAAAAATAAGAAAATATACTTATCTTTTTGACACATTAAGAAGAATCTTACAGGGTTAGGCAGTGACATCTTGAAGTAAACCTACAAATTAGATTTAACATAAATAAAAACAAAAAAATTCCAACAAAATAACGACAGCCTAAGGCAACAATATAAAGAATGCATACACTACACAGATGTTGTTAGTGTCTGATTTTATTCTAATAATCCAATGTACGCTAACACCACAGACAGGAGATGTGCAAAATATACGCAATAGAGGATACAAAATACCGCTAAATGGTACGCTAACGCCACAGACAGGAGATGTGCAAAATATACGCAATAGAGCATACAAAATATCGCATTTTTGATGGCCAAATAATCATTTGGGCAAAAAAAAAAAAAAATGCATAATGATATCCCTTAAAAAAACATGATAAATGTTAACAATAAACAGGGTCTAATGTATCTCAATATGCAGTCCACAAGACGAAAGGAGATAAATAAATTAAAAAAAAAACCTAAAAAAAAAAAAAACATTTTAAAAATAAATAAAAAAAAAACAAACAACCAAAAGAGCGAACCACCAAACTTACCTCAAAACCAAAAAAAAGGCTTATTACAAAAATGCAAAAATGCGAAAATAAAAAAACCAATCGCCAACTCGCACAAAATCCAAACAACTTCACAAACCACAACTCTGCACCTCTAACAACCACCAACCACTTCTATCAACCCACCCCAAAACAAGGCCACAAAAAAGCCTTAAATAGACCTAACTTTCTCGCTCAAATCAATGACGCTCAATAGATGCGCCCGTATAATGCACACGCATCTATAAAAACGTCAGGAGAGGCCACAATGGGTCTGCTGAATTCAAGGGTTTAATCATGTCCACTGAACAGCAGCAAAGCCAAATTCCAGGACCAAACAGTAAGTAGCTCCAAATGTAAAGTTAACACACCAAAAAAAATAAAATAATAATGATTGTTTTATTTTTTGTAAGGTGTTGAGACTGACAATGAGGAGGCTGAGGGGCCTAGTACCCAGGCCAGGGCCAAACGAAAAAGGCAGCCACAATTCATAAGAAAGGAGATGGAGGCTTTGGTGCAACAGTGCGTGGATAACCTGGCACAGGCACCCCGAAATATGGGTGCAAGCCAGAGATGGAAACTGTGGGAGGAAATAGCCAGTGCTGTCAATGGTGTTGGTGATTTTGTCCGTTCAACCAAAGAAGTCAAACGCCGGTAAGTAAATGATATAACCTATTTCCACAATTCTAAAAACTTAGTTAAAAAACTAAACATACATTTTTAAACAACAGATGGAGCGACTTCAAATATCGGCTCAAACAAAAACTGGCTGATAGGGCTAGGCATGCAGTGGGGACAGGTGGTGGGCCAACCCCTGTGTCATTGCAGTTAACCGATTTGGAGGAACTGGCACAGGGGTGTGTGCAGGAAGAGGAGGTGTTTGGCATTGCCCAACATGGACACAGACATGCCAGACTTTGCGGCTCCACATGTTGCTGCAGGTAATTTATTTAAAAATGTTTGAACAACTTGTTTAAATACAAAGACTAATGTACTAATATTTTTATGATCTTTCTTTTTCACACAGGCACAGAAGAGGACGAGTCTGCTCCAGAACTGAGGTTTGGCTGCAGTAGATCTGCTGGCTCCGCAGGGGAGGAAGCAGTATTTCAGGCTGGGGACCCTGTGGCGGACAGTCCAGGGCCTTCCCCCTCGCAGGCAGTGGCCCTTTTCACAGATCTCAATGATAAAATGGATAAAAACACAGAGATTCTGCTGAGGATGGACGCCAATCTGCTACGGGTGGCGGACGCCTTGGAGGCAAATGCTGCGGCCAATGTCAGAATAGCTAATGCCCTGGAGCAGCTCGTCCGCCTGCGCATGTTGGAGCTGGCCTCCCTTCCTGCCGGAACATCAGGGCCCTCCACCTCTGGCGCAACATCGGCCATCCCTCCAAATGTGCCTAGCCCTATGCCTAGCCCAGAGGAAACACCAGCTACCTCTGCCCAGGCACGCCATACAACCAGACAGACAAAATCATGCTCCCTCCAACATCAAGCCAAGCGGGGGAGAAGGCATTGACAGCACTGGCTAATTTCACAAAATTCCATCTCTGTGTTTGCCCCATATTTTGGCTACAACAAACCTCCCTCTCCTTTCTTGTGAATGTCAACATTTAATTTTTGAAAAATAAAAATCCATTCTTAAAAAAATGTGTGTCCAATTCATTAGCAAATGGCTAAAAGGGACTGGAACAAACATACTTAAATACATAACAAAGGTCATATACTTTAAAAAATATTTAAAACCAAAAAACATAAGGTAACAGGTAGGTAAAAAATAACACAAGCAAAGCAATTAGTAGCTGATTGTTTTTCTGTATTGTAACCAAATTGTCCCAAAAAATTAGACATAAAAAAAAAGGTGTTGGGGTTTTTAAAAACAAAATAAATCTGACAACAACATGCGTACAGAATTTAGACAAAAAAAAACATTTTTACCTTTTATTTTAAAATTTATTTTGTGATTGCTGTGATTACAAAACACAAACAAATAGGAACACAACATGCGTTCCAAATTTAGCTAATAAATCATGGCCATTGAAAATCACCTTCTCGCAAGTGATCCAATTATTAGGTGATTGGTCTTATGCCTTGTAAAGGAGAATAGCAAAACATCGATTCGCTAAGGAAGGTACGAAGAGACCATCGTCTTGGCGAGATCCAATACCCTACCACAAGCTGAACGAGCAGCCATAATGGAAACTGGATCACACAGTGACGTCTCCAAAATAGCGTCCAAATTGGACGTTCGCACAAGATAATGCATATACACCCAAAAAACGCCTTGCCACGCCTGAGTTTTCTCATCTCCACCCCCGTTACCACCCATAAACGGAACATTCTGTCAATCAAATGACATAGGTCACTTCCTGTTCGCTGTGTAGACGAGTGAACGAAAAATGACCGCAATGATCCAGCCGCACGTGCGCAATGAGAACCAGATGCATGCGCAGTTTAAAACAATCGAATGCGTACGAGCGAACGGCTGATTGCGTCCGGCTCTCAATCAGGCCCAGAGTATTAATTCGTCCCCGCTGGAATCCATCACCACAGGTTCCTCTGTACTTTCTGGAGGCTGGTGTCCCTGGAAGAATTGATAATTAATTTTGATGAACATCAACTTCTTCACATTTTGTGGAAGCAACCTCCTATGCCTTTCGCAGACAAGGTTCCCGGCTGCACTAAAAATTCTTTCGGAGTACACACTGGAGGGGGTGAGCAACTTGGTTAAAATAGAGCCAGTTTGTGCAGGGGCTTTCATATTCCCTCTTTTTCCTGCCAGTACAGGTACGAACTGTCTGCTGTCACCGATGTAATCCTCCCCCATTCTGTCAACGATGACAGTATCATATGCAGTGACAGTAGACATGTCAGGAATTGTTGGCAGGTCCATCAGTCTGGACCAGATGTCCAAACTTGGTCCTGCCTGCCCTGCATCATCGCCAGCGGGTTCCTTAGGCTATCTAAGTTGTTTCCTGGCAACCCCAGTTGTGGGAAAAAATAAAGAAGGAGCTCTTGACGTGTCACATTCAGCTTCAGCTGACAGGGTTTTCACCAGCAGGTCTTTGCACCTCTGCAGGCTTGTGTCTGCTGGAAAGAAAGACATCACATAGGTTTTAAACCTAGGATTGAGCACAGTGGCCAAAATGTAGTGGTCTGATTTCAACAGATTGACCACCCTGGAATCCTGGCAAAGCGAATGAAGGGCTTCATCCACAAGTCCCACATACCGAGCGGAATCGTTCCGTCTTAGCTCCTCCTTCACTTTCTTCAGCTGCTTCTGCAAAAGCTTGATGAGGGGAATGACCTGACTCAAGCTGGCAGTGTCTGAACTGACTTCACGTGTGGCAAGTTCAAAGGGCTGGAGAACCTTGCACAACACGGAAATCATTCTCCACTGTGATTCAGTCAGGTGCATACCCTCTCCTTTGCCATAGGTGGATGTATATGCTTGAATGGCCTTTTGCTGCTCCTCCATCCTCTGAAGCATATAGAGGGTTGAGTTCCACCATGTCACAACCTCTTGCTTCAGGTGATGGCAGGGCAGGTTCAAGAGTGTTTGCTGGCGCTCCATGTAGTTTTTCAAGTCTTATTGCTGATATCGTTCTGAGTGCTGGGGGATACCTTTTTTGTATCTTTTATAGACTAACTCTCCCTTTCATGCACCTGAGTGGTATTACTAAGGTGATTGAGCAGCTAACAATATGCATTGCAAGTCTGAGAGGCATAGATGGGACCAGCGTTTGGAAGGCATGCTGGTTCCTGTAGTGCCATTAGGAGGACCTAGGGGTGACTCCAAGGTAAGCTGGCTATCATTTTTAGATATATTTTTATATGTGCCATTATTATGTGGCCTTATATTGGGCTAATATATGCCCCAGATTATGTTATTTTTTGAGGGATGAATTTGAGGCGCGGTGCTCCTTGGGTTGGTATATGGCTGGGCTGCTTTGGGGTGGCACACTAGAACACTCCATTTAGCACTATATTTATACTTATTTTCTACTAATACTACTTTATTTAGCATTTTATTTACACCCTTCACCTGTGTATCACCCCCAAACACATAGCTATTGATTTATTAATGATATTATTAACACTTACTAACACCTTTAGTTTAGATTTTCTCTGGTGTGCTGCCCCGGGGTGGCTGGCCTTTGCTGGCTTTTTGGGGTTCCGCGCCCCAGGCTTTAACCTAGAAGTAGGAACCTTCAGTATCAGAGATGCCGTGATACGGCCTGGAGGCTTACACATATCTTTGCAAATATACGCAACTAAGATCTCTGATTTATTTACCACCATGTAGTTTTTCAAGTCTTATTGCTGCTATAGTTCTGAGTCCTGGGGGAAACCTTGTTAATTTCTTGAAACTGGTGATACACAGCATAGCCTGCCTTGGAATGAGCTAGCGTTTCTGAGATGCTGCTACTGGTGACACTGCTATTGTTGCTGCGTAAGGCAATACATCTACCCAGTGGGCTGTCACAGTCATATAGTCCTTAGTCTGCCCTGTTCCACTTGTGCACATGTCCGTGGTTAAGTGGACATTGGGTACAACCGCATTTTTCAGGACACTGAGGACACTTTTTCTGACGTCTCTGTACATTCTCGGTATCGCCTGCCTAGTGAAGTGGATTCTAGACAGGATTTGGTACCGGGGACACATTACCTCCATCAATTGTCTAAATCCCACTGCACTAATGGCGGATACCGGATGCACAACTAACACCAACATAGCTGTCAAGGCCTCAGTTATCCGCTTTGCTTCAGGATGACTGCTGTCGTACTTCATCCTCCTCGCAAAAGACTGTTGGAGGGTCAATTGCTTAGTAAAAGAAGTAGTGGTGTTCCAACTTCCTCTCTGGGATGATGAACAACTCCCAGCAGCAACAGCAGCAGCAGCAGTAGGCATAGCAATGCAGGATCCTCCGGAGGAATCCCGGATAGGAGAGGAGTCAGTCATGCCAGTGACATGGCCTGCAGGACTACTTCCGATCCTGACTGAGGAGGAAATTGACGAGGAAGGAGTTGACAGTGTGGTTTGCAGGCGCTTGGATACAACAGGACAAAGGGATTTAGGTGTCCCTGGACTGCTTATGGTCTTAGTCACAGTTTCTGAACTTGTCAGTAACACTTTATGAAAGCGCTGCAGTTAATGTATAAGGGAGGATGTTCCTAGGTGGTTAACATTCCCTACTTCTACTTATTACACCTTTATATATGCAACATATGGCAAGACAGTTGTTGTCCAGATTTGGACTGAAATATTTCCAGACCAAAGAGGTGGAATGTTTGGTCTTCTGCCCAGGCATGACGATGGGCTTTTTCATCCCACAGACAACAACTGTCTTCCCCGGTGCCTGATTTAAACAAATCACATCACCATCAGAATCCTCCTCATCAACTTCCTCCTCAGCGCCAGTTACACCAATATCCTCATCCTGTTGTCACGGGCAGTGAAATTGGTAGGGGTGGACCCAAGCTGGGTTGAGTGACAGACACCTGGACCAGAAGGGAGTTTGAATTTAGATGGTTTAATGTAATTCTTTAACATACAGATGAAAGAGGACTAACTGAGTGATGGTAAATAAAGTCCTTGGTGCAGAGATGCACAACTGCAGATACTTAAAACAAACACAAAAGTCTCTGAGGTTCAGGGGGTACTGTGGAAGAGAATTGCAGGGTTAAATACTGTAGAACTTGTAGATGAGTTGAATACTGAGTTGAATACTGTAGCAGAGTAGAATATATCTCCTGGATGGAGTATGCAGGATTGGGGAAGCACTTTGAATAGAACTCCGGGATGGAGTATGCTGGATTGGGTGAGCACTTGGAATAAAACTCCGGGATGGAGTGTACTGGATTGGGTGAGCACTTGGAATAGAACTCTGGGATGGAGTGTGCTGGATTGGGTGAGCACTTGAAATAGAACTCCGGGATGGAGTGTGCTGGATTGGGTGAGCACTTGGAATAGAACTCCAGGATGGAGTGTGCTGGATTGGGCAGGAGTACTCTCAGCTGGAGTACACAGGAACAGAGTCACAGGTGAACTGGAACTGGAAACAGCAGGGCTCAGAAGCATAGGTCTGGCTAGAGCAAGAGCACTATTGTACTGGCAATGAGACAGAGTCAGGGAAGGGCTTTTATACCCCTGTCCGGATGGTGATTGGCTGGAGTCACTGGAGAGTGCTGCTGACTGGATGGGGTTGGATGACCTGACCTGATCCAAGATGGCCGTGCCCATGATCAGGATGTCTGGCATGCAGAAGCACAGGAAGTGCATGGAGAGGCAGCAGGAACAGCTAGGCAACAGCGGGGATGCAAAGAAACACCTTCTGGCATAGGCCCCACTCTGGATTCCCCTGAAAGCAGCGGCTGGCTACTCAGCAATCTGCGATGACACCAGCGCATGGGAAGATGCAGGGGTCTCTGACTGAGGTCTCTAGCACAGTTTGTGACAGTACCCCCCCTTTTAGAAGTGGACTCCGGACACTTTCTAGGCTTATGAGGAAACTTAACATGGAAGGCTTTTAGAAGAGCAGGAGCATGAACATCAGTAGCAAAGATCCAAGTTCTCAATCATAGCCCTTCCAGTCAATATGGTATTGAAGTCATCCATAGCGGCAGCTGGAATCTAGGACCTTCTGGATCTCGAATTCTTGACCACGCTGAGTGTGGACACTAGGTGGATTAGGGAGAGTTCTTTGAAATTGATTCAAGACCAGAGGTTTTAGGAGTGATACATGGAATGAGTTAGGGATTCGTAAAACAGGAGGTAATTTTAGCTTAACAGCCACTGGGTTAATGACCTTTTCCACAGAGACCAGACCAATGAATCATGGAGTGAACTTCATGAATGGAATATGAAGTCTAAGGTTTCAGGTAGATAACCATACCTTGTCTCCAGTTTGGAACTTTGGAGCGGCTCCTCTCTTATGATCAGCAAATGTTTTGTAGCGTATGGAGGCTTTCAACAATGAGGAATGACCTTCTCCCAGATAGCTGTCAGATGCTGAAGGGTATCTTTAGCAGCTGGTACATCAATAGTCAGAGTCGGGTAGGCGAGGATGTTGACCATACACAGTAAAACGGGTGTATTCTCCATGGAGGTATGATAGTGATCATTGTGAGCAAACTCGGCCCAAGGAAGCAGCTCCAACCAGTCATCTTGAGAAGATGAGACGAACAGACAAAGGAACTGCTCTAGGTCTTGGTTCACCCTTTCCATTTGCCCATTGGTCTGAGGGTGATAGGCCATGGAATATTTAAGTTTTACCTGTAGAGCTGAGCACAAGGATTTCCAAAACTTGACCACAAATTGGACTCCTCTGTCGGAGATGATATCTTGAGGAAGGCCATGTAAATGGAAGATCTCCTTAATGAAGAGTTGTGCAAGCTGGGACACAGAAGGCAGACCTGTTAACGGCACAAAATGAGCCATCTTGGAGAATCTGTCGACAACTACCCATATGGTGTTATGGCCTTGATATGGAGGCAAGTCCGTAATAAAGTCCATGGACAAATGGGACCAGGGCTGTCGAGGAACAATCAACCGATGCAGTAGACCAGGAGATGTTTTCCTAGAAATTTTATGTTGAGCACATTTGATGGAGGAAGCAACAAAGTGTTTGACATCGGTTCTCAACGTAGGCCACCAATAAGAGCGTTGAATAAATTTGACAGTCTACTCAACTCCATTATGTCCAGAAAATCGGGAAGCGTGGGCCCAATGTAACAGCTTATTATGAAGATCCGGGGCCATGAAGGTCTTTCCCCGAGGAGGATCTGGCGTGAGCCTGTCAGAGGCAAAGGCAAAGGACGTGGGCTGCAGAATTGGAGGAGGAGGTTCCTGCTTGACCTCTTGTTCAGAATCCAGAGAGCAGGATAAGGCATCAGCCTTTGTATTCTGAGGACCTGGATGATAGGAGAGTTTATAATCAAATCAGGAGAAACACAGTGCCCATCTGGCCTGTCTAGAATTTAGACATCTAGCATTCTGTAAATAGAGCAAATTCTTAATGGTCAGTAAAAACTGAAATGGGAAACGAGGCTCCTTCTAGCAAGTAATGCCACTCTTCCAGTGCTAGCTTAAATGCCAGGAGTTCCTGGTCTCCGATTGGATAATTCCTTTCTGCCGGTAGGAATCTTCGAGAGAAGAAACAGCAGGGGTGAAGCTTGTCATCATCAGATCGTTGAGAGAGAACAGCTCCCATCCCTTCCATAGAGGCATCTACTTCGAGGACGAAAGGAAAGGTTACGTCATGCTGTCTTAAAACTGGCGCGGAGATGAAGGCTTGTTTCAGCTGGTGGAAAGCCAAAGTAGCCTCAGGAGACCAAACACTGTGGTCAGCACCTTTACGAGTGAGAACTGTAATGGGAGCAACAAGCGAAGAGAATCCCTTGATGAACTTGCGGTAGTAGTTGGCAAATCCTAGGAACCGCTGAATGGATTTCAATGTAGTAGGTAGAGACCAGTCAACAACGGTTTGCAACTTCTGTGGATCCATTTGTAGACCAGTTCCCGAGATAATATATCCTAGGAAGGGTATTGTTGTGGTCTCAAATGTACACAGGAACAGAGTCACAGGTGAACTGGAACTGGAAACAGCAGGGCTCAGAAGCATAGGTCTGGCTAGAGCAAGAGCACTATTGTACTGGCAATGAGACAGAATCAGGAAAGGGCCTTTATACCCCTGGCCGGATGGTGATTGGCTGGAGTCACTAGAGAGTGCTGCTGACTGGATGGGGTTGGATCTCCTGACCTGATCCAAGATGGCTGAGCCCATGATCCATATGTCTGGCATGCAGAAGCACAGGAAGTGCATGGAGAGGCAGCAGGAACAGCTAGACAACAGCGGGGATGCAAGGAACCACCTTCTGGCATAGGCCCCACTCTGGATTCCCCAGAAAGCAGCGGCCGGCAACTCAGCAAGCCGCGATGACACCAGCGCATGGGAAGATGCAGGGGTCTCTGACGGAGGTCTCTAGCACGGTTTGTGACAGTTGTACTTCAACATTGACATCTTCAATTTGAATATCAGCAACTGGACTGTGGGTGCTCCTTCCAGCACTTGCAGAGGGCGTGCAAATGGTGGAAGGAGCCACCTCTTCCCATCCAGTGTTGGGAAGGTCAGGCATCGCAACTGCCACCACACTTGGACTCTCTTTGGGGATTTGTGATGTCTTCTTAGAACGCACAGTTCTTTGCTGTGCTTTTGCCAGCTTACCAGCCACAACAAAATTTGAGCTGGGTGATAATCAAGAAAAAGTCAATACACTATATAGCAGCACACACCTGTAGGTTGGTGAAACCCTACTAAACATCAACTATCAAAAGATAGTCATAAAAAGGACTGTAATGCACTAGAGTGATGTTGTGCTAATAATAGAATTACATCAAAAAAAGTTATTATACCTTGACATGACAGAAATAAACACCAAGAAGCCAATAATATGTTCAAAATACAATTTATAAAAAACACAGTCTCAATAACACTAAAAAATATATTATATCATGCATAAGATAAATATCTCATATCTCAAGACCACTCAAGAAATCCCTACACAACTGTATAGAAATATTGAATCCACAATAAAGGGTTTACTTTATAGAGTATCAATTTATATTGAACTATTGTAGCACAGTCATATAGCTCTCACCGGACTTGTATATAAGGTCCATTTTAAGTCCTCATGAATCAGACCTCTCAGATTGTAGTAGTGGGAGACTCGCTGCCAAGTAGCGGTGCTTATCCTGTATAAAGTGAGGATTCCCGACTAAGGGGAAAAGCAGCCCGATGATCCTGGCTTGTGTGGCTTTGAAGGCAAGAATTTAGTCAGCCTATGACCACCTTTATCCAGCCATTATTATAATCCGGGTGTTATGGACTTCATCTCCACCTGTAAATGCACAGCTCCCACTCTGTATCATAAGACCTCCAGCTGAAGTCAAATATAGTCGATAGCAGATATCACTGACACGTTTCGCTTCCGTTTTTGGAGGCTTCATCACAGAAAAATATATATGACACAGGCGCACGCTTGGTGCTGCTACTTTGTTGATGCACGTGCGGCTAAGGCGCACACAAGTCACAAACACAGAAAAATATATATTTTTTCTGGCACTTTGGGGGTTACACAACCTTCAAAAGATGAGCCAGCCGGCCTTTGACTTATGACACAGGCACACACTTAGCGCTGCTACTTTGTTGATGCACGTGCGGCTAAGGCAAACACAAGTCACAAACACAGAATTATTATTTTTTCCGGCACTTTGGGGGTTACATCACTCTTCAACAGACGAGAGAGCCAGCCCTTGACTTATGACACAGGCGCATGCTTGGCGCTGCTACTTTGTTGATGCATGTGCTGCTAAGGCACACACAAGTCACAAACACAGAATTTTTTTTTTCCGGCGCTTTGGGGGTTACATCACTCTTCAACAGATGAGAGAGCCAGCCCTTGACTTATGACACAGGCGCACGCTTGGCGCTGCTACTTTGTTGATGCATGTGTGGCTATGGCACGCCGCGCACAAGTCACAAACACAGAAAAATATATATTTTTTTTTTTTGGAGCACTTTGGAGGTTACACCAGCCTTCAACAGACCAGCCGGCCCTTGACTTATGACACAGACGCACGCTTGGTGCTGCTACTTTGTTGATGCACGTGCGGCTAATGCGCACACATACAGGAAAAAAATATATTTTCCACTTGGTGGCAGCACCCATGATGGACAGAGCACACCCTAGACAACACTATAGCACCCCTTTAGGACTACAGCCTTTATGGGACAGCAACACTGCAGAACACAGCCCAGCCAGCCCCTATGGACATTGGACACAGCCACTATGGACAACAGCAGTACCAGCACAGCAAACCCCTACCCTCCCTCTTCACTGTCCACAGCCAGAGTGAAAATTGGTGCTGACACGGGGACCTTTTATAGCATCCAAAACCTGCGAGAATTCGATAGCGGGATGATGACGTTTTGCCTCGATTTCAGATCGGAGCCAGGCGGGAAAACCCCTGAGCTGGACTCTGTTCCTGGCTTGGATCGGGGGGACTCGGAGGGGTTCAGATTTCAGAAATCCAAACCTGCTCATCCCTAGTTAACACTGAGAGGTAGCTCATGGGCGAGCCTCATGAGAGGTAGAGCATATAAAGGATTGCCAAGGTAAAGAGCTGGCAGTCCGGTAGGAGGTAACAACAGGGGATGGCCCCTAGAGGATGGCCCCTAGAGGAGGGGCAAAGAGTGACTGACAGGAGGAGGAGCTCAGTGAGGGAGAGCCCAGCTGCGACCACGCCCAGCACTGTGAGACTGCTGTAAGCTGGCACCCATTGAGAAATAGGACTGTAAAGGCAGCGGCCAGCCCCTGAGGTAGTGCCTGGAGAGAGAAGCAGGACATGGTCCATGGCTGTGGCACTGATTAAAAGCCTGCAGCCAGGGGCATCTTTAGAGATGAGCAGCTGACTGAGGCAGCTGGCCGGCCACCGCAGAATCAGTAGACTCTGTGCCCAGAGTCTACAGCGCATGCGCAGATCACTCACAGCACATGCTCATAACCCTGTTAAAATGGCCTCGGTGCCCATTTTCCGGCATTTTGAGCATCGCTGAGAGACACGACGTGGGACCTCGGAGAGGTAAGCTTTAGATAATATGAGTGCAGGGTGTGCGGTGCGGGCCCCCCTAGACTCGGGGGCCTTGTGCAATTCACACCCTGCACCCATTATAAATATGCCCCTGCCTGCAGCACTGTCTGGAGTATCCAAATGACGCTACTGGTGGAACTGGTGAAGTGACACTGCGCTCTGGGCCTGATTCAGGCTCACTCGCTAGATGCAGCAGCTCACTCCCAGCGTATGGAAATTCAACTAAGTGACATCAAGGCAGGTGATAGCTAGGCAAGGCATAAGCACGCCCACTACGATCACCTTTTGTTTCTAGCCGCCCCCACCAGCCTGTCTTTAGCTGTCCACTTGCGTACATCATTTACAGGAAGTATATACAACCATCTGTACATCGGGATCCATCGAATCTGACCGCAGCGCTTGTGGTTGACTGTACCCTACCACAAGCACTGCGAGTTCAGTGTAAAAATTACCCAGGTGACGTGAACTATGATGCTGCCTGTTAATTATGCATGCCCCAGAAACAGCGTGAAAACACTCTGGCACGCCTGCGTTCGCAACTCCACTCCCCTGTTACTACTGCCCTGCCCCTGTTACCACCCACAAACGGCCTCTCCTGTCACTCATTCCACTGGGCTGTCTTTGCTGGGCGAGCGAGAAATTTGCGATCGCTCGTACTAGTTTGCACACGCGCACTGCGAACTACACGCATGCGCAGATTAGTGAACATCGTCTGCAACGAGCGTCCGCTTGCTAGTGACCGGCTCTGAATGAGCTTCTCAGCACACCATCATCTCCCCCCTGCATCAACCACACCATCATCTCTATTTCCTCAAAGGGTATATTTACAAAAGTTTGAATTTGTTCAATTTTGCATTGTGGTGATTTTGAATTTGATTTTGATTCGATTTTGATCATCAAAGATTTTCTAAAGTAAAAATCTAATATAAAATCAAATTGAATATAAAACCTAATTCTTCTTCAAAATTAAATATAGTCAAAACATCAAAACTTTTACATAGACGAATGTAGGAACCCTTGATTTAGTAATATTACATTTGAAAAACTAACACAGCTCGAACACAAAATCGAACACAACATTCCCCAAAAAATAGACTAATGACTGCCAGGCGATTTGAGCTTCTAAACAGCATTCTAATCCCTTAACCTTCATTATGATGCCTATTAAAGTAGAGATGACAGACGATATGCCGATGTTTGTGCAATTGAGCAATTATGCATGCATATTATTCGCAATGCGCATGCACCAAAGTGTAATAGCGATACGGCACCCATTGCTTACCTTTACACAAGTGATTGACAGTCAGGCACCGTTTCTGGCTGTTGACAGGTATGTGGTCGCAAAAAGGCAGACATGTCATGGCTATTTTTGGGCGCGTCGAATCCGTACTCAAACAGTGTGCCTCTGGCTTCTCTATTCAGCTGCCATGCTCCATGACCATTGATTTAATTGAGCTTTTGATTATCAAAGTATGTGCACGTGCGCTGAGAATGTGTACGCAGTTGCCGTGCCTTTGATTGCTCCGTTGGGCGTCTCTGTACTTTTCAGGGCTGCTGGGTCTTTTGAATAATTTTGCACATCCTCAATGTGCACAATCGCTGCTGCAATCGCCATAGCATCCATCAATGAATCAGGCCAGAAATTATTTATACTGTAAAGGCTCTATGTGACAGGTACATATTACATGATTTTAGATGTTTTTATAAATTTTAAAAGAAATCAAGAAACACTTGAGGATTTGCACACATCTCGAATTAGAAGGGACACAAACAGGTTGTGTCAGACACTTTCAAAGGACATTAATGGATTTTTAGGAAGGGAAGTTCCCTGTTAAATCTAAGGGAGAATGTATGGACTACTAATCCGGTCCGGATTTTAGTTACCGGTAAAAGAGTACTTATATCTTATAATTGTATATGCATAAAGGTATAATTGTAATATTTCTATGTGAAAGGGCCACTGTAAATTTATTTTTTGTATATGGTACATTTGTTTCTTTAAGAAAAAACCTTTTTTTATCAAACCTGTTAATGAAATGATCATGTGACCCAGATATTGAGTATAAAAGACCATGGTGGTTTGTTGCACTTTACACCCTGAGGAAGGATATATCCGAAACATGTTGGTGAATGAAAGGGACACCCCAGGTTCCAGTTCCAATTGTGTGGTAATATACTGATTTGACCATCCATCGAAATTGACCAGCATCCCCTGACATTTTTTTCCCGGGATTAGATGTGGAAGCAAGGTTTGGTTTTGACTTTCTTTTCTTCTGGTATGGTCTGAATTGGAACAAACCATCTGGTCTGGAGTGTTTCCTTTGAAAGTTTTTTAATTTTTTAAATGGAGTTCGTTTTTTATACTTGTTCTAATTTTTGGGAATAAATGCTATTGATTTGCTTGGAGTCATTGGAGTGATATTTTTTATTCATCTGGAATTCCTGACACTTAAAAAGATACCTTTATGGGAACAGGCCTATGAGATATTAGGTGAGTGTTGCCCCATTGGGGTTTATACAGATAAGAAATAAGGAAGCATTTGACTGACAAAGAAACCTTTCGAGGAATGCATTTTATTTTGCCTGGGTGAGTCCAGAGATTTTCTTGAAGTTTCTGGAAGTTTTGCTCCTATACTATACTGAAAGTGTCCCCTTCTTTTGAATTATCTTGAGAGCTACAGGATATCGGTAGATAATCTTCTGAAAAAAAAAAGGGAAAACGGAAGAGAGAACACCTGAGTTAATTTCTAACAGCGCTTGTGGACCATTCCATATATGTGACATTTATAGGTTGTGTATGAATAGCTGGCGGCAGATTTGCCGCCGGTTGACACCCGTACGCCGGCAGCCCGAAGGTCCAGAATCCCGACAGGGGTGGTATGTACCTTAACCCTCCCCCCTGTCCCCCCCAACCCTAACTCTCCCTTGGTGCCTAACCCTAACGTCCAACTGGTGGTGCTTAACCCTAACCAGCCCCGGTGGTGCCTAACCCTAGCCTCTCCCCAGTGGTGCCTAACCCAACCCCCCCTCCCTGCAGCCTAACACTAACCCTCCCTGGGGGATGCCTAACCCTAATCTCCCCCTGGGGGTCCCTAACCCTAATCTCCCCATGCCCGGGCTAAGTGTAATACTTACCCGTATACTTACCTTCAGGATGCCAGGAGTCAGGATGCCGACGTCGGTATCCTGATGTCTTCAGGCAGGCGGCGTCACCATTATGCAGGGTGTAGGGATTCCAGCATTGGCATATCAACGCCCGGGTTCCCTTCTACCCGCGTATTAAACGTATCTCGACCCAAACATGTGGTTCACTGTAACTGTAAGCATTATGGCCTCATTCAGAGATGGACGCAGTGCAGTTCCTGCATCTTTGGGTTCCACGCCCCCAAACGGTGACAGGCTACGGTTTAGGGGGCACTGTGTACTATAACACAGGACCCATTCTGCACATGCAGAATGGGTACTGTGCATGCGCAGGTGCCCCACTATCGGAGATGTATGCAAACTAGAATTAGAGGAACCACAGCAGCTTCTTGCACGTGATATGTTTTGTTCAATACTTAAGGAAGTGTTTGTGGATTTTTTATTTGATTTTATATTCAAATTTATAGGTGATTTTATGTTCAATTTTGAAATGTACATTCAAAACCAAACAAGAAACCACTAGTCAAGATCGATCAACCAACTTGAATTTGATTTCAAAATCGATTTCAAATTTGAATTTTTGTAAATGTTGGATTTTGACAGTGAAAACAAATGTCGATTTGATTTAATTTCAGATGAGTTAAATTGAACATAAAATCAAATGCAAAATATACCCCCAAGAATCTTCGTTGAACACATGCAGCCTAGCTGGCACTACTGTATAATATTTACTGTATTTATAGTAGAGTTCTCCTGTAGGACATATTTTCTGAAAAATGCCCTCATGCTACCGAAGGCAGAGCCAACCACGTCTCATACTGATGATATCAGAGAGATGTCAGACTATCTCCAGAGTCTTGTCATTTCGGGAGAGTTGGCAACTATGGGTCAGCCTCTTTTCATAAAAACTTAGCAGCACATTTCTTAATTTTCCATCCAGTTTTCAAGTAGAGAATCTAAAATCTCCCACCTAAACCACCTCATTCCTCTCCCCAGGCTATTCTACCTTCTTACCACCCTCTGCAAAGGAAAAAAAAAGTTTACACAAAACTCCAACAACCCACTGCAGTGGTGAAGCAGGCTTTTTGAAGGGTTTGTTTTTAAATTACTTCTGTAAGTAGGGTTGAACACTGCTGCTGACATCAAGCCAGATTAAGGGGGGGCAGAGGAATAGCGCCCAGTGACTCCTACGCACAAGGACACCCTCTGGTCAGAGCACACTGCTGCACTGTGCTGTTCTGTACATTTTTTAAAGGGCCAGACAAGTGGAGACAAGGTGGAATGATTGGGGGCAGGCCAGGTGATGAGTGGGGGGTACCTCCTCTGTTTTCAGTGCCCTGGATCCCACAAAGACTTATGGCCTGATTCAGAGATGTTCGCAAACTCAATGGTATATGTAGGTGCTGCTGCTGGGTGATGTTGTCAGTGAATGCAGATGTGGAGAGAGTGTGTATGGGTGCTACTAAGGTGTTAGCAGTGAATGCAGGGGGTGGGGTGAATGTGTCTGCGTGCGGCTGTAGTGTTGGCAGTGAATGCAGGGTGGGAAGGTGTGTGTTTAAGTGCTCCTAGGGAGTTCTAGGGAGCTGGTGAATGCAGGGGAAGGGTGTGTGTCTGGGTGCTGCTGGAATTTTGGCAATGAATGCAGGAGGGGAAAGAGTGTCTGGGTGCTGCTAAGGTGTTAGTGGTGAATGTATGGGGTTGGGGAGAGTATGTCTGGGTGCTGCTGTAGTTTTGACAGTGACTGAAGGGGAAGAGTGTGTGTCTGCATGCTGCTGTATTGTTGACAGTGAATGCAGGTATGATTTTGTGTCTGGGTGCTGCTGGGGTGTTGCCAGTGAATGCAGGGAGGGAGAGAGTGTGAGTTCTGCTGGGGTGTTAGCAGTGAATGCAGATGGAGAAGCGTGTGTGTCTGGGTGCAATCAGGGTGTTTTTAGTGAATGCAGGGGGTATGTGTCTGGTGCTGCTGGGGGGATGGCAGTGAGTGCAGGGGGAGAGGTTGTGTCTGGGTGCTGCTGGAATAGTGGAAATTAATGTGGAGGGGGTGAGAGTGTGGGTGCTGCTGAGGTGTTGGAAGAGAACACAGGGGGAGGAGAGTGTTTGGCTGCTGCTGTGGTGTAAATAGGGAATGTGGATTGTGTGACTGGGTGCTGCTGGAGTGTTAGTAGTGAATGTGGATTAGGAGGAGAGTGTCTGAGTGCTGCTTGGAGTGTTGGTAGTGGAAGCAAGCAGAGGGGGGCACTAATAACTATCTCGCCTCCAGGCTATTAGTATGAACTTTTGCCCCTGATGAGGTAGCCACTCTGTTAGAAGAATAAGCACTGGTTCTGGTAGTGTTAACTAGTTAATGGTCAGTCCAATAGCTATGTACTGATGATGAGCCCCATGTATGGTGCTATATAGTATATAGTAAGTTACTCTTATTTCCTGTGGACACTGACTACTTCTGGGAATCTGGTTACCTTTTGAAATACAGATCAAAGACTTTGATGGGTCCTTAGTGGAAGTAATGTAGATGTACTGTAGTAGCAAAAGAAGGCTCCTGAATGACTGGAACGGATGCAAACATACTGCAAATAACAAAAAAGCCTGGATAAAGAATATTTAAATTATGTGCCTTAATAGGCCAGCAATATTATTTTTATTATTATTCAACCAGACAAAAGAGCTTTTGACATAAAAAGTATTAACAATTTATTATGTAACAAAAGAAAAAAGCAATGGAATTTAATTAACTAAAAGTAAATGACACACAATTACAATTACATAAAATACAAGCTGGTACTGGATATTAATGATAGCTCATATCTGTACATAGGAGATCAACCCCTGCAGAAGGTGTCTCCTGTATCGATATGTAATGTGTAACCATCGGTTACTTGAATTCCAAATAATAGTCTCTGTCCTACGGATAGGAAATGATGGTATCGCCGATATTTGCACGGCGTAAAGTGTACACACCTCAAATGTTTCTTATATGGTGTTTGTTACTATGTATCCACACATCAGATTCTCATCAGTCAAGCTATAACAGGTTATCAATTAGCCTGTTTGAAATGTTCCATGACACTGGTTCACTGATAATCACTTTCACCCCAGTGGTTAGTGACACCGTCCAGGCACAGAGATTTGAGACTGGCTCTCATGAGATAGTCAATAATTGTGACTGCTTACCGCCGGCCGGCTGTTTAAGATGGATGTCACTGCCCATCTGTCGAAATCTGATGGAGCTAGACGTATATCACTCACGGAGCTTGCTCTCTATTTGTAGTTGTACTCCCATGTGTGGCTCTCCGGTATCTGACTGGAACGTTCAGGGGCGGATTCGGATGGAAAATCAGCCGGGAAATTTCTGGTTGCAGCCGTAATGGGGGCGGGCTCTGTTGGGGGGGGCGAGGTCTGAGGAGGGGAGCAGGATACTCCCTCCTCATAGGGCTTGATAGTATGATTCTGAGCTGGATGTAGTCGCGGTCTTCCTTGCGTCTTATGATGCAGTTGCGTCTGTGACTTAGTGCTAATGCCACTACAATGCCCTTCCCTGGTGTACATCCGTGCATCTGAATGTGCAAGTACTGAGACACCCACTGTCAGTGTGCACAGATGCTGCAATCATGCTTGTGCATCTTTAGACACCAACATCAGTTGCGCCATTGAAACGTGCACCAACTACACTATATCCAGATTATCCAATGTGAGTGATTCAGCATCTCTACATGAAACCAGTTTCCGCAACACTCCTGTGTCACTCCACTAACACGCACATCGATATATCTGCATCTGATTAGCCAATCCTGTGTAACCAAACAGGAACGCCCAACACATTTCTGATGCACTTTGTGAGTCCGAATCTGTACTGAACATCTATACAAACACCATTGGGATGTATGTGCGATACAACTCAGACAACAAACACCACTCCGCAATTCACTAACATGTTTGGACACCATAGATCACGTCTGTGCATTATTCCTCAACGACTGCAGTTTCCAGATAACCGCACAGCTACACTACTTCGAAAAGTAACAGCACCATCTGTAAATAAATCCAACTGTAAACTCTAGCATCACTTTCAGGTGGCGATTCAATTCTGAGTGATATTGAATAGCCCCGAGAAGGAGTTCCCAGAACTATTCAATTGACGGCACTGTTAAGTCCGATTAAAACCACTTAAGTTGGAGAATGTTGGTTACTGTGCCTTAAGCTGGGTGACTAAAGTGAGGGCCGCGATGCTGTTAGCACCATGGTAGGTCAGAAAATAGCATCTCAGCTGGCACTTTAGTCAGATTTCTGCTCTTATCTCAGGAGGCTGTGAGCAGAAATCATCTCAGTTGGCGCGGTCAATTGAATAGCTCAGGGACCTCCTTCCCGGGCTATTCAACATCACGCTTGATTGAATCGCCCCCACAGAAACACAGCTGACAAAATAACAGCACATCACCACCTTAATGACAGACATACTGTACACATTTCAGAAAAAGTTCATCTATTTTAGTCGCTTACACTGTTTGCCGGGGATCAGGGGTGCCGCGGATGGGGTAGGGGAAGTGTTTGGAGCTGTGAGGTGAGAGCAGGAAAGGGACATGTGTGGTGAAGGGGAGGTCTGGGGTGCCACAGAAGGGGGTGTGGCAAGTGTTCGGAGCTGTGAAGAAAGCAGTAAGGTGGACCTGTGTGGGAGGAGGGGTTGGGGATAGGGTGGGAGAGGTGTGTGCAGCTGTGAAGAGAGCAGCAAGAGGGACCTGTGTGGGAGGGGGGGTTGGGGGTGCCGTGGACAGGGTGGGGGAGTTGTGTGCAGCTGTGAATAGAGCAGCAAGAGGGACCTGTGTGGGAAAGGGGTGGGGGGTTGTGGGTGTCATGGACTTGGTGGTGTTATATCCTGATTAAACCTTTGTAAAATCCTGCCTATAAACCTCTAGACAATCCTTTGGCACTTGTAGTCCAAAGCACAAAAGTTATTATTTCAAGAAAAGTACAGATAGTTACACACTGTGATCTAATATAATAAGCGCAAATACATTATACAGTCACAAGGTACAGTCGATACATATGCAAGCGCTCTGGAACCAGATCCCGGCATCAAGATGAAATCTCCGTCAACAGCAAAGCAGGAAGACTGAGCTTCCAGTTTCATAGTGACTACATATATACCCTTACCGTGATAAGCAATACAATAAAACACGTTGGCATGTTCCATTGGTTCTTCTTCCTCCTTCTTCTGTTATGGTACAATTCATAGGTCAGTTTAAAGATCACAATCCAGCCTCTAACAGCCCATTGTGTCCACTTTCCTGCTGCATAGTAAGGATTCTGTCTTTGAACCTTATAAATACCTCTGACTATACCTTCTAATATCCTTCCTATAAACCTCTAAGGATGACGCTAATTTGCGTACGCAGTCATACAGTAAATAAAGACTAGACCTAGAACCTGTGGTTCCAAAGCACAAAGTATTATTCAAGTAAAAGTACAGCAGTTACACGCTATGATCCTCATATAATCTTAGCGCAAAGGGATTATACAGACCCATGTACACTTATACATATGCAGCGCTCTCTGGTCCAGATGTTAGGCATCAGCAAGAAACCCCTCATCAATCAGCATTCAGCACAAAGACTAGGAACCCAGGGTCAGAGCACACATATTTAATAATGTGCATATTTAACACATATAGGAATAAACAACACAATAGAGAAGTTTGTTGCTAATACCATTGGTCCTAAAGGAGAGGGCATATGTTACAAGGCATTTAACAGGTTGGTTCAAATAGACACAATCCAGCCTCTAACAACTGGTGGTCTTTGGTTTCCCACCTCATGCAAATCCTAACAGTTGTTCATATAATGTACATTTTGTTGCTTGAAGTCTCTGCGGTCCATAAGTTGAGAATGCATGTTGCGATCTCTCCATCGATATTACCGGAATACTGTTGAGAGAGTACGCATCAGTACAATACCAAACATGGCTTACTTATCACGTATAAAACTTTAGTTACGAAATAATCTTTATTTCATAGCAATTATAATAAATGTGCACACTCAAATCTTATACCTTAAAGCTTATGGAACCTTGTATGTGAATATGTAATGCGTGAGTATGTGGGGTTTGATGTAAAGACGCTAGTTAACTTGGGGCAGATGCGTGTGCATGGAGCTAATATTCAGCGTTTTCATACAGGGTCTTATGCATTCGCTAATATGTGACTAGTTAACAGTGCAATTGTGCGTATTAATGTGTGTATGAGAACACCTAGCAGTGTGGAATGCTGAGCATTATAGTTCCACATGCCCCCCTCTCTCAGCAGCCCCCACCCTTACCAGGCTCAAAAGTACAGTCCTTTGTTCTCCCAGGTTCTTGTGTAAATACAAATTAGCACAGCTACAAGACCCAAACCTCAAATAACACTCTTGGCTTTGAAGCTATTTTATTGTAGGAAGCCTGCTAATGTAAGGTGCTACAAACGACCCTCTTGCTGTATTTGAGCAGGGCCACCTGGAGTGAGAGCAGACGTTATGTCCATGAAGCTTGTCTTCACAGGCTAATTGTCACATGGCCATTTGCTCTGTTTAGTTAATGCAATCCAATTTTGACATACTGTACAGCCATTTCTGAAATATATCCTTTAGGGGAATTATAATAATACACACACTTTGGACCTCATTCAGAGTCGGTCGAAGCGGCCGCACGGTCGTACGGGAAAAGGGGCCGGATATGCAAATGATTCCCTCGCAAGTTGCGTCCCTAAGTTCGGATCGGTAGCTGGCCGACCAAGGGGAGGAAGCGGTCGGAAGACAAAAAAATACGCCCCCTTCTCATACGCATTGCACGTCATCTCCGGGCATATAAGGATTAATCAAGACCATAGGCAACCATCGAAACTGTAAAAACCTCCCATATCACATGTACCATGACGCTACTTTGTTAATTATGTACTCCCATAAACCGGATGCACTCCCACAAAATGCCATTCGCATAATGAGGCACGCCTACGTTCGGATCTCCACTCCCCCGTTTTCAAGCACCTTCCCCTGTTACCACCCACAAACGCCTCATTCTGTCACTCAAACTACTGACCTGGCTGTGTTCAAGGAGAGAGAAATTTCTGATCGTAGCGGCTAGTTTGCGCACGCGCATTGCAAACTTTACGCATGCGCAGTACAGCGAACATCGGTGGCCATTTCGACCGACTCTGAATGAGGTCCTTTATCCAGAGCACTCAAACTACGTAAAGTCATGAAATGGGCTTTTGATGAATCGCCATAACTTATGGCGATGGTCACAGATGCAATCGCATGAAGCTAATAGTAATATCGCCACATGTACTAAAGTGTGAGTTTATCTAAAATGGCGCTTAGGCAGCCATTCGCAAAAATGGTGTCTTGCGATCTCATTTCCAAGATGGTGTCTTGCGGCCAATTGCAAGATGGGGTCGCTGCGATCCAATTTTAAACTGATCTTGTCTCAGCCAATTATCCAGCTTTGACAATATCACACCCCCTTATTGCCATGGATATTATAAACTAACTATGGATATATTATAACTAAGGGCCTGATTCAGAGCCGGATGCAAGTGGCTGCTCGTTCGCTCCGAGCGATGTTTGCCCAACTGCGCATGCATACGGATCATAATACGCATGCGCGAACCAGTCAGTGCGGCCGAAAATCGTTTGTTCGCTAAATTGCGAATGCCTGCTATTTTGATTGACAGAATGAGGCGTTTGTGGGTGGTAACAGGGGAAGGTGCTTGAAAATGGGGAGTGGAGATCCGAACGCAGGCGTGCTTAAAGGTCAAAACGGGCGTTTTATGGGTGTGCATAACTAATACAGCAGCATCATTGACCACGTCACTGGGTTATTTTATAGCCAGAACTGCTCGCAAAATTGTGGTAGCAAAAACCAACCCCAAGAATAGCGAGCAGTTCATACCCTGGTCGATGTACTCGATTAATCTAATAAATAGCGGACATAACGTAGGATGCGAGCGGGCAGGGGGCGTAGTTTCCCAAAAAACGACCGCAAGTTTTGTACGCTCGTTCAGACCTAGAGGCGTGAACAGACCGCAAACAGCGAATGGTTCATTTGAATAGCCACCCCTATTTTCTTGACGAGCGAGCGCAAATAGCGTCCGGCTCTGAATCAGGCCCTAAGTTATTAAGTTTTTTTGTTTATATATATCCATGGCAATAAGGGGGCGTGATTTTGTCAGATGATTCAGCTGCGTTTCTAGCTATCGTCGCTAGCGTTAATCAGTATGACTCGGGGTGAGTCACATGCTCATACCCACTTCCTGGTTACAGCGTCACAGCGCTCAGGTAACCAGGATGTGTGCGCTCCATGAGAAGGAAGGAGCAGGGTTTGAAACGCACGCGGGAGCTCCGTGTCTGACCAGATTATACAACAATCGGTGGGTTAGCTTTGGATGTTTATTTAATATGTGTATTATTAGATGTGCTCATTGGATTTATCATTCAAGTCCCCTTACAGCCTGTCAGTTCGTTGATTATACATGTAACAGGTACCACGCAGGTGTTTTTTGAGGGAGGTGTTTGATCAATGTAATTGCATTAATCATGTAATTAGTGTGTGTATTTATATGTTCAGTGTTATATGTACTTGCATCTTGACAAAGGTCCAAGCATGGGACCGAAACGTCGATGGATGGCTGTACTATGGCTGTATTTTTAAGATGACGTAAATAAAACAAATCTTTTTGATATCTATGAAGTCTGGTGAGTGCACCCTCATTTTGTTTGGAGATTATATATGTGAATTTCTTGGTTTTGACATTATTTGTCTGGATTTACAAAAATGACAGGCAATGGGGTTTACACAGATGATCAAACGATGTCTAATGAAATCACAAAGGCAAGGCTACTTTGTTTACACCTCAGACATAAATACAATGGTTTATGTAGCTTAAATCACATCAGATACTAATGGCCTACAATGGCTATCGATAGCTGAAATGCCTAACAGGGGTCAGGGGTGCCATGGACAGAGTGAGGGAGGTGTGTGCAGCTGTGAATAGAGCAGTAAGAGGGACCTGTGTGGAGAGTGGGGGGTTGGGGGTGCTGTGGACAGGGTGGGAGAGGTGTGTTCAGCTGTGAATAGAGCAGCAAGAGGGTCCTGTGTGGAGAGCGGGGGGTAGGGGGTGCCGTGTATTGGGGGAGGGAGGTGTGTGCAGCCGTGAATAGAGCAGCAAGATGGACCTGTGTGGAGAGGTGGGGGTTGGGGGTGCTGTGGACTGAGTGGGGAGGTGTGTGCATCTTTTAATAGAGCAGCAAGAGGGACCTGTGTGGAGAGGGGGGGTTGGGGGTGCCTCGGACATGGTGGGGGATGTGTGTGCAGCTGTGAATAGAGCAGCAAGAGGGGCCTGTGTGTTGGAGTCGGGGGTGCCGTGGACAGGGTGGGGGAGGTGTGTGCAGCTGTGAATAGAGCAGTAAGAGGGACCTGTGTGCTGGGGTCCGGGGTGCCATGGACTGGGGGGTGGAGGTGTGTGCAGCTGTGAATAGAGCAGCAAGAGGGACCTGTGTGGAGAGGGGTGGGTCCGGGGTGCCGTGGACAGGGTGGGGGAGGTGTGTTCAGAAGTGAATAGAGCAGCAAGAGGGACCTGTGTTGAGAGGGGGGGGATGGGGGTGCAGTGGACTGGGGGAGGGAGGTGTGTGCAGCTGTGAATATAGCAGCAAGAGGGACCTGTGTGGATAGTGGGGGTTGGGGGTGACCATGGACTTTGTGGGGGAGGTGTATGCAGCTGTGAATAGAGCAGTAAGAGGGACCTGTGTGGAGAGGGGAGGGTCGGGGGTGCGTGGACAGGGTGGGGGAGGTGTGTGCTGCTGTGAATAAAGCAGCAAGAGGGACCTGTGTGGAGAGGGAGGGGGTCAGGCGTGCCGTGGACTGGGTGGGGGAGGTGTGTGCAGCTGTGAATAGAGCACTAAGAGGGACCTGTGTGGAGGGGGTGGTAGGGAGGTGTGTGCACCTGTGAATAGAGCAGCAAGAGGGACCTGTGTGGAGAGGGGGGGGATCGGGGGTGCCATGTACGGGGTGGGGGAGGTGTGTGCAGCTGTGAATAAAGCAGTTAGAGGGACCTGTGTGGAGAGGGGTGGTCGGAGGTGCCGTGGACTAGGTGGGGGAGGTGTGTGCAGCTGTGAATAGAGCAGTAAGAGGGACCTGTGTGTTGGGGTCGGGGGTGCCATGGACTGGGTGGGGGAGGAGTGTGCAGCTGTGAATAGAGTAGTAAGAGGGACCTGTTTGGAGAGGGGGGGGTTGGGGGTGCGGTGGACAAGGTGGGGGAGGTGTGTTCAGCTGTGAAAAGAGCAGCAAGAAGGACCTGTGTGGAGAGGGGGGGGGGGTTGGAGGTGCTGTGGACTGGGTGGGGGAGGTGTGTGCAGCTGTGAATAGAGCAGCAAGAGGGACCTGTGTGGAGAGTGGGGGTTGGGGGTGACCATGGACTTTGTGGGGGAGGTGTATGCAGCTGTGAATAGAGCAGTAAGAGGGACCTGTGTGGAGAGGGGAGGGTTGGGGGTGCCATGGACTGGATGGGGGAGGTGTGTGCAGCTGTGAATAGAGCAGTAAGAGGGACCTGTGTGGAGAGGGGGGGGGGTTGGGGTGCCATGGACTGGGTGGGGGAGGTATGTGCAGCTGTGAATAGAGCAGTAAGAGGGACCTGTGTGTTGGGGTCAGGGGTGCCGTGGACAGGGTGGGGGAGGTGTGTGCTGCTGTAAATAGAGCAGCAAGAGGGACCTGTGTGGAGAGGGGGGGGGGGTCGGGCGTGCCGTGGACTGGGTGGGGGAGGTGTGTGCAGCTGTGAATAGAGCAGTAAGAGGGACCTGTGTGTAGAGGCGGGCTGTCGGACTGGGTGGGGGAGGTGTGTTCAGCTGTGAATAGAGCAGCAAGAGGGACCTGTGTCAAGAGGGGGTGTTCGGGAGCCATGGACTGGGTGGGGGAGGTGTGTGCAGCTGTGAATAAAGCAGTAAGAGGGACCTGTGTGGAGAGGGGGGGTTGGGGGTGCCGTGGACAGGGTGGGGTAGGTGTGTGCAGCTGTGAATAGAGCAGGAAGAGGGAACTGTGTGGAGAGGGGGGGTTGGGGATGCCTCATACTGGGTGGGGGAGGTGTGTGCAGCTGTGAATAGAGCAGTAAGAGGGACCTGTGTGGAGAGTTTGGGGGTGCCGTGGATTGGGTGGGGGAGGTGTGTGCAGCTGTGAATAAAGCAGTATGAGGGAACTGTGTGGGAGGGGGGGTTCGGGAGCCATGGACAGGGTGGGGGAGGTGTGTGCAGCTGT
Organism: Taudactylus pleione; assembly: GCA_031769625.1. Classification (NCBI taxonomy): domain Eukaryota; kingdom Metazoa; phylum Chordata; class Amphibia; order Anura; family Myobatrachidae; genus Taudactylus; species Taudactylus pleione. Next base: position 7,585,990 of record JAUIMM010000957.1, read on the forward strand.
GAATAGAGCTGTAAGAGGGACCTGTGTGGAGAGGGGGTTGTTTGGGGTGCCGTGGACAGGGTGGGGGAGGTATGTGCAGCTGTGAATAGAGCAGTAAAAGGGACCTGTGTAGGACCTGTGTGTTGGGGTCAGGGGTGCCGTGGACTGGGTGGGGGAGGTGTGTGCAGTTTGAATAGAGCAGTAAGAGGGACCTGTGTGGGAAGGAGAGGTTGGGGGTGCCGTGGACTGGGTGGGGGATCTGTGTGCAGCTGTGAATAGAGCAGCAAGAGGGACCTGAGTGGAGATGGGGGGGTTGGGGGTGCCGTAGACTGGGTGGGGGACTTGTGTGCAGCTGTGAATAGAGCAGCAAGTGGGACCTGTGTGCGATGGGGGGGGGTTTGTGGGGGCCGTGGACTTGGTGGGGGAGGTGTGTGCAGCTGTGAATAGAGCAGTAAGAGGGACCTGTGTGGAGAGGGGGGGATGGTGGTGCCGTGCACAGTTTGGGGGAGGTATGTGCAGCTGTGAATAGAGCAGCAAGAGGGACCTGTGTGGAGGGGGGGGGTTGGGGGTGCCATGGACTGGGTGGGGGAGGTTTGTGAAGCTGTGAATAGACCAGCAAGAGGGACCTGTTTGTGGGGGTCGGGGGTGCCATGGTCTGGGTGGGGGAAGTGTGTGCAGCTGTGAATAGAGCAGTAAAAGGGACCTGTGTGTTGGGGTCGGGGGTGCCGTGGACAGGGTGGGGGAGGTGTGTGCAGCTGTGAATATAGCAGTAAGAGGGACCTGTGTGGGACCTGTGTGTTGGAGTCGGGGGTGCCATGGACTGGGTTGGGGAGGTGTGTACAGCTGTGAAAAGAGCAGCAAGAGGGACCCGTGTGGTGATGGGTGGGTCGGGGGGTGCCGTGGACAGGGTGTGGGAGGTGTGTTCAGCTGTGAATAGAGCAGCAAGAGGGACCTGTGTGGAGAGCAGGGGGTTGGGGGTGCCGTGTACTGGGGAAGGGAGGTGTGTGCAGCTGTGAATTGAGCGGTAAGAGGGACCTGTGTGGAGAGGGGGTGGTTGTGGGTGCCATGGACTGGGTGGGGGAGGTGTGTGCAGCTGTGAATAGAGCAGTAAGAGGGACCTGTGAGAAGGGGGGGTTGGGGTGCCGTGGACAGGGTTGGGGAGGTGTGTTCAGCTGTGAATAGAGCAGCAAGAGGGACCTGTGTGGAGAGGGGGGGGGGCTTGGGGGTGCCATGGAGTGGGTGGGGGAGGTGTGCAGTTGTGAATAGAGCAGTAAGATGGACCTGTGTGGAGAGACGGGGGTTTGGGGTGCCGTGGACTGGGTGGGGGAGGTGTCTGCAGCTGTGAATAGAGCAGCAAGAGGGACCTGTGTGGAGAGAGGTTGGTCGGGGGGTGCAGTGGACTGGGTGGGGGAGGTGTGTGCAGCTGTGAATAGAGCAGCAAGAGGGACCTGTGTGGAGAAGGGGGGGGGGCTTGGGGGTGCCATGGATTGGGTGGGGGAGGTGTGCAGCTGTGAATAGAGCAGTAAGATTGACCTGTTTGGAGAGGGGGGGTTTTGGGGGTGCCGTGAACTGGGAGGGGGAGGTGTGTGCATCTGTGAATAGAGCAGTACGAGGGACCTGTGTGGAGAGGGGTGGATAGTGGTGCCATGGACAGGATGGGGGAGGTATGTGCAGCTGTGAATAGTGCAGCAAGAGGGACCTGTGTGGAGAGGGGGGGTTGGGGGTGCCGTGGACTGGGTGGGGGAGGTTTGTGAAGCTGTGAATAGACCAGCAAGAGGGACCTGTTTGTGGGGGTCGGGGGTGCCATGGACTGGGTGGGGGAAGTGTGTGCAGCTGTGAATAGAGCAGTAAAAGGGACCTGTGTGTTGGGGTCGGGGGTGCCGTGGACAGGGTGGGGGAGGTGTGTGCAGCTGTGAATAGATCAGTAAGTGGGACCTGTGTGGAGAGGGGGGGGAGGGGTGTGTGCAGCTGTGAATAGAGCAGCAAGAGGGACCTGTGTGTTGGGGTCGGGGGTGCCGTGTACTGGGTAGGGGAGGTGTGTGCAGCTGTGAATAGAGCAGTAATAGGGACCTGTGTGGGACCTGTGTATTGGGTTCGGGGGTGCCATGGAATGGGTGGGGGAGGTGTGTGCAGCTGTGAATAGAGCAGAAAGAGGGACCTGTGTGTAGAGTAAGGGCTTGGGGGTGCTGTGGACAGGGTGGGAGAGGTGTGTGCAGCTTTGAATAGAGCAGAAAGAGGGACCTGTGTGGGAGGGGTGGTTGGTGGTGCCATGGACTGGGTGGGGAAGGTGTGTGCCGCAGTGAATAGAGCAGCAAGAGGGACCTGTGTGGAGAGGGGGGGTTGGGGGGTGCCTTGGACAGGGTGGGGGATGTGTGTTCAGATGTGAATAGAGCAGCAAGAGGGACCTGTGTGTTGGAGTCAGGGGTGCCGTGGACAGGGTGGGGGAGGTGTGTGCAGCTGTGAATAGAGCAGTAAGAGGGACCTGTGTGGGACCTGTGTGTTGGGGTCGGGGGTGCCGTGGACTGGGTGGTGGAGGTGTGTGCAGCTGTGAATAGAGCAGTAAGAGGGAGATGTGTGGAGAGGGGGGAGTTGGGTGTGCCGTGGACAGGTTGGGGGAGGTGTGTTCAGCTGTGAACAGAGCAGCAAGAAAGACCTGTGTGGAGAGGGGGGGGAGTTGGGGGTGCCGTGGACTGGGTGGGGAGGTGTGTAGAGCTGTGAATAGAGCAGTAAGAGGGACCTGTGTGGTGAGGGGGGGTTGGGGGTGCCATAGACTGGGTGGGGGAGGTGTGCAGCTGTGAATAGAGCAGTAAGAGGGACCTGTGTGTTGGGGTCGGGGGTGCCATGGACATGGTGGGGGAGGTGTGTGCAGCTGTGACTAGAGCAGCATGAGGGACCTGTGTGAAGAGGGGGGTGTCGGGCATGCCGTGGACTGGGTGGGGAAGGTGTGTGCAGCTGTGAATAGAGCAGTAAGAGGGACCTGTGTGGAGGGGGGGGGGTTTGGGTGCGTGGACTGGGTGGGGGAGTTGTGTGCCGCTGTGAATAGAGCAGTTAGAGGGACCTATGTGTTGGGGTCGGGGGTGCCGTGGATGGGGTGGGGGAAGTGTGTGCAGCTGTGAATAAAGTAGGTAGAGGGACCAGTGTAGAGAGGGGGGGGTCGGAGGTGCCGTGGACTGGGTGGGGGAGTTGTGTGCAGCTGTGAATAGAGCAGTAAGAGGGACCTGTGTGTTCGGGTCGGGGTGCCATGGACTGGGTGGGGGAGGTATGTGCAGCTGTGAATAGAGTAGCAAGAGGGACCTGTGTGGAGAGGGGGTGTCAAGGGTGCCGTGGACTGAGTGAGGGAGGTGTGTACAGCTGTGAATAGAGCAGTAAGAGGGGACCTGTGTAGGAGGGGGGTGGGTTGGGGGGTGCCGTGGATAGGGTGGGGTAGGTCTGTTCAGCTGTGAATAGAGCAGCAAGAGGGACCTGTGCGGAGAGGGGGGGGGTTGGGGGTGCCAAGGACAGGGTGGGGTAGGTGTGTGCAGCTGTGAATACAGCAGCAAGACGGACCTGTGTGGAGAGTGGGGGGGGTCAGGGGTGCTGTGGACTGGGTTGGGGAGGTGTGTGCAGCTGTGAATAAAGCAGTATGAGGGACCTGTGTGGGAGGGGGGGTTCGGGAGCCATGGACTGGGTGGGGGAGGTGTGTGCAGCTGTGAATAAAGCAGTAAGAGGGACCTGTGTGGAGAGTGGGGGTTGGGGGTGCCGTGGACAGGGTGGGGTAGGTGTGTGCAGCTGTGAATAGAGCAGGAAGAGGGAACTGTGTGGAGGGGGGGGGGGTTGGGGATGCCTTATACTGGGTGGGGGAGGTGTGTGCAGCTGTGAATAGAGCAGTAAGAGGGACCTGTGTGGAGAGTTTGGGGGTGCCTTGTATTGGGTGGGGGAGGTGTGTGCAGCTGTGAATAAAGCAGTATGAGGGACCTGTGTGGGAGGGGGGGTTCGGGAGCCATGGACAGGGTGGGGGAGGTGTGTGCAGCAGTGAATAGAGCTATAAGAGGGACCTGTGTGGAGAGGGGGTGGTTGGGGGTGCCGTGGACAGGGTGGGGGAGGTATGTGCAGCTGTGAATAGAGCAGTAAAAGGGACCTGTGTAGGACCTGTGTGTTTGGGGTCAGGGGTGCCGTGGACTTGGTGGGGGAGGTGTGTGCAGTTTAATAGAGCAGTAAGAGGGACCTGTGTGGGAAGGGGAGGTTGGGGGTGCCGTGGACTGGGTGGGGGAGCTGTGTGCAGCTGTGAATAGAGCAGCAAGAGGGACCGGAGTGGAGATGGGGGGGTTGGGGGTGCTGTGGACTGGGTGGGGAGGTGTGTGCAGCTGTGCATAGAGCAGCAAGAAGGACCTTTGTGTTGGGGTCGGGGGTGCCATGGACTGGGTGGGGGAGCTGTGTGCAGCTGTGAATAGAGCAGCAAGTGGGACCTGTGTGCGATGGCGGGGGTTTGTGGGGGCCGTGGACTTGGTGGGGGAGGTGTGTGCAGCTGTGAATAGAGCTGTAAGAGGGACCTGTGTGGAGAGGGGGGGATGGTGGTGCCGTGCACAGTTTGGGGGAGGTATGTGCAGCTGTGAATAGAGCAGCAAGAGGGACCTGTGTGGAGGGGGGGGGTTGGTGGTGCCATGGACTGGGTGGGGGGAGGTATGTGCAGCTGTGAATAGAGCAGCAAGAGGGACCTGTGTGGAGAGGGGGTGCCATGGACTGGGTGAGGGAAGTGTGTGCAGCTGTGAATAGAGCAGTAAAAGGGACCTGTGTGTTGGGGTCGGGGGTGCCGTGGACAGGGTGGGGGAGGTGTGTGCAGCTGTGACTAGAGCAGCATGAGGGACCTGTGTGAAGAGGGGGGGGGGTCGGGCATGCCGTGGACTGGGTGGGGAAGGTGGTGCAGCTGTGAATAGAGCAGAAAGAGGGACCTGTGTGGAGGGGGGGGGGGTTTTGGGTGCGTGGACTGGGTGGGGGGAGTTGTGTGCCGCTGTGAATAGAGCAGTTAGAGGGACCTGTGTGTTGGGGTCGGGGGTGCCGTGGACAGGGTGGGGGAGGTGTGTGCAGCTGTGAATACAGCAGCAAGACGGACCTGTGTGGAGAGTGGGGGGGTCAGGGGTGCTGTGGACTGGGTTGGGGAGGTGTGTGCAGCTGTGAATAAAGCAAAATGAGGGACCCTGTGTGGGAGGGGGGGGTTCGGGAGCCGTGGACTGGGTGGGGGAGGTGTGTGTAGCTGTGAATAAAGCAGTAAGAGGGACCTGTGTGGAGAGGGGGGGGTTGGGGGTGCCGTGGACAGGGTGGGGTAGGTGTGTGCAGCTGTGAATAGAGCAGGAAGAGGGAACTGTGTGGAGAGGGGGGGGGGGTTGGGGATGCCTTATACTGGGTGGGGGAGGTGTGTGCAGCTGTGAATAGAGCAGTAAGAGGGACCTGTGTGGAGAGTTTGGGGGTGCCGTGGATTGGGTGGGGGAGGTGTGTGCCGCTGTGAATAGAGCAGTTAGAGGGACCTATGTGTTGGGGTCGGGGGTGCCGTGGATGGGGTGGGGGAAGTGTGTGCAGCTGTGAATAAAGTAGGTAGAGAGACCAGTGTAGAGAGGGGGGGTCGGAGGTGCCGTGGACTGGGTGGGGGAGGTGTGTGCAGCTGTGAATAGAGCAGTAAGAGGGACCTGTGTGTTCGGGTCGGGGGTGCCATGGACTGGGTGGGGGAGGTATGTGCAGCTGTGAATAGAGTAGCAAGAGGGACCTGTGTGGAGAGGGGGTGTCAAGGGTGCCGTGGACTGAGTGAGGGAGGTGTGTACAGCTGTGAATAGAGCAGTAAGAGGGGACCTGTGTAGGAGGGGGGTGGGTTGGGGGTGCCGTGGATAGGGTGGGGTAGGTCTGTTCAGCTGTGAATAGAGCAGCAAGAGGGACCTGTGCGGAGAGGGGGGGGGTTGGGGGTGCCAAGGACAGGGTGGGGTAGGTGTGTGCAGCTGTGAATACAGCAGCAAGACGGACCTGTGTGGAGAGTGTGGGGGTCAGGGGTGCTGTGGACTGGGTTGGGGAGGTGTGTGCAGCTGTGAATAAAGCAGTATGAGGGACCTGTGTGGGAGGGGGGGTTCGGGAGCCATGGACTGGGTGGGGGAGGTGTGTGCAGCTGTGAATAAAGCAGTAAGAGGGACCTGTGTGGAGAGTGGGGGTTGGGGGTGCCGTGGACAGGGTGGGGTAGGTGTGTGCAGCTGTGAATAGAGCAGGAAGAGGGAACAGTGTGGAGAGGGGGGGGGGTTGGGGATGCCTTATACTGGGTGGGGGAGGTGTGTGCAGCTGTGAATAGAGCAGTAAGAGGGACCTGTGTGGAGAGTTTGGGGGTGCCTTGGATTGGGTGGGGGAGGTGTGTGCAGCTGTGAATAAAGCAGTATGAGGGACCTGTGTGGGAGGGGGGGTTCGGGAGCCATGGAAAGGGTGGGGGAGGTGTGTGCAGCAGTGAATAGAGCTATAAGAGGGACCTGTGTGGAGAGGGGGTGGTTGGGGGTGCCGTGGACAGGGTGGGGGAGGTATGTGCAGCTGTGAATAGAGCAGTAAAAGGGACCTGTGTAGGACCTGTGTGTTGGGGTCAGGGGGTGCCGTGGACTTGGTGGGGGAGGTGTGTGCAGTTTAATAGAGCAGTAAGAGGGACCTGTGTGGGAAGGGGAGGTTGGGGGTGCCGTGGACTGGGTGGGGGAGCTGTGTGCAGCTGTGAATAGAGCAGCAAGAGGGACCGGAGTGGAGATGGGGGGGTTGGGGGTGCCGTGGACTGGGTGGGGGAGGTGTGTGCAGCTGTGCATAGAGCAGCAAGAGGGACCTGTGTGTTGGGGTCGGGGGTGCCGTGGACTGGGTGGGGGAGCTGTGTGCAGCTGTGAATAGAGCAGCAAGTGGGACCTGTGTGCGATGGGGGGGGTTTGGTGGGGGCCGTGGACTTGGTGGGGGAGGTGTGTGCAGCTGTGAATAGAGCAGTAAGAGGGACCTGTGTGGAGAGGGGGGGATGGTGGTGCCGTGCACAGTTTGGGGGAGGTATGTGCAGCTGTGAATAGAGCAGCAAGAGGGACCTGTGTGGAGGGGGGGGGTTGGTGGTGCCATGGACTGGGTGGGGGAGGTATGTGCAGCTGTGAATAGAGCAGCAAGAGGGACCTGTGTGGAGAGGGGGTGCCATGGACTGGGTGAGGGAAGTGTGTGCAGCTGTGAATAGAGCAGTAAAAGGGACCTGTGTGTTGGGGTCGGGGGTGCCGTGGACAGGGTGGGGGGAGGTGTGTGCAGCTGTGACTAGAGCAGCATGAGGGACCTGTGTGAAGAGGGGGGGGGGTCGGGCATGCCGTGGACTGGGTGGGGAAGGTGGTGCAGCTGTGAATAGAGCAGAAAGAGGGACCTGTGTGGAGGGGGGGGGGGGGTTTGGGTGCGTGGACTGGGTGGGGGGAGTGTGTGCCACTGTGAATAGAGCAGTTAGAGGGACCTGTGTGTTGGGGTCGGGGGGTGCCGTGGACAGGGTGGGGGAGGTGTGGGGCAGCTGTGAATAAAGTAGTTAGAGGGACCAGTGTAGAGAGGGGGGGTCGGAGGTGCCGTGGACTGGGCGGGGGAGGTGTGTGCAGCTGTGAATAGAGCAGTAAGAGGGACCTGTGTGTTCGGGTCGGGGGTGCCATGGACTGGGTGGGGGAGGTATGTGCAGCTGTGAATAGAGCAGCAAGAGGGACCTGTGTGGAGAGGGGGGGTCAAGGGTGCCGTGGACTGAGTGAGGGAGGTGTGTACAGCTGTGAATAGAGCAGTAAGAGGGACCTGTGTGAAGAGGGGGGGGTTGGGGGTGCCGAGGACAGGGTGGGGTAGGTGTGTGCAGCTGTGAATACAGCAGCAAGACGGACCTGTGTGGAGAGTGGGGGGGGTCAGGGGTGCTGTGGACTGGGTTGGGGAGGTGTGTGCAGCTGTGAATAAAGCAGTATGAGGGACCTGTGTGGGAGGGGGGGTTCGGGAGCCGTGGACTGGGTGGGGGAGGTGTGTGTAGCTGTGAATAAAGCAGTAAGAGGGACCTGTGTGGAGAGGGGGGGTTGGGGGTGCCGTGGACAGGGTGGGGTAGGTGTGTGCAGCTGTGAATAGAGCAGGAAGAGGGAACTGTGTGGAGAGGGGGGGGGGTTGGGGATGCCTTATACTGGGTGGGGGAGGTGTGTGCAGCTGTGAATAGAGCAGTAAGAGGGACCTGTGTGGAGAGTTTGGGGGTGCCGTGGATTGGGTGGGGGAGGTATGTGCAGCTGTGAATAAAGCAGTATGAGGGACCTGTGTGGGAGGGGGGTTCGGGAGCCATGGACTGGGTGGAGGAGGTGTGTGCAGCTGTGAATAGAGCTGTAAGAGGGACCTGTGTGGAGAGGGGGTGGTTGGGGGTGCCGTGGACAGGGTGGGGGAGGTATGTGCAGCTGTGAATAGAGCAGTAAAAGGGACCTGTGCAGGACCTGTGTGATGGGGTCAGGGGTGCCGTGGACTGGGTGGGGGAGGTGTGTGCAGTTTGAATAGAGCAGTAAGAGGGACCTGTGTGGGAAGGGGAGTTTGGGGGTGCCGTGGACTGGGTGGGGGAGCTGTGTGCAGCTGTGAATAGAGCAGCAAGAGGGACCTGAGTGGAGATGGGGGGGTTGGGGGTGCCGTGGACTGGGTGGGGGAGGTGTGTGCAGCTGTGCATAGAGCAGCAAGAGGGACCTGTGTGTTGGGGTCGGGGGTGCCGTGGACTGGGTGGGGGAGCTGTGTGCAGCTGTGAATAGAGCAGCAAGTGGGACCTGTGTGCGATGGGGGGGGGTTTGTGGGGGCCGTGGACTTGGTGGGGGAGGTGTGTGCAGCTGTGAATAGAGCAGTAAGAGGGACCTGTGTGGAGAGGGGGGGATGGTGGTGCCGTGCACAGTTTGGGGGAGGTATGTGCAGCTGTGAATAGAGCAGCAAGAGGGACCTGTGTGGAGGGGGGGGGTTGGGGGTGCCACGGACTGGGTGGGGGAGGTATGTGCAGCTGTGAATAGAGCAGCAAGAGGGACCTGTGTGGAGAGGGGGGTGCCATGGACTGGGTGGGGGAAGTGTGTGCAGCTGTGAATAGAGCAGTAAAAGGGACCTGTGTGTTGGGTTCGGGGGTGCCGTGGACAGGGTGGGGGAGGTGTGTGCAGCTGTGAATATAGCAGTAAGAGGGACCTGTGTGGGACCTGTGTGTTGGAGTCGGGGGTGCCATGGACTGGGTGGGGGAGGTGTGTACAGCTGTGAAAAGAGCAGCAAGAGGGACCTGTGTGGTGATGGGTGGGTCGGGGGGTGCCGTGGACAGGGTGTGGGAGGTGTGTTCAGCTGTGAATAAAGCAGCAAGAGGGACCTGTGTGGAGAGCAGGGGGCTGGGGGTGCCGTGTACTGGGGAAGGGAGGTGTGTGCAGCTGTGAATTGAGCGGTAAGAGGGACCGGTGTGGAGAGGGGGGTGGTTGTGGGTACCATGGACTGGGTGGGGGAGGTGTGTGCAGCTGTGAATAGAGCAGTAAGAGGGACCTGTGTGGAGAGGGGGGGTTGGGGGTGCCGTGGACAGGGTGGGGTAGGTGTGTGCAGCTGTGAATAGAGCAGGAAGAGGGAACTGTGTGGAGAGGGGGGGTTGGGGATGCCTTATACTGGGTGGGGGAGGTGTGTGCAGCTGTGAATAGAGCAGTAAGAGGGACCTGTGTGGGAGAGTTTGGGGGTGCCGTGGATTGGGTGGGGGAGGTGTGTGCAGCTGTGAATAAAGCAGTATGAGGGACCTGTGTGGGAGGGGGGGTTCGGGAGCCATGGACTGGGTGGAGGAGGTGTGTGCAGCTGTGAATAGAGCTGTAAGAGGGACCTGTGTGGAGAGGGGGTGGTTGGGGGGTGCCGTGGACAGGGTGGGGGAGGTATGTGCAGCTGTGAATAGAGCAGTAAAAGGGACCTGTGCAGGACCTGTGTGATGGGGTCAGGGGTGCCGTGGACTGGGTGGGGGAGGTGTGTGCAGTTTGAATAGAGCAGTAAGAGGGACCTGTGTGGCAAGGGGAGTTTGGGGGGTGCCGTGGACTGGTTGGGGGAGCTGTGTGCAGCTGTGAATAGAGCAGCAAGAGGGACCTGAGTGGAGATGGGGGGGTTGGGGATGCCGTGGACTGGGTGGGGGAGGTGTGTGCAGCTGTGCATAGAGCAGCAAGAGGGACCTGTGTGTTGGGGTCGGGGGGTGCCGTGGACTGGGTGGGGGAGCTGTGTGCAGCTGTGAATAGAGCAGCAAGTGGGACCTGTGTGCGATGGGGGGGGTTTGTGGGGACCGTGGACTTGGTGGGGGAGGTGTGTGCAGCTGTGAATAGAGCAGTAAGAGGGACCTGTGTGGAGAGGGGGGGATGGTGGTGCCGTGCACAGTTTGGGGGAGGTATGTGCAGCTGTGAATAGAGCAGCAAGAGGGACCTGTGTGGAGGGGGGGGGTTGGGGGTGCCATGGACTGGGTGGGGGAGGTATGTGCAGCTGTGAATAGATCAGCAAGAGGGACCTGTGTGGAGAGGGGGGTGCCATGGACTGGGTGGGGGAAGTGTGTGCAGCTGTGAATAGAGCAGTAAAAGGGACCTGTGTGTTGGGTTCGGGGGTGCCGTGGACAGGGTGGGGGAGGTGTGTGCAGCTGTGAATATAGCAGTAAGAGGGACCTGTGTGGGACCTGTGTGTTGGAGTCGGGGGTGCCATGGACTGGGTGGGGGAGGTGTGTACAGCTGTGAAAAGAGCAGCAAGAGGGACCTGTGTGGTGATGGGTGGGTCGGGGGTGCCGTGGACAGGGTGTGGGAGGTGTGTTCAGCTGTGAATAAAGCAGCAAGAGGGACCTGTGTGGAGAGCAGGGGGGTTGGGGGTGCCGTGTACTGGGGAAGGGAGGTGTGTGCAGCTGTGAATTGAGCGGTAAGAGGGACCAGTGTGGAGAGGGGGTGGTTGTGGGTGCCATGGACTGGGTGGGGGAGGTGTGTGCAGCTGTGAATAGAGCAGTAAGAGGGACCTGTGAGGAGAAGGGGGGGTTGGGGTGCCGTGGACTGGGTGGGGGAGCTGTGTGCAGCTGTGAATAGAGCAGCAAGAGGGACCTGAGAGGAGATGGGTGGGTTGGGGGTGCCGTGGACAGGGTGGGGGGAGGTGTGTGCAGCTGTGCATAGAGCAGCAAGAGGGACCTGTGTGTTGGGGTCGGGGGTGCCGTGGACTGGGTGGGGGAGCTGTGTGCAGCTGTGAATAGAGCAGCAAGTGGGACCTGTGTGCGATGGGGGGGGTTTGTGGGGGCCGTGGACTTGGTGGGGGAGGTGTGTGCTGCTGTGAATAGAGCAGTAAGAGGGACCTGTGTGGAGAGGGGGGGATGGTGGTGCCGTGCACAGTTTGGGGGAGGTATGTGCAGCTGTGAATAGAGCAGCAAGAGGGACCTGTGTGGAGGGGGTGGGGGTTGGGGGTGCCATGGACTGGGTGGGGGAGGTTTGTGAAGCTGTGAATAGACCAACAAGAGGGACCTGTTTGTGGGGGTCGGGGGTGCCATGGACTGGGTGGGGGAAGTGTGTGCAGCTGTGAATAGAGCAGTAAAAGGGACCTGTGTGTTGGGGTCGGGGGGTGCCGTGGACAGGGTGGGGGAGGTGTGTGCAGCTGTGAGTATAGCAGTAAGAGGGACCTGTGTGGGACCTGTGTGTTGGAGTCGGGGGTGCCATGGACTGGGTGGGGGAGGTGTGTACAGCTGTGAAAAGTGCAGCAAGAGGGAACTGTGTGGTGATGGGTGGGTCGGGGGGTGCCGTGGACAGGGCGTGGGAGGTGTGTTCAGCTGTGAATAGAGCAGCAAGAGGGACCTGTGTGAAGAGCTGGGGGTTGGGGGTGCCGTGTACTGGGGAAGGGAGGTGTGTGCAGCTGTGAATTGAGCGGTAAGAGGGACCTGTGTTGAGAGGGGGTGGTTGTGGGTGCCATGGACTGGGTGGGGGAGGTGTGTGCAGCTGTGAATAGAGCAGTAAGAGGGACCTGTGAGGAGAAGGGGGGGTTGGGGTGCCGTGGACATGGTTGGGGAGGTGTGTTCAGCTGTGAATAGAGCAAGAGGGACCTGTGTGGAGAGGGGGGGGGGGCTTGGGGGTGCCATGGAGTGGGTGGGGGAGGTGTGCAGTTGTGAATAGAGCAGTAAGATGGACCTGTGTGGAGAGACGGGGGTTTGGGGTGCCGTGGACTGGGTGGGGGAGGTGTCTGCAGCTGTGAATAGAGCAGCAAGAGGGACCTGTGTGGAGAGAGGGGGGTCGGGGGTGCAGTGGACTGGGTGGGGGAGGCGTGTGCAGCTGTGAATAGAGCAGCAAGAGGGACCTATGTGGAGAAGGGGGGGGGGGCTTGGGGGTGCCATGGACTGGGTGGGGGAGGTGTGCAGCTGTGAATAGAGCAGTAAGATTGACCTGTTTGGAGAGAGAGGGGTTTGGGGTGCCGTGAACTGGGAGGGGGAGGTGTGTGCATCTGTGAATAGAGCAGTACAAGGGACCTGTGTGGAGAGGGGTGGATGGTGGTGCCATGGACAGGATGGGGGAGGTATGTGCAGCTGTGAATAGTGCAGCAAGAGGGACCTGTGTGGAGAGGGGGGGGTTGGGGGTGCCGTGGACTGGGTGGGGGAGGTGTGTGCAGCTGTGAATAGATCAGTAAGTGGGACCTGTGTGGAGAGGGGGGGAGGGAGGTGTGTGCAGCTGTGAATAGAGCAGCTAGAGGGATCTGTGTGTTGGGGTCGGGGGTGCGGTGTACTGGGTAGGGGAGGTGTGTGCAGCTGTGAATAGAGCAGTAATAGGGACCTGTGTGGGACCTGTGTGTTGGGTCGGGGGTGCCATGGAATGGGTGGGGGAGGTGTGTGCAGCTGTGAATAGAGCAGAAAGAGGGACCTGTGTTGAGAGTAAGGGGTTGGGGGTGCTGTGGACAGGGTCGGAGAGGTGTGTTCAGCTGTGAATAGAGCAGCAAGAGGGTCCTTCGTGGGGAGCGGGGGGTTGGGGGTGCGTGTACTAGGTGAGGGAGGTGTGTGCAGCTTTGAATAGTGCAGTAAGAGGGACCTGTGTGGGAGGGGGGGTTGGTGGTGCCGTGGACTGGGTGGGGGAGGTGTGTGCATCTGTGAATAGAGCAGTACGAGGGACCTGTGTGGAGAGGGGTGGATGGTGGTGCCATGGACAGGATGGGGGAGGTATGTGCAGCTGTGAATAGTGCAGCAAGAGGGACCTGTGTGGAGAGGGAGGGGGTTGGGGGTGCCGTGGACTGGGTGGGGGGAGGTGTGTGCAGCTGTGAATAGATCAGTAAGTGGGACCTGTGTGTTGGGGTCGGGGGTGCGGTGTACTGGGTAGGGGAGGTGTGTGCAGCTGTGAATAGAGCAGTAATAGGGACCTGTGTGGGACCTGTGTGTTGGGTCGGGGGTGCCATGGAATGGGTGGGGGAGGTGTGTGCAGCTGTGAATAGAGCAGAAAGAGGGACCTGTGTTGAGAGTAAGGGGTTGGGGGTGCTGTGGACAGGGTCGGAGAGGTGTGTTCAGCTGTCAATAGAGCTGCAAGAGGGTCCTTCGTGGGGAGTGGGGGGTTGGGGGTGCGTGTACTAGGTGAGGGAGGTGTGTGCAGCTTTGAATAGAGCAGTAAGAGGGACCTGTGTGGGAGGGGGGGGTTGGTGGTGCCGTGGACTGGGTGGCGGAGGTGTGTGCCGCAGTGAATACAGCAGCAAGAGGGACCTGTGTGGAGAGGAGGTGTTGGGGGTGCCTTGGACAGGGTGGGGGATGTGTGTGCAGCTGTGAATAGAGCAGCAAGAGGGACCTGTGTGTTGGAGTCGGGGGTGCCGTGGACAGGGTGGGGGAGGTGTGTGCAGCTGTGAATAGAGCAGTAAGAGGGGACCTATGTGGGACCTGTGTGTTGGGGTCAGGGGTGTGGTGGACTGGGTGGTGGAGGTGTGTGCAGCTGTGAATAGAGCAGTAAGAGGGAGATGTGTGGAGAGGGGGGAGTTGGGAGTGCCGTGGACAGGTTGGGGGAGGTGTGTTCAGCTGTGAATAGAGCAGCAAGAGGGACCTGTGTGTTGGAGTCGGGGGTGCCGTGGACAGGGTGGGGGAGGTGTGTGCAGCTGTGAATAGATCAGTAAGAGGGACCTGTGTGGGACCTGTGTGTTGGGGGTCGGGGGGTGTGGTGGACTGGGTGGTGGAGGTGTGTGCAGCTGTGAATAGAGCAGTAAGAGGGAGATGTGTGGAGAGGGGGGAGTTGGGAGTGCCGTGGACTGGGTGGGGGAGGTGTGTAGAGCATTGAATAGAGCAGTAAGAGGGACCTGTGTGAAAGGAGGGGATGGGGGTGCTGTGGACTGGGAGGGGGAGGTGTGTGCAACTGTGAATATAGCAGTAAGAGGGACCTGTGTGGAGAGGGGGGGTTGGGGGTGACCATGGACTGGGTGGGGGAGGTGTGTGCAGCTGTGAATAGAGCAGTAACAGGGACCTGTGTGGCAAGGGGGGGGGTTGAGGGTGCCATGGACTGGGTGGGGGAGGTGTGCAGCTGTGAATAGAGCAGTAAGAGGGACCTGTGTGTTGGGTTCTGGGGTGCCGTGGACATTGTGGGGGAGGTGTGTGCAGCTGTGACTAGAGCAGCAAGAGGGACCTGTGTGAAGAGGGGGGGGGGTCGGGCATGCCGTGGACTGGGTCGGGAAGGTGTGTGCAGCTGTGAATAGAGCAGTAAAAGGGACCTGTGTGGAGGGGGGGGGGTTTGGGCTGCCGTGGACGGGGTGGGGGAGGTGTGTGCAGCTGTGAATAAAGCAGTTAGAGGGACCAGTGTAGAGAGGGGGGGGGTCGGAGGTGCCTTGGACTGGGTGGGGGAGGTGTGTGCAGCTGTGAATAGAGCAGTAAGTGGGGACCTGTGTCTTGGGGTCGGGGGTGCCATGGACTGGGTGGGGGAGGTATGTGCAGCTGTGAATAGAACAGCAAGAGGGACCTGTGTGGAGAGGGGGGGTCAAGGGTGCCGTGGATTGAGTGAGGG